>JAPEHR010000001.1:0-1283977 GCA_032158425.1 Pleurotus giganteus | reverse complement strand
TCGCCGTCTCTGGGGCCTCGCGTCTCCCTTCACCACCTGCGGCCACTTTCCATTCGCAATCTATCCATAACCAGTCTGCTCCAGCATTTCCATGTTCCCCCGGTCTTTGCCCGATACACGTGGCGTTTTCGTCGTGTTTGGCGTCGTATAACCTCCGTTGTGGTGGGCGCAAAAGAGCACCGCCCTTTATCCATGCCTACCAGTGTCTCGAGACCGGACATCTCCCCGTCCAGCGATGGAGAAGTATCGGATCCTTTCTATTCGTCCACACACTCGGGCATGCAGACACAATCGAGCGCTCCGTTACATCGCCAGCCCTTCAGCGAGCGTCTCGCTGAAGTACCACGCCCAGAGCGCGCCCATATGTTTCAAAAGGCGTCTCAAGCATCTCGCTTGGATCTCACTTTCAGGGAGACGCTGGTTATCATGGCATTCAGCGTCCTGTACACCGTCAACATTGTTGTTAGCAACTTGTCCCTAGGGCTCGTCACTGTTCCGGTATGTTCGCATTTCCGTCTCCGAATATCGCTGGTAAAGGTCGACTCGGAAACGTGTGACTGTGATTTAGTTTCATCAAGTTGTACGATCGTCAACGCCATTCTTCACAATTGCCCTTTCCATTGGTATCATGGGTCAGCGCGCAAGCAAGGCTAAAATCATGGCCCTTGTGCCGGTGATCGTGGGCGTTGGCTTCGCGTAAGTGGTTAAACTGCGTCGTCGTCTCCAGAGTGAAACTCATCACTCCAACCCTACATAGCACATATGGCGACTACTACTTTACGCCATGGGGATTTGCGCTCACCCTTCTCGGCACTCTTCTAGCTGCATTGAAGACTGTCATAACACACGTTCTTCAATCATCTACCAAGTTTTCCCAGCCTAACTCCACGATGGCCGATAGGAAGCCTGAACATGTCAACATCTCACCTAATGAACGGAGATGTAATTCATTGGTGAACGCTCCGTCCCGGGCCGGTTCTCCGTGGTATGCTTATAGCTCGGAGTCAACTGGCATGCCTGACGGTACTGCCAGTGGACACCAGACTCATAGACATGACTTGACACTCTCGGACTTGATCCCAAGTTCACCAACATCACACTTTCGGCCTTCTTTAGCCTCAGCCTCATCCTTCCCCCTACTCCCGAACGATTCTAGGATTGGGTCCCGCCAAAGTCTATCCCCCAGCGCAAGTGGTAACTTGGGAGCACCATTCGTGAACGGTAGCTCCCCAGACTCGTCTGATAGAGCATTTTCGCCGTCTCTTTCTTTCAAGACTTCGTCCTCAGGATCTTCCATCTTCATTGCTCCCTCCCCATCTCCATCATTCCGGATCTTTCCTTCGTCGCCTCTTGCATCCAATGTTGTCACCAACCCACCCACCTTCGCCCCCGTTCACCAAGGCAACACAGCTGTTCGCGGGATGTTGTCACGTTCCAACTCGGATCCTCCATTACCAGTCTCTTCATCTTTTATTTCCTCTCCTCCATCGCCTCCAGCTGTCTCACCTGTGTCTCCAGTGGAGGTCAATGGTAGGCAAGCTCTGCTACACTCCAACGGAACCATAGGTCGTGATGAACAGGATCGATCCGACCTGCAAGCTTTTCGGTTCCCCAGAGCCATTACCCCGCCACCACCGTACTCGTTGACGGACTCGGCCTCGGATGACTCCATGGGTATTAGAGGTCCTGGCGGTCGGGCCTCCGGCAGCGACTTCGTCAGTCAGTGGATGTCATTCGGCAGCCAAAGCCATATGGATGGTGATATTACTGCGCGAGCTACGGATAAGCTGGCGCCGTCAACGTCTTCCCCCAATTTCGCGAAGGATGCTGTAGAACAAAACATCAGCCATCAAGGCTTATTGAGACCTCTGAGCCCTCTGGACTTGCTGCTATTAACATCACCACTGGCGTTCATTCAATGTGTCCTCATTGCGCACTTCTCGGGTGAACTGGATCGGGTGTAAGTCTTTGTCCCGCTATAATTAATGTTCACCCCTCATATCATTTCGGAACAGCCGACATTACAGCCAACATGAGATGAACTGTGGAAAGACCTTGGCTTTGCTTGCGAATGGGCTGATAGCGTTTGGGCTGAACGTGGTTAGCTTTACCGCGAACAAGAAAATCGGCGCGTTGGGTATGAGCGTTGCTGCCAATGTTAAGCAAGTATTGACCATCCTCATCGCGGTGGTGATATTTGAGTTGAGGATTTCAGGGATGAACGCTTTGGGGATCATGTTGACGTTGTTTGGTGGTGCGTGGTATGCCACTGTGGAGTACGACGAGAAGTTGAGGAGGACTGCATGAAAGGTGAGGCATCTAGCTCGTGTGGGGCTGTGGGGCTAGTGGGGAGCTGGACGCAAGGAGGAGGTGTAATTATGATGGAGAAGTTTCAGTGTGAGAAGCCGCAACTGCGCAACCTCAATGAGGCTCAGACTTCTATGTGTTCTGAGTCACTTGTAGGCGCACACCTTGTGGTATACTTGCGGTTCGACATCACTCCGTTGATCGTGCTCTTGGTTCGCTTGACTTGTATCCCTAGTTTACTCCCGTATATCGGTTCTTCAGGCGTCGAAGCTCTATTTCGTTCAGCTCGTAGTATTTCACATATGGAATGTCTTGTGTATTATAGGTACTGTAGACGATGTGATACAACTCTCATTTTGATCGATGTGCAGGGAACTGGCATATAGGGGCCATCATTTAGGGGATGGTGTAGATAGGGATGTTTGCCATTTTGATGGTGGTCAAACACACAGCTACGCTTCACATCTTGACTCATTCCTACAGTTACAGCTCTCCTTCACGCTTCACCGAGACGTCGACAATGGCCTTTTCAGAGAAAACTATCCATATCAAAGTCAGCGATGGTGCCTCTCCATTGTCTGGCCAGGTTTCACGAGTCAAACCGTCACCGAAGAGTGCCTCGATCCCAGTACCCTTTTACTATACTCCCAGTGACGACGGAACAGATGAGAATTTACTGATCTTGTTGCACGGACTTGGTAGGTGGGCATGCTTGTTTTGATGACAATGAGTCCCTCATTTTTTCCGTTGATGTCCATTCTTAGGCGACACGCACATTCCATTTGCGAACCTGGGTAAACAGTTGAGATTACCGCAGACGGCCACGCTTGCTCTACGTGCCCCAGATCTGTGAGTGGCTATCTCTTCTCGTTGCTTTGTAGCTTGCATCATTCTGCACCTGTCTCAACTGTCAGGGAATTGTGCGTCTAGGATCCCGTTCCTATATGAACAAGCATACCAGTGGTACACATCGTTTGACGGTCTAGGGGAGCTCATCGAGCGACCCGATCCTTCCCCCGCGATCGCAGTCCTGACCGAAGTGATCGAACATTTGGTCCGAGACTGCGATTGGCCTATGCAGAGGATTCATCTCTTTGGGTTCGCCCAGGGCGGGAGTGTCGCTGTCCAGTTTGCCGCGCGCAGATGGAGTGATCAAATGTTGGAACAGCAAACGGGTGTCAAAAGAATCGAAGGCCAGTCTTCGACTGCAAAGGTACCGACACCTGAAGCGCCTGGGGCGTCTGCGAGCGACATACCAGGCACGCCCGCTAGCTTTGGCTCCATTGTGACTGTCTCCGGGCCACTGCTCTCCTCTCCCGCAACGAGCCAAAAATGTTCTACTCCCGTTCTCGTCGCCCACCGCCCAAGACCTGCGGAAGATGCATTGACGCCTACGGCGCTAACGGAATTCAGGAATTCATTCACAAGGGTCGAGGAAGCAAGGCTAGACGCCAAACGTGGTGGCATGCCTGCCTCGCGGGAGGAATGGGAACCCATAATGAAGTTCTGGAGTGAGGTGCTCGGGAGGAGACGGGTAGAAGGCTTGTACGAGGTTATGAGCGGTATGTAAAGCTGTCTTGGTATAGTCTAGGATGATCTATATTGCTGCCCTCTAGCATCATACTAGGATGTAAGTTGTGCGTCAGGCAACTTCCAGCTCATCAGCGACTCACCTGGGCTGACCCAAGGCCGTTCGAGCAAGTTCGAGTGCCCGGTTTGATGATCTAATCAGCTATCAGTCAGGGCGCGTCAGCGTATGTCAGCATTGGTCAGCACTCGATTTGGCCGACTCGGTGAAACACTCCGACTCGGTGACGCGTTCACCCTCACACCATTTCACGTTTTCCGGTGTCTGCGATTCTCTTGACTGCGTCGGAGGCCATCCCCGCCCCCACACAGGATTCTGCACAGTTGAATATCGTCACTGTCGATGTAAGTGAAGTTTCGAAGCTCCGGCGGTGCAAACCGATGCATGCTCACGGTGCGCGATCAACCGTTTGATATCTCCTTTTGGACTTGTGTGAGTCATGGCTCACAAACCAATAGCTGTACAGCCCACTCCAGTCGAGTCAAATCTAGCTACTCTGGTTCACTCGTATTCACGGCCGAGCGGGACACTATAAAGCCTGCCCTCGCATCATCCGTCTTTTTCCCTCTAAGGACACACCGACTTTGCATTCGTACCATGATCTCCTCGCCAACGAACACATCCTCTGCTCGCAAGATTTCTCGCCCACACGCCGGCACCGTCTTCAGCAATGACTACCAGTTTCGTAGCCTGGATAGAACCCTAGCAATGCGATACATGCTCGCTCTTAGAGAGGGTCGAATCCGAGGCGAGCCCCCTCTCGCCTTCCAGAAACCTGTCGTTCTAACTTACAGACCAAGGTATGCCGCTCTGTGGTTCATTCCTGGATTATTCGCTAATCTAGCAATTTAGGATGGATTTCTACGATATACCCACATCCCCTGTTATTGCAGTAGTCCTGGAGCTTCCGGGGCTTAAAAAGCAGGATATAAACCTTCGCGTAGAGCAGGGTCAACTCGTCGTATCCGGAGAACGACGCATGAACACTCCTCCTGCCGTATGCCAGTCAGGGGCTGGCAGCCCAAAGCTGGGTGTAGCACCGGAGAAAGATCTGTCTGGTGACTCCATCCACCGCATGCCCATCCAAGAACTCAAATATGGAAAATATTTACGACTCATACCACTACCTTCGGGAACCATGGTAAGTTCGGCTCATTACTATTGCTGATGACGCGTACTCATGAATCATAATGCCTTTTGTAGCCATCTCAGATAAATGCTACGCTCGGCGAAGGATTATTGACAGTGACTTGGCCCCGAGGATCGGGCATCCCCACGTCGGATGTAGTATCTGACATGGATGTTTCCCTCCACTCGGCACCAAAGAGTACGGTCACTGAGAACAATGAAGAAGCCGCTTTAGCAAACGCCACATCGAAGATGAACATGGATTGAACTCGGGCGGGGCACGCAAGCTGCTGCAACTTGCGCCCAATGTAGGGCGACTTGGTGTAGCTAATCAGCTCCGCGTTCTCAACGCTTTACCGATCGCCCTTTATGCATGACTCCAGCTCATACCCTTTCGCTCCCTATCCGCCGTTGAGTCCACTTTGCGCTTCACGGGAGTCAGGCTGCGAGTCACGTCGTATTTTACTTGTAAGCAGAACATTTTGTTGTTACCGTTACTGTAATCTGTACGCTTAATCCTATCGAACCTCCACTCTTCTGTATAGTTTTCATGCGCACCATATACCCTAGGGCACTTGTAGCTTTACTTATACGACATACACATTTGCTTATTGTACCTACTTGATAATCGTCGCCTTGGTAAACTTTCCGTATGTAGTATCATTATTTTCTTTCGAGCGTATTCATTGTGTTGGTATGACCATGACGGATGCCCTTATTACATGGGAATTTGGCCTCCAAGGAAACAAGTCATGGCATGGGTGCGATACCTGAACACGGTGCAATTATATCTGATAGTCATCTGCCCAGCCCGCCCTTCAGCGGCGTAGAGAATCCCAACTCGGTATTGCGGAATCGCAGTGCCTTCAGATGCAACTAGGATGATGGCTACTGAACGTCCTGACGGAAGAAACTGACTGCCGCTTCCGAAAAGGCAGCGTAAATTACCGGGTATTCTTTAGGTCAGAATTGGTACCGTCGCTCAGGTCGGCTGTAACCATGAGCTCATAACGGGTGCTTGAATATAGATCTCCGCGACGAGGCTTACGGACCACAGAGAATTAGGTACGAGTTAGGTACGCTGCACATACCTTCTAGTTTGGCGTAGCCTAGTCCCATGATAGCCAAGATTGGAATTGGACTAGTGCATGATATAATTGTCAGCTTCTTCCATTGTTCTCGTCAGGTCCTTGGATATTGAAGCCCCAGGGAGACAGCCCACGTCACAGCACGCCTGCGATCCACAGTGCCGGTAGTCACTATGTCGAGGAAAGCAAGACAGCATTACAAACGAGGATTGATTGCGATTCTCATCCGAGTCGGTGGTTGAGAGAGGTTAGATTTGGATCAAGAGCAGTACAGTCGACAAAGGGGTTTTGTCGCGTATGGTGAGTCGAATGAGATACGAGCCTAAGGGCGATAGACGGTGGTCGTGTGGGATCCCTGATATCGTATGACTCGAGATGAAACCAGTATGCCTTGTATGGTAGGTGTACTGGAGGCCTACACAATGTGATGGCCATGAGTCAGATGGCCGAAGATCCAAGGAGCTTAACCGATGAGGGAAAGGGCCTATAAAAAGCTGGCTTCGTGTTCTCCGCAGTTGAGTGACGAGGTCAGAATGCTCATGAGTGGGTCGTATTGTTATCGAGGCGAACAGCAGCGGGAGATCAGAACTGATAGGTGACACGGACCTCACCTGCCCTCGGTTCGCTAAAACTATCCAAGAGTCATAGTGCATTGATGGCCATAAGCAGCAATTCCCCTCTGCTGGGGCCCATTGTTCCAGTAGTAACAGCAAGCGGGAGCCGAGACGATCCAGTGAATAGAAGGTACAGCCGCTGCCCTGTGAAGACCTTAGGACAGTTCACAGATCAATAGTCGAAATTGAACCGCTAGATCGCGTATCAACAAGCTGCATCGACTAGACCTTGTACAGCAGTGAAGTGGGTCACATTGAACCAAGGTCCGTTTAGAGTTGGATGCGAGACACAGTGTTGGGCCCAGGGCATCCGTACCACGAGCTTGAGGCGTGCCCGAGTTAGCTGTGAGCGAGGTGGATAGTTTAGGCAATCTTACTTACATGTTTGTTAAGCGACAACATCACTCCCTTGGAACGTAAGTCGGTCAGACATAGTTTGTTAAAATGGCAGTCAATATTGCTCGTTGAACTATCCATACGAGGATGACGGCAAGTAACCAGGGCCATGCAATTCGAGAACCTACATACAAATCAAAAATGAATTGAACAGTACTGTGACGGCACTGTCTGACACGACTCCGTAAGCTTGAGTATTCCGTTTCCCGATGCCCGAAGGCGTTCAATAGCTTAGTACCTCGACGAGATAGGACCGACGTCGGTCTCATCATCAAAACTTCCTGCACAGTAAATCATCATGGCAACTATCGATCATATAACTATGCGAGGAAATGTATGGAACTCTCACCAACAGGGTAACTTGGGTTCAAGTGACCGCCATAATATTGGCCTGGCGGACTTCCATGATTGTCGTGAAGTAATTTGGTTGTGCCAGGTAAATTGATGACAACGCCGTTCCTGATAGCAAAGACACCTCGCCCATGCATCGGACCGCTTCACTAGGCATTGCTTGGGTATCTACCAAACGAACGAGGCACATTCCTGCTCTAACGTCATTCGCTGCGCGCTTGTTGTCAAGGGACGAGGACGATAAGATAATTTCACTCCCACGATCGTGCTTGTAAATGAACATGTCCCGACTCTTTGCGGCCAGCCATACGATCCGACGACGGTTACTGTCAATAAATAAATTTCCTCTTTTCTGATGCTGCATACCCTTTGCGCTTCAGGAAGTGATTTAAATACCATCGCCAGATGGCAGCCCGTCTCATTCTGTCTTTCTGACATTGGCTCCTCCCCCGATCTGGTACGTTGGTTATTCAACGCGACGTTTGATCCCTCCAGGCGGAGCGGATGTCCGCACACCCGTACAGGAGGTCCCAACAAGGGGAGTCGTCTACAGACGCTCACAGCTCCGATGTACCAGACCATAGCCCTATGGCATATGTGTCTGACTTCCATCTGAGACCTGGTACATCCACCAAAGAGTCCAAACGTATGAGGTAGGTTTCATTGCTGTCTTCTGCGCCATTCCCGCTAACACCCTCTTCACAGAGGCGAAATTGCATGCGCAGAGTGTCGAAGACTGAAAATTAAATGCGATCGCAAGGGTCGGTCGGTTGTGTAGCATCCTGTGGATGAACTGACGCTTTAAGTATGGATTTTAGTGCCTTGTACTACCTGTGTGAAACGGGGTTGTAGCGCACTATGTCCAAACGGTAACGAACATTATATTGATCTCAACCCTTCTTTGATCTGCTTTTCGCAGGGACAATCCCTCCCGGTGACGGCGGCCGGTGTGTTGGCGTACACATTCCGCCATTGGTAGTCTGATATAGTCCTCAGGTTCGTTTTGGCAGCCTCAGACCACCTTCAGCAGAAAATGTCTGCAATGGAAGCACGTATGCATGCTCTGGAAGACGCCTTGGCGATTGCGCAATCTGCTGAGTCCGGTGACCCCCATCCTCTTCTTGCTTCGCCGTTTGATGAGGAAGCGGAGGACGCACCTAGGCTATTAAGGCCTATCCCAGACGACCGATCGTCCGGGTCCGATCCCCTTGGCATGTTGCATATTGACCCTCGTCGATCTGGAGCTGGTCGGTTTTTTGGCCCTTCCGGCGGTTCAGAGGTTTGTTACCGCTATCTTTCTGTGCAACTCTGATGATTTGACGGTTTTTGTGTTTAGAGCCTTCTACTCGTGAGTGGTGATATATCAGACAATCCTATGGTATGACTTTGTCTCTGGCTAGAAAACTAAAGAGCTTGAGGCCTTGAAACAGCGCCGGACAACTCTGGAGCAACTCGACTCATCGTATCTCCCGGACGAGATTAATCATTTATGCCAGTCTTTCCCTTTTACACCGCAAGAAGTACAAACACATGCGGTACAGAGTGCGATCGAATCATTCTTGCCGCCTGTTGAACGGGCTATAGCGCTCACGGATACATTTTTGGAGCATTTATCCTGGATGTTTCACATCGTTTCCCGCCAACAAGTCGTCGGGGAACTCATTCCAGCTGTTTACAAGCTCGACAATCGTACCTGCGGCCCTCATGACCTGGCGCTGATGCTCATCGTCCTCGGAGTAGGGGCCCTGGTAGACTTGGATCTTCCGCCCTATAATCTGGAGGCCCAACACTATTATCGTCTAGCTCTTGCCGCTCTCACGCTTCAGCCAGTCCTTGCCCAGCAATCCGTCGTAACAGTCAAGACGCTGCACTTGATGAGTATTTTCAACGGAATGAGCGGCAAGGAGAGCAACCTCGAGCAGAGTTATATGTTTCTGAGCCTTGCTGGCCGTCTGGCACTAGGAGTGAGTGTCTACTACTCCGTCTAATTTTACTTCTGACGTCCCCCTTACTTAGATTGGATTTCGTAAGCTCTCTTGTTTATCATGGGTCAAGGTTGCTGAACTTGGCACAGATGTGGACCCTTCTTCGTGGGGGTTTCAGGGGAAAGATGCGTATGAACGACGTGTCTATTTCTGGAACTTACTTTCTGCACTTTTATGGCTGGTATGTTATCTTTTCCAACCCTGGTTAGGTCCCGACTCACTTTATGAAGAGTCTAGTCACCGGCAGGCCACCAGTGATTCAGCAAACCTACATTCACTGCCAGAAACCTACGGAAGAGGAAGAGGAAATGTACCAACAGGGTGAAGTTCCACTGGGGTGTATGTGTCTGCGTTTGAATGTCCAACTTCCGCTCACACCTGTCTAGTTGGTACATGGGGATTCAGAGCATGTGAAGAATGTCTACTCCCAGCTGTTCGCGCCGCATTGTCAATCAAACCGCCTCCATATTCTTCCATAATTGAGTTGGACGGGAAGATTCGAAATTTCGCTTCCTTTGCTGCTGCCACCGACGATCAAAACGATCGCACAGCTTTGTCGATGCGTACCTTTGTTCGCTCCCATTATAAGGATCTTAGTTGCGTCATTCTCAACTTACTTCTTAGATCGTTTCTGATAACGCAAACGTGGTCTAGTACTCTTGTTCCTCCATCGAGGCTTTTTTGCCCAGGCCCTTACAGACAGTCCGGACAACCCGCTTACAAGCCCCTATGACGAGTCTGTTACTGCAGCGTATCAAAGTGCTTGCGTTGTCTTGGAAGATACCAGGGCTCAGTTTGCCAAGAAACCTCTTCTCTGTGCCCGTATTTGGCGAATTTGGTCTTTCGCATTTTCGGCTGCCGTAAGGTCATTTCATATCTATTTATGATCTTACACACTAATGTATGGGACGGTAGATAATCATCGGGGCTGCAGCAATCCATCAACTGAATTTTGATCCGCTCCCCATGGACCAGTTCGAGATTGCTTGCTTGCTTTTCGAGAAAGCAGCGGAGACGAGTAGTCGGGCAGCTCGCGCGCTGGTGAGTTACTTGGAACTGTTCATCCACATTCTCATAGCATTTCTTAGCCAATATTGTTCAAGATGCGCACTAAAGCTCGTATGCGCCAGACCTCTACTGGGTCTCCCAACGATAACGATGAATTAGCCATATTCAGCGGCACGTTTCGTCCGCCAGGATCATCAGCTGGTCCTTCTTCGTCCGGCGGTCGTTCATCCGCTCCTACAATTCAATTTCATTATCACCCTCTCATGGGAGATGTAGCTTCTTCCACCAGTGCCATCCCCAACGATTCCCCGTCAAGCCCTCATCCGCCAAGGAATAACCTACCAGAGGGATGGGATAGTCTTTACCGAGAGATAGCCAACCCTTCTCAATCATCCGGTCACGACATGCCTCCGGCTAGCATCATGGGGGCTCCATCAACCTCTGACGCTGCGCCTACGTTTGATGTCCGGTGGTCTTCATTCATGGGTAGTCATGGAATCGGCAGGCCGCATTCCCCTCGTTAAGCCATTCGGCAATATTATTTGCATATTTAAAAAATCCAAGTGTAATTTTATGTATTATATGTAATCGTAACTGTCAGCTATATCATTGTGTGTACCTTCGTTAGTTTTATTATTTTATATGTTTTCTTGTGCAAGTTTCCCCTGTCCTGACACTGGCGCTCGTGGCGCCTATCCGGTCAACCTTGAGAACGCCGCTCCAATTCTAAATTCAATTGTAGCTGCATCCTCCCATCATGACCCAGCCTTTGCCTTCGTCTTCGAGCAAAAAGCGGGCCCAATCTGAAACTGATGAGTCCGCAACATTGAAGAAGAAGAGGAAACACGTCGATAAGGTGGATGCCCCTGATAGCAGTGCATATACAGTCTCTAGGCGAGACAAGAAAAAGAAGAAGAAAAAGAAACGGAAGCTTTCTGTTACCTCGCATGCGGGCGGGAGGGTAGTCTTGGACGATGAGACGTCTCTGGATCCGACCGCTGCCGTGGTCTCTCAACCTGGCACCACGGATAGTCGCATCTCATCACGCCACATCCCTGATTCTGCTACGAGGAGCATGCAAGTGCCCTCTTCGCGTCTGGGTTCCTCAAGTGCTTCCGAACGGAGTTCAAGTCTTGTGAGCCTTTTCGATATGTTTTCGGACTGTACTAAATAGGACGAAGTCTGCGAAAGCGAAGGGTAAACAAAAAGCAGCAGCTTCGAGTCGATCTCCTTCATGCCAACCTCCTCGAGAGGACAAAGAGGGTGGATCCGGCCAAGCAACCACGTCACTTGGGAACGCTGCAGACACTTCTGCCGCTATCATAGCACGCCTGGGGCGCGAATTAGAGGAGAAGAAGAAGGTAAGGCCTTGCATCAACTAGTCGCGTGCTTCTTTGTTGTAACAATTCTACATTCCTAGCTTCTTGCTGCCCATACAAGTACCTTCGCTTCTCTCACCAACTCCCTCACTTGTCAAATATGCGTCGATCTCATGCATAGACCTTTCCTCTTGACACCTTGCGGTCATCTTGCGTGTTATAACTGTCTGGTTCGTTGGTTCACTGAACCTCGGGATGGTGAAATCACCCTCGCACCACCTACTGAAACAACCGGGAATGCTTCTGGGGACGATCAACGCCATCTCCATCGCGATGTCCCTCAACCCGCCGCCCTACCTCACCTACGAGGGCCAAATCTTACGAGAAAGCCAAAAACGTGCCCCCATTGCCGCGCGCGTATTCGTTCACGCCCTGTTGAAGTTTTTGGCGTCAAGTCAATGGTCGGAATTGTCTCAGGCTCGGGCTTGGCTACGGGCTTTTCACTACCTGCTTTGGATGGGAACGCAGGCGCTGTCGAATCTAGTACAAGAAATGTGGACGTCTCTGATAACCTCGCCACATCGTCTCGGACTGGAAGAGCTAACAGAGACGCATGGGCTGGAATATTCCCCCCGGAGGATAGAACTCGTTCGCTGCGAGGTCGCTTCCCCCGCTTTCTACCAGTGGACCAACTGCCTGGGTTTGCATTAGATGATGACCAAGATAACCAAAATGATCATCCTGGTGCTGCCGGTGAAAGACCCGTTGTGGAGACGTTAGCGACGCACGGATTTCACGATATGGAAGACGGCATTTATCGATGTGCTAATTGTATGCATGAAATTTGGGACGGAATCTGCTCGAACGATGCTTGCGGCAGGACCTACACTGGGCATGCTATCGGAGAAGAGGAGGTGCCGTTCCATCCGTGGTTACTTCATGGTGACGAGGATGACTACTCTGAGGAAGATGAAGAGGAACGTGTCTTTGACGATATGCTTCGAGCACAATTCCCCATCGATGACGATGACGATGATAGTGCCCCTGAAGGTAGTCTGTACGCGGACTTCACCGACGATGATGGGGATGGTGCGGAGCTGAATGATCATCTCGGTGTTACTATCCGTGTCGACCCCCAATATAGAGCTGGTTTCAGATCGGGCCGTGACGAAGGATACGCAGTTGGGTATGACGAGGGGTACACAGACGGTCTTCGGGAGGGTCGGTTTCAAGTCAATTCTCATCGGTCACACCATCTCGATGAGGAGGAAGACGAAGATGATGACCTAGACGGCGAAAACGATTCGTACGAGGGCAGTTTCATTGACGACGATGAACACCCTGGGGTGCAAGCGGTGATTGAAATAGATTCCGAGGAAGATGATGAGATGCAATCCGCGGGTTATTCGAATCAGCGTCGGAACCGATGGAGAAGAGTCGCTGCCAGTGACGAGGAAGACAATTTAGGCCCGGATGACGACGATGACCATCCCGTAGTTGTCGGCACACGTAACCGACGCCGCCGTGCAGTTTCGTCTGATTCAGAGTCGTAGTACTCATATCGCCGGATGTAACATCGCGCCTGTCTGGAGGACGCCACCACGCTTCCCAGGGGATCCTCTCGACTCCACCCCTTCTCCCACGAGTTGTTTGCCAGCTAAGCGTCTTTTTTTACTAATGTATACACTACTACTCTATCGCCGTCATGGGCATTAGTTCCTTCCCCATCAGAGTACAGTTCCATTTCGACCTTCATTCTACATCCGGCTTACGAACCTTTTAGCAATATTCTTAGCCCGTAGATGTTGCGCTAAATTGCATCTCCGGCTTCTCTTTATTCATTCCCCCGTTAGACGTTGCATTATGGCCACGCAGACATGGACGATACTAGAGCTAATTTTCAACTCTTATATTGAAGTCACTAAGTCTGCCTACGTTGCTGCTACTTGGCAATTACGACGATTGCTTCGTCCTACCATCCTGGTCGCTACCACTCTACTTGCGCAGGAGTAATCAACGCGGATGATACAGTCCCTCATCCTCGCTGGTTTGATCGGGGTGGTGTCATTCGCTGCTCCTGTTCAGGATGGCTCGGACTTGCTAGGGCCAGGTCTTGGTACTGATTTTCCTCAAGCCCCCGATCCGTTATTCATTGGCGTGCAGGTTGGTGATGACTCGCTTGGGAATACGGTGGTGAGACCCTCTTAATGCAACCTTTCTGCCTCATGCATGATGGACGTTCCTTTGATGCCTTATTTCTTCTAGAGAAGGGCTGCTGTATACTGCGAAGGGGCCTATTACTCAGGTGGATGTATCTCGCAAGGGTACACCTTGGGGGAGTGCACACGTGTAGATCCTGCATATCGTGATGGAGTGCTCAGCTTCTCGGCCGAGTGGAGCACCTGCGAATTATACGAGTATGTTTTTTTGCTTTATATCTTCTCGTTCTTCGCTCATACTTCACGCTTCCAACTGCATAGTGGGACTGACTGCACGGGCGCATCTTTGGTCGTATATTCGTCCATTCTAGATCTCAGGCTTCATGGCTTGCGAAGCGTCGCCAGCTATCGGTGTTCTCCCCTCGGCGGGTATATCCCATCCGTACCAGTAGCTGGTCTACAACCGAACACGCTGGGAACCAAGCCTCGCCGTACTCGCTATGTCACTGAGACTGCCACGGAGACTGTATACATCGGTCAGTCTCATGGTGGTGCCCCAGTCGCTGTGGCAACACAACCCCCCACCGCGCAGCGCAGTCGCCGTATTAAATACGTCACGGTGACAGAGACAGAAACGCGATACGTCGGGGATTATACCACGCCTTCGGCGACTATCCATAATCAAGGTGAGCACTCCTCCGTTCGGTGTTTTAAGATGTAGACAATTGAATTTGGATTATCGCAGCCACCAGTATACCCATTTCACTCGCAGTCATTCATCCCGAGTCAACCCACATTCCCGGACCGATTTCTCCTAACGTAAAGGCTACCGTCCCTTTTGATGAAGCAAAAGCAAAAGGTTCTGATACCCCGCCTCCTGTGGAGAAGTCTCTCAGCGTTAGTGGAGGCGGTCAAGCGCCCCCGAGTCCCACTTCCCCAGGCAGATCACCAGTGGCGCCATCTACCATTATAGGGAGTGAGAATGGCACGCCGCAATCATCTACTACGGTAGCTGTATCATCAGTTAATCCGGGAGCCCAGCCCACAAATGTTTTCCCTGCTCCTTCTTCACCCACCCAGCCCAATGGTCCTTCGCAAATCACCTCTCAAGTAGACAATGCCCAATCCATCAGTCAGCCCAAGCCCTCACCTTCCTCGGTAATTGGCGCGACCCCTGGCGACTCGGCAGGTGGCTTACCACCCCGGGTGGGCGATGGCAGCATCAAACAGCCTCTACTTGCCATTGCTATCCCACAGTCTGCCACTTCTAGCGAAGTCCCAAGACCATCTGCGGATGACGTCCGTGGTCAAGTCACCTCGGTCGTGGCCGTACCTTCGGCAGCGCGTCTCCCAGTAATACCAGATAAAGCTGCAACAGGGGATCAAGTTTCAGCAGCTACGCCAACACCTGTCGCGTTGCCAAGCGTGACGCTCTCAGCTGACACTCATGCTCAGGCCCCTAACATGTCTCCTTTCTCACCCTCTCTCCTGGCAGTTTCTCAGGGCAATCCTTCTACGGATGCGCCACTTCCTGTGATAGCTACCTCTCTAATCACCTCTCCATCTCGCCCCCAGGCCGGGATCACTTCTTCACTGTCGCCTGCCACGCCTTTAAGCAGCACTACTCCCCTAATCGGTCCAGCTCTGTTGGCACAACCAGCTGCACATCTCACAAGTCATGACACCCTTCAACCCACTCCATCCACTGCATCTCCCTCTACGACCACAGTCGCTGCGGTATCTGCTTCCGTTACCCCTCCACCGACGCTTCCTACTACTGGGACGATTGATGCCTCAGGTGCCATGCTTCGTTCCTTTGCCACCATATATACTGACGCTTTCTCTAGAATCTATATCGTACGAGGTAACTGTAACCGAAGAGGAAACTGTCATTGTGACAGTCTTTGCGGCTGAGCCGACGTCTTATGTGGATGACATTGACCTGGAAGACAATGACGATCCGGCGCCAAGCGGCACTTCTTCTAGTGCCCGAGCTCCTTCGCGAACCACGGACGTCAATGTTGCTAGTTCTCCAACGGGCGTGGAGTCTGAAGATACAGAAGAGGAGGTCGTATATATCACCTCAACCCATGCACGCGCTCGCCCGACACCCCAACCGAGGAAGAAGGTGTAAAACATTGTAGTACTGCTGTATACTAATTCAAATTCCGCGCGAGGCCGTGAGCGCTGGGCGCTGGGCGCTTATGCACATGTTCCTTCCTCCTTGACCTTCACAATCAACGTTTCCGCAGCGCAGTGTCGTGCGGCCATTGATGAGACGCTATCCAGAATGCAAGTGATGTACGTGTAATTACTAGCGGAGTATCCAACATTTATATATGGGCACGGGCATGCAACGCTGTAAACACTGCCTTCCTCGTTAATGCAACGTGCATTGCGACATGCAGACTCATCACTTACACATGTCCATGCGACATGACGCATATCAAGCCTACGCGAGTAGGTTGTCCTGAAGTACCACTCTTTTCTGTCTCATCTCGTTCTATCGTATTACGCCTTCACTCCCTCACTTATCTCTCTTCTGTGCTCTCGCTTGTTTCATTTCGATTCTAATATTCCCTTGTCCTCCTCCAACTTCATGCCGGTATTGTCTTCTCTCGAAAATACCAATAGGACGACCCTACGCAACACCGCCGCACAGCACACTGCGACCAGGCGCCCAATCTCTGGGCATTCGCACTCGTCCTCATCCAGAAAGTTTCTACCATCCCTCCACTGGGTGTTCCGGAGTAACATTCCCCGCCACCGGAATTCCTACATTCCAGTCGGAGTAGACGTCCATAAGCGCAACTTCTTTGGCATGGGCGAAATATTTAGCGTCTTGACAAATGTGAGTCGCGTGTTCACCCCACGGATGATGTAGATCTGAGATCTGGCTAGCCTGCAGAAACCGTACGCTCGTTGACTGAGTCGACGAGGCTGCTAGAAGAAGCTCGTCGGGAGATAGCTGAGAACAGAGAGCGCTCCCAGCTACGTGCTAAACACACGTTTTCTCGCCTTCCCGGATTCTACCCACGCAAGGCCGAAGTGAAGGCCATCGAGAAGGTCCTCGAGGGAGACCCATCTTTCACTGTGGTATTCGGCGCGAGCTCCGTTGGAAAGGCAAGTTTTAGCCGGGCCTACCCGGATCTTCTATCACCGTCACTGACTAGCTCTGACTTCCACAGACCGCTCTTCTCCGAGAGGTCCTCTGCAGTCCAAAATACCATGTCTTGCATTTCGATTTGCGTATCGCTGGCTTCGCAGACCTCGCAAGCCTGTATCTTAGCCTAAGTCAGCAAATGGAACAGTATTTCGAGGAGATTGGGAAAGTTGAGGGCTACGAGGAATTCGAAAAGGAGGCGTGGAGCTTCAAGGTAAGTCATATATGACACTGCGCCATAGGCATCAAACTTACGATTCATCTTACTTAACTAGCACGATCGACTCCATGTCGAGAAACGGATTGCGGACTCAACGAACGCCAACGGAAGCCAAGGACGTGTGAAGACTAGCGACGTCGCGAGGCTTATGGAGCTATTCCAGGTACCTTTGAAACGCATATATATCTTGGCTCGACGTACTCATTGCAATTTGTCCATGCAGAGTTCTCTCCTGAAGTACTGGGAGTATCAACCTTCGGAAAAGACAGATCGCAAAGGCAGGAGCGCTCGCCGTAGCGAACCAAATAACCCTTCCCGGAAAAATACAGAGGAGTCCGACCAGACCAAAGTAGGCTCATCCAGTGAACATGGTGGCAGCCGCAGCGACAAGAAGTGGAAGTGGAGTTTCTTCCGTCACCGTCGATTCAGGGCCAAGAGAGCACCCTCATCGCATCAACCAACCGATTCCGATGCCGAAAAGGCTCAACAGAGCGAAGCGAAGGAACAGGCAAAATGCCAGAAGAAGATTCCTGTGATCTTCTTCGACGAGGCGCACAAACTGTTGAGTCATCCTTCCTCCGAATATGGAAATCTATATACCAATTCGGGTCATTGTGTTCATTAGCCCCGCTCTCATCCAATCCGTCGAAACCATGAAATGTCTCCTCGACTCCATGCTAGTTCTGACTAAACAAGATCGCTTGTGTCATGTCATCCACGCTACAAGTGACCCCTTCTACCAGACATGGTTGCGGCAGCTCAACGTGATGCAGCATTGCAAGGTTGGTTTTATGCAGCTACCACCCTGGATTGAGCTGACTGTGTCCGTTATTCAGATCATTACAGTTGGGGATTGCTCCAAGGGAGAGACTAGAGCATATTTCCGGGAGCGTATATTGCCTACTGTCCCTCCACGTCTGCGACCCAACCTGGATTTCGAACGCTTGTACGAAGCCTTTGGAGGCAAGCTTGCGCATTGGCACGACTATATCACGGACTACAGTGAGCGGTTGCTTCAAACCATTTATGAAGTAACACTGACGTATCACTCAGTCAATTCCCATGGTTGCTTGGACAGTAAGTTCGCCTTGTCTCAGTTCGATGAAGTGTTCATCAGTATATTCTAGTCAAACAAAATTCCCATTTCCTTCAAGCACACGCTCTCCTCAACCTACATATCATCCATTCATCCCAGGCGGAGAAAGCTCCGGCCGAAGGTGACAATGCACGACAAAATGCAGGAAGCCCCGCCTCACGCCGGACAAGGGCAGACGCCGAATCGTTACACCCGAATTTGGGGCCTGCTGGCTTCAAGATATATTCGCCCATTACCTTCCCCATGCATAGAACTTCGTCTTCTCTAGCTGTACTCAATGAAGGGTTCATTGGGCTAGGAGGTATTGTACATGTCTTGTCGTAATGGAGTCGTTTCGCTGAATGTCGTGATTGTAGCATTCCCTACATCTGCTCCATCAAATTCGGCAGAATTCACGGCCATGCACTTGCTGAAGGTCATGAGTCGCATCACCCAGCCCGGCGTGACATCGCTGCCTTATTTCTTGCTCTGTAGAGAGATTGGAGTCCGTGAAGTCGACGGAATGGTGAAAGGAAAGGTCCTCGACTTGCGTTGGACGGATTGCGTATCGAAAGAGGACAAAGACGACACCCGGTCCCGAGTTGGCGTCACAAGTGGGATTGCAACGTTGGGCATACATGCAGGGGCAGAAAGTAGCGGAACAGCGGTTGAGCTCCCTCCCACCATCACCCTTCAGGATAGCGACGGCCTAGTCGACATCTCCGAGCGCGAACCAGAGCCCAGGTATACGGCAGAGCCTGAATATGGCGCTCCAGGGTTTGGCGATGAGGAAGAGGAGTTTATTGTTGGACCGAGGCTAGTACCAATAACGCCAATCATGCGATACGCCATGCGAGAAGTTGTCGCCGAGTACGAAGATACGCAATCGGTGTCCGAATATGCATCGCTCTCTGAAGTTGACGAGTATTGATGACCATAGATCGGATCACCTTGTCGAAATATGCTCTCGTGTTGCTTTCTTCGTCATCGCCCTTCATTGAAGGTTGTACTCTATTATTCTGTTCCATCATTCCGTAGCATATACGTACATTATCGATGTCTTCTTCAGTCTTATACTTTACAGGCTCGGCTAATATTGCCCTGACGATAGCATCCTCAGTCAAGTCCAGCGTATCGGACGTCTGCATGGGCATCAAGCCAGGCTAGCCACCTCTTTAGAAAGGCGCCACCATGGCACACCGTAGATGAATCCCCCACCACGCACTACATGGCCACAGTGAGAAGGAAGCAGATAGACAATCTGAAAGCAACCTACTAGATTCCTCTTTGCTCTTGTCATTGCAACTCAAAACAAATGTCAGCCAAGTCTGAACTTCGGGAGAAAACAAACGCATCACCGACCATTCAACCTACGCTTCTCCTTGAGGAATCCTACCTCTCTCTAAAGATAGAATAAGGGCATTGCGTGAGCGTAGAAGCCAAGTTCTTACTTTATCATTGCTTCGCACTAGACTTATCACGACGGCCTCCTTCTCTCTACCTTGCATCCCGTCCACAGTACCAATCTCTAGGGCTTGACCATATGATGGCCGAAGCAAGGAGGACAGAAGCGTAACTTGTGACTGATAACTACCGGAAAATGCTGCATTGCATACTCAGTCGCATACACTAGATCAGTTGCACGCACGGTGTGATGACGGCGATCTGGTCGGGCAGGACTCCTACTGAAACCTAGGTTGACGATATCAGTAAGGCATTCTGTGGATAAGCGATCAAATTACCAGCTTATCGACCCACTGCCTAACCACCATGGCCTCATTCTCGTTCGATCGGCTACCTTCCTCACCGTTACCATCTACGCGTTCGAAATATTCGCAACCAGATGTGTCATAAAACACGACTGGGGTGGCGAGTAAGTCCTTTTCATCTTCTTCCGATTCTGCATGGACGTTGGGCAGGTCGCGAAGGAGGTGACTAGCGACTGACACGTGAGATTTGAGCTTGGAATGATAGAGTGTTTTGGAAGGAAATGAGCAGATTTGCTCGTGCATTCTGTTTCACCGGATGAGCGCCACGGACTGGACTACACTATACCTGGCCCCACTAACCGATATTGTATGGTCAGCATGCGCTTAATTCTGGATCCATACATCTTCTCAAGCCTATCGAAGAGTGTAGTTTCTAGACTTCGCGGTGGTTGGATAGCATGAGCCTTCCGCACTCCACTCGAACTTGCTGAGATTGGAGGAGGCTCGGCTTTACGAGGACCTTCAGAGAGCCCAGAATCATCACTGAAATCTGTGTCTTCGGGTCCTGCCGCGGCCTTAGGTGTTTTGATATCATCGCTGGGCAATTTCTTTGATACCTTGTCCTTATTGATGGACAGAATTGTTGGGGGGAGTTGCATCGGATCACCAGCAAGTATTAGCTTCTTCGCTTTGAAGATTGGGACCCAGCAGACCTGGCAGTTCACGTGAGAAGGGGCCAGGGAAGCAAAAGTGGCTGAGGACCTACTGCTTCAAGGGCCTGAGTGGCTTCATCAATAAGAACGACATCGAAGGTTTGGCTGTTTAATTGCCTCCCGCCAGAAGAATGGCACGTAGCAAGCACGACCTGAGTCTGGTCAGCCCAGTCCGGACGGATGAACTGATGGTGTATCATACGTGCGACTCCCCTAGAACTGACTTGACCACGCCTCCTTCTCGTTGGCGGTACCTGAGCGACAGTAGCAGAGGTAAAGTTAGCGAAACAAAAAAAAATATTGTAAGTGTGGTTCAAGTGGCTGACTCTTTTCGCAAGGCTTTAACTTCTTCCCAGAGCTTCTTTCGCTCTGCACCCCGTGGACCTTTACCCTTAACACCCTTGCCCTTTCCTGAGAGTATGCCCATAGTGGTCTCGATTTCAGTCTTCACATCCTTTGCTAAAGCCGCCTTTACCAAGATATAAGCTGCCGATACACAGAGTTTCGGGGGAGAATTACCTGGTCAGAGCGCCCCGCTTTCACTTCAAGAGTGGAGTCTAAAACGCCTTCGTTCGCCATGACACGAGCAGGATGGCCAACTCTAGTTACCTTGAGTCTTTCGTTTTTGTCTCCAGCAGGTAGAGCAAGTAAGCGCTCGAGGATATTATCAACAGAGAGGTTCGAGGCTCCGCAAACCAGCAAACGCTGGGGCTTAGGATTACTGGGCGTCACCGACGTCAATTGGCGGATGATCTCAATGAGTGTATGCGTTTTTCCAGTACCAGGGGGTCCGTGTATGCACGCCACTTCTGGAGCTTCCAAAGCGAACTTGACTGCCTCTTTCTGACTGTCATTCAGCGAATCGTCGAAAAATGACATGGATTGGAGCGTAAGTGGCTTTGAGGGCGCTATCATACCGAGGAGGACTTCCATCAGAGTCGTTCGACTAGAGCTTGCGTTCGGGTCCGTCTGCATAGTCTGAGATTCAGCGCTGAGGAAGGGACGACTGGATGGGTATACACACCGCAGATTTCTCCAGTGTATCCAACGCTTTGTTCATTCTGCAAGGGGCGTTTACTCGAAAGAATCTTGACAAAACAGACTTCGCTACCTGTCATATGTTACACTGTTCGCCAGCTTGAGAACACGGCACGCTTGGGGGAAGTCCAAGTCATCAGAGGAAGTATCAGACTGATCGATCGCAATGACAATACGACTATCGGAGACCTGGTGTGTCACTGGGTGAGAAAATAGTAGGAATAAAGGGGAAGAGACTAACTTTGTATACAACTCCCTCAGCAGACTTGGAATCAGTTGCGCCAGCGGATTTCTTGGGCTTTTTAGAAGGCCCAGACGAGGTGACATTGGCTTCAATCCTTGCCAAATCTCCAGGCCTTTCTAGTTTCAAAACCACTCCACAACAAAGGTCGGCTTGGTCGGACATACCTAAATGTATGCGGTGGAAACACTGGTGTTGAATGGTGGGCTGTCGGTCGCTCCAATTCGACTAAACTAGGCTTAAACCAGCATCAAGCTTTTGATACGCCATTGAAGCCTGGAGGATATTACGTTTTACCACCAAGGCCTATGTTTAACCCTACAACGCTCAGCCCTGCTAAGGCAAGACCTTTCAGCTCTAAGAGTTTGGGGCCACAGTTGGATAAAAGAAGGGAGCTTCTTTCGATCTCTTCATCGCGCTCCTTAGAGAGAAGCAGTCTATACTTTTCAATAAAAGCGCGAATATCTGCTTCTGATGACATTGAAGGGAACCAGTGACGATGAAGAAAGAACAAGCCACAAACATTATGCATTAGACGCCGGATAGACGCTATGTGCTCAAGCGCTAACCCCTAAATGGCATTTTTAGGAGTATCAACTCTGCTATCCTTGCAAGCACTATCATTTCGATTGACTACGTATCACCACGATTAGGCCTATTATACACTGCTTAGTGTTTCATCCAACATTGTAGGCCAGCCTCTCTTCGTCGTTTGTCCTCCTCAAACGTGTCCTGTACCTGCGGAACAAGTGAGTTTGCCTGCTCTGAGCGAGCAGGACACAGATCTTACCCTCTTGAAGAACTCGTCGTCAAGCAGAACTCGTATGCCTGCAGCGGCAAGGGCGACCGAAACATCCAAGCAGGCATAATGGGCATCGAGTCTGCGTGCCGATTTGGCAAACGCATGAGTATGGTTTCCACCATTCTCTTCAGTTGGGATCGCTATTGGGATGTCGTGCATGAGAACGTGTGCCGATTGAGAGCGTAAACCTCTTACAGAATCCAGGGTGTAAAGAAGGTAGAGCTGGGAAGAGGATTATGTAGTGAGCAAGGAAAGTTCTTGAACTACATACCATATGTCACATTGCCCTTTAACACGAACATGAGTCGAAGAAGAAAATCAAAAGAAATCACAAACGAAGTCAGTTGAAGCCGACTTGATACCCCATTCGTAGTCGACGCCACCCCCTCTGGCTATCGTTACATTGCCCACTTCTTCCCCTAACATTGAAAAAGTTATAGTGGGAGCTAACATGCGAAAAAGAGAAGGCGTACCTAGGGCTCTGTTCTGGCGCAAGTCATTAGTCGAAGCAGTGATTTTGATGTCAACCTTGCACCCAGTCGCGAGTGCAGCCGCTCTGCGATAATATGGAGATAGGTGGACTCTTGGGGGTTGCAGGTGTTGATTACGCACTCGAAACAAGGTAGAACCCGCTTGGTTAGAACTTCAAGTTCGGTGGTGGTGGGCGCACGGATATAATAGCTGAACACATCATTGAGGATATGATTCTAGGTCGAGTAAATTGGACCAATCACAATAACTTTGATTTGTCAGGTATGACTGTGAACTGGATGTCAACACAATCTATACGGACTGAAAAAAAAGGAAACATACTTCCGGGGACCCAATCTTCTCCTTGAATAATCCCGTGTACTCGGTGGGTAGGCTGAATTTGTTGACGAAGCGCTGCGATGTTATTATACGAAAGAACGGCTGCATCCAGAGCGTTCTGGGCTTCCCATGGTGATAGCGCTGCATGGGCACTAGGGAGGAGTGAGGGTCAAATTTGAGGATGATAACACTGAAAACCTACGTGTGTCCAGAGAATTCGACGGTAACGCGATTCAAGGCTAGACAGCTGGTAAGGCTAACAGAGCCTTTTGGCCCTGGCGCGGGGTGACACCTGATAAATACGTCAGCACACGCTAAATTCTCGCGGGGAGTCGCACGGACATCAGACAGATGTCCATCCCACTGTAGCCTCCCTTGTCGAGCAAAATGACTTTGCCGCCGCCCCCTTCTTCGGCTTGGAGAGGATAAGGATACGGCACAGTCATCGCACGTAACGTAGATCACCTGGAGTACCGAGGATAACAACTTTGCAGGATAAGTTGAACTTCAGGAATGCGGCTTTCAACGCGCAAGCAACTGCGATCCCGCTAATGCCAATCAAGTTGTGGCCACAAGCGTGCCCGACGATCGGGAGAGCATCCATCTATACTAATCAGGCTGTGTGAAGCACATCGTGGTCACCACGCACCTCTGAGTTGATGCCTATTGTCCGACCGCCTTGCCCATGGCTAAATTCAGCTTTCCAGGCGGTTTCCAACAGGAAATGTCTGGACGTGATGAGCAAGTGGCTTAAAGGAACACAGGCAGATGCTCACCTAGTTACTTCAAACCCGCGACTTTCCAAGAAACTTGTCATGATATCATGGGCATGACTAACGAATTGAAATTATTCAACAGAAGTGAGGTTTACGGAAGTGAGTGCATAACATACTGTTCTTTAAACCCCACTTCTGGATGGTCTGCGTGATGCATTTGTTAGATTAATCCAGCCAATTCAACACCCTCCAGACCATGAATATCCAAGCTGAGCTTCCGCAGATCGCCATCCATTTCAGCAATTGTGGCTTCCAACGATTTCAAGATATCGGGGCGGAAGATATTGCCATCGTCCTTGGTAGATCGAAATCCTTCGTTTGCTTCGTCAGATGTTTGCCATACAAGCGCCATTTCAAAGAATGAGCTGTGGATCAGGTCGTAGTAAGGTAGATGGATCAGCGTGTGGGGAGGAATCAAATCCAGGCTAAAAATAGTTTTACCCCACAATTCAGGGGTGTAAAATCAAACGACCACCTTCCCACAACGGTCAGACGTCGTCCCTACATGCAAACATCAGTCCACGACGCGTCTATGATGCTGGTTCGCGTCAGTCCCCGCTTGAACCCGAGGTTGAGCGGCACGCCCATAGGATGCTTTCTACCCGCGGACCGTGCCTGGTCTTCGATCAGCCTTTGGATCTCCATCTGCTGGTGGCTGTTGAGGCGAGGGCTGTATCTCGTTGTACTCGGTGTTCTATTATGAGTGAACCTTCCGCAGTAACTTGGCCACCACCCTATAGTCCCCTGTCTATATACAGCAGGATCAGAGCTGCCTGCCTTTCCGTTCTTGGTGCCGCAGCAGACCTTCTCCGAGTACAGTGGGCGTCGAAACCATGGAGAGAATCTGATCAGAGAGGACTTGGTTCACAAGGATGGATTCATCTCACTCCTTCTATTGGGGTTGCAATGGGCTCGGAACCCCGATAATCTCAAAAATCATGATGTGATGCCAGTATGTTCCGGTGTCAACTCAGTGCTTCAACAGACGGCTGATACACCAGATGCAGAAGCCACTCAACAGCCGTATTAATAGTCTATCGAGGCTTCCGAGATATCTATGTTGTTTACTAGAGCCTGATATGGGGCTTCCCCAATTTATTCCTTCCGCATACTCATTTCTCATGCGTATTTTTGCTTGAGATCGCATCGAAATCCCTGATGCTGCGCAACTGCGATGCTCTGCAAACCATAGCTGCGCCTTTCATCGGAAAGAATCCCGCATATTCACAGGAAGACAGGCAGGTTAAGACCTCTTCGTACCGATTGGGAAAGGATGCTTCACAATGACAAGCCTTTCACAGCCAGATGACGGGACATTTCCAAATCAGCGGGGTGTAAAAGTCAGGCACGGAGTGTTACACATGAGTACTGCGGATGAGAATGAATGTAACAGCATCAAACCGAACGACTGAGTCGACCAAATACTCATAGGGGCGCTCCTATGTAACCCCGGAGAGAGTGAGCGACCGGCCCGGTCGGAATTCAGTTTACTTCCAGCACCCAACTCGCCATGAGTAGACCCATGAAAGAGGTCCTGATAGTTGGTTTCGGTGCTGTTGGCGCGCTATGTATGATGTAAAATCTCCGATGTAGTGATGAATCGCACTGACTTCTCTATTGCCACTTGATTTCCGTCTAGATTCACTGATTTGCAAGAGGAGCGGGCTCGCACGCGTTACGGCCGTGGCTAGGAGCAACTACGACATCGTTCAAGGTGTGCGCGACTTTCGGAAATAACACTCGTATAATGACTTTCGTCGAATAGAACAAGGCGTCCACTTCAGTAGCCAGAAGTATGGAGAAATCCAGGGATGGAGACCCGATCGCCGTGAGTCTGTCCCCTCGTTTACATTACAGGAAGATTGATCAACTTCTCAACTTAGTTTGCAATTCTGTGGCAAATGCGGCGGATAAGACTTACGACTACGTGTTTATCACTACCAAGGCAATCCCTGAGCTCAGACGTACCCCCGAAATCTTGCAGCCGTTCTTCAAGCCGGAGTATGCCAACACTTACACTCAACCTACATACGTGATTCTACAGAACGGATTAAACGGTGAAGGAGACCTGTACAACTCTCTTATCTCCTTAGACAAAGGCAAACCGTCAATTATCAGTACCGCGTTATACGTCGGAACAAATTTAGCATCCAGCAATGTGGTGGAGCATAATCATTTTGTAAGTGTTCATCCCAAACGTATCCTCTGCTAATCAGCTGATGGGTGGTCTTCGCGCCGAAGGACCGTCTATCTCTGGGCGTCTACAGGCACAGGAACCACACAGTCACAGAGAACACTGACGATGATGCTGCATTGCTGGCCGACCTTGGTTCAATCCTTGAAAAGGGAGGGACCACGGTTACGATTGTTCCGGAGATTCAGCGCGTGAAGTTTTCAAAGAACTTTTGGAACGTTGCGTTCGCGGGCTCATCGACTCTTACTGGATACACGCTACCCTCATTTTTCCGCAGCCCTCCCAAACCCGATGACACCCCATACGCGCCATATGTTCATCCTATCACAGCGAAGCTCATTGAAAAGCATTCTTTGCCTGCGATCAAAGCGCTCATGAAAGAGCTGTTGGCGTTAGGTTGGTAACATGGATCTGTGGGCCAGTAACTGAGTTACAACTCCGTTATTAGGTCGTGCCATGGGGTTTCCAGACGATCCATTGGGGTTGCCGTCATCTGACGTGGATAAAATTTACGAGAATACGGCTGGGTTACATCGTAGCCCAGATAGTGTCCATGTTCCTAGCATGCTCCTTGATGCTCGGCGAGGACAGCCTCTGGAGGTCGAAGTTATCGTAGGAGAGGTGGTGCGCATGGCCAAAGACTACAACGTCGAGGTACCTGTAAGTCAAATATTCCTCCTTTCGTTGGTTGAAAGCTTCATCGGAATTCTAGCGCATCGAAATGCTGTATGCACTCCTTTTGGTTAAACAGAATCAGATTTTGGGAGAGTTATAATTGGGAGCAGCAGGCAGAAAGGCCTAGGTCGAACGAAGCCGTATCTATTCCGCAGCATATCTTGGTTTACCGAAGTCGTACGCATGTTGAGTCGAGAAGTAATCCTAAGCACGTCAACAAGGCCAGTGAGCGCTTGAGCTTCAACGATCGGTATCAGTGATTCCAAAACAGGCGCGTAGCCCCAACACGCGTGCCACACGTGTGGGAAGACCCTCGAGGACCAATGGGAGTCATCAACGAAGGTTGCGGTCCCAGAGTGGCTCCGAGTCACCTGGCAATAAAAGCCGTGAACTGTTTGCACCCACACCTCAACGATTCCGACGTCTACGTGCGTTGTACTATTACCACGCTGTTGTATTAACACATTTCACAATCATTTTGAGGCATGAGCGCAAGAGGTGACCGTGGTCGAGGTCGTGGAAGTGGCTTTCGTGGGAGTCCCGGTGACAGCCCTCGAGGAGGCAGAGGTACTCCAGAAATGAGAGGTCGTGGATTTGGAGACAGAGGCGGTCGTGGCGGGGATAGAGGCGGTCGTGGTTACGGGGACAGAGGCGGCGGCCGTGGCTTTGGAGACAGAGGCGGTGGTCGTGGCTTTGGGGACAGAGGCGGGCGTGGTGGTGGACGCGGCGGCGGCAGGGAACCCGGAGGGTACGAACTGATCATGTTGGCTTGCTTCTCTCACTTCCCTGGACTTTCAGGGTGTTCGCTCCGAACCAACCAGCCAACATTGACGCCCGCCTCACTGACAACTCTCAAGACGCTCTCGTGGCCTCATTCAAGTCGCTTAAGTTGAAGCCAAACGACTTGCCATCGCGACCTGGCTTTGGTACCTTAGGAAAGGCCATCAAACTGCGAGCGAATTTCTTTCCCATAAAGACGTCCGAGCGTCCATTGTATGAATACGATGTCTCCATCTCCCCAGCTGCCGGGACCGCTGCAAAACGAGTCAAACGGCGCATCTTCCAGCTCGCAGAAGCCACTCCGGCATGGCAGCAGCTGGGATTACTCGGCAACGTCGCCCACGATCATTCCGCTAAGCTCATTGCTTCTCGAGCGCTCGTCCAACCCTTGCAAGTCACCGTACCTTACTATGACGAAGACCAGAGCGGTCCGACTCCTGGTGGCAAAGAATACACTCTTACTATCAAGTTTATTCAAGAGATTGAGCTGCAAAGTTTGAAGAAGTAAGTAACTCAGTTGGCGCTCATTTTTACCCATCTAAGGACTTTCCTATCTAGTCACCTTAGCGGAGACGTTCAATACAGGGACTATGATTTTGCACCCGCTGTGGCCGCTCTCAATTTGATCCTTGCCGCGCACCCTTCTGGCCAGGGTGGTGGGATCCTTGTCGGTCGTAACCGATTTTTCTTCCGCGCCGCCGCGCCACCAGCTGACTTGGGCGGTGGTTTGGAAGCCTGGCGGGGCTTCTATTCGTCTGTTCGTCCGGCCCACAAGCAACTGATGGTCAATGTGAACGTGTGCACGACCGTGAGTCATTGTTACCAACTCATATCCCTTTAGTCAATTATACCTTTCCTAGGCATTTTACATCCCCGGCAATCTTGTAAATGCCATGGATGCGTTTCGCAATGCTAGTTTCGGTGCCAATGTTGCCAGCTTTGTTCGGACAGTAAGAATTAAGACGACCCATCTTGGTCATCGCAAGACGATCAAGAAGCTTTCGAACAAAACGGCGAAGACCCACGTTTTCGATTGTGAAGAATTTGGCGCGAAACTCTCAGTCGAGCAGTATTTCGTTCGCAGTAAGTTGGGACCCCTTACATGCGTCTGCTACTCACGGTGTATCTTAGAATACAACATAAGGCTTCGATATCCTGACGAGCGCTTGGTGGACGTTGGCGGACAAAAGAGTGTCCTCTTACCTCCGGAGCTTTGCGAGATTCTTCCGAACCAGCCCTTCAGAGGTAAATTACTTGATGAGCACACCGCCGCCATGATCACCTTCGCCTGCAAACCTCCAAATGTCAACGCCGCAGCTATCGTTGGTCCCGGTCTTGATCATCTCGGTTTCCGTCAAGGTCCTCAGCCTCTGGGTTCTTTTGGCGTTTCTATCAGTAGCGAGATGACTGTGGTGCCTGGACGAATTCTCCCTTCCCCTGCTATAGAGTACGGTCAAGGGAGGCCGGACGTTGATGAACGGGCCAGTTGGAACCTGCGGAACGTCAAGTTCACCCGAGGCGGCCGTTTAGCGAACTGGGCGGTGCTGGTAATCCAAGACCGCAATCGAGATGATTTCAGCGGCCCCAATGATCCCGATTTGAAGAGTGTTATCTCGGGCTTCGCACAAATGTGTTCAAAGTCTGGTGTCCAAGTTGGGAACAACAATCCGCCTATCGCAGGTGTGTCGCTTCCGCCGAAAAACCCTCAGGATCCTACCAGACAGGCCGCCATCGATGCCATCAAGAGGACATTGATGAGCCAACTGAAATCGCCTCCCCAACTTCTGATGGTGATGCTCTCGAATGGCGACAAGCACGTTTACTCTGGCTTGAAGCGTCTTTGTGACTCCGAACTCGGCATTTCCACTGTCTGTGTGCATTCTGCGAAGATTCGCAAGGAGAAGGGACAGTTGCAATATTTTGCCAATGTCGCGCTGAAGGTCAACATGAAGACTGGAGGGGTTAACCATTCTTTGGACCGCACCAGTATGGATTGGTTGAAGAAAGAACCTACCATGCTGGTCGGTATCGACGTTACACACCCTGGCCCTGGTAGCGTAAAGGGCACACCATCTATCGCAGCCGTCGTAGCTAGTGTGGACCCGCATTTCGGACAATTTCCTGCTAGCCTCAACATACAGGAGACGAAGAAAGAGGTATAGCCACTTGTAAATCATTGCTGAGTCATTTCGCTGATGTTGTCGGGACAGATGGTGACACAACTCACAGACATGATGGCTACGCGATTGAGAGCATTCGAAAAGGCCAACAACAACGCTCTCCCTACCCGTATTCTCGTTTATCGGGATGGTGTTTCTGAGGTATATCCTAGCTTGTCTCTCGGAAGGCTCTAATCACGTATCTGATCATAGGGCCAATTCGCTATCGTGGTGGGAGATGAGCTTCCGTCTATGAAAGCTGCCTTCCGTAAATTCGACAAACCCAACAAGCCGTACAACCCGAAGCTCACCATCGTGATCTGTGGAAAGCGTCACCACACAAGATTCTACCCTACTGAGGCGGCCAATGCTGACAGGGACGGGAACCCAAGACCCGGAACTGTCGTCGACCGTGGCGTCACGGCAATCTACCATTTCGATTTCTATCTGCAAGGTTGGCTCCATCCTCAGTATCCCTTCTAACAGCATACTCATATTTTCCTCAGCACATGGTGGCCTGCAGGGGACCACTAAACCTACCCACTACTACGTCGTCCACGATGAGATCAAGTTCACTGCTGACCAACTCCAAGGTCTCACCAATGCCGTCAGTTATATGTTTGCCCGAGCGACGAAAGCCGTTAGCTTGGTCTCACCGGCTTACTATGCCGACCTAGCATGTGAGAGGGGCCGGTGTTATCTTCACAAGCTTCTCCTAGGGTTCAGCAGCTCTGGTGGCACCAGCTCCACTGCCAGTGATGAGCAGCAAGTGTTCAGTGAAGCACAAGCGATGTGGGGCCCCGGAGTACACGACAACTTGAAGGGAACGATGTTCTATCTGTAGAGATCCTCACTGGTGCGTTCGTTTGTCTAAGTATCTTCTGTTGTACTTGTATTGTACCAATATCTTCCTATCCGCGTGCGCGTAACTGTACACGTATGTACCTGTATCTAAGCGCTGTTTATGATGTCTTTATCGTTTACTGTGACGCACGGAACTCACAACACACGAGATAAGCTTCGACATGACCAGCGTGACTGGTCATGTCTCCGCATGAGAATGGCCATACCCTTTTCATTTACCAGGCCCCGGTCACCGAGCTCCCACTTCCATCGGCTAACCTCGATTCCTCAGGCGCGTGCTCGGGGCATGGTGTGGCGTCAGGACGTGGGTGCTTGGTGCCTTGGGAGGATGCCCTTTCATGTTTAAAACACACATCCCGCATTCGTTTCTTGCTTCTCAAATCTCTCCCAAGTGCCATGGAACGCTGTCCCACTGAAATCTGGCTGGTCATTTTCTCGTTCGCCTGTGTGGACGATGGAACGACCGGGCGCTCGCTCTCCCTGGTTTCCAGGTATTTTAATACTACCTCGGGGTCGATAAAGCTCCAGTCGCTAGCGATCAAGGGTGTGCGTCAAATATCCGGATTCGCTGGCGTACTACAAAGAAGCTCACCCGAGAACCGAGCGGTGCGATATCTCTCTGTGAGGGTGCATGCTCGGGAACTGAACAAACGCTCTGCTTCGGTCGAGGACGGAACCGTCCTTCGGGGCAGAGGGGGCCAAGACTCGCGTGGTGAATCGATGCGCACCGCGGTCCACGATAAATCGATGGTAGTCCTCTCAAACATCCTCGAAATTCTTGCGCCCACACTCCGCATTCTCCATCTTGCACTTCCAATCCCATCCCCATCCCGTCTTGTCCCCCATACGCTACCTTCCATCATCGAGCTCCATCTCTCCTCGAGCGACATGCGCGGACAATATCTTGACATACGGAACCTTCAGGCCGAGCCACAATGCTATCCGTCGCTGAAGCGTTTGCGACTGGGGATGCTTCACCATCACGACGGGCTCTTCGGGCGCATCGCACAAATGGCTCCCGCACTTGTCCGCCTCCGTTTCTGTATCCCCGAGCATACCTACCTTTACCAGGATCTCGAAAGGGCCCTCCATGGCACAGAGGATGACCCAACCACCCCCGCTGGCGGGTATCTTCCCGAGACACTGGAAAGAGTATCAGTGGAGATGGGACCCGCACCGAACTCTATTCGGTGCCCAGGTTGGGCCTCCATGTACGAGGAGACACGTTTGAACTTGGAGAGAATGGCCCGAGACGATAGACGCATCGTGCTGGTGAAACGTTGACCATTTCCCTGGTGAACGAGTTTGGGGGACGTACGCATCTCGAGACACATTCTCCCCGTAGCCGCCCAAGATGTCTCTGCCAGAGGCAGTGGCACCGATGAGACTTTCTCCGATATACCCAGTCACGTGAATATACCTGTTCAGGCCGTAGCCTATTACCTTCAGTATGCTTCTACCTGTCCATATGATACTCCGTATTTATGAAACATCTTGCATGGAATAACCACTGGGAAGCTTTGCTTTGTGCGTTGATTTGTCGGACACCGGGTCTTGGCTCCTGAAATCCTCTAACAGGGGCTAAAAGGGGTGCGAACCAAAAAAAACAAACAAACAGAATTTGGGAAGTCACTCACCATGCGCTACGAAAGTTGCTCAACGAGGCAGTGCTGAGCATATCAGTCGCTGGCTCAACTTCTGCGCTTCTCAGAGGAAGCCGATGTGAACAGTAGGTGCGCTTGAGTTGGTCAGAACGTTCTCTGATTTTGATTCAGCAGGATCCGAGTCTGTGGTGCATCCCGACGGTGATAACACCGCCCCTCTCGTTTCATTGGTTGGAACGGCGCGCCAAGCATCATTGCTAAAGCTTATTTTTGGCTTGCGTCAAATTCGCGTCGATGTGGTACTTGCCTGGTTTCATCGCCTCCTTGAGGTTAGCAAACACACATCGATGGACTCACGAAGCTATCCGTCCATTGACCCGAGACCACCGACACCCGATGGTACCTCATCATGTTTGCTGTACACATGCTGCTCTCATTCGATGCAAATTTAATATAAAGCCTCAGCCGTCTGCCCTTCATCAACATCATCATCATCTTTTTCTTTTCTTTTCAGTCCTCTGGTTTCTCCTAGACTTTATTCAATGTCTCTGATAATCCCTTTGGCCCTCGCCGCTCTTCCTGCTGCTCTTGCTGCAACCTGGGATGTCACTGTCGGTGCAGGTGGACAGCTAGCCTACAACCCCCCTTTCGTGAACGCTGCGCCTGGTGACATAGTGAACTTCGTGTTGTAAGGAAGAGGTTCTTTCATCTGTCCTCGATTCTGACTTGAGAATAGCCATCCCAAGAATCACACCGCGACCCAGTCCTCATTTGACGCTCCATGCGTTCCTCTGGCTGGCGGTCAGGACTCGGGCTTGTCAGTAAAGTTTGCTTATATAGATCGTCCTCATACTCATTGTGCCATCTAGTAAACCAGTCGCGGACGAAAGCGGAGGCCTGCCCAACTTCCAGTTCCATGTCCAGGATACGAATCCGACTTGGTTTTTCTGCCAACAGACTGGCCACTGCGGCAAAGGTGAGATCATCGCAATTGATTGAGCTAAAATCGATTTATGAGCTGCACTGCAGGCATGGTTTTCGCTGTTAACGCTCCTGCGGACCCGAACCCTCATTCATTCAAGGCATTCCAAGATTCAGCCATAGCCAAGAACGGAACGACCAGTTCTGCTCCTGTTGCAACTGCTACCGCAACGGACACTTTTGTCACGCCTCCCCCTCCTCAGTGGGAGACCGCTACGGCTACAGTGACTTGGCAGGGATCCACCTATACCACTGTCTACAGCAGCTATGCGGGTTCTCCTCCTCCTACCCCGGCAGCTCAGCCAGCCGACCATAAGATCGTAGTCGGCGCTGATGGCAAGCTCGAATATTCCCCTAGCAACATCCAAGCTGCGATTGGTGACACCGTTACCTTCGAATTCCGCCCAAAGAACCACACTGTCACCCAATCAAGCTTCAGCGCGCCCTGTCAACCCCTGGCAGACAGTACTGGCAAGATTGGTTTCGCCTCAGGCTTGTACGTGGCCATCTTTGTGCTTGTAGATCAACTGTCGTGAAGTATTGTCTGCCATTCTAGCACGCCAGTTGCCGCAAATGCGACCACATTCCCGACTTTCCAGATCAAGATCAATGATGTAAGTTCATCCACGTCCAACAATTTGATGACTTCCTGGCGCTCATCTTTTTCCCCCCGAATGTATAGACTGCTCCAATCTGGGGTTACTGTGGACAAACTAACCACTGTGGATCTGGCATGGTGTTTTCCATCAACGCGGTCGAATCAGGTCCCAACAACTTCAATGCATTCAAGGCTTTGGCAATGAGGATCAATGGTTCCACCACGACGGTTGCCAGCTCTACTGGAACCGGAGCTCCCTCACCTAGCTCAAGCGCGGGTTCAAATTCTAGGAATAACTCTGCTACCGGTGCCCTATCTCAAGTAGGCTACACCAGCAGCCTCGCCCTTTTGGTGCTGGCATTCATATCTTTGTGGTAAATATCTGTACGATCATTCTGCTTGCTGTAGAATCTATACTTGTGCATTAGTATTTGGCTTGGACTTGTACGTTACTGGTTTGGACAATTATTTCACTTACGAACTTCGAACATTACGAATGATGTATGTAGTTCTTTACGATGACTTTTAATGTACTCTTCTCCTCAGATCATCAAGCGATGATGCTCGTAGAGGATACCGCACGCACGGATAGGACTTGTTGAATTCATCAAAGATGGAACAGCGCTAGCATCATTGGGGCCTACTTCCCAGGGCTCTGGCTTCTTAACGTACAACCTCGTTACTGGGATAACAGTATGCTAGTTACATTAAGGACATTCCATTCTCCCACTTAAGCGGTAGCAGTCGAGCCAGTATAGGCATGGATAGTTTGATCAGCGCATCCAGCGGGAGTGTTATAGGAGTATGGGCCCAAGTTAACATAGAGAAGGCGGTTGCCCGCTGAGTCGGGGCAAACGAGCCAAGCCTGCGGACCATTTAGTCAGTACAAGATGTCTGTCTCAAGCATGCAGGTACGCTCACATTGCTTTGGGGGCGGGTGACAGCGGGGTTGCTCCATTCAAGGGTGTCGCCACTGAACACGAACGTTCCCGAGGCAGCGGGAGTTGTAGACCAGCTCACTGCGAGCTTAACAGCAGCGGGGTCCGTCTTGTCCTCCACGTGTGCATAGAGAGGGGTGCCATTGGCATTTTGGATCAACTGTCCATTGGTCACTTGGAATTGAGCTGCATCGCTGGGTTCGCCGAGGACGGCTGGCGAAGCAGACCAAAGAACTTCAGCGCGAAGATATTTGTGAAAGTTGGGATCGACCTGAGATCGGCGTTAAGCCTAGAGTGTTCCTTATACAGAATGCCCAAGGAAACACGTACAACTGCACGAATGAACGAGTACCCGGGCGCGAGGGTTGTGGTGCCGCCGGCAGCCGTAGATGTGGATGACGGGCCTGATGGGGGTGCAGAAGAGCCTGGTCCACTGGTGACGGTGCTAGAAGGGGGAGCGGTGCCCTGCAAGCATTGCGAATAGTAGTCATTCAACTTAGTGCAAACCAGGCCTGAGGCACATTGGGTTTCTCCAGACCAGCCAATGCCTCCGCACTAGTAATGTGAAGTGAGTGTAGAGTCCGTGTATTTGTATCCGAACCCCACTAACCTGACCCCAAGCGGGAACGACCGCAGCGACACCAGAGGCCAAGGCAAGGCCAGTAAAAACGAGGGCAGTACTCCTGAGCATGGCAAAGTTTTGGGAGGCAAGCCAAGAGAGTCAATCAGTTATATACATCTGGGGTTGTCGGTCAATCCGCCACAGCCTTCTCTACGAAATGCTGGCTGCACCGAGCAAAGGGCTATTTCTCGGCACCAACGAGCTAAGCGGAAGGACTGAATAACGGTCCGGCACAATGTCGGCGGACAAGGACACGATTTTCGATGTCTGGCTATGAGTGTTGACGAGGTGTACACCAAAAGGTGAGAATAATATGGCTTGGGGCTGAGCAGTCAGAAAGCTGCAGGAGAAAGACCCCAGAGGTGCAAGCAATTCCGAGCTATGGCCACAACCACCAGAGCGACCAACTTCTTCCTACTGATATGCCAAGAGATTCTCCGAGACAAACCCAGAATGGATATAGGGTACGCTAGTGTCGGGTGTGAAACGGTCATAAGGTGGTAGGTGAGGATTACCCGACCGGCGTCATGGAACAGAATGCGTGAGGTCATTAGAGATTACCATTACATGTGACTAGTAAAAGGTCCGAGGACGTTAAGAAGAGAGCGGAGGAGGAAGGGGGCGAGAATGACTGGTGATTATAGTTCCTCCTTAGTCTGAGGGATGCGTGGAGCATCCTCTTCTTTATCCTCTTCTTTGGGCGAAACATCTTCACTGGTAGTTTCCAAGCCAGACGACGCGTCAGCTTGGGCTTCACGCTGTTCTTTGCCTTTGGATGGAACTGCTTCAGTTTCAGAGCCGGGCGACGCGTCAGCTGGGATTCCATGCCGTTCGCTATCTTCATAGTACGGGGGCCGGTGTCCACTCCGTTCCGTAGGGGTAGGATGATCGCGGTTGGGTGTATAACGGCCCTTGGTTTCAAGCATCCACAGCTTGAAGCCCAAGCTGCCTTCGAGTCGGACCAAAGTTACCAAGCGGATGAAAAGGTACGTGAAGATAGTGGCGCCAGTCAAGAATATAGACATGCAAACGACGGCGAACAAGACGGAGAGGAGGATGGAGACTTCGAGGAAGCATAAATCAACAGCCTCACAGGGAAGGTACTGAAAGCTCACCAAATAATAGCTCGACGAATAGGAAAGCTCCTAACGCGCACGATACCGCAATTATAGCAAGGGAAACACCAGCAAAGATTGAGAAACCGCTACAGTTCGATATAAGGACCAGGTTTGGCTCGATTCAAGTGAGACTCAACGTACATGAACGTGATGACGGGAACAAAGCTGAGACAAAACAATATCACCAGGAAAACCTAAATGGCATGTCGCTGTGAGTTAGCGCATATATCCAGCAAGACAAGCACGCACCGAGATTATGGGGTGGTGGTCATAGTATATTGACCCAAGTCTCAAAGCCGGTCGAGCGTAATTGTGCTCCAAGCTGGATACATTTCAGAATCCCCGCCTCCCCAGTCCGCATTTTATGGAACGTACATGTCTGCGTACTCCTTGACTGCATTCGCACTTCGGTCAAAATAAGAGTTGAGGTCGTCTGACTCATGGGTCCGTCTGCCTGATGCGGTGGCCTTGGAGCTCATGTCCAGATATTAGAGGAGATTTCTTGCCGGAAGCTATCGAAAAAAACTTCGAAGCGAAGAGGCCCACGCTCAGCGTTGACGTCGAACGCAACGTCATGGCCTCTCCAAAGGAAGCATTCATACGGGCGCTTGTTGGGCGTTTAAGAACTCTATTTACGTCCAGCTCACACGAGAGGCTCAGCTTGCGCAAAGGATGATATTGACATCGAGATTGAGCAAAACATGTATAATATACTCAAGTCTTAGTTTTGATCATACCAGCCATAAGATCAAAGCTGTTTCCGTCTGGTTGAAGGTCAACGAATTGCTGCCGGTGAGCAGAGTACCCATCAGATTCGGGGATGGTACGAAGGAGCCCGTGATCGAGTGTTATTCCTGCAATACGAACGCGTTGATGAGGATTCGTCGTAGTGACCGTCACTATTTGATCACTGTGGACGAAATCAGCATGATGAATAATTAAGATGGGGGACAAGACCCACGAATGAAGCCACCGTGAAAGATATAGATCGATGAATGGCTCAAATGAGCCGTTCCCTTTGAGGAAATTTGTCCACATCGTCTCGAACGTGGAAAGGATGGAAGCAAGAGTGGTCTCCATAGTGAGCTCTAGGGTTGAACCAGTGCCGAGTAATTGGACGAGGGATGCTATGGGTGGGGTATTCAGTACATTAATCCCACAGCCTAAGGTGTCCGTGGTTATCAGTATACTGCTAGATATTCTTAACTCGAACTCACCGATCACGATGTCGACCGATCCATCTGAAAAGCTGGTATTCACCAGGATGCCCCCAATCTTCTTTTTGGAGTCATTCCCGTCTCCGGTCACAGCGTATATATCGTTCGGCCACTTGAGCCTTACGCAACTCCCGACAGATCCCAACACAGTTTCATCACGGCAGGCTTCAGCAACAGCAAGCGCAAACAAATACTGCACAAATACCAATTTACTCGCAGGGAACGTCGAGAGTGATACACGAAGGAGAATGGAGAATTGCAGGCAACCGGATGGTGAGAGCCATACATTAGCTCCGCGTCCGCGACCAGCGAGCTGATACGAGGCCATGGACACGAAGGGCGGGGGTAGAGATGAAAGGAATCGTGGGTTCCTAGATGGACAAAGTCTCATCAGGATGCTTATGGCGGGTTATGATGGTACTTCGATACGGACTTATCCAACATAGTTTGTGTGCTGGTCACCGCCTTGCTGTAGATGAAAGCATCGCCAATTCCCAAATGGTCCTGGGGGACACCGGCCTTTTCTCGAGCAGCAGAGAGAGCCCTAAAGAACAATGCACAATCGAACAGGGGAGTAAGTTCCGGCGGAGGTAGCTCTCCTTCGGAACAAACGATGATGTGCTTGGGTTGCCAGCTCGCAGGGTCCGATATATCCTTATAGGTCGAAGCAGCCTCCTGGCCGACTCTACTACCATGCCCAGCAGGATGGAAGTGAAAGGTGTCATTCACATCCTGGAAGATGCTAGTATCCAACAATGGGTGCGGGATTGACAGGGAAGCCAATATCGTTGTAACGGCTCGGGGTCGTGAAGGATGCCCCATTAGGAATTGGGGATGGGGGCGGGTGATATCTTGCGATTCGGAAGAAGGAATCTGGAGCGAGAGTCTTGACAGTGAGTATTTGAGCAAATCATGACGCGCAGTTTCCCGAGGTACAGTATCGGAAGATGCGGGAAGGGGACATTCAAGACCTGGACTCCACAAGGTAATTTTCCCTCTCCCAAGCTCATAAATCAATGCAGCGCACTCGGCAGTTCCCTCGTATGTCGATAAAATGGAGGCACCTTCAAGCCGTTCAATGTTGAGAAAAGACTTCGGTGACACTTCCAGTAATGAGATCTTGCTGCCCCCTGGGCCAATGACCGTACGAAGACCTGGTTTATCACCTAACGCGGTGATTGCATAGGTGAGGTAGAGATAGCCGCTTCTCGTCAGATGTCGAAAACGCAGCAATGGTTCGCTAGAGATGCCGCCGATGGTCATACTGGTAACCTCGGGGTCTAGCCCGTTCGACGAGTATACCGCGCCAGTAGACAATCCCATGAATGCTCCCCCATTTTCAACAAATGCTTGGATCGCAGAGACCGACTTTGATCGAAACGGTGTTCTACACTCGGGCAGAACGAGAAGCGCGCAAGACGCGGTCCAGGGTTGAAACGAAAGTGCTTGTTGGCTGACGGTCTGAACTGAGTAATGGGGCTGTAAGATTGATTTGAGACTGGTGAGAGCCCCGTTCAGAGATGCCTGGACGACTTCTGGTCCAGAATAAACCAAGACGTTCATGGTTGCATTGCAAGATGAATTCTGGGATTGATAAGATAAGGGATATGTGGCGTGGCAATCACAGCCACCGGAAACCACCGCTCGCCGTTATAGCCGAGGCCGCTCGTCCGAGTCTCATTCCATCTTCGAGCTTATAGCTGTCTCGCCGATCGTTGATTCAACAAGTAACATTCTGGGCATTGCTCAACTGTCGCTACGCAGAACTTGAGAGGATGATGGGGTTTCGCTTGAACACTGTTCGTTTATCGCGGCGTGGACGAAAACTTCCCAGCTTGACCATGCTCAGCCTGAGTCGCGTCATGTGGACATAGAGCTATCGCACACTAGCTATTTTTTCGAGGAAGTCTCACCGGCAGAGGGTTTACTCCGTCAAATGCGCAGATGACTTCTGTGGTGTACAATCTGATATATCACATCTTGCGTATCCACAGTTCAGTCTCTGCGAGCCTACCCGCCAGGACAACCCTTCATGCACATTTTCGGAGTCCTTTGCCTTACGTCTCTTTGTTTCTACCTTCTGCGATGGATTAAACTAAGAAAGTCTATGCCACCGGGTCCCCTCGGACTCCCGTTTATCGGTAATAGGCATCAGATGCCAGAAGTGAAGCCATGGCGCAAGTTTCAAGCATGGAATCAGCAATACGGTAGGTCATCATCTCTCATGCGTACCCCGTTGACCCAATGACCATGGATAGGACCCATTGTTTCACTGTTTATTGGCTCAACACCCGTCATTGGTATGATTGACAACCGTTTGCCAATGACTACCGGTGACTGAGTTGCTTTGTAGTCCTGGGTACAGCCCAAGCAGCATGGGATCTCCTAGAGAAGAGATCTGATATATATTCTAGCCGTCCACGATTCATAATGGGGTGCGGCATCATCCTTGTGTGCCACTCATGGCTAATTACTGGGTAATAAAGTGGGGAAATTCTCTCTGATAACAGGCGAGGCCTGATGCTCCCATACGGAGAGCCGTGGAGAAAATGGAGAAAAGTTTTTACTCCTTTGTCTCAGGCATACATCTGGAGGTGCTCAATGCACGATAGATACTTCACACAGGTTTCCATGCCCGAAGGTCCGACGACTACAGGCCAATTCAGTCGCTCGAATCCAAAATTATGATGCAGCAGATTCTCATAGATCCGGGCAACTACGAACGGCACTTGCAGAGGTGCGTCTAACTATCGCAGTAGTAGGGTTTCGTTAGTCACCTCATCATTCACCAGATATGCTGCTAGTGTCGTGACCTCTGTAGCATACGGCCGACGTGTCGATAGCGTCGATGAATGGGTTGTTCAAGAAAACATGAAGGCCATGGATTGTGTGTTGTCCATCTCTCACGTTTGCCCGATGCTTACCATTGAACTATGGCTGTTCAATAGATCTCACAAGGTAACGTGAGATGACTCGCCTTTACATTCGCACCCTGAACTTGTTGCTCAGCGTCAAGTATGCATTTGCTTTGCCCCATTGACCATGTCAACCAGACGTTTTGTAGCATTCCAGGCAAGTATATCGTTGAATCCATGCCCTGGCTATTGCGCCTTCCTGTGAGTATTACTCCTCGCCGGTAAAATTTATTGTCTTACCATTCTGCTCCAGCGATCGCTCCAGTGGTTCCGCAGTGAAGCAGAGGCCCAGAAACAACGAGATGTCGAATTTCTTATGTTCTTGTACAACGAAGTCAAGTCCCGTATGGCCGAAGGTTCATGTGTAGATTGTTTGACCTCCCAAACAATATCTATGCGCGAGAAGAATGGATGGGATGAGCTTGATGTAGCTTACGCGGTATCAAGTCCTTTTGGTGCCGGGATAGAAACGGTTTGCTGTCCCTGTTAATACCTACTCTCTCCGCTGACCAGCATCGTCCTTAGACTGCTGCAACACTCGCAGTATTTTTCCGTGAGCCCCTCCGTTTGTCCATAAGTCGACTCCTGAGGATCATCTGTAGTTGCTATGCTGCACTACCCTGGAGTGATGAAAAAAGCGCAACGTGAACTTGACGATGTCGTCGGGATGGAACGAATGCCAGAATATGAAGACAAAGACAGTTTACCTTACCTCCAGGCAGTGATCAATGAGACGCTGAGGTGAGTCGTAGCAGCATCCCTTCGCTAGTTTGTCCAGCTAATATATTCCGTTCTACTAGATGGAGACCAGTAGCTGTTCTCGGAGGCACTGCTCATGCTGTCACAACCGACGACGAGTATCACGGGTTGTGGGTGCTATAGAGTCACGACGATCTTAATACTGACTACACTGTAGCTACATCCCGGGAGGATCTACTGTCTTTGCCAATCTCGCGTGAGCGCCTTTTAGTTTCTCTGAACCCGTCAGTGCGCATCTCAGCTCACTTTCATCTTAGCGGCATAATGCACGACCCAGAGATGTTTCCGGATCCAGATACATTCCTACCCGAACGATTCCTCGAAACCCAGCACCCCCGGTTGAAAGACTTTGATCTGCCTTTTGGTTTCGGACGAAGAATATGTCCTGGGATGCACCTCGCCAGGAATTCAATATTCATCAACATGGCTCGTATTCTCTGGGGCTTCAACATCCGACCAGAGCTGGATGCAGACGGCAAAGAAGTGTTACCGGATCGATGGAATTTTACCAATGGGTTCAACTCAAAGCCCGTCAGCTTCGGTTGTCGGGTTGAACCCAGGGGTGACAGCGTGGTTAGCTGCATCGAAAGAGAAGCCGAACTGGCCAAAGCTCGGCTCGCCGATTGGCAGTGAATATAAGAATGCATATATTGTATTGTACTCCACGCAAATCAAAAAGTGAACGGCTGTGTTGTGCTTCCGACAATTTCCGCCTGTCTACCCCTGAGGTCCCCTAACCCTCCCTGAGACTCAAGAGGAGGCTAGTGGTAGCTGCTCATGCGAGGGTGTGGTCAAAGCCATCGACACAAGACAGCGCAGTCAAGTTATCAGGGGCTCTGATTGAGCGTATTATGCTTGATTAAAGCTAAGTCGACGCTGAATTCCTGGGCGTAGGGGAGGCAGGGAAAGGAGGTGTCTTCGTCAGATATAGCCCTTCGAGCAACGAATGTCGAGATTTCTTCCATGGACGAGTCGCCGTCAGAGCAACATTCGCCTATGGAGACTCCCTGCCAACGAAGGACAATCCGACAAGCGACAATCTATATCGAATAAGGATGGGATACGGAGGAATGGATGCATACGTACGGTGGATGCGACAACCGCGGGTATGGCACCAATGTGCACTATTACCGCATTCAAGTGTAGTTGCATTAGTATCTACAGGGCGGTATTGAGTGCCATACGTCGCACGATTGTGACATGGACGAACAGTGGGGACTATATTAGCCAGAAAGCTACGATGTCTCATAAGCGACTATTGGGATACAATAACGGCTGAAACTCACACAACGCCCCAGGATACTAGGTCGACGACATGCACAGATTTCCGGATCTCCAGCTGAGATGTGGCGGCAGTGACGGCGGTTGGATGCAGGAACATCCACGTCAAAAGAACGAGCAGAAGCAAGTCAAATAACGTGGTATATATGGCCGCAACGGACTCCAGCAGCCGATTAAACGCACCTGCGATCTCAATCTAGCGCACCCAGGGAAGAGGGGAAACATGAACTCACCACCTAAAAGTAGTGCAACGTGGAGCAGATTGGCCGCGAAAAGACTAGGAACAACGTATCGTTTTTGAGACCAAGCGTCCATGCTTGGAGGACGGCAGCTCGGTAAGTGTGAATCCTATATAGCATTGCGGAGACGTACATCCGCAAAGAAACATTTAAATGTGCGAGTCCAAGCGAGGTCTTGCAAAAGAACTAGCGTCACGTCGAGAATTTGTACTACCCACGGCAGGATATAGGAGCGGCTTACCACAGTAAAATTGTACCAGGTTTGAAAGTTAATAGGTCTGGGATGCAGAGTCAGGTAGGGCGTGGAGTAGGGTAAACAGTAGTTACGTTGTTCCAATAAGCGCGACCAAACTACAACACCGAAATCATCAGCATCTGAGGGTACTGGTGTAGGCATAATTCGTACTTGCATGTCAGTCCAACCATCAGAAAATGTCGATTCAGGAAATAGAAAACCTGGATATCGTTCAATCAGATAAGTGGTCTGAGTATGCGTATGACATGAAGGTCTTGAAGGATTTACCGTAAGCCATCGAAACTTTTCTCTACCCGAAGCATATCGCCAATCAACCTCGAGCATTTGAAGCCATTCACAGCTATCAAAGCGAGATGAGCAATTATTTAGCCACAAATTTGAGTCGATTACAGGTAGAGACCGAACAGTGTGAGAAGGAGAGAGCTGTTCGACACTACAAGATGATCAGTACTTGCTCAGAAAATTGGATAATGAGTAATTCGCACCTGCATCCTTAGACATCTCTGTGGGCAAGCTCCAGCTAGCCATGGGGAAAATGCAAGAGTGGCCGGGGAGGGGCAGGGCACGAGAGAATGAAACGTTCGTCCTGAGAACTTGTTGACATCATCTCCGGTATCGGAGAAAGCCATGAAGCTTCTGTTTAATACATCAATCAGAAAGCCAGTGGGACATCTTGATGCATAGCAATGGTCTTCGGTGGAAATGGATGTGGAGAACACATGAAAGATGCATCCATGAGCCATCATGGCATATTATTGTCCACTGCAACGATCATGAAGAGGACCGCATCAGGGAGACTGTATCCAGTACTGTAATCGCAGGATGACCAATTCTCGACCATATGATGATGACTTTGTTGTGGCATCGTGAAGAAAAGAAGTGTGAAATTGGACACATGCAGTGGCCAGCGGCGGTTACGTTGTTAGCGATCATATTTGCTATGCCGATCGTTCTAGAAAGGAAGTCGACTTGAAAGTAAGAGCCTAATACAGTGCCGCAGAGCCAGATGGACGTCATGGACCGAGTGAACGAATCAGGTTGAAGAGTGGGCATGGCGAAGATGGACAACATCTCAGTTGGTCGTTCGATAGGCAGGCGTCGGCATGGTATTGCTGCCAACATGCTAGTGTCGAATGAGCACGTCGATGGTGCCTGGTGGAATTAGATTCAATACACAAACCATGAGGACTTGAGTGTACCTATTTCACCCCGCGCGTCCATCCACCAGAGGGCGTCAGTCCGCGGAAGCTTTTTGGTTGCACACCCACTGGTCTGACTAGACGCTAGACCATTGCGGTGGAGCAAACAGATTGATCAGAACTTGAAAAAATTCCCAGTAGTTAGTCACGGTGACAAGAGACATGAATGTAGGCTCACAAAACATCTTCACTACATCCAGGTGAGCCTAGGCGTTTGTTACACATCCACACGGCACTGTTGCCGATATGGAAATGCCTCCCACGGTCAGGCCATAGGAGGCCTCCGTCGTCCCCGCCCGTACGACTCCACCCACATCTAGCAACGTCGTCAATACAGGAGAGGAGGTATGGAAGCCCCTCCGAGACCATTCATACCGGAGACATATCGCGAGAAGGCAGTCAGGAGGTTTAAACAAAACCCATGGGTCCCCATAGGTCGGTTCGCATTCTCTCCTCCCGGGCAACGTTTCTTAACGTCCTATGCCACTATCTATACGGTATTCTTCAGGTACACTCGCTACTTGCGCCGCCCTCATCACTGCCATGGTCAAAATGCGGCAGGGCGACTCACGTTCGTTCAACCGATGGCTTCGCGTGCGTGTGATAGCACAAGGTCTTACTGTCGCTGCTATGGTCGGGGGAACATACACCCTAGGTACGAGACACATGCATGCTAGCAAGGAGGCAGAAGAGCTGGAGAGGACGAAGAGGGCGGAGGAGAAGCGAGAAGAGGACAGAAAAGGCTTTGAGGAGAGATTACGGGACGCTGAGGAAGCACATCGAGTAGAGATGGCATTTGCTGAAGGGGAGAGCGGCGCGCTCAATTCAAGTGCGCTTCCGGACTTGCCATCAAGTACCCAACCAAGTCAAGACTCGGGGAAATCACAATCGAAATCGTGGTCTCGTTGGTTTGGTGGTGGTGGCTCCAAAGGGGGTTCAAGCTGAGAACTCAGAACTCAGAACTCAGGCCTCAGGACCTGATTGACTTTTGCATTCACCCCTTCTCATACAAAAACACCTCTTCTGGACAGGCGACAAAGCGACCTCAGCTAATACTGGGCATCTACACGGGATATAGTTGATGATATCAATAACAGACAGTGTACCCAAACCAATGCCTTTCCATCCCAAGGGACATATTTTCTCTTGGGTTCTGTTACTCTCTACCTCGCACGTCTCCGCGCAACGACGCAACGACACACGCGTAATTTTCCGACAGCGCAAACGAACTTCCGTGGCAGCTGTCTCATGAATCTGAACGCTCTGTGACCTCTGACACTTCTGGCTGGCGTTCGATAGATAGTTTCCACCCTCCGTATAGCTGGTTTACTAGCGCACTGCGCTTGAGGGTGGCGAGATCTTCGACTGCCTCGTTATATAAGGTTTGTATTTTTGCAGGATCTGATTCGTTCTGGCTCGCCGAGTTGTCACATGCGAATGTATTGGGTCGTAAAAAGAGGTGATGTGCGTAATTTACGCATTTCATTGTCGAACAATACGCAACGTTAGCACCAAGCTAACCCATGCACAGGTACGATAAACTCACCTGAATGGAGCGGAAGGTATCCTTCGTCTTCCTCACAAAGTAGGTCCGGAAATTGTAGGAACTGAAAGTGTTCGACGAGCGGAGCATCGTCGAATAGAGATTGAGTATTGCTCGCCTGCTGGGGGGTACGACGGTCGACATGGCGGGCACAGCGGAGAACTTCGTGGGTTCAGAGCTGGGAGCCGCTTCGGCGAATCGGCGAACAATAGAGACGCCCAAGTTGATGGTCAGATGACCAGACCACCGCTAGGTAACTTGAACACTACCAACAACTTCAAGAGGCCAGCGCGACTCGAAAAAGTTCGTTACTTGCATTCAGGAACACGTATGACAATATACGGCGGTCACTGACGTCAAGTTCCTCTAAACAACCGTGAAATTCGTAAACACCATCATGATCGGTAGGTTTTAATATCATTATTGTGCAGCAACTCAAATTGTAACCGACGACCATCGCATTACGTGTAAAGCTTCATTGGAGCGGTAGGAATAATATGTACCGAGTTGTTACTAACGTCACTTGGATGATACTTTTACGGCAGAACTATTGATCAATATAGTGCCGCTATCGTAATGCTTTAGCCACAGACGTACGTAAATCAGTGCAGAACATGAACTGAAAGATGTAGATATTACGAGGGAAAGTATTTACTGGGGAAATTGTGTTAGCACAGATGTCGGGGAAGTAACATTAGGTCCCTGAAGCCCCTGAAAGGCCAACGACGCGTGGCTTCCCACCCTCAGGCTCTTCCACCTTCCTCCTGCCCCTGCTATCGCACCATACAGCTCTCTTCTATCTCATCTGAGGCCTTTTGGGGATGCTGAGGGACTCGGCATTCCGTGCTCCATATCAGTGTACCGGAAGCTTAGTCTAAATTTGCTTCGGCTAGTCGCAACGTCCCGTCGCCGGTTGCTCGCTTCTCGATTTCCTCACTGATGACTTGCCTACCACATCGCCTTCGACACCTGTACACGTTTACGCATAAATCAAGCGATGCCTAGCCGCTACTGGAAGCAAAGGGGTGCTGCGTTGCTATGATGAGAATTTCTTGTCTATTTTTTGCCCCGTCTGGCCGAACGGTGTCTTGCGCATACGGGGTTGACGCTTCGAATTGGTCACGAGTACCCAAGATGAGGTGTACGGTACGACCGTACGGCGTTCCATCAGAGCTATCCTCAGTTCCTTGTGATACAGAGAGACTGCTTGACCTGTATTCTGAGTTTGATTTGCACTTCGGCCCACTTGCAGACACACGATTGCTACTCATGTGCCAGTTGGTCGTGGGTGGCCAGCGTATCTTGGTCGCTGCCCGCTGATGTCATCATCCGTGAGGAATGTCAATGTTTTTCGATCGCTGGCGTACATACGGCGGACCTTCTTGCCATATAATAGGCTCATCCACGTCCTTACCTTCTTATCCTTCTCTCCACCGGCATCCCTTCACCCGATCATCAGCAACGTCCTCGTTGCCCGGTCGCTGCGAAATCGCCATCCTAGGTTCCATCCACAGGCTACGTTCTTGATCAACCGCTAGAATTCTCGTTCCATCCGCGAGCGTTCCTCGTTACCGGCTTTTCTCGAGCATCCATTTACCGGAATGTCTAAATCAAGAGCTTCAAGTCCTGCGCACTGGGAGATAGCCTCTGAGAGTGCAAGCAAGCTGGAAACCCCCATTCATGAAAAGCGGTTGTCTACATCGTCCGAGGTGTCTCGCCCGCATGTAAGGACTTCGGGCAGACCCCCACTCCACCCGAGCAGGTGGTGGAGATACAGGTATATAGATTCGCGTCGTTCTTTTTTCCCCTCGCCTATGATGTTTTCTCATGGTTTGTCTGTTTTTTGCAGACAATTGATTCGCGAACCCATGGCCGAGTTTGCAGGCGTTATGATATTGGTAATCTTCGGGACTGCTGTTGACTGCCAGGTTGTTTTGTCTTCAAATCCAGGCGTTTCTGCGTCTGAGAAAGGCGTGAGTCCAAATGCCACCCATCATTCGTCGGTAGTGCTTAGCTCAACTGTAGAACTACCTTTCATTAAACTTTGGATGGGCGGTTGGAACAGCTATGGGCGTCTACATATCGGGCGGTATCTCGGGTGGCCATATTAACCCCGCCGTATGCACACGAGTCCTTTTCTCCCTTATGTTGCAGCTGATGCGACCCGATGCAGGTCACACTTGCTCTGGCCACTTGGCGCGGTTTTCCATGGAAGAAAGTTCCTGTATATATCTTCGCTCAGCTGATGGGTGGCATTGTTGGCGCCGCGATCACATATGCCAACTATTTCCATGCAATCGACATCTTTGAAGGCGGAAGGGGCATTCGTACTCTCAAGACCGGAAGCCTGTTTTCCACTTACGCCGTAAGTTTGACTTGTCGCTCGACGCCTCTGCCTACTGACCTCTTTGCTTAGGTGGGTTATATGACGAACGTATCCGCTTTCTTCGACGAATTCCTTGGGACGGTTGTCTTAATGCTTGTTGTACTGGCGATGACGGATAAGCAGAATACCCCTCCCCCACCGGGCCTCGCGCCGCTTGTACTATTCATGCTGATTCTAGGCATTGGCGCGGCTTTGGGAGTCCAGACTGGTGAGTGCTTGTTCTTCTGAGGTTGACAAGATGGTTGATCAGCCAATAGGGTATGCGATAAATCCTGCTCGCGATCTCGGTCCGAGGATTTTGACTGCCATGGTCGGGTACGGCAGAGAAGTGTTCACTTTCCGGAAGTACGTGTTTCGCATCTTCAGGCGCTGCGGAATTCCGATCCTGCCTTGTTCATCAGCCATTACTGGCTTTGGTGCCCAGTAATTGCTCCGTTTATTGGCGCGCAATTCGCGTCCCTTTTCTACGATTTGTTTCTGTTTAATGGGGAGGAAGGAGTGTTCAACAAACAGTGCGTGTTTCACTCCTCTATGTGGTGGTCTGCCTTAGTACTGATTCTCGTGCTGTCCAGACATCATCTATCTCACACAGAGCATGAAGGACATGAACATGCGTAGGGCCATTTTTTACGATCACGATATTTTGAGTACTCGAGTTTCTTTGGACTTTCGGATTAGCTCGCGTGTCACCTTGTTGCTTCTTGTACCACGAAATGTATCCCAATCTGTACGCCAGCTTCTATATCCCGGTCAACGTAACCTCTCCCATTCTGGGGGCCCCTGAAGCACATGATCATGACTTAACTTTGTGGTGTCGGAGCGACCGGAGCGACCTCCGACCCTTGCTCAGGGTTCTCGGATTCCTCAGTAGCATTTAAACTATGATATACGCGCTCCTGGGCATGTGCAATGACCTACTGCCTAAGACCTTTTGTTACTTCACATATTCCCCAGCCATCCCAGCGATATTTCTCTCCACAAACTTATGGCTCACCTCCTTTGTGACAACAGGTGATGATATGCAACCGCCTGACTGCCACTCACTTCATGCGCTGTGTTGACGTCGGCCCTCCACTGTAAGTGCATCGCATATAGACTCGTCTGGCGATAATCGATAAAAGTTAAACGTTAAATCCTTGATAGGCTATGTGTTGGCGCCCTATCCATCGGCGTTTGGTCGAATTCTTGAACCCACGATGACCTGCTGTGAGAAGTAGACCGTTACGCATGCATCTCGATGTCAGCGGACGCCATGAGAAGCTTGCTTATACCCCCCATGCTGATGTTATGCGCCGGATCGTGGAAATTGTGCCAACAGGCAAATCCCACACGCGACAGTTTACCAGAGCTCTGCTGTACTACGTTAACCCGGCAATGTCATCGCTCCATCCCGGGAAAATGATTCCGCTCACGATCGGCCTGCTAGGAGATATAAAGGACTGAGTGTGGAAGAATCGGTTTCCCCGCAATCACCATGAACTTTCTGGTCTTAGGGGCTGGCTTCGTGCTTGTTTCTCTTTTTCGAGTGTTGTACAGGTACTTTACCCGCATATCTATCAGTCATGTTCGTGGACCACCTTCGAAATCCTTCTTCCTAGGTGAGACTCAATCTTCGCTCTGCATCAGTCCCCCTCACACATTTGATTAGGGAATATGCGTGAATTTCACCACCGTCAGGTCGCTGAGGTACGTTCATTGTTGCCCCTTAACGTTTAACGGTGACCTCTTCAGCTTTCTTCAAGGCGGACTTCGAATGGCAGGAAGAGTACGGCGATGTCGTTCGCTTCAAAGCAGCATTTGGAGTGCGTTTTCGTGATTGACTAAGTGGGCTGCTCACCTTCTGACACAAAATATACAGGAAGACCGCCTTCTTGTTATGGATCCAAAGGCATTGCAGTACATCTATCAGACAGCTGGCTATCACTTCCCGAAGCCTCCTGAACGGAGGGAGATGTCCCGGATCCTCTCTGGAAGTGGGATTCTTTCAGCGGAAGGTGAGCTTGTTCCTTTGCGAATGCAGGGGATGGATGACGCTTGAACGCCGTTGTATTAGCGGATGATCATAAGAGGCACCGAAAAGTTCTATTACCTGGCTTCAGCGGACAGGAGTCGAGAGCATTTTGGCCAGTGTTTTATGGCTATGCTGAGCAAGTTCGTATTGGGCGTGTTCACATATGGAGTATCATACTAATATTGCTTGTTCTCCAGTTAGGTGCAGCGTGGAAGGATATTGTCAACAGCTCGGTGAAACAAGAGGCTATCGTCGATGTACCCAGATGGGCATCTCGTGCAATGCTGGATGCTATTGGTGAAGGTTCGCGAATCCAATCCTAGTATACGTGCGTTTCCGTCCGACTACTGAAAATGGCTTCCTAGCTGCCTTCGATTATCGCTTCGGAGCAATGGACGACAGCGATAATGCGTTAAGCACAGCCTATTTCAGTCTGCTGTGAGTATTTTGGCCGCATTGTTTATTCCAGGTTATAAATGCGTCGTAGAGCGAAGACATTCGGTTCCCTGCCTGATTCAGCCATCTTCATCCAAAACTTGTGGGCGTATCTTCCTACGAATTGGCTTGGTTTCATCTCCCGACACTCGCCCGGACTTACCTTGAAGCATGCACGTCACACTGAGAAGGTTGCCACCGATGTAGCCAAAGGCCTAGTTGAGACCAAGACGAAGGAGCTACTACAGGGAGACGCCAACCGTGATATTATGAGCTTGCTGGGTATGCTTATCCTGCATCGGCGGTCTCAGAATCTAGAAATTTATTTTCTCGTTAGTCAAAGCCAATCACTCCGAAAGTGGCAAGACGAAGCTGAGCGACGCAGAGCTGTATGCACAGATGAGGTACATCCTTAGATCCTGTGTTCTCATTCCCTCTGACAGTAGCCGGCAAGAACCATCATGCTTGCGGGTCACGAAACTACGGCGAATACCCTCAGTTGGACGTTGCTCGAGCTGGCTCGACGCCCCGAAATTCAGACTCGTCTTCGTAAAGAGATATGGGCTAAAGAACGAGAACTTGGTCGAATCAGATTCGAACCCAAGGACCTGGAATCGATGCCTTATCTCCAAGCTGTGGTCAAGGTATGTTGTGTCTGTAAGCACACTCTGAGGATTGCCACCAATGCGACGAGTGCCGTAGGAGTCTCTTCGCTACCATCCTGTTGCACCAATGACCCACCGTCAATCTGGTCGAGATGACGTTTTGCCATTGTCCAAGCCCATTATATCGACGACCGGAGAGGAACTGTACGAATTGCCTATACCTAAAGGGCTCAAGATCGCCATTTCTATCGCAGGCTACAATAGGTCAGATCATTTCCGTGGATATGTAGTCAGCTTCGTGTTATTGATATGACTCTGTTAGAAACAAGGACATCTTCGGCGAAGACGCTCACACATTCAATCCCGACCGCTGGTTGGATTCCAAGATGAAATCAACGGTCAGCGTAGGCGTCTACTCCAACCTGTGCGTTCTGTGCTCTGTAGTTTTCCGTCACGCTTCTGAGACTTACCTTCTCAAGGCTCACGTTCGCTGGGGGATTGCGGGCCTGTATCGGATTTCGTTTTGCGTGAGATCTGCCACTTAGCTTTGCATGGTATCTCCGAGTCTGACCTGCCTTTCCAGCCTGCTAGAGTTTCAGGCTTTCTTGATCGAACTCGTGTCTAAGTACGAGTTCTCACTTACTCCTGAAGCTCTCAAGATCCGTAGAGAACCGTGTGGCGTGATGGCCCCAGTCATTGAAGGACGAATGAGTGAGGGCTCCCAACTCCCTCTGAAGATTACTCTTGCGTCGAAGGATTGATAGGGTTTATGTACCTGCTTGTAGCGATTTGTACGATAGTTGCTGAGATTTATGATTTATGCGGACATCCGTTGGTCTTCAAAGTTCATGGTCTTCATGAAGGCGTGATGTGACATGTCAACACTTCGAAGTACCCAGAAAGGAAGGTAGTGATTGAGTTTTCGGCGCTAGAGCCTCTCAGGCTTATTCCAGGACTGGCCTTCAGCCCGCCGGACGCTCCCCATATAACCCTTCAATTTTTGAAATCCACCGACTCGACCCCCTTGTCGCGGGCGCTTCAAACCGCCGCCGACACGGACCTTGCAATCTTGGACTGCATGATGCTTAGCTGCGGTCCGCTACTGGCATCATGGCTCTGAGCGAGCCACAAGTTTACGTGCCAAATGTCAGACTGAAGCTAGTCAACTCCATCGCAGAAGGTCAGGTTGTCTCCGTCGCCTTCGACTCTCCTGTGCTTTGGACAAATATTGTGTGTATGAAGAAGTTGTCAAAGCACGGAACTGACTTGGGACAGAGAGAAACTAAGATATCGCAAGCACCGCAATGTGGCCTTGCTAGGTCTCTAGGTACGAGAAGGTCAGCCTGAGCCTTGTTCTGACAGCTCCTGGAGCACATGGCTTCAATGCCCAGCGTCCTTCAACCGTCTGCTCCGAATGGGAATCTCGGATCCCTCCTCAGCAAACTATGATACGCGCGCCTGGGCATAGGCAATGCGACTTCCTGGGACCTATTTTATTTTCCACTATTACCTCACTAGTCATCTCAGCAATTGGCCTTCCCCGAGTTTATGGCACACTCTATTGTTACTCCGCAATGACTGCCACTCTCTTCGTGCGCTCTGTTGACGTCGGCTCTCCGTTGTAAATTCACAACGTATCGGCCCGTCTGGCGATAATCGATAGAGGTTAAATCCTTGATAGGCTGGGGGCTGGCTTGTCCTATCCGTCTGGTCGAATTTCTTGAACCCACGATACCCTGCTGTGAGAAGCAGCTGAAGAGCCTCGGACTCACCGTTACGCATGCATTTCGACGTCAGCGGACCCAATCAGAAGCTTCCTTATACCTCCCATGCTAATGTCATATCCCGATTCACGGCAAATCAGCGCGACCAGGCAACTCCCATAGGCCACAGTTCTGCTCTACTACGTTAACACCGCAATGTCATCGTTGTATCTCGGAGAAAATGATTCCGTTCACTATCTGCCTGCTGTGAAGTATAAAAGATTTCAAGTGGAAGAACCAGTTTCTTCACAACCAGAATGAACTTGCTAGTCTTTGGATCTGGCTTCGCGCTCGTTTCTATTCTTCGAGTGCTTTACAAGTACTTTACCCGCATCTCTATCCGCCATGTTCGTGGGCCACCTTCGACATCCCTATTTCTAGGTGGGACTTAGTTCTCGGTCTGTTGATGCTGCATAAGCCCGACCTCTTTGATTAGGGAACATGCGTGAATTCCACCGCCGTGAGGTTGCAGAGGTATGTTCCGACTCATTGTTGGCGTTAAGTTGTTAACCACTTACGTCCCTACGTCCTCACCCTTCTTCCAGGCGGATTTCGAATGGCAAGAAGAATATGGCGACGTAGTTCGTTTCAAAGCGGCTTTCGGAGTGCGTTTTGGCCATTGACGGTGTGCTGTCAAGTCTGTTGACATATCATACACAGGAAGACCGCCTTCTTGTCATGGATCCCAAGGCATTGCAGTATATCTACCAGACGGCAGGCTATCATTTCCCGAAGCCTCGCGAGCAGCGAGAGATGACCCGGATCCTGGTGGGGGCTGGTATTCTGTCAGCAGAAGGTGAGCTTGATCCTCTTGAGTGCATGCATGGCTGACTTTCAAACGCTGTCATATTAGGGGATGATCATAAAAGGCATCGTAAAGTACTATTACCTGGATTTAGCGGCCCGGAATCGAGGGCATTCTGGCCGGTATTCTATGGCTACGCTGAACAAGTTCGTATGAAACGCAAATTCATTGTGCTCACCTGCGGAGTACCATGCTAACGTTGGCCGTTGTCTAGTTAAGTTCGACGTGGAAAGATATGCTCAATAGCTCGGCGAATCAAGAGGTCGTCGTTGATGTGCCCAGGTGGGCCTCCCGTGCGATGCTGGATGCTATTGGCGAAGGTACGCAAATCGAGCACTGTAATATTTGCGTGTTTCAATCATCACCCTAGCTGCCTTCGATTATCAGTTCGGAGCTATGGATGACGGAAATAATCCATTAAGCGTGGCCTACTTCAGTCTGCTGTGAGTATTCTGGTCGCGTTGTTTACTCCAGGCTATCAATGCTTCGCAGGGCAAAGACATTCGGTTCCTTCCCTGATTCAGCCATCTTCGTTCAAAACTTATGGGCGTATCTGCCTTTAAGATGGCTGAGCTTTATCTCCCGATACTCGCCCGGAGTGACCTTGAAGCAAGCGCGTCACACTGAGGAGGTTGCCACATCTGTAGCCAAAAGCCTGATTGAGACCAAGACAAAGGAGCTATTACAGGGGGACGGCAACCGTGATATCATGAGTTTGCTAGGTACGTTGGTCATCCGTCCCAGCTTTGATTTCGGAAACATGGTTTTCCTCAGTCAAGGCCAATCATTCCGAAAGCGACAAGACGAAACTCAGTGATAAGGAGCTGTACGCGCAGATGAGGTATGTCGGCAGAGATAGTCTTCATCTCCCCTCTGACAGTGGCCGCCAAGGACCCTCATGCTTGCGGGTCACGAAACTACGGCAAATACCCTCAGTTGGACGTTGCTGGAGCTTGCCAGGCATCCTGAAATTCAGGCTCGCCTTCGCAAGGAAATATGGGCCAAGCAGCAAGAACTCCAGGCTAGCGGTCAAGACAGATTCGAAACCAAGGACCTGGAATCGATGCCTTATTTCCAAGCTGTGGTCAAGGTATGTTGTCAATGTACTCCCGTTCTGAGGAACGCCACCAATACAATGAATCGTGTAGGAGTCTCTTCGCTTCCATCCTGTTGCACCAATGACCCACCGTCAATCTGGTCGAGATGACGTTTTGCCATTGTCTAAGCCAATTATATCGACGACCGGAGAGGAACTGCACGAATTGCCCATCCCGAAGGGGCTCTCTATCGTCATTTCCATCGCAGGCTACAATCGGTCCGCTTTTTCCGTTGATATGTAGTCAGCCTTGTGCAACTGATATGAATTTGACAGAAACAAGGACGTCTTCGGCGAAGACGCTCACACATTTAATCCTGACCGCTGGTTGGATTCCAAGATGAAACCAACGGTCAGCGTAGGCGTCTACTCCAACCTGTACGCTTGATTGGTTGTCCGCTACGTTTCTGGGACTCACCCTTCTTTAAGGCTCACGTTCGCTGGGGGTTTGCGGGCCTGTATCGGATTTCGTTTTGCGTGAGTCCCTGCCACTTAGCTTCTTATCTCCGAATCTGACCTGCCTTTCCAGCCTGCTAGAACTCCAAGCTTTCTTGATTGAACTCGTGTCCAAGTACGAGTTCTCACTTACTCCCGAAGCTCACAAGATCCGCCGAGAGCCATTTGGTGTGATGGCCCCGGTCATTGAGGGACAGCTGAGCAAGGGCTCCCAGCTTCCTCTGAAGATTACCCTTGCGTCGAAGGATTGATAAATGGGGTGTTCCTAGAAGCCAGTATTTGTTTGTCGTATATATTCGTTTGGCCTTTCTCAGAGATGTGAAATACGAAGTGCGTCCCAGAAAGGAAGGTCGGTTACCCTGGTTGAGTTTCGCGAGGCTTTTGGCGCTTGAGCTAGTGCTCTGTTTCGTACCACCATGACATTGGCTGGCTTGCGCCCGCCAGGCGCTCATATCACCCCTTCGCTTTGTGAAATGCGCCTGCACCTCAGACTTATGCGATTCGACTGCCTTGTCACCGGCACTTCAAACCGCCTCCATATCCCATTCCACCGCGCATGACAGGGCCCTCTCAATCTATGACCTGCGTGCTTCGCTGCGATGCGATGATTCTGAGCGAGCCTAGGGTTTCCCTGCCAAATTCGAGCTGAAGCCGGTCCCTTCTATTGCAAGTCAGGTCGTCACATTTGACTCTCAGCAGTGACTTGGACAAACACTGTGAAGAAGTTATCAAAGCACAGAGCTGACTTGGGACAGATAGAAATCGCGAAATATAACAGGCACCGCATTGTGGTCTTTCTAGGTACGAGAGGGCCACATTCAACAGCTATGAGCCACTGGAAACTTCCCTTTGTCCATGGTCGCGCTCCATTTAAGACCACCTTCTTCGTTTCCAGCCTCTTGCCCCCTCACCATGGATTTTGCATCTTCCTATGACATCTATCACTCCATGTTCAATCCCCTTGGCTCCTGCCCGGAAGTATGGCAGGCTATCACCGAGAAGGTTGAGGAGTACCAACGAAACGAACGCAAGTTGCGTCACAATCCGGAGAATACTCGTAGCGTAACCACAACGAAGTTCTCTCCCGCCGAGTTTCCATCGGTGCTGCTGAAGGAACGTGTCTCGCCACTCGGCACCAGATCCGACCAGGCCGACTTAGGATACTTCAAGAATAGCAAGGCGCAAATTAACCTCAACCTTCGCGACGACGATGACTCAAATACGGAATCCAGTACTATCGTCTACAGCGAACCTCTTCCGAGTCCAGCACCTCTCCTGTCGGCAAGCCCATCCTTCACACTCCATCGAAATCCCGGCTGTTTTATGTATTATCACACAATTGCGACCACCTCATCAAGCGAGACCATTATTGCGCGCGAAACGCTGTCTCCACAGACAGGCCGTGTTCTTTGCCTCAAAGTGTTTCGAAAGAAGTACATTACCACAAATGATCTTATCGCCTATCCTATAAGGGAACTATTAGCGTATAAGCGGCTCGCTTATGCTCCCAAGACCTGCGGAGATGCATTCGTTATAAGACTGGAAGGGTGTATGCAGGATCGGGGTCGCATCTTCCTCGCGATGGTGAGTGCGTGCATAGTGTTGGATGTAGTTATGGTGACTCACCTACACCCAGCAACTTATGCAATGTGACCTATCGAACGTCCTTCGAGGTGACGCGCCACACAGGCCGATGCAAGCACGAAGATGGATAGCACAGATTGTATGTCATTTTGGCATTAATACTTTCGCCATCTTGACTTGAATTCACTTTAGGCAATGGGTTTAGCAGCTATCCATGCAGCTGGCATCATCCACCGAGACATTAAGCCTGCCAACATACTGGTAGATACACAAGATAACATCAAAATCGCTGATTTTGGGTCGTCTTATATTGATGACGCGGGAAGGCCATTAGATCCTGTAGCGAAATACAGTCATCATGTGGCCGGTACTCGAGGTTTCATGGCCCCAGAAATGACCCTTAACCAGGGTGGATCATCAAAGTACGGCCTTCAAGTCGACTACTGGAGTCTCGGATGTGTCGCGTATCAACTTCATCTGCAGACCACTAAGGTTCGTACCTGCTTCTGCGGCTTAGTCGAGACCATCTCATCGACCATCATCCTAGTCTCCTTTTGCCACGCTCGACGATTTGCTTCGCTACATACACTGGGAATCGAATTGCTTTGGCCGTTCATATTTCTCTTGCGTAGGGTTGGATGAAGAGGCTGAGACGTTGATTTCAGGGGTAATTTGTATTTGACACCCTTTTGTGAATCTCAACTTATCTCCCATTTCAGTTACTGCACCCCAACCCAGCGCGCCGATATGGTATAAGTGATCTCGTCAACCATCCATATTTCATGGATTCAGCAGGGTTAGTTGTCATGTTCACTTACAGCACCAACTGGGACTCATTTATCCGTGGCTTGATAGTGGCAGTTACTTCGACAATATCGAGGAACAAGGTAAATCTTAACCGCCCAATGCTTGCTTTCTCACTGACCTTGCCTTAATTAGCTCTGCGCCGGCCAGTAATCCCGTTGCATCACGATTTGGACGAATACTATCATGAAGCTCTTGTCCCTCCCGAGTTATTCCAGCCACAGTGGGAATGTCCTGAGCAAACCAAGATGAATTCTATGTTCGAGCACTTTGGATGGGCACATCCGCACGGATTTTGGTCGCATTTCGATTCCACCACTCATGATTGTTAGTATTACCTCCTCATCCTTTTGGCCGTGTATTCTCTCTAGTACGTGTTGTCCTTCAACCAGATTTTTTGTCTTCGGAGGTGGCGCTCCCCTATTTGCAGTCCCTTTAGATAGGGGCTCTCCTGATGAATATATAAACCCCTTCGATCCTTCTTTGCACCTTGCCTTCGCGCACCCCCTGCACCGTGACTACGTCGCGCTCAGGATAACCAAAGTCATTCTCATGAATACTCTCAACGACTTAACAACATGTCTTCACGCGTTCTACCAACACTCTTCAAACGGCGGGACAGGTATTGTCCAACACCCTTCGCACTCAAAGGTGTCCTCACCAATGTTACACAGTGTTTCCCACTTCTTGGTGCTGTGCCCGCCGTGCTCCGTTAGGGAGTATATAGCTAAAGAAGTGAACGTTCGACGACGCCTAAGGAGAAGCTTTCGTTAAAGGCGGGAACATTCGCCGCCATCATTGGGAGAGGCATTCAGTTGTCTACTCTCGCCTTTACCAAAGGTCGCTCAGGTAGTCTATCGAAGTCGCCAATATCTGAAGTGGGTCTGACGCTTTGCCGCATAGCGGTTCCGCTTCTTGCCGCTGTCTCGCCCTTGCATCCTCGGATGTGAATAGCGAAAGGAGCAACGTCCAACTTCGAAACATAAGGAGACGTACTCGAGGTCGAGCGTGCATCGTCGCATTGCGAGTGAGTCAATATCTCTTGATATTCAAATTACGCCATCTTACTCGGCTCATAGACCAATACGCAACACGCGTTATACCCCTTCCTTCTGCATGTTGGAATGCGGAGGGACTTGTGGGCGGATGCTCTGGTAAAGAGAGGCTGTGTCTGGCCACCACTGCTTCTTGATACTATCATCTCCACGAGGCCTCTCCAATTTCCATGTGCCCCACACTCGTTCACCTCTATTTCAATTTGCTTGCAAGTAAAGAAGACCTTCATGGAGCCGGAGGCCCCCACTAGACAGAGAGTATTAGTTGCAGGTCAACACCTCCGGATCAACCATGCTGCGATGCTTCACGGATGGCGCGCCGCTCTTTAACTTCTAAACGAATGGACATCTGTGTATTGGGCTACGTTGGGAACCATTGACAAGTATGATAGTTGATACTACAATGAATTGATGCATTGTCTTTATACCTTCATTTTCGGGGATATTCAGTAAGACATTTATTTGAGACGTGTTAGCTGCCAGTGCCACATCTCAATATTTCAATGACAACACTCACCTTACTAGTCAAGTACGCAAAGTTGAGCTAGATATCCGCCGAGCTTGCAATGGGCTGTTCACCCAAGTTTTTAGCCTTCGGAATTCGATGCGGTGCTCCCCTATTATCATCAAAAGCATGATAGGGGTGAACCACAGATTGTCCTGCCACTGATCCGACCTTCGGTAGTCTCACTCTCCACAATTGTCCTCATCTAACATCTACTATAATCTAGGGTTGATAAATGAACTCAATTGAACAATATTTCTTCGACATTGCCCTGCTTGGCGCGGATGTTCCTTACAGTAGCTGGAACCGAACAAGCGCCAGGTTCGAGCCGCCTCGGGAATCGTGCCTTGTCAGCTCCTTCCTAAATAGCAGTAGCGGCTGGATATTTCTATGAAGAAGCTATTGAAAACTAGGAAGACTAAGATAAAAATTAACCACTCTAACCAGAGGGTACTCACATCGAGAAATTTTGGTATGAGCACCCATGAAGATCGGAGGGTGGAACTTACAAGGACGGAGCCAGGTCGGTCGGTCACAGCGTGGATACTCCGGACGTTTCTGACAGAATCTGTCCGACGGTAGCTGACTAGGACTCCCAAGAAATCTTGACCAAGTGCGTCCAGATACATCCCTCCTCTGCCGAAGACTGCCGACACTCGTGGAAGTCGCTGTGAAGCGCTTGGGCGTTGGAGGCTTTAGGGCGGATATCGGTTGACACAGAAGCCAGTCGGAATGCTCAGTGTATATCCTGGGAATGCGAGACAACGGTGGCATTCATAATATTTCGGGATGAGCGTTTCGCGCGGAAGGATTTCGAGGGTTTTGCCACACTTGCGGTCAGAGGGTGGTGTATTGTCACCTTTCATATACGGGGAGATCACAACGCCGAAGGAAGGATTTATAAACAATCGGGAAAGGCATCACTGCGAATTTAAGATGAGGTACTGGTGAGGCAACGAAGTTGATTGCAATTATTGGGGCGAGAGAAGGCTACGAATATTCTTCCATTCAACGGTGGACGTAAGTACCACCCTCAAGGCTCCAAGTTGGTTCCTGGCAATGTGCGAACGTTGTTGCAAGCCCTAGTTTGAATGATAAAATTTTAATGCCTGTTCTAACTTCTATGCCATGTGAGAAGTTGAACCGTACGCGGTCAGAACGTTGAACGGCACGAATGAACGGCACGAATTTAACATACCATGGCGTTCGATGATTATATTACTGTGATGTTCTGAAAATTTAAACCAGCACACTGAATACTTCGAGTTGAACAATACCGACAGGCCGGCTTTTCTCGAGGCACCCATTGGGTATCGATGCAGCTGGAACGCCACTTACGAGAGACAAGTTACAACGACGTGCTATGATGACAGAATGGGATGAGGCACAAGGGCGACCTAAGGCCGACGAGGAGACGCGGGAGCAAATGACATCCAACGTTGATGCCATTACAAGCGCTCAGCGCTCAGGCGTTCAGGGCTTGAAAGGACTAATCCCTGAGGCGACACTGGCCAGACTTGAGTAATCGATTATGACAGAAAGGCCGTGACTAGTAAACGTTTGTACACACCTAGGACCGTCAATCAATAACGGGGAGGTTATTATTGAATGGAGGAACTCAGGGTCGTTTGCTATAATGGCCTGAAAGAGGTGGGAAAGAAGGTCAATGTGGAAGGAAGTGTGAAAAGTAAGACTTGTCATCAAGAGGGTCGACTGAATAATAATGAAAGCCAGGTGTGTTAAGATTAAAGTTTGGAACCATGTGGGATAGAGATATGAAAGAATGATGTTGCGTAGGGAACGTTGATGCCGAGGGTGTGAACTTGAGGGATTGAGCACACAAGTACGTCCACCTTGGTGAAGTCGCGATGGTCGTTACTAATAGCACGCACGAAGACTCCGCAAACCACCGAGAGCCTTCGTGAAGGGGGCAACAAGTATGTACCATGTGTGAGGGGCTTGGATGAGTAACCTGAGAGCAAAGCCTATTCTTATGCATGGGTCGTGGTCAAGAAGTAGAACTTCGCCGAAGCGAATAGTCGAAAAGTCGACGCTCTGAGCACAGCAAGAAGGAAGTGGCCTCTGAAGGAGCACATTCCAATGTCGTAACCGATAAAACGCGATACGAAAAGATGCGGAAACCAGAGGGGAGTGGAGTTTGAAGTCACATACTTTGACATAAGAATGCGCGCTGACGATCAAATGAAGTCATTTGAGGGCTAGCATTTGAGAAGGGATTGGGATTTTCGAGAAGAGTTTTATAGAAGGGTGAAACCAGGCCTTTTAATAGCCCCTCGAAGTGGTAGCCCAACTCTTGTCTTGTCTCCGTTCAAGTCATCGAGGAAAATTGTTCGCTTCTGTATGCAAGCGTCGGCGAGCCAGCTGACCGACCCAGTCCCTTCAAAGCGACAAATAGACAATACGAAGGCCCCTCAATTCCTTTTGTCAGCGATTTTCGCTCCTTTGTGCGCTAAGGTCCTTGTGAGGCAGAATGTTTGGGAGACTCAAGGGAGACTAGCTAGTGAGCTAGCTTGGTATGAAAGAATTCGGCCCCCGAAAGCATCGATGGGAGCTAGATAAGACTGGGCACTGAGATTAGACCGCAAACGGAGCGCAGTGGGGATATCGACAGGTAGTAGCGCGAGGAAGAGGCTTCGAGAACACCGGTGACGGCAAGTTCAATTGTTTGTCGAGATGCCTCAAAATAGCCGGACCTCAGCCAGACGCGATAGATAAGTCGCGGGACATTGCCAGCCAAGACAAGGACGCTATAGTCTCCAGCTGCCTGCGCCCAACGTCAAGGATATGCACCGAGTCGCTTGTTGAACGTTGAAATTTGAAAGCCCGATGGGATGGAGAATAGGATAGGGTTGGCAGTTTGGCCGAAACGCCGAAAGCTAGGGACGATCGACCACCTCGGGATGGCAGTGCCGAGAAAAACTTTCAACCTCCGACGGCTCGGAATCTCAATTAGCCATTTGCGGAAGGACCCTGACCATATACTTGCCTCACCTCCGCTGGATCATCCATGAACGTCGAAAGCGCAGCGGTCGATGGGGCACGCGACATTCTAGTTTTTCCCAATTGGAGCACTGGGCGTCGACGGGTGTCTTGATTATCATCCTGCTGGGGCTTCGGGACCGATACGGAGGGTGGCGAGTTTGGGGCGTCAATGGCACTGGCGCAGAATTGGTTAATTCGAATTCAAATGAGCGTCCATGGCGTACAAATCATCGTACGGTCATCAACAAGTGGCTTGATCCCGGAAGATGATTGGACCATAAATATAGCAGGCAGCATGTCATGCTACGATGAAAGCAGCCAATGCCAGCCATGGCATGTTTGGGTTTAGGATGTTGAGAGTGCGTATCTTTACGACTCATGGATGCGGTGCACCATGGCGCCGACAGAGGTACCCTGCTTTCAGGTTGACTTTTAACCGATTCTGAATCGGCTCCAAGGATGGCCGTTGCGTTTACTTCCAGGGCCAGGTGCAGGAGATCGTAGAATCGACGTCCGTGCCCGGGTAGCTTATTGTCGGATAGTGGATTGGTGACCTGAAAAGTTCAAATGAGAACGGAATTCTGGCTGGGGCTTTCCCATGAAACCGACATGGCCAATGTCCTGGGCCGAGAGAATTGTTGTGGGAAGAAATCAGAAGGTAACCCTGGCTTTTGTGACCGGGCCAAATGGTTCCAACGAAAGATTTCTGGATTCGCGTATCTGGATAAGCATGGATGTTTAGATCTCGCCTGCAGCTTAGCTTGTTTCATCTCCTTTTTTCTTTCCTCCCATTTCGCGAGCTCGCCGTTGTGGATAGCGGCGGCTAGAGTTTACTGGATCGTGGCGTAGCAGAAGCAGTCAGGTAATGTGGTCTGTCCTGCCCGTCAATGAGCCTTCTGCTCACGACAACGCTGACGGCATTTGTCACCCACCTTTACATAGCCAGGTTCTCTTTCCCTGCCCTGCGTCTCCCCAAGTCGCGCCTTCGCATCACCCCACAGTCACTTCGACAACTTTTACTTTACGATCCTTTCATATTCGACACAGCTTAACGTATGTCTGGACTCTCGCCTGCACGTCGCCTTCGAACCAAAACTACCGACTTTTCGGATTTTTTTCGCGGGAGCTCGAGTCATGGTTCATCGTCATCATTGCACCCTGCCAATCCCAGTCAGCTCCACGACGTGCACGACATCCGCCATCAGCCTTTTGACCCTGTGGAAGCGTCGACTTCCTCCATGCCTTCTCAGTCTGCCGCGAAAAAATTCAGTAGCAAGCTGCCGTTCCTTGGTCGGTCGCGCAAGAAGTCGAACGTGGAGGAAGCCAGCGCGAATGCAGCGCATGAGCGTGATCGAAGCAATCCCCCACACGCTGCTGCAAGGCACGAGACCGCGCAAGCGGCGCATCAGACACCATCAGACACAACGTGAGTACAGACAAACATATCCCATGCCCCAATTCAAACGCATACTCCAGCATTCGTCCCACCAAGTCTCGAGAGGGGCCTCAGCAAAGTTTGGGTTCCAAGTTTGCCGCCCATTTCACTCCATCGCGACCACGCAAGTCTGACGCATCATCTCGAAAATTCTCATCGTCGCCTTCAAAATCACGGCAGAATCCAGCCGAAACCGCCCAACCCGACGACCAAACGCTGCACCCTCCGCCGAAAATATCCCCCCGCGGTCGCTCATTTGAATCGACTTCATCAGGCGCGAGTGAGACAGGCCAAAGGTCAACAACTCCACGACCATCACAATCACAGCAACGAGAGGGCCAGCAACCGACATTCACAGTGACCCTTTCACCCCCGGACGACCTAAGCATATACGCCAATCTTTTCACGCGTCCACGTAGCAAGACCGATGCTTCGTCCCAAGTTCGCGTTTCGGCGTCTTCAACCAGCTCAACTCCCCCAAATCGAGATAGTGATGAGCAGATTACCACTGACCAGACAAGCAGGAGCTCTAGTCAATCCACTAGTCCCGGAGTCCGGTTTCCAACACCTCCAAATGGGCAAGCTCCGAGCTTGACGGAGGGATTTGGTGCACTGGAGGACACGCCTGTCAGACCAGGCAGCCGATCATCTGTCAGGAGCGCAAGTGGACAGCTGCACCAGAAGACGGACTCGATGGATGGCCAAAGTTTCGCCGGAGAGTTGAGATTGTCTGAGGATTCCGTCATCGACAAGGAGCGCCCCTCGCCTAATCCTCCGTCCGCTCATCCGACCTCGCCTGTGCCAGATGCTCGACGTGCGTTGGCGAGAATATCTACGCAGGTGTCAGAGAGGGGAGCAACGGGATCGAGAACCGGTCGTGCGCGATCCGCTTCGGGGAGTCGTCCCAATGGTGCGCCTCCGAACATTCCCCTTCCTTCTCCACCGCCTTCGGCGAGTCCCCTCCCATCCCCGCCTCCGTCAGCCGCTCCGACGCCACCCCCAAATATCGCCCTTCCCAGTATCCCAACCGCCACAAGCGCCGCGTCTCGTAAATCGGTGTCATCTATCTCATCTATCTCATCAGGTCAGTCTGGCTTCCTCTCACGCCGTAGCCGCGCAAACACCATACCTTCTGTCCCTCCACTTGTCACGTCGTCGTCGACTCCCTCCACCCCGTCTCTTGCATCATCCCCCGTACCCCCTGCATCCAAACCCCCGCCATCATCGTACACTTCTCCGTCCCCGTACCTCAAATCCCTCAAACATGATTACATGGCAACTGACTCCGAGAAGAGCGATTGGGATAGATCAGACTGGGACCGCTCCGATATCGACCATATCGAGCGTGCCACGCCGGATCAACTCAAACAAGTGTTGATCTCCCAGAACCTCCGAATGGCCGAGCTCATGTCGTATCTTCAACGGCTCTCGGAGAGACACGAGGCTGAGCGAAATGAGATGCGGGAGAAGATTGAGCACCTTGAACGCGAGTCCGCACGGAAGGATCAAGAGATCAAAGGGTTAACGTATCTCGTACACCGGGGAGGTGGTGCACCGTTCGGCGCTGCCTCTCCTCGTACAACTTCCCCTCGTACAACTTCCCCTCGTTCTAGCCCCCTGGCTGCGTCGACGAGTGCATCGTTATCAGACTCGGAGAAATTCCCTACGCGGAGACGTGTCGCTATTTCCCATGGTGCTCAAAGTGATACAGGAAGAGGCGCTATGACTAGCGACTCCGAAGCTGATGCGCCCTCGACTATTCCAATGCTTCCGCCTTCTCTTCGGAGGAACAAGACAGCACTTGGCACAAGTTCTCCCAAACCCAGTAGCGTTGCAGTCCGATCGACTTCGACTAAGTGCCACCCTAGCATGAAACCGGCCACATCGGATGTCAATCCCTCGTCGCTCCTTTCACTGTCTTCGGCCAACAAGCGAGCATCGACCACGTCTACCTTTTCCACGACTTCTACCATGTCATCTTCATCCTCCCTGCTGCCAGCCAGCACCATAGCGTCCAGCACTGTCTCTTCCAGCCTCTCGTCGATTCCAGAGTCCCCCCCACCAACTGTCCCATCCCAGCCTGTGTTGCCGGCCATTCTTCAGTCACACCACCAGCAAGTGCTTTCTACACCTAAGCCTGCCCCGAAACGCACTCCTGCTATGACTCCTGCGGCTGCTTACGCAGCTAACCTGAAGAAAACGCGACCTCCTTCCATCGCGCAGGTTTTAGACCGTGATAATGGATCTATGTCACCGTCACTGTGATCTGCAATGCGTGCAGCCACCCGATGTGTGAGAGGGGTTTTCTTCGTCTCAGCTTTTATCTCGCTTTCGTGATACACGAATTCCCTTGCTGTCACCAAGTCCTATCGCATGTGTCCCACTGATCCAAGCTCGACTGAAAGTTCTCCTTTGCTGTATCGGCTATCGTTTGCATCGCATCCAACCACTGCATCCCTCATCATCCCTACATCTCATCTCGCTCCATTGTCATTCCACCATCTTTTCACCCCTTTATCCCTCCTACGCTCGCAATCCTCATCAGCTCTCGAGAGCCTCAACAGTTCGTTCCCCTTTGTGGTGTAAATACTATTTATACGAGCACTGGTGCTTCCTCACCTTGTGCCCCACCAGTGGGATCTTCTGCATAACATTGCGACATCCTTTCATTCTGTAACATCGTCATTTCCTCTTTTCATCCCACTTTGATGGTACATTCGTTTCCCTGTGTATAGGAACACTGCATTATTTTACTCAACTCACCTTCCCTCGCGTCTGATCACCTACCTATCATCTACACTGCTATTTAACATTATGTTCCTTCTTAGTTACTCGTGCATTGCTTGCAAGCATGTTGCTGTATCATTCCGCACTAAAAAAATTGAATAATATTTCCTACCTTTGGAATTAACCGAGGTGACCCAGGCGTCGCGGCATCCACAGGTGCCCGCGTGTATGGTTAGTGGCCATGAGTATTGCTAAGTTCCCATGCGCAACTTGTGGACTTGGACATAGGTCCCTTATTTTCAGCTCCTCTCAGTCAACCAGTAGACACTGGCAGCGTATCTAGTCACCGGATGTAAGTACGCTTGAAACTCTGCTAGGGTGGGAGCCACAGGGATCGGATAACTTTTCCTGTAATCCAGAGTGGGATTCCGAAAACGCTGGCAAAGAGTACGGATTGATCCTGTAGAGGAATTTGAAAGTCCTTGCATAATCTCCATTTAACGCTTTCGAACTGCCGTTGTATGGGCAATGAACACGGTGAAGCATGTTGCAGTCGGCCTCGTGAGCGTCCGCAAATTGATTATCCATGCCCATTCAGAGGTATGAGGAGGAAATATGCTGGCGATGCATCTATCAACGCATAACTAGACCGCGATGGTCAGTCTGCAATGATTCTAGGGCGCCTTACAGGAATTAGACAACGCCTTCATTTTCATGGAATGGCATTGTCGGAGAGTATTGTGTACTTTTCAATGACGGCCTTCACCAAATCCACCTCCGGACGGTCGACATCAATGACCCTGCGCTCCTTTGCCAGCAAGCCACGGAATTCATTGGGTAGGACGTCACGGTCAAAGTTGAACTGTGGGGAATCTTGTAAAGCTCGCGAAACGGCCTCGGAGAACTTCGCCGGATGGGCAGTGGACAAAATAACTTGCTTGGTATTAAAGGAGCTACAGGGAATGTGAGTACGGTGACATGAGGTAGTCAGAAACGGACGTACTTGCTGCGTGAGACGATCTCGGCAGCAGCAAGGCCGACGGCGGTATGTGGGTCAGCGACATAAGAAGGACTGCTTGCAAAATATGACTTGATGGTGCCAAGGGTCTTCAAAACATTAGCTTTGCATCTAGAATGAGTAGTTAGTTACGTACTAGTTCATCTGTGACTTTCTCTGCCAAGAAGTCTCTCTGAGCTGAAGCCAGCACCTCAGGGGGAACTTCCACAAGCCCGTCTTGCTTTAATTTCTTCATCCAACCGTCTAAGGTGGCGCTGGCATTCCGCCGACGCTCTCTATCACCCTCGCCTTCAGCGTTTTCGTATGCGAGGTACCAAAGTAACCTCTCGAAATTGCTGGAGACCAAAATGTCCATGGCTGGACTGTGTGTTTCCTTGACCCCGCCGACGGCGGTTGGATCTGAGTCCGGAAGGATAGTCGAATCAATCTTTTCGTATCTGCCGCTTTTCCAGAATCGGGCCAGAATATCGTTAGCATTTGTGGCAACGACAAGCTTGTCCATGGGCAAGCCCATTCTCCTTGCATAGTAGCCGGCGAGGATGTCTCCGAAGTTCCCGGTAGGAACAACATATTGGATCTCGAAATCGTCGGATTCCGGAAGTTGGGCGTGGATGTGAAAGTAGGAGAGGAAGTAATAAACCGTCTGGGCCAATATACGGGCCCAATTGATGGAGTTCACGGCCCCTAAGTGGTATGCATCGTTGAATTTCTTGTCGCCAAAGAGGGTCTTGACTATGTCCTGGAGAACAAACATGAATACAAAGTAAAGCAGTAAAGTGACAATGAAGCTACCTGACAATCGTCGAAGGTACCCTTCACGGCAATGTTGAAGACATTGGAGTCGGTGACAGTTGTCATCTGTGCTTCCTGAATAGGGGAAACCCGACCCTTCGGGTGTAAAATGAAGATGGAGATGTTCGCCTTATTCCGAAGACCGTAGATTGCCGCACTGAAGTGTCATGTTGGAAGGTTGTCCGAAGCACGAGGTGCTGTCACAGCTTACCTCCCAGTATCGCCACTCGTGGCACCTACAACTGTTAGGCGCTCAGATTTTGATCCAGGGATCTTCCTTGTGTTCCTCCGAAGAAGGAAAAACTCAAAGAGGTTGCCCAGAAGCTGTAGCGCGACATCTTTGAAGGCGAAAGTAGGTCCGTGAAAAAGCTCCAAGATGAAAGTCTTGTCATTGAGCTTTTTCAAGGGGGTCACCTCTGGATGTCGAAAAGTGCTGTATGACTTGTGCACCAGGGATTTCAACTCGGCCTGAGACAGTTCATTTGGAGAGATGAACAAAGAGAGGACTGCGACAGAGAGCTCCTGGAATGAGTACGACTTCCAGTCGGATTTCCAGTTCGATGGAAGTTGTGGAATATTTTCTGGGATGTACAAGCCACCGTTTGGCGCCAAGCCAGTCAAAACAGCCTGTGTCCATTACATTATCGTCTGTGAGTTCAATGAGTTTAATCAAATTGACCTCTTCAAATGAGAGTGTTTCATCCCCACCGCGAGTCGAGAAATATCTCATTGCTGGCAGGAAGGTGATGATGAATTGATGGCAACATCTGAGCGATCGGACATGTTACTTATTGTTTGGCAACGTCGGCGAATGCAAACTTCCTCGATTGACGACGGCCTTTCTGAACCGCGCACCGAGCTCGGCTCCTTAGGATAGAGGACCTGTTTCGCTTTCATTCGGCAACGTCCCCACAGTTACCATCGTCGGGGTATACCGGTCACCAATGATCCCCTTGCGTTGACCTCTGTCTCTCGTATCAGCCAAGAGATGGCCCAGGGCATTTCATTTGTTGTGGAACGCATGCTTTGTGACCTAGAGTCCTGCCAAAGAAGCCATGCACTGCATGCGAGGGACACAAGTTCGTGTCCCCCGGAAGTATGTGCTCCGGGCGTACCTGCGTTGACGGCATTGACACCGGGAACTACGCAGTTCGTAGAGTGTGGGTTTCATCTAGTGCCTTAGTGGGGGACATATGACACACCAGGGTTGCCTCGACGCCGTCCCAAATCATGAATTTGTTCAATAGTTCACACTTAGAGACGCGTCATTTAGGACTCGGCTCCTCAGCCGAAGTAGTAGTTAATTCAATAGAGGTACTAATGTATGGAGCTGCGCAGTAAATAAGTAGAGCCGTCGAAGATTAAAACTAAAATAACTATCACGGAGAGAATAGGTCCAGATTATTATGCATCACCGACTCTGCCCGAATAGCGAAGGATCGATGCCGGCCACAAACGTATTGAGCAAGGCGATCAAGGGGGCATAAATGGTGTGGCCACCGTCATTATAGGCAGACAGAGCTGCAGGTGGCTCCTACAGCAAAACATCAGTTACGATGGCATTGTGTTATTGCAATGCTTACCGGACCAGACGCCCCCTGCAGCCATCCCGTTATTTCCATACAGTCCGTTTGAAGCCTCGCCCAGATGGCTAGCGACAATCCGAGAATAGCCTGAGTGGCGATCATCTGGTCGCTTACCAACGTCGTCAACGATGCTCTGGAGGTCGACACCGTGTCGGTCTTACGGTGTTGAATTTGCGATGCATAGTCAGCATGGGTTAACTCGCTTCGTACGCCTGTCCATATGGTCAGGCTAAACTCAAGACGCAACAGGATAGGCCGGCTTACGGTCAATCTGTTCATACACCCGACTGGCGGCGGTGGTTTCGGTTCCGGTCAAAGTCTAAGAAAGCCTGAGTCAATCATCCTAATGGGGAGATGGAAGCCCACATACGGTCCTGTGGCGCGACATCTTCGTTTTACCAGATCTGCCCGAAGACATGATCGTCCTGGACGTAGCAAACACAAGGAACGTCGCTTCGGCTCCAACCAGTCGACCCACCTACAACGAAAATTAGTGGCAAGAATCAATCAAAGTGAGATGATCCTACGCAATGGTAGAGCCTATTGACGATGTTAGAAGACGGCCGCGCGCAAGAAGGGATGACTCACTGCTTCACTTGAGCATCAAGCTCGCCAACCTTCTGTGCGACTTCCCGTAGTTCGCTCTGGCCGGAGGTCATGCGACTTGCAGTAAACTTAGCAAAATTACCATGGAATGCATTAAGGTTCGTGTTAAGGCCCATCACATTCTCGGTCAGTGATCGTGTCATTGCCGCATGTTCCGTTGAAACCTAAGATGTAGCCGTTAAACAACGAATGTGGAATGCCGCTGAACACTTACCCCGATAAAATTCTGCAGCACTTGCGTCTTTTCATGTAGCGCATGGGTGGAGCCGCTGTTGTGGCTACGTAACATAGCGGGTAGCACATGCCCACGAAACACTATTTTGGTGGTATCTCAGATATCGGTATGTCCATCTGGACGCGATCTGCTTACTGGAGAGACGGCTGGAAAGCAGTTGTGCGTTGGTGCGCAGTTGCCAAATAAGTTCGCGATGATTCTGTATCAAATTCAATGTGTATCTGGGGCGACTTGTCGCGGCTGGCAACGTACTTGGCGCAACATCGTCCATTGGGGTAGCATTGGCGATGTCCAGCCTTGCATGTCGATGGTGTGAAGGTGGGCAGCAATGGTGTCGAATTCATGGACCATCTTGACCGTTGACTTGGCCAGTTTTTGCGACGCGTCGTTGATGTCTGACAGCATCTCCTGGTTGCTGAGGCAGCGAACGGCTTCGGAATACGTAGAAGACATGTTAGACTTTGGCAAAGAGGTGGAAGTGGGTGGAGGAGTCAATGCTGAATGAATGTCCGGAGTACTCGTTTTATAACGGTGAGCTCCATGGAGTGTCGGCCCAAAGCTACTAATTGAATATATTCATGGCAAGCTCGGAGTAAGAAAAAATATGTTTTAACTCACTTAAACGCGAGCGAGGGTTGTTTTCAAAGCGGTGTCTAGCGCGTTGATCTGGCAGGTCCCAAGCTTGATCATTTGGTCCATGCTGAGTGGTACAGGAACTCAGTTCATGTCAAAAGACCCGCTGACCACCATTGCTAAAGGCTGTTCTTAAAATCTGTCGCTAATAGATACGAGTTCGCCCTGGACGGCCATGAAGGAGTGTGATTGACCCAGTCTAACGACGCGCCAAATGATCACATACCGACGCTATTTTGACTTAAGAGAGAATGTGACATGATATCGTTCATGTCGGCCTAATAGTCGTAGCGGAAACCGCATATGCATTTGACAGCTGAGGTGGAGGATGATATCTTTTAACCGAAGAAATCGGAGTTCTCCAGGCGCCCATATTCAAAACCCATCAGCGTTGCCGAACTACTTTAGGCAATCATCGGGTGACTGAAGGATGTGACTTTCTATTGGGGTTTACCTCTGTATTCCGAATGTTTTGAACGCTGGTAGAATTGATGCAAAATTGACGCCAAAGTGTTCGTAGATCAGTATTCAGCCAAGTCAGAAGAAACGCCCAGGGAGCTGCCAGCTGTCTCGTTAGTACTTGGTGCGTATATCCGCAGGACTAGTTTGCGGGGACGCAAGTATGGCGTTCCTGGCCGTGCCGGTGTCGGAAGTTTCACAAAGGGTTCACTGAGGTACGAGCGGATGGACCGTTCCCTTGAGTTGCCAAAGTCAGTCGAAGCTCCAACATCCGCGACCCAACACGTCCCCACTCACGCGATGAGGCCAAATCAATGTGTTGGTCCGATCATCGTGACACAGTGGGCCGGATGACAAAGATTAACCAGCAGCAGGCGTAGTTCCGCTCGTTTCTGATATTTCGGGACCTTGGTCAGAATGAATCTTTTTGGGCTTGGAGCGCGTGTAGGAGATGCCAGAGTACCGATATCAACGTTTGGGTAAACAGGACTGCTGAGGCCGATGCCTAGTGGTGGCTGGGGTGGCTGAGATCGCAGAGGAACACAGCTCAAGCAGTTCCGCTCCATCGATTTGACGGAATGCATGCTTGAATGATGATGGTCTTCAAGGATTAATATTCGTTGGATTGGGTAGTGACTCCGAAACAGGACACTGGGCGGGTGCTCCGTCCTTGTCATTCTAGGAAAACTCAGTATAGGTGCACGCGTGCGGGCGAAGGAACTACCTGTGGCTACATCCAGGAATCGACAGCAGCCCCGAACGATGTGTGGGAGCTTCGAGGGCCCGAGGAAAGGTGAGATCCCGACTCTTCATCAAAATATGTAAGAAGACTATTACAGGGCGTGGGCAGATGTGCACTTGAATCCAGACCTGGTCTGTGACTCGGATGTCATTACAACCACCGGTGTACCGAATTCCGAGTCTGTTGTATGCAGACACAATGATCCATCTAATCGCCTGTCAAAGACAACTGTGATGGCAGAACTAACACCAGGGCCCTGAGCGATTTAACGTGAGCAGGAGAACTCGTCACCGGAGCAATTCCCACTCAACTATTAGGGTGAGCGTGATGCTGGGCGGAATTGCATACAATTAAGGTTAACCATTGGTGGTGATCTTAGTCTAGGGTTTAGGTCGCTTGAGGCTTGGACGATGAATATTTGAATGTTTGAATAACAGGGACGATCAGACTGCGATTGATAACACAGGCAAATGATGGGAGAGGCTACTCAGGGATCCACCAAATCGACACTTTGCGAACAACTTGATCTAGTCCGAGGTGTTCGAGAAATGCAAGGGTAAAAAATCGTGATGCGCGGCTGGTTTGGCAGAGAGCAGGTTGCGGAGATAGCAACCCAAGACGGGTCAAAATACGATGGTGCTGCGTTACGTGGTTGGGTATCACAACATCTGAAGCGCTGCTAGCATAGCACGAACAAAGGAACGACATTCAAGCCTGCATTGTCGGTAAAACGAGTGATGTGAAATGAAACTCACAACATTCACTTACAACTTGAAGGACCCGGCGACAAGAATGCAGGTCGACAAGGTGAAAAATACGATTGCGGTATGCAAGGCTGCATGAAAAATATTAGTCACCGTCCTTGAGGAGCGGGGCTGACGACGATGCACGGCTATATTTTTCTCAGTCTCACTCCAGCATCCAGAGTGATGTCGCGGTGGCAAGGAATTTGGGAAACAGTTGTGGTGTGTGAATGAATTATGTAACGATATCACGCCAAAGGAGCGTGACTGAGATATACACACAACCACAAACCTTGGCGCGTGCTCCTGCGCGCCTCACGATTATATTCTCCTGACCGACGCGACGCGCCTCCGACTATTCTCATGGCTGAGGACTCACCAGCGCCCCGACGCTCGCAACGAGAGCGCAAGCAAGCCCAGCAATTTACTTCAAGTCAGTTCGTCCACGTCAGATGCTGGATGTTGGCTAACATCCTTCCCAGTCGACAGCTCCCTCAGCAAGGGTAAACGGAGGAGGGATGATAGTGATACAGAGGAGGAGGACCCGAATGAACGCGATGAGCAGCACGCTCGTGACTTCGGAGATGAAGGGGACGACGAGGACGACGAACCTCAGCCGAAGAGGAAGCCAAAGGCTCGTCGAGGTAAAACCAAGTCACCTGTGAAGCCTAAGGGCCAGCCTCCAACGAAGAAACCTCGGACTACTAAATCCGGTGCGCCCAAGACTGACAAGCCTGCGACGCGTCGAGTGCGAAAGCAGAAGGATGGGGCAGGGGCATTCGACGCAGCGGAGGTAGCGAAAGATACTAAAATCTCTGATGACAACCCCCTCTTCAGTGCGTGTCACTCTATTAGTTGTCCTTCCTGGCGATCAATTACTGGGACTTTAGACGCTATTATGAACCCTTCGGCGGCGCTGCAATCAACTGCAGAAGATTTACTCCAGACATTAAGCGAAGTTCCAGGAGCTGCTCAGTCTGAACTCATCAATCTGGTTCTCCGGTCGTGCGGCTGCAATGACTCTGTCGACGCCGACGAAGTTCTAGATTACGACGGCGTTGTCGACGCGTTGGACAACTTTACCGAATTACTGAAGCAGGTATGGTTGCTGCCGGCTTTCTGACACCTTCCGAAGTTGATTTCTGTGTCAGGACAACTCGCCCGTTTACCCTCTGACATCCAAACTGCCAATATTTAAGAAGTTCAGAAAGTCACTAAGTGAATTCTTAGAACGACTGATTTCCGCCTCTGCCTCTCTCGGTTATCTGTATACCACAGACATGATGTCCACCCTGCAAACCTGGGTTATCGCCATGTCTTCCTCACAGATTCGTAGTTTCCGACATACTGCGACTGTTGTTGCTCTGGAAGTTGAAACAGCATTGTGCGAGGTAGCTGCTAAGGTGGAAAAAGAAGCAGAAGTAATTGGAAGGCAACGGGAGGGGGAGAAGAAGCGAAAAGCCCAGCATAAAGGGACAGGTGCTAAAGACAAACAGCTGGAGAGTAAGGCTGCTGAAGTGAGAGAACGACGGACGCAGCTCGCCGAATTTTTGAAAGAGTTTGTTGATGGGTGCGTCGGTCTAGCGTATCACTTTCAGCTTGGCTTACTTGATTCTTCTTATAGCGTATTCGTACATCGTTATCGCGACTTGGACCCCAATATTCGTGCTGAGTGTGTACGCGCAATTGGACTATGGTTTAAGAAGTATCCCGCCCACTTCCTGGACGGCTCCTATCTTCGCTATGTTGGGTGGGTGCTGTCTGACTCCTCAACCCAAGTTCGACTTGAAGCTGTGCGAGCCCTTGTCGGTGTCTACGAGCAAGTGGATTATATTGGGTCGCTCAACCACTTCACCGAACGGTTTAAGCCGAGGTTGATTGAAATGGCCACCAGTGACACGGAACTGTCCGTTCGTTTGGCAATCATACGGGTGCTCGACTTGATGGATGAACAATCCCTTCTGGAGGACGACGAACGAGAGAAATTATGTCTCTTACTCTACGATCAAGAATCGAAGATTCGCAAGGCTGTCAGTGCGTTCGTCAAAGGGATGTGGAATGAAGCTACGGAAGAGCGCCTCGTAGGTCGAAGCAAGCCAAGTGAAAGTGACAAGGCACGCGCTGGAATTAAAGCTCTGGCCATGCTCCTAGTCAAATGGGGCAACATCATAGACAAGGCACCGGGCGGACTGGAGGAAGAGGACGAAGGTGACTCGGGTGACGCTGCGCGTCCGCAATCTGGTCTTAAGGAGCTACCTGTGCTAAGTTCAGAACCTAATGGGCGTGTTGGTTTGGCGGTTGAGGCGTTGTGGGATGAATTGGAGCCGATCAGTGATTGGGAAGGCTTGCTTGACATTCTCCTCCTTGATCATTCTGCCTCTGGCGATGATGACGCTCCAGCCACTTCTCGGGGACGCGGACACCGGGCTAATGGTGCGTCTGTCTCCTCGGAGTCTTCCGTTGATGAGGCCTGGCGGCTGGACGATGTCGAGGAAGGCATCTTGTTGGAGGTATTGTCTACTGCATTGAAACAGGCAAAGGCGGTGGCTGTCGGTGGGAAGAAGGTGCGTACCGTTCACGGCAGTATTCATCATTTTGTGACCTCACTATTGGGCTTAGGGAGAAGGCGAGACGGTTAGCAATGATATCACCCGTGCCCTCATTAAAGGCCTTCCTCGCCTCTTCATCAAGTACCAGACGGACGCCAAGCGCATCGCAGTCGTCCTGCTCCTTCCGCAAATTATGAACCTTGACCTGTATCTCGAGATGAGGATGATCAACGTAAGGCTATCTTACCCCCTCACATAGTCCTACGACCACTCATCTCTCTGTGTGACTTTAGGGCTATGCCAGTTTGTGGGATGATGTCACAAAACAATTCCTTTCTCACTCCGCTTTACCTGTCCTTAATCACGCTGTCGCTACCATTCACATTTTCCTCGGTGCCACCAGTCTCTCCAACACCAACAGCACGAAGATTCTTGAGCTAGAGGACGAGCTTTCGTCCTTGCTCAGAGAGGCTGTAGCTGAACGAGAGGAAATAGAAGTATCCTCTTTCACAGAAGATGAGATCTTATCGTTAGGTGCCCTCTGTACTCGACTAGCGGTATTGTCTGGCAATCGGGATTTATCCGCATGGACAGAGGAAGACGAGGGTGGTAAGCAGTCGAGCGCCTGGGATATTATTAGCGCTCTTTCGGAACGTGGACGGCTTGGGTACAAAGAAGAGGCCACGGTATGCCATTGTTTTGGTTACAGAACGCTGCCCATTCACGGCTTCATATAGATGATTAAGCAATCGCTTCGATTCCTCACCTTCCACATTCTATGGAAGGCGAAGGAATTGCCTGCCAGCGCTGAGCCCTCACCGGAGGAAGCCAAATACAAGGACAAGCTTCTTGCTCAACGGGGATCGCTTCTGGAGAAACTCACCGAATACGCCATTGGCACTCAATCCAATACCGCCGAAGAGGTGAAGCGAGAGGCTTTCCAGCACCTTCTCAACCTCCATGTGCTCTTCTCAGCATCCCAAACGGTTGACGCGGATGGTGTGCCGCTGCCAATGGCAGGCTTGCCGTTGACCTTGGATGATGAGACCCAGTACCGCTGTGCTGGTTTCATTCAGGCTGAGATTGAGAGGTATGCGGAGATGTACACCGAACATGTCCCTCGTGAAGAGCACGGTAGTCAATCGGAAGACAGTGATGAGGAGGCCGAGCCTAAACAAACCTCGAAACCGAAGCAATCAACTTCTGACGCCAAAGATCCTCTGGCTACCACTCGATCCCGACTAGAAGAGGAGTATGCCTTCATCGATGTGATATCAACGTTCCTGCGTGCTATTCGAGCCGGTGCCATTCACATTCGACACAGCGCGACACTGCTAGCTCATTACGGCCGACTTAGTCCGTCATTCGATGTGTGCTCCCGAACCGTCGTCGACGTTTTGCGCGAAGAAGGGATGGTCAGGGACAACGGAGAACTGGTCGCTACTGTCATCATCCAAGCATTGCAGGAGGTGAGATACGCCTTAACCTTCATTATCTTCATAGCTCACTTCTCGCAGGCATATACCCTAGTCTTTGATGGTGTTGTTCAAGATGAAACTTTCGCAGTCGCCCTTGCCAAAGCCTTGCTCGCTTGTTTCGTGATCCGCGGCAGTCAGCTCTCCATAGTCCAACGGCTCGAGAGCCAATATGTTGTCCAGGTCCACACTACACTTCTTACATGGATCACCAAGCGGATATCTGTATACGAGACTAACAAGAACAAGAGCGCCCACCGCTCCGCCATATCATTCTTCAGAGTCTTACTTCCTCTCCTGGGCGTAATTCAGAGCCGTGACGCTCTACGGATGTGAGTTCCATGATACTTCTGCTCAGACCGTCATTTTGACAATCTGTGCAGTAAAGCTCATATGGACCAGGCGCTTGCCCAGGCAAAGGTAGAGGTGTCTCCAACCTCTCGCATCTGGGAGCCTCAGAGGGCCTATGAGAAACGGCTGACCACGGCTATGGCTAAGGACAAAGGTGTGCCAATTCGAAGGCGCTTTTGATTCTTTTGTGCTCATATCTACACAGCGATAGGTCACAAAGGCCGTAGCAAAAAGGACAAGACAGATAAGAGGAATGAAACTGCCACAAGCGATGAAGGCGAAAGTGGCCCAGGCCGGCCAGATGACGACGATCATGCTATAACAGATGCTGAAACCGACCGACATCCCGCTTTAGAAAGACATTCGCAGCCACCCGACGACCAACACCAAGCTGATCAGGATCCCACCACACCAAAGCCGAAGTCAAGGCCGCGCCCTCGTCCGATACCTCGGCCAGCCCCTGCAGATGTTCACCCTTCGCCTGAGGAGGAACCCGCTCTCCCTCCCGTTTCCAATGGGATTGCGACGCCTGTGTCCAGAAAAAGACCCAGGTCGGAGCTTGGTTCGGATGATGAACCCGACGCTGCCAACCCGACTGATGGTGAAGACTTGCCTACTCATGATCCTGATGCACAGGCGCCACCAGTCGAGGAACTTCGCATAAAAAAGCGCATCCGCCACTGATCGTCCTTGCCATATCATTTTTATTCTTAAATGTCACGCTTGCTCTGTTATTGCTTTCATGACTATTACTTATGTATTCTGATATCCCATGTTGTAACTAATACATCGGAACTAATGGTAGCATCGGGACCAACGGAAGTGGATCCAAATTGAACCACCAGGCAATCCTTCTTCGCGACTCAAGTCCAAGCATCATATAACCAAGGTCGTTCGGAAATTATCCGCTAGAGGTCCGGCATATTCGACGATAACTGTTCCCCGATTGCTGTATTCGCCCTTTGCACCTCCGGGCTGGCATTCCAAAGCGAGCAACGAAGATTTGCGATCCGCGAATGGGGTAGCCTTCAAGCCTGAAGCAGCTATCCCCTCAATATCGCCAGACTCTGTCCGGATGTCTAGCATATTACCACCACCAACTATCACTGATGATGTAAGTAGCTCGGAAGGAAGCTCCTGAGGATACCAGTAGGTATGGCGACATTGTCCGACTTCGAGAAGCTCGACTACCTCATCGTATCGACCTAACTCATCCAGCGCATTTTGGACTTCTTCAGTCTCATGGTCTCTCCAGTTTCGTACCTCATCGAAGGTGGAATCGCTGCTCGAACCAGAAGACGAATTGCCGCCCCACCATGGAAGGCGCTGCATCACCGGTTGCATGATCCTGTGAATGGCATTCATGCCCTCGGAAGAACGCCTGGTTGCGCTATCCAGAAAAGCGGCATGTACATCGTCCGCAGGGATATCGGCCGCTGGGCAGAATTCATACTCAGGATGCACAGTCATGTTGACGGCGTTCACAACGGTCAGACACCATATCTCGGCTTTGCGGGATTCTGTGGCAAGCGGTTCCGACTCTGCGATACTCCTCTGAAAATCCAGCGTCCTTATCAACGCCTTCCCATCCATCCACATCCGGAATCGTCCCACTCTAGCACGAATCGTGGTGCCTACAGATCGGTTGAAACATGCGCGAGCGGAAAGTTCCTCGATCTCGAATTTTGGAAGCGGTGAAGAGTTGTATATGCGCGGCAGAGCCGAGTCTCTATGTCCGCTGTCGATGGAGCACCCCCACTCGGTAGCAAGGGTGGCAGCCAGCTTGTCCTCAGGCATGGATTCAAGTATTGAGAGGCGGACATCCTGAGGATCGGCAGAGTAGCTGACGGGAAAGTCCGTCCGTCCCAAGATCTCAAGCATGGAATAGATCTTGTCAACAAGGATGGTACTATTCCTGCGAGATATCTCTGCCATCGATCTAGCAAGTTCGCGAGCCGAGCCTCGCTCCGCGCGCTTAACATGGCCGCAAAGACTTGCATAGAGTGGAATGACATAGTTGCGGTATGCTGGGCCTTTGATGTTTGTGTTAAACCAATCCCCCGTTACCTCCAGAATTTTATCGCAGAGGGTTCCTGCTAGGAAAGGGCCGAGACCGTTCTCGAATTCACGTTCAACTATACAAGACGTGACATGTCTGGAGCTGGCCCATGTAGCGATGTAGCCAAGACCTGGCGACACAATCGTGTGGACCTTGAGCCATTTGAACGGCCGGGAAGGATCAGGTCGTAGGACTTGCTCATTGAATTCACACGGACGAGAACCGGGCTTGGTGGGATCGATGTAAGTAAGGTACTTTCGTAGATCCTCTGTAACGTCGCCTGAAAGTGTGTAGCAGAAGCAGACTGCTTTCGATAGAAGGTGCTCCTGCAGCGTCCAAGCTCTAGTCATCCAGAGAGGCGAGTATATGGCAGGGGAAGTGAGGTCCGAGGGGAAAGATGTGCCAAGAAGGTAGACGTGGGTTTCTGCAGCGCGTCGATATAGCTCGCCCATTTTCGGGACGAAAAACTCCTTCTCTTTGACATCGTCCTGGTTTATACACAGGATGTCGATCCAGAACCAATCTTGCCCTCGACTATGGGCCATGAAGGCCACAGTCTCCAAGAAGCGGTGGGCCTCGTCAAGGTCGGGATCATTCGAGTGAGAAAGGGTCGCAGAAAGGGCGTTTGAGCCTAGCCATACTTTGAACGCGTATTCGCTTTCTTGCGAGATGCCAGCGAGCTTTCTAGCCTCTGGATCAGTTCCAGCAGTGCACTCTTCCTTCAGTTCCGTATAGATCGCGGTTCCCTCAGAGATAATGCGATCTCGCCATGCTTTGATAGCTGGCGACCAAGTGTACGATATGGCGATATAATCGTCGGGGAGGTGGGCAAGGTGACGCATTTCTATCCGCCCATCGATGAGGAAGGAGTCTGTGTGGATGAATCTCCATCTGTATGGTTGTCGGGCCAGCAATGACTAGGGAGAGAGTGAAATTGGGGTGGCGTACGTCCATTTGCTAAGACATTGCATACCTTGACAAGTCCCATTGTGCCAGCGACGTCGGAGGATTATGGCGAGGGCCCAAGCCGTAGTGGCAGACAAGTATTGATATGTAGCTTCAAGCCTCATTACATCCTTGAGGCGACTGTATATATATCTATATTGAATGGTCATCAGCTGGAGGAGCCGTGTTGTGCTTCTGGGAGTCTCGAACTCGTCCATGACAGGCGTCTAACCTTTACAGCGAATGTATAGAGGTCACCGGGCCAGTCGAGGCACTGGATCCAAGTTGACCTAGCTCAGTTTCTGGATTTCGGTGTCGATGGAGCAGACAGAGGCTGCTATGCAGAACCAGACTGAATACTCGACAACTCGAGCATGGCAGTGCTCGTAATAGGAACGAAGAAGGTTGACCGTGGGAGCCATTTTTACTGACTTGGGTTGTGACTTTCATCTCGACGCATCTCCGCACTGGTTGAAATACGGAAACTTGAATTTGCGTTCGAATGCAAAACCAGTGCAGGTATCGCTGTGCTACATGGTTCTCTTTGATACTCATCGATTTTTCTTTAGTTGATGGGCTTCGCGCGGCCGCCATTGTTGACCCAAGCAAACCTCATGCATTTGTTCCCGCTCCTCGCCCCGGTCTGGCAAAGGAGCTCCCTCCAGAGATCCTTTCCTTGATTTTTCACTGTTTGTCTACAGCACTGGATGCTCATCATGATTGGATTGCTGTCACGTATGTTTGTCGCTATTGGCGTAGCGTGGCTTTGCATGAGCCCTCCTTGTGGACGAATCTCAGCGCACGTCTTTCTTTGCCATGGATCGACGAATACTTCCGCCGTAGCAGTTCTTCTCCCTTAGCCATCGAGTATCAGGGCTGGGGCGGACTTGGCGATGTAAGGAATGGACGCCTTATCGTCATCATCGGAGAGTCCGTACATCGGCTCGAAACCTTGCAGCTCCGTCTCTGTAACGAGCTTTCGCTTTCCAACCTCAACAAGCCAGCTCCTCTCCTGTCATTCCTTGCCTTGAATGTGATGGGCCGTATACCTCGGGATTTCCTTGAAGGCGACGCACCACGTCTGCACACATTTCGCTTGACGGCGGACGGATCTTCATCTCTGCCTTTAGGAGCAAAATGGCTCTCTAATCTTCGAAGCCTTCAGCTTTCGGGAGGTTGGAGCATGTACGATCAATATACTGGTGCAGCAGTCCCCGTGACCGTACCCTCGTTTCTCAACTTGCTCAGTTCCTTACCTCATCTCGAGGGTTTCTCGGTCCATCTCCCTTTGTCAGTATCATCTCCCCAGGTACCCTACAGTTGCACTCCGATTCACCTGCCTCATGTGAGGGATGCTCGATTTTTCTTGGGTCCCCCTCTTGTCGATGTGTTTAAGTTTATCACGTTTGGCAAGTCCACTCTACTCGATATCCATTTAGACCTCGATTTTGCAAATTCCTTGCGGATGGAGCCAGCCTGTGACCTGGTTATGACGAACCTACAGGGCAATCCTTTGGAACTCGCCTGTGAGAGGCTGTTCCATGGGGAGGTCATCTCAATTTCCGTCCCCGAATCCTGTCCACATCGACTAGACAGCAGACTCACCCTCACCGCCGCTCCCCACCAAGTCGACGCCACCTACCGCATCTTGTTACAGCATTATTTTTCATCTTGTGACCTTCAAATCCTTCGGATTCGGAGTCCGGAAGACAACTGGCACATCCTGCAATCTCTGCGCACCATCGAGGTGCTGGATATTGCTGATTACGCCCTTCGCACTTTCCTTGATCGAGCAGCTACCCCTTGTTTTCCGTCATTGCGTCAGCTTCTTTTGCATGACAGCCATGCTTTGACAGCCGATGACGTTCAATCGCTTCAAGGTTGGATCCAACGACGTGAAGGAAGAGTGGCGAAGCTTGAGCAATTGACCATATGGACTTTTCGAGATATTACGGAGTGTAACATTGAATCCCTCTCGCGATACGTCAGCGTTGAAGTTAGGAAGTTAGGTGTTCAGTAGCAGATGTAGCTAGATAAGGTACGGAGGTGGTCGCCTGTTTGCTCCCATTCCGCCAGACATAGTCTCCACCAGCCTGAGCACTTCTCCGATAGGTGAGCGTACCTCTATATGGACAGCCTGAGGGCGCGAATTAACACATCCATTTCGTCTAAGCAGATCCCCCATCATCCGCCTCGAGCTCTACTGGATCGACAAGTCCGTTGGCTGACACCCCTGATATGCATGACTTGATCGACCGATCACGCGCAGGGGCTGACACGGTCTCTCAGCTATATGACCGACCGTCTGCCTCCCATGCCCTCTATTGACACTACACCCATCTCCAACTTCACGCCTATCGTTTTCCCGTAGCAAGACGACCATGGCTGCCTTCACTACTTCACTCGACTCCTTCATCTACGTTGTGATCGCCCTTCAACTGCTCCTCGCCATCGGTAGTGTCCAGGACGCCTGCGTGTTCCTTCTCGTAACCGCTCTCCAAGTCATTCACTCCTTAATGACGACCCTGTGGATTCCAAGCCTTGCCTATCGCAAGACCAGCAAGGGCTCCTCGGGCCACCATCCACTCCTCACCGAAGCTGTAATCTTCTGGAACAACGCTGCGTCAGCCGCAGCGACAAGCGTGTCACTTCTTTGCCTCACGCTGCTCACACTGGCCGTTGACATATGCCTCGTCCTCGCTTCTGTCTTCATCTTGTGGCTCCTCACCAAATTCGACGATGGGACGAGCAACTTCGCCTTACCCTCTCCTGGTGTCCCGTTAGCTTACTTCGATACTTCCCCAGTATCTTCGCCAGAGCCCTCTTGCCCCTCTACCCCAGTAAGCGAGACACCGCCTAACGTCATGCCTCATGAATCAGACGAATCAAGCCAAAGCGCAGTCATTTTGTTCGACGGCCAATCAGGAGCTTCGAAGGAGGACCCGCCTTGCATCTCTGACATCGTCCCCGTGCCCACCGACGAAGCAGAGACCTGGTTTCCTGATCTGCAAATTCCCTGGATCGAGCACAAGATTCCTTTCGGTGGCAAGCCTCGCGTATCTGGACTTGATATGCAGGACCTCGATCTCACTCATCCTCTTGGTTCTGGTGCATTTTCGGCGGTCTTCAAAGCATCAACTGGAACGGGCAAGCTATATGCCACCAAGATTATCCTGAAGGAATACATCCATCCGCATCCCAAGGTCCAGTTTGCTGTATTCAAGCAAGAGGTTTTGGCGCTTGCCAAGGTTAATGGGCATCCCTCGTTCATGAATATCTACGGCGCTTTTGAATCTGATGAATATTTTGCGCTGCTTCTGAAGTGCTACGGCAATGGCACTCTCGAGGACCTGATGAGGAACCAAGGCGGCAAGCTGACTTACGGCAGGGCGCGATGGATGGCAGCTGAGCTTGTAAGTGCATCCTTTGGAAACTGAGCAGCTACTCACTGATGCAATTACCAGCTGGAAGGCCTCGACTTCCTTCACATGCATGGTGTCATTTATCGGGATCTGAAGCCCTCGAATATCCTCATCGACGACGCTGGCCACGCTATTTTTACGGACTTCGGCTTATCATTCGTTTTCCCTGCCACGTATGGAGACGAGTCACCTGGATGGAGAAGGGCGCGAAGACGAGGCGGGGAGAACTTTCCTCCACTATTCCCAACCACGGATGAAGAGCGAGATCAGGGAAAGCTGATCAATGCACATGTCATCAGCGACGTTGTTGGATCCAGGGCATATGCTGCACCGGAAGTTCTCACTGGCCAGCCTTATAGTTATGGGATTGATTATTTTGCGATGGGCATATTGTTGTATGAGATGGTCACTGGAGAGGTACGTTCTAGGACTATCCTGATAACCATCTGTGCTAAGTTCCCTTCTCTTCTAGCTTCCGTATGTCGAAGAGCGCGAAGATTTTGATGGAGATGATTCTGATGAGGAGGATTCCCTTACGCCCATGACTCTCGACCTTCGCCTGCCTCTTGCATCAGGCAATGAACGCTACAGGAACCTGCTGAACTTCCTTGAAGAGGTCAGCTCTATCTCCTTGGCGCCAAACCTGTTTGCTGAATTCTTTGACTCTAGATCTTGATCGGCTCTAATGGAACACCCAACTCCAGACTTACTGTCACAGAGATGAAGGAACATGTATATTTTGCTGATATGTAAGACCACCATCTTCCCCTTTCCATTCAGCTCCTAATCTCCTATTTTGTAGTAATTGGGATCAAGTATTGACGAGGCCTATGCGAGTTCCGTCGTGAATCTGCCAACGATTATTCGGGGAGCATTGATGATCGATGATGCACTTAGGATTTCTCTTACGTGACATAGTATCTAAGTTTATGATTTGCTGTAATATTAAAGACTCGGAATGTTTCTTGGAATGTTTGTGGTGTCGAACTCAATTTTAAACCAAATCGATTAACGATTGTTTGTTCATTGTCCTGGCGCCTCGTGAACATTGTGCACTGCTTGTTTCTGTTGGCTATGCTCGTCACTCAACCGCTTTGGAACGCTCCCATTGTGAGCGCTGGACTCTTGAACCTACGTTATCTCATCCTCTGGTCATTTCCATCTCAACCCCCAACGCCATGAGCACTCGATCCGACACCCCAGTCGAAGTCAGCGAGCTTAGTGTGGATTTAGGTGGTGATAATCGATGGAGGGGCTGGCCGGCGAATTGCAGGAACTTTCGGCCTGGTCTACAAGACCCTTTGACAATGCTAGAATTACTTGAGGCCGCAGAATGTCGCGACCTGGACAGACATGCGGAACAGAAGGTTTAGTACTCAGCTCAATCATTCCGTCCACCTCACCCAACTCCCTTCCATCTGAAGGTGCTTCACATCTCAGAATACGGACCAGATGGAACCAGTATGTTTTGATTTGGCGTCGATAGTACGGCTTATTCTGACACAGATGGCCCAGATTTGACGGATCGATATGTATCTGAGGAGGAACTACTAAAGTACTTTGCAGAGTACGATCACCGCGTACGTGAACGGAAAGGACGGTTCAGGTTGTTGTGAGCCGATTGCGTGCCTGATCACCATCTTGCCTTCTTTTGACTCCTCGGAACCAGTTTTGCTTGCGCGGACCGTGGTTGGGATGCCGCGTCACGGCCATGGATGCGACGTTGGTGGTCTCACTACTCTGTCCCGATGGATGTAGCCTTTGCATTTGCGTCTCAACCTACCATGGGATTCAGGGTATTCTCTGAGACTATTGCTCTACCAAATAAATCAACCACGGGGATACTCCGTGAGTGATTTCTCGTACCGGCAGGCCCTACTGACTACTGGCAGACTTATGGCTACGATGCCACCTTAATTTTGAGCCCTTAGTAGGAAGCCGGCTCAACTATTACACCGACCCTGTTCGGCGAAGGCATGATATAAACGCCTCTACATCATCCACGTTGTCCACCGTATTCTATGAACCCGCCATCTACGTCCAGTATGATGTGGAGACTGGAGAGTCGATCCTTTTAACACTAGACCATTCACCGGCGTATAGTGCTTTACGCCGAGTCTGTCGCCATGCAGCCGAAACAGACATCGAGAGAGATCCCTTCGTTTTTCTCGTGTCGCATCTTAATTGCTTGCTTTCATCCATCCAAGCAGCTTGTGCACGCTGGATGACTGCGCTAAATCTCTACGTAGGTTTGAATGAAATGGTACCTTTATGGCTTGACTCATGCTTCACGGATTATAGGAAGCTGCAGCCTTCGAGGACAACATTGATTACTCCTCCCACCTCAAGGGTCTTTCTCGGACCCGCCGCGCACATCAACACTCATCCCGAGCGCTGGATGTCATGCGTCAAAATGTCCTCCAGATACGAGAGGAGCATCGCAAGTTTGCCGAGGCCAACCGTCTAAGTCTATCCCCAGACCTCTTCAATCTTGTGGATGATTCTCTGCAATATTTGGAACTGAACGTCAATTCGCTAGCACAGGAGGTTAGATCATATGAAGATGCCGTAGCGGGTAATATTGAGATTGTGAGTTGCCTTGAAGTCGATCCTGACAGCAGCTGACACGCTACCTTGAAGTTATTGGGGTTGTCCCAGCTTCAGAATGGAATTCGCATGCGAATCATGACTGAAGACAACCAAATACAGGCCGTCGCCGCTCAAGCAATAGCCAGAGATACCAAGCGCGACAGCGAGGTGATGAAAACCATCACGGTTGTCACACTTTTATACCTTCCAGCAACATTTGTATGCGTATGTATCTATTATATACACAAGCCGATATACAGTTGACGAAGATCCTTATAGACCCTGTTGAGTATGGGGATTTTTGAATGGCCTTCTGCTGGGGAAGCGGGCGGTGTTCGCGTCACCAAGACATGGTGGATATTTCTGGCCATTGCAGCTCCCCTCTCCATAGTGACATGCAGTCTGGCTTTTGCATGGCTATGGTATACCGGCAGAGACACCAAGGATCAGAAAGAATCCGAGGAATCTAACGCCCAGGTCAGCTGTGGAGACAAGATAAAGGAACGCTCTGAGCGACCTCGTGGAAAGCAAAATCTGGCAAATTCTATGCCTGAATTTGGTGCATTCATTCCAAGGCGTCGCACAGCGAGGGGATCGAAGCCTTTTATCCCTGATACCCCTGATGTGGCAAATCAGGGGCAATACCCATTGTCAGCCTAACACTCAAAGCCTCACTCAAGGCCTCACTAGTCGCTGTAGTTATCATGCTGATGTTAGCAATGAACTCCTGTGGCTTTGGCAAGATGCCCGAGTCCTATTATACCTCCAAAGTTGGGATTTTGAGCTGACGACACGAAAGACTAAGGGCAAGTGCATCTCTAACTGTGGAAGCTAAATCTCGGGGGCAGGTGAGATCAACCCGGAGGTATTTGATCAACAATCATGCAACCTGTCATGCATGGCAGCATCATGCGTAGCAAGACCAGACTCTCATCCTACGAGCGCTTGGATTGTGGGCCCAAGAGTGCGAATTCCGCATCGCTGACCCTCTTGACCTCAAATTCAATGCTAAAATGTTGACGCGTTGAAGGCCTGGACGAGGCAAATTTACACGGTCAGCGTTTAAATCCAATGGGGCCGACATATCCCGAGGAGGCCGGATCCATGAGCGAATGTACCTAGAGGGCAAGCGGAAAACAGAGTGAAGCGGTTTGGCTATGACACATAAAACCAAAAGGAATCAAGCCAATTGGGGAGTATTTTCGATTATCAGGCTACAACACTACTGCATAAGTGCGCCAGCTCGACAGGACCCCATCTGAGATGCCATGTCCTCCGGAAAATAGGACGTCTCATGAGTAAGGGGTGCCTCGGTCGTCGGACAGAAAAATCGGAAATTCTGCTGAGGTAGTTTGTCGTACGATGACTCGCTACCTCCTAAACATGGTGAATTCCATGTCTACTCAGCGCATTCAAGCTCATTCCAAGGCATCGCATAACTGATCCTTACATCCCTGATAGGGGTAAATCAGGGGCAAATGATGCATCGCGGGTAGGCATTGCAACGATGAAGCATGCATTACATAGGACGAGTATAGTGGTATGAAACTAATATCGATACAAATATATAATGGATGGTCAATGAGCGTGAGGCAGGGTATCAATGGAAGATAAGTTAGGTCTGGTCCGACAAAATACCAAGGGTGGCCAACATTGCCTTTCGCTATTCGCAATGTCAGCCGCGATGCCAGAGTCTGGATGGTCATCAATGTACTCACGTCAACAGTCATAGCATTGTACACTTGATGCAAACCTGGATTATTCGGCATCGAAGACCGACGATAACCACTGCTTGCATCTGAGTATCGTGGAGACGGGTCGATAGTAGGATGGAGGATGGATGAGTCCAAATCCACCGGTCGGTCAGACACGGAGTGAGATCGGCGCAATGGAGGAGGGGCGTTCATAGGTATACCAAGCATATCGTACAACTCTTCTTGCGCCCGATGCATAGCACGAGTTTCGGAGTTCGGTGTATAGACGCCCTGAAATTACGTTAGGACCTATATGCTACTATGCCACAGTGGAAGACATACAGATGACGCGCGGGTTGGTAAGTCAGTGACGATCTCAGAGGGTTTACGAGGGATCGGGGGTACAGGTGGTACTTCACCCGGAGATAATGTACCAGAGGCCAACGAAGCAACACTAACACGCTGACCATTGCTGCTGACTGAGGATCGCTGGCTACGACGGATGCTGGGTGTAGACCTCAGCCCGGCCTTTGAAGCGCGTATGCTGGTTTTCCGCGAAGCCATGACACGACTTGACCGGCACGAAGCTGATTCGGGAGGAGCGCTGTCAACTTTCTTGCAAAGGTCATCATAATCATTGGCAACTTCTTGGGCCTGTTTCCAAGCTTCGTCTCTTTCTGCTTCGAGTGCTTCGACTCGAGCCTTGAGCGACGAGTTTTCGGAAACTTGCTTCAAGAAGCTGGTGTTCAACTTCCGCAGAGCCATAGCCAAGGCACTAGAGGAGTGAACTTCGCACAATGAAGTCAACTGGCAGATCTGTTCGTCGACACTATCAAGCTCCTCCGCAAGCTGGTCAAGATTGGTAGATACGTCATTGAGCTCGTCAAGAACGTGGAGCGGCGGCACGCTGTACTCCAAAACTGCTCCTTCCAAATGGGCCGAAATCGTATCAAATAGAACTGCCCGCCGGCGAGTCAAGAGTTTATACTTTGTTTTGATGTCAGCTCGTTGTGTCGTCAGCGCTTCCATCTCCCTAGCGATATCATTGTCCAGAGTGTCGAGTTGAAGGAGCCTGAACGCCGACGCTTCAGCAGACTGCCGGATGGCTCTTGAGACGATAGCCTGCAGCTCTGAAGAAGAGAAGGTCCATTTGGCTGCTTCAAGGGTGTAACCTCTCCACTTCGGAGTCGGGGTGCGGAACTTGGGTACCTGTGCAGAATATTGGCGGTGATGGCGGCCACCAATAACAGGAACACTGCTCGCAAGATTGGGGACTGAGGCATTTCGCTGCCTCGCATCGAGGACTCCGGTAGCAAGATGCCCATTGACTTGCTGAGGTCTGCGAGGGCCGATAGGAAGAGGTGGTCGAACCCTTGGTCTCCGGGGAACAGCAGATAATGGCGTTCGTGGATCCGGTTCTGGTTGGACATGGGAGTTGGCACTGCTTGGGGTCTGTGCCATTCCAAACCGATACTCCGAACCACCGCCAGTGAAGGGGATGTGCATATCTTCATGGTGGTTCGAGTCTGCGACAGAAGAATAAGGCGGAGGAGCTACAAATGATGGGGATAAGGGATGATCTAGATCTAAGTCACCAGGAAGCGATACATATGGCGAAGAAAGGGGATGGCTTGAAGGATATGAAGTTGAAGGGGTATTGACGATGGGTAATTCCGGAGAGCCGTGGGTATTCAGAGACAGTGGTGGAGGGCGAGCAGCAACAGTTGGTTGGCGCACAGAGCGAGATGAGTCATGAGAAAATGCAGCGACAGACAGATCAGAGGGAGATGCATAAATAGGGATCACCGGACTGCGAGCGGGTGATGCTGGTGGCAAATGAGGAGACGAATGTGAGCTGAAACTACGTGAAGAGGGAGAGACAGAACGAATGGATGAGGGGGAACGAATTGACGTGGTATCGGGAGTCCTTCCCTGCAACTGAGTAGGGGATAAATGCGGGGATGAAAAATTACTGGCAGGTTGTGGGTGAACAACAGGAGATGGGAGACGATGAACGGAAGAAGAATCTGAGTGCTTGGAAGAAAGAGGATGTCGCGACGAGCTTGCTATTGAGCGCGGTGATGATGGGTGACTACGATCTTTCGAGAAAGAAGAAGAGGCATCTATCCTAGGAGATGGTGCACTGTGAATAGAGAGGGAGGGTGTAGCAGGCATTGAGCCAGCGGACGCCGACCTCTGGGCCGTACTAGGTAGAGGGTCAAATATGGAAGGCAATACGGGATCTCCCATTCGAGGTCTCTGAGGCCGCACCATTGGAGAGACGGGGATGCGAGGAGAAAACAGAATGTCATCGTGAGAGACGTCGATTGGGACTTCAGGCAGAGCGTACTGTCCTAACGAAGGTGAAATTTCTTCCGGTAACCGGATATCCAACTCTGTTGGTTCTTCGGTGACCATATGGTGGGTGCCTGGGAGTATAGGACTTCCACTGAAATCAGGTTCAGGTTCCTCCTCCATCTCGGATAGTGGACGCTTCAGCGACACGGGTCGAGCTGGAGGTGATCCATCTCTTTCTATGAGGGGCTGCAAGATTCTTTGTCCGTCAGGACTCATCTCAACCTTCGCAGCGGGCACAGTCGCATTTCTCAGCAGACTTGCCTGTCTCGAGTGCCGCGCACCACGCACAGAAGTCGCTGCTCTAGTTAAGAGGACTTGCTGCGTCAAGCTGGCGGGCTGTATGCTACCCCGTATTCCCGGGCTTGGCATGCCAGTAGACATGGGCATCAACACAGGATATTCGTGCGTAGATTGTCCTCGCGTCGAAGGGCTCATCATATTGAATGACCAAGTGGGGCTGAAAGCGCTTGGAGTTTCGGGGAACTCCTGGGAAGCTGAGCGTTCGATGGACTGTGCGCTCGAGTTGGGTGATACGGCATCGCCCATTATTTTGTCTCCGACAGCCTTTACATCTTGTTCCTCAGCCTCGGCCTTAGTCTTATCAGTGTCTTCCGTATGCACCGGTTGACTCTCCTCTTCATCCTTTGTACTATCACCGGTCAAAGGGGTGACGACCGCGACAGGAAGTCGCCTGAGGTCGCGCGAAGTGCGAATCACTTTGATGGGGCTGGGGGCGCTTCCAGACCTTGCACGATTGAAAATGCTCCGTGGTGGAGGAAGTAATGGCTCGCCATTCTCGGGGGATGCGAGAGATGAGAGCGACGTAGCAGTACTAGCCGAAAACGTAGCGGTACCCAACTTGGATGAGGTTGCAGACAAAGGGGGAGATGTCAGGGAGATAGGTGGGGGGCCGACCTATGAATAAACACAGATGAGAAAAATGATTCCTATTTTGACAGTGGCCACATGCGCACCTGGAACGATTTAGGACGTTCACCAATGGGTAGAAGGCCGGGTCGACGAGGGAGCTCTCTGCCTCCCGCAGGGAGCAAAGGCGGACTCATTGGCTTTCGGGGAGACCACTCCGCTTGCGCTGGCAGAGAAAACTGTCGGTTTGGTCATTGCACAATAAAGAATAATGGCGTACCTCGAACAGCTGTTGGAGCGACGCTCAACCTAGCGGCATTCTGCTGCTGACTCATCTTCGAATCACCACCCAGACTAGCCCCCGAAGTAGAACCGCTCCCACTTCTATGGTGCGAACTTGCTGGACTCAACATCGAACTCGACTCCTCTGATATTGGTGAAAATGGTAGTCGCAGTGTTGGAAATGTGGTAGGGTGTGATTCGGATTGGTAGTAGTCGAGGACGTTGTCGATTTCCTTGCCTGACCCAGGTTCAGACGATATCGAGAATCCTCCAGCTGAATGGGGAGTGGGACCAGGAGAAGCAGGGGGCCCAAGATGATGGGGGTTTTGACCAGGCTGCACGTCGGGTGGATGTTTATCAGCCTCCTGCTCAGGTTGGGGCATGGCTTCAGGGTGGTCCTTAGGCGACGGTTGAAGCGGGTCCTGTGACAAGGCAATGTCTGGAACATCTTTCTCAGTGGCTGATTCTGTTCGCGGGTATCCTGATGGTGATGGTGATGGTGATGACAATGGCGTTAAACCAGTTGAAGTAGACGCTGCGAGGTCTGGTTGCTCAGGCGCTTCACCCTTGTCTGCTTCAACTACGGTCGTAGGGTCAGGAGTACTTGGAGTGGAAGAAGCTGCCTCCGAGATACGCGAAATACGACGGGAAGCGCTATCCACGGCAGCGGCCAAAGCAACGCCCGTTTCCTGGGGAATAGCTTCATGTGCTGCGGTCATCTCTGTAGCACTTGACGGACAATCGGCGTCACCGGTGGTTCTGGCAGGGAGACTTCGAGCACTAACCCGTTTCCCCGGGGCAGTTTTCGGTCGGTCTCTTGGATCCGGACCTGAACGCCTAGGTAGCCTACGGTGCATAGAGTCGGCGGTTGAGGGCCTGTATGACGACGGGGGCGGCAAGGAAACGCCACTACCCATGGGTATCATGATGGGACTCCCTATATGCTCTGGACGGTCCCAAAGAAACGGGGACGACATGAGCGGATGTTCACCCCTGGGTAAGGTTGCTGAATCCTGTCTGGCTAAATTCATGCTGACCCCGCTTCTGTAGCGCGAAGTTTGATTCCCACTACTGAGAATAAAGGTGTTGGCAAAAAGGGCTCGTGCCAATGACGTGCCTGAAACCGCTGACGAAGGCTCAGTCGACACGATCGACTCGTTCCCTCTAGATTGAGGGCGCGACTGGTAGCCAGAAGAGCTAGGAAGGAGCTGAACTTTGGGGCTATAGAGGGAAAGGTTAGGAATCTGGATGGGCGCTGGTGCCGGTTTCCTCGAAGTCGAAGCCTACCGCATACTTCATGAGCGAAGGTGATAACAATAGAAAAATGGCGTACATATGGCAGTAAAGTGTCATCATCTACCTCAGTAAGCTCTGGCCGTGGACTCTGAGGGAAGATTGAGAGACATCCGAAGTTAGGAAAATATATATGCTCACAATGGGTGGCGCGTCCGGGTCAAAATTGACATACTCCAAAGAGTAGAGAGATTCCTCATCATCATCGTTTACCACAGGCCTATGGGCGGGCTGTAGACTAGGTCCAGCTTCACTACTAGCCGAGCTAGCACTTGGGGGACTTTCCACCCGTTCCTGCTCGTGTGCCTCGATGGCCCCTACTCTCGCACTGGACTGATACCTGTCCGCACCTAAATCAGCTACCCAAGGCCGCTGACTATCACTTCTTGCATCATCAACTATCTCCCCTTCCATCAACAGCGTGAACGGGTCCCCCTTGTTAAGGTCTGGAGGCAGACGAGACGATGGGATGTCGAGATCGAGTTTAGATGATGAAGGGGGTGGTGCCTGTAAGAATTCCTCCGATGGATGTTGCCTACTTTCCCGCGAGGAAGACGGGTGACCATCGCGAATATCCAGCACTTGGGACGAGTTGTATCGATGGGCGTACGGAATAACGTAGTCCCAGCTAGAGGCAGGCAATCCTCCACACGAAACGTACTCCCCTCCGTCTGTCGCGCCTCGCGCACCACCAGGACCTGCATTCCCAGGTAGCCTGTTACTGGTGAGGTTCTTCGTCTTCCGCTTGGGACCTTTTGGTATGTACGATATGAAGGAAGAGAGCATTTCGAACGAAAAGAACGAGTCGAAGTCGAGGAACCCAGTCGAAAATTACAATATCCAAAGCATCCGGTGTACGGCGGTCTCAGTTGGGAGAGAATGAAAAGGGTATACGATGGGTATATTAGTGGTTGGCAACGCTCTGTCTCATTGGGCCTTCGCATCAGTCAAACGATGTTTGGCGTTGTGTCGCCTGTGTCAAGTCCATCATATGCGGTCAACGTCCTGTCATAGATAAGATTAGATCTCACTTACCTCCTCGACAGTCCCCTCCCTCCCCCGCCTCCTCCCCCGCCTCCTCGTACCCTATGCCTTTATAACTCTATTCAATGGTGCACACGCCTTCCCAACCATGCATGCGACCGCTTTCTGCGTGCTCGTCCTTGGAAATCTCGGCTTGCAGATGATTCAAATATTCATGTTCCTCAAACGCAGCCACTCCACATGAAACACGAGCTTACACCTTACTCCAGGTTCGCCACCCCCGATTCAGTGCAATGTACTTGATAAATCAGGCAATGCCATCAGTATTACATTCGTTTACATCAATCCCAGTCCTCCTTCGGTGTACAGCTAAACGCTCACTCGATGTGTCCTTTCCTAAACGAAACAGCGGAGGCTGCTCGTGGCTATCGGACGGCGAGTCTGTCTTACCGCATGTGATACACATCCCCATGGAAATCATGGTTTTGTTCCGGGTCTTTGCGATCTCTTGGCCGATTCAACCATTCAGGTGTCCCGATCACGCAAATAGGACGCCAGCGGGATCTTTCACGGCTACTTGGTCACTCTGTCTATCTCCGATGAATACGAAACCCTTCTTTCAGTGGTCACATCGACACTGCGATGGGAGGGCGTCCGAGCGTACCACGAAGGCCGTTCAACATCCTAGATATCCGTCTCGAGCCGAGCGGGCATTGGCGGCCATGAATTCGTGTCATTGGCCTATCAATCGCAACCGTCAGCATTTCAGCGGTACTTCGTGGAGCCATGCACTCACGTCCTGTCATACCGGGACGCAGGAGATACTCGGCGAGTTTACCATCAGTGACCTGCTGACCCTCCGTGGCTCCGTGTAAGAATGTATTCTCCCTTATTGTGATCCTCAAATTCTCAGAGTGATTGACACCCCTTGCGATGGAAGCTCGGGGATGATGACAGGCAATTTTCCTCTCACCAAATCAGGCTCAGGCTTTCATCATCGATGCCTGCGAACGAAACGTTGATGGATGAAGGTCAGCATTGATCTAATAGAGAGCTAATCTAAGTCAATTGATTAGTAGGTAATCATGTCTAGGCAAAACAAGACATGTATCCTTTACCGAACATAACACGAAAGCTTGTCGAATGACTGCATCTAAGTTACAGGAAGGCATTTAGATAGCGTACGGAAAGCAACATGCGTCTAAATGTTCGTTGCAGTTGAATATACCAAGAATACAAGGAACCTGGGAAGCGTTGCAAGGGAGGCCAACGACGGAACGGAGGTGGGGATACCGAGGCCGAAGGGCACCGAAAAATAAGGCGGGGAACTAAACCGGGATGGTCGATGACGTCGTCGTCTTCTTCTCTGAAGTCGCAAGATTTTCTTCACTGTTGACCTTCGTGCTTGATGGATCGTTCGGTTCTGGACCACCCAGAGCGGGCGACGGCTGGGCAGGTATCGACACGGCAGGCTTAAACCAAAACACTGGATACCTCCGCTGGATGTTATTGATCACCAATGCCACCGCCAATGACAGCGCACTGGTCAGAAGGATAATTGGAAGGTAGTACCATCCCAACCGCCTTATCTCCAGGTTCACAGCCGCTAGAAGGGCAGTAGCACCTGCAGGAGGGTGCGTGGTTTGTGTCATTTGCATGAGGACAATCGCAGTCGCACAAGAAAGGGACCCTGCGAGCCACTGCAGCTCGAGGTAGCGTTCTTCAGTGGGGACCAGATGGACGAGTTTGGTGATGATCACGCCGGTGAGGGCCCCGATGAAGTGACCACCGAGTAGGGCTCGGGGTTGTGCAAGAGGGGCTTCTATCGCGCCGTAGATGAGAACAGCCGAGGCACCCTACTTGGACGCTGTGAGACCAGGGCAAATCATCGGCGACTGGGACTCACATAGCTAGCAACAATCGATGGTGCACCTCTCTCAACAAAATAATGTGCGTGTGTAAACACAGCTTGAATAACGGATATGCCACAGAACGCAGCTATCCAAGACCTAGGACCCCATTGATATCGTTGAGTTAATGCGAAATTCAGCAACATACCACAACCACACCATCCATTGGGGGTTATTCGGAGGCGGAGTCGCTCTGTAGCCCAGCCATCGGGAGAACCACCATGGCAAGCGCGAGAGTCGATGAGGGCGTTGATGTGGATGGGTGTTGGGTGTGCTATCCATGCAGGCCCAAGGGTCAAAGGGAGCCTGTTATATAGTCGATGGATGACGGAATCCACGACGTATACAAGAATAGCACAGCTGCAAGAAGCGTCCGTTATGAGAGCCTCGTCAACGGATCCGCTCGCCTGTGAGATGTCCGCAATCAAGCGAGGGAGCTGGCAACCAATCAGACCCGACCATGGGCCCAACTAGCGCCCATCGGATCACACTCGGAGGACTCCAACATGCTTCCTACCGTGCTCCGACGTAATCGCGTCTACGATGGCTGCTCAAGCGCTCAACTCTGTGCAGTCCCGGGTAATGTAGGGTCCTTTACATCGATGCAATGCCTATAGAGCTCTGGTGGTCCCAGTACATACGATGGCGGTGGAAAAATAGACAAGCCGTTGTGTATACGTTTCCTAGCACATAGTACGCCTTGGTTCTCAGCGTAAGATTTGGAGCCGGAGCCGTTGATATTGCGCGCGAGAGGCCAATTCTGACTAGTGACTCTGTATGGCAAGTCGTTAACCCATTATAGCAATTGACCAATGCAACATGCAAGGGTGTCGGGTATCAGCGGTCCAAAATGGTGTATGTCTGAAAAACAGCATGTCAAGAAAAAATGCATATGTAAGATGTCCGGAAGGGTTCAAGAAAATGCAACTAAGAAGACTGAGCCTCAGATGGTCGCTCTGGTTCAGCAGCGTCAGCGGGAGTTCCATCAGGATCCGGAGTACTTTCTGTGACATCTCCACCATGGGATGCGGCTCCATCACCAGTAATCAGCTCTTGCGCAACAGCATCACCGTTAGCCACGGCTTCCTTCAAGCTTTCACCCTCCAATATCTTCTTCAATAATGGTGCCGTAGCTTTCCTCGTAGCATCCACATTGCCCTGCTTGTACGCTTTCCACTTCATCTCTTTCGGCAGTTTGCCCTTCTTCGGCACGAGTTCAAATTTCTTTTGTTTCTTGAGCTTGAGAACATCGCTATCCTTGAGTCCCTTAAACAACCTATCCGCCAGCGCCTCGAGGTCCACGCACGAAGACTCATGGTTGGAGTGTTCACGGAGAATCCAAATCTGCTCGCGTCGATGCTTCCCTTTCCCGAACTTCTTCTCTTCGCGGAAAGAAGTCAAGACTCCAAGGATGGTCAGGTCACGTTTCTTCATCCATTCAATGCTGGCTTCCAAGAGTCTGCCTTTGGTTGCCCAGGAGGCTAAACCAGACGGTACGGATGACAAGCCAGCCTTGATGGTAGGCTGGTTCGGGGCCCATTGCAACTGATAGGAAGCTTCCTTGTAGTCGCGTCGCAATAAATCCAACCCGCTAAGTCGCGAGATGTCAGACTTCTTGGTTAAAAGCGTGCTGGTGAGTTCCTTCAAGGCAGGCGCATCGTATAAGCTGTCTCCGGTGACTGTGGGAGGAACGAGCGCGTTGTAGGTGGAGATGGGGACTAGGAACGACGCGGCGTCGTAGTCGACCCTAAGGGCCTTGCCTCCTGGTTTGAGACCTCCGGTGTCGATCAAAATGGCGCACAGTAAAAGAGTGGCGAGTTCTTCGGGGATTTCGGCGGCAGCTTCCCGAAGGTACAGTGCGACGTGAGACGAGCAGCTACCGGCAGGAGCAATAATGCGTGGGTGGGCGCTTTCGTAAAGATCTTCATCTTCATGGTGATCAATTACGGCAACTACTTCGACATTCGTATTCCCCTCGGAGAAACGGTTACCAAGGCGGTTATGGTCAACCAAAGCAAATCGGTGAGATGGGTATACAATGAATGATTCAATGTCGGTGGAAGTGACTAGCGCGTCGACTGGGTTCTTCAGCCCGGCAAGCGACAACGCATATAGGTTTTCCTCGCGGAGGTGGAAGTCTTCTTTCTGGATTTGAATCAGAGGAACGGTCTGCTTCTTGTTCACTGTAGAATGCAGCCAAGCAAATGCAATTGAGCTTGCGAGACTGTCGAGGTCTGGTACCGAAAGAAATAGTGAGCAAAAGCGGGTCAGCAGAGCAGCAGTTGCAATCACCTCCAGCTTCGTTGCCCATCGACACTGTCCATGCAGCTCGATCTCCATCATCGTCGTTGATATCTTGCAAGTATCTCTTCTTCGTAGATGCCAAAAAATCTGAAAGAGTGGTAGCTTCCTGGACGGCCTCTAAAGGTTTTGTTGTTGTTGACGCCACTCCATTTGCAGCGGAGCCAAGGCCCAACGCCATGGACAGACGCTTCAGCGGGTTCCTAGCCATGGTGTGAGAGGAAGCAGAGGAATGTAAACGAGTGACAAGGAGAGTTTGCTCTAGTGAGCGAAACTAGAGGATGGGTGGTAGAAGGTAAAGATGTCTGGAAAATGGAGAGGCAGGGAAACCTTTGAGACTGGCGTGCCACGCTTAAAATTCTTTGTGTGCATTGTGATGAACGTAAAAGACGTCGGGCTTATTACGCATTCAGGAACAGAAGTCAGTCGTCTTTGGAGCATTCAAGATGAATGTCAAGCGGAGCAAGTCGACGGGAGCAAAGTGCGAAAGGCAGTGTTGCCCTGATGCAAGTTTGTGGTCATGCGACCAAAATGCCCATACCCAGACGCAGATCCATGAACCCGCCTCAAGAGGGTATATACAAAGGTAATCTAAATCGTCGACATCCAGGTAGAGACTAGGCCTCGGCCAGCAGCATCTTTACCATCTCGCTTGTCCATCTCTGCCGCCGAATATGCTTGCAAAACTCTCTCGGTGGCTAGCTCATCTATAAGATTGAGATGCTTGGGTAGAGGGGTATTAGAGGCAGACGTGGGTGAAGCATCTAGCCGCAATCGTTTCGTGCACTGCCAAAAGTCAGCCAGACGTAGGTCCAGAGTGCAGTGAGCTACTGACCAGCTTAATCGTCCACCAAGCACGGATAGAGATTCCCTCTGGAACACGTTGCGTCTCGTCTTGCTCACACATGTCTATTACGACCAAAGCCATCTTGAGTGCAAGTGGTAGATCGTTGGCAGTGTATGCCGTTTCCGCGAATTGCAGAGCGTAAAAGGGATTTTGAGGTGACAATAACAGGACATGGGAAAGTGCTTGAAGGGCTTGCGAGTACCTGACGACCATTGGACATATGGGACGGTGAAAAAATAGCTAACTCACTGATTACAGGAAGAGTAGAGGTCTACGAGCTCTAGCCACCCTTCGATATCGGAATAGAAGGTATCCAGGAACTGCGAGAGTTCATTCACAGCCTTGTCCACCTGACCAAGGCGCCGAATGACCACAATCTTGCGCTTCCACGCAGCCTGAAGTCGGACATTAAGCTATGGCGACTGAAATTCCATCCTTTCACTCACCCCATTAGCCGAGTCTTTGTCTAGTAGCTCATCGTAGTACTGTAGCACCGTAGCAGGTGATTCAGTGGCTTCCATTCGGATCCCAACTAGAATGTCTACTCGAGGGGAGTTTGGAAACTTTGTTGCAATTTGTTCTATGCATTTCTTCTCGTCAATGTCAAATCGAAGCAGCAAATGCGGGAGATGTAGAGTACGCACATCCGCAACGTCCAGTTTACCGACGTCAATTGCAGCTAAGGCTAATTGTTCCAAGAAGGTCCAAGCTAGACGGTCAAGCGTCAACACCGCGTCACCAAGACCGAAAGTAACGTACCATCATCCCCAAGGCTATTGGCTCCCTTTGATTTCAGGATTATCGACGCCTCATCGAAGACTTCTTGCGAGGCCCGTGTGTTATGAATCCGATAGTTGGAAAGTTTCTGGAGGGCGGCAGAAATGGACATGTTACAGACTTACTGACAAACTTGAAGTGAACGCGCCGTGAGCCAGACTGAGCCATCACGCGTTGTGACACTCGGTAGTCACGCCTTCCCCCCTGAACCTGAAGGCCTGACGCTTGTATGCGAAGAGTGACCATAGAACACATATGTACCATACAACATAATCATACGTCTACTACGGCACCATGAGATTGGCAACAACTCAATGGGAGAATGCTTTTGGCAGTAACCATGCAAAGGTCGATCATCCTGTCCAGCCTTGGTCCAGCCGTTTGAAATTTGAGCCTACAGCTCGCAGCACCGTGACGCCGAGGATCCTGATGCGATGTACTCGGGGAGATCGATCGTGAAAACGAAAGCATAGTAGCCGAATGGCCGGCTTGTGCGCTACGATGCTTGCTGGGGGTCATTAACGTTAATCTGTCCGAATGCTAACATAACGATTCTGCATTCCATACTTCAGTGAGTGGCCTCCCACACGTTTGGTGGGCATCAACTTACCCAGTTGTTATTGATATCATCAATTGCAGTCTCAGGAGGGTATATTCACGCGGAGGTCTGGCTGAGGACCACTGGCCGGGATAGAACGAAAATATTCCGCAACGCTCGGCGTTCGAATTTGCCGTTTCGCAGTTCTCCTTTTGACACTGCGCTGACTCGCAGTGCTTGCCACTGTGTGATGGCTCCTAGCATCACTATCGCGTCTCACTAGTAGCCGAACCAGATAAGTGGGACATATAAGAAATTTGTAGTGTTACGCACCGGTGGTGTACTTATGGCTGGGTGGCCCCTGTCGACTCTGCGGTTGGTGGTAAAATCTACTGTAACCTCCTAAGCGAGGGCGTTCAAAGGGAGTGTTAGTGTCGTAGGAGTGTGTAGGAGGTAGAGGTTCTCGTTGTGCCTGCCTCTGCTGGTCCTTAATGCTTTCGAGTACATCGTCAGACGGGCAGAAGCATAGAAGGCGGAGAAGAAAGCCTAAGCAGAACAGCATGAGCGACCGATGGGGGGAGGAGTCAACGAGCAGACGATGCAGCGGGATATATATACTTGACTTGAGGCTTATCGATTGTTAGCCTATTATTTATGGAGGAGCTGTCAAGTGGCGTGTATGTCCATTGGAAGTCCATGGCAAGATCATTGTGTTATTCGGGCCTAAAAGTCGATTACTTCGCAGTACTGAATAGGAGACCACACAGTAAGGGCATGCCGCAAGGCCCGTAGTTTATAAGACCGAGAGACACGATAGTTGTTGGTGTTTGAAATCGGCACAATGCTTCGTTCCGGTAGAAGGCAGACGTCGATAGTGAGGAAGGAGTGGAGCGCACACAAGAGGAGTCCAAATTGTTGGCCGGGCATGAGGTCTGAGCAAAACGTAAGGAGGGCTTTACCGCCCTGATTCTCGTGTCGTCCTTTACGCGCCCACGCTCATTAAGGACAAATGCACACTGAGCGAAGCACCAATATCCTGTGTTAATGCTGTCGAAACGGATGGCCATGGGAGAGTGATAACGACATTTAGACACTTCCAGCCTGTGCAACATAGATAACATGCGTCCACTGATCATTGGCCAAGGTAGAAGGAAGTGCTCAGCTATGCCAATTGGATTGTGGTAAGCTGAAACAGGAGGTTCTGCTCCAACGAAACTGAACACCCTCATATTGCCGAGGCGTCGGGAGTGGTGATGCGAGGCATGGCTGAGTCCAGACAATGCTGTATTGACTCAGTTTATAGTGTAGGACGTACATCGATGTCGAATCCGCCGATGATTTGAGTAATTGATAACAATTACGGGGGGTCAGAGATTAGGTCGGGAATCTGCGAATTTACACGAATGATAGGCAGGTTTGGCAAAGCTTCCGGCGGATTCATTTCCGTATCTGCACAATACTCAAAGGAAAGTCAGTTTGGCGATGACCTGGAGGCGGAGTCAACACACTAGCAAGCACGTTCGCATGGATGCCCTATAAAATTATGGAGGTTGATTGGTGAACTAAGAAACGCGGGCCCATCAGAGCTCGATTGTTTCCTTAGATTTGAATTTGCGGCCAGCTCGGTCAGCAGCTCTGAACCTGAACTGATTGCCATACAAATCAAACTCGATGTGAGGTTTATCAAAGACGGTGTCCGTTTGCACGTTCCCCGAGTCAGTCGGTGGGTTGGCATTGGTCGAATCTGTCTGGTCCAAAGTAGAATAGAGGGGTACGGCGAAAGTAAAGATGGAATTTTGCTTGGGAATCACTGGCGAGCGTCAGGAGGGCGTTCGGAAGAGAGAAGCGACGCAACTGACATTTAGCTTGATCTTGCTTCGTGATGATTTTGAAGGCATTTTCTGACTCGTGAATTACAATCCCGGAAAGCCCAACCAGAGACGGGTTCTTGCTCTCTTTGACTGCCGCATGGATTAGTCAACGAATCAAAGGCAAGGTCCTCCACGTACCAGTCATAATCGAACCGTGGAAATCTGCTTTCAGTAGTTTCGGGTGCATGCTGCCCACATTTGGCATGGCCTTGTCAAGGGGTATTGTTGGGTTTGCGAGGCCCAAAAGTTCAGACATATATCCTTGCCACAGGTGGTGCAACGGTAGGAAAAGCTTCCATCTTATGCGAAATTTTGCCTCAGGACGACGAATGCCGGGGGAGGACGGAGGACATACTTTGCCTGAGATGGATCCAATTGCCAAACTCCTTTGAGTCGTGCACTTTTCTTGCCCAAGGCACCAGCTATTCGTTGTTTCTCTGCCTTCTTCCTCGCCTTCTTTTCTAACCGCTCCTTTTTCGCGCGACTTTCGCGAGCCGGGTTCTCCAAGAGAAGTTGTCGATTCTTCACTCGTTGCTCGTATGTTGCAGCGGGGTCCGAGTTCAGGGTTAGGTTGGATTGCACGTATGTCGGAGTAAATGGATCGGTAGACGAGAATTTCAGTCTCTGGTTCTTTGGAAATCTCAGCTTGGGTTTGGAAACTGTTGGGCCATTGCTCACCTTGATGGGTGGAAGAGGCTTATAGAGATCCAATGCGACATCTGTCTCGGGCGATTGCGACGAAGCCATCCTCTGAATCCAAACCGGGCTTTAACCAGTTGGGTTGTAGATTGGGTAAGCGCCCATGAACCACCTTGAATCTCCTCCGAGTGGACTCCAAGTCCGGGAGTGATGACGGCTATTTCACCAGGTCTGTGTAAAGGGATTTCATTCATTCATACTTTATCTGAATACAATAGCAGATCAATCATGTTTTCTGAGTACTCCAGAACTCATCACGGATGATCATCGTCCGCATGTTGTCGCCCTGGCCGTTGGATCCAACCTCGGCGATAGTTGCCACAACATCGAGTTAGCCCTCGGGCTATTGGAGGACCCTTCTCAGCCTCTTGTGGTCACTGCTGGTGTGTCTGCCCCCCAGGTTACCGTCACGGACACTAGCTTCATGTATCAGACTACACCTATGTATGTCGCTGACCAGCCACCCTTCTTGAACTGTGCATGTATTGTGAGTCCATATTTCTATAATCCTGTGCCATTTTTATGTGCTTTCCGTAGATTGAAACGAATATCCTTCCACGAGCCCTGCTGAGGTTTCTCAAAACTATCGAGGAGACTGTTGGGCGTGTACCATCCATTCGTAATGGTCCTCGAGCGTTGGATTTGGACATAATTTTCTATGACGATCTCGTTCTCGATAGCAGAGCTCCCATAGACCGCGATGGTCTAGATAACCTGCACGGGGAGCTTGTCGTGCCTCATCCCTGTATGTGCGAGCGTGAATTCGTCTTGAGGCCTTTGTGCGAGTAAGTGGCATTTTCCCTTCGCCTGACCCATCGAGCGCAATATTCACGGCTCCTACTTAGCATGATCCCTGGATTTGCTCATCCTACTTTCAACAAGACTGTGCGTATGCTGTTGGACGAGCTTTCCAATAAAGATCCGTCGATGAAGAGGGTAATTCCCTTCCCAAAGTATCCGCTCGCTGAGGAGCTCACTGGACAACCACCATCGTCATCTTTAATCCCAGCAACCATGTCTCACTGGACGTACCCAATACACACCCCGAGCCATCCACGAGTCGCCCCAGGCCAAGCAGGTCGGAACACATATATTATGGCAACTCTCAATGTTACACCAGATTCTTTCTCTGATGGCTCAGACCACACTGATTCGACCGCCGCCCTCGCATATGTCGAGTCATCCGTGGTCGCAGGTGCCAACATGGTAGACATTGGTGGCTACTCTACACGGCCAGGGGCAGCGTTCGTCTCTGCGGAGGAAGAAATTGCCCGAGTCGTACCTGCTGTTCAGGCCATCCGTCAGCATGAAAACGCTGGTGTGCGCGAAGTCTTAATCAGTGTCGACACATTTCGCCCAGAAGTGGCGAAAGCGGCTATACTGGCTGGCGCAAACTGCATAAATGACGTCTACGCATTCACTGGTCCGAACTCCTATCCATACGATGAGCCGAACGACTGCATGGTAACAATGAAGGAAGTTGCAAGGGAACTAGCAGTTCCAGTTATCCTCATGCATTCCAGAGGCGACGCTGGGAGCAATAAGGAATACTCAGAATATGCGTATGCGGCTGACCAAGAAGAAGGGGCGGTTCTGGAAGGAGTGAAAGTTGAGTTAGGCCGTAAACTGGACCACATTGTGAAGGGGAAGGGCGGGCTGAGAAGATGGGAGATAATTATTGATCCTGGCATCGGGTTCAGCAAGACCGTTGAAGGGAATTTGGAGGCTTTGAGGCACTCCAGTCGCATAGTCACGGAGTTGCAGGTCGGAAGAGGTGAGCAGTGATTTCCTCGGTCTTTCTTGTGCGCCCATATTTACGGCTCTAACAAAGACGGAAGTAAACGGCCTAATCCACTATATGGCTACCCCATTCTGATTGGTGCTTCAAGAAAATCATTCTTGGGAGCGATATTGGCCCAGGGTGAGTTCGGACGTGAAACGACACCGAAGGAAAGAGGGTGGGCCACAGCAGCAGCTGTTGCGTGCGCGGTTCAACAAGGAGCACTGGTCGTGCGTGTCCATGACACCAAAGAGATGAACGATGTCGTCCAAGTAGCCAGCTACATCTGGAACGGAACATGAAGGTAATACATTCGAGATGATATATTATGCTTGTAATAAACTCATGGGCAAAGTGATGTTGAATACTGTACTTACAGAATGATAGCCGGCATGATGGCAGCCGCGTCCCACGGTCAATTTCGCTGTCGCAGTTTGCCGAAACTTTGACTCCCAAAACTGTACAGTACCTTACGCATCGCTTGCCCGTTTCATACGCTGTCGTCCGCAACCTCAAGACAATATGGGAAAAGGTCAATTCCCATTCCATCGTTTTCGGTGTCGTTATCTAACGATGGCTATTTCCTGAAATCCGCTTCGCCCTCCATACAGTTCACGGATCTCTCGCCCGAGCTGGTAAAGTCAAGTCTCAGACACCCAAGGTCGATAAGACCGAGAAGAAAAAGACGCCAAAGGGCCGTGCTAAGAAGCGCATCCTCTACAATAGACGGTGAGCCCAAAAGTTTGAGAACGTTGGCGTTTACGGCCCTGATACGTGTGCCATGTTAGCTTCGTCAATGTAACAACATTACCTGGAGGCAAACGACGAATGTGAGTCATCGTTCCATCACAATGATTTATACGATTGCGCCATATGCAACCCAAACGATGATACGACGAATCATGCATAGTTCACACTGAATACCAAGTGTTGACAACCATTCATCTTACGTCTTTCGCTCCTATCTGATTCCCGTCCCACCTCCTTCATCGTTCCCGGTCCACCTTGACGCTAATGTATATTTCTTACCCTATAGGAACCCTAATCCCGAGAAGTAAAATCAATCGTCTCCGTTCACTGGTATAGACATGCACCGGGCATGTCTTTGCTTACGCCCTGCATCCTATGAAGACAGGGATCGGGTGGTTGGGGTAGAGGGTCTTATCTGTTTTATTATTCACGCACGTTTCCATGCACTATTGTCTTCTATGCTGTCGTTTAAGCCCAATCAACCCATGCATCACTATCCACCTCGCTGAGCAGTTTCGCCACATACTAGACGCACATAGCAGTGGTCATCATGTCCTTGTGTAGGCTCGTCGAATGGAAGCTTCGACACGCGTAGCTTCTGGTGGCTATGAGGATGATACTACGTGTTTGATGATCGCATGGAGGGGGACTCCGAGTCGTTCAGAACTTCATGCTGAAATTTCAGAGCCGTGCTAAATTCATCATACCGCCGGTCCGCGCGGTAAATGGAAGGTACATGGGTGTTGTGTCGTACTCGAGCTAGTATGTATGACGTTGGCTGCTGTCCTTGTAGCGTAGTCGTCGAAGTACTGATATCACTCGAGAATGTGACCCCTGACAGCGTCTGAAATTCTTAGGGTTAGGGTCGCCGAGTATGTTTTCCTCCTCACTTTCATGCCTAATACGCCGAACAAGAAACCTCCCGCAATCAAGCTATTTAACGCGTCTTCCTCCATCGCGGTCTGTATCGGACGCGTCGTTGACGAGCGAACTAAGCTCGGAAGAGCGGGAGTCACTTCGAGCAAGACTACATCGACAGAGGAAGACAGAATGGAAACGGAGACAAGGTGTACGTCCCAAACGTGGTATCTAGCCTACATACATGAATCTTTACTTGTATAGGGTCAATCTTTTCTTGATTATCTTATTGTCAACGTCCGCGGAGGTATGTCTAGGCTACCTGGGTTTCGAGTCAGTTCATGACGCTCTTCGAAGGCAAAGGTGGCAACGGTTGTGCCGCTTTCCATCGAGAAAAGTTTGTGGCCCATGGGCCGCCATCAGGTGGTGATGGTGGTCGTGGAGGGGATGTTTACATTCAGCCAACGCCTAATCTCAGCACGCTGTCCTCAATACCGAAGAAAATTCACGGTGACGCAGGCGGTCACGGCCGTGGTACTTGGCAGAGTGGTAGAGCAGCACCACCCACGATTATCAAGGTCCCCATCGGGACCGTGGTGCGGGAGCTGCCAAGGGATCACCCATTACGCGCAAAAGATGAATGGGAGGCCGAGGAGGAGTCGCTGCAAGATCTCAGTCCGTCGGAGAAAAGGGATAAGATGCGTCAAAGTAGATGGGTTCACTTTCCTCGATCTGAAGAGGATAATTTGGAGCGAGACACGTTCAAGGAAGCTGAGCAGACTATGTACAAACTCGAACGTGAGCGGCGGCTTGCAAGGAAGACCCGAGCCACAGACCAACCCATCTTCCTTGATCTTGATAAGCCAGAACAAGTCGAAGCTTCCGTGGATGCACCCTTGGGAATCAAGCGAGAAGAACCTCTGGGACACCTCCTCGCGGCTGGTGGTCAAGGCGGACTCGGAAACACCCATTTCATCACGCATGAAAACCGCTCACCCAAGTTCGCTACCCGTGGCCACGAAGGTGAACGTATCACGCTTGTATTGGAGTTAAAGCTTTTAGCTGACATTGGTCTGGTTGGGATGCCCAATGCTGGCAAAAGCACTCTGCTTCGTGCGCTCACTGGCGGCCGAGCGAAGAGCGAAGTGGCTAGCTATGCGTTTACGACATTGAATCCTGTGGTTGGCGTTGTGCGCGTAGCTGAAGACGGCACCTTCGAAGGAAGTCTTAGTCACCAAGCAATCTATGACGAAACAGCTGTAGAGGAAGCGCGAGAACATGCCAAGATGGAGGCAGGTGACGCATACACTGCGGAGACCCTATTATCCCAAGTCGCTCCAAACTCAATGTCGGTTGGTTCCTGGGTTGATGCTGCTGGAGCGCCACACCACCGCCCAGGCCACTTGTTCGATGCTGTTGAAGACTTTCGCTTTACCATCTCGGACAATCCTGGTCTTATCTCGCATGCTTCCGAGAATGTAGGACTGGGACATTCATTTCTGCGCGCGATAGAACGATCACTCGCACTTGTTTACGTCGTGGATTTTTCTCAGCCTGCACCGTGGGATGAACTTGCGGTCCTCAAGGAGGAGCTTGAGAAGTACAAACCAGGGATGAGTGCGAAGGCGAGGATGGTTATAGCAAACAAGGCCGACATGCTGGCCCCGTCAGGTGAGCCGACTGCTGTCGAAGAAGCGAAGGAGAAACTTGCACATTTGCAAGGATGGGTCTCTTCATACCTCGGCCCGCTGGATGTTGTTCCTACCTCCGCGAAGTATGCACAGAATCTGACGGAAGCTGTTCGTTTGATGCGCACCTATGTCGAAACCGCCCGAGCACTCAGCGAGCCTGCGGATGCCAAGTCCCTACTCAACTTTGGAGACCTCGATCGCTAATACTACATATGACGCCTCTTTACCTGCGTACCTTCGGTCGAGCGTTTTTTACCCACCCCGCTCACACTTTGCCTCGACTGCGTTGCTGTTCTGCACGATGTAGACTACCCCACCCTTGCCGCATCGAGAGGCCTGATTCTTGGCTCACTTATTCCAGATTATCGATGGCTTCCGATAAATGCTGTAGATTCGCATTGAATTTCATGTCCTTGTGGCTCCACAGCTGTGGCGACTGCGGATGCTAAGGTCAGGTTCATCATATTGATATTTATTGAGTGCTCGAGTTCTCATGCTATAAATGTGCGGTCCCTCGTTGATGAGCCCTTGGAGTCGACATGTTTCCTGAGTTGTTCGTCGGTCTTTTACAGTTTCTCATCCTTCCAGTTTACGGACGCTCATGTCGATGTCTCTATGGTCAGAGATGCTGGCCATCGCCCGCTCAATTCAGCCGACTCGCTTCTCAAGTTTCCCAACCTCTGCTTAACCCATTGCCACCTGCATCAGCGTGCTACCCAGCGTCGTCTCCCTCAGGCAATTGTTCGGAAGTCCTTGCAAATACCTCTGATGGGGGGTGGCGCGCTGATCAACCCGGTTCTATGCAGAATATCAATTGGGAGACCTTCATATTTGACAATGGCACTATTAGCGCATGTTACTTGAACACAGCTCTGGGATTCCTTTGCGAACAAGGCAGCGTTCCTGTCGTGGGCGTCGACGCTCGGTCCATCTCGGACGTTCAAGCAGCCGTCAAATTCGCCTCGGCACACAATCTACGTCTCGTTGTAAAAAACACAGGGTAAGTATTCCGCAGATGCCCGTGTATGTTCAATTGGGTTATTCACTACTCACTCCTTTCCACCGCTCCCAGTCATGACTATCTCGGGCGGAGCACTGCCCGTGGTTCTTTTCTCATCTGGACCCATCACATGAAGAATATCACCTACCACCAAACATTCGTTCCCGATGGCGCTCCTCGATCGGTCAGTTTTAATGATGGTAAGCTGTGTGGTAGCTCCTGCCAGTATCTCGGAGCCGCTGATCTCGTATTTGCGCATGTAAGCCATGGCACTTGGCGCTGGAGTTCAATGGTTTGAAGCATACGATGCTGCTCAAGCCTACGGCAGAACCATTGTAGGAGGGCTTTCAGCTCGTGGAACCGTCGGTGCGGCGGGTGGCTGGATTGCAGGTGGTGGGCACAGTGCTCTCACTCCATCTTATGGCTTAGGTTGGCATTTCCCACAATTCCTCTTTCAACGCTCCTCATTCACTCTGATTCCTAGGCGTTGATAATGCTCTGCAGTTCACAGTGGTCATTGCAAATGGAAAACACATTACAGCGAATCCGCATCGCAATGCAGACCTGTTCTGGGCACTGCGCGGCGGAGGTGGAGGCACTTACGGCGTTGTCACCTCCGTTACTTACCAAACCCATCCCGATAGTCCCCTTATTGGCGCTTTCCTAACCGCCAGTCTCCCAACGCCAGAAATCGCCCAAGAAGTCGTCACCGAGTTTATCCGTATCCAACCTTCCCTCGCCAATTCGGGCTGGGGCGGATACTCGTTCTTCGACAACTCCAATCTCTCCTTCTTTTACATCGGTCCGAATGCTACCTGGGAAGCTACCAATGCCACGTACAACCCGTTCTTTGATTTTCTGCGTAATGCGACTGGTGCTGGGACAAGTCTTCAGGCATACACAATCCCTTTCCCATCCTTCTACGTCTGGTTTCAAACGTTTTTCGGCAATGGATCGCAAGTTGGCGGCAACACATACTTAGGATCACGTTTGATCCCGCAAGATTTGGTAGAGCAAAATCATACAGAGGTTGCGAAGACCTTGCTGTCCCTTGATGGAGGTGCCGCTTGGTAGTAAGTATAGTATCCATCGCTGTTGTGAAGTCATTCCCCTCACCATTTGGGATCCAGTATCGTTGCAGGCGGCGCGGCCTCCCGCGTTAACGAGTCTGCTGCTGGAATAAATCCTGCTTGGCGCAAGGCCTTAGCCCATGTCGTCTTGTCAGAAGGCTGGCAGGAAGGAGCACCAGTTTCTGCCGTTAACGCCGCCAGGGATCGACTTACCGCCAACGTGAATAAGTTGGAAGCACTCGCGCCAGGGGCTGGCTCCTATTTCAATGAGGTAAGTGTCTCTCCGCATTCGGCCATTCCGAGTCGCATAAAGACTCACTAGCACTCGTTGTAAGGCGTCTCCATTCGAACCTAATCCCAAATCCACTTTCTTCGGATCGCACTACCGCAGGCTGCGAGCCATCAAACAATTGTACGATCCAAGTAGCTTTTTCATTGTTGCTAATGGGGTAGGTTCAGACGAGTGGGACGCGTCTCTCAATTGCCGTCGTTAGCCTCATACACCGATACCCCTCCTGTTTGTGCATGTCAATATGTCTTTTATCTATTATAGTCCTGGTGCGGCCCGTGTTCCCTTCACTTGGGTGTCTAATCACCCGCTCTATCCCCCGTAAATACACCGCCATTGAGGCACTATGGAAATTATCAAGTCCTAGGACTGCGGCTCTTTTGCTGTGACAGGCAGACGGTTCTGCCGCCGGCTTCGCACGAAAGGGTAGGTTAATCTACCCATGGCCTCTTCTATAAGTAGGGGTAAGATCCAGGGGTTTATCCAGTGCTGTCCTGCGCTTGTTTGATAGGCATTTCTGTGCGGCGGTAGAAGACTATCACTCGCATTTGATCCACACGGGTTACTGGTCTCGCCTCTCGGTTCTAGTCCTCGGCCGAGATCTGTTGGTCATTCAGAATCCGCAAGGAACACATGCGCTCTATCGATGAGAACAGGTAGAAAGGTAGGGTGCGAAGAGAGAACCTTCTGTTGGGGTCTAAGTTAGTCCCTCGAAGAGTAACACAGTAGTTGTGCAGAAGAACCCCGATGTGATATAGAAAGGCCAGTGTCTCCGGTTTAATACTGAGCCAATCGGCCACGAGTCCAATGTTAACGTACTCAAAGAACCAGGTAAAGGGTTACGAGCTTGTTATCGAAATTAATACATTCCCAAGGCATGGTAATGTTCATGCTATGTTTCATCTTAGTGTGCTACGGTCTGGAAGTGGCTTGTGATCAAGGACACAAGAGATGCATGCAAACGACTCATCTAATGGAAATCACTCATCGGGTCTGGCGTGCGTTATCTTTAATGTTGGGCACACAGGCTGCTTGCTCGATACTTCCCTCCTGAGTCATCGGACGGTCAGTGTCAGTTCTTGCGAGTCACCACTTAATTAATAGCATTCAAACACGTATCCGAGTCAGAAAATAGAGTCGGAAGAAACACTGGAAACCCCAGTAAACTTACGAGACTTGCCTGATGTGATCATAAGCCATGAGAAGGCGAAAGCTATATCTTACGGTAAGTTACGACATGATAATCCAGGAAGGAAATCTGATTCTGATGGGGGGCAATACCTTTGTGGCGTTTTGATCCCTACAACGTGGACGAGGTTGCCCCAAATGCGTCCGTGGTGGACATCCATGGGCATCTCGTCCCAGTCTCCACATAAACATTCAGGTTCCGAAAGTATGCCTCGTGATGCACATTGTGATGGGTATGGAGGTGAGGAAGCCATGGACAGCGGTTTAGCCACAGATTCGATAAGATCCCTTAGTCAATGAGGGAGCTCCTGCTCGCGCGACAGCGGTGGTTCTCAGGATGCTCATGGCTTCCTTCTCCCGCGAAAGTTTTGGCCTATAGATAGCTTCTTGGTCGATATGCTCAAGCTGTTGCTCTAAACTTACAATGGCTTAGCTTCATACCTCCAGCTCGCCTTTAGTATATGTTGACCTGTAAGACTTTGTTCAGAGCAGTGCAGACAGCAATTTAAGAGTACGCATCAGGACATCGAACGCACCCATTTCGCAATTACATAAACGGCACAAATATAAATGGTGTTGATGTCTAAAGTCGTGGTAGAATGGGCCTACTCGTGGAGTGTGTGACCAATGGTCTAGGACCCATCATAGGAATCGCATGGGAAGGCAGCCCTGATTGAGGCTCCAAAGTTCTTGAGGACGGCCATCACGAGCATGGGAGGATTCCGTGGTGACTATAGTCTGCCAAATAGGGTGAGCATTAATGTGATTACTAGCAACGTGCAATGTCGTAAACGGGAGGAAGATAAGATTGGTCCGCCCACTTCTAATGGGTCCTTGCTAAGTACCTCGGGATCAAAGACGGCATGATATACTTATGCTGGCGAGGCCTTACTTAATTGCACTGCGCTTGGATGAATCTTACCTACTTTGTGCTCGATGACAGCAATTCTTAAATAGGCCGTGCCAAATCAAGGAGGAGGAAGCAGGTCGTGCCTCAGGCTGGTCGGATCAGCGTGGAAAGGTGATGATGATGAGGCTGTCGTGGTTGGGGGGCATGATGGGAAGTGCAACACAAGTAGGGTCGCAGGAACTCAGGTGTGAGCAAACGTAGACCTGCATTGACCCGCCGGCAAGAGCGGTGGATAATTGTGGGGGCATTCCAGACGCCGAGATCCATTATCAGAGCAACGATCCCGGTGTGGCACATTCCCGTTGGTCGAACAACTAGAGGCGGCGCCTAAAGTGCTCATAAGCGGGGTGCTATTGGAAAGCGCCAGACGAGCTCCGTTTGAAGGTCGCACAGGGGGTAGTAGTTGAAAGTTAAGAACGATCCGAACTCGGATGTACCGGATGGTCCGCATCGAGCACAGCGGAATTTGCATGAAACAGGAGCGTCGCATGCCCTAGTATGTAAAGCACTTCCCAGACAGCGGGGTTCCAGATAAGACATAGCGCTGACATGATACAGCCTGGACTGAACTAGGTCCAGAGCTAGAGGTGAGACTAGATGCGATGTTTTCCGTTCATGGAGCAAAAGAGTAGAAAAGTGGGCGACTAGTATCGACCAGTCCAATACGAATGAGTCAGAAGCACGAGAGAGAAGCTGGTACTGGTCTGCATACCAGAAGCAGGATGAGCGCGGTCTGTGATCGGGATTTGCGGATGAACCACAGCTTGAACGATGATGAAGCACTTGGCATTCGGACCGCCGGAACAAGAATTCAGGTCGCATGGACGTGGAAGGTAATGAGAGGAGGCCATAGTGAAGGAACGAGTGGATCTGAAACGGCACCTCGAGGCAGGGTGCAAGGCGTGCTGGATACTCATGCATGAGAGGGTCGCGACCCGAGAGTTGAATAAAAGCCCTCGGAAGTTGGGGATGGGCATATGGCTAGCCAACAGATTGCCTTGCGGTATGGGACAAGATGGTATGGGACAACGCTGGTGCGAAATCTATCCGAGCACCGTGGCCTCATGAATCGATAATCCATGGCGGATGACCAGGTATTTTCAAACCGTATTTAGCTTTTCGCTGTGCTAGTTTCGTAGTCCCCTTCCAGTCATAAGTAATGAGTTTGTATGAGCTCGCGACCTGTGATCAGCGGAATGGGAAGGTGAAGCACCTTTGGTTGTGTATCGTGCCGCGGCAAGGTGCCGACTTCTTTCGTGCCGAGGCCATTCTACCACGTTCAGGGTCCATATGGCAAAGAGTCCGATTACGGTAAGGCCTTGAAAGGGCGCGATCAGGGTCTTGCTAAGTGAATTAAGAATATATATTAGTGCACTGCGGTGAAAACATTTCAGACTCAACATACACTGAAATTCGAGTCCTGAGCTAGTATCGACTAAGTATCATACCCCGACATAGAGGTGGTCCTGAGAGCTAGATAAACGTTTCAGTGTTGAGGACGAAGTTGTAGCACCTGGACTTTGTCAACGTTGTAACCAAGCAGACGTCGAATTCAAAACGGAGCGCTGGTGTGATGGCCCATTGGGAAGCCTTCAAATGCGAGCCCATTGGATGACCGGAATGCCAAGTCGAACGGGGAACTCAATTTGATGGTAACGTAAAATACATATTTAAGTGCCTGTAGATGTTTCAGTCGGTGTCCTCGAGGGGTATCGTCTGCAAAGGCCTTCGAAGACGAGACGCCAAGTGGTCGTCGAGCGGGTGCTCGCCGCGATGGCGAAGGCAAGATGATGGATCAAGCTCAACTGCAGATTTAGCGCCCGTCATAAGCCAGTCGTGGTTAGTGTCGGAAGATGCCGTGTGAATTTAGCGAGAAATATTCCTATGGAAAACTCCTAATATGGAAGGTTAGTTATTTGTAGAAGAGATCCAAGTCAACACGATCCAAATTCCGTCCCCATTTCCTCCTGACCGTCACATTGGCCAGAGGATGGATACTCCCCTTCCTCCTCCCCACACCCTCGATTCTGCGTCGCCCTCCTCGACCTCCAATATGGCGACCAGCACCTCGTCTCAGACGTCACCCCCGGCCGCTGCGTCGACAAGTACTTCTGCCCAGTATGTTCTCGTCATTTAAACATATCGAAATATTCAGCTGAAACATCACATCTTCCTCCCAGCCAAATGCGCTCGAGAATCACCGTTGTCTGTGGCGAGGTTCGTACTGCCTTCCGTCTCGTGTCAAATTGTCTCTCTGATCCCATTTCGTTTTGCTGTCGTCTCAGTGCAAGCGTCTCAAGCTCAAATGCGACCGAAGAAATCCGTGCGGTAGCTGTGTTAAGAGAGACACCGTTGCGCGATGCATATACTCACCAGCCGCTGCGGAGAAAGTGTTAGTGTTGATGCACCATCTGTATTAGCCCCGCGTTAAATCTATGCCACAGAGACTTGCATTCGTTGAATAACCGTATGGTTCAGGTTGAGACCACTCTTAGCCAGATAACCTCAGGCGTCATACCTCCCCCTTTCGTGTCGTCTTACCCCCCTGCCTCGTCTGGCTCTGCGATACAGCAACCTTCCAACACCACGTCGTCCCAGCTGAATCCCGCCTCGTCGGCAAATCCATACAGCCCTACTCCTGGGCCCTCAAATGCCCATCCCCATGAATCCATGCATAACCCACCTCCAAGCCCTCCGTATCGTTCAGTCTTCTCGACTTTCTCCAAAGGTGATAGATCTGCTGTGGGTATCCCAATATCAACTATTTATGAAACCTTTCTACCGGGGGCCCTTCGGCTCCATTCACCTGGCGAACTGGGGGATGAAGAGGTCAAGCTCTTACATCAGTTGGGGTTGGACTTATCTTCTTCGAGCTTTGGCAAAGGCAAAGCTCCGGCTAAGGGACATGCTTTACCATTCACCCCAAGCTTCAGCCTTACGGGCATAAAGTCCCATAAGGATGGGAAGTGCGTTAAACTCGAGCCTACACTCGTTTCGCTACAAGCACACTCAGGTACCACCTCAACTGCTAGGCCTTTCCCTTCAAGTGTGACGAGCGGAATCTCGAGCTATGCTACAAGCTCAAGCGCCCATGCCGTGCCTGCTTCTCCATCTTTCTCATCTGATTCCCAGCCTTTAGACGGTAGTGGACACACTGGATCGACTGTGGACCAGGATGCCTCAGCTCATGGCAGAAATGGTCTACCTCCGCTTTCCGCATATCACACCCATTCCTCACCACGATCCCGCCATGACTGTGCCTATTCTTCCTCTCACCAAAGCCTTCCTCACCTCCCTTCGCCTTCGCCGCCCAGTCACTTTGGCGTGACTCCCACCCTACTCTCGTATCTTCCTAGTGATCGCGAAGAAATCAGCTTGCTCCTGCATACCGTCGAACAGTATGAACGGGCGATTGGAGTATGCCACGATCGTGGGATTTTGGAGCAACGAATGAAATCCATGTTGGATGGCATTCCGTCACTTGATGGACAATCTACAGGCCTATCATTCCTTGCCAGTATCTGTGCCTTATTTGCCTTGGGTAGTGAGCTTCGACAACAGTCGAATCACCGAAATCATGGCGCTGATGATGTCCAGATGGTTGTTGATGATCAGCACGGTGATGTAGGTAAGGGTGGCTTCGCCCATGAACGAAATCCCCCACAATGGAAGAAACGCCTGAATACAGTGTCTCCTAAACCCTTCGGAACCTCCGCTCATGCCATATCCTCCACCTTACAGCCCTTCCCACATACTACCTTTCCCCTCGACCCCCACTCTTCCCTGCCTCAACGCGGTTCTGACCACATCATCTCGGACCCTGAGCTTCTGTACAAGTTCTCATCTCAGGCCTTGTCGATGGCTGACCTCGAGCTCAAAGGCCAAGCGGCTGATATCGATTACGTACAGGCGTGTCTATGGCAGGTGAAGTACCTATTTGCTAGGGCTCGGAGCCGTTCAACAACATCGGAGGATGTGGGGAACACTGTCCTGTCGCTCGTGAGTTCTTGGTTGTATCACATTCTCTCCTTGTCTGAAATTCCCTTAGGTTGGGAAGATGGTGAATGTAGCTAGGCAATTAGAGCTGGGCAAGGATCCCCATGACGATGTTCAAGAATCCGGCAAATACTCTGCTGAGAGTTCGGAGTCTATTTCAGACCGTACAGAGTATGATGGACGGAGACGCGTTTGGTGGGAGGTGGTTTATTATGATTTGTGAGTCGTCTTGTCACATTTGCCGTTCCTTCCACCCTCGCTCCCCTACCTATTACTTTTTGCCCCTCTTCCATGTTACAGCGTCTTGGAGGATCTCTAACTTTTGCGTTATGTAGGTTTATTTCCGACTCGATGAACCACCCGCCTCTGATCGCTACCACCTACTTACCTCCATGTTCGTCCTCTCCACCGTCTTTGTCTCCTTTGCACGAATTCTTTTCCGCTCGAGAACGTGACCCGATGTCGATCTTTTACGAGGCGGCTTCGCCGTACACTACACTACTTCCCGCTCCCCTTGGGCTCTCAGCTGAAACTCTGTCAGAGTTTGAGCTTCGTTGTCGGTATGTCCGTCAGACTTCGAGTCATGGAGTACTATTGATCCCGGACGATTCGGTTTGATATTAGCCTCTCACAACTAGTCAAAATCGTTCAAGCTCGTGCAACCAGTGGGAAAGGATACTCTTTTGAACAGGCAGCATCGCATGAGGCTGAGTTGAGGTCTATGCTGGAAATGTTACAGGGGGAGTGGAGCGCTACTTCTGATTTACTCGCCGGCCAAAGCGGGGAGACCCGAGGCTTTACCCCTAACACGTCGGGGGCACCGTCTGAGCTTTTGAAGGCCGAAGTGGCAGTCATCGTCAATAGGCTTGCCATCAAACTCTACCTCCCCTTCGTACGATTGCATAGCTCAACTAATGCAGAATCAACGGAGCCTGCAATGCGGCCGGTGCTTCACCAAGCCGTTTACGGCCTCGTAAATGCTGCTCATGGACTACTTGATGCTGCTCGCACTATGGTCACTCTTCTTGCTGCCATATCTCCCCTCTCCTCTATTCCACCTCACGTTACACTTGACTTCTACGGCTTTGGACGTATGGTTTTCGACGCAACGTTGATCTGTTCGTATGCCCATTCTACGCAGCCAACTGCCATGTGGGCACCTCAGGCGAAGGAAGATGTCATCATTGGGGCGGAACTCATCACTACCGACATTTCGAAGGCGTTCTGGTCGTGTGCCGTGGACATCTCGCACTCCGCTGGCAGCAGCCAAGGTACCATTGGATGGAATGACGCGGATCGGGTCGCAACCGTCTTGAAGACGAAAGTAAATGCCATGCATGGTGCGGTGATAGGACGCTCAGGGCTTGGTTTGGCTTGCAATACGGGTTCGAAGCGCAAGTTCGCAGATGTTCATGTTTGCCAAGATGGCGAAGTTGATGAAGGTGCCCGTCGGGGTGAAGCAGATGCTAGATACGATAGCACGCAATTCGATCGCTCGTCTGCATTGCATGCCTCATTGAGCCCTCCCACCGGACTAGACCCTTCACCAGTGCCCGCGTATGATCTCACACCTCGTCCTAACCAGCACTCTCCAGTGGAGTCGGTCCAGCTTAAAGACCATCACGCTGAGCCTACTGGCCTTCCCGGCGCGCCTCCTCGTCACCGCCGCCTTTCGGCGTCCACTACTTCCTCGATGTCCACTTCATTGAGCACGTCGGATGCTTGTAAGAACGTAGCTAAGCCAGCTAAGCCGCATCGCACGAAGAAGAAAGACACAAACAAGGCAAAGGGTCAGCTAGGAATGCGCACTCGGGAGAATTCATTTCCTAAGGAATCAGCCGTCAGGATGCCTGCTGGACTTCGTACCAAGGATCGCCCGGTGATATTTTCCAACGCGGATGTGGATGTCCTCCCTGACCCCCAGAGCAATACCTCGCCGTTTGACCCTCCAGCTCCCTGTGCACTCGAGTATGTCCCAGACAAGACGAATCCCCAATCGACTCCTCAAACTCTCAACTACGATGGGAGGCAATTCCGCTCTAGGTCTTCTTCCATCAGACAAGATCAAGTTGCGCCTCATCCGCCATTGCCTTCGCCCATGGGATATCCAATGCCGTTCGAGGGATACAGTCCCAGCCATGTGAGGCATGCCAGCGGGCATGAACCTGCACCAGACATTACGTCTTCTCAGGCGGGATATGGCCAACCTTCTCCTCCTTATGATTCCCCTCAATCTTATGATGGGCCTGGGTCAGTGGTTGAACAGCCCCGCGCCAGTTCGTATGGGCCTGCTGCGTCCAGCCCTTACGGTACTGCAACCTCCGCAACCAGCTCGCCATACACGCATACTAGTGGACATTCCCTGCCAACATCTGGATTCAATTCCTCGCCTCAACATCCTAGCCCGCCCGTGTTTGAAACACCCGGACCCGTCCTTCCCCCACCTAGCACCGCATACTACATGACCACTACTGCACACAATTCATCCTTTGACACCTCGTACAACTCCGTCCCCGTACCACACGGATCCGCAGGTCCAATAGGTTACGATATGCCAGGACCCTATCCAATAAAAACAGTTGCTGTGCCCTCTCCCCCTGCGCCACAGGTTCACGACATGAACATGCAAACTTCACAACTTACGTCCTACGCTCAGCATCCGCAGCATGATTTGTCTACGCAACACGCTCAGCAAGCATGGCCGCCTAATGCGACCCTGCAACCGACTGATGCGCACCAACAACGCCCAGTTTATGCCAGTGGTTGGCAGCCGCCCGCTTCAGCTTATAAGTATTATCCTAGCTAGATCTACACGGTTTATATAGCACGTTTCATTGACATTTATCATTTGGGTTCATATTTAGATACCACGTCGACTGACCACTGTCGCTGCACTATTCCCTTGTATCATATCGCTGTCATCTTTTGCATATATGGTTTGGAGCTCAGGTTTTGCTTTGTATTGTACGCTTTGTTACAGGATGTCAAATTAGTTATAGGATGCAAACTATCGTCTCCCTTGATTCGAGGGACCAGACTTTTCTATCTATACTGTCTCCGTCCCTCAAAAGGTAGAGCATACGCCGACGGCCATGAGCAACAGAACTCCAAGGGTGATCCAACTCCCTGCCATGCCGTTCTGTGTATCCAAGTATTGCTGCTGCTCGAGCCTAAACCCTTCTTCCAACATCCTCAACGCTTCGGTGTCCCTCGGCCAAGGGTCGTCAAGATAGGGGGGCCCCTTGGGGTGAATAAAGAGGCGCATGAGTGGTTGGAAGAATGCTACTTTGAGGGTTGGTAGGAATGACGATGTGTCAATAGGCTCGTGCTCCTTGATTCGCGGAAGGACGTGTTTGGTTTGAGCGCGAAGGTAGCACAGGGATGTGTGGAAATTCCGATGGCTGGCGAGACATTCCAATGAAGGGGGCATCGGAGGGTAGTATCATCGGCGGTGGTATGCTCTAAAGGCGAGGCCTTGAGAGAGGGCTGGAGCAGACGCGGATGCATTGGATAAAGAGGTGGAAGTGGAACGGTGACGCTATATAACCTTCGGACGACGGAAGGTACTTCGGAAGATCGGTATAGGAGGAAGCCAACGCTTTACATCCGACACCACGGCCGATCCCCAGGTACCCAGGTACACGCGCTGGCGGAGGAATAGTATGGGAGGGGAAACATAGGAGACTGTACTTTGTGAGCGCGAACAAGCATTCCGAGGGACACGGAGGAAAGGATGGAGACTGCGATATTACATAAGCACCGATCCCCTGCAAGAAAAGTCTTCGCACTCGTCTTGGCGGGATGCACGAATATATGAGCCTGTACGTGTATGGTGAGCCAAGACCGGCGAGAGACAACGACGCAAACAATACCCTGATTCGGTGCCTCAAGATAACACCGCTTCATGAGGCAATAAAAGTCAGTATCTTCAAGGCGAGTTGAAAGTCACTGCGCACCGATGCAAGCACCTTACCCCCTCATCACAGCACCCCAACTCGCCAGCGATGCCTGGAGCGACAAACGAAATATTTTCGCTTGGGACATGTCGATGATTCACAATGTCATGATCCGTGGAGTGAACACCGTCTGGACTAACGCGCCTCTCGTAACGCCAAAGGACGAGCTAGCTTTCGCCGACTACGCGCTGATAGTGTGCGAGCTCATCTTCGCGCACCATCACGGAGAAGAGACGATCATCTTCCCCTTCTTGTCGAAGAAACTTACGATGGAGCAAAACATGGAGCAGCACGAGCAGTTTCAAGGTGGCCTGAAAGACCTGCAAACGTATTTCGAAGGCGTCAGCAAGGGAACATTGAAATACGATGGAAGGAAAGCTCGAGAGTTGATCACGGCGTTTGGTGACAAGTTGGTTCAGCATTTCCACGACGAGGTTTGTCTCTGGAATAATGGACGGAGCGTAAGCTGATGATATGAATTCCTAGATACCCACACTCGCACCTGAAGAATTGAACAAATTCGACAAGAAAGAATTCGATGCGATGATGGACCGTGAGTTAGAACCTCCTAAAACAAGAGCAATCGTAGACTCACTACTATATCTCAGAGCTTGAGGCGCACATCAAGGAAGTCTCAGACATGTTCAGGGTGTTCCCTTTTACCCTGTTGAACCATGATTCAGAAACCATGCCAAACTGGGTGAGCAGTGGTAGACAACATCTCTGTACCAAGACTGGACTGACGAATGATTGCAGCCGCTCGGTCTTCCCCCACCTTTGAAGTGGTTTGTCAAGAACGTCGCCCCATGGCGCCACTCTGGGTACGTTAACAGTGCGCCTTCCTCTGTCTGACATCGCAAATTGACGATGCGTTCCTGGATGTAGATATTGGAAATTCGCCGCCTATGATTCGGCAGGCCGTGCTCAGGTGTATTCACCCGCGTGATCATTGGGTTTGCTTAGCTATTCGGATCGGTTAGTCCATGGACATCAGTAGGTCAGATAGGGTACACACTTTACAATAACTTCGCCACTACGAAGACTTTCGGGTGTGCATAATTTTGGATATACTATAGCGATCGGCTCGGAGAACAGGCACGCGGAACACGTCGAGCGGATTGAGCTCAACATTTGGCCCCGGGGCCGCAGATGTAAAGGAGAGCAAGCTGACCCGACGACATGATCAGCCGATGCCAAGTGACGGATCGACAGACAGGAACCTGATCCAACTGAGTCTCCCCCACGAGCTGTTGAATGGCATGTGTAATGTTGTCGATACGAACTAGAATTGTTCAGGAATGCGCTGGACGATAATTTGGGTCGTACCAGTCGAATTGGCCTTGTGGTATTCGAGTGCAGGCAGCGTACTAGAGGTCGGGATTGTCAAGGGGATCTTTGCCCCTAGAGGCTCCTAAGTAACCGCTCCTGTCACGGACAGTAGCGATCGGCTTGTATCTAGCGATCGAGTGACACCTCTGGTCCCGGGCCAGCGTCGTGACTTACCGCAAAAGTTCTTTCGCATTGAAACAGCTTGACTGGTGGAACACGGTCTTTATTTCTCTGTATTGCGGGAAATATCGGCCTGGTACGTGATCTCGTCGCCTCTCATGTAGCTCAAAAGCGGTCGTTAGGACTGTTTCCTCAGAGGCAAATGAATGTCATCCCTCCCAGCACGTACTGGCTCGAAAACAGAATGACATACCTGCCCACGTCCCGTTCTCGCGAGCGAATGATGAGCAGGTAGAAGAGCGCGGGCGGGGGTGGGGTGGTCTTGCCAGCGCTACAAACCCTTCTTGGTCGATTTGGAAATCAGTCGGACCCGAGTAGGGACCATGAGAACGTGCCGCTCACCATGGTTGCCAATCTGACGTGGAATTGCGTGCAAAGTTCACATGGCCATCGACCCAACATCATGATCCCGTATGTTGTCTCAAGTGCGTTATCAGTAAACGACAATCATTGTTGCTCATTATGAAGCTTGAGCGGAAAGTGTCGAGTATTGTCCGGGCCCGGGCAGGACGGAGGTAGAATTCATTGTCAAGCGCCATGGTTGGGCCCTGCGCGTACCTGAGCGACATTCCAACTCCGTCTGATAAATATTTTTCTGAGCCCTGAATCTCCCTTCCTCGACACCCTTCGTTTCTGTGCAGTTTTTGCTTTTTGGTTGTTCGCCCCAGTGCAGCTCCAGCCGCTCTCTCAAACCCACGCGCTCGTTTACTTCGACTATTGCACAATGTTCGCCTCTGCCCTTGTCACCCTCGCCCTCTCTGCCTCGGCTTTTGCCACCGTTTTTGTGAGTTTATCAGGCCTCGCGTACGGCTGTATGAACTGAATGGTTGCATAGATCACGTCGCCGGTAGCGTCCACGACTTTCACTGGCGGAAAGGTCGCTACTATCACCTGGCAAGACAATAACAACGCACCCAGCTTGAAGGACTGGAGTTTTACCAAGGTTTCTATCTACGCAGGCAATGCCATTCAGCAGGTCAGTTCTTTTTGGACAGCCGAGAGGACTATCTCATCGTTTCGATAGACGAGCCTTCAACTTATCGTCGACAACGTCGATGTCTCCACCACATCCTCCATCCAGTTCACCCCCAACCCCCAAATCGGCCCCAACAGCGCTGAATAGTATGCTAGTTCACGCGTCACCCTTAGCATCTGCTTACCTTCGTTGAAAGCTTTATCCGCATGGAGTCCCTTACCTTGAAAGACCCCGCTCAACCACAATTCCCTATGCTTGCATTCTCTGCCAAGTTCAAGTGAGCGATTTATGTTCCACATGAACCTGCCTATTTACGATAATTTCACCAGGATGGATGGCATGACTGGCACATTCAGCCCCGACGTCCAAGCCCAGATTAACGGCCAATCAACCGCTCCTCTTGCTGGTGCTGCTACTCCCACTGCTGCTGCAGCCACAACAAGCCCCACTGCCAACGCTGCCACCACTACTCCCTCAAACAGCCGTCCCGCAACGACTTCAGGCACTCACTCTGGTTCAGCCACTAATACTGGCTCCGCTGCTGCGGCCAGCAGGACCAATGGTGCTATTGCCCTTGGCTCAAGCGCCAAGATTTTCGGGGGTGTTGTCGCTGCTGCGGTTGCCCTCCTCTGCTAGTTGGAGACAGCTTCTTTTCCTCGTCTCACTTTTCCTCTTTCGTTCTTCCCGTCTCGCTACCCGACCTAGTCCCCTTTCCGATGTTTAGATTCGCCTAACATCTTCGTCCCATCATGATCATGTCACGGAGAGCTATCTGGCCTTATAATACCAATGATGCACCGTATATTCTTTCACTTACGGAACGGGTTAAACTCTTACCCTCATTTCTGGCGGCCTTTATGATATAGCTCTGATAATCTGTATTTTTGTCCATCAAAGCGTTCACGACTCGCAATAAACGTGGCTGGGTTGATCCCTTCACACTACAAATCATGCGTCCATTATATCAACCTCCGATGGCGTTGCGGTCCCGCGTCAATGTGCAAATGTGATTTTGATAATTCCGGTCGTCCGTTGAGCGTAAGCGCAGGCGATGTATTTCAGAAAATGATAGAGCATCAGCGGTGCGGCTGCACGGCGAGGCTGCAGAAGTGAGCCCCCTTCTGCCTACTCACACTCCCACCAAGCACCGGTATTCGTCTTCCAAGACTCTCCCACAACATTTCAGCGTGTAAATGATCCTTGAGGAACGTTCAAGTAGCCGGAGATTCTGATTGACGGGCCCTGCAGGACGTATTGACGTTTACGAAACAAATGCATCCAAGTCTTACGACCGCAAACCGTCTGCTCGGCCTTACCAATCACCTTTGCCGGACGTCGTCAAGGACGAGTGCATTGGCAGCATCGACAAGCAGGCACCATATGTCTTCTTTCTCTAGCCCCGCTTCGTCACCGTCACCCTCGCCGCCACCAGCTGCTGCAGCGTTGGGCGGTGGGGCATTGTCGTCGTCGACCACCACCGCCACCTCGTCATTGCACACTTCGCAATTAAACTTTGATGTCTCACCAATACCGAAGAACCCGTTGGGCCAGGGGAGGCATATAAAGACAGCGGCGGCGTTAATCATTGGGTGAGTGCGCATTGCGTCCGCTGGACAACTCCACGAAACCCTGATTTTGGAGTCTCAATGCTGTTTCTGAATAAACCCCCCGTTGGCCGACAGCGATGAGATTCTGAATGGGAAAACACACGACAAGAACTCGAATTACTTTGCCAGATATTGTTTTCAGCATGGAATCGACTTGTACGTCAATTACCCCAGGTGGTGCTGTTACTACACTGAGACATTTCTAGGAAACGAATAGAAGTTATCTCAGACAATGAAGAAGAGATGTGTGTTCATATTCACGTACGAGCGGCCAACTACTAAATGAAACAACATAGCATTGAAGCTTCTCAACGCATGGTGCGGAATTACGATTTCGTCATAACGAGTGGAGGCATAGGACCTACGCACGACGGTACCTATCCCTCCTTCTCATTTCCCGGCTCCACTCTTCTGACTCTAAGAACGCCTACGTTGATTAGACATAACATATGCCTCCCTCGCTAGAGCATTCGACCAGCCCTTAGTCCACCACCCCGAATGTCTTCGCCGGATGGAAGAAATGATTAAGCATCGGCCGTGGGTCGCCACGCAGAATGAAGAACAACGTGAAGCGACAAGACGAATGGCACTCTTCCCTGCAGAGGCGGAGGTGCTATTCATAGCGAAGGATGTATGGGTAGTACGTTCCTTCCCGATGCATTAACCTATTGTAAAGATCTAAATCTAATTAATATTCCTGATTCCTCAATGACAGCCCGTCGTACGAATAGCAGGGAAGCTTTGCATATTCCCCGGCATCCCCGCCCTATTTCAGAAGATGCTCGACGGCCTCACCCCATTCCTACCTTTACCACCACTCTCCGAACGACCGTTGCGGCGTCAGATATTCACCTCGTATGTCATATCCCCTTAGAGATTCCATCGTCAGCCAATTTCGGTCCCATTTCCCAACAGACGCCCTGAATCCCTCATCGCGCCCTACCTTACGGCGCTCCAGAAACGTATGACACCGCTGAGCATCCAGGTCAGTAATCTACTCAATATATGCTTGTGCTCATGACTGAATATCCCACTCTCATCCATCCTAATATAGGTCGGCTCGTACCCCGTCCTTTTGCAAGGCGTGTATGTATCCTTGATTGGCCGAGATCGGGACGAAGTCGAGAAGGTTGCCAAGGAGGTGGAGGCTGAGGTGGGAGGAAAGATAGTTTCGGACGAGGAAGTGAGAAAGCTCAAGGAAGACTTAAAGCGACAGGCTAAGATATAGTCCTTGTTTTTTCCTTCATACGTTTAGATCTCACTGTTGTTCTTAGTTTGTATTTATTCTACTTCAGTGTATCATACAATTTCTCTGACCACAACTTACTATACATGAGCAGAGTCCCCACACGTCAGTCCAATGCTGGGGAGATACCGCGCTACGGCTATCCAAGAGCCTCACGCGATGGTATAAGCAGGTCACAATTGACATCGGCATGTACGAAGGCTACAGCGAAGGGATCTTTAATCGTCCCGAACAATAGGCTGACGAGTGAACATATAATTTGATCCTTGATATACAGCAGCAAGTCGTAAACATAAATAAAAATATAGATAAAATAAAACCCAAGTGCAGCATCGATCATCAATGCTCCCCAAATAATCGGTGGCAGATTCACGACGGAACTCGCATAGGCCTCGTCAATACTTGATCCCAATTACTGTAAAATAGGAGATTAGGAGCTGAATATAATGGCGGTCTTACATATCAGCAAAATATACATGTTCCTTCATCTGAGTGACAGTAAGCCTGGAGTTGGGTGTCCCATTAGAGCCGATCAAGACCTGAGTCAGAGAAGTCAGCAAACAGGTTTGGGGCCAAGGAGATAGAGCTGACCTCTTCAAGGAAGTTCAGCAGGTTCTTGTAGCGTTCATCGCCTGATGCAAGAGGCAGGCGAAGGTCGAGCGTCATGGGCGTAAGGGAATCCTCATCATCAGAATCATCTTCGTCAAAATCTTCGCGCTCTTCAATATAAGGAAGCTAAAAAGGAATGGAACTCAGCGTCGGATGATTAGCAGGATAGTCGCAGAACGCACCTCTCCAGTGACCATCTCATGCAACAATATGCCCATCGCAAAAAAATCAATCCCATAACTATAAGGCTGGCCAGTGAGAGCTTCGGGTGCAGCATATGCCCTGGATCCAACAACGTCGCTGATAACATGTGCATTGATCAGCTTTCCCTGATCTCGCTCTTCATCCGTGGTTGGGAATAGTGGAGGGAAGTTCTCCCCGCCTCGTCTTCGCGCCCTTCTCCATCCAGGTGACTCGTCTCCATACGTGGCGGGGAAAACGAATGATAAGCCGAAGTCCGTAAAAATAGCGTGTCCAGCGTCGTCGATGAGGATATTCGAGGGCTTGAGATCCCGATAGATAACGCCATGCATGTGAAGGAAGTCGAGGCCTTCCAGCTAATAGTTACATCAGTAAGCGGCTGCTTGTTTCAAAAGGATGCACTTACAAGCTCAGCTGCCATCCATCGCGCCCTGCCATAAGTCAGCTTGCCGCCTTGGTTCCTCATCAGGTCCTCGAGAGTGCCATTGCCGTAGCACTTCAGAAGCAGCGCAAAATATTCGTCCGATTCAAAAGCGCCGTAGATATTCATGAACGAGGGATGCCCGTTAACTTTGGCAAGCGCCAAAACCTCTTGCTTGAAGACAGCGAACTGGACCTTGGGATGCGGATGGATATATTCCTTCAGGATAATCTTGGTGGCGTAGAGCTTGCCCGTTCCAGTCGACGCTTGGAAAACCGCTGAGAATGCACCAGAACCAAGAGGTTGAGTGAGGTCGAGGTCATGCATATCAAGTCCAGATACGCGAGGCTTGCCTCCGAAAGGAATCTTGTGCTCGACCCAGGGAGTTTGCAGATCAGGAAACCAGGTCTCTGCTTCATTGGTGGGCACGGGGACGACGTCAGAGATGCAAGGCGCGTCCTCCTTCGAAGCTCCTGATTGGCCGTCGAACAAAATGACTGCGCTTTGGCTTGATTCGTCTGATTCATGAGGCATGACGTTAGGCGGTGTCTCGCCAACTGGGGTAGAGGGGCAAGAGGGCTCTGGCGAAGAAACCGGGGAAGTATCGCAGCAAGCTAACGGGACGCCAGGAGAGGGTAAGGCGAGGTTGCTCTTCCCATTGTCGAATTTGGTGAGGAGCCACAAGATGAAGACAGAAGCGAGGACGAGGCATATGTCGATGGCCAGTGTGAGCAGCGTGAGGCAGAGCAGTGACACGCTTGTCGCTGCGGCTGACGCAGCGTTGTTCCAGAAGGTTACAGCTTCAGTGAGGAGCGGATGGTGGCCTGAGAAGCCCTTGCTGGTCTTGTGGTAGGCAAGGCTTGGAATCCTCGCGGTAGTCATTAAGGAGTGGATGACTTGGAGAGCGGTTACGAGAAGGAACACGCAGGCATCCTGGACATTGCCAATAGTTGAGAGAACTTGAAGGGCTATCACGACGTAGACGAGGGAGTTGAATGAAGCAGCGAAGTCAGCCATGGTCGTCTTGAGTCGGGAAAACGATAAGCGCGAATTTGGAGATGGGTGTAGAGTCAATAAAGGGCATGGGAGGCAAACACTCGTTCATATAGCTGAGAGACCGTGTCAGCCTCTGCTCAGGCGGGTGATCGGTCGATCATATTGTGACGTCGATTGGGTGACATCAGCTTTGGTTACTGCTGCCGCGACCAACGCTATATTTCCTGTGTCCTCGATTGAGCTACTTACCTGGAGTGCTCAGGGAATAGACAGCATATGATTCAACTCTAGGTAGGTTAACGGAACGGCAGAATTTAATTTGACAAACATTGAGACGCGAACATGCAAAAGGGGTCAGGCTGATGGCAGATTTACCTGTCACCTCACTGTTGAGACATGGGTATTTCTTCCCGAGAGGTGCGAAGCAATTTCAACACCTCATCCGACCGCGGGATTATCTTGCACGAATAGGGTCCTGGGCGACTACAGCACCAGTAAGAAGCGCGAGAGGGAATGACGGGAGGGCACCTACCTGATGAATGTCATTGTGAACTTTCCTTTGGGGGTCATCTCCTGACCAGCTTCGTCGAGGGCCTTAGTGATGTTTAAGGTCGCTAGGCAGGTGACAACTGCAATCCAAACCGAGTTGTATGCGAAATGGCGGCCAGGACAAATCCTACAAACAACAATTTCAAGGAGAGTAGGTCGAAGGACTAGATCGGCAGCTATGGATTTACGGACCTTCGTCCAAAACCAAATACGATGTCACTGAAATGGGGCTCCTCACGGCCAGCAGGCCTTCGTAGGAACCTTGTAGGATTGAAAGTATCTGGATCTTTGTAGATTGATTCATCGCGAGACATGCCGCTGTAAGGATGGTAAGTATATGCACAAGTGGGAACCAGACTAAGTCATTTACAATATGTTGGATAGCAGAACGGCTCCTTTGGGGATGAAGTACCCGTTATAGGTGTCGTCATCCACAGCGCGGTGAGGCAGCCCTGTGTCAATGTAAGTAGGCAAACAGACGATGAGCGTATCAAGAGAATCCTACCTAAAGGTACAGCTGGATTCCACCTATTTGTAGTCGATCAGCTGATATTACCATTGATCCTCTCAACTATCAACACACCGAAAGACTTCTTGAATCAAAGCGGAAACATAAGGCAAAGAATCATGATCGGAAAACTCGGGTAAGCGATTTCCACCAATGACCTCGTCTATTTCGGATTGCGCTCTATGTTGGATACTGGGGTACAAGGTCATGGCCAGTATAAAAGTTGACAGCGTGCGCCAGGTCTGGATTATAGATGCCCGGTCAGAGATTGTCGGCAAACATCATAAATGCTTACTGTGTCAGGGCCAGCATGCAGTAGCGACCCCGCGGCTCTGCAAACACTGATCAAATCTTGTTCACCCGTAGAATTTTGTTGCGACAGCCTTGATAACTCTGAAGCCATGATAGAAGGTATAGTAACCCCCTTCGCCTGATTTCCTCATCTCCTCAACCGTAAGCTGAAATAGGGATATTGCTTACCAACTGTGCTTGGACTTTTTCAATTGGCAGGCGGAAGATTCTGAGAATTTGATCAGCAGACTTGCGAGCGTAGGTGGCATCGCCGGTGCCGGGAAACCAAGAAGGAAAGTATTGTACTAGAGGGCCGGGAGTTCACTTGGTTAGTCTAACGAGTCCAAAGAGAGCTAATGAACGGCGTACAACTGGGTAGAATATCTAAAACTGAACCTCCTGGTCGGCCAAGGCGATGTTCGACTGTGCATTGATGCTCAACTATCTTAACCCATTCATCATCGACGGATTGCACTAGGTCACCGCATACAATGCTGACGACGGAACCTGTGGAAAACCTGAAGCAATACTAATGGTATTAACAACAAGGTGCCTGTGGCATGAGAACTAACGCATTCAAGCAGTCTTCACGGCGGCCTGGATGGTTGCATAGGTTGAATGCTAAGACATGAGCATTTCGTCGTTGAAGTGGCATGTATTCTCCACAGGCTTTCTTCGTCAAATCGGAGTGGGCTATCTTCCTCTGCCTTCGAAATTCATCCCCATAACGCAGGAAGGGTAGATCGAGGAAATCGATGCTAAGCGATTGTGATGGTAATCAGAGGATGACGGTTCTCAATAGCCTCAAAGTTCCTTACATCTCAATAATGGGGAATCGAGGTCTGTCGCTGTAGTTTATGCTTCGCTTGTCAAGTAGGTCGTTCGCAGTCTGAAAGTCTCCTAATATGATCACATGCCATCCGAGGGCTTCAACGTGAACAAGGTTTCCTGGATGCAATAGGCGACTCTCATCAACTCGTCGAGCAGAGCGGGAAAAGCTTACCATATGTCTTGGACCACTGGCGAAAGACTTGGGCTTGATTTTCTGTAGGAAGCGTCCGAAGGTGGCCTATGAACGGATCTCTGGGAGGACCTGGTGGACAGGGCAACTGCCGTTTGCGACGTCGGAGTGTACTCGCCGCAACATAGGCAATGTATGTGAAAAGTAAGATGGAGAGCCCAAGAAGAGCCATATGGGATCCAAAAGCACTCAGAGTATCCAAAGGCTTATATACCCAGGTGGACGTGGTCAGTTACCCTAAAGTACCAGGACATCAATCCGATACGCTCGCGAAAGATGTAAATATGTACGATACCTTCCCAACACGGGAGTAGAAGCACGACTACAAGGTTTCTTCTTGGACGCCGGAAGTAGATTCTTAGCAATGCTTGGTTAGAGCCGGGCAGGCGGGTAGTGTAAGTGAGACGGAATCCCGGGCAGTAACCAACGTCTCGGCATGTTCACACCAGATTCTACAAGACATGGTCATGACGTCTCGCATGGCGAACGAATCGACTGGCACAGGGTGGGCAAATATCACGTTAGCTGCTCTGAGAAGGATACCGAATCGTCCATCATGCTCCGGTGATGATCAGTCCTGTGAACGAACGGATGTAAGGAACTCAGACAGCCACGAAGCAAAGAAAACTGTAAGCCTGCGCTTGCCGGCATTTGGGGTTTCTGAGGTATTCCTTGAAGTCAGGAAGGTATTAGTCAAGCCTGCTTGCACATGATGGGAAGCGTACCCCATCAGGCGACGTTCGTCAAGCGTCGTAGGCGTATCAGGCAGAGGTGGATTGGGTCTCCGTTCCCTCAACCACACCCTGAATCTTAAGATTGCGACGTACACCACGCAAGTAAGAAAAGCGATGAGAAGCTCTGCAAAGTCCATGGTGAGCTGGTCAGAGGAAAGAGTGACGGCTGTGGCGATGTGGTGATTCACTGAAACGGAGGAGCGCGGAGCTCAAACTGGAGTCAGGTCCGAGAATGGACTCCGAACGCTCAGATGCATACTATGTCCCAAGGTAATAATAATACATAGAGCATGACATGGATGATAGACACAAAACTGCATGATAAGCTGACAATATAAACAAGTGCTTCCTTCCGACCCTTCCCGACGCGTTTTGGGGGTATCTTAGTGGTATCCCGGCATCATCTTTGATAGCGGTCAGATTGAGCTGAAATAAGCTCAGGACGAGAACAATTTAACGAGGCACTGGGATAATTATCGAGCCGGTGATTTGGGGAGGGTTCCTGAGTCAAGGCCACGTAAGATCTTACGCGGTGGAGCAAACGCAACTCGCTCACCTGATCTCTCCACATGGACCACTGAGGGATGAATCCAAACTAATCGTCCCAACAGAGGGGCTGGCATGTCAATAGAAGCCGCACATGGCGTCGAGGAAGTCATACCCATTTGTAGGGGCGCTGGGATGCACCACATTTGACCGATTGACTGGAGCTGGATCCGGCCAGATATCGTTGACGAGCAGTCTGATACGCAGAATCGCAACGTATGCAACGCAAGAGAAGAAAGCGATGGCGAGTTCTGTATCAGGGGTCATGGTCGGTATACCGAGAGATGCTTTGAGTTGGGGTTGTTGTCTCTCGCGCGGCTGGCCACTTTTATGTCTGGAGCACGGCGTATGGCGCCAGGATCTGATCCTGACATATCCTCGGCCCTTACCCTTGTGCATCATCCGCCCAAGCGCTCATCCGTCCCAGTTGGTTGAACAACATACATTCATGCAAGAAGTTTGATTGCATCCAATGCCTGGTTGGGTGGTCCTCCGCATCCACGAAATATTACTTACGGCTCCTTCATATCACCACAGTATACGTGTAGTTAGGACTGCGAAGGGCTTGGTAATCAACATCATGGCAACTCCATGCAGCAAAGCGGTGGGTCGACCTCCCCGAGGCGGGTTTAAGCACCATTTGCAGCACAAGGTGGTGGAACCACTGTCGTCACATTGAAATGGATGTAAAGCGAAGGTCCTGGTTATGTGTACGCTTGGGTCGAAGTTGGACCAAGACAACGTAACTCAACTATTGAATCGGTATCAGGAAATCCTCGGGCAACGATAGGAATAGATCAGTCATAGGACCTGATTTGTACCTTATCATGCCTTGGAGTACTTCGCCGAGGATCCCAAAACATTGGTGAGAGTGGAAATGTGGAATTCGAGAGAGAGCAATCAGGTTCGGCACGGTTCCACGCTCACAAGTCTCTTACTGACCGTGGAAACTCTCGATCTCGCTGAAAGCGCCCCTTGAAGGTCGGTCTCCATGTTCACTTTTAGGTTCACAATACTGTAATCATCATTTGCCTGTCATTTGTTTCGACGCTCGTCACCACCTCTGCCAGGATCGTCCCCGTTCAATACCTCTAGCTACTGCGCCGCCAATTATGTGCATCACTACGATTTCATCTCTGGTTAACCTAGAGGAGAATGAACCCTGGACACACATACTAGCCGAGGGCCTCTGAACGACACACTGCGCTGATATTGTTGGCGCTCGTTATGACTATCCGCTTATCCAAGTTCAACCTCACCTAGTTGTGGGTCCAGGTACCCGTCCCGCTAATGGTGCTGGCCGGAAATATATTGTTGTCCAGATCACCAGTGATGGTGATGTTCTGACTCTGGGGCTCTATCTTGATATAGATGTCCTCCTTGCCAATGCGCCCTTCGATGTCGCGGGAAGATGTCAAGAACATGGTGTCGGTATAGGTGAGTGTCACGTAGGTGGCCATGAACTTCTGAACGGATGGAGCGAAATTTCCGACGAAATTATAGATAATTCCCCCGATTTCGAATTTGCCTATGAATTTCGTGCCAGAGTCAGCGCTGTAGATGTGGCCACGAGCTGTGGGCATCTGATAGTAGACACATCCGTTAGAGCATACTCGGGTACGTGGTAGGTTGACCTACATTGCCAATGAAGTTTCAGACAGCTGATAATATGGGGGGTTTTAGACCCTTTGGACTCTACCCGTTGTGCTCCAACGATCTTATACCTTGCATTTGGATGCCGGATTCGAAATATCTTGAATCTTCACCCTGGACCAGTGAGATTACACGCCCAGATATCATTTCGCTCTGTGCGAATGCACGAGTGGTGGAAGCCACAGGGCGGAACTATCCGAGATACGGCATTCAAGAAACCCCGACTACTTTCCGCTCTCATGTTTCTAGATCCAAGCTTTGGATGCCTTACGTGTTTACTTCAAGATTCATGTAGGTCGGTCGCCTTGTGGCCATATTGTTCTGACAGCTCATGACAATGTAAAGTTCACCATCTCCTTTATCCCGACGTCCATGTGCCAGTTCCGTCCACTGTAACCGCACTCTGCATCACCATGCTATTGTCAAATCCTTCTGCCCCAATCATAACGCCATTCTCGTAATGAAAGTGGATGCCTGTTTTTCCAACCCTGCCCTGAAAATTGTGTGATGCAGTTAAGTCCTCTTTCGTAGAATATTCGAGCGCCACGTTGCTGCATTCAAAGCTTTTCACTGAAGGACTCAATTTGCCTGTGAGATGTTGCCGAACCTCGTCAATTTCAAACCAGGCTGTAAAATGTGTCCTCGAGCCTTCCAGGTGACCTTTGGCGGTTCTCCTCTAATTATTGCATCAACACCTGAATCCCCTGCGTTCGACGCACACTCACATGAGCTCCAATATTCGAGGGCATCGACGCTTCACCGGTCTGCGTTACAGTGCGAAGGCCTGTCTTATAATTTCCCCACCATGTCCCCGTCGTTTTGGCAACTTCGCCTGTCCTCCTCGATCGAAGCATTAGCGTATATGGCACTTGTAGCTCTCCCACTTCAAGGATACAGGATGTATATGCGGTCGTAGCGGGGTAAATTTGCACGCGCTCGGATCCAGCATATCTAACGTTGTAGGTAGAAGGTAGGTTGAATTCGCAGTCCCTAGATTCTGGTAGTACCGCGCCGTCGGCATTCGGGAGATGCGCTGGATGCAAGCTGGTCTTAAGCGAGTTTCGCATCACCGTGAGTGCTTGCTCACCTTCAAACTTGTGACCGGTAGGCAAGGGCAGTCCTGACTCGTACTTGAAGTGGCTCTCATGAGCGAAGACTTCGCCCAGCCTGAACTGAGTCTCTTGGTTCACATGCGACAAGTTTTCATAGGTCATCTTGGATAGGACCCTGCTCGACATCGACCCGAAAGTCCGATCTTCCAGCTTGTATACGACGTCCTCCACCACCATATCATCGAAGCTGAATGCGAAGTACTGATCTGGGTAGATTTGGTAGCCTGCTTTGGGAGTATTGCCGACGTGGGGCTGAGCATGAGTTCGAGAGAAGACTACTCTGTCCTCTGAGGGAGTGTATAACCTGAAATATCCCGTATATTCCTTGATGCCCCACTCCAGCTTGAACCAGCTACAACACATAGTGAGCCACCGATGTCTTGTTTGACATGATCTGCTGACTTACGTGTCTGCCTGGCTATTGGCCTCAACTTGACCTATGTACGGCTCCGGAGACGCTCTTGAATACAAGAACCTGCCTGTAGTCACGCCCCGGATCGCATAGAGACCATGATGGTCGTCGCGGCCTTGGACTAGCATGAAATACTGATAGTCGTTGTCTTCCTCAGGGGATTCGTGCTGCAGGAGGTTGGGGCCACGGACGCAGAGGACTTGTTGACTGTCATAGTTGCGAAGTCGGAACGGCAGCCCTTCTGGTGGAATATACTGCTTAACCATTGCGTTTGCGATTTGCTCAAGGTGTGGCCTTTTGACATTTATGTGACCCATCATGGATAATAATCATCACGCTAGTAAGTGCCTTGCCGTATACCTAGTCCCCCCTTTCACAGCCAATCATTGGTTCCTCGCAATGGACACATTACAGCAGTCCTCTCCCACTGCCGTAGCCGCTGGTCAGCGGCGAATTCCTGCGACTCGCTTAGTTTCAAATGCTCTTCGCCGGCATTGATGGATCTCCGTATCTTCTCTGCTGGCTTTCTCAACAAGGCTTCAATTGCTTCTCACCCCTTTTCCACTAGGTTCCTACGTTTGTTGTATTTCCCCGGATCGCTTGCTTTACCCGACATATTGATGCATCGGCTTTTCCCCTCTCCGATACACAAGACCGCTGTAGTCCATCTCCGTGTCAATCATGCTTCTTTCGGGGTGCCCTCTTGGTCACACTTCACACCAGTTTTGAATGTCCCCTGGCCCCTGTCCCACCCTGAGTCGACGTCTTTTGGGCAAAGTCACCGTGATTCAGAACGGATGTCGTAAGATATAATCAAAACGTAATCGCGAAAGTAATGACTGACACCCCCGCCTGCGCCTAGTTAATGTATCTGCCACCATTGTTTATGTGTTACACCCGGGGCTCTGGACTTCCGGGCTCATTGCACATGGATCAAATTCTCTCCGTTGAGCTGGGCCAGAGCATCTAATACAGGCTCCGTCGAAGCCCTCACTCAAGGATTCTGAGCACACGTCAACATTGCTTTGCATGGCGAGTGGTTCATCCCTTGTGGTACGGACTTGTCATTTCTGTGTCGTATGCTTTTACTCATCATTTGGTAGCCCTACCATGAAACCTTGCGTTCTCTATGTCATCCGCATCTATACCAATCACGTCTCAAATTAGCGACGCTAGTTGAACTAGCCGCCAGCATAGCCTTGAGTGCCTTTCTTCTGACGCTCTCCTGCCAGGGACAAAGTTTGACTTCTGGTTCCCATGTAACGAAGGCTCCCATAACTATTCTCGGTAGTTTTCTATTCCCGCTATGAACGTTTCATAGGTGGCATCATTAACAAACAACTAGGAATGCGTGGTGGTATTCCTTTACGCTCCTAAGCGACATTTACAGGTGCCACTCAGCGGCCATGGTACAACTCCGTATCTCTTGCGGTGGACACTTTCTCCAAGTGTGAGATGAGTCTGCGATTGACTAGCGAATTGAAAGTCTTCTCACGCCATTTCTATCATTTCGCTCTGACGCCAGAGATACAGCCAATTTACAAGCGCCCTCCTACATGATTACGCAAAGTATGCAATGTTGTCAAGGTCCCAGATCGATGGTCTGCAAATAGGAAACGGTATCGCATCTCGCATCTCGCCACTCGCTTCTGGCTCAGTTCAGTGTGCGATAGGTGATCGACCCGCCTCGTAACCAGACCGCTATGAGGTACTCTGTCAAGACGGAGACCGTCGATATTTATCGTCATTCATTTTAGGTGGAGACTGCATAAACAGGTGGACACCGACCTGCGATCGACCTATCCGTTCTCTCCGTCGAGAACACCGTTGCCTGCCTGAAGAGTACCCCACCAGTTGGAGTTAACTTCAAAACTGTTTATGGTCGTACGATAAACACCACCTTTGCCCCAATACTACATCGGAGTCAGCCAGGTCCGGTCTTGTAGTAATGAATGTGGAAGGCACGTTCGAAAGGCCCCTCGATCTAGGCTCTCATAAGTCAATTGCTTTCAACACAAATCCCCAGAAGGTGTTCTTTACACATGATGTCCGATACGCGATGACAGACTACATGATTCTCAGATGCCTCCGGGTCCGATCTATAGCACCGATGTGTTGAGCTTCACTCACCGAAGATTCGTAGGTGCACAGGTAGAGTGTACAGGTGCTCTCCTCATTTTCTCCCACCCTCAGGCTGCGATCCCACCTCAGGCCTATGTTTTGGTATAAATAGGCGGTGAAATTTTACAAAAACCCCAGGATCTCATCCTTTCATCGCCAAAGAATTCAATAAGTGTTACTTCGTCAAGCGAAGGTAGATGTCATCGCTGCCTTCGTCGTTGGACTACCTCTAACTCTGTCATCCCCACAGATGCCTACTGCTACCGGTACCGTCTACAGCGCCAGCTCCGGCACCAAGTTCATTGCCAAGTTCGAGATCAACGGTATCACGCACAACTTCACCGGCAACTTGTCGCCCTCTATCCAGACGTTCAACGCCACCACTGCGACGCTTACCTACAGCGACACCATGTACTTGACGTCTTCTCGTGACTTCAGCGGCCGTATTGGCAAGGCCGACCTCGACATTATTGTCGAGCCAAAGAGCCAGGGCATCACTATCAAGGGTGACCTCGACAATCCCATCAATCCTGCTAGCACCATCAGTGGCACTGGCACTTGGACCCAGAACTAGGTAACTAGGTGCCGACTTGAACTACTGAGCTAGCCAAGCTGATCCACAGTAGGGTGTCTCTAAGTTGGATGGTGTATTCGTCATTTCTGATGGAATCCGAAAGCCTGATGTGTTGTGAATGTATCTCCGAATAGTGAATGTTTTGAGCAATTGGTTGCTGTTCTTTCCCTTGCGTTGTGATTGCTACGAGACAGTGGAGGTAATCTGACGTGTGGCGACGACGCCAAGCAGCGGTAAGTGTATTTGCGTAAGGTGAGACACTTCCTATCGTGTCTCACGCAATGCGAACCAAAGCGAGACCTGCGAAGAGGACATGGTCAATCCTGGTAGTAGCAAATGGACAGTTTAAACGCCCGACAACGCTCCGATAGGCCAGCGCAGAATCAGTGCTGTGCCGTGGAGACAATTGGCGCCCGCGCTCTCTCACCAATCCATTTCCCTCGCATCCTGGCAGATGGCTACAACCAAGCAGAGCTCTACGAAGCTCAAAAGAGACGCGGAGAGAGAGAAGAAGGAGAAGGAGAGAAATGCCCAAGATATTTTGCCTGCTAGCGAGAGGCTGAAGACCATCATACGACGCCTTCCTCCAAATCTCCCCGAGGATGTCTTTTGGGGCAGCGTGCAGCCTTGGGTTTCGGATGAGACTGTAACATGGAAAGCGTACTACCCAGGCAAAGTGAGCACACGGTAAGTGACATGATCCTCGACGACGTGGAGGAGTGATGGCTTGTTGATGTTCATACCGATGCAGCGTCAACAAGGAGAATATTCCATCAAGAGCATACATCGCATTTAAGAATGAAGACCTAATTTCAGCATTTAGTCGGGAGTATGACGGACATGTATTTCGCGATAAAGCTGGTGCGTTGGATCTGTGAGGGCTTGCCTGGGTTCGTCGCTGATGTTGCTTGCAGGAAACGAGTTCCAAGCCGTAGTTGAATTCGCTCCGTATCAGAAAATTCCATCGGACAGGAAAAAGCCTGATGCTAGGAATGCTACGATCGAGAAGGGTGCGCGAGCTTGGTCTATCTGCTTCCTCTGGTTCTGAGGACTTGCCAGACGAGGATTACATATCATATATTGAGGCGCTCAACGCTTCGAAGGAGAAGGGCGACACGGTTACCCTTGAAACACTTAGTGTGTATACCCTTGTTCTCATCGTTGCTCCCCTGATTACGCATTCCAATATTTGCAGTTGCTTCAACTCAGCCTGTGCCCACTCCCACTACGACTCCCTTACTTGAGGCACTGAAGGCAGAGAAGTCCGCCGCCAAAGACAGAGAGGCTATCCTTCGCAATCACGCTCACTACAAGGAAATCGCCTCCAGGAAGGATGATGCAAAGAAGAAAGCCGCTAGCCAAACCGTGCGAGCAGAGAATGCTGCCCATCCAGTAACGGAAGCCTCCGGCAGCGGTAAGAGAAGCAAGCGGGGCGGACCCCCTCCGAAACAGACGCCCTCGAACGCTCAAGCTCCTGCTGGAGGTCCCAAGCCACCGTCCGCTCAAACTAAGCCTAGCCTTTCCGGTGGCTCTACCGACGCATCTCCTGCTAAACCGTCCAAGCCGTCCAAGCACCGCGCAAAGCAGGCCCCTGTGGACTCAACCGCTACTACCCCCGTATCACCTAGCACCGCGACTGAGAGGCCTCCAGTCCAGCCTCCGGCGCCTGCTGGATCTTCTCAGCCTCAACCCCAGAATGCGACAGCGCAGCCTCCGACCGCCCCTCGAAGGATGCGCTTGGGCCTTGCTTCGAGACAATTTGAGGCCGCGCTTAATGGGGCAGGTGTGAGCCGCAGGCGTGATAGAGAGGAGTCCCCAGCCACGGAAGGAAACAGAGATGGCGCCACAGAATCTGCCCCGGCCAGGCCAACTCAAGATGACTCGCAACCTCCGCAGACTCCAAGTACACCTGTGCATCCCCGTAGCCCTAGGCGTGATAGACGCCGTAAAGAAGGAGGCGGTAGTGATTCTGTCCCTAAGCCTGCTAACGCGGCTAGTGATCCTGGTGAGATCCGAGTTCCTGGGATCCTGCAACGCATCGACGCCCCGCAAGCAGAAAATGACGCCGCACTAAGTAATATGACTGCCAGGATAGATGTTGCTCCTCATCCACCCAATTTTGGTCCGCCCGTTCGAGGTGGACCCAGAGGGCGTGGTAGAGGACGAGGACGCGGCGGCCCCCCACGAGGGTCATGACCCATCAGCACCAAGTCTTCTTATCGATGCCGCAATGTGCTCTCGCCAAGCCTCATATTCCTTCCGCAATGTCATATCGCTTGACTCCGCATACAAGGGATCCCCCTCCCCCCGATGAATTCAGACCGTTGTTTTGAAGCCGCTGTAACCTGCTGCAGTAGTATCAGTCTGTTTACGGTTTCGCTTTTGGTGATGTGGAGACGTGTAGCTGTCAGCCCGTTCGAATACACTCCATTAGAGACGAGATGGCGGTGCGGATATTTGGTCCGTCCTCGGGGTCACGCCGAACAGATGTACTCTCCTCTCCCCGCAGCTTCCGTTCAAACACTTGACGCGTATCATAGAATCGCCACGATTCTTTCAGAAGCACGTCAAGTTCAAACGATGATTTGGCGCAGATCTCGGTTGCAGCTTGTTAATCTTTGCGGCTACCCTTGGGCTACCTTCACTTTCCTTCCGTCTCGGTGCACCCTCAACATCTCGATCGCCTCTGATAACTACGAAGGTCTGGCTCGCAGCAGGTAGGGGTGCATCTCGGGAATTTCTAGTTATATTCTCTGGGCGCAAGCCAGAATCATATTTTCTCAATTCATGCAGCCGTTTCCTTACAGTATGTGACACGTACAAATACACAATACTTCAAGCGCATTCTCTGACTCAAGGCAAGTTACCGCGATCCACACTATGGAAGTACCAGCGCTGCTTCTCGCCACTCGCATCGCTGATACGGAGAACCTGTCCATTTGCGAATGTTAGAATGGAGGCCTTCAAGGATGGTACTGGACTCTACCTCACACTGGTGACACAATCCAATGGGCTCCCTGGACACACTTTGATCGCATGAGAGTCCCATATAGTATGTGTATTCTGTGAGCCCCACGGTTACATGTTATAATAATTTTCCCTTTGTTCCCAATGTGATCATAATGTGATTTCACTGAGAAATGCAAGCCCAGTTAATATGTAGTCTGGATGGGCACAGTTATCTGGGAACATGCTGAGCACATATCAAGTGAGCTCGAGATTTTGGTCACATCCAGACTCCATATTATCTGTGCCCAAGGTTATCATCAAAAACTCACTACAATCACATCAAGAACAAAGCAAACATTATTCTAACATCTAACTGTGGGATTCACGGAATTCAAATTCTATATGGGAGACCCATGTGATCAAAATATGTCCAGCGCGCCCATTGGTTTGTGTCACCAGTGTCAGCCCCGTCCATTGCACCGTTCAGACTCCGCACTACACTTCGTATCTCATCCTTGACACTGCAAATTGATTTTATAGTGAGACAGCTGAACCAAGAGGCGTCACGAGTCGAGCGATAGCACCAGGCATACTTACACGGTACCGAATTGGTCCGTCCCTGCACGCCAGAGATAGCCACTTAACGGCACGGCCATAATAACGTCGCCCATAGCAACAACCTCCAGCCTCTGGTTCGCTGCGGGCTTGAATTGGTATACAGCGTCACCACCCTCGCCATGACCGTGCTTCTCGACATACCACTGCAGGGTATTGATTGAGAAGGTCCTCAGCAGAAGCAGGTATCACTTACTTGCTGCATGATGTTTTGCGGTTGAACCGGGGTAACGGTGACCGGCCTCCCCTCCCCTCTGAAGGTCAAGGCGAGGCGTTGGCCATTGGGGTTTTGTACGCGGTTGTAGATGAGGTAGGTGGCTGATGGCAGCTCAGCGAAGGTCATCGCAGGGTAAGGCTGACGAAATCTTAGACGATAAAATGGGCTGAGCCCTGGGTCTTTTGAAAGTCTCCATTCCTTTATATACGGGGAGTATGGACCAATGTTGGGGTTCTCAATCGAAGGGATCGGGGCGACAATGCCAGCAGGTCGCACATGGTGCACCCATAGCGTAGTCAAAAGACAAGCTCATCGATGCTATTCTACTGTGGACCACGCAACCTGGTGCATATCGGACGTCATTCATAAATGTCTCCTTCTGGAAACCTTCGAAAGCAATGGAAACTGAGCCATCGACTTGTGACTGCGCGTCCCACATTCGACACAAGGCGCGAAGATACGGATGCTCAGCACCAAGGGGAAGGTAGTAGCGCGATAAGCGGTGCCAAGATGATATTAAAGTCCACTGAGGAATCTTCAAAGCATGACAGGGGTTACGTTACGGCGACAGGAGTATATCGAAGACCATCGGAAGATGCCGAGTTATTCACTTGCACGGTCAGTACAGTTTATACTCGAATCTTCAGAGTGCCTGGGTTAAAAGCTACGTGCAGGGTTAATGACAACTTGAGCATTCTTGCGCCGCCAACAATGCTTGGACACCTCATGCGTGCAGCTGCAGCTTGCTCGAGTTTCATGAGAGTTGACTCGCTTCTATATCTGAAGATCAAGGTAGACGAATCCATATCACCCTACATGATAGTATGAAGCTCAAGCTACGCCTCAAGATGAGACTTTGCTTCTGTAATGGATTTGGAAGGTTACAGTGCTGGGGTGCATCGGCCACCATTTCCCAAATAATCTGTGTCATGCAGCACCGATTGGTGATGCATGATGTATGAAACAGGTTGAGGTAATTAATTTATCCTCTTGCCTCTGCCGTGGGAGCAACTGGAACTCTTTGTTGCAGGTGCTCTTCGCCGGCATTGATAGATCTCCGTATCTCCTCTGCTGTCTTCCTCAACGGTGGTTCTATTGCTTCCACCCTCACAGGACGGCTGTGATCCGTATCCACTTCCCCCCGGTTCCTGTTAACTATGCCCTTTTTCTGGTTGCCTTCTCTGTCGGTTGGAAGTCACCATGATTCCAAAGAGACGTCGTAAGGTATAATCCAAGCATAGTAGTGAAAATGCTGACTGACATCCTAGGTGATGTATCCGGGGATCCTGGACTTCCGGGCTTGCTGCGTATGATCAAGCTCTCCCAGTTTAGCTGGGCCAGAATATCCAATATAGGCTCCGTCGCTGCCTCACATTCCAAGGATTCTGAGTGCATGTCATCATTGCCTCGCACAACAAGTGGTTCATCCCATCGGAGGATGCCACATTCTGCTGGTAATGTAGAGCTCGCTTTTCCTTTCTGTCCGCTGAATCAAGAGACATATGGGTTCGTCCCTTTATAGCCTTGCCACGGAATCTTGCTCAGCTTGTGCCATGCGTCTGCATTTATACCAGTCAAGTCCCAAATTTGCGACACGATTGAACTCGCTGCCGGCTTAGTCTTGAGCCTTTCTCCGGATGTTCTCCCGTGAAGCGCATCTTGTGTTCTGGTTCCCATGAACAGAAGATTCTCACAACGAGTGTCGGAAATTGTCTACCTCCGTAACGAATGTTGTTTCATGGGTGGCGCCCTTGACAAACGACTAGGAAATTCCTTCACAGTAGAGGCACCATTTGCAGGTGCTCCTCCCCGGCCTTGATAGATCTCCATATCTCTTGCGACGGATTCCTTCGGCAAGTGTAAGCTATGTTCACGATTGACGAAGTGAAACGCTTCTTACTCTATTTCCATTATTTTCGGTCTGAAGATATAGGTTTCCGCATTCCCTGATGCTCCTTGGTACGTTCTATCTCTCTGCCTTTATTCTTCCCGTATGTCACTCATAGCGCCTTGGCCTGCTGTGTAACAAAGGTCTAACCTTGTCATGAATGTGCACTCTCCACTGGCCCCGCGGTCCAGCCCCTTGAAAGGCGCTTGAATCTTCGGAAGGTGTTCTTTTCGCATGATGTCCGATACGCAATGACAGGCTGCATGATCCTCAGACGCCACCGGGTCAGATGTGTTGCTCAGATGTGCTGAATTCGATGCTGCTCAAATCCGTGAGAGCTCAGGTAGAACATACACACCTGCTCCTCATTTTCTCCCGCCTCCATGCTGCGGTCCCATGTAGGCCCGTGTTTCGATATAAAAAGGTGGTGGAATTTTGCAACAGCCCCAGGAGCTCATCCCAGCGTCCATAAACCTCACCGCGTATAAACCACAAGGTGATCGCTGTCTTCATTATTGGACTACTTCTAATGCTATCGTCTCCACAGATGCCTACCGCCACCGGTACCCTTAGCGGCTCTGGCACCAAATTTATTGCCAAATTCCTCATCGATGAAACCCTTCACGTCTACCACTACAACTGCGACTTGTCGTCCACTTCCGCAAAGCTCGGCACCAATGCGACTCTCACCTTCAGTGACACCAAGTACTTGATGGGCTCCCGTGAATACAGAGGTCAAATTGGCAAGACCGAATACGTCTTTGCCATCGATCCCCTGAGTCAGAACATCACTATCAAGGGTGCCCTCGATAGCCCAATCGAGGATTCCATCACTGCCACTGGCACCGGTGTTTGGTAGGTCTGTATGTGTTGAAGCTGAATTGTTGAGCCTACCAAGCTGATCACTATCAGGATGGCCTAGGAGGGCGTAGAGAGCTGCCACGAAGTATTCGAAAGTGAACGTCTTGCCAATGTTTTGCGAGAGTTGCTCTTATTATATCGCCTCCTGCGCGGTTGTGCGAAGCGCCTAAGTCGTGCCATGGCTTTAAGCTTTTGAATGAAGCAAAGGTGCTAAGACCTAATAACTACACATCCTCAGCCTATGTTCTTCCTAGAAGTAAATCAGTGTCAGATTACGAGAGCCAAGTCCGACACCGCCATGATGCATGGTGGGCCGCTGAGATCTTCGCCGTGTTCCCCTGTCCATACAAGGGGGTCCGACGCAATCGACGCGCACGCTCCGATGGAGTGACTGGCATCGGCGTGACTGGACGTAATATCGCGATATGTAGTGCGACGTTGCGACAAAACAAATCTTCTCATTCTGGCAAGTCGATTCTCAATATGGCGCCCTGTTCTGCACACTCCTGTAGCATAATCTAACAATAAAAGGGAGCCTTGTACCGATGAGATTGTCTAGCTCGATACCACACCGTGTCAGTGTGGGACACGCTTTGCTATATCGTGTGGGCAACGTTGGGTAGTGGCTAACGGATGCATCAAAATGGGATACAATAAAAACAAATCAGAAAGACAGAAAGGATAAGTAAGTGTTCAGCTCGTTTACGCCTTGAACTGATATCGTGGGTCTGTATCCCAAATTTCTTCTATTCCGTCATCTTCAGCAGGCTCCTGCTCTACCTTCTCGGATTTGTGCAACGATGTTTAGCCACGAGAGTCTGGTTCGAAGGGTAAACGCGGCCAGAAACGATAATGCCAGCATCCTGTCCGGTTTTGCAAATTAGAAGTGCTACGCCGTATCATGTAGGTCAACCCACCAAGCGGCGACTCATCGCGTGGCCTTCGCGGAACTTGTCTTCGGGATCGAGATATACTTGAAGAGATGCGCTGCGAAATAGTCCTCAAGCTGTCCTTGTCGTCTCTTCCAGACCTGTCGTTATCGCTTGCCAAGTGGTTCCGCTGATGACGCGTAGACATAATGCCATTTCTTCGTCGAGAAGTGCCCATGCGCTGCCGTTCGAGCTATATGACGGATGCCTCACAATTTTCTCTCCCTGGTGGGGTCGCCATGCAATTTGGAGCACGCAAACCGTATTATCAGTGGAGGAATTCGGAGTCTAAACAAGGGTCGTCTGCATGGCTGACATCATTCCTCCCGCAGCTCTTCGTTTGACCGGGCACATGGTGTAGTTGGTTTATCACGCCCGCTTAGCATATGTGATTGCGGGAGGTGTTGGGTTCAATTCCCAATGTGTCCATTTTGAGACATTGTGTCTTTTGTTTCTCGTGTCACAACTTACGTTTTTTTCCCTCCGCCGCCGAGGAACTATAAGTAGCTGGGAGCGAGTCTAGGACAGTAGTGGACATACATCCTAGTACATTTATTCAAATCGGTACATTGTACATCCTATAGCGAGACACTTTTACAGCATATAATTACACAATAGATATAGCGGACGGGGTATCGTCAATATTGTCCGAAACGTCCTTTCATTCTGTAACCTCTCGCGCGCCGAGTCCAAGCCGACTCATCACCCTCTCTACGCCTCCCATCCCTAATAACGAGCTCGGCGTCTGGGGTTTTAGAGGCCCTGATGGACGGTCCATTGCAAGATCGACTGTGCGGACTGCAACCGTGGGGCGTGTAGCAGGCTTGATACCCTTATTTGATGGAAGTAATGCCGGAGTGGATGGGCACATTCGAGGGGAATCGCGGTACTGCTCCACAGACTCCGCTCCTTCTCGATGGCGGGAAGTAGAAGATGAAGATTTGGCGTCCTTCGCTTCTACGCCGGCCACTCCTAAGCGCAAAGCTGGAGGCGAGAGACTCAATCGTTCTGCAGAGGTGGATGCCCTGGCTATAGGTGAGAGGCTTGCACTGATCTCTAACAGCATAGAAGCAGCAGAATCTTCGTCAGGAGTGCGAGGTCCACCCGCGGCGTTTGTTCGTGGGGAGAGGGGAGGTCCTCCATTCGAAGAAGTATACTGGACACCTAGGAGAGTAGGCGATGAGCCCATACCCGGTGGGTGGGACTTGGCAGCCTAAACTCACCAGCATTATAAGGTTCACCGAGGTTCAGAGCTGCAGGCGTATCGCAAGCCGCCCCAAGGCTGTGCGTAAGTGGATTGAGTCGTGTGGATGGTGGAGGGGATGGCAAGTAGCTGCCGATAGCGGTAGTTGTGCCTTGGCGTTGCCTAGGTGTGAACTCGGGCGCTTGGGAAGAACGTAAGGCTGGATCGATGTAAGCGTCCGGAGTGGCACCAATGGTGGGAGAGGTGAGCATGACTCGTGGAGACTGTGTGGGGGACACAGTAACAGTACTGAGCCAGGATGATATTGAAGGAAGGCGAGAGCGGTTTGAGTGTGCAACCGCCGGTGCCGGCGATGGCGCAGTAGAAGTAGAGCGGCAATCACATAGACGAGTCGGATCGTCTAACCCAGAAGGGGCATTCAGAAGCTCGCTGATGCTAACTCGTGCGTGACCCTCGTCCTTTATGGAAGACAACGTACGGTGTCCACTGCGATGGTGCTTGCGTCTGTGGACGTCCTCGTAGCTGTCTGAGAATTCGCCCTCGGAGTCGTCATTCTGACGCTTCCTCTTCTTCCCCTGAGGCTGGTTAGCGGAAATAGTCTCGACGGGCGCCACCAATCCTTGCTGAGCCTCCAAGACTCGAACCTTCTCGAGCAAATCCTTCATGAACGACACCGTTCGCACCAGGATTTCGAGCTTGAACTCCCTTTCCTTCTCCTCCTTCTTTCCTTTCTTTCCAGCCTTCTTGCTTGGGCCATCAGCTCCTTCCTCGTCATCAACCTCATCACGCTCACGGCCGTAGTCAGCCGGGACTAGCTCACGCAACGTAGCTAATGCTTCATTGATCTTCGTACGGCGAGCCTTCTCGATGATGGAATGGTTCAACTTCCTCTGAGCCTCACGAGCGCTTCGTGATAAGCCGCTAGGCTTGCGCCCACGTCGAGAAGGCGGCTATGTGAATGTGAGGTGAAGTTCATGCTGACGACGCAGGGAGGAGCTTACCGGAACATTTCCTGTGGTCTCAGTCGGTGCAGCATTGGTACCCTTCTTCGGGAGTATGGGGACCACGCTGGCATACGAGGCACGGGCGTTAACGGGCGCAGCACCAGATGGCGTGCTCGGTTGGTTGACGCTGGCACTTCGAACCCGATAAGAGGTTGACTTGGAAGGGACACTTTCGAGGCCAGGATGGAAGTCAGAGTCGTGGTCAGAATCCTGGCCAGCGTCAGACTCGGAATCCGAGAGAAGGTCGTTTAGTTGTTGAACAGGGGACTGCTTGGCCCGCCGGGACGGGTTGGCGCTTCCAGTGTAGACGGGATGGGCCAGACTGGTATGTGCCATGGAGTTCATCGAAAACGGGGGGGAAACTTGTGGAGGTGGGGGGACTGGGAAATTAATATAGTGGTGGCGATAAGGAAAGCTGAGTGTGTGTCGTTAGACTCGAAATTGGATCGCTGGGCCCATGGTGTCCCGAAGACCGTGCACCAAGAATTGCTCGTGTGCCAGCAGGAGAAACGTGCAACACTGCCGCGGCAGGGATCCTTTGCTTCGGGATGGGCCAATCAGCGTCGCCCAGGCAAGGTCGTGTGCGGTCACCAGCGCGCGCTAAGCACAGGCGCCTATCTCCTGGCTCATTCGCGACGCACGTTCGAGTTACATGACTGAGAGGGTTCGTGTGCCGTTCGTTAGCCAGGATAAAAGCCGGAGATGAAATGAGGCCTGATGGGGAGAACTAGATAAACTAGGGAATGATTAGGCACTATTAGCGCGGCATGATGGCGAAGCCACAGCAAGATCGAACGTTCAACGCAAAGGCACGCGAGTATTTCCAGAATACGGGTGGCGAACCATAGAGAAGCCTGTGATGGCCATTATAAGCACAAGATACCGATAGTGAGACAACCAATGAGACCTACGGTGGAGAGGAAGAGGACCACGGTGGTCATTCACCACGCTAATTTAAGCTGGCACCATGAGGAACGAACTCCAGCTAAAGAAAACTACCACCAAGAAAGGTATGGAGGAGCACCATAGGCTACAGAATTTACATCCCACTTACCAATCTCGCCACCAACGTTTGGCCGAACAATCAAGGAGCTTAGGGGGGTGGTTCCAGTTGAACCATGTGGCAGCGAGGGTGTCGGAATCGTGTTTTGGTGTTCGGAGCGACTCTTGATGCCATTTTCAGCCTTGGGACGGGTATCCATCACCAAAAAATGGGGTGTCTAATTGACAATGTAGGGTGTCGACAGGTCATGAGGCCCAAAAGGCGGCGTCGAAAGGCTGCTTAGATGTACGAAATGACGTGGGCAACGCCTCCGGTGCGCACGTTCATAAGGATCATCCTGGGACGAGATAGGAGAACGTTAGAGGTTCGGTCATTATCTCCTTCTGATAGGGTCTTTGAATTTGCCGTGGTCGTTATTCTACCCCACGCTGAACAAAAGCAAAGATTATTCTGGTCGCTTCGGTGACCAGCTCCGAAAAAGAACCAGAGGGATAGGGAAGAACGTGAACGTTGTATCAGCTTCATGGAAGCTTCTCAGCGTCTGACGGCCCAGGGTGCGATAACAGAGTCGCCAGACCCCGGCATCGTATCCCGGGTCCCAGACTCCCAGTGCCATGGACAATACGGAGTTGGAGGATGGATTCCCCCACTACTTTTCGTCGCCATAAACTGTGCGGGATCCTGTCGAGTAGAACATTTGCCTTGCGAGTACAAGAGGGAGATATCAATAAACTTACTCCATTCAGGAATATATTTTTGTTCTTCATACATCATGTCCCGACCGAATTAATGTCCCTGTGAACATAGCATAAATAGCTATCAGAGGTGAAAGAATGGCATGTACGCACAACAGACGTCCCATCCAGCCTAGACCCGTCCAGCACGCGACAGAAACTCGCTGCGGATGGTGAGAGCTGCAACAACGCCGAAAAGGCTTGGGACATGAGAGGACTGGTCACCAAACTGGTTCGGTGTTAGGAGAGGGCCATAGTTGTCGTCTTCCGAAGGGTAAAATGCGATTGTCTACGGACAGGTCGACGTTCAGTGCTAGATCTTCGATTTCGCTTCCGTGGCTATTAGCGAGGGTATTTGCACTGATCGCCTCAAGAGATAGTGAACATATGCGCTGGAAACAAAGAGGTACGTCGAACGCAAGCTTGGCAAGTGGTGTTGAAGATCGTCTGAAGCCAGAGGGCACAAGTGCATATGAGTAGCATTCATCATCCAAAATCGCATACAAAAGAATAGAGCCACTTTCTCTCTCGGCCTTGAAGGTGAGCTGAAAGCTACTGAAAGGCCTTGCAACCTAGGCAGGATGGTCACCAGCCTACTTGCGACCGTCGACTTGGGCCACCTTCGCCCAGAGGAGCTTGCCCAGTTTCATAGCCTTAGGCGTATGAATGCGTGGGTTTTGCTCCGCAGGCATTCGACGGTCTCCCAAGTACCGAGTTCCTTGAAAGTCAATTTATACTAAGACAGGGCAGTAAGTAATGTGTCAACATACGTCGCAGGTCAACTATAGATACCTGGGTAATCGAAGAGGAACTGCATCCGAGTGGCGACGCGCTTCTGGCAAAAGAGAATCATAGCAGATTCGTGAAAGAGTGTTAGCTGCATGCATATTATATCCACTGCGCGCGATCATGATTTGGGAGGTAGACATTCAGTAGGCCAAAGGTCAGGATGGAAAGAGTATCCTCGACAGCAAGTGACGCTGTCAATCCGTGATTCTCGTACACCTAAGTCGGGCTCGACGCGAACCATGATCTGGAACTTCCCAACGCTCGTACTATGCAATGGAGCTTGGGATTGAGAGTATGAGGCGTATCTTTGGTAGGCAGATTGAAGTGCTGCATGAGTCGAACAAGGGTAGTGGGCGCTTCATGCAGCCAAGCTACCCAAGCCACTCACCATGCGCAGTAACAGGTATCCAATTACATACTCTACATGTAAAACAGTGAAACTATTGAAAGCAAGCGACATGTCAACGATACAAAATCATTCAAACGGTGAGGTCCGTCAGCCTTCAATCCTACGAATCATTCTCTTCTCCCGCTCTCCAATGACTTTCACGATACCCTCATTCTCCAGACCCTTAATCACCTCCGCGAAATCGGCGGTGTCTACCTTCATGCTGCTCTGTTCACTCAGTTGCTTCACAACGTCAGTCCATCTGATTCCCTTCTTTCCACCAGCGCCTGCCCTATCCAGCATGGCAACAACCTCCTTCCTCATATCATCTCTCAACTTCCGCTGTCCTTGACCAGTGCCAGTATTGAGCATGCTCATGTCAATCTTGCCTGTTCGTGGGTCCATGGCACTCGTGCGGATTGCCTCTCGCATGAGTCGATAGGCTTCCCTCACATCACCGACCTCGACGAACTCGGAGAGCCGCATGCGTGCATGACCCTCGGAAAGACGAATCATACTTTCTAGTTGACGAGTAGTTGCCGTGATGCGTTTTTCAGACGCTCGAGGGTCGTCTCCCATGCTACGCATCTCCACATACGATTGGACGAGTTCGTTGCCTGCGGCTTCAGTGATTACAGGAGATATCTTCGACCTTGCATAGTCAATGTATGCAGAGAGTTCATGAAGGGGCTGTCAACGAGTAAACGATTGTATCACAGGGCTTGAGGAGGAAATACCATACCAGGGTATCTTGACCACCGCCAGGAGGTGCATCTTCGAGGTAAAGGCCTACAAGGTGCTGAGCAAGTTGACGGTCTAGCACTTCATCAATTTGATCCAAGACAAGGTAGAGCAAGTCGAATCTCGAGATGAGGGTTGGAGGTAGATCGATGTTGCGAGTGATAGGCATGTCCGTGTCATATTTGGATCCTACGGGATTTGCTGCCGCAAGAATGGATGTTCTGGCATTCAGAGTAGTGATGATACCGGCTTTGGCGATTGAGACGGTTTGTTGTTCCTTTGGAAGAGCGTCGGGTTCAATTCCAACAGACTGGTTCGAATGAAGGGAAAAACTGACCATAACCTCGTGCAGAACGCTTCTAGTAGCATCTGACATTTTATCGAACTCGTCAATGCAGCATACACCACCATCGCTCAACACTAAGGCACCGCTAAAGGCGAGATTAGATTCTCGTAAGAGGTTAAAGAGCACAGCGTTGTATATTACCTCTCAAGGACCAGTTGCTTGGAATCCGGGTCTCGAGTGACATATGCTGTGAGACCGACGGCGGATGAGCCCTTGCCTGAGGTATACACTCCTCTAGGCGCGATCTTGTGGACATACTACCAAGCAATTGGCTTACGAGCACCCGAGAAGTCAATTCAACTCACCTGTAGAATTTGACTCTTGCTGGTACCTGGGTCTCCGACAAGAAGGACATTGATATCGCCTCGGTAGCGAGGTCCTCCACCTCCGCCACCACGTTTAATACTTTTATTCGTCCCTCCAAAGAGTTGCAGCAGTATACCTTTCTTCACGTCGTCCATCTCCCAAATACTGGGAGCCAGTGAGCGTGCCAGAAGGTCATATATGTCTGGCCGCTGACTCAACGTCCGCAGCTTAGCCTCTAGTTCAGCTCTTCGCGTTTGATGCCTGCCGCCTTCATCAAAAGGAGTGTCATCGGCATCTTCATTTTCGCCGTCGCCGACGCCGCCGATTCCTGGAACACGGTCCCCGCCAATAGGTCTTGTGCTCTTGTCAAAACCCAGCCTGTTGTCGCCATCTCCAGACTTGATGTGTACGACGTCGATGTATGTCCTAAACAAGCTTTTCATTACCCTCTGTCGAGGATTGACCCGGACTGGAACGCTGCGGAATATCCCAGAAACCACTATCCTGTCGCCTGGCTTCGAGACATCCACCAATTCGTCATAAACTCCCAGCGACACAGTGTGCGGAGTCTGGCCATCTGGTACGGCGTCTGGTGTCTCCTGTAGGCGAAGGAGCTGACGATCGGCGAAGGTACATCTATTGTGGATCATGGACAGGGAAGAAATAGCACCACAGACGTCTCGTGGACAACGAGCAGGCTCGGTAATCTTGCCGCGATCGATTTCGGCCTGAATGGTGTGATGGCATGACATGCAGCGGAAGAAGGCAACTTTCATGTCAGGGATTATAGGCGTCGTACGAATGACCAGTCCCTTGATGCAAACGAGTTTGTCCGTGTCAGAGGGGTTTAGATCTCGCATGTTGACAGGTTGCAGTCCAAATGGCCGAACTTTATACACTCTGGTCATGATTTCGGATATCTCTTCATCCCCTTGTTCTCCTTGCATATCTTCCACTCCAACTCGCTGGTCCTCATCAGCAACCTCCAACATAAGATCTTTCAGCACTTGATCCATAGCCGGGATAACTTCCTGGGGATACTTCATCAGTTGGCTGTGTAGCTTCTTACATGGCGGATACGCCAGCAAGTTCGTCATGTCGAGATTGAGATTAGTCTCGCCCGTTTGTCGCATTCTTCTCAAGTAGGTTTCGTACAAAATCACTTCACCTTCTTCCGGAGACGATAAAGCCCGTGTACGCTGCCCTTGCTCGCGGTCATGCGCAATACGATACTTCGGTTTGAAGCCTCTGAGGAAGTCGCGGAATAGTTTCAACGTGTCCGACAGATTAACGGTTGTTCCCCAAATAGCGCGAATTTCATCTGGCTCGTCTGTTGAGGCGGCAGGCGCGGATAAAGGTAGGCCAGATGAAGCTGGAACACCAAGGGCCGTTCCATCTGAGTGAAGGTTGTCGCTCATCATTGGGTCTCGAGGAGGTACTCTATGCGAGCGACGAGCACGAGACGTAGGCGTTAGGCTTAGAGACGAATGAATGTCACCCCGGAAGTTCTTGGGGGCCGGGGTGCGCATAGGACTCCTACTCAACTGTTTAGGACAGCAGGGTGAGAATGGAGACACACATACGATGGAAAATCGAGAGGATCTGAATCCATTGGCGCATTATCCACACGTCTCCTGGGTGTCTTTGCAGGGGATGAACTGGGATATGCTAGTGGCGAAGACGACCCAGCTGAGGATCATGTTGTTTACCAAGTCACATCCTGGAAGTCAACATTGGCTTACGGGCGAAAAGAGGGGTTCTCTTTGATTTCGGAGTCGTTAGTCCCAAAGCTCTCCGTGCAGTGATGCCCGTCATAGGCGTTCGAGCTGGCGTTGCCATACTTGTGGAAGGTGTCATGGGCAGGAAAAGCCCTTCCGACGCGGCAGGTGGCTGATTTGGAGTGTCGTCGTCCATTTGGACATCATCCATTTCAGATGAGGGGAAATCGAGTGCTGGCGGAGAAGACATTTGCGCGAGGTGGTGGAAAGAAGACAAGACGATGCCAGTAACAGATAATGGATCGCGTCGCGACGCGTCTAGTTTAGGGCCGGTTCAGACTGTGTGAACCACAATCGCGTCTTGACTCTCGCTTGTCACCTTCAAATGACTGCCGCCACGTCCGAGCTTGAGGATATCAATCAAGTGCGGTATCTAATGCGCTCGCTATGTTGTGCTCTAATTCATTCTCCAGAAAGTTGTCTGTATCCCGTTCAGTGAACTAGGCACGTTTCTGACCCAACTTCGGAATGCGCCACCGTCTTACTTGTTCGACAGACCAGGACGAGGAGGAGCCGATTCCCTCATTCTATGAAGATCGTGACCTCCCAGATGGTTTCCAGCTGCGACTCAGCGCGTATCAAGCTGCGTGGTCAAAGTGCTTGTCCAGGATACAGGTTCGTCCCCTGCTTAACACTCCCGTCATTTGGCTCATGAACTATAGAATTTGGTAGAATCTCTGAGGGCCCCTGTTGTGTCCGAGGTCGTTCAAAAGGTTGCTAGCGCATACACAGATGTGCTACCAGGGTTACCACATCCAGAATTGCCAGTCATATGTATATCAGGTAAGGTTTCTCAACAATATACGTATATTGTTGCTCAGCCATCTGTAGATCCAACTGGCGAGTCGACAACTCTTGCTGATATTGAGGAGAAGCTGGCACCCCCAGACATGGACGCTCTTTTTGAAGAGGTCCAAACGCAAGCCATTTTCACTCATCTCTATCCTTCCTCATCCCCGAACGTACTAGCGACTATGAAAGCCATGATATCAGGCTTCGTCAGTGCTTCCTGCATCGAGGGTAAATTTGTCCACTACCCTTTGTCTTGCGCAGGAACCTAATTGCTCAACAGCGTCTGTCAGATGCAAAGCCTCGGCGGCGTTGGCTCACTACGATGTGCACTATCTAATAGCTTGGTACGACGGCCTCGAACGAATCGGAGGTATCATCACAGTTATTGTATCGTTATGGCCGCTCATTTGCCAGCACGATAGGACAACCATCTCAGCTCATCGCTGTGCTACATGACTTCGAACAGTTCGAGCCTTCGGTTATTTGTGATGTCTTTCACATATGCAGGTAACGCCTATGGTTATTCAGTATTACTTTCTTATCAATCTTCATCAAGCCGCCATATTCATCGTCTCCCAATAATATTTATCGCCGCGTTATCATCTCCGCCGTCTACACGCTTCCTTCTACATTCCTATCCGAGGGAAACACTGCGCCTGTTACGAGTGCACTACGTTACTTCGCCGCATGGATTATCTGCTCTTGGGGATGTCCTCATGCAGGTCACTTATTCCTTCATTTTTTCCCGTTCCCACCTGACCACAACGCTTGAAGACCTTTTTTGACCTTGAATTTCAGCCTGATCTTCTCATCGGTCCGTCTGTGTTTGAATCCCTTCTTGACCATTTCAAGCGGTATCATTCCGGTGTGGACACCGTATTGAATATTCTCCAAGTATGTTCCCGCATCTCTCTACCCTATCGCACTCGTGTATAATTATTAACAGCTGGCGCATATGAAGCACTTCGAGGACCCGCTGTCGATCCTAATCAATGACTGCCTCCTAGGAACCTCAGGCTTAGCTGCGGCCAAAGTCAAGCTTATGCAGCCGGCATCGTTTGCTTTCCTCGAGTCGATCTTCCTTCGCTTGCATAGTCCATCTGAGACCTCCGATGTAGAATCTTGGCAGCATGTAACAGTGCACTCGCTGCTCAAGTCCGTTCAAAATGAGCGTTCATCTTTTCAAGGCCACGCTGAGCGGATGCGAATATGGTTCAGAATATTAATTCTCGTACGGGATTTCCTACTGAAGGAGGGGGCAATCAGCGACGCCCCGAAACCCAAAGGAGTCGTCGATTTTATGTCACAGCTCCTAAAAGAAGACATGAGCAAGGAGATGCAGTTATTTGGAAAAGCTATTAAGTGCGCTATTCTTCTTTCCCTCAAGTAGTACCTTGGGTACTAATAAATGCTATTCAAGGAAGCTAGGAAGTTATCAACTTCGCGCCCTGTTAGATGAGATCCATGATTTCTTCACCACCGTGCCCATCCATATGCATGATCGAGTTCAACAAGCAAGAAGTCAATGTGCCTCGCTTTTTACTAGCATACCCGATGATGACGACATTACGGGCGTTGCCGTTCAGGTTGCAGAGAGTGTGAATGAGTGGCTACAGGAGCATTGGTCGTAAGTTCGTTGATTCAGGCCCTTGTGTTTCTCATTGCTGTCATTGATAGCGAATTCTTGGCTACACCTGAAAAATCGAGCAAGCTGTGGGATATATGGTACACAGGGCATACGCCATTCCCCTCCGAAGTTCGTGCTTCATTTCTTTCTTATCTAGTTCAAAAAATCTTATGGGCGTCATTTGTAGCTGCTCAACCCTTCCACGCGAGCTTCCGTCTTATCTGGGCTCCTCCAACCATCGTGTTATCTCCAACCTGGTGGAGCTCCGCACGAAGCTACCGCCACTTATGCTTTATGGCAGCTCCCAGATACCAGTATTCTCTTTCAGCGGTACCTTGACAGTGGGAAGATGGTCAATGTGTTCGACTGGTTTGAGTCCTTTGTTCTGGTACTCGAGACGCAGAGACGCGAGCTCCGCAAGCTAGAGAAACAACAACGATGGAAAAATGCGAGGGCGGCTAAGGGTACGTCCCCACGTAAACAGAAAGCCATGCCGAAGAAGGGTAAAGCGACAGGCTCGCCTAAGAAAGGGGATAATATGGCAGTTGAGGATGAGGGTGCGGTGGATGAGGATGATGAAGAGAAGTGGAAACTGGAGGTGCAAGCCAGATTCATTCGAGCTCTCCAAGAACTAGATCATCTCGGATTCATCAAACACACTGGAAGGAAGCGAGATCATGTTCTGCGGACTGTATTCGACGTCGCTGGCTGACCTGGCCATGGGAGCTTGCGGCCTATTTTCTTCGCCGTTTCCGTCCCCGTTTAGACTGCATAGGTATGTTTTTTCCGCTAGTATTGCGCTTCTTATCCATATTCAGCGTGCAGACACCATCCCACTGTATCGGTACATCTTCCACATGATTGATAGCTTGTTGTCGCTCACCGTGTCCTGCGTGCGCCACATTTGCTATATTTAGCTCGCCGTCCGGGACACGATAGGAGTAGATCATCTCACGCTCTTGCTGGTCCCCTCTTCACCTGACCTCCGGAGCTAAGAACGGTTTATTCTTTTCTCACTACTAGCGCGTTCCTAAAGTCTCCCGTGGCCTTGCTTCTTCGAAGTTAGCGCAAGTTAGCGCAGGGCACTCGAACTGCTGCACATATATTATGCCTGTCTCATGAGAGTCGGCCATGTACACCCTGATTAACGCCGAATCCTCAGACTCAATCATCTCCCTGAAGAACATGGATCGGTCGTCCAAGGACCATTTGGCAGTAGCTGACACGGGGCTGGGGACCGATACCAATGAAGAGGGGACATATCACCAGCTTCAGCTTGACTCCAAGACGAAGAGGAGGCATTTCTTCTCGCCGCTGGATTCAACATACGCTGATGCTGTTCACCGCGACGCTCTTTCGGTGCAGTTTACGGAACTAGAGGAGGTACAGACATGCTTACATCTCAGGTTTAACGGTCCTTATGCGGTGCTAAGAGAAACGTCAAGCGCAAGATAGACAATCGAGTCCTGCCGTTGGTCATATGCAGGTATGCGCTCTCCCTTCATGTTACCCAGCCATAGGCTGATCGCGTCCCAGCTATATATGTGAGGCAAACTGAAACTGTTCCCTTCTGCCTTTCTGACCATTTCAACCCCTTCTGAAAAGTTAACCAGTTTGGTGAGTCGCAGCTTTCTCGACAGATAATATCAGGAGCTGACATCCATCAGACCGCACAAACATGTAAGCTTAAATTGATTAGGCCTTAGGCGCCCAATGTCATCCAACGCTTGCAGCGGAAATGCCCATGTCTTGAAAGCTTTCAATGATAACTTTGTAAGTTGCTCGTAGCTCGGAATGGATTGAAGTAATCTACCATACACGATAGGGCATCACTACCAACGCAAGATGGACGCTCGCCCTTAGTATATTCTACGTTGGATATTGTGCATCATTCGCTCTTCTAGCTCATTGCCTTGCTAATCCATTGTTGCCAGGTCTCCTAGAAATCCCTGCAAATAGTTCGTACTCTTCCCTTCTTCCACGACTTCTAAAGATTCACGAGTGCGACAGTCCTACAGCGTTACATTGGAGCCAATAGATTGTGAGCATTGTCCCCACAACTGTCTACCCTAACCAATCTTGCCGGTCGTTGTAGTTTCTTCTTATCTTTAAGTTTCTGGGGTATCGTATCGCTCTCTTTCACCTACGCGAAGGGCTATGTGGGTTTGTTGGTATTAAGGTGGACCTGTTCGTCCCCTTGGTGTCCTTCTCCGCTGACTACCCCTAGAGTGCTCTTAGGCATCGGTGAGGCTGGCTACTATGCAGGAATGATCTATTATCTCTCCTTCTGGTGCACACTCTACTGTCTATGATTCAGCACCTCCACTCATATTGCCGCCATAGGTATAAGAGGTAAAAATCTCTACCTTCGTGGGCTTTGTAATTGCTTATCCCTATGGAAAAAGATCGGAACTAGCTGTTCGAATCAGGTATGCAAACACCGCTCTCTCGTCTCCGTCTCGCAAACTTAACTACTATTTCTGAATAGTCTTTGCATGACTGGGACGCTTCCAGGTGCAATTGGGGTAATGATCAAGTACTTTCCTTGGGTTGGACTCGTGTCCCTGATTGATCACTCAGGGGCTCTTGGCGTTCGGCCTTGTTCGCGCACACACTTCCGTCCTTGCTGGGTTTGTAATATACTTGCATACTGAAAACTGGTCAAGGGCTTACTTTGAATTTCCAGATGGCAGTTCCTCTTCTTAGTAAATATCACATCTTCTGACGTTACACCACACTCTCATCATGATTCAGATTGAAGCAATCCCCACTTTAATAATGTCGGTTGCCATATTGCTATTCTTGCCCTCTTTCCCTTTCTCCGCTGGTTTCCTTACACCGAGAGAGAAAGCGATTGCCCAAGCGAGACTCAATAAGGATCACAAACCACAGTCCCACGGCGGCATGTCCGGCTGGCAAGGGTTTAAAGCCATCATCATTGATGCAAACGCTTGGTTGTTCATGTTAATTTATGCCAGTTGTTAGTTTATTTCATCCTCTCTTACTTCTTGCTCGCTTATTTATCTTATTCCAGTCAACGTTGGCGTAGCCACCATCTCCTACTTCTTGCCTACAGTGACTATGCTTTTGGTTCTTCTTTGCTTGGGCTAACTGTAATCCTATAGTTAATACGGGACCTCGGATTCTCTGATATCAATGCACAAGGACTGACCGTCGCACCATATGCAGTTGGCTGGTTCATGGTATTCTTCCAGGCCTGGCACAGCGATCGTACCCAGGATCGGGGATACCATATCATGCTCTCCTGCGCCATATCATTCACTGGATATGTCATTTTGGCAAATCTAGCTCAAAGCAATGTGGGCGCTTCATACTTTGCATTGTTCCTCGTTGTGGGTGGTAATTATAGCTTGTTCCCGCTTGTCATGTGAGTACGCCTTCGTTTCATTTTCGATGGGCACCTTGCAGCGCACACTGCTGATGTGAGTGTGATTGTTTACCAGGAGCTGGGCAGCCAATGCTTTTTCACCAACTTCGAAGCGAGGCGTAGGAACGGCATTTATCGTTTCGATATCTAATTGTGTGTCGATGTAGGTGTAGTTTGAGGACTTCCTTCGCGTCCTTAACATCGTCGTTCCGCAGTGCATCTCCTCAAGTATATTTCGACCCCGAAGACAGGTTCCGCAAAGGCCATTCGATCGCCGCCGGGTGAGCTTAGCTACATGATCTGGCGCAGCACTTCTAATTTGCGAAACCGGACAGGATGCTGGCACTATCATTTCTGGCCGCATTCACGCTTCGAACCAGACTTTCGTGGCTGAACAGAAGGAACAAGAGACTCATGGCTTCGTTGAACCAATCCGAGAAGGTGGAGCAGGGGACCGCTGAAGATGATGGAATAGAAGAAATTTGGGATACAGACCCACGATATCAGTTTAAGACGTAAACGAGCTGAACACTTACTTATCCTTTCGGATTTCTTTCATTGTATCTCGTTTTGGTGCATCCGTCGGCCACTACCCAACGCTGCTCACACGATATAGCAAAGCGTGTCCCTCGCTGACACGGTGTCGTATCGAGCTAGCCAATCTACTTATCTCGCATCGGTACAAGGCTCCCTTTTAAATTTGTTGTTAGATTATGATACGGGGTGGGCAGAACAGGGCGCCATATTGGGAATCGACATGCCAGAATGAGAAGACGTGTTTTGGCGCAGCATCGCACTACATATCGCGACGTCATGTCCAGTCACTCCATCGGAGCGCCCCTTGTATGGACAGGGGTACGTGCTCCGCGAAGATCTCAGCGGCCCATCAGGCGTCGGACTTGGCTCTCGTAATCTGCTTCTAGGAAGACCATTGGCTGAGGATGGCCTGAGGTACTTATTGTAAAATCATGGCATGACTTAGGAACTTCGCACAACCGCGCAGGAGACAATAGACAACAACTGACATTGGCTGTTTCGCAAGACGTTCAATTTCGAATACTTCATGGCAGTTCTCTACGCCCTCCAAGCCACCTTAAAGGCCTTAATAGTGATCAGCTTGGCAAGCGAAAAATTCAGCTTCAACTCATACAGACCTAGTGTTGGGTCCAAACGCCGCTGCCATTGGCAGTGGACAAGACCTCGGTTGGGCTTTCGAGGGCACCCTTAATAGTGATGTTCTGACTCAGTGGCTCGATGGTGAAGACGTATTCGGTCCCGCCAATTCGACTGGTGAACTGACGAGTACCTGTCAAGTACATAGTGTCACTGAAGGTGAGAGTCGCATTGGTGCCGAGCTTTGGAGAAGTGGGCGACAAGTCGCAGGTGAAGGTGTAGATGTAAGTAATTCCATCGATGAGGAAAGTGGCGGTGAACTTGGTGCCAGAGCTGTGAAGGGTACCGATAGCGGTAGGCATCTGTGGAGACGATAGCATTAGATGTGAGTCCAATAGCGAAGATAGCGATCACCTTGTCGTTTATACGCGATAAGGTGAAAGGACAAGCTCCTGTGGATTTTACAAAATTCCACCACCGTTTTATATCGAAACATGGGGCCGCGGCATGGAGGCGGGAGAAAATGAGGAGAAGATGTGTATGTTCTACCTGAGCGCTCATGAACCTTCGGCAGAATCGAGTACAGTACATCTGAGCTACAGATCTCGTGGGCGTTTGAGAATTATGCAGCCTGTCGTCGCGTATCGGACACATGCGTAAGGAACACCTTCTGAGGGGTTAATTGACTTGCAAGAGCCCTGGACCGCGGGACCAGCGGAGAGTGCATTCCATAGTCATGACAAGGCTGGACCTTTGCTACTCAGGAAACAAATGCGGTATGAATGACGTACGGGAAGAATAAACGCAGAGAGATTGAGGGTATCAGGGAGTATCAGGGAGTGCGGAAAGCAACATAGTTCTTCTAAATCCTTACATCTCTGGCTTCAGAGCAAACCTAATGGAAATGGAGTGAGAAGCATTTCAGTTCGGTAGTCGTGGACATAGCTCACACTTGGCAAAGGAATCCATCGCAAGAAATACGGAGATCTACCATGGCCGGTGAATGGCGTCTGCAAACGGTGCAATGAATTTCCTAGTTGTTTGTTGGTGACGCCACCCATGAAACGGCCGTTACGGGGATAGACAATCCCCGGCAATGTTTGTGAGAATCTTCGCTACATGGGAACCAGACCACGAAATGCACTTGACGGAAGAACCTCCGGAGAAAGGCTCAAGCGCTCAAGCGCTCAAGCTCAAGACTAAGCTGGCAGCGAGTTTAATGATTTAATCGTGTCCCAAATTTGGGACTTGACTGGTATAAATACAGACGCACAAATATAAAGCGAGCTTTACATTACCAGCAGAATGTGGCATCCTCGCCGTGCGAGGCAATGATGACATGCACTCAGAATCCCTGGCAGCGACGGAGCCTATATTGAATGTTCTGGACCAGGTAAACGGGAAGAGCTTGATCCATGTGCAGCAAGCCCGGAAGTCCAGGATCCCCGGATGCAACACATAAACAATGTTATTAACTAGATGTCAGTCATCATTTGAACGCATTAGGATCCCAATGGAAGCAATAGAACCATTGTTGAGGAAGCCAGCAGAGGAGATACGGAGATCTATAAATGCCGGCGAAGAGCACCTGCAAATAAGCCATTCACAAGAATTCCAGCTGCTCCTACGGCAGTGGCAAGAGGATAAAATAATTCCCCCATTTCAAAGAATAGGTGAGTCGCTTTGGACACAGTACACTTGCGGCAAGGTGCTAACCTGACGATCACTGTTATAGTACATGAGCCGCATCAACTTTGTCAAGACTCAAAAAAAGACATACCTTGAAAACATTGATCACAAGTGTATACCACCATGTCGCGACAACCGTCATAGTCCCCAGGTGATACCACACGATATGTTCTATCGGGTAGTTTTGATATTTGTGGTGATTTTGTCTGCGGCAAGGTACTTTGAGCATGCCTTGCACCGTTTTCTGAGCTCGAGTTTTATGAGTACGGCGTGCCGGCTGACCATCGGAGATTCTTTCGGACATTCAATTCGAGGCAAATAAGCGCTTACACCGATTTGCTTCTAGGAAGGGGCTGCGTGTTTGTAACTTGAGTGCTAGTAATTACATAACGACCCACTCGCTCTGATATGATTCGAATGGCCGATTTCGAAGGCAGGCCGCATCTTGTCCGCATCACCCTCACAACTCACAATCTCAGCACTCAGCCGCAGAGTACTTACTAGCAACGACTTGAGCAACGAATGACTTAGTACTAGTAGGACTTTCGCACCACCGCACAGGAGAATGAACAACTTTTCACATGACATCGACTATTCGCAATACATTCACTACAAACCAGGCGCTTTCAGGCAAACACTACCACTAGATTGACTTCTACACGCTCCAAGGCACCTAATGTGGATCAGTCTCGAGCGTAACGGGTCAATGAGGTCGGCGCCCACGCACTAGTTCTGGGTCCAAGTGCCAGTGCCGCTGATGGTGCTAGCAGGGTTGATGGGATTGTCGAGGTCGCCCTTAATAGTGATGTTCTGGCTCTTTGGCTCGACAGTAATGTCGAGGTCGGCCTTGCCGATGCGACCGCTGAAGTCACGCGCAGAGGTCAAATATGTAGTGTCACTGTAGGTGAGCGTCGCAGTGGTGGCGTTGAACGTCTGGATAGAGGGAGACAAGTTGCCGGTGAAGTTGTGCGTGATGCCGTTGATCTCGAACTTGGCAATGAACTTGGTGCCGGAGCTGGCGCTGTAGACGGTACCAGTAGCAGTAGGCATCTACGCCGACGAGAGCATTAGATGTAGCCTACGAATGAGAGAGAGCGAAACACCCACATTGTTTTGGATACGAGGTGAGGCTTATTGAATACTTTAGATGAAAGGATGAGATCCTGGGTCTTTCGCAAAATTCAGGCGTCGTTTTATACCAGAACACAGTTCGGATCTGAGATCTCAGCCTGAGCTGCAAGGCAGGTGTACCCACCCAGCCACTCATGAGTTTTCGGCATAGTCCAAAGACAAGTGCAGCACATATGACCCGAACGCCAGTGGGAATGTTGCGGCCTGTTGTCGCGTATCAGAGACCCATAATGACACCTTCTGAAGATTTCTGTTGGACGTAATCGACTTCCGAAAGCGTAGATTGTGGAGTCATTTGACCCTCTGTTCCACATTTGCAGATACAAAGTGGACTACTGGGGTTGTCCGCTAGACATAATTGACCGGCGAGAACCTGGATTGTAGAGACATCTGAGCAAATATTCCACATTCAGCACAAGGCCGCACCATTGGGAACGGAGGTGTGGCATTGCTGGAGAGGCGGAGCTTAGCACGATCGTAAACAGCTTCGTGGCTCAACATGAAGTCCCAACGTTAGGTGTCCTCCAAAGGAACGTTGAACGAGACGAAGCACTAAAGAGGGGAGAGGCACAGGAACTGTCACGGATTGAAAACGAAGCCGAACGAACCGTCTGGAGTAAAGGACGCCAACAAGACGTCCCCGCCTGAGACCAACGTGCCGTTACGACAAGGATGAAAAGGAGAATAGTAGTATATCTTGCGCAATTCACTCGCAATCACGGTAACGTCTCTCGGCTGGCATTGTTCATAGCACGTAAAAGGAAGCATCGGAAGGTCCATCGAGGTGAAACGAGGGATCTTTCATTCAGATTAGTGCTGGATGACAGGCGGTTGAACGGCTAGCGATGGGGTTACGAGTATGAGTGCTAAGCAAAGGTAGAGTGGATTGAGCGGACCAATCAGCATGAACTTCGATTGTGCGGTAAGCCCAGAGCACTACTTACTGGATATATCTCTGGCTTCCTAGCGAAGACAGTGGGAATGGGGTGAGAAGTAAATTAACCCGCTTGTCAAGCGGTGTAGGCCAGGCAAAAGAATCCGTCGTAAAAGATACGGAGATCTAACACGGCCGGTGAGAGGCGCCTGCACATCCATTGCTTCGCCATTGAAAGACTACCCATCATGCACCCGGTAATAACGTCAGCTATGAAACGTTCGTTGCGGGCGTAGAAAACGCATGGGAATGACTGGTGACTGGCTGACAATAGAGCGTCACAAGGAGAGGGCTCCAGGCTAACGAGCTCGATCGTGTGGCTTGCAAATGGCCTGCATAAATGGAGACGAGCGACGGAGCGAGAAATATTCCGTGCGCGACAAGAGGAGGAAGGTATCCGTGACTTGATTCTATGCTAAATGTCAGTGTGTGATCAGAATGACAACATTAGCTAAATCTTTACAATGAGAGGTATTGACAGGACCCATCCATACGGAGATAGTGCAATCGGCGCGTAGCGTATTCGGAAGCCTAGTGTTCCGGGTGCAGTCTGTATCAAGAAGACGCGCATTCACAGGCGGGAAGGTCAGTCATTATTCACTATTACGTTCGGAGAATACCATACGACGTATATGCGCCATCTGGCGAGGAGGTCTAAGCGGCGAGAGAACTTAGGACGTCGATGCCTCGTGAGGTTCTGGAAATTGGACTATTTTGAGACTCTCTAGCGAGATGGTCAACGGCAAGGGACAAGTGGAAATGACGGCGAGGCACCGTGTTCTGGACAATGGAAGCAGCTGGAGCGTCAGGTGGCAACAAAGTGCTTGAAGGCGACTGTGAATGTTTGGAGGTTCAAATTTGAGAGCTTGCAGATTGCGACGGTACCCTGAAGGAAGCCATATTTGACATGAACGTTTGGACTGGGTGGGAAGTGGAGGGCAAAGTAGAACAAGCAGGATAGGCGAGTAGAATCCCACATGCAGGTAGATACGGAGATGTATCAACACCGGCGAAGCTAGCGCCCACAACTAGTGACTTCCAAGAATCAGGAACAACCAGGTGCGTGGTATTGGTTCCTACCTCTCTGCGGTGAGTGGTGGAAACAGTTGTGAACATGGCCGCCTCATGATTCCATCGCGTGGGGACCAACTTACGACTCAACGTACTCGGGCCATATTAACTGGTTTGCGGCAGGGTCAGTAACTCGACGAGCCTCCTCTACAGCTCGCATAAACATCAGGCGACTGACGCACAGTCGAGTTGAAAGAAGCCCTATCTTGGCTAAGTGGTAAACACCACCAGAAGGACTGCCATCCCGACTTCGGAATAATGACAGTCAACATGTCGGCGTGTGAGGCACGAACTGCCTGAGGAGGACAAGCCTATCCCAGACCGCGACGACCACCATGGTCTCTATGCGATCCGGTAGTTGGCTTGTATTCAAGAGCATCTCCAGAACCATGTATCGGCCAAGTTGAAATGAATAGGAAAGAAGACACGTAAGTTTGCAGACCATGTCAACCGAGACATTGTGGCTTACTATTGCAGCTGGTTCGAGGTGGAATAAGGCATCAAGGAATATGCGGGATATTTCAGGCTATACATCCCCTCAGAGGACGGAGTAGTCTTCTCTTGAACTCATCCTCAGCCCCACATCGGCAATGCTCCCAAAGTAGGCTATCAAATCCACCCAGATCAGGACTTCGCGTTCAGCTTCGATGATAGGTCGACGTCGAGCAGGGTCCTATCTAAGGTGAAAACTTGTCGCATGCGAACCAAGAGACTCAGTTCAGGCTGGGCGAAGTCTTTGCCCATGAGAGCCACTTCAAAGTCCGAGTCGGGCCTGCCCCTGCCTACCGGCCACAAGTTTGAAGGTGAGGAGGCAGACACATGGGTATGTGAAACTCACCCACGATCGGTTCTCATTCAGCGCACCTCCCGAATGCTGAGAGTGGGGTAGCACCAGAATCTAAAGAACTGCAAGTTCAACCAAGCTGCCACATATAACGTTAGATATACCGGATCTTAGCGCGTGCAAATTTACCCCGCTACAACCGCATATACATCCTGGATCCTCGAAGTAGGAGAGTTAGAAGTGCCATGCACACTGGTGCTTCGATCGAAGAGGACAGGTGAAATTCCCAAAGGGACGGGAGTATGGTACGGAAGCAACAAGGTCTTCGTGCAGTGAAGTAACTTGGAAAGGGCCACGAATATCAGAGCTCATGTGCGTGCGTATCATACAGTGGATGCGGTCCTCGATGATTTAATAGGCGGACTGCCAAAGGTCACTTCCAATGCTCTGGGACACCTTTCACAGGAGTTCGGCAACATCTCACAGGCACGTTGAGTCCTTCAGTGAAAGATTTTGAATGTAGCAACGTGATGCTTGAGTATTCTACGAAAGAGGAGTCAGGACCTGACCGCATCGTACGATTTTTAGGGTAGGGTTGGAAAGTCAGGCATCCACTTACAATACGAGAACGGTGTTATGATGGGTGCAGAAGGATTTGACAATGGTATGGTGATGCAGAGTGCAGATACGGTGGATGGAACTGGCACGTGGAAGTCGGGACGAAGAGCTTGTATTCAGTTAAAACGAAGTCGTGACAAGGCTATCACCGAAAATTCGAAGTCGCGCTCGCGATTTGGGCTGCTTAGAGTTAGCGTAAGATACTCATTGCTCCTCTCTGATGACTATTACGATGGTAAGCGGGTCAGCTGTGACACTCACCTACACCGACACCATGTACTTGACGGCTGCTCGGGGCATCGAAGGACGCATAGGCAAAGAGGACGTCAATATCAGGATAGAGCCCAAGAGCCAGAATATTACAATCACCGGTGATCGATTGATCCAGACAACAATATATTTCCCGCAAGCACCAATAGCGGGACGGGTACGTGAGTTGAAAACAATGGCTGGATGAAGCAAAAAGCCCTAACGACCATTAAAAGCCGTGCATTAGCAGACAGAGCGCCGTCCGAAGGTCCACGTTTGGCATATGCCTGACGTTACTGCCTCTGGGATAACAGGAGAGGAAAGGTGGTAGATCCCAATGTTGAATTGAAAAAATCCAGAGACCTCGGTTCATCGAGCGGCGCCTCGGGCACCGAAACTAGGATCAGTTGACCTCCATGGATGATTGTTCCGCGGGAGTTCGTAGTTGTCCTACGGCGACGGGTACTAGTACTTGGCGGCGACCAGTGCAGAGACACCGAGGGTATGAGCAGGGTTGACGAGCTCGAGTTCCCACAGTCAGTAAAGCAGTTGTGAGTGTGCGAAATATTTATACACGCAGCATTTTTCAACCCAACAAGTTTTCGAGATTCCTGTTCGGCGAATATTCCTCGTACTCGTACTCGGTTCAGTTAATGCATGGGCTTGAGCGCAGCGTCGTACGCCGTGCATCTCCATTGCAGCCACTGAGCCAGTACGATTGAGCCCCTCCATCCGTCTTGCGCATCATTGCTTAAAACCGCCTCGGGGAGCTCGGCTTGCCGCTTACCTGCATGGGTTTACTGTGATAACGAGTACCAACCATTCCTTCTCGGGTACTTGGGTACACCCCATGATGGGGAAAGTATCAGTCAGTCTCAGAGACCGGGGGAATCATCGACTGGGCATTTGATGGTGGCGCGTCACGAGTATGATGGAGGGTTTGAGAGGCAATGCTACGGCCGCGAAGTGTATGTTGTTCTTCCATATGAGGGCCCAGGCAACCGATGCATGACGCAGCATGGCCAACTCGGCGCAGGGGATACACAGGGCCTAGGATATGATCCTGTCCTCGAATCGGAGGTCATCCGACATAAAAGCAGCACGCTGCTCGAGAAGTTTTGGGAAGCCTCCCAATCTCCAAAGCCGACAATGAACATTGACGCAGAACTCGCCCTCGCCTTCTTCTCTTGCGTTGCATATGTTGCAATCTTGCGTATCAGGCTGCTTCTCAACGATCTCTGGCCGGACCCGACACCAATAAATGCGTCGAATGTGTCTCTTACCAGCGTCCCTACAAACGAGTATACATTCCTGGATATTATTTGGTATCAGTGACTTAAAATTGCCATTTTGTTAGGCCGGTGCGTTTAAATCCATCGACCTGCGCGCCCCTTGTCCTTCCTGGAGATTACAGGTGAGCCTACCACCTTCGTTCCACTGCCTACCTTCCAGCTTACGTGTTTTTCTATCCAGGAGCCCTCAAATTACCGGGTCGATAATCATCCCGGCCCCTCAGTGAACTGCTTTCAGAGGGTATTTCAGCTCAACGCGACAGAAAGCAAAGATCACCCCAGACGTTAGCTGCGAAGGAACAATTGGGAGGTCGTGTTTCCGCTTTACTCGAAGCGCGTCGAAATTCCGCCCGTATCGCGGGGACGAGGTCAATCAGCCATCTTGGCCCATTTTGCACCGTCGCATTGGTATTCCACATTTAACCTGCTTGTTGGACGAATACGCATGTTTGCCGTATTATTATGATGAGCCCGAATGGCTACCAGCCTGCCGCTGTAATCAATTGCTTCAACGAGGAGCTGAGGTTCTGGCGTCTGATCCAGCACATTTGGTGGACTTAGTGTCGGGGACCTGGGAGAGGTGGATGCAATGGCACTCACAAGATAGTAACCCCGAAGCTGAGATCAAGGCCAATTAGTTAATCAACAATATAGAGTACGTATGTAAGTAGGATGGTCACCAGCGGATTCACGCATCGGCTGTCGAACGGAGGGAGTGACCGATCCATCTGACCCTTCTCATGCATCGCGAGCCCCCTAGCACTGACCACCTTTCACATCAATGCTGGCCATGCCAGGAATATCTGCATCTTCGAATATCCTAAACTTGTTTTCAGGAATGCCTTGGAATGCAGCCGCGAAGCGCTCGGCAGAGTTGTCTGCACCGTCAACACGACGAATCCATATGCATGCGATGAAATTTGGTCCGAATGTGCGGAACCTAGAGTTGGAGGCATACAAAGCAGCCCGATTTGAGCATGACAGAGGCAAAGGTCGACCATAGAGAATGCTACTTACGCGTTGGCATACGTTTCGGGGTCCTTCTGAGTGGAATCACCGACCGTCAACCACTTCTTGCCAGGGTAGAAACTCTGGATCCTCTGCACCATCGAGGTCTTGTATTCCAGTATCCCATCACTTCGAGCAAAGTCGAGTAAGCCAGGTATATCAACGAGGGTCAGGTTTTGCAAGAGTAGAGGTCCACGGGATGCGGAATATGAAGTAGAGACAAACGACTGTAGGAAAGGGTATAGCTGGAATGGTGACCCAGAAACGTAGATGAACTGGGGAGGCGAAGAAGTGGTCAAAGACTTGCTGAGCGACGCATATAGCTGCGGCATTCCGGAAACTGGCTTAGGATCATCGAGAAGCGTGGATTTAACAACTTGCACTTTGTCAAGCGTGTTGGTAATCTTAATCGTATCATCAATGTCTATTCCCAATTGATGAGTTGAATATAAACGAGATCAGAGCCATTGGACGTACCAGAAATGACACCGAAACCGTCCGGAGGAGATGGGAAGATGGCATTTGCAAAGGACCGAGCGTCAGAGATGATCGACCCCGATACTTCCACTGCGCCATTGATCACCCCGCTTCGCTGAGTGCAGCTACCCAATTGGGTATTCCCAAGAACCATACCCAAATCCGGGAGCTTACTCGTCTTGCCTACACTGGCACCCTGGCCACTCGAGGCTCCAGAACACCCTCCAACCTTAATATTAACATCCTTCCCAGATTCCCCTATTGCGGCGAACAACCGGAGACGCTCTTCAACCTGCGTCAACTTATCCCCTACGTCCAGTTGGAATGTATTCTTGAGGATCGTTTGCACACCAGAGAGAAGAGGGGAGAGGTCGATCTGTCGGAGAGAAACGAAGGCTTGTACATTCGCGACAAGGTTGTTGCCATTGGAAGGATCTACGAAGGCGGGGGCGTCGAAAAGTAGGACATCATCTAAGGCACCGATAGAAGAAAAAATGGCTCTCTCTTGCACTGGGAGTGCTAATGCCGGGAGCGAGGCGAAGAGTAAGGACAGGGAAAGTGATGGACGCATGTCGAGAGGTAGATGACTCGGAAGGGTGCTGCTCAGCTGTCTTTATCTATGAAGTATCCGGGACCTAATGCGAGGGCCCTTAACATGGTGAACTTGGGACGTATGGCAAATTCAGACGCACCACAACGTAGCCTACGCGCTGTAACTTTGTCACGTTCGCTCCGAGACCACTGTTACCTGAGCTGATCCTTTCACGAAGAACGACTAAAGAGGGTCGTACGGCGCGGCCGTATGCCTTGGAAGAAGAAAAGAAGAATGAATAGGGGAGCGTTCTTCCTCAACCATGTCCAATTTATGATGGTTTTCTGAGAAAGATGTATGATGCTGAGCAACGGCCACAAGGAGTTTCACGTCGAGCGTGTGGTCGAGTGTCGATGGCATCTTGGCGATTGCGACGGCTCAAATGGCTGTTTCGAACGTTCGCATAAGCCATCCGGCATGGTCAACCGAGCAGGCTGGATCGAGCGGGCAACTTGGGCTTCCTTGCCAGTATACATAGAGATGACGGTATTGGATGACCCAGCCCCAGCAAAGCCATACCGTCGAACAGAGTCTAAAAACATTGAGCAGTCACCAACGCTGTCGCCATGTGCATGGAATGATGGTCGAGTAACAGACCATGAGGTTTAGCGAATACCCGCAACTTGCTGGCAGATGGTGGAGATGCCCGATCGACCCTGACGACTCTCGGCTTCTCGACATCTGGACAAACAAGCATCACAGCACAAGGGTCATCGGCTGGCGACTTTCGGATGCACCGAAGAAATAAGCACTCGACCACACAACGGCGGCAGCTAGTAAATTACAGGTGGATAGATATAACACAACAGGGTCCGCGAAAGGATGGGATAGTAGCGATGTTGTACAATCATAGAGCAGTGCCTCGCTCGAAGCTGGCACGAATCTCGGCGGTATATTTGTCGTAATATCTGGCAATCTGACTCCAGACTTAGCGTTCCGTACCAGAGGAAGGTTATTATAATACTAACCTTCTTGTTGAACACCCGATTGTGCTCGTTGATGTATGTGATATCGCCTTCTTCCTCGTTGTTGCGTTTCCGAGAGAATCTGCTCTTCTTGTCCACGCTGCAGTTGAAACGACGTTCAGCGCTGGACTGAGAGAGAAAAACAGAAAACAAACATACTCTTTGTTAATCTTACTGACGACACGATCGATAGCGTCTTCAGAAGGCTTGTTGTCGCCGTATATAAGTGTGTTGGCATCGCGGTATAGATTCTCGGCAGCAATCTGCTGTTGTTGCGAGGTAGGTACGAGTTGTGATGATGAACTTTGCGTAGGATTGAAGCCGGTTAGAAGACTACCAGGAGCTAGACCCAGCGCCAGCTCTTTCTGTTTGTTATAAGCTTCCAAGTCAGGTTTAAGGAAATCCAGGTCCTTCTTATATCGTCGTCGGGCAGCATGAGCGTCGTCTATTCGCAGAATGCGTTAGCAGAGAACAAATGTTGAAACAAATTACCTAAAGCTCACCATGAAACTCGAAGTCGGCCCGTCTCTTCTTTCTGGCAAGTTTCTTCTCCCATTCCTCATTCTCCTCTATCGTATACTCCCAATTCTTTGCCCGTTCAACGTCTTCACCTCGCTCTTCGGCATCGGCCTTCAGGCGTAATGTCTCTGCGAGTTTACGTTGCCTCTCCAGACGAGCAGCCTCCCGTGCGGAAATTTTCTGCTTCGCCGACTCCTCGACTAGTGATTGTCGGTTCGCTTTCGACGAATCATGCTGTAATGTATCATAAGCACAGTGTTACGGTAGCGTTGAGATGGATACATCCACCATCTTCTTTCGTAGTTGTTCTAGCTTAGCCTTGCGTTCTTCCATCGTCATGGTTGTCGAGTCCTGAGTAGTGGTGGCCTCCTCCTTCGGTAACTCAGCCTCAGCGCTCGCCGCAGTTTCTAACTCTTCTTTCTCAGTGCCATCGCCCATGTCAACGTCCTCTGACTTCTCCGGCCCAACGCTACCATTTAGTTCCGGTTGCGGTGTCTCCGTTGACGGTTCAGATGGTTGGGCCTCGACGGGCTCATTTTTTGGCTCTTCCGTTGCAGCCGCAGCCTTTTTTGACCGCTTCGACTTTCTTGGAGGCATTGGTGGAGATTGAGGCGGAGGTGATGAATGGATTGATTAGACGCCGAAGGCGCTAGATATCACCAAAGGAGAAGCCACACTGTCACCACGTGGATTACCCACTATGTCTTCATAACGCCTCAGGCTCCTGGACCGTCCTTTCACGTCCATCATGGCCTCCTCAGAACCCATTGACCTTTGGAATGAGCCTGATACGATTGATGCAGGGGTCGGGATAAAGATGGTAGGTCACTCACGTATATGAACCACCCTACTTCGTCGGATGTTCACGTCCGCGCAGACATTTCTCCGGAATTCAGATTACCTGACGAGGGTTACCATTACATCCGAGAGTGAAGGATTGACAGTCCCCCTACACTATCATGAGGCCCATGATGAAGCATTTCGCGTCGTTAAAGGGCGTGTGCAATATACACTTGGGGAGACAGGCGCCAAGTTCAAGGCCTTTTCTCTGCTGCGAGCGACAACCCGTTGGTACACCCCGGAAGACGGAGAGATCGTTATTCCCAAGGGTACCGCCCACGCCATCCAAACTGCTCCTGGCGAAGAAGTTATTATGGAGGAGAAGACGGCACCCATGGTAAGTGTTCCTTCACTAATGCTGACTGAGTGAGCGCCCATTCTGTTGCCCAGGACGAGGACAAAGAAGTGTTCTTCCGGAACATCTTTGCAATTGGAGGAACGTCTGCTAATCCATTTGCTGTAATGCAAATATTTTATTTCGGCGATGGATATCCCTGCCTCCCTGGAGGTCCCCGTTTCCTGGAACATGGTGTGAGTGCCTACTGTCAGCTCCATCACACATATCTGATCAGTGGGTCAGCTTGTAACTTTGTTTGGCAACTACATCGCTCCTATGCTAGGTTACAAACCCAAATATGACATTAACAACCTGAAGAAGCATCAATGAAAGACAAACGGGAAAACTTGTTGGCGACCTCTTAGCGGAGTTGTATGGCTGACCATGACTTGATGAGACCACCTTCTGTCGTGTGTATATTATTCAGGGTTTACTTGTATCTGCCTTTCCAATTGGAACCCAAAGCTTTGTACGATACCAGGGCATCCTACCTCTGATTCCCAACCAGAAATCAAAGTACGACTTTCGCCTCTGAGGATTGAGAGCCAAGATGAATAACTGACTCTAAAAATCGTCGCCATTCAATCGAATCTCACGGCGTGCTCAACCACACCCTTCTTTTCCTCAGCGCGCTCTACCTTGGGGAAGTCTGAATGTCAAGACGTGAGAGCGAAAAGTCTGTAAGTAACAGCAAGCTGTACGAAGACCGTCCTATGTGAGGAATAGCTACTGAAATTTAGAGTACAGCCAATCATAATTGGCTTTGCTGGGCGTACAAGGAGGGCAAATGAAGAGGCAAGAACTGTGCACGGTGCTTCGATGGAACTTTCAAGTTTCGAGTAGTAGTCTAGTAGAATCTAAGGGACAATCATGAGAACAGGATGCTGTGAGGAATAAATTAATAAATATTAGCCCACATTCATTTCCATCAGCCGCGCGGTATCCTTAGCTTAGGTGTCTCAAGATCTCAAGCACGGAGGCCAACCATGCGCAAGGACTCGGATGTCATCAGATAAAGATGTATTCGGATAAACCGTACTAAAATCGCAGCAAAAAAGTAGAGAAAAACATTTCAGAACGAACTGAAGGCCGAATTCCCGATCATGGGGAGTGCAAGCCCTCGCTGTGGCATTCATCGAGGATGTAATGAACGTTGTGACTGGCCACTCGCAGTCACGCCCGTTACGATGTGCGGTTGTGACATGCGAGAGTGACGCGTGACGAGCGACGCGTTTTCCTGGATATCACTCGCGTCTCTGCTATGGCCTCAGCTGCTGATGCTCTACCCACAGCTGTATATGAATCTCTGCTACCGAAGCTGGCCGTTATCCTTGAGCTCACTCAGAGCATGCAAGGAGCTATGACGCCCCAAGCAAAGCAGGCACTACTTCATGCTGTGAGAGACTCCATTTCTGTCATGCAGCCGTACACTGAAGAGAAAACTACCTCAGACCAACGATTTCAAGAATACGTTAAGCTATGCCAAAGAGTTGGCCCAGTCCTTGCCTGGTGGCGAACTTATGATTGAAGACCAGGATGAGGTTATTCAAATGCTAGAGACGCTGAGAGATCGTAAGAGGTCAGCCCTTCTTTCTTGGACTGGATTCCACAACTGAAGTATATGTGCACGGTTGCAGACAACAGCTCGTAGATTTTTCTCAATTTGTGCTGTCAACGTCGACAGCGCTCACTGCGGACGCCAAGTTGGAGTTGGACTCGATGGCGTCTACGCCGTCCTAAAATTAGAGTTCCGGCTGTTTGGTGGATTTTTCCGGTGCCGCGCTCTTCTTTCTTCCTACCACACTTTCGAACGCAGGCGTTCCTCAAAGACTTTGCCTTGACGGCCGCTCGGACCATCGTCATTGAAGCAGGTCTTCACACCACACGCATATTCCGCCAAATACGATGCTGGTCACGTATTTCCTCATCTTGATTCCGCTTGCTTCCGCCAGGGCATCTGAATTAGACGTCGATTGGGTCAAGCCTGCGCGGGGCAAGATATTCGCGTCTGGCGAGCCCATCAAATGCGAGTGGGAAGCTGAAAAACAGGTCGTGGCTCTTTCTTTTCGGCTTTGCTCTTACGCGGGCTCCTCTAAGAGCACTCGGGACAGCGAGAGCGTCAGCAGGGATCGCAGCGGCGAACTCTCTGACTGTGGGGTCAAGATATGGCCTTCTGTTCACCACGATGGCGATACGTACACTACTTCGATGTGACCGAGGATTCTTCACTCCGCGTGGCTGCTGAACGTAGTATTCGATGCCTAGGATTGCGCCGGACGTCGTCACTGAAGGCGATTGTCGCGTACAGATGACAGATAACTTTGAAAAGTCCGTTTGCTCTCCCGTATTTTCTATAACACGTAAGTCTGTGTTCTCGTTGTTACTGGTAAACACACCCTGATGGTGGATTCTACTACAGCTGAGAAGCCCTCGCTTCTCTCATGTGTGCTTCGCAGCAGGGCAATTGGCTGAGAAACATCTCGCAAAGTTCCCAGACAAGGATAGTGTGTTGTAGTCCTTGAACTGGAGTACCTGATGTCGGAGGCAGGCACCTCCGCCGCACAATATCGCGCTCATATAAGTATGAGGCTAAAATGATGCAGGCTAGGTGAGGCATGATGTCGTCTAGGCAGTCGAGATCAGCGACAGATTAAAACAGAACGTAATCTGACTGCAGTACACTGTAATACTACTAAGTCGATTCTATTACCAAATAATAAAACACAATATGTCGCCGGCATACAAAGGAAGACCTGTACTAGCTACAGATAAATCAATTCAAGTGTCGCTGGAGAGAAGTTTATAGAGAATAAAGATAGTATCAAAACAAGTCCATGAAAAGGATTACAAAGCAAAGTCCGGCCGCGCATGTAGCACGGTGCAGATGGCGGAATAAGGAAGGAGGGGGGCGCCGAGTGGAGTGGTGGTATCCAAGACAACAAAGCCGGAGAAGGAAGAAACAACAGGCTTATACGAAGGAGCTGATGAGCAACAGGGTTGTCGTTATCACTAACAATGGCGACAGTGATATTCCAAAGCCCATTCTAAGAGCTCCGTTCGCAGAGGAATTAGCCGATGTTGCAGTTTGAACAGGGGATGATGACGAGAGGACGGAAGTAACAAAACGTGAGCTCGTCTCTGGTACGACATCCACGGACGTGAAGGTTGGAGGAATGCTCAAAGTGGTTGGGGTTGGAGACTGGAGGGAGCTCTGAGAGGTTACGGTAGAAGATGCTGATACAGAGGTGACGATTGAAGGCGTTGGCGTTGCAGCCGAGTCTGAAGATGAAGATGAATGACTTGAGGGAGTCGCAGAGGAAGGGGCTTTGGAAGTGGTAGATAGCGGCGGGGAAGATGTACTAAGAGTGCCAATGGTGACAGTGACGGTCGAGAATGGAGCGCTCGAAGAGGGCTGCAGGCTCAAGGAAAAGGCTGAAGAGGGCAGAGGTGAAGCGAGTGAACCTTCCATATTGGTCAACCTGCAGACCATCAGTCAGTATCATCTCGCGCAGACACTAAGCAATACGAAGCCACCTGAAGAAGGGTGACCAGGCAGTCGCGCTTGAGCCATTAATCTTTAGTGATTGAGACACAAGGGCGATATAACTGAGGGGATCGCTTAAGCATTGATTCAAGTGTCAACAAGAGGTACACACTAATTGTCAGCGTTGGGACCCGCCTTCGGGTCAATGGTAAAGGAAATCGAGCGCTGCGCGGAGACATCAACAGCTCCGAGAGGTTGAATTAATTTCTGCGGCAGTGTCAAGCTAGTCAGAATGCGTGGAGAATTTCTACTGACCTGCTTGCCCGTGTAGAGACCTACAGAGCAGATTCCCATGGACGTAAGCAATGGTGATGTTCCATCGTCTAGCCACTGAAGGAGGCACTCTTCGCCTCCGCGACATGTCGAACCAGCCGAGGGTCGAACAACCTATGTGCACGGATGAACAACATGTCAATTCGACAGAAAATATGCAGCGTACGTATATCCCAGCGCTAGCACCAGTAACCAAGCAAGTAAAAACGAGTAACCAAGTCAAAGTAAACTGCCGAAGGGCGCCAGACATGGTTGGAGGTAAAGAGAGAACCTGAACGAATGTGGGTTTTATCTAGGAGAGAGAGAAAGTTGAGGTGAGACGTGCTGGCCAGAGCGTGTCTTGAGCGAGGCTGCTGGGGGCTGCTGGCCGATGCGTGAGGTGCGTCGTGAAGGAGCGTGAGGTCGTGACTCGTGAACTTGTCGTCGCGATGCAAGATATGAACTCGACACCCAAATCGGTAATACAACCGAACTTTGAGCTCCGATAATCTCCGCGACTCAAACGTAGGTGAGATTTTTCATCTCCGCTTCACAACCATCAGAAGCGTCGATATTCAACGCATGATCTCATTTCCTATCCTTTATCCACTACACATGCTTGGCGAGATTGCCCTCGTAGTCAGTTTACGAACGGTTTGAGATATCAGCATCTGGTGACATGAAGGTTCTCCGTATTCAGCACCTTCTGGCCGACGACGCCCGGATCTACCAACCTTGGATATCAGTCTGGTATCGTACAGCCATACACAGTCTTCGTACTGTGTTGCTGGTTCACTAGGTGCCTGCCGCAAAGGCCACTCAAATTAAGACAGATTCCCCCAGCCAACCATCAGCATACTGGTTCGTTGAATTTCCCATTCCTCGCTCTTCAAAGACAAAGTGCATCACCGTGTGTCGTTGTTACACCCTGCAGTTGCAATACAACTACGTTCACCATAGACTGCTCGTATATGTTCTTGCCTCCGGATACGTCGGCTACAGTCTACTCTCCCTCACAAGTTTTCGTGAACGATACACCGCACAGTTTGCGTCTAGTGTTCGCAGAAGTGGTACTTGGTTTGATCTGCCCTCTGGTCCATCGCATCATTCATCAAGATATCAAGCCTTCGAATATCATAGTTTCCTGCTCCGGACCTCGGGATAAATCATGATAGGAGACTTCGATATAGCGTCGTCGCCACTTCCGACTTGCAGAGTCTTCAACAAAATCTTCTGATAAGTTACCATTCGGTTGCACTTCACCGCTTCTTCATTCCTGCCACCTCTCAGCATCTGACTTGACTCTCTGGAATCTACCATCCACTCCAGACGACCTAACGTCACCATTACGAAAGGACACTCCGGGATCATATCTTTCGAATAGCATTTCAACTTCGACTCTTTACCGGACCAGCCCCCGCCGCATTCCCTCCCCACAATGTGCTCTCTTATAACAGTTTCTATAACAACCTCGGGTATCATCTTTGGCCAAGACTCACTTTCTTCCGAGTCAAGTAATGAAGCCGCCGCTCGCCCGAGGCGCATTCGCGAGCGACGTGCTGACCTGACCACGGAGGCTTTTGAGGTTGCAATTGAGTACTGCGAAACAGTGCCGCTTGGTCAAGAATATCTGGATAACCTCGGAATTTCGCCTCTCGTTTGTCGCTCTCCAGCCTTGTATTCCTGGGAGCGAATTGCTCAACCTTCCGTGCTCACATTTGGGTTTCACTGCAAAGGCGCCAATCGAGCACCTTACAAGGCCACCATCGAGACCTATCTAACGCATGGTCGTTTGAAGAGACCATCGTCATCGCTCTTGGACGCCATCTTCGGTTTCCGAGTTCGATTTAAAGGCCTGGCAAACACGTTTCTTCGTGGTATCCTCAAGACCCTCCAAATGACTTCTCCAGGCTTTTATCATGCATCTTCACCATATCCATTTTTGGAAATATTTTCTCCTTATTGATATGTTGGGTTCCTAAGCAATTCGATACCTTGTCAACCCTCGAGCAACGCCGATATGTAGTTTGGCGCAGCCCGGGGACTAGCAAATATCGCTTCTCCAAGAAGCCATGCTCTAATTATGCATTACATCAGCGTAAGCACTTCCGAAACAACCCGGAATATATATCACGCAGGAGGCTCCGGTGACTTCAATATCACTTTCACCAGTCCGCCAGTTGCAGAGTACAACTAATTCACCCGGCCATATTTCAAAGTCTGGCGATAATGTTTCAAGAGCGCTGTGTGGCCCAGGCGCGCCTAGCCTTGGGAAACAAGCTGCGTGGATCCTCTCGAAACTTTAGCTCGACCATATCTCGGAGCAAGCAACGACTGGTCATTCTTGGATCTGGCTGGGGAGGTTATGAAGTTTTGCGTGCCGTGGACAAGAAACGATGGAGTGAGTGATTTTGTCGTGTGCAGATCGCAGTGTGCATGGATCAGCTTGTTGATGGTTATTTGTTTCCAGATGTCACCATGGTCTCACCCAATAATTATTTCAATTTCACGCCTTTGCTGGCTAGCTGCGCGGTGGGCACCTTGGAGTTTCGATGTGCCACTGAACCAGTTGAGTGCGGCCCATCACCGATCGGAGCAAGCGCGCTGACTCTGAGATTATTTTGCTACATAGGTCCGCCGCTATTCGCCAGAAGTTGTAAGTGCCAACTCCGCTACATCTCCATTGGAATGCCTGATGCGATGCGGGCTCAGGTAGCATATCAGGCTTGGTGCGATCATATCGGTATTTGTGTCACAATTGCCCAGTGCTCCATGATTGATGATCTTGGTTAAACATAGACTTCCGCCAAAAGCGATTAGCATGCGTGAGTGTGCACTGTGCACTTTATGAATCACCCTCCCACATGACGGGCCCGATTAGATGCCTGCAACGCCGCCCTTAGCCTTTGAGACACAATCTCCGCCCAAGGGTTATGGCACAACGACTCAATATCACGGCACAGGCGCGCCCTTCACACTGCGCTATGACAAACTTGTCATAGCTGTTGGGGCTTACTCGCAGAGTAAGCGTGCTCGTGGTGGTACTCACCGGTCCTAACCTCCTTATCATCTGTGCCAGCGTTCAATATCCCCGGCGTCAAAGAACACGCCCACTTCTTGAAAGACGTCAAAGATGCCCGCGCCATCAGGACGCGGATTTTAGAGTGTACGGTTGCGACGTCTGAAATTTCTCACATTAGACTTGACTCTTGCCCTTAGGCTTCGAACAGGCCAATCAGCCTATATTAACGGATGTGGAGAGACGCAAGCTCCTCAACTTCTGTATCGTCGGTCAGTTTTGACTCCATCTTGTACTGGATTGGACACTAGCGCTGATGGCTTTGATCGTCGTTATTTCAGGTGGCGGACCAACAGGAGTAGAGTTTGCTGCAGAACTGCATGATCTCCTGCACTCGGAAATGCAGCGCCACTATCCGTCTCTCACTCGGCTCGCAAAAATATCTCTGTACGATGTGGCACCCCAGATATTGGGGATGTTTGATGAGAGCTTAGTCAAGTTCCGTGCACGAGTCCCTTCAAATCTGATCCCAAAATTTTGACTCTTGCTCTATCTGCTTTTAGATATACGGAGAAGACATTCAGGCGTGATGGGATTAGCATTTTCACTAGTCATCATGTGGAAAAGGTGGAGCCTGTGAGTTGAATCTCCAATATGTCCTTAGCGATCTGGCTTACAGACAACCTAGGGTAAATTGTTCGTGAAAGAGCAAGGGGAAGGTATTTCAGCTCCAGTACCGGACACCCCACTCAGTGCTCATCAAACTTTAGTTCCCTTTGGTCTTCTAGTGTGGAGTACAGGCCTTGCACCGAATCCACTCGTTCAGTCCATCACCGATGTGAAAAAGGACCCGAAAACTAACAGGTATGTCTCGAGTTATTGATCACGACCGTTACTCTCAACACTGATATTTTACTGTTCGCTAGCCTCATCACAGACGACCATTTGAACGTGGTTAGGAAGGATGAATCGATTGACCCGGACGTGTGGGCTATTGGAGATGCCGCCGTCATTGAAACTGCCCGATTACCTGCGACTGCTCAAGGTACCCTTGACCGCCCATGTCCATGTGTTCAACACTAACTGGTCACATACAGTGGCAAATCAAAAGGCTAAGTACCTTGTCAAGAAACTCAACAAAATCGTCAAGGACCAAGAATCACCAAAACCCTTCGAATTCCATCATCAAGGAAGTCTGGCGTACATAGGCAATTGGTTAGCACATATATGCTAGTCTCAGGCTCTTGAGTCACAGTTTATTCCATCAGGAAAGCTATCTACGATCGCCCTGGGTCTGACGGAGGGGTCATGAGCAAAGAGTCGGGCCGCTTGGCTTGGCTGCTGTGGCGCTCTGCCTATTTCACCATGACACTCAGCATTAGAAACAAGTGAGTTTATTTATTTCGTTCACATCAGCGACCTCATCTTGGCTTCAGGATTTTGGTGCCCACATATTGGTAAGCCATTGTTATTCTCTCGGGCCTATAAGACTGAACCTCCTCATTGTTGACTTCAGGTTTATGAATTGTGCGTAGCTTGCCTTCGCTTTGCTCTTATTCTGACTTTTTACAGGGATTTTTGGTCGGGACCTGACTCGCTTTTAGCATTCCTGCGATGCCTGCATCATAGATGGTTTCCTTATATACATATTATCCTAATACATATAGACAGTCTTCGTCTGCACGCACCAAGCCTAGTAGTATCACCAGTATCACTCTCATTTGGGCAGTTGGAGCTGCCATTCTCAAGTAGTTTGCTGAGTTGATCGCATCCGACGTATCCTCCAGATCGATACTATGCAAGAGCATCAGTATACAAGGGGAAATCGGCATAGTTACCAGATACCTACAGCTAGGTTTCTTGGCTAGAGGGGGTTTGGACGCTTGATTTGGACGAGCACTGAGTGGCGGCCTTGATGGCTCGGGTTGGCTGTCGTAGCCAGGGTCATCTCTGGGACCAGCGTTATTAACGTTATTCGTGAAGTCAGCCCATACTGTGCCCCAAACAGGGTCAAGATCCCTCGAATGCTCGATCACGCCCTCAGCATTCATGCCAATGTGAGAGAGGTGGACAAATGTATTGGCTGTCGGGCAGGCAACGAGAGAGGGTGACAAGCTATTCTTCCTCGAAGCGGAGCGTTGTTTAGACTTTCTTGAAGCTTGACGAGTAACGGCTAGACGATAAGGTTAGTGTCTCTAATTGTGACTGAAAGTGACCCTGAACTAACGAGGTGGGGGAGGCTGAGCTCGAGTCATTGAACTGACTTGCTGGGCGAACTTCGTCGCCTCGTCGTCCTCACCGAAGAGGAATCCAAATTTCCTGCTCTGTTAATCTAACATAAGTGAACGGAACTACGGGGATAGCAAGCCGCGATATAACTGACCATCCCTGAGAAGGTGTAGAAGAAGGGTCTGTCCTGTTCGTATGAAAATCCTCTCGGAATCGTGAAGGCCCATATTACCCTATCGGAGACATCGTCGATAAGGCGAAACCACAGTCCCTCCTCCAGGGAAGGACTAGCCCTGTCCTTTCCAAACGCCAATAGGCCTCGTAATCCGGAGTATGTCCAGTCATTCTGCTTCGATGAGAACTGGGAATGATAGATTCGAGCAGCTGCCACAGCAAATACTTGGTATGTGTGAGGGGGAAGGCAGGAGTGATGAAGGTTTATGCTAGTTCGACGAGATTCCCGCTCGAAGCCGGCAGAATACTGATGAGCCATGTCTGTGCTATTGAGGGTCTGCGTTGCTATGTAGAAGTGTTGGTAAGGTCCGTAGTTAGCATTCGAAGGTCTCAAGCGAACATTAGAGCTTAAACGAGGAGCTCGTGTTTGCGGCATGCCCAACAACGAGGAGGATGGGCAGCGTTGCTTCGCCTCGTACGCGCCGAGTGTGCGACTGTCTCATTGACTGGCTGGTGGTAAACATTGGGCTAAGGGCTGGATCTAGCGTTTCAACAGCAGGCCCACACATGGCAGCCCATGAGAGCTCAAAGTATCGTGACATCGTGGAAGACGTGAATGCCCAAGTCATGGCCAGTCGTAAATTCCAGATTCGTAGTGCGCAGGCCGGCTGGATGTAGAGCTGGCGCAATCGAGCCGCAGATTGCATGTCAAGCTATAAGTCCCATTTAGCAACCAAGCGGTGATATAACACCAAGTGCTGTTGAAAATGCTTTCCGAGTATTCAGCGACGAGGTTTCCTTACTAAAGGATTCGAGCCTCAGCAAACTAGTAAGCCCCTCGACCGTTCGTCTACCAGGACCAGCTTGGCTCCCACCAGAACCCGTACCTTTCTATTTTCGCCCTCGATAATTGGATTGATATACTTCCAAGCATCAAGGGCTGATCTAAGGCGCATTGCAACAGTAGCATCATGATAGATTTTGATGCAGTCGACGTCGTTGATAGATCGCTGGCCAGCTTGAGAAGTCCGTTCAACGGCCCTAGGCGCGGAATCACTGCGTGATGAGGTGTTAATTTGGCCCGCCTGATTGCCTTGATCCACTAACGGCAGTGACTTGTTGCGAGTCGGTGGAGGGCGAGGGGAGACGCGGAAGGAGAGGCCCAAAGAACCAAGCCGCCCGGCCTCCCGCACCGACTTCAAGAACTCCCAGAAGTCTGTTAATGATTCCTGGGTCCATAAAATTTGGTTTGGTTCGCCAATAGATGGTTGAGTGTTTACTGGCATCGGGGACCTGTTTACCGTCGATGAAAGAATAGCAGCAGAAGTGCTGCCTTCCCAGGGCAATGATCCTCGAACGGGTATTAGCCATGCGGTCCGCGCCAGGGGCGACGGAGTAAAGTTGGTGAACGTGTTTGGAGGGATAGCTTTTGGTTTGGCTTTCACGTAAGGTTGTATATCAGGAATGGGGTTCCCCGAGTGATAAGGTGAAGGGAGCACATGGGGCTGGGGAGATCAAGACGCTCTGATTTGAAGAGTCAAAGGTTCACTTACTTGAGGGAGGAAGGAATGGAGCGAACCACCTTCCAATTTTCGTCGCTTGTTGGGCTGTTCCTCCGAGGGGCGACGAGAGGGCCTGGGCCGTTGTCGAGGTGCAGAAGCAGCGGTCATGGGAGTGCTGTGGAACTCGTCAAGGTCGCGTAAGTTAAAAATCTCGTCATCTTCCACAGGTGAGCCCCATTCCTTGGTCAGTTCCCACCAGTGTGCATCGATGGTGTGAACTCGAGGGGCCGGCAGGGCAAATGTATAGGCTTTGGCTAATGCAACAATCAAATCAAGATGAGACAGCTAGCGAAGCTGACACGCACATTTGCTCAATGAGCTTGAGTGAACCTTGCACTCAGATGTCACATTCTTCCAACGAATTGAGCCGAACGAGGACCTTGATGCCTCGATGATTCTGCGGCCAGCTTCCAAAGCGGCGGAACCATCGGCTGGAGAAGGTTTGACTGAGTCTGTAAAGTTGTGGACGATGAACTCTAAGCTATTCGCATGTTCTGAGCATGGGCCCGATGATGCCATTGCCCTCGATGGTCGCCGTCGTCGGTGAAGATGATGGGCGAAGCGACGTGGAATTGACTAACGTGACCGTGACCGCCCCTGAGTCAGGTTGATCACGTGTGTCCACGCCTCCGTTGCGATGTCATCAGATCCCAGATCCCGCTTGGATCCCAACATCGACCATCTCAGACGACGAGAAAGCGACTTCGTTGTATCCGACGACATCTGACAAGAATGTCTTCCAAGAATCAGCCCAAGAACATTGTGATCATTGGTGGAGGCATCATTGGCTGCACTACAGCGTTCTACATTACAGAAAAGGATTGTCCCAATGGAACCTCAGTTAGTGGTTCGACGGTGACTGTAATTGAAGCGTCTAAACATGGAGTCGCTCAAGGCGCATCCGGTAAAGCTGGGGGTCTGATTGCTAGGTGGGCGTACCCTAGAGACCTAGTGACAACGTCGTTTGAAGAGCACGAAAGACTCGCAGAGGAATATGACGGAGAGGCTAGATGGGGATTCCGGTATGTTTACTGCGGTAATTGGGAGGGAAAGGCAGACCCTGTGGGCGATGATCCAAACGCAGGCTCGGAGGGGCCTACGAAGAGGAAGTTGGAGAAGACAGCGGAACTCGAAGCCGCGCTCAAGACAGCCCTTTCCAAACCCAGGGGACAGAAAGGGCTACCTGAGGGGCTGAATTGGGTAAAGGAGGAATGCACTGGCCGCTATACCCCCATGGAGTCCGATGGCGACACTGCACAGGTACATCCCTATCTATTTACGACAAGTATGATGGCACTCGCCGCAGAGAAGGGCGCCACACTCATACTAGGAAGGGCGACAGCGATCAATCAATCCGACGGGCAGGTTACAGGTGTTACATACATAGACAACGAGACCCAACAATCCACCACCATACCAGCAACACACGTCGTGCTCTGTGCGGGTGCCTGGTCATCTTCAATTATCCCAGAACTCCCCATGTCGGCAACTCGAGCTCACAGCATCGTAATTCATCCCGAACCGGATGTGGAGATCGCGCCATTCGTCTTGTTTACTGAAATAATGCTGCCATCAGGAGAAATGGTCACGCCGGAAATTTACGCGAGGCCAGGTGACGAGGTTTATGCTTGCGGGCCTGGAGACAACACGCCGCTTCCTCCTACTGTGGACGAAGTCGAGGTACACGTACCGGCTTGCGATAGCCTGTGGGAGCGGGTCGCCGGGATCTCGAACGAATTGAGAGAAGGCACCATTGTAGCGGAACAGGCTTGCTATCTCCCCCATCTCGACACTTCTTCAGGTCCCGTCGTTGGAGAAGCAAAGAAGTTGATGAAGAGACTCTTCGTAGCTACGGGACATACCTGCTGGGTAAGGGATCTCGAACTCATCTTGCCAGCAAATATCAATCTGCTTGATTGACAAATAGGGAATTTGTAACGCGCCTGGTACGGCGAGCTTGCTCAGAGACCTCATATTTGGTAGTTGGATATCGGGAACGGCAGTGAGCGAGCTGGCACCCGAGAATGTAATCCCGGGGTTGAGGATAGAGAAAGAGAAGGAGTTTTGAGGCCTTGTCGAATCCACAGGAAATATGCCAAGAACCGTGATACACAACATCGCGACCATGGGTCCCGATGTATCCACAGATCGCGAAGCCTCGGAAGCCTGCCAGCATAAGAACCCCGTTTCATCATAGCATCAAGGTACTTAAGCAGTGACCATCACTGGGTTCAAATTTTAGCAGCTAGGGATGGATAGATCCCCCCGCAATTATACGTGGTAGGAAAGCGTGTACTTTTGCGAGGACAAGGCTGGCCATTAGCCTCGATTTGTACGTCGGGAGGCCGGTGCCAAGTTTCAGGATCCTTTCTGCCTAAAGAGCCATAATCTGCGTGAGATGAATTAGACAAATCGATGTAGTGGCGAACTCTGGAGCTCACATGCAATTGGTAGGAAAGGGCATAATTCTAGCCGCTGCCAAGCGTCAGATGAGAACACATCGTAGAATCGTACGTTGATATCTTCGTGTAGCATCGTCGGATTCGATATACAGTGTTGATCAACACGTCGCAACCGGAACCACGCAAAACATCCCTTGATCAGATCCACCAACCACGGAGAAGGTAGAGAAAATGGGAGGACCACTTGTATGATTGTGCGCTAAGCCGACGCACAATTGAGATGCGCTGTGATTTCTTTTTTCTTTGGTAGACCTCGGCGACAGTATCATGACGAGAAGTTTTGTTTCCTTCCCATGATCGGTGTGAAGTCGTGGCTTTTCTTCCGCAAGTGTTCTCAGCGTTTGATGCCACGTTCCCAGATCCGTGATGAACTGGAGCGCCTCAGATGATAGATTGGGGGAGGCGTTGGTCCGAGGTAGATAAACAATTACCGAAGCGGAGTCCAACGAAAGATATGTTGCGTAGAGTGGGAGATTGGCATGGCCAGACATGAGATTTGGGCTGGCCTAGGTTCGACAAAAAAGTGGAGTACATCCTGTCTCCGGAGTGTTCGACCAGAGGCAGTTCCATTTGCTTGGAGGAGTCAAAGAGACCTGAACGCATGGTCGATGTCATGGGGAAATGTAAAAAATTGCGTAGACGACAGCAAGAGGTTCAAGGCCCTAGTACCTGTCAAAAAACAGTATTCAGCAAGCCACTCGAATCATTGCTGTCTTGAACTGTAGCGATGGCGTGGTGGGAGCTGAGGAGAGCGGAGCGAGCAAAATCCGGGAGCAACGCGGAACATGGAGGCTCCGAGACAAAAGACAAGAGAAGGGGGGATTTGTACCCATGTTGAAAAGCAAGAAACGAGGCAGCCACACTTGACGATGAGACTGCGACGCTGCTGTTGCCATGTGGACGAGGCCAGCTAGTACATAAAAGATTTGATCAAGGTTTCATCGTGGTGCCGCGGAGTGTGAAGGATGCTTCGGTACCTTAAATCTCGGTCTTTACCGGACTTTGAATACAAGGGCAATGAACCAAGTCGATTGAATCGGTTCATGCCACGCTTTCATTTCCAGTCAGTTCATGACAGTTCGAAGCTGCCAGCCAAATCCGCGTCTGCTTCTACTTCTCGTGGATCAAAGCTGATATGGCTGCACCACAAATTTTCTCGGAAACATGATATATGACATAACAAATTTGTTTGCAAGCTTGATTCCCTCTTCCCGTTTCCGAGCGGCTGAACCAGCTAGGTACTCTGGACCCTGCGTAAATTTTTTCACACAACCACCCTGGCAGAGCTCCTTGCAGTGCTGGTCATAGTTGCCGACCCCATACATATATCCCCTGGGTACGCGTTGAGCGCAGATCGGGGCAAGCCACCATGTGCACACTCTTTTGCTACTAAATGTCTCTTTAATTCTCGCTTCATAGCCGCCGTGCAATTTTCTTCTGGAGCAGCCGAATCCTTTTATTAGTAAGTGCCTTCTCCGCACCTCTCCCCCCGCTCTACTGCATCTCCCCCTTCCCTTGTTTTCATCGTTCTCTACCCTCAGACCTCTGAGCTCCACGCTGACCATATCTCAAGCTGGCCCACCAGTCCCTCATGTCCCAATCAAGTTCATCACCCTCCCAATCCCGACGTCGACGAGCGGGGAGTTTCGTTCCCTCCCTCGCGACAATGAATGAGATGCCCCCATCTCAAGTACGGCCTTCGCAGCGACCATCATTACTGGCCGCAAACTACGACCCAATGGAGTGAGCAAGCCGTATCTTATTATACCGAGGCACCCTTGTTAACCAATTTCTAGTGCTCTCTATCAGTATCTGAGCGTGTCAAGAGTTGCCATCGCGTCTGCCGTCCCTCCATTTCCCCCTACCATCGATATTCCCATTGCCCGCAGCGGGCCTCTGCCAACCCATGCCCTCGCGTTGTTCGAAACTACGAGCGCAGGCCCATCCCAATGCCATATCCTGCCCATCGATGTTCGTCTGTACAGCAAGGGCTTCTGCACCGATATACTTTCCCAAGCAGGCCTGAGTTCGGCGCCATCTACACCTCACGCCGTCCCCCACTCACCTCAGCCTGTTCTTACTCTCCCCCTCGTGCCATATCATGTCCCCCACCTTCCATCCGCCGCCCTCCTCCTGCTCTTTGGCATGGGTCTGGAAACGCAGATCAATACCATGGCGTGGCGGTTGCTTCCCCCTCACGTCATCGAAGAGTTTCCAAACGCCGCAGCCATGTCTCAGACGATGGTTCGCATGGGCGAGGAAGAATTCCTTGGCTATCTAGGATACAATCAAGGGGTATGGAAGAATGTCCTTGCGTTGGGCCCACAAGATAAACAGCTGGTGGAGATGATCAAGACGGTTTGGAATGTTACGGCTGACGCCCACCGTAAACGTCAGCGGGGGTACGCACGACGATGAGCATCGCCGATGACGCCCTCACCCTTCCCAGCCATCCCAACCCTTCCTTGTCTATTCATCAAGGCACCGCGAGCTCTCTTACGCGATCGAGCCCAGAACCTTCATTTGACCCTTCAATTACTTCGCTTCACGTAATATTCACGTCCTCCACTATTTCTTGTGTACCTCCGCCATGCCTCTCTCGGCACCCGCCCGTACCTGCTTTCCAATGCATATTATCGCATCCACGTACCATAACAAGTTTTCAATTCGCTGACAATGTACCATCCAGTCGAGTTTATAATTAGCACACATATTCCTTTATACCCAAGCCAGTCATTCCCTCTCCCACTTTCCTTCGGCCCTCTAGATAATACTTGTAGGAAACCTCCATTAGTACAACTGGATCGACTTCTTGTTGCTTTACGAACTCATATTACTTGTAATCATCAGTCAATATTAGCTACTACCCGTTGCCTCACAACCATCCGGCCTTCAGCGTTCCGATGCTCGATGCCTACACCATTGAAGAGGTATACGAATACGTAGGTACGGAGTGTTCCATTCTGGTAGTCTCGCGACGCGTTAGCCGCTAAACTCTCTTCATCTGTGGCCCTGGCGGAGAAGGACTTATCTCCCCGCCAGATGGTGATCACACGGCGCTGGAATCCACCTCCAAACGGCGCTCGGCGGCCTACTTAGTGAGGTTGACCTGAGAGTCTAGGGCGCGGCGTTGTCGTGCATATATGACCGATGGAGCTACAAGATAGTACGTACATTTTACCACTACGTCGAGTCATACATGTTGTACATGTAATGCTCCGAGTGACGGGCGTGTAAAGGCTCTGCCTTAGAAGATGTCAGCGGTGTCTTCGAAGGCGCGCTAAAGCGGAGTAAGGACTAGCTTCAGGTGGAAACAATTAGTTGACCATGATAATAATGGAACAAGACGGCCCGAAAGACGTTGAGAAAAAATATCCAGGATGAGCGGCAAGGTGTTGCGGGAAGATCGCGGCAACGACAGCTAGCAACGGACACGAGACGGACCATTCTGACGAGCTCGAAAATGGTTAGCAGCAGTGGGGTAGGATATGGGCGGTTACCAAGGATATCTTTTATAGATCAAACATATCAGGGCAGTCACTTTGTTAGAGAGGGCGGGCTGCAAGGACGGAGGGGGTGCTTCAGCATGCTTTAGTCGTCTGGTCTACCATCAGTAGGATATTCTAAGACCGACGAAAGCGGTTAAACGGCTCCAGGATAACTTACGGACGCTGGGAGTAAGACCACATGACTGCAGCCTCCGTCGTTGAAGGATGTAGATCCTCGCGGAAATGAAAGGAGGGATAAACAATTCTACACAACGGTCCAGCCTCCCGTAACAACTCTGTTTCCTTGATGAACCAGGGTAAGTACAGCATTTTAATACAACCGATGCTTGCGAGCTTACCTGATTTAATGACATTCCTGATACATGTGTTGTTTGATGGGGTTGCAGCCTTGGAGCCACTCGGTCTTCTGGTGGACGCCAAAAATGACTTGCCTGGTGTCCTTTGAATCCTATCGGCACCGAATCGTCGTCAAGACTTACAGATCCTGTCTCTGACAGTGATCATAATCGGTCACCATCGGGGCTCCCGAAATGAAAGGGTGCATGTTGTATGCACACCACATTGCCGTTGCGGTGACTCGAACCGCAAAAAAGCGATTCCCATCTGGCGTGATGAAATGATGAGCGGTGCAAGGTCGCTTGCCGCACCAGTATCATTGCGAAGGCCAATCGAGTCTTGGTCGAAACGGGATGAAGGACGATGGCAGCCCTGGCGGGCCTTAGCTCTCGTGGCTTTAAGTTATCCGGGCAGGGTCGACTAGAAGGGAGCTCGGATACTTCCGATATCAGAGGTGACCCAGCGCTTTGACATATGCTGGAACTGCTGAACAGAAGAAATATGTCCGGAGTCAGAGCACTGCGCAATCGAAGGTATAGTCGATATCAGAATCCAGCATTCCAGAACGTTTGGTGGTGAGACCAGAAGTCATGCAAACGGCTTAGCGAGGCTTGGGATCCTAGCCGCGCAGAAACACCGAAGGTCCTGTTTCTTAGGCTCGATATGTGTGCCTTGTTGTCACCAGCCTGCCTAGAACCAGAAGCGGTTCTTTGCTGTCGAGGCCGATGTTGGTCAAACCAACTCAGGTGGTAGCACAAGCGCCCGGCGGCGGCGCGTTGGGACTCGGGATCACGTGTGTTGCGCTGAACGCGACGCGCCTCAGGGCCGTACTCTGTTTGTTCCTCGCCACAACCTCCCCAGCGCCCATGGGAAAGAAGCCCCGAACGCCATTCATAACGTCGAGCTAAAATTCAACCAAATTGCTGCCCAGGAACCGACTTCAGCATGTCCAACACCACACAAATTCTGTTCAATTCGCCAGCCTTACATTCACTCAAACGAGATCAGCTCGTCAAGCTATGCAAAATTCACTCAATCAAGGCCTCTGGAAAGAACGTAGAGCTCATAGAGAAGCTCAAACAGCATGCATTGACTCTTCAAAGTGCTGAGCGAGACGACGCCGCTATGGAGGGCGTCGAAGAGTCTGCGCACCTCAATCCAACACCACAAAGTGGCCCAGCTGACGAAGAAACTGCCTTGAACCACCGCCAACTGCCGCGTCCGAGTGAGCAATGGGAAGTCGTCATGGATAGTATCGAAGAAGTCGACGAAGGGTCTGGTTCTGCACAGAACTCCGTTTCATCCAAAGGAACGCTGCGAACTCTCAATAGTGGCAGTAGTACCACTGTAGCAGGCGAGTTTGGTACGGGCAGCTCCAAATGTATGTTTCTTGTAGCGTTTTTCCTTTGAGCCACCCACTCACGTTCCTTTGTCAATGGTCATACAGCCTCATCCGTCACATCTTCTATTAAGGCCCTCGCCACTTCGCTGGGGCTAAATCGTGCAAAGAGCAGCTCTTCAAAGGCCAACATGTCGACAAGTACCTCGGAAACGTCGTTCATGTCCGTACCCTCCAGCCTGCCATCTCTACCAAATACAATCAAGAAACGACTTGACATGGATGAGGAACTCGTTGCTGCATCTATGCCATACTCGTCAATTCCAGAATCATCAAACCCGCCACAAACTGATCATCTGACCTTTGTTCCCCCTTCACCGTTGCCTGGTACATTTGTTGAGGACACCCATGCCATGATAGAAGACACTACGCCGCTGCCAGGGCATCCTCTTCGCCCAGGGCAACCTGCGCCCTCCGCACCTGATGCGCGCTTGAGCCTCGGACTCAACACCCCCGCGAGAGGCACTGGCCCCACCACCACCATTCGCCTGGTTTCAGGATCTGCACCGAACGCCGCTGCTTTGTTTGGAGATACAGACAAAGGCAACAGACGCGCAGGTGGTTGGGGTGATAGTACATGGAAAGGAGGCGACACCCCGAAATTGAAACCATTCGCAACCTCGTTCGACCTCGTACTCGGTAGTCCAGGACCTATCTATCCTCCTCTGCCTCTTGATGACCTCATTGCGTCTCAATTGGCCAAGCCTGGTCAAAGCCCCAAGGCAGCTCCTACAGCAGGCTTGGTAGCCGCTGGTACCACATCGAAGGCGAGCTCATCAAAGACATCCCTATCACCTCCTCGCCCTGCGCCATTTGTATTTGGATCCCCTCTCCCCCAACATCGCCTTTCTAACGCTCAATTTCAAGATGCCGCGAAGAATGTATTGGAAGAAATGAACAAGAGATTGGCAGACGAAGGCGTACAAAGCGTCAGCACTGACGTTCTGAATACTCTCGATCCTAGCCGACGCGTCGACTTATCTTCTGCGCTTAATACAACAACTAGCTCTCCCACTAAGAACCACGAGGCAGAACGTATGAAAGTGCGTCAGAAGTTCGACCGCGCGCATGAAGAAGCCTTCAGCAAGATGGCCAGCATCAACGAGCCTATCGGCGCAGGGAGGAAGAGGAAATCCAACGTCCTGATGGAGAGGAGTGAAAGGCGGGCTTCTGCAGGAGTAAGGAAGCGTTCTAGCATCGGCGTTGGTATCAGACAAGGCGGGATTGGTGTACATCGAACCAGCGGCGTACGGGTCATTAGCGGAGGGCGAAGGAAGGCAGCGAAGACACTTCCTGGCGGCTTCGGTGATGATGACGACAGCGCAAGCGACGACGACGGTGACCAGGGAGAAGTCGGTGATCAAGCGTTGGAGAGAGGAGGGAAGCGTGTCAAAGTTGAGGATGACGAAACTGCAAAGCGAGCCAGAGAAGAGGAAGAGGCTAGAAAGACAAAGGAGCAAGAAAATATCAAACGCAAGCTGGAGAGGAATAAAGCAGCGAGGAGGAGTAGCATAGTGGCTGCTCGACAAAGTGTGGGTCGTGGACGAGCCAGTATGGCTCGTAACGCTGCCGCAGGTGAGTCCTGATGTGTCGCTTTGCTCTGTTTGAGATGAACATACATGTCGTAGCGCCGCCTAAACCGAAACCAAGTCGATTTGGATTCTTAAGTTCGGCCAAGAATCTCGTCACAGGTATATGGAAAGGCAAGGCAGCAAAGGTTGATGCGCCAGTGCATACTACTACTGGCATCCCCGTGTCAACGAAATCTACGCCCGTAGTGGTTCAACCCTCAGCAGCTCCTGCGCCTAAGGTGGTTGCCGGCCATTCTGTAATTGACAAGAAGGCTCCCAGCGGCAGTAGCAGCTCCCGAGACTTCTCGGGCTATTTGAAGCCCGCAGGCACAGACAGGGCGAGCACCGTGAAATCTACTACAAGTGCTCGCTCCCGAAGTCCCATCCCATCTTTCGGGGCCACGGCTGGCAGCGCTTCTGGCACGTATACTTCCTCTGCATCGTCGGCTGCAACCAAGGGAACAGGCGTTCGGCAGAGCTCTGTTGGAACAAGAACCAGTGCCGTCGGTAGCACCGTCAATTCCGTTGGAACCCGAGGCACTTCCAAAGTATCATCCATGGGCGTACGAAATAATCGCACCTCAATCCCTTCCGAGTCGGTTCAGGCTAACTCCAAGAGCCCAAAGAGCTCGCTACCTCGGCTCGCCTCTCGACCATCGACAGTGTCGAGGCTCATGGCTCCGACGGCTAGCTCGTTGGCTAAAATTCATGCCAGAGGAAGTACGACTGGCCTGGATACCGTTAAGGAGAAGGAAAACCACCCTCGGCCGACCTTGGGAATCGCAATGACAACAAGTCCAAGGCCCGGCATCTTCAGCAAGCACTTGTCGCCTTCCCCTTCGCTATCCGGTATCCCGTCTCCCATAAAGACTGGGTCATTTATGTCTCTTGGAGCTGCAGCAGCATCGATAGCAAGTACCTCCACGAAAGACGCGACAGACCCGATGACGAAGCCTAGATCACTAAATGGTAGAAAGCCTAGGATATCAAGGTCCAAGGTCATCGCAAAACTCGCGTCGCAACGAGCTGCTGCGAGCACCAGTGGACAGACCTTGAGGCCAAGCCTTGATGCTGGCCGAGCGGGAAAGACAAGGTCCAGCTTGGGTGCCAAGGCTCAACGGGAGAGCCTTGGTGGCGCGCTCAAGAACGGGAAAGGCGAAGCCGTTTTGATGGCGAAACGAAGGGCACGGGCGAGTGAATATGTTAGAAGGAAGAGCCTGAAAGTAAACGTAAACACCGCCATGAATGTGGACGATTGATTCACCTTCGCCTGTTCCTCACTTTATATTTATTATTCGAGTTTGGTTTTTCACTCATCTTGATGCAAATCTTCTGGTCATCCTGCCTCCGCAAATGATGTATATGTTATGATGTACCTTTGAACCACCCAATACCTTGTGTACATATATATAGTTGGGCTGGGGAAAAACCAGTTCAACGCCTAAGAAGAAGAATACGAAATTAAGCTAGAAAGATCAGACAATGCAGGCACCCTCACCGTTGCATCCATGTGGCGAAAGTAACTGAATTTGTCGATTCGCCTTGTTCGCACCTTGGAGGGAATGCAGTATTCAAGTTACATCCAAACCCTGCTACAGTCCCTGGACGAGACCTTCCGGGTGCCGTTCAGGTTCACGAATCATATATGAAACACGAACGACGCTGATGAGATTATTATAATAAAGACCGGATACCCTGTGTCGTTGGGGGAACATGGATGACTTGACATCGACCTGGACAATGAGGAAAGGCCCAAGAAAGGGCCTGCCGATGCGGGACGCCCCGGCACTGGCAAGCTGCGGGCGCGCCGAGTCCAAAGGCATGCGGGGACGTGATACTTTTAGAACGGGGACGGTAACGTTCGGGTCGGGCTGGGGTCGGCCATGGTGCACGATGACCGAAAGCAATTCATTCTGGTACAATACAGTCATACGATGGGGATATTCACCGTCGCTTCAACTTTAATTTCAGCTTCCGGAGTCCCTTCGATATCCTCTTCCTCAGCCGCTGTGGTAGCCCACATCAGTCAGGTGAAGTCTGAGAGAGCGTATGACGGCACATGCAAAACCCACGATAATCCGTTTCGGGAATTGTCATCAGCCCAGTAGACAGGAATGTCTACTATTCGAGACTGACGGAAGGCTATTCTCTCTTGCAGTAGGTCCTCTTGCGTATTCATGGGCTAGTACCCAAACTCAGCAATGAGACTCTCAAAGTGATAAGGGAACACTAACAGGGAGCTCGCTGATGTGGTCGTCATTGCGCGTATAATACGTTGAATGCCGATACGGGTAGTTCGACATTCGACATTCGTAAAGTAGAGATGTGTAAGAGGGGGAGGGCGAAGGGGTTTAACGTTTAAGGGCCGCGTAATCTGCATCAAAGATATTATATATCTAAGACCTCGACTAGCAACGGCTGGCGGCTTTTGGATGAGACCGAGCTTGAAGGACAGGTAAAACAGTGCCTCATTCGAAATGTCTCCATTGCGCCATGTAGATCAAAGTGGATGCATAGGAGGCAGACAGAAGCTAGATTGACGACATGAGCTTGGGAACGCTATCACCGGCGACAATCTACCAACACGGTTCAATGAGCGCAGTTGCAGGGCCGAAGACGAGGGAGGTGGTTACCTTAAGCTTCCTAATTAACTCCGCTTCGGCAACAGAATGCAATAATCACATTTAGCCTCACGCTGCTGGATTTTACTTGTTCGCAATGCGATCGGCTACATCCCAGAGACCTGGCAAACCTCAATCTACCGATGCGAGGTGTATTAACAGCAGGATATCAGCGAACATACCTCTTAGGGCAGGGAGTATTCACACCAAATCGAGACATTCGAAGTACAAGGCACTGAACCTACAACGATCACACGAGGGAGCAGCAGAGGAGCATCATCAGTGATAATCTGACAGGTCAAAGTTCTTCAAGTTCACGTACCGATGGAGCTAGATATTAGCTGTGTGGCGTGTGGCTTGGACCCTACTATAGGCTGGACAGTATTGTAGGCAAACCAAGTGCGTGTCTGGGGATGCCAGCAAAGCCCTTACCAATATGGACAAAAGGAAACGCATCCACGGCGAGGAAGAGACGATTTGGCTCCCACTTGCAATGAAACGCTCGGGCTACGAGGTGACATATGATGCCTTCTTGGTTTCCCTTGATGGTGGGACTGCAGAAGTTATTACTTGATCCACATAAAGGTCAGGCGTCAAGCAATAATGCTGGATCCGATGGCCCCTTGCTGAGCTCACAATTAACGGGAAATCGCTCGTCGCTGTCTCTGCAACAACATGTGGCTTTCCCACTTGTTGCCAAATCATGCATTTTTCATATCACCTAGGAATTCCGAACTGAGGTTACGTCTCAGTTCCAGATCAAAGAAGCAACGTACTGTCACTCAAAGGCTGTGTGACTACAAGGATTTCGTCAGTGGACGGACCCAATTGTCGATCCCCGATACATTACCCGTGTACCATGCGGACCTCCGCAGAAGCAAGGGTAGACGAGTTTCGTGGTGTGTAGATGGACCCAGTTCCAGCACCACTATGGTAGTACGCCGTAATGGAAGACAGTAACTGATCGGCACTAATTGAACGCTCATGACCGTTGGGCGGAGAAATGCACCAGGCTCACTTTATGCGAAAGGTAGAAGCTAGGCCTTGAAGGTGCAGCCCATCTCGGCTCACTTGATTACACATTCCAAATAAGCCCAGAAGGCCGCCCTACGTGCAAGCGGTGCCGTGCTACCTGAACGAAATCAACAACCATGTCACAGTCACCACAGCAGAGGAATGTAATCAAGCCTTGAGGCTAGCCAACCAATGTACTAGAAGCCATTAACTGGGGGCTGCAGGACAAAGCGGCTCTATATGCGACAGATTCAGATAGCCATCGTTTGCATCCGGGAGACATACATGTTCTTACATCAAGCCCCAGATTCCAATAGCTCGCCATGTCTTTCGCTGGCTTGATTGACAGCTTGAGTAAGGACGCTACCTGACTCCCAATGCAAAGATCCGGTCCAGAGCTTTCAGATACACTCCGTCCGTACAATGTGGATGAGCTTACCATGCTTCGTGAAGGAATCTCCGCCAGGGCAGATGCGCTCTCATTAACAACGGTTATCGAGGTACAAGCCAGTTTCCACTTAACCGCGGCTTAACGGGAGAAATTCTTGTCATGCCTCAAGTGACGAATTGAAAAGCCATCAGCCTAACCGCAAAGCAACAAATATGAATTGGAATGTGCATGGTCAAGGTTTCCAGGAATCACTAAGACTTCCAGTAGTCATACATCCTGTTGTACATCTCATTCATTCGTTTTTGAGTCTTGAGGTCTTCTTCGCTCATGTGCGGAGTCGGAACTATATACCAGAGTTCAGGAAGAATAGTGGAAAAAAGAGGACCTAAGGGACTTACGTGGGCGTACCATCCTCACCATCTCCTCCCACTCTTTCAATGGAGCCAAACCCGCCACAATGGCCGAAGTCATAGGACTAAAAATATTGAGCTTCCCTGCCGACCCCAACGGCAATTCTACCACAGTCAAGAACTTCTGCATTCGACCCATGGAAATCATTTTCTTGAACATCGGAACGAGCTCCGTCTTCCATATTGGATCACTAAATAGTTCGGGGAAGTCGCCGAATCGCTTGACGTGGCTCACTCTCGACTCTGCAAGGAGTGGGAAATAAATGAGAGGAATTTCGTCAGGAGGAAAGGGCGAAGGTTGGTCTTTGGCGGCGAGGAGTGTATTGACCTTTTCGATAAGCCCTTGGTGTCGCCGCGCAACGTTCTCCAGCTGCGCAAGGTAGAGCAGCCCCTTGCAGTTGTTCGTGTTGATAAGATGAAAGTCCGCTACGGTGAAGGAAGGCCTTAGCAAAGACGACGGGGAGATCGATAACGAGCTCAACTTTTGCTATATTGAAATAGCTTGCAGGATACTCGATGGCCTCGTTGCCAATCCACTTGTTGACATTCTTTCGAACAGTGCCTTGTAACTCGACAACCACTGCACACTTGCAGTGGATAATCATTCCCCCTTCGCGAACACTACCGAGGCAAAGGTCAGTATATACCTCAAACCCAAAAGGGGGTCACCAACGGTTGCACATTTATTCAAACGTTTCGCCTTAGCTCCCATCTTGTTCCATACATCTTCATATATTAATACCAGGCCTTCATCGAAATGACTCCAGTGGGAAACAGCAGATTGATATGACGGCATATGGATTAATCCCTTAGAGCGCTTAAAGATGGCAGGATATGCGGAATGAAGGTAAAGGTGGTCAGTGAATGAACGAAGCTGGGCAAGTTGATCAGCGGTCGGGCGAGTTGCAAACGCCATTCTACGGAGTTTCGTGGTGGCGCCAGCTTTGAGCATTTGAGCAGGAGCGGACAATGTGGACGACATAGGAAGGCCCACGATGAGTCGGCAGTATGACGATGATGCTGAATTCACGCTAGCGTGAAAATCACGATGGGCTTTTTGAGCTGGCAAAAAACTAGCGCGACGGTCAAACAGTTGCATTACCACGTGCGTGATTCGTTGGAAGCCACTTTGTATCTGTACGGGGTCACAGTGGTAGTCGTCGGCCTGAAGGAGGGTTAAGAGATGTTGGACGGCATTCTCTGCAAGCGTAGATACAAACTTGATGTCTTTGTGCTCCGGTGGACAAGTAGCCATGCGCAGAAAGTAGTGCTCCATATGAGCTAAGTAGAGTCCAACCATGGCGTGCGAGTCTCCCAGTTTGAGAATGATCTCCTCAGCAGGTGCCACGGTGCCTTCCTTAAGAAAGTACCAGACGAATCGTTCGACATCGTGAAAGAGTGTGGTCGGAAGCAAGTTATCCCAATCGATGAACAATAATTCGGTCCAGAGCTTGGAGACTAGTTCAACGAAGGAACCGTGAATCCTAGCGTCAAATTGGTTCGTAGCATGAGCCAAGGTCTTGATGATGCTAGCGAGCGAGGAGATTAAGAGGAGCGCATGCAAAGATGGTGCGGAGTCTGGGCCTGAGACCCGACAAAGGGAATATGTGCATGAAAATGTGAGCCATGGAAACAGTCGGCTTTGTTTCTGGAGGAATAAGTTTGAAAGTATGGCCAAATCATGGTCATCCTCGCGTAAACTACCGCTCAGCTGCGACAGGAGACGCAGGGATGCCATATGCCTGTCAGAAGGCTCACCAGGCGGAGATGTGTCCAGCAATGATGGAAGTTCATCCGGATTCAAGATGGCCAAAGCTAACGAAGCGATCTGACAAGTTGTCTGCAGATCCAGCTTGTTGCTCTGGCAGTAAACTTGTAGTGGGAGAACTGAGCCAGTTCTTGCCTGAAGAGCTAGGAACTGGAGGCGGGAAAATCAGTGAACAGAAGGAAGTGATATTGTTTGAACAAAAACCTTTATTTCATCTGGAAGCGATTCCAACTGGGCATCGTCAATATCAATCTCTGGCATAGTGGACGACTATGATGGTCAGGATGGTAGGAAGCCCAGCAGCATGTTGAAAACATGTTGCATCGTTTACGTTTGGTTCAACTAACGGGCGCTTATACTAAGCATATCACAAGCGCCCATTTACTTCCTTTGTTGTGGCACCCATGGTGGCACCACCACCCGCATTTCCTCTTTTGATTCCGGCGACTCGCCAGCAACTTCATGGCAGGCCAATGCACGCCTTCAAGCCATAGTTGTGGACAATGAGACCTCCAGTGGGTATATAAGCTGAAGCTGCTCCACGATGGTTGCGTATCCCACTTGCTCAACTGCCCTTCATATACGACTCGACGCGTAGAACGACTATTCTTGTATATCTATTCTCCCATGGACCACGTCGACCAAACCTATTACATCCGCCCAGAGATGTAAGTCCGCTGTCCACTTCAATTTCTACGACTTTGCTGAAGCTTCTTGGTCATCTAGCCAGCTCTTGCTGAATGCTTACGCTGATGATGTCGCAGCAAGCATGATAAATCCGCATCTCCTGCAAAAGTCGAAAGTTCCCCGCACTATGATGTTCAGCGTCAACAACCCCTTGTTCTCGCCCACCATGATCCTGGCGCTGACTGAACCCTCAATCGAACCCGACCCATTCGCGCTTATTTTGCCAATGTGGACCGAGGTCTACGACGCGTACTTCACTGCGCTACTTCCAAAATCCCGTCTAACTAACAACGCCTACGGCCCTACTTTGCCGTATGACAAGAACCTTGCTGTCGTTCACCTGGAAATACCCTCGATCGAAATGTTCATCCTCATCTACAGGTTTATTATCACAAGGGATGAAGATCTGGTCATCGATGCTATCATGCCGCCTGCCCTAGATCCGACGCTGGACAAGGTTTATTGGGAATCTGAGCAAAGGTTGCTTCGCCTGAGGATGACCGCCGCTCGACTTGGCTTACCCCGTTTCCCTACGTGTCTGGATATCTGGGACGCGATCAAACAATGCCGGAAGCTACTTGATCATCGTGCAGACCACTTGAAGGGGAAGCCGCCCTGTGACATGTGCCGTTATGGTGTAAATTTCCGCTTGTACTTAGGGCCCCGTTAGAGCCTCTGTTCTGAGTGTTCAGTTGAGCCAATGTCACTTGCTGTCATTACTGAGGGTCCACCACCAGTACAAAAAACACTAGGAGTGCTGTAAATTGATAAGTTCATCGTCTATGCAACAACCGCAGCGCTAATTCTTCATCTGCTTCGATATCGTCTGTCGGTGAAGAAGCCCTTTTAGAAGTAGTATTGAAGGGCCTGCTCCGTTTGGCAGGCGGTGGTGCACTCTGCCAGTGGTCGTCTTCATCTGAGGATGTCTCGGGTAGGTCAAACTCCGGCGAGACGTAACCATCATCTTCAGGCATATCCACGACGGGGCCAACCTCATCATCGTCTCCGCGCACCATCTCAAAAAGGAGTAATGCAGTGAGGCCACAGATCGGTTTAGCAAGAAGTGATGCTTACCCCTCGGTCCCTCTCTTTCCGCTTTCGCTTCTTCTCTCGTTTCTTGTCCTTCGCCTCTTGCTTATCAGCAACATCAGTCACTCTCATCTTACTTCTTTCCCCTTCAGCAAACTTCAACCCTTCCTTGTTAACACCTTCCAACCCACCCCGCTCATGATAAAACTCGTCCCCATCAGCAAGCTCGTAGAGCTCGTGCGGGTTCCCTTCATCGTCAAATATCAATCTCTTGGGTAAACCGCCAGTGGCTATGGCGCGCTTCGCTTTCCCCATGCGTTGCTTCCGTTTTGATAAATCTTCCGTGGGGTCATGGTCAAGGGTAGGGTCCTCGTCGAGATCGTGGTTGGCTCGTTTCAGGGTGATGAAATCATCATCACCATCCACGTCTGCCTCGTGGTCAATGAGCTTATTGTAATGCTCCGAAAGGATATTTTGATTCTTCCTTTCGAACATGCGATCATATTTGGTTCGTACGCCGTTCTTCTTTGGTCGCGTAAAGTTAGCATCACTTCAAAAGTTTCTGGAGCAAGAATTACTGACTTGAGATTTCCGCCTAACATCTCCACTAGGCACTTCGTCTTCACTTCCTTCTGATGACGACACTTCGCCAGAGCCATCATCGGACTCGAGGTCAGATGCTTCCGATTCATCGCGAGGGTTTTCTTGGAGGGCATCTGCCCTGGCAGCAGCAACTGCTTTCGATGCATTCTTCTTCTGCGCCGCCAGTCCCTTACTGAGAAACTTGATCTTCGGCGCCCCAGGCAGGCCTAACGACTCAGCAAACCGAGCGACAGGCAGACCTTCAAGCTTAAAAATAGACTTGTTCTTCTGGAGATAGATAGAACGCATATACGAAACAAATGCCTGCAGGAGGATGTGATAGGGAAAACATTCATCAGCATCCATAACTACGAAGTCCATCAAGAAGATGGTACGAACCCTTTGACCGAGATACTTGATTTCGGGGTCTTTGAAGGCAAGATTCTGTAGTTCGTTCTCGATGCTACGCGTTTTGCTGGGTCGAACTTTGATATGGGAGACATCAATTCCTTTGGCTTCCAAAGCAGCCTTCATCCCTTCTTCCTCGCTTGGAAGAAGGAACATCAACGCCTTACCAGAGCTATCATATCTGGCAGTGCGACCCACACGATGTATGTAAGTCTCGGCGTCCTCGGGAGCATCGACTTGCACGACCCAATCAACTGCAGGGAAATCAAGGCCTCGAGCAGCAATATCGGTGGCGAAGAGCACAGCGTGTGATGTTGAAGTAAACTTAGCATACATGCTCAGCCGCGTAGCTTGCTTCTGTTTGCCATGCAGGTGAAGTAGTGAAATACCAGGGTGCAACTTGCAAAACGTTTCGAAGACGAACCGAACCTGCTTGCAGCTTGACATGAAGACCAGGATTTTGGCTTGCAGATGGGTTTTTATGAAACTAAACAGGATGTCGAGTTTCTTGTCCAGGTCACAGACGGTATAGTGCTGCTCCAAATTTTGTGGGGTGGCGGAAGTGGACGGACCACCGATATCACCAACGCCGATAGGAACAGGGTCTTTGAGACTGAGGCGTGCAAGATCCTGGACGGACTGAGTTTGTGTGGCGGAGAAAAGGAGGGTCTGCCGTGATTTGGGCAAATGAGCGAGCAGTGCAGAAAGAGTCCGCGAAAACCCCATATCCAAGATGCGATCAGCCTCGTCAAGCACTGAAAACGACTTCAATGATTGTCACAAGGACGCATTGTTGAAGACACACCAAGCATTTGCAAATTATCAGCGTTGAAGCCCAGGGTCTGATCCATATGCTGAAGCAATCGGCCAGGAGTTGCAACCAAGATATTCATTCGTGATAAACGGTCCTTCTCGTCCTTCAAGTTCTTTCCGCCGATAACTAAACCCGCAGAAAAGGAATGATACCCGCCTATAGACCGCAAGACTTCAAAAATCTGCACTGCCTGTGAAAAGAATAGAATCATCAACACGGTCGTACCCTGATCATGATCAATCTATAACACTCACAAGTTCACGCGTTGGAGAGATAATCAGAGCTCCAAGTCCATCAGCTGGGCCCCACTTCTGGCGGTACAGGATTTCCAGCACAGGAACGAGGAAAGCCAGGGTCTTTCCGCTACCCGTTCTAGCGGCAGCGAGAACATCCTTGCCTTTCAAAGATACGGGTATACTCTTCGCCTGTATGTCTGTCATATCTACGAAGAATGCTTTCTTCAGTCCTGTACGGCGATTCAGTAAAAAAGCTCCGGTATCAAGTTGTCAGGGAGGGACGCGCCTCGTTTGGTATGATCAGTAATGGGGAGATCGGAGAAGGCTCGTAGGTTCTCAGGTGGCTCCTGAATCCAGTCTACACCGTTGAGCCCGCATCAGAACACTCAGTAGGGAATGCTCACGAAGGACATAGCCATTTGATCTAGTGACTGGAGATTCTTTACTTCAGCTGCTCTTCGCGCTTTGTTTGACTTGACAGGCTTGACCTTGCGCTTCGTTTTGTGTTTCGAGGGGCCTGCCATTGCTGAATTGGCGGTCGACATCGTGGTCGATAGCGGAGATCGTGGACGGAAGAAATTTAGCCGCGTGAGAACAGCCTCGCCAAACTGTTTCCACGCATCCCTGAACTTCTCCTGCACACGACCATCTGAATGGATTCAACGCGGCCTGGAACCGGTGCTGGAGATAATTGGGTTTAGTGCTGTGCATCGCCTCACTTCGTCCTGCGTGACAATCGCCTGTTTGCTGTGGACACAAACAACATTGTATATAGCCGGGACAATCACGGCGACCCTCGTAACCCACTTCACCTTTACACTATCATCACAATGGGCCGTTGGACGCAGTACGACGATGTGAGTACCTTCGGTCGTGTGAGTGACTACCTAGTGCTAACTGACACTGACCGTCAGGATAAATACCGACTACCTGATGGTGTCAGGAGGATTGGCTATGACGCCGATTCCGGTGTGTACACCTACAAGGATGACCGGGGCGTTATCTACGAAGGGTTGCCGCATCAAGAATATGGCAAGCTGAAGCCGCAGGGGCAGAGCTCAGCGGTGAAGAGACCTATGTTTGATAAAGGTGTGTGGGATCTTTATCTTCGTGGATATGTCTGAGACGACCACCACAGACAAATCACAACTCAAGCTGGACACAGGGAAAGCTGCAGCTGGACCCAAGTCCTTCGCTGATATCCTATCGCCAGATCAAGTGACGGCGGCGACTCCCATTTCTGATGGGAAACCATTCAGTCGCTCTCCATCAAGCTCCCCAGTGGACCCCAAGTCCCGCTTCATCAGCGCTGTACGCCGGGTGGCCATGCCCAAAATGCAGAATGTTGTCAATAGCGTGATGAGCCGCTCCGCCTCCCGTCCATCGGATACGGAGAGCATTCGGGAAAAGCTTCTACCTAGAGAGACGCGCTTCTCCAGCGACTCCACTCCACCCATGTCAGAGCTCAAGAGTACCCCTCTAACCAGATCGGCCACGAGCGCTCAGCATCGCTCCTCCAGCAGGTCGTTAGAGAGATCGTCCACTATGTCCTCGAGCTTGACGAGATCATCCACGACGTCCTCGCATCGCTCGAGCTCCTCTCTGGTCAGGTCGGCAACCAACGCATCGTCAAGCTCAGGCTTCACGACATCAGCGGCCAAGCCCTTATCAAGTTCGGGCTTGCTCAGGTCAGCGACCTCGGCAGCTTCGCGCTCAGGGTCTGGTCTCGCTCGTTCGGCTACGAACGCTTCCACTCGCTCTAGCTCCTCTATAGGGCATCTCATGAACGCGAAGCCAATGCGTGTTGCCTCGATGAAGGATTTGCCCAACATTCCATCGGGCTTACCAGAACCTCCCAAGTCCACGAGGCCGTCTTCACATTCATCGTCGCGAAGGCGGCCTGTTGAAGCCGTTTAGATGTTCTCGGATCTATGCCCACTTTTGAACCTTCTCAGTTTGGATTTCTCTGCTGTATCTGTTATCTGCACACTCTGTATTATGTAGAATTTTCCAGCCCTAACTTGTCCGCATGTACCCTTTCTCTATCCACCTCTTCTAATATTCCACATTCTGTGAAGAGGCCCCTAATGGAATGTTTGATCGTGAGATTGAGCGTGTCCCGGATTGGAGCTCTCTCCGTGCACAGGCGGAAGGGTCTTGAAGACAGCAGTTTATGAGCGCCAGGAGTCATGCCACATGCTTGGAACTCCTCACCTGCCAGATTCATCATCATCATCATTACAGCCTAGACGACAAGGAAATCCCTCTTTGCCAGATTCAGAAGAAAACGAGATGTCGACACATCCCTCCGGAGACACCACGACACGCCACGACTCGTCGGATGGTTTGAGGGGCAATATCCTTGAAAATGAATCTATTGCACTGCTGGACGATGACATGAGTATCCATATGAAAGGTATTGTGCTCGCTTGCGGCAAATTCGCTGAGCTCTGACCTGGCCAACCACAGGGCAAGAAACGCGGCTGCTGAGAAGAATTGCTGCTTCTTTCTTTCTATTTGGATTGATCAATAACGGTCGGTTAACTCGCATGCAAGAGTCGCTGGGTCAACGCTGATCATGCATTTGTTTTGTAGTACTTTATGTCATAATTCTCTCAGCTGCGCTGGACCTCGTCCCACCATCCACCCCTAAAGGTATAATAGCATTCTGCAATATTGCGCCGTCGCTGGTAGCCAAGGTTGGTTGGCCGTACGCGTTGAAGGGACGGATACGATATACTCGACGTCTTCTAGGATGTTGTTTGCTGAGCGTGACTGGTATGCTGGTGCGTGCATTATTACCCTGTCTTGCAGATTTACCTACTCTGTCGCGTTCTTTCTCGATATCCAGGTCGTCGCGGGCTTTGATAGCCTGCTGATGAGACTTGTGGGCATATCACTGGCGTCATTCTCGTCAGGTCAGGACATTCCCTTACGCCTCCCATGTTACTTGCTTACAGCTAATGAACAGGCCTGGGCGAGCTCACATTTCTCCAACTATCTACGACCTATTCACCTCCGTCTGTTGGCGGACGTAGTGTCAGGTATGCATATATCTACACCGTAGATTCTTTCCATTCACGATTAGTAGCTATTTTGCCTCGGGGACTGGGGCTGCTGGTCTGGTCGGTGCCTTGCTTTGGTGGGAAGTTCGGGGACTGGGAGTTAGAACTGGTGTTGGCCTTTCGTCGGTTTGCCTCACCTCGCCTCGTATTGTGGCCTGCACTGACCTTCAACATAGATCATGCCCTTCATAATCCCACTCACATATTTCTTCCTGCTGCCTACTCCTTCTGAATTCCTCGAGACCGACACGTCTTCCATTTACGAAGAACGGGACCTCACTACCAGTTACTCCTCGTTGCCGTATGCGCCCGTGGCCACCGCAGAAGAGGAAGGAGAGGAAGAAGGAAGTATAATGACAGCAGTGAAGAGGGAAGTCGCGTTGACCGCGAGTGATAAGTGGCGTCTAGTGCAACCAATGCTCTTGAAGTACATGTTACCCTTGTGTGAGTTCATTTTGTTCAAAGCACGCGATGATCTGAGCTTTCCATCAAATGTTAGTCTGCGTATATTTGGTATGGCTCCCCGTTATCAAGTCTTCCTTCATCTCTAACAGACTGGGATGAGGCAGTTTGAGTATACTATTAACCAGGGCATTGCACCAACGCTTCTCTACCCGGTTCCTTCTCCAGCGGATCATTGGATACTTAGCAGAATCATCCACTCGGTGCGGGATTATTATCCACTCTGGCAGGTACTCACGTCCTTCCCCACCAATTTACCCAAATCATTGACGCCAACCCCTCACTCACTTTCAGCTTGTCTACCAAGCAACAGTCTTCCTGTCCCGTTCTTCTATATCATGGGGATTCCCGCCACTTCCATCAAGGCTGCTTCCAATGCCTGCGATTGTCCAAGGAATAATACTGCTGACTTTAGCTTCTGAGGCTGCTGTAGGGTTCTTCCCCGAAGACTCAGAAGGTGCGAGCTTTACGATGGTATTCCTCCTTGTCAGTTTAGAAGGCATCTGTGGTGGTCTGGCATAGTATGTTTTTTCCCTCCTCCTTCTCTGACATACATGATTCCCATGTGCAATCCAGTGTCAACGTTTTCTACCGCATCAACCAAGAGCAACCGGACCCCGCCACTGTACACGACGTAGAGCGTACCCGTCAGGAACGCGAATTCAAAATCGGATCCATTGGGTTCTCTGACTCCTCAGGCATTCTTCTGGCTTCTATTATCGCCATGCCGACAGAGCTGCAGCTTTGCAAGGCGCAGGTTGCGAGGGGGAAAATGTTGTGCAAAGGACTTTGATGTGGTGTACATACGTTGTTGGATATAATAGAGTGTCAAAGTATATCGTTGAGTCCCTTTTAGCAAAAGAGATCCAACACACGACACTGTTGATTTCCTCGTAGCCGATTTGAACGACTGACCTCCTCATTACTAGTGAGGCGCTCTACCAACTGAGCCAACGAGGATTACTCGCTAATAAAGCTTATTATTTGATAAGCCACGTATGTCACACATGTTACAGTTGCAGTGTCCCATTGACAGACCAAATTACAGGACCAACTATGTATACGACTCCAATAACCCAAATAAATGGTCTATATGAATGATAATTAATCATCAAAAATATGACGAGGCGCGCCGACTTGGTTCATATATGACAACCAAGTTTCCTGAAGACCACTATCATCAGCGGCAATCCCATGTAAAGCCGCATCAGGTGTATAATGCGAAGGGTGCTGAGCCGTGCCAGCTTGCGCAGCCCGAAGACGGTATTGGTCATCATGGTAGTAGACGCCATCATTGACGGGCCAGTACTCCATGGTGGCAGAAGGTGGATGGGACTGGAGTTCAGTAGACGAGGGGTATGCAGGTTCTTCTAGCGAATTATGGTGGAAGGAGGGTGCAGGATAGGAAGCATGAGACTCTGCTTGGCCTGCGTAGTCTTCCCACTGTTGTACCATTTGCGGTGGCTGCTGGGTTTGGTGATGGGAATACTGCCTCGCTGTCCGCTGGCTAGACTGACCAGCTGCGTACGATTCATGCTGACCATGTTGAACGGACTGAGGCGGAGGATGATATGGATGAGAGTGGGAGGCAGTTTGCTGTCGCTCCATCGAGCGGCCTGCAGCATTGGTGTGTGTCGGCTGGTTCGCAGGTTGGTCGATCCGGCTAGTTGAACATTGTCGGCCGGCATGGGGATACGCTGACTGACTAGCCGCTGGTCGACCATGGTACTCTGCGGGGGTGTCATACGGTGGAGGCGGAATGGGTTGTTGGTCGCGAGGTGGGTAGTGATAGTGGTGGTGCTCATGCCGATGGTAGGATTGAGGTCCCGCTGGTTGGGAATCGTGCTGCTGGACACGCTGTGGCTGAGGCGCATGGTCAGCATGGATGGACTGTGGTACTGGCTGGTGTATGGAATGAGAAGCATTGGCACGGGCAAGCTCGTGGGACGACGCTGGATTCATGGATCCATATGTCGCCTGAGGTGCAGAGTGGAGGGCCGGATGTCGAGAAGAAGGTGGAGACTCCTCGGGGAAGCTTTGAGAGTATTCCCCTCCCTGCTGGTATACGCTATGGTGCTGATGGCTGGTCGCTTGCTGCCGATCATAGCGATATTCTGCTTCAGATTGCTGACTCGGGGAATGTTGTACCTGATAAGCATTTCGGATTTGAGCGCGGATATGCGACTCGAATTGGTGGAGCTGCTCTGCCAAAGTTGGATGCATACCAGCGAAGGCGGGGTTACTGGAGATATCATCGTGGACAGGGCTTGGACCAGGGAGAGACCTTGCTTGTGAACTCTCGTCTAGAGCGGGCATCGGCGGGGAGGCAGATTTAGTGACAACAGAATGGGTCTTTCCACCGAAGATGGATAGCTCATCGTTTATATCGCGGCTAGTTGAAAGTGTGAATATGTCATTCGGAGCGGGATGGTGTATTCCATTGTGCGCATCTTGGTATACCTTCTGAGCCTTCGTCCATAAACGCTGGATAATGGGCTAAAAGTTGTCATCATCGAATCAGTAGCCCAACGAGGAGAGGCGGGTATCACGTACAAGAAACTTAACTGCTCGTCCACCGTATTGAGAGGCCTTCTCAAACAGGTCATAGGCTCTTCTGAGCTCTATCAGCGCGGCTGAGGCAACCTTATTCTTCGTGCAGTGAATAACGACCGATGAAAGCATGACCTGTGCCTCACAAGTCAGCACTTGCGAAGGAGCGGAAGAACGTTCAGCCGTACTGAAGACGAGAAGGCGTGAGTCCAAAGAACCCAGAACCTCGCTATTTGGGAGGGAAACATAGAGAATTGGACTTCTAGTCCGGTGATGACCTCACAAGCGCTGCGATAGCCAGCCAGAAACGATGGGGCATATGGGCTCTTGATAGGGTCGCTCGGATAACTTGATATTGCATGCGCAAAGAAGCAACGGTGAATGTACAGTAGCGCTGTTTGGATTACGGGAGATAATGACACAAGTGTAAGTAGACGATTAGATGAAAGAAGTAAGAAAAGCTCAACTAAATTCTCGGTAGTTGATGGGCATGAAGTGTTGCATTGTTTGAGATAAACCTGCACCTTGTGGGGGGGCCCCTAGTGAGTACGTGGGCATAGCCATATCACGAATCTTTCGGTCTAGCTGAAGGATAATTGAGTACTTGGGAGCACGGGACGTTAATGTGCCTTGGACGACCGCCGAAACACACTCTGCACCAAAGCGAGCTTTCCAGAATGGGACTAGAAGCAGGGGAAGATAGGAGAGTCTCGCAACGAAAAAGGAGCCAAAGCTTACAACTCGGTTGTATGGAACCGTCATCCGCCATGGTTTGATCCGTATCGTATGGTAGCTCGCAGTCGACGAATGGAAGGGCAAAGGAGGGCAATCGACCGGTGGCGAGGCTCTGGAAGGCATTAACTTATTGAGATAGAAAGTGAGGAGGTCAGGGGTTACCTGCCAACAGTCAGTGATGAACAACTCCCAAAAGAGAGCACGCCGCTTCTGAACTTCTGAGGGTGGCAATTTGAACCGGGCACAATCCTTGTCTGTTTGGCAGCTCAGTACTGATTTAAGAGGAAATTGTGGGGGGAACGCACGAAGGCCAATCTGATTACAGTGAGACGTCTGTCAGATTCCTTGATCAAGTATGTGGATACCTGGACTTACACTTTGAGCCAGTTTAGTTGCTAACCCCATGAGGGCCCACGTTCTCTCGATGCTGTTGTCGCCACTGCATAAGCCTTCGTAAATGGCCATGAGGGAGAGCGTCTGTACAGTTGCCACAGACGGTGTCCGATCTATGACAGGTTCCAGAGTAAGAGCTGCCCTGGTCAGTTGGAAGTACTGATGCGCAACAGGGTTATCTGGGGCCGGTGGAAGCGCGTCGTCAGTCAACGCCCCAAAGCAAAAAATCACAAACAACAGCGCAAGATCATGAGCGGTCCCCTTGCTTGGAGGCGTACGACTAGGTCCCAGCACGGCACTCGCAGAGGATTGTAAACCGCACATCTGTGGCCCAGGGCGGAAGGAGGAGGATGACCCATGCGAGTTATCTGGATACCACAGTGGAAGTATCTCTTCATAAACCTGACGCTTAGTGACGGCTCCGAAAAACCACGGTGCTTGCTCCAAATAGAACTCGCACAAACGCCAAGCATCGCTCCACTGCGGAAGGAATTTATCGACCAGATTTTCCAGGCTTGTCCCAGGCGCTTGCGTAATAAAAGGGAACGATTCGGCTAAGCTTGTCACCATATCTGGAGCTGAACTCTTCCAGACAGAGTTTGTTGTCCTATGTATGCTCCTTGACATGCTGTCGGGAGATGGGGAAGCTTCTCCATCCTATATCACTGCTCAAACTTCGTCAAGTAGTGGAAACACCCAGACGCGTACTATGAGCAGACTCTAGAGAATATTAGCAAAATGATAGCCACCACGCGCGTTGGACAAAGGCTTACCTCTGAACCGGCAGACCTGCCGTAGAATGTAGCAGTGCCATCGTCTCGGATAGCCAGCGTCCCAAACGCGTCAATATACTGAGACTCATCTACTTCCTCGGCTTCTACAGGTCCATCATGACTATCAACAGCCGAATGAAGATCGATACTCGATTTTATTAGTAGCAATTCACGGTCGAGGAGGGGATGTGTTTCCTTGCTGACGGTAGACTGCAGCACAAACAGGGCATCCTCGAGTTGTCGGATGCGGTCGCTCATCTGAGTGATTTTGTGATGTAGCTTTTCCGTGTCGGCCAGCACAAACCTGTGAGTGTTGGCATCTATCGTAGAGCAGGCGTAGTTCGAGTTCAATCTCCATACCTGGTTCCCTGACCGGTGATAAGGCTGCCGTTGGGACATATAGATTCGCAACCTCTTCGCTTGCAACTGGACATCAAAGGTCAATCAACGACTCGCATACTGAATAAAAGGCGGTCGACCTCGAGCAAGGGACGGTTTTGTCACACTTCAACTTCAGTCTATCAATCGTTCATCAATAAAGCTCGTATCAAATAGCGCATCAGATCCTCACCTCCGGCATTCCGCGCAGGACATAACCCCTTCTCTGACGTCAGCATAACCTCAGTTGAAACATTGTCGTATTACCCCGTGCTCGCTTTGCTTCCTTGTCCTGCACCCTTTGTGCATTCGTAGAGTGATTTCTGCTGGCCTGTGGCATTTCAACAAAACGCTGAACGCAGGAGGTGGGGTGACGAGTGCGAACGAGAACGAAGAGGATAAGCTCACCTCTCAACGAGGCGTCGTATCTAAGGTATTCATATCAATCTGGGAAAGAAGCCATGCAGCTGGTAACCCTTTGATAAGGCACCCTGTGGTACCTCCATCGAACCCCAGCTTCGAGATTCTATTGCCGCCAATTCTAGTAACGCTGAGGATTGCACATCGACAACGTAAAGAAGGTTGAAAATTAGCCATTTCGAGGATGGCAACTACCATCGTAGGCAGAATTGATACTCAGCGGGAGGACTTCGGGTTCTTTACGTCCTATCCTCCCCAAAACTCGCGAGGGTTGAACAAGCTTGCTAGGTTATTTCCAGGTCACCGAGTCAGCCGACCCCCTCTCTCGGGACACAGACGTCATGTCAAATTGAAGACGAAAGTCATGACCATCGAGGCCAGTTTGAAGGCTGAAGGCTGGAAAAATGATGGAGGATCAAACGAAACCTGAAGGCTGATCACGATTGAATCTGACGGACCAAGTGCCCATACAATATAGGTTCAAGACCAGGAAGATATTATGTTGTCTGGATGCTCCACGCAATAGGGCAATTCAATGCGATTCTAAAACAAGTAGAACGACAAATTAATGGGGTCAGCAGATAACGGCAAGAGTTGCGTTGAAAAAAAATCGGAGGACAGAAGGACCACGCGGGTCCCACTCCCGCGATCACGATCGTAAGGACGGTCGATGGAGGAATCGAGCGGGTAGTTGGGCACTTGCTCGCTTAGTGTTCGCTTCGAAATAGTGGCTCTTCTGTGATCAACAGTAGCAGCGCGAAACCTCTCCTTGCCTTGGACTGGGTTGGCAATCAAGAAACCAAGCTCGCTCGCCTGTCCCCTTATCCTGTGGTATGTGCCTTTGGTGAAGCCCACCTCAGCAGTCGTGCGACGAGCACAGCACTGAGCAAACTCATTTTTAAACGCACTAGAAAGCGAATTACATAAACGACAGCATCCGAGACATTGCAGAAAAAAGTTGACCTCCCTCAACCTGTACAACGACACGAGACGGATGATGTTCTTTCTAATACAAGCAAATGGTAAGATCAGCACGACTTTGGGAGGAGTGGCAATGACTCACAAATCAAGTTATGATCAAGCGCCCGCAAAATAGAGTACAGGAAATAGTATACAACCGTGGCAAACTCCTCAAATCACGCTTCTGCATTTTGGACAAAGAAAAAGCGGAAGCGATTCCTCCACTAGCGCAGCGCCAGAATTAATAAGATCATCCCAATCGTCAGTTAGCTCCTCGCCGTCAAGCACCCCAAATACTGCTTTCCTTGCCTCGACGACCATCCGTATATTACCAACAAGGTTGCCCTCGCCAAGCGCGCGTCCTTTGACAATTGGTTGCTGGGCAGCCAAAAGTAGTTCCTTAGGGATAGAATCGAGTCGTTGTTTTTGCACAGACTCATGTGTATCGTCAACAGGAATGATTATCCTGCTTTTTGAGGCTCCGCCACGTCGTCGCTTGGCTGGCGGGGAAGCAGGCGTATCAGACTCGGTGGGCAGGGAAATAGTGTCATCGGTGAGAGGCGAAGTCGATAGATAGTGCTGTAGAGCGGCCGTCTCATCGCTGCGCATTGAAGGTGAAAAAGTTGATTTAATGCCTTTGAGACATTTTTCATGATACCAGCGTCGACACGAGGGTCGAGGGCAAAAGTGCATCATAATGGATGTATTGGCTGGGGCGTAGGGGATTTTGCATAGACAAGTATTTGCGCCGGGCTTTATCTGGGGAAATGTGTAAGGTAGCGAGGATTTGGTAAAACCTATGACGCACTGAATCCGAGTTTCCCATTTCATTGTCGGGGACCAAACGGCTAATTCGTTTCAGCGCATATTCGAACTCATAACGATAGAAGAAGTCATCGTCTTCAATATCAGTTTGCTCGACGCTGTCTTCATAGTATCGTTTAACTTTGACTATGCCTGAGATGTCATCAGTCAGGAGGCTGTCAAGACAGTCAAACCGCTAGGTGACGCACCTTCAAACGACGAAGACGACACATAGTCGTATGTGTCAGACAACATCCGCTCATACGACGAACACGTTGAACTGTCGCTGCAAACCGGCATTGATTCAGCGGAGGCAACTCGATCCGAGGAGGAATAGAACCGACAAAGATTTCACAACTTGGCTGGCGTCGCTTCCTGAGTAATACCACTGAACGTAAGCCCACACATCAGGCTAGAGGGACCGCATAAGATAAGCTCAAAAACAATACGGGAAGTTAGCCACGCACCCCATCTCGCTGACGGCACCGAATATCTTTGATCTTCCCGAGCCAGTAGCGATGCTCCTGCAGCCTGACCGAGCTCTCGCCATTTTCTGGTAATATTAAGGCACTGTAGAATGTCAGCCGAGTAATCCGCGTCATAAGCAATTCATACATACTTATCACCGACTTTGAAAGCAAACTCTTTTCCATCTTCGTCAACCACTAACACGCTCTCGTCAGTGCCCCTGTTCCGCCTGAAGACTCGTTCGATTCACCATTGAAGCGGCCAAAGGGCTGCATGCCTGCCCATTCTTTGTCCGTGGGCGCATCAAGCTCGGATGTGGCTTTCTTTGCTACTTTGGACTTCTTCGTATGCGTCAAGCGTGGTGCGCGACGACGGGTCATTTTGAGGGTGGCTGTTCGACAGTGGTCAGTTCGTAATTCTTCTACACGATCTGGGTAAATTTACCTTATGGACAGCGAATGAGCCAGTAGCCGACGTTGTCCTCAATTCAGTGCTGGAGGGACCAGAGACAACCGTGACGCATTGAACATGGCGGCAGCTATCTTCGCTCCTTTAGGAAGACCTTTCTCACCAGGGTGCGAGCGCTGCTCACCAGCGCCCACTCGCCGCTGCCACCACCAAACCACTTTCATTGATCCTCAACCGCGGCAAAGCACTGATTCACTGATTCCTGATACTTACGGACTAGATGCTATTCTACCTTACGTCTAGGCTTGTCAGGTGTGTAAGGTATTTCTGCTGTCGGAGGACCACCTCACCGACAAAGGGATGGCCCGCAGCTCTGTTGGGGCCTTTCTATATCCCGGATACGCGTCGTATAAGACGTTGAGCCAGAGGCCAGCTTCAGAGGAAGAATTGGAACGATGGCTTATGTATTGGTCGGTGCTGGGGTGCATCGTTGGAGTTGAGTATGTCGCAGAGTGGGTCATATCATGGTATGTCTCCCCAATCGCACGTAATCGGAAGAGCAGCGAACAGCTCACCTCGTCATATTTCTGATTGCTCGGAAAATAATGCACCAGGATTCCTTTTTATTACACAATGAAGACGATATTTCTTCTCTACCTCGCCTTGCCACAAACACGAGGCGCCTCCTACCTCTATGTCAATCACCTTCAGCCATTCTTCCATAGCCACGAATCCCAAATCGATGCAACGCTGGCCTCTCTCAAATCGCGCGTTTACGCATTCCTCCAGGAACGACTACGTTCATTGTGGGACCACGTTGCAGTGACGTTGGGCCAGCAGCCGCAGCATGCCAATTTTGTGCCGGCTGGGGGAGTGTCCGATATTAGCGCCAGTCAGCCTCCGACGATGGCTGATCCTGCTTCGGGACCGATGCAAGTCGTCTCGTCGTTGTGGCGTTCGTACGGTCCCACTCTCATTGCGTCGGGTGCCGCCCTTTTGAGACCAGAAGCAGCAACAGCACCAGCCAGAACCACCCCTTCCGCGCCAGGGCCGCTTAATTCACCGCCCACGACTCCTCCTGCAGCCCCTTCGAAGAAACACTCCCTTTTAGAGCGGCGTCGCCAGCTTGAAGCCGAACTTGCTGCCCTGAACGCAGATACACCTGTTTCCCCAACCCTCGAGCCAATATCACTGCCGACCTCCGTTTCTGCCAAGCAACCTTCAACTTCTAGCTCTCGCGAGTCCTCTTCATCGGATGTCCGTTTGAGGGAAAGGACGATGTCCAGCTCTCGGTTTGAAGAAATCGAAGTCCCGAGTGATACTGACGATAGTGGCGCTGGAGGCCTAAGCGACCAAGGCTACGCGTCGGGTAAGCCACCCATGCAATCGCGCACAAGCTGGTTTGGATGGGGCAGTGGCTCATCTAAGGAAGGATACGAGCGAGTAAAAACGGAATGAAGTTACAACCGTTATCCCCTCAATACCGCTGATCTATGATTGATTGCTTTTTTGGTTTTGGTCTACATCATCTCTCTTTTCCATGTACGTGTAGCTGAACATCATAATTCCGCGTCACATACTATTAGAGTTGATAGGAACGAACAGGTGCGTCTCCCCCTGATACGATGAGTGCACGCTTCAAGACACAATGTCCCCTATTAGTGAGAATAGGAAGCTAGCAACCTATTGACCTATTGAAAGGTCTTCCCACCGGCGAAATTATCTACATCGCGTCGATGCTCAGCGGCCGCTACATCCTCCTCAGGATCTTCGTAAACAACATGATCGAAATTCTTGCCCCGGGCCACAACGTGGATGAGGTCAGGTCGAGAGCTACTAACACAGTTAGCCTACGGATGCGCTAAGCGGCAAGGTAGGCTTACTAGTTCCCCACAATGTCACCGATTAATTTCGCCTCAGCAATTTTGTCCAGGGAGATGTCTGCGTACACGATTGTTTCCGCCGCCGGATCCGTTGGTTCTGTGAGCTGTCTGCCATCTGGTGCGAAGATCTACACAAAGCGATGTGTAGTCAGTTTGTCACAAGGTCTTAAGAAGTCATCGAAGCGATAAGTTACTCACACAAGCGAACCCTCCACCTGGGATGCTCACCCACGGGAACCCAGCTATCTTCAGTTTCTCAGCACCAGCCTGGCTCACGACCTGGGTGCTCATGATGCCAAAACAGCCACCTTCTACAGCAACGACCTGAGACATGCGGCTCCACATCTCTGCACTGAAGCTGTAAGGTGCGCCACCTTGGTTAGGAAGGAACCCAGGCGGCCAGCCCCCTACGAACATCTGTGGGTGCTGGGCGTACATATGGCATTTGAGGAAGGGCTGGAATGTGTTGACGTTATGTGGCTGATTTCTGGGTGCTAACTACAGCCTACCTGAACGTGCTCCCAGCAGCAGAGACTTCCGATACGACCCCATTCGGTTTGGACAACATTGTGAATCGCCCGGGCTGAAAGTGCGTTGCCCATGATCAAATGTTCTTCTACGGCTAGTATCGACACTGACCTCCCCCATCACCGAATACAGTTTTCTCGTAGCCTGTAGCCTAACGACCACGATGAGTAAATTCGATTCACTTCAAACTGATATCAGCTTACTTTGATCTTTTGGCGATGATTAGCTATCTTTCCGTCTGAAGTAATCGTAACTTGCGAGATGTACAATGAACCACCATCTCGTTCTGCGAACCCTAGCACCACCGTAGCGGAGGCTTGCTTCACTGCCTCGCAAATTCGTACCATTTCTGGCGAATTCACGGCTAGGGCGTTAGCTTGGTACTCCTTCAAGATGGGTTGACATTCAAAGGGGCTGTTGGCCCAGATTGTCCATGGATAACCTGGAGCGAGTCTCTCAATACGCGACACTGTGAATAACTGTATATATACTGACCAGGTATCCATAGTTCAGGAAATCCAATAATTTTGGCACCAGCTGCAGAAGCTTCTTTTATAAGTCCAATAGTCTTCTCCACGCTTCCTTTCAGATCCAACCAAACACTGTCCATGACAATTAGATCCAATTACTTTCATGGGTTGCCCACTTACGGCTCAGCCTGAACAGCTGCAACCTTGAAGACACGGGGATCGCTATTCGAGGGGTTCAGTGTGATTGGCATCTGTGTGTGAGAGATCGAAGGATGGCTTTGGCTCAGCATGGGAAGCTCTCGAAGTATTTATGTGGTTCACCCTGGACTGATCTGGAAACAGACTCAACATATGGTCTACGCCATGTCTAGCACAGTGGATGGATAGCGAAGCCCAGACTGCCTAATGGTAGGTTCCCCTATCCATACCAGGGGTCAGGGAACTTTGCATTGGCGCGGGCATTATTTACGAAAAACTTTGACCGTTTGCAAAATTATCTATTTCACGTCGCTGCTCCGCAGCCATTGCATTTTCTTCAGGCACCTCATACACGTAGTTCTCGAAGTTCTTGCCTCGGGCGACTATGTGAAGGAGGTCGGGCCGGGAGCTAGTGTTGGTTAACGTCGGTTAGTAACCTCGCAACTAAAATTGGAGATGGCTTACTAGTTCCCTACTACGTCTCCGATTAGCTTGACCTCCGAGATTCTGTCCAACGAAATGTTGGCGTAGACTATCGTCTCTATCCCAGGATCGGTAGGCTCAGTCAACTGTGTGCCATCAGGCGCGAATATCTGCACAGTGGTCGAATCATTCAGTTCTCAGAGGTGCAGGTAGGAACATTACGGTACCCACGCAAGCGAACCCTCCGCCAGGAATGGTCACCCATGGGAACCCAACAATCTTCAGCTTCTCAGCTCCGGCCTCACTAACAACCTGTGTGCTGACTATCCCGTAGCATCCACCTTCAATTGCCACTATTTGGGACATCCGACTGCAGCCTTCACCACTCATGCTGTAGGGTGCGCCGGCGCTTTGATCCCGTAGGAACGCTGGTGGCCAAGATCCAACAAATATCTGGGGATGCTGAGCGTACATGTGACATTTGAGGAAGGGCTAATTAAACCCGTTCAGTTGCATCGTTGGACATGGCACGATTCACATACTTGAATGTGTTCGAAGCAATTGAGACTTCCTAGGCGACCCCATTCAGTTTGAACGACGTTGTGAATGGCTCGGGCTGAGGAAGAGAAGGCCCTTCGTGAGACACGTCGCAACCACTGGTATACAGCATGCATCACCTCCTCCATCCCCGAATACGACCTTCTCATATCCCGTTGCCTAATTTCAAATGAAGTATTTTCATTTTGATCCTAAACCAGGTCAATTAACCCACCTTGATCTTTTGGCGATGATTGACGATCTCCCCACTTGAAGAGATGGTGACTTGTGAGATGTACAGTGAACCGCCGTCGCGCTCGGCAAAACCCAACACAACTGTTGTGGAAGCTTCCTTGACCGCAGCGCAAATTCGCTGCATTTCGGGTGAATGTACAGCTAGGGCATTGGCTTGATACTCCTTCAGTAAAGGCAGGCAGTCAAGGGGTGTATTGGCCCATATCGTCCATGGATATCCTATTCCAAGTCGGTCAAAGCGACCTGTAAGTAGCAAGCACCTACCAGGTATCCAAACCTCGGGGAATCCAATTATTTTAGCACCAGCGGCAGAAGCCTCCTGAATTAGGCTAATAGTCTTCTCCACACCGCCCTTGAGGTCGAACCATACCCTGTGAAGCACGGATACGAACTTAGTACGTACTAGTCACGGAATATGAATGCCTTACGGCTCCGCCTGGATGGCTGCAACTTTGAAGACACGGCAATCGCTGTTCGAGGGGTTGAGCGTGATCGGCATGTTTGGTTATCTGAGGCCTTTAGAGGGACCTGCTGTATCTTCATGCCCCCAAAGTCTCTGGTATTTATCTACGCGCCACAACGATACGCTAACCACCCTGGCATAAGATCGCAACGCATGACCGACCTCATCGATTGACGCCTATAATGACGAACGCCATAGATCATTGAGGAACGCTGATGGAGTTCTCGTGTTCCGATAAGCTACCTGAATCGAGCATGATGTCCTGTTTGGAAAATAGAGTTGTTCCGAATGGAAACGTCTTGGGACAGAGCTGCTGCCATCGACCGTGGTTATCGGTCGAGGATACAGGGGCCCCCTATGTAAACCACGTGGCCAACGTTGAGCTCGTCCCTGATGGTTTTCAGTTATCAGCAGCTATCACCATGCGTACCCCAAGTCGACCGACCTTTGCTTTCAAACCACCACCAGCTTCCGTTTCGGCCATAGAATTCCTAGAAACTTATGATGACCCATTCTCCAACTTTCGAAACCGTTCAATCGACAGTAGAAGCAATTCGCAGTCACCTCCCGGAGGACCTCAAATATCCTCGCGTCGGCATCGTATGCGGATCTGGACTCAGTGGTCTTGCTGCCAATTTGAACCAAGCCGTCTTGGTGCCTTATGATGACTTGCCTGGTTTTGCAAAGAGCACTGTTCCCGGGCATCAGAGCTCACTTGCTTTCGGCTTCATGGGTGAGACGCACGCGGTACCAGTCGTCGCGATGCTTGGGAGGGTGCGTAAAATATGGTATCATTTGTAGAAATTATTGCGATGGTAATTTGCTGCTGCCTAGCACCTTTAGTTCCATCCATACGAGGGACATTCGCTTGCCACGGTAGTGTACCCGATTCGTGTGCTGGCGGCTTTGGGGATCAAAGATATCATTAGTGAGTATGCCTCTCGGTCTTCGAATCCGCATGGCTTATGCGGTATTAGTCACCAATGCTGCTGGCGCGCTGAATCCAGAGATTAACGTCGGTACTAGTGAGTCGCCCCAATTTTGATGACGAATCTGTATTCAACCGCGCTCCGTAGTCGTTGTCGTGCGAGATCACATTGCGCTTCCCAACTTGAGCGGAATGAACCCTCTTCTCGGGCCAACGTTCTCACCGGCGCATCCTCGTTTTCTCCCCATCTCAGACGCATACAACCCGGCTCTTCGACGGCTCACATTCCTTGCGGCCAATCACCTGTCAATTCCTTCGGCGGAGCTTGCTGAAGGCACGTATGCATGGGTCAGTGGGCCAACATATGAGACCCCTGCGGAAGGCAGATTCTTAAGGGCAGCGGGTGCGGACATGGTAGGCATGAGCACAGTGCCTGAGGTCCTTGCCGCGCGTGAAGCGGGAATCGGGGTTCTTGTCCTCAGTCTGGCAACAAATATGGTCGTTATTCCGGAAAAGTATAGAAGCATCAAAGACGAGGTCGAAGCAGAGGTCAGAATCACGACATGTGTAGTAGCTTCAGGGTGCCTGACCATTTTTTGTTGACTCCAGCTTCTCGGGAAGCAAGTCGACCTCCCAGTCGAGGACGTTGTTTCTCATGAAGAGGTCCTGGCTATCGGAAAGCAGAAGGGCGAAGTCATGAAACTCCTTGTGGAGAAAATTGTGGATCTCGTCCCTGTCTCTGCCCGCGACATTTCTCAGAAGTAATTCACATAAATACAACCCGTAATCACCGTTGGAGAGCATCCAAGCCGAGTAAGCATGCGTCCGATGAATTCTTTGCGTGAGTGACTGGGACGCATATACGCCTAGAGTACCGCAAGTAAGCGCAAGGCCCATCAATGCATACTATCAGGATGCTTAGCAGCGAGTTAGGCCCTAATGCCGCTCAACGATCTCAAGTACGAGACCACAAGGGAAACGTCATGTAGTTCACCTTGTACCTCGGATCGGGCAATAGTGCATTCCTTTAATCTCGATGAAGGCAGACGCAAACCCTACGGAGGATCGATACTGACTCATGAATGTCCATAATTGCAGAGATGACTACGAGACTCCGGGTCAAGACAGGACATACTACTTTTATGAGTACAATTAAACTCAAGCCATTGCAGTCTGCTTCCTCGCTTCGTACGACTGGACTTTGATGAAGAGGCAGCAACACCCGTAGTCACACCCCAACGTCGCCTCATTTCCGTATGCAACGTAAGAAATCTTCGGTCCGTTAAAGCGTGGTTCAGTGAACCAATGGATCTCTTCAAACCTTTCTTCATCACTCAAAGCTCTCCTAAGATACCCCTTGTCGCCATTCTTCCAACGAACCTCGATGGCACCCCTTTGGTTCCTGAGGTCTTGGTAGACGTCTTCCAGCTCATCGAAACCCAGATCTGGGACATAGTCGAGAGCAATATGGTGTGAATACCCATTGTAAGTTTCTTTGCTGTATATCACTTTGACCGCCGTGGACAGGTTCAAAGATGAGGAGACTCGTGCCACGAGGGCATCCTCGCCTTTGAGGTTTTGGGCGACAACTCTCAAGTCAGGCTCCTCCACGGATACCGGATACTGATATTTAAGTCCATACCCAAGCGTGCCTCCCTGTGGAAGAAAGTCGGGGTTACGAAGGAGATCTTTCAGTGCAATCATGAATGGTTGCTGGAGGATGGGCGTCATGCCGATGGAAGGATCGGATTGCGCGGCGAAGAACAGATTATAGGTAAGGGTAACGCGATTGCCAGAGGTGACGGGAAGGACTTCGTGCTCGATATCACCGTAGAATGCGATGTATCCAACAGAGGGCTTGTCTTGCTGAGCGAGAATTGCCGAGGAGTCGTATCGCATTTCCTGACCATCAACGCGAAGCACAAGTTCTCCACCTTCGTGAGGGATTGGCAGGACCAGGACCAACGAACCAAACATAGTGGCGTCCCGCGGGGTGTCTTTGTGGGATTTAAAGAAAGACCCAGGCCCTACTGACAATATCAGATGGTTGTCCCGAACGCGTGAGCATCTGAGACGCACCGTATACGTTCAGCTTGTAAAGTTCTGCTCGGATTGGACGATCTTCCACGAGCAGGAACCGGCTGATTTTCTCCAGCAGGCCGAGTCGCGTAAGGTCCAAGTTTATCCCAAAGTGAGAGGCATCGAGTTTTCCTGCTTTGCGATAGGACTCGTCCAGGACATCTTCCTTATTTCGACCGAAACTGGCGGGCTGGCATGAGTTGACCAGGGAGGAGAGCTGATCGCTGGTGGGCGTCGCCAAATCCACATAACTGACAGGACTGAGGCCTGAGGGCTTAAGTGGTCAACGAGCTCGAGATAGCACGCACCCGGGGACTTCAGTCCCGCAGAAAAACAGCTTCGTAGACTCGGCAGCTAAAGCGACCGTCCCAGAGATATAGGGGGTCTTCTTTTCAATAGCTTTCTCGAGGGTTTGGAGAGACATGTTGACTTGTCCACAATATGGGTGTCAGCTTTATATCATCGAGGCAACCACTGCGCTGGCTCACTACTTGAGGTCCGCTGACTCGAGGGTTCAGAGTCACAGCGAGTCAGCGTGCTGATCGAGACCTTCCCTCGGCGCTCAGGAGTTGCCCCTCAACCCCTACTTACTATAATCATATATGCCAAGACTTCGTCGGGGATGGGTTAGAACATGGAACGTAACTTCGGTATTCTGATGCTGAACAAATCAGACTGGTTAATATACGCATGGACGCTTAAGCTATCAGCAGTCCGTAAATTTACTTTGCCTCGGTCCCTTTTACACACCCCTATCACTGCTACGACAAGAGTCGACGCGTCCCACCCTATTTCCTCGCCTCGTATGAATCGACCGTGATGAAGAGGCAACAACATCCATATTCGAATCTCATTGTCGCCTCATTTCCGTATGCGACGTAGGAAATCTTGGCTCCGTTGAACCGTGGTTTGGTGAACCAATGAATTTCTTCACCCCAGTATTCATCATCCCTATCGTCACGCGGCATCCAGTCATCAGAAGGCTGAGAGTAATCTCCCTCCCAACGAACTTCAATGGCACCCATCCGACCACTGAGTTCTTCGTAGACCTCGGCCATCTCGTAGTCGTACTGAGAGTCACCCATATCCGGGACGGAGTTGAGAGCAATACTGCGTAGGACGTCGTCCCGGTCTTTCGTTCTATATATCACTTTAATCGCCGTTGACAAGTTCAAGGTGGAGCAGACTCGTGCCACGAGCGCATCCTCGCCTTTGAGGTTTCGTTTGACACCGTACAAGCCAGGTGCCCCTGCTGTGACAGGATACTGATATTTCAGTCCATATCCAAGTGTGCCGCCCTGAGGAAGAAAGTCGGGGTCATCGAGGAGATCCTTCAGTGCATTCACAAGAGGATGCTGGGCGGCGGGCGTAATGGCGGTGGAAGAGTTGGCCACTGAGTCGAAGAAGAGGTTGTAGGTAAGTGTAACGCGATTTCCGGAGGTGACGGGAAGGACTTCGTGCTCAACATCACCATAAAACGCGATGTATCCAACGGAGGGCTTTACTTGCTGACCAAGGATTGTAGAGGAATCGTACCGCGTTTCTTGGTCATCGTCTCGGAGCACAAGTTCCCCACCTTCATGAGGAATTGGCAGGACCAGGACCAGTGAGCCAAACATAGTCGAGTCTCGAGGGGTATCTTTGTGTGCCTTAAAAAACGACCCGGGCCCTGCTGACGATATTAGGTAGGGTCATTCATGGGTGAGGACGAAACCCACCATATACGTTCAACTTGTAAAGTTCTCCACGGATTCGACGACTGTCCATGAGCAGCAAACGCCTGACTTTCTCCAGCAAGCCGAGTTTGATAAGATCGAGGTTCATGCTGAAATCGGAGGCATCAAGTTTCCCCGCTTTTCGGTAAGATTCGTCAAGGACGTCTTCTTTATTTCGGCCAAAAGTAGCGGGTTTGCATGACTTCACCAGCGCGGAGAGCTGATCGTCGGTGGGCTTCACGAGATCCACGTAGTTGGCAAGACTGTCTCCAACAAATTAGCACTCTACAAAAATCGAAGAGCTAGCGCATACCCTGGTGTTTCACTTCCGAAGAAAAAAAGCGTCGTAGACTCTGCGGGCAAGTCGACCGTGCCAGAGATATAGGGAATCCGCTTTTCGATGAGTTCACTGAGGCTTTCGAGAGGAAGAGACATGGTAGGTTGTTCACTACTCCTCGCTAATGCGGTGATTAATATCTGAATGCAATGGCTTTCCCACTCACTACACGCGCTATATTGACTCGAGTATTCACAGTCAATTGGAGTCAAAGTGAGTCAATATGTTCATCGAATTCTTCTATTAAGGGGTCTGTTATTATGACGTAAAACGGAAATAATGGGAACAATCTGAAAGAACCCCTCGATGATCGATGGGCATTGATATCGACATGCCAAGCATCGCAACCTGCACGAGGAAATAATATTGATACGAAGTTATTTAAGTACCTTCATCGTAATTGTTCCTTTCATCTCCTAGGCCCCTATGTTGAGGGATAAACTCAGAAAATGTAAGAGGATGTTTTCAATTCCTCTGAAATACGAAGCGTGGCGCGTCGACGTGTTGTCTGGATGCCATCGCCAAGCACTGTCCCTAAAATGAACGATACTCAGAATGGTCATCACGCATCCTATTGCAAACAAGGGACAATACAAACCTAACGATCTCACAGATGAGATCAGGGCCGATCCAGTATATGGGTGTGGGTCCAGCATACACGGCAGTGAGTCAGAGTCGTCGACCGTGGTGAAGCTTGCACCGTCTAGTATAGTATGGTAACGGATATGAGTGTGTGTCCGGCAGTATAATAGTCGATGGCCACTGTAAAGCATATTCCATATCCACCAAAGCCTACAGTAAGGCTTCAGATTATTGTGGATGATATGGTGGAGGTGAACGCGTGGGCCGTGTCTGTAAGTGATAGCAAGGGCATCAGCACGCGGTGTTCAAACGTTCATGCTTTCAGCACTTGGCTCGATCAACCCCTCAGGCCTCAGGCCTCACTTTGATTTCATTGGCTAGATCGAGGACAACTCCCCAATTACCCTATGAGCGCAGAATAGGTCAGCAATCTTTTGTGAGGGTAAGAGAGTAGGGAAATCCACGTCGAAGGGAACAATCACCAGGTCTTCAAGTTCAACTTGCATTACGAACGAAGACGTAACAAGGTGAAAACATCTTTTCGAACCTTCTACGCCTTTATGTAAAGAAGGGTTCGCTATGGTGGAACCAATTCGCACACAGTGACTCCCTTCGACTCTTTCTGACTCTGCAGGCCGAGTCACTGAGCCTCGTGTAACATGGATGTTGGATTAGGGTCGGTGTATAAATTCTAGACGCGTATAGTGAGCGAGTCCCAACAGTCAACATGTCCACTGAACTCACAACCTTCCAATCTCTCCGAAAGGCACTCGAACAAAAGCCTTCGTCTACCTCTGGTACGGTCGCCTTGCCCGCCGAGTCCACGAAAATATTTTTTCAGAGCGGCGAAGTCTTAGGGTAAGCGCTCTTGAGTTTCTTGAGCCGTCCGCATATTGATTTGAAACCCCTTCGCCAGCTGCATAGATCTTGCGAAGCCAACTAGCGACCAGCTCGACCTGCTGGTGAGGGCTTGCCAACCGGCGACTTTTGGCCGAAATCAAGAGGATGTGCTCGACGAATCATACCGGAAAGCTGGGAAACTGGACGCGACGAATTTCGCTATGAACCTCGATCTTTCGGCGCTGGGCCTCATCGAGAGGATAAACCAGTGCTTGCTCGCTGACGATCGGCCTATCCGAGCAGAGCTTTACAAGCTGAACGTATACGGTACGTACTTTGAGCCCCATCCTTGGGTGGCTATGTCTGAAACCATCGGTGGGCATCTGCATTAGGGCCGGGATCGTTCTTCAAGCCACACAAGGACACTCCTCGCGCCGACGACATGTTTGGCTCATTGGTCCTCGTCCTACCGACTCCTCATGAAGGCGGTGAGCTGGTCCTCCGAGTAGGCGACAAAGAGACGCGATACGATTCCTCTTCGATACTCGCCAAGGAGGAGAAGCCTTCCATCGCATACGTCGCATTTTACGGAGACATTGAACACGAAGTTCTCCCAGTCACGTCCGGCCATCGCATTACCCTGACCTACAACCTATTCTTCGGCAATGAGGGCCACACTGCCACCGGCCCTCCACCAGGCCTTGAGCACCCACTTGCTACCGCGCTGAAGGACGCCCTCAATAGTCCGGACTTTTTCCCGCAAGGTTGTTGGCTCGGCTACGGGCTCAAGTACGAGTACCCTATATCGGAAAACAAAAACCTAGACCGAGTTGTTGGGAATCTCAAAGGCGAGGACGCTGTTGTCGCGCGAGTCTTCGCCGCTTTGAAATTGCGAGCAGTGATCAAGGTCATCTACAAGACCGATTACAGCCGCTATGTTGCTCTTGATGCCATCCCGGATGTGGAGGATTATCAGCACGAGAGCGATGAGCTATTCCGTGAGCTTATGACAGCAGAGGGGGCCCTTGAGGTGTGTTGGCAGGGGTCGGCCGACGAAGATGGTGACGAGACCGACTCCGAGCTCACGGAAATCACTTGGTTCACAGAGCCACGCTTTGGTGGAACGAAATTGAGTTACGTGGCGTACGGAAACGAAGCAACGTTGGACTTTGCGTACGGCAGTTTTTGCTTCTTGGCCCACGTTGAGTCTTATGAGGCGAGGCAGGGAGCTCTCGCTTCGGAATAGTTCAAATATGGATCTTGCCATGCACAGGGTATAAATGATCCTGTTCCTCTACTGTCCTAGCCACATGAATGTTGTACTATTAGTTTCGTGAAAAATTGAGCTGCGAGTTGGACGAAAGACTGCGAGACCCAGCAATGTTGAAGTCAATACGGTGGCCGAGGCTGAAGCGGTCGGTGATGTACCCAAAGTCGTAGGCAGCGAACACGTCCTAACCGACGCCGATGATCTCGTTGACGAGATCCCGTAGAATGCAGCCAGTCAAGCTAGTCAAGATCGGTCTGAAGGTCCATGAGGAGTGCTGAGATAGTGGTAGAAAGCTCAAGAGGGAAGGCCGGTGCAGACATAATATTTGGCACGCAAGGTGGACAGTGCGTGGGAATAGCCTTAAGGGTCCCAATAGGCACCTCCTAGCTACATAGGAGCTAGGGGAGAGGAGGGAACTGGATTGCCTCCATCATTCAGCGCATCGCTAATAAAGACGTAAAAGGGTCATTTAGATATCTGGAAACAGTCCATTGTTCTTTATTGCCATTTTATGTAATAAGAACGTATGAACCCTTCGACGACCAGGTTCGCTACGAGGGACCCGATTCACACACAGTGACTCCCTTTGACTCTTGGTGATTCCTGGGTATTCGAGTCAATGAGCCTCGTGTAATGAGCTTGCTGGAATGGCTACCCATATATAATTTCCAGACCTCCCAGAGAGTGACCCAGTCCCAACTGCCAACATGTCTACTGCCCTCCAATCCCTTCGAGAATCGCTCGAGCAGAAGCCTTCCCACATCTCAGGCACAGTTAACTTACCTCTAGAGTCTACGATTTTGTTCTTCAGAAGAGAGGAAACGGCAGGGTAGGCTCTAGAGTTTGTCATCTCGTTCGGCCTCCTAACCCGCAACCACTTCGAAGTTACGTAGATTTTGCAAAGCCAACTAGCGACCAGCTCGACTTACTGGCCAAAGCCTGCCAACCAGCGACCTTTGGCCGAGACCAAGAGGACGTTCTCGATGAGACTTACCGCAAGGCGGGGAAACTGGACGCGACGGATTTCGCTATGAACCTCGACCTCACGGCGCTGGGCCTCATCGAGAGGATAAACCAGTGCTTGCTCAACGACAATCGACCGATCCGAGGAGAGCTCTACAAGCTGAACGTCTATGGTGCGTGGTTTGAATCTCGTACCGACCGTGACTGAGTCTTGAGACCATCCGTTAGGGCCGGGTTCATTCTTTAAGCCACATAAGGACACTCCTCGCGGAGATAAAATGTTTGGCTCGTTGGTCCTCGTCCTACCGACTCCCCACGAAGGTGGAGAGCTTGTCCTCCGAGCAGGCGACAAAGAAACGCGTTACGACTCCTCTTCGGTACTCGCCAAGGAGGAGAAGCTTTCCATCGGATACGTCGCATTTTACGGAGACATCGAACACGAAGTTCTTCCAGTCACGTCCGGCCATCGGATTACCCTGACCTACAACCTATTCTTCGGCAACCAAACTCGAGCTCCCACTGGCCCTCCACCAGGCCTTGAGCACCCCCTTGCTACCGCGCTGAAAAATGTCTTGAGTAATCGCAAATTTCTGCCCCAAGGTGGCGTGCTCGGCTATGGGCTCAAATACCAGTATCCAGTGTCAGGAAACAAAAACTTGAAGGGGGTCCTTCAAAACCTCAAAGGCGATGATGCCGTTGTTGCACGAGTCTTGGTTGCTTTGAAATTGTCCACAGCGATCAAAGTCATCTATAAAACGAAAGACGAGGATGGGAGGAAGCGGTACGTTGGCCTCGATGCTATCCCCGACTTGGGTACCAATCAGTACGACTACGGCGAGTTACATAGGAAGCTCATACGAATAAAGGGCGCTGGTGAGGTGTGTTGGGAGGGATGCAGCGACCATAAGGAGAGGGTCACCCGCAGCGCTAAGGTCCGGCCTGAGGCCAAGGAAATCACTTGGTTCACCGACCCGCGCTTTGGTGCATCCAAGGTCGGCTACATTGCGTACGGGAACGAAGCAAACTTGGAATACGCGTACGGGAGTTTCTGCCTCTTGGCTGGTGTTGAGGCTTATGAGGCCAGGAAAAACGCTCTCTCCAGTTAGGCAGTGGCCACGAACTTGTGTCAAATCATGTCTGGTCGTTTATTGTCCTAGTAACATGAATTTCGTGCCGTCGGTTGAATGAAACACTGAATCAGACTGAGGACATACCCAAAAGGTAGAACAATTGTGTTCGTAGCTCTTCAGAGCAAAGGTGAAATCGAGAGGATCTTATTGTAGCATCAACGCGGTGAGGGAGGTCCATCAGAGGCGTTGATTAGAAAATCCGGTATGATGCGGTACTGACCATCGGTCCGAAGGTCTTCGTCCAGAGGAACAGCGGCGGGAGAAACCGCAGAGGGAAACGATCCATGCAAACGTGTACATTCATTAGGTTGGGCTACAGCGGGTATTCAAGAACAAAAGACATTAGATCCGCTTACATACAACATTTAGGTATACCCCAGGTATGCCTAAGATTTCATCTACGTTCGGACGCTCTAAACTTGTCCACGGTTAGCGAGCTTCTCTTTTAACTTAGCCTGATCGCCGTGAGACAAACGGATTAGTGAGGAATGAGTGATAAGAATTGGAATAACGCACGTTGACGGCATCCATGTAAACATCCGTGATGACCCAATGCTCCCTCTTCATATCCTTTCCATGGATAGCCAGTGCAAGATCCTTTGTCATCACACCATCTTCATCAATAACCTCAACACAAGCCTTCTCCAAATCAACACAGAATTCCGTCAACTTATCATTCCCATCTAACTTGGCACGATGAAGCAATCCTCTAGTCCAAGCAAAAATGGACGCGACAGGGTTCGTGGAAGTTTCGTTTCCTTTTTGCCATTCGCGATAGTGGCGAGTGACGGTTCCATGAGCGGCTTCGGATTCGATGATTTGGCCGTCGGGGGTGAGGAGCTCGCTGGTCATCATGCCTAGGGAGCCAAAACCTTGAGCCAGAATGTCACTTTGGACATCACCGTCGTAGTTCTTGCACGCCCAGACGAAGCCTCCAGAGGATTTGATGGCTTGCGCAACCATGTCGTCAATTAAGCGATGTTCATAATAGACGCCCAGTTCTTCGAATTGGGCTTTATACGTTCTATGGAGAGTTGTTTAAAGGCACCAAGAGTATATGCAGGAAAAAAACATACGACTCATAAATCTCTTGGAAGATATCTTTGAATCTACCGTCATACCTCTTCATGATGGTGTTTTTAGTTGACATGAACTATCAGAAATTAGGATCTCGAGAAATAGTGACAATTAGTGGGCTCACTAAGGGCATCTTCTTTGCCAATGCCATTTTGAAAGATGAATGAGCAAACCCGGCGATAGACTATATGTCGGCGTGAGCAGCGGACACTTCGTGCACAGGTAGTCATCACGAACCTCGTCGGTGTTGTACATGCTCATTGCAACACCAGGACCCTTGAAATCGTAGACATTGAGGGTTGTAGGTGAGCTACCATCCGCAGGGGTGTAAACGAGTTGCAGCTTCCCTGGACCAGGGGCAACAAAGTCCGTAGAACGGTACTGACACGCATATAGTGGTTAGGACAGGACACTAAAAGTAAGGCGAGAAACGCACTTGATCACCAAAGGCATGACGGCCAATACATATGGGCTTCACCCATCCAGGAATGGGCCGAGGGATTCGATCAAGAATAATGGGTTCCCGGAATACAGTTCCTCCAAGGATGTTGCGAATCTACGAGAGTGCAAAGTTGAGAATCTCACATGTTCGTGAGAGAGCGAGATGTGTAAACGCAAACTCACTGTGCCGTTAGGGCTCTTCCACATCTCCTTCAAGTTGAACTCCTGGACGCGAGCTTCGTCCGGAGTGATGGTAGCGCATTTAATGCCGACGCTGTATTTTTGGATGGCCTCGGCGGCCTCGATGGTGACTTGGTCATTCGTCTAGGAGAGAGGGGAATGTGATTAGCATGCATTCGAGATGATGTGTAAGATGACGGGAGAGTACGGATGGTTGGCAAAGTCACGTATGAGATCCCATGGAGGGTGGTCTCCGCCTGGGCTTCAGACTCTTGTCATGGGACAGAATTTCATCCAATTGACTCAACCATGCGCTGCTCTACACACCAATCTTTCCATCCCGGAGTGACAAAATCACATACTTGGTCACGGTACTCAAGTCCCAAATCGAAGTACTTGATATCAAGTTGGAGATAAGGTATGATGAGCTACGCAACAGATCCGTCAGCATGGCAATGCAATGTCGTAGGGCACAGTCAACGTACCTCCTCCCGAATTTTCTTCCAAATAATCCTCGTCATTTCGTCACCATCCAACTCGACTACAGGGTTCGTCACCACAATCTTCTCGAATCCTGCGGGGAGCGACATTTCAATTAGCTTCTGAACTGGGAATAGGGAACGTAGTGGTTGTTGAAGGAGATTAAGAACGAAAAGGAGAGACGGCACGGAAGCTGGATCCGTGCTTCGGCTACGACGAAATACTTGGAGCGTCTCGGAGGCCTGATAGCCAAGAGCCAATCCGCATGGATTTCATGCTTCAATGCATCCAATCTTTGGAGCGTAGAAGGCGCAAGCGGGAGCGCGAGGACGGGACGGGAACCACATCATCCCGGGCAAGGTGGTCAAAAAACACCTGGCGCTATGGATAACCCACCCTGCCGAACGTTCCACGTCCTTTCCGCGCCCATCACAAGCTCGGAATATGTTTCCTCCCTCCCCACAACGAGTCGTCGTCCCCTTCACATTTCACAGCCGATAGTGATTTGTGATAACGATAACAACTAGAAGTTCGATTGAAACTCACGTCGGTGGAGGGTGCTGCCGAAGGCCCTGTATTGAGGCCGCAGCATGAATCGGGCAGGCGTCGGTGCACGAAAGCTGCGTGCGCCCCGCGATGCCCACATCATCGACGACATTGTGGTGGTTGGTGGCAAAGAGGGTATCCGTTACCAGGTTCGGTTGCTCCAAAGATCAACCGGCTGAGGAAATATTCGGGTGCCGGGCCACACAAGCGCCCACTGCCAGTGCAAATTTACGTAGAGTTACGTTCGGGAAGAACACTAGAGTGGGCCAGCTCAGCAAACGAGAAGATCGAAAAGGTACGCATGTGGTGGCCAGTATGGTCTTGTACATATACGTGACAGTTGATGATGGGAACGATGTGGGTTGGAAGCCATCAGACCGACAAACCTCCGAGCGGAGAGTGTTAGAGTGTCTGATGCAGACGACCATTGCAGGCATGACAATCCCGAGCTCTCGTCCCTGCAGCGGATGATGGGCGCACCAGGGAAGGCGACTCGACAGCCCATCAGGAAGGCGGACGCTGATCCCGTTTAGGGGCCAGCATAGGGGCAGAGAACTGCGAGTAAAGTGCATCGTGCATTATACACCATTAATCTAACATATGTGCGCATATAGCATAATGTTTGCATCTCTATCTTTACAAGAGATCCATGTACGGGCCAATGGATAATCAAAGCACACTCGCTCCGCGCTCTAGGGATGGAACACTGTCCAACGCATTAATATCAGCACTGACACATTGCTAGGATACTACTCACGAGCACTTAAGCACCCTCGGCAGGGGCAGCATCAGCGGGAGCATCAGCAGGGGGGGCATCAACCGGGGCGGCATCAGCAGCAGGGGGAGCGGCTTCCTCAGCGGGAGGGGGTGGCGCAGCAGCAACCTTCTTGCCCTTCGACTTAGGGACCTTAGCGATCTTGCCGGCGGCCTTCTTCATGGAAGGCTTCTTGGCATCACCGCTGGGACTGGCGACGGCGAGCACAACGGCGAAAGCGAGGAGGAGGATGGCTGCGCGCATTGTGATTGATTGGCTGACTTTAAAGCCTGTAGAGAGCTGATATTAGCTTTGCTTTTAGGATTGTGAGGAAAGACTCGCTGCTGAAGTGGCTTGAAAAGTTGGCTGATGATTTGCGAAGAGCATCGACCGCTTTTATAACGCATACTTCTACAGCCCAAAACTACACCATTCAGCCAAGAACAAGTCTAAGCCTCTGATCATTCTTTCATTCTATGTGCAGGATCTACAGCAATGCCAAAAGCATGACCCTGGACAATGCCAGCTGCAGTACCAATAACTATGTGTCGCCGCATTGCCGTAGTCTGAACGCTTGGACGTGGAGAGCCCAATTCTCGAGCCTTTGCCAGAACCAGACACGGCCGTGCGCTCATGTAAGCAGTTGCTTCGATACTAACCTGAAGCCGACTGACGCCAGTAGCGGATCCATATCGAAAGACCAGGAACTAGCGTGACGGCAACCATAAGTTGACAGGCCGTACCATGCAAGCTTTCCGTGTTTATGAGGATCAGGGGTAGTCAAAGGGCTCGTTTCAGAGTATCACCGTCCCCGGCCACCGAACATTCTGCATGTAGCGTCTCCAGACTACTGCGAACCGTCACATTTTCCAGTGGAGGGCTTCTTTACCAGATAGCATTTCGCAACAAGGGAGGATAACAAGCTTTTTCTAACGAGTCTCGTCAGCTTTTGCCCGGTTTCGAATTGATATCCGAATCGAATAAAAGGGAAGGGAAGCTGAGGTCTATACGCTTGTTGCACTCCACATTGACGCAGTATGCAACCGAGGTTCCGGAGCGAGAAGACCCTGGGAGTGATCGTTTATCGGTCCACGGCCTACTATGATGGTATTCGATGACACGTCCAGCCTTCATATTCTGCTAGTAAGGCTGTCACGAGGCTACACAAGACGACACGAGCGTGCTTCATTCCTGAGTTGACGTTGAGAGTTTGAAGCGTAACCTCCTCAGCCATGGGTCGCCAGGAAAAAGATTCCTGAATCGTATTCCTCGTGGCCCAGCCGTATGAGTGAAGAGACGAGACATTGCTACGCGCTGTCTTGTTGAGCAATAACAGTCGGAATACTTGGGCGATGTAGCAGCCATCTACGACGACCAATTGGTGGCGAAACGACCCTTCGAAGGCTTGTCCAGAGAAATCTGTAAGCCAGTCATCATCGGCTAGGGTACCGGTTCAACACTTTGAGACTCCAAGCTTGATATAAAGGCAAAGGGCGGAAGGATGGGATACCAACGGGAGGGCTCCTTGCTCGAAGACCGTGCATGCGTCCGAGCCCTGCAATGGAGAGTGAAGTGTCTTGGGTATATGTCGGTAAGTCTGAACTTGTGTGCGCTGTCAGGCTAGATAAATCTCCTTGATTTGAAGTGGTCCTGGACGGCAAAGGAGAAGACGGAGAAGGTTGCGCAGCGAGAAAAGGTCGTAAGAGAAAGGCGATAACGTCATGACGGGGGCGAACGGAGAAGACAAAGTAAGGCAGGGAAGGACCTCTAGAGAATAAGGCGTCGAGGAGTCCTTGAGCTGGCTTGCTGTTCGATGTCACGGACGATACGGATGTCTCGCTATCTTGTCGTTGTAGGCATCTCATAGCCATGAGGGCTTGAACGTTGATTGATCGCCCAGATATGTGATCAGCGTTGCGCATACACGAAGTCCAGCTGTCTAAAAGGATCATGTGGGGGCCATCGACGCCTTCGCAGCATAAGGTTTGGTGTCGTTCCACCAGGACCACCAGCTAAAAAATACGAACACGCACTTGTTCCACAATGCATCAGCAATGCGTACCACACCCAATGGCTCCAATGGCTCCATCACGTTATCTTCCATGCCTTTGTATTTGGGGAAGGTGAGTTTGTAGGCGAACGAGCCCGACGAGCAGATGAGGAGATAGAGCTGTATGCAAGACAAGCCATTAGGGTCACCAAATACATCAGATAGCACACGAATGTGCCGCCCCATTTTCATGCTGGGGTCCTCGGGGTAAAAGGGACTCTCCGATAGAAAGATCTAGAGAGGTTCAAGCTGTTCAAAATCACCAAACCGCCAAACACAAAATGATCATCTGCTCCATATGAAAAAGTCCGCGACATTTCTGTAGCCATAACCACCCACGGCCAGGCCGCAATGTCACGACGCAATTTCTGAGACCTATAGCGAAATTCGCTCAGATCAAACGGACAAGAAACTGAGCGGAGAACGTGCCTGGGAAGGCGCCTCAGGACACACTAAGAATGCATGTGGGGGCTCCGTGAATTCTGCTCTAGTCATGTTATGGGAGCCTGACATAAGGGTTAATGGTAGGCAGCGATATCAAAGCGCAAGATCAATCAAGTAAGCTTCCTGTGGTACGCGATTCGGGAAAGGCAACCTTCAGGCTCAACAAGCAGTGGCGCGAGAGTGTGAGCTCTGAAATAGATTCGATCCATGGCTATGTGTACGACATACACATGGATGCTGCGCTTGGGTTCTTCCCTAGACACTTGGCAAATAGATGCAGATGCCATGACGGCAGTCCACGTTCAGTCGAAGATATCGGCAAGGGAGACCGAGTCGGTAGGGCGGCGAAAAATATGTCTTGCACCGTGAAAACCTCGGAAACGATCAGATAGATGAAATGGACTAGTTTCTTTTCTTTTGGGGCAGATACGCACGGCGACCAGACCATTGGATCTGACGATACGTCCAAGGGGAAGGGACAACGTAGCTGGACGATAATTGATGTCTTACCACTGGCACCATCCGGCACACCGGGACGAGCGACGCTATGCACAAGTCAGTCATACTCTCTTCGCGATGCGACGGCTGGTGGTTGCTTACCACCAGATGAATCTCCAAGACGTGGTGGGCAGAGCAAATTATTGCCAACGAACGCAAGGCAGCATGGTGTAGAAGGGGAAAAGGAAGTACTTCTCAACAGGAGCATTTAGCCAAGCGAGGTGGGGCGGAGGCATGCGTGGATGCCTTCAGCGAAGGGCCGGGGTTATAAACGACTGACTGAGAAGATTGCCACGTAACGAATACCTCCAGTCAGAGTTGCCTTGCGTACTTGGAAGTACGTACAACATACTTAGTGACGTCATATGAGGAGGTTGGTATTTAATTTCAACGAAGCCGCGGGCGATCGCAGATTATCGGCCGCGAGGGTGAGGTCGAACGCCAGAAGAACAACCACGCAGTCCCTGAGATTGCTCAGAGGAAGTCCAATCTGTCCGTGTTTCCCGAAACGTCTTTGTGATGGAGTTTCGTCACAACTTCTGTGAATTATTCGTCAATTGCTAATCTTAGAACGAGCTGGTGTGCAAGTTCAATGGGTCATTTCCTACCATGCTCGGCCCTTACATCGTTGCCTAGTTGGAGCTGACAGCTTTCAGGCCCAAGTGACAGTTTGGACTAGAAGAACAGAAAGGGAGATAAACTGCAGAGATCAGCGGCTGGATGCCTCGCGTACGAAAAACACCATACCACGTGAGAAGCGATTCGAAAGAATCAAGCCATGTTCGAGGACTATTGATCAATAGCATCTTCCGTCATGAAGAGCGACACTAGATATGCCAGAACAAACGGAAAAAACGTCAGGACTCATTGCGATGAACCGTGATGGCTGCCGCGTGGGTGCCAGAGGAGCACCGAAGTCTCCAACGTCTTGAGTCTTCTGTCCTTCTTCCCAAGCGTGGCCAGCACGCTGTACATGCATTGACCTAGGAGTGGTTGAGACCATAGGAAGAACCAACCGTGAGTGCTTTCACTCTGGGTGTGTGGCTATATTTAGACACGACAAATATAGCGCAGGGGCTATAAATAGGGGGAGGAACGTTGGTAGCTTGAGGACTGGGGGAGATCGCCACTATCTTGTGCGGAATTAATGAGTTCGATGTTCTATAAATGGGATGATTAGTTGGTGAGGGTATGGACAAACTGCGCAAGAGTCACAGACCCACACTTACGGCCAGTACTCCTGAACTCGTGAACGAAGTGAAATCGACTAGATGGATAACACGCTCCCAAGGTATCAGTAATACAGTTCGAATGGTTGACTAACTTCCGTGCATCGCGCTGGAAGCACTCCAAACCTACACGCTCCCTTATCAAAGTGGGCCTTCGACTGACGGTGGAGAAACAAGCTTAACCAGGAGTAAACACCCTTCCCAAGGTATTCCTTTCCCTCCAATCTCAGGAGCGCAAGTCACTCAACATGCCAAGCCATCTCAGAAGGCCCGTGGAGGGAGGACATCTGATTGATGCATAACATCCGCCGTCCTGAGAGTTATTTGAGGGTGGCATGTAGTGTGAAAGCCGACGGTGCTAAAAATACGGTCGCTTGGCCCACGACGCTCTGAAATATAATGTAGAAATAACAAGCGAAGAGTACGACCGGCGCCCTTCGCTTCAAAGGTTAGGCAGAGTTTTCGCCGAGGGGAAAGTTCGCATATTATTGTGACGACGTCAGAGAATTTTGAAACAGCGAGCGGAGTGGACCGCATCCCATTGACATACGATGGGGTGGCGGTTGCGAAATGCTGTATAGTGACAGCATTAGACATAAATGTCGAAGTGTATCGATAAGAGCCCGGTCCAGCCAGGGGGATATCAGGACTTTGAATAGAACGAAAGCCGTAACGGTACTAACATATCAATCAAAGGGGTGGGCTAACCTGTTAGAGGGAGTCGGGTGCGTAGATTACGGCCTCTGGCGGGTAAAAATGTGCCCCCGGCCAGATGAGAAGCATCAGGCAATGTGACAAGGACAGATACCGGCGACTGTCGAACAGAAGACGCTGTCGTGCAGTGAGACCAGAGAAGGGCGGAGAATTAGGCCATTGTGACGGATGGGGAGGGCGAACGTGGTCCAGTGTAATGACACAAGCGCGAGGGTGGGAGTCGCGGGTAGGCTCCCCTGATCATATGTCCGAGGCTGCATTGTTGAGATTGCAGAGATTTGTTACGCTTAGATTGCTCGAATAAAAGTCGCGAGTGCTGCGGATGACGAAAGGCACGAGGTGGATAAAGTAGGTTGATTTGGGGAACGTTGGAAACGCGATAAACAGTTCTGGGACAGTTATCAAGTGGCGACCCATGGCGAAAAGCGCGCAACGTGTATTATCGCCCATTAAGAGATTTCTCTGGACATCATGATAAGGTACCTCGGGTTGGTTGTGTTCCCGAATGCGCGAATCTCAGCTCAGGCGACGAACCCAAGCATCAGGGAGGCCTGGTGGGGGACGATAGGATAAAATTCAGTGGTCGTGGGTGGCGACTGACCTTGTCGCCATATATGGGCGAAGAAGAACCGGCATGAGGGTGCAATGCTGTATGTGCTCCACGCCAGGATTGAGTTGAGGGGCCGACCAGTCCAGGCGAGAGCACGATGGCGGCGTCCATTCATCTGTCACTATAAAATTGGTTCAGTGCGAGTGAAATCTCGGACCGCAGAGATCACGGCTCTCCAAGGTCGGATCTTCTGTGTGGCATAAGATATGCTGGCACGGGTGCAGCTCGATGGAATTCGCAGCTGGAAGGAGCAAGCTCGACACGAGAACGTGGTTGTCGCCTATTGATCTTGGTTTGGCTCCCTGCAGTGCCTCCTGGTCCGTGCGCAGGCTTGCAAGCTTAAAGGGCCTTGACGGAAGAACCAGTCCCCCTTCATACCTCCTCTTTATCCACCAATTTTGCAGATGATAGTTCATATATCTTGCCAATACACCGTCGCCATCGCCTCTCAATAACACCAGCAGGTGGTCGCTGGCGGGCACCTCGCCGTGAACGCGTCGAGACACTACCCATATCACTACAAAACCCATATTTGGCTTGGTTACCCATAATGGTTCGCTTGTTTCATTACCTCCACCATGCTGCGCAGCGAAGTGATGACAGTGCCCTTGATGCAGGTTCTGGTCGAGAACAAAAAGTACGCCTGGTAAGCTTGGCATGCTCTTCTTAGGCGCTCTGATTTTGTGGTCGCTGACACCGCACTTTCAGTGAGACATGCATAAAGGGGCATCGGTCGTCGTCGTGTAAGCACACCGACCGACCGCTGTTCGAAATCAAGAAGAAAGGACGTCCAGTCACGCAATGCGACCATTGCAGAGAATTGCGCAAAACAAAACAAGTTCACGTCAAATGTATCTGCGAGAAAGATGAGACTCTCTCCGATACCCCCTCCATCCCCCCTTCCTCCTCCCCACCCCGACCTCGGAAGAAAGGTGTGTATCGTAGGCCCTTTCTTTCTATCAACGGGTTGGCTTAGCCGTAAGACGCGTCTTCCATTTGTTAGGCAAAACCACGGTGCCAGAGCGCGCCGCGTTTCCTCACGGCTTGCCGGAAGCCTTGGAAGCGTCGGTTGCACCCCAGTCTTCCTCTGAGAGTGTCTCTTCCGATTCAGAGCATGGCGGTATGCATCCCTTCCATTTTTTTCTAGCCCCCTTTTCCTCAGCGTTCATGAAAATGCTGAATGTTCCTGCTAGGGAGCTGCTCGTGCAAATCTGGTGGTGAGTGCCACTGTTGTACACCGCGAAAGAGCGCTCCCAGGAAACCGGGACAACACTCGAGTACCCGTGGTGGTGCCGCATCGGCCTCATCATCTTCGCGCCCGAAGGAGCGTTCGCCGGCGAGACAGTCGACTACGAGCCCATCATCGCGTATGCAAAACCAGATCATGGCCCGGATAGCAGAGCTACGCCCAGTCCTCCCCAGGCCGGCGTCTCACTATCCTCCTGGGTCTGGTGAAGCAGGACCTGTCCACCATCCCTCCTCTGGTGTTCCACACGCCAGCCGTCACCATGGGCATGATAGGAACGCATATAGCCCCTACAACAGAGCTTATGAATTTGTGTATAACGATCCTCTATTCGCCCAAAATAACCCCACGTCTCTTCCCCAAGCCCTTGATCCCCGACTCCCCTCTGACAACTTTGACTCTCAGCAACTCAGCGCACTCAATGCTCTCCAGTTCGCTACTACGTGGAACGATGTGGCTGGACTGGGTCAAAACGTCAGCGACGACAGTCTCCTTGCATCCTTCCCATCGGCTTGTGGATGCGGAGATTCTTGTCAGTGTCCCGGCTGCATAGAGCATAATGCTCATCGGGCGCCGTCCCCATCTGCGTTCTCGTCCTGCGCTAATCCAGGAGCATGTTCGAGCTGCCTTGACTGCACTATCCTCTCTCTTCCGGCGTCAATACCCCCCTCACAAGACCCGACCATACCCCCAACCGACCCCTATCAAAGCCAAGCGCTCGAGGAGTGGCTTCGCCGCGTTTCTGGAAATGCGTCCTCATCAGCATCGCCATCCCCCTCCATAAGCCAACATTTTGGACAACTGCAGATTACCCAACCTCCGAATGTGCACGGCGGATCCATCAGCCCGTTGCAACAGATCCCCGGCTTGTCTGAGGGCTTTGTCAATGCGATGACCTGTATGGGTGAAACATGTGGTTGCCCGCCTGGAATGTGTCAGTGCATTCAATGCGAAGGGTTCGGCACTACGCCTGATGTCACGTTCGCCACGTCCGGCGAGCGTGGTAGTTTGGCTTACCAGCAGTCTGCGGAGTCTTCAGACTATACTGCTTCAGCATCTCGGGCTACCCTGTCATCCCACCAAGATCCCGGTACGTCCCAATCTCCTCGTCGAACGTATCTCAGCATTGCTGAGATGACGTCTTCGACTGCTACAGCTGGGCGATATGCGAGCCATGGCTCTGGCCAGGGAATGGATAGCGGCTCATCTTCGTTGGCGTCTAGCTCTAGGCATATTCAGTCGCTTGCGCCTCCCTCCGCGGGCAACATGAGCGGCCCATGGACGTTTGGTAATACGACCGGTTCTCGGCCGGCGCCAATCGTCAGTACCTCAGGGTATGCTCGAAGCCACTCTAGCTCGTCGTCTTCTTTAGATGAACCTTCAAATAGTCCTTTCCGGGATAATTCACGATACCAGTAAATACGAGCTCTGTTCTTTCTATCTGTACTTGATGACGCGACCATTTTTTCTTCCACACAGCGCTGTTTTTTATTCCTCTTCTTGAACGGTGCCTTTCTGATTCCTATGCTTGTATGTAACTCAGTATTGGCTCCGCTTATATGGGTACCGGTAACCGTTCTGATTACGGTTTCGCTAGCACGTTTTCTTGATATTGTAGTGTCTGATGCCAGTAGCCATGTAACCAATAACATACCTATGATTTATGACACGTCTTCAGCTCGAGTGCGCGCCGGTACACGGCCCCCTTCGGAACATCAGCCAGCATGTTGATGGATTTGTTAAGCCCAGCGCTGTACGGGACACACAACATAGCGCCCCTATCAAGAATCTTTGACTCCCGCCGACCAACGGACACAGGAATCTGCTCCGTCATGACTGTGCACCGCAAACTTCATCGACGCCCTTAACGCTGTGACACGTCCGTAAGCTGTCCTTTGTCAAATGATAGCCAATCTCAGAGCCACATTATTCATTGACAATCAGACTGAATGGAGCTGAATAATTAGCGGTCCATAATGTTATATTGCATGGGAGAACGGATCAAGACTTATGATGACGATGGGTTTCAAGTGAGGCATCGCGACACTTTCCGACAGGATGGGAAGTTTACGAAGAGACGGTCGAAGCAAGCCATCATTGATGTCGATTCGAAGGGAGGGCTGCTGAAGGTGGTATATAAGTGCTATGAGCCAGATTCACCCTGCATCACAGCCATGGAATTGAAACCTTCATACGACGCCTACGTCCCCTCTAACTTCAAGGAATTCTTCGCTTTGGCGAATCTGCAACCAAATTACGTTCCATTCAGGGATTTCCGACTTCATACTCTGACACCCTCTCAGCAATCTTCTTTCGATCTCGCGCAGAGGATAACGGTCCCGGGAGCATTCCATCACGCTATCCGCTGCTTTTATTTCGCCCTCGCAATTCTAGCCAATGGGTTTCCATCGAAAACGACCGGTATTCCACAAATCGCATCGCATGAGCTGGTAGAAAGGCTATTCCACGCGTGCATCCTTCACGACTTAGGATTGACTCAAAACCACAACGCCCTTCAACATCCAGCTCACGCGATGAGCTTCGAGCTCCATGGAGGCATAATGGCGTACGAGCATCTGCAGACTTTGCAGCCCAAATTGACCGCCCAGGCGCTGGGAGAGATAGTTCAAGGGATAATGCTACATTCAGTCCCGTTCACCAGTGGAAAATCTTCCGCGACGGGCTTCCTGGTGCAGCTCACAGCGTTCTTTGACATGCAAGGGTATGGTGGTCTCGGGCCTCATTCGCTCGACCACATACTCAGCAAGAGAACTGTAGGGGAAATTGAGAAGGCCTACCCTCGTGGCTCTCTTTCTTCAGAGATTGTGGAGCACATACATGGGCAGCTGCAGGGGAAGCCAGACTGTCTCATGTCACACATAGTGAGTTACTTGTCCTCATTTTGAGGCGGTGTACGGTCTCACGATGGAATGAAAAGCCTCTAGACTTTGCGACTAAAGCCGCGGCAATCAAGTCGCTCGTGGAGGGTCATCAGTAGCTGCATTTACGAGAACATCCCTGAATCCCCTGTAGTTTGCCCCTATCATTCCTGACCGATCGCCGATCGGTCAAAATAAGCAATTCCCGGGTAACCGGCTGCCATGAACCCGGTTCGTCAGTTATAACTCGACTTCATCCCAGCACGTTTGCGGGGAAGTTCTGACCCTAGATGGATCGCTTAGCCTCGCGCAGCTATGTCTTTGACCCACGACCGAACTTCCCGCTTCAGCTCGCAATAAAGCGGCTATGGGACCCCCAGTCTCCCTACCTCGACGACGACGACGCATATTCTTTGTTTCTGGTTCATGGGACTGGGTTTCATAAGGAACATTGGGAGCCCGTGCTTGATGACCTCTACGACCTGCTGGCCAGAAAGCCTGGCTCACCGAAGGTACGCGAAGCATGGTGCATGGACGTCTATCAACATGGGGAATCTGCTATCTTGAATGAGAACGTCCTTACCCAAGGCTACGATGTGCTATGTGTGTAATCTCTTCTAATTTCTGGCTCGCGGCTGTCTGGACGGGACGGATATTGACAGGTTCTTGGGAGGAGGTCGGACGATGCGCACACATGGTCCTCGCTGGCCTTGGGTCAGGAATCGATGTCGACTTCAGCACTCGTAAGTTGGTTGGCATCGGGCATTCTTCAGGTGCCGTAGCCTTGTAGGAGTTTTCCGTTATGCCGGACCCAAGTTCAGATGCTTGATTTCGATGTGCTTAGGATGCTGTCAACCACGTTTTACCCACCTATCAAGTACAGCATGCTTCACCTCGTTGAGCCTATGATACTTCCCACCTTTCCCTCTGGCACGCCGAGTGTATTGGAGGCTGGATCTATGAAACGACGAGACATATGGCCCAGTAAAGAAGAAGCTTGGAAAACCTTCCTGAGTCGGCCGTCCTGGCAAGCCTGGGACCAACGTATCCTGAAGCTTTACGTGGTACGTCTGAAATTGTTTATCGATATAACAACCTTTGATGTGTTGTAGGAGTATGGACTAAGGCCATTACCCACAGCAACTTACCCCGACCCCGACAAATCTGGGGTCACGCTGACGTGCCCGCGACATCTGGAATCCGTGAGTGGTCTTATTTAACTGTCTTTATCCTATTTTTGACTAGGGTTCTTTCTATCTTAAGGCAACGTATCGTGATTCTATCTCCCGCACCCGCGCGTACCACTTCCTCTCTACTATCGTCAAGCGTGTACCCGTCCACATCTTGTACGGTGCTGTGGATGACTACGTGTATGCTCTCTCGGCCTTCTAGCTTCAAGTTGCATCGCTAACGCCCGTGTCCAGTGCCGCTCATATCAAAGATGACGTGTTAAACAACGCGTCCGGAGGAAGTCAGCATTTCGCTTCGATTGTGCGTGTACCAGGTGCTGGCCACTTGGTAAGTGATTGATTGGGTGACGCGGCTTGCGCAGATTTGATGATCTATGCCTAGGTCACGCAAACTCACCCTAAGCAAGTTGCGCAAGAAATTTTTGAGGTTCTGTCATATGTTCCTACGGAAACCGTGAGCGCCAGGTTGTAAGATCAAATCAGCGCGACCGGTTTTAGGGCGGCCAGCATGCACAAAGGCCTTCATGTCTTACACCCCACATCCTTGCTTGATATCTCGACGACATATAGAATAGATTTCATCGAAACAATGTAGCTTCGTTTCTCTTGTCTACATTATGATCTAAGTGCATAGCAAGTACGTGGTGTTTACAGAGTCTAAGGTTTACATCGACTGACTGAACGTACATAAGGTAGGTGTGCTTGATGAGAGGGTGCGTTCGGAATACAATCAATAAGTTAGTTCACTAAATGAAACAATCCCTATATAACCCAAAAGTCGACATTGATCCCCAAAGGTGGATGCTTCCATGATGTACGGAATTGGAGCCGAGACGGCAGAAACGAAGGAAGATCATTTGCGATGGTTGAAGATTCCTTCAATCCTCATCAGAATCGGCACCGGCTTCGCTGGCTGAGTGGAAACTTCGCTTTCTATTGGGGGTAGTCGGACTGACGCTCCTCCCGTCCTTTTTTCGTCGTTTTCGTTCAGTTTCCCGGATGTTGAGACGTACACCCCATCGAGCAAGTTGCTGTATGATAAGTTCGTCGATGCAAACAAACCGATGGCTGCGAGACAGACGGACCTTTGTGAGTTCAGTAGATGCCTGCAGACCGGGGAATTCCTTCGTAGAGTACACTTTGAATTGGCCGCCGTAACATTCGGCTTGAACGGCAAGGTCATCCGAGTGGTACGGACGAGAGAATAGGTCAAAAACACGATAGCGAAGTATGAACATGCCCTCCGTTTTAACAGCTAAATCCTGAAATATGCGTGAGCATGGACAGTTGGTTGAGATGAGAATTGTACTGACGGAGAAGACAAATACAAGAGATTTGCGTCCTTGGAACTCTACAGTGGATGGTTGGACGAATGTAGCACCGACCAATGCCTTGGTTTCTTTGGATCCTTCTGTGATCTCACAATCACCTATACGATGCACAACATCCGACGATGGTGCGGAAGGGGGGAGGCTGGGCATTGGAACAGCCCCCGACAGTGAAATAACCATGTTTGCACGCTGAGCATAGGCCTGAGCAGTTAAATAGTTCACGTTCAGGTGTCCACCACCAGAACGCTGATGGGTAGGGTTTGTTTGTGAAGATGTTGAGCCTGGTGAAGGTGCATCCCTTCCACTATCCGGGCTGGGAACGGGAAAGAGGTCAACGGTACAGAGGAGGCCATGACATTGGATCTCACTACGAAAATATTTATTTGGCAGCATGGGTGCAGTGGAGGAAGCACACTTACTCGTAATTCTGAATTTCTACTTCTCGTTGCTGATCCTCTTCCTCATAGGTGACGTATAGCTTGAGCAGCACTACAGGCGGAGGATCGAGCGGTCTCCGATCCACTCTGGCATACCTTGAGCATTCTCGCGAAATTAACTAACAAATAAATACACGAGAGTGGAACCGTAGAAAGACCTACTTTCTCCCAAGGTCCGCTTTTTGAATTTCTATCAGTTCTGCCCTGACGAGCCGACCAGCAAATTGGCCACTGGAAAAATGGATGGGCTTGCCAATATGGTCAACACCGGCCGGCTGGGTATTTGGTGCCGAGCGATGAGAGTTCCCAAGCTGTGATGATGATGAAGCTTGAATGCTAGACTGCTGCACCGTTCCAGGATGGTGCTGGAATACGCTAATGTGGTGGCTGGCCATCCGGAAGGCGGCTCAATATTCGCTATGGACGTCAACTAGCCTGATCTAGAATTGGGGGGGATATAATGGGACGATGAGGATGATATGGCGGAGATCAAGCTCTGGTCGTGGTCGCGAGCTAAGATCCCGGTTGGGGGCGCTGGGCCCATTTATATGGAAGTTTTCATCTCCGAATGCAGTTGATGTCCTGACATCTGAGATGGCCGTTGTCTGGGGGCACACGGCTTTACAGCGGCCGGAGAACCTTATTCTCCTCACCAGATTCCGGAACTCTGGGCACCAGTACAATAGATTCAACTGCTAGGTAATAATTACGCAAAGGATCTCCTCGACTTATGGGCAGAAGGTCAACGTGTAGTCCGCGTTCAAGTTAGAGCTACAGGTCTTGAGCCCGGTAGCATCGTCATAGGCATAAACGTACGAGTTGGGGCAGTTGTTCTCTGTGGATACCATGAGAACGTGAACCCTCGGACAAGAAAAGGACGTACTGAAATAGCTGTAGAACTGAACGCCAGACGCTGGGCAGGTGGCAGGCGTGTTGTGGCTACCAGAGCAGCAATTACCCGAGTTGCCTAAAGTCATATCCGGAGGTCAGATGCGTTCCGATATAATTCTTCAACAAACTTGCCTGGATTGCCATCCAAATTGGCCTGGCAAGCACTACGACAGCCAACGGGGAAGCCGGATGCGTCAAATGGTCCTTTCAAAGGAGTGGGGCCTGAGATGCATCTTTAGGACACGACCCCAGAACGTGGCGAAAGTTAAAACATGACGTACAGTTGGGACCAAGATCAACAGCGCAGTCTGCAACGGGGCATCCTTTGTTGTTTGTGATTCTCATGGGAAGGTTATACCCATCGACAAGAGAAACTACAGAGCGTGGTTACCTGATGTCCTAACACGGCGAACGGAGGAAGCACTTGCCATCATAGAAATCTTGGAACCCATCACCTTGCAAAGTCCACTCGGCGAGAGATGCGGGAGGAACGCCCTTGTCAACATGTTATTCTAGGGCAAGTTGACCAGCCCACTATAACATACCGTTCCGGTGTGAGGATCACACAACAAGCCTCCGTTGCAACCACCGTCCAAGCACGAATTGGGACCTGGATTACTGTTGAAGTTACAGTTGCGTCGGGCCTGTAATCCAATCAATGAGAGTGGGTTGCAACATAGGCTTCAGTATCTACCCAAATTCTGCCAGCCTTCCAGTTGTCTGGGACGAAAAAGGAGACGGCTGTGAAAGCAGGAGCTTCCCAACTGGATGGCACAAGATTAATCTAAAGTTAACCTCTCAATGGCGTCATAGAGTTACCCTGTAGGTTGATTGGGAACGTTGGGAGCGACATTCAAGTCGGTGAACATCTAGTGGTGGTTTTAAATGACAGTGAGCTCAATGCAAGATTGCGTGACCTACAGCAGGCCTGGTGGCAGGAAGTAAGCAAGAGTTATCAGACGGTTGGAGGGTAGCTCACCAGATAGTAAAAGGGCAAGCGTTATAAACGGTGAACGTGCGAGCCTCCGCGCTCAAAACGCCCACCGCAAGCAAGACACTAGCTCGAATGAACATCATCGTGTAGGTGTTAACCAACAGGGGGATACAACCTGCAGAAAGATATCTCAAGTTCTCTCCGGGTTTTATATCGCAAAGACTCTACTATTCATCCCTAAACATGCCGAGATGGCTGCGGGCCCACAGCCTGCAGGCCGACGGAATTTCTTGACCTACCACCGCCGCGTCCCTCCCTGTGTCATATGCCACGTGAGTAAAGGAGCGTACCGAATGCGAGAATGACATACGGAAATGTGTAAGGCGCTCACGAAGCTTCTACATCCCCATCATAGAAGACTCGACCCGCAAGCGCACTCGCTTCCGGAGGGAGAACAGTTGCCACTTCGGGAGCGTACTGCATGTGTATCCTATTGAGTGGTAAGTGGGCAACTATCATGACTCACTGATACGATATTTCTGCGTCGCATGATGAACCACCTTGTGACTGCATCCCGTGGTGATAACAAAAGGAAGAAGAAACTAACCCATGGTGTTGTCGGCGGTAGAGGCCGATGCGATGAAGGAGGAACTGATGCACGACGAGAAGAATGATATTGTACTCGCTCGCTTCCATAGGTGTACACTAAAATTGTTCAGGAGTGAAATTAATGCAAATGTCCAAATCGAGAACCGTATGGAGGTAGTGAATAGTAACAAGGGCGGATAATTGTTCACACCTGCGTGCTCTATAATATATGGGTCATGGGAAGATAGTCCGTTACAAGTTATCGCATAATGTGCAGTTAATGTGCAAAGCAGTGCGGAAGACGGCGGCTGTGATGAGCAATTGGAGTCAACTACGGCTTGATTCTGTGTAGGGAATGGCTTACGAAGAGTCACCAACAAAATGAATATGGTGAGGGCAAGGACATAAACAATGCCATATCGCAAAACCTTGGGTTGTCCGGGGATAAGGGTGAGCAACATAAGTAGAAGATAGAAACTTACGATCCAGCGGCGATGTTTCTTCTGTTTGATGGAAAAAAGTGGGGCACGAATTTGCTTTGAAGGTCGTAGCCAGACTGTTTTTAGTAGATAAGCTGTCAGCCTCTGAGAAAGAAACGCTCAACTCACAAAGCATCGTAGCATGAAGCCGGTCGAAGTACGGTATCAAAATTGGCGGCGTGAGCATGAACATTAGCAGATGGCCGAGCAGGAGATCCGAGCCCCAGAGCGATAATTCAATAATCTTGACAATAAACTCGCGGGCGGGCTGCGACATGGCATGAGTGCCAAGGCCTCGGCCGTACCATCGACCGCTCCACCATGCTCTATTGGTTTCATCGTGTTTGAACTCTCTCGATAGTATGACCGATATCAAAACCTTGATGAGCGCGCGTTCAATAGCGATGATAGCTACAAGGCCCAGAACTGCGTGGGTTGCGTTCCAGCGTTCCAGATACCACTAAGAGTATAGGACATTAGTGGCCGTGAACTGCGGAAAAGCGGCCGGACTTACGAAGAACTCGAAGAAAGCAATCGCACCGATGACACCAAGCGCATGGGCAATAAAAGCAATCACTGATCCGAAGAGTGGGTACATGGGGTCGAGCATCGGTCCGAGGAACAATGAGACGAAGAAGAAGACGAGAAGGACGGCTGCATTCCAAACGATAGGGCCGAGAGAAATAACAGCGATGCGGATAAGAGGACTTGGAGGTATTCGGCCGTTTTCGGGGAAGGACTTGACAAACATGTATGCGATGGTGAAAACAACAGCCATGATAATGGGGAAAAGGATTTCCGACCAGATGACGGCTCGCCAGCCCGCTCGAGGTGTATCCGCAGACAGCTTCTCGGAAGGATGACCTAGTCGTTTCTTCTTGTAACCCGTGATCATGGTTCTCGACAGCCGACAGTAACCAATCCAAGAGTTAGTATGCGAACGCGAATTTCCCCGCGACATCCACCGCAAGAACTCCCTTCGAGGACGAGTGAGTATAGTCAAATGCATCACCTAAACTACTCACCGATAATCAATGATGAAGTCGGCAAATATGAATTGATGCGGATTGAAGAGGAAAGGTGCGATACACAGAGCCAGAATGGAAAACCAGAAGTAAATAAGGTAGGGAGTCCACGCCGCTAAGGTGACATACAGCAACATGATAAGCGTTCGCATTCCAAGATAAATGCTCGGACCAGCGAAACGAGAAAACAAGATGTTGAAGCTGATCCTAGTCGTTGCAAATCCACGACCAGTGGCAATGTAACGAGCACCACCGAACGTCAAGTTGCTGAGGATGGAATGGGTGTAGATTTGGGTAGAGAAGACTTCAAAGACGGGGGATAGCGAACAGAATTGTTTTCCTAGACGGAGGATCGCTTTCCAGGTGCCGCGTTCCACGAGCTCTGAAAAGACGTTAGAGAAAGCGTCGGTAGCCCGGTAAGAACTCACCTTGTAAAAACAGTGGCAAGAAGGCAATCATGAAGACGAGGAATATACTAATGATACAGCGGTGGATCCAATCGAATACAAGGACGAGGTTGTAGCACCCTGTCTGGTCACCTATGAATTGGCCAGACGGAGTATACCGGCAGATGCGCAGTTCAGAGCTCAGAGTAGCCAAAAATACAACTGGAGGAACTGGTCAACAATGCGAAGACAAGCGAAAGTGAAAGGATACGAACGGGTCACAATGAAGAGGTGAATGGACAAAATGACGAGCATATTGTTAATCTGGAAACCGGGGTGGCCATAATAGAAAGTGAGGAATCGGTCGATGGGAAGTTGCGTCCCGAGGTAGTAATACTCTCGACTCAGCATCTGCTCTCCCATACCAGTGCCAAGTTTCGTCTGGAAGTTGAGAATGGTTCCGAAACCGAGGTCACGACCTTTGCCACACTGATAATACTCGGTATGCTTGATCCGCCCACCACGACCAAAAGCATTCATCCCAGCATAAATATCCTCATTCAGATGAAGGCCCTTCTGCGCCTTCGAGACACCGCCACGAGTGTTCATGTAGAGCCCATTGAGGAAGTCAGGATGGCCATAGTGTAGTTTGCCTCCAATCCATGCCATCGATCGTGCTGATAGGGTACCGAATGTCTGCTCCTTGCCAGCAGCAAGATCACCAAGGATACCAATATTCTCCGAGAAAATGTACTCGCGAGCGCCAACAATTGCCACTGGAGTTTTCTTGTAATCTTGAGCACCCCATTGGGCATACGGACTCTGACTGGACACGGAGTATTCCTCGAACTCGCCAAGAACGTTGCGAATCTTAAGACATTCTTCGAGGTAGTTGTCCTGGTTGGCATCGATGAGTTGCAGATATTCACCTCGGTAGAAGATAATCGCGTGGTTCTGATTATCGGACTTGCCGTCGCCTAGAATGGGATTACCAGGGAGCTCGATGCGGAATTTAGGCCGACGTCGACCGGTTTCAGGGATAAACTCGCTGTGACCATCGATGAGCGAAGAAAAGATTCTGGAGTCTTCGCCGTCTTTCCCTGGAGCCTCCTCCAAGTACGCGATCTGCAAATCGGGATAAGCACGCAGTAAGAACTCTGCGTTCTCCTGTTCCTCCTTGTTGAACTTCGAATACCGTTGCATGGATACGACAAACTTGAACTTCCTTCGCGCCATGCGTTCCAGCTCCCGCTCCAATCTGTCGGTATTGCCTCCGAAGACCTGGACTACTTCGGGGTTTTCCACGCGGTACATTAACTTGATCGCCTTGGAGTAGTTCATCATCCCAGACACAGTGCGATAGAGCGTTTGAGCTCGCAAAGAAGCCCAAATCCGCGTGCGCAATGTAAACTCAGGAGCCGCGCTCTTGAAGCCGAAAAAGTGGAAGGGCAGAACATAGGCCTGTCCTTTTTCATCTCCAGAGAAAGGATTAGGTCCGTTGAACATGTCAGACTCTTGAGCGAGTATCATGGTGTCCTTGACAAAGTTCTCCCACTCAATAGGATGAAGCTGCTTTAGGTATTCGAGGAGAGTGACACGGGTGTTCTGATCCTCCTCACGGATAATTTCACGGAGTGATAGGAGAATCTATAATGGCAGCATATCAGGCAGCATATCATAATTAGAGAATGCGACATTAACAGCGTGGAGGACGCACCTTCTCACTGTAATGGGGCGTAAGAACCGTGAATGTGGGCATAGCATCGACAGGCAGTGGCTCCGGAAGATCGAGGGTCAACGACTGAGCGAAAAAGGAGATACGACGTTCAGCCTCGCTACCTGGTGGGAAGAATTCGCCTTTGAATCCTTTGTCGCCTTGTGACATGAAGAAAGGTGGGGCACGAAGGCTGCGGCGGCCGCCTTCGACATCAACCTGATGATACAGGAGTTTCTGGACATGGTCGATGGAAAGGAGATGCTCGCGGTACATGGAGATGATTATGGCATTCCAGATCTGCGAAACCAGGACCTAAAATCAAGTCAACAACACTGTTGACGACGACATCCAACACGAACGAATCCCACCTTGGGCTTATACTTCACTGCCATGTCTGCATTAGCCAGAAGCTTAGCATAAATTCGCTTAGGTAGACGCGTGAAGATATCCCTCCAAGGTGTCCATATCGAGAGACCGATGGCGAAGGATCGACCGATGCTCAGCACAGTATTCCAGATGATGTACCAAAGGAAAGTGTCGAGGAAGAACAGACCCAAGTCCATGAGATACATGATCGTTAGTGTGAAGGCGGCATGATTACTGCAGAGCGCATTGCCGAACAGACGATCGTTACATCCTTGGATCTTCATGCCAACCATGACGCTAATGGGGTCTCGGAAGGATAAAGTAAGGAAGAAGTAAGACTCAGTGAACTTGCAACCGAAGACGAGGAACCATAGGAGGAGGGAGGCCAAGCGGCTGCTTGATGGGAGGGAGGGGTAACTAGCAGTGAAGGTCTGACTAGCGAGATATTTGCGGGACCTCCCAGCTACACGATCACCAAACATTCGTCCCGAGGGCATGATGGCGAAAAGAAGCGTGGCTGCCACGGAGATGAAAAATTGTACAATGGCCAAGATAAGTGCTAGGGAACCACCCGTTCCATTACTCTCAGCAATGGCAACGTAGAAGGTAGGACCGGCGGTCAATCCTAGAGTGATGAAGAGAAACAGGAGTCGACGGGTGAGATGTGATGTGTTATTCCAGGTAGTCGGGATGTACGAGAACTCGAGGATTGTGGCAAGGATCATGATTATGGTCGCGACAGCGCCTCCCAAAGCGGTAGCACTCCAAGTCATTGCGGGTGATGCTCGTCCATTGCGGCCATAAATTGCAGGGGAATTGAAGGCTGTATAGAAGTAGTACAGACTGATGTGAATGACCCATATTCTGTTGAAATTGACAAGCAGATGGCCGAAAGATCGTTTCTCGTAATATGTCTTGAAGAAAACGCGATTCCAGTCGATGCGATCGAACTTCATGAACCGTTGCGGAGGTGGTAGGTCGATAAGGAGAGACTGAGACGAAATCGCTTAGAATAGAGCAAACAATAGACATTGTGCTTTACCTGGTCCGTGAGAACGATCTTTGCTATCCCTTCTGGATACCAAAACAGTTGGTTCACGTCATCGTAGCCGATGATGTCTTGGTGATCCTTTTCAGTCCTCACAAACTTTCCATCGACGACCTTATACCCCTGGTCTCTTATAAACCGATATAACGGCTTAATGACGGTTCTCAAGTATAGCCCTTCCGGCACGGGCTCCATCCGATTCTGGCATTCCGGCGACCGGTAATAGTCATCGGCACACTTGAAGATGAAGCACAGGCACTCAGGGACAAAGCGAACTTGCGCCGCTTCTCCCCAGCAAAGCAGATACAGCGCGACTTGCCTGAGCCGATCATACTGGCTCATGCTCGCCATCGCTAGCCGCCATCGTTCCATTGCCATATTCAGCGACTTTTCGTGGGCAGGGGCTTTCGAGCTGGTCCCAGTGGCATCCTTTTTGCCTCTCGTTGAGCGAAGGCGATTGAGGCCAGGGTTTTGCTTCTGCCCTACAGCATCGTCCAGATCCAGCTGAGCGGCAAAATACCATTTTCGATAGTTGGCATTCTGGCCACCGATGTAGTCGGCGTGAACAGTAAGCAGAGCTTGGTTAGGGGACATCCGCGACGCTCGACTGTCCAGAAGTTGCATAAGGAAATCGAACTTGAGCGCTTAATGAGTGTTTAGGGAGTGTTGCACATGAGTTCTACACGCACCATATTTCGCATGGAATCTCGCTGAAATCCAAACTTTTGTGTTAGGTCGAGGAAAACATCTTCGATCTCTTCCTTAGACAAAGGTATTTGGCGCTCTGCAGACCAGGCTGGGTAGTCTTCTCGAATTCCAGCAGATCCTACAAGGCACTCATGAGGCTGTGGCAAAAGGAGAGCCTGGCATGATACGTACGTAGTGGGGGTGCCAATGACTCGGCAGATGGAGCATAACGTTGTCCATAGACATCACCATCGGAGTCGGTGTCTTGGGGCGCTAGCGATGGTTGAAACGTTGACAATACTCAATAGCACCCTTGGTTACTGGGACTTACGATACGCGTCGTACTGAGTTTGGTCGTAGTAGCCCTGCTCATGATTACTGGCGTCGGAAGCATACGTATCGCGGGGACCATAGTCTACATTGTCGGATTCATTATCGTAGTATCGTGTCTGGGCATTGAAGGGATCGTTAGTGTGGGCCTCTGTTGACGGCGACGACGAGTAGCCCTCCTGGCTTGACTTGCCCAGGCGGGCAGGCATGGATGGCGGTGGTCAGAGGGAGAGGAAGCGTGAGGACACCGAGAGTGGGAATGACGAAAGACCAACAGGCAAGTGCTCGCCGCACCGCCAACCACTGCGCTGCTTATGTAACACGGCAACCAAATCTTCTCTGCTCCCACATTCAAGGCGGCTTCTTCGCTTCCTTCTCCGAGTCAAGCTTTCCACTGTCTTTTGCTGTACCCATTCTAGCTTGATTGAATGCCACTCTTTGTCAGGCGAATATGCTAGCGTACGCGTTACTGTCAAAAGCTTAAAATTTCATCGATCTGCTCAATGCGACTAGCCTGCCAGCGAATGCACTCTATTTTCGTTGCGAGTATCTCATGTTGAGAGCACCTGATCCCAAGGCTGACGTAGATATGAGTTGGCAGTGGAATGAGCACTGCTGATTCGTAATATTCTAAAACTCGTGGGTTACACTACCCAGGGGAGTCTCATCTGGGCCCAGGAAAGGAGAAGGGCTTTGCGACTGGGTACATCTGTGAACAAGACCGTTGCCAACCAGCCAGGCGCCCTCTCAACCAATTCCTACGATCTTCATGGCGGTACTCAAGCTGGAAACCGTGCAAATGAAGGATCTGCGTAGGGCCTACTTCAATTCGAGAACACGCCCCCGACACTCATTAGCGATATCCTGTGATAGCGAACGGTCGCATGGCCGTCCTACAGTCCAATGGCATTCTGCCATGTATTGCGAGGAAGTAACGCTTTCTTCCGGTAGGATGGCAATCCTCCTATCGCGCTGTCGCATCAGCTGAGCTGATGTCTAAATGTCCAGGAATGGCACTCAGTAGACACCGCCATTGAAGAAAGCTGTCGACTGGGGGTATATAAACCAAAGTGTAGAGTGGTGTCAACACCAAGCTCTCAGACGCAGTAACATGCTCGCAGCCGTCTCTGTTCTCGCTGTAATTACCAGCGCAGCTGCGCGCACTTTCACCGTTCGCAATAATTGCCCTTTTACTATATGGTGAAATTGCTTCTTGTCCCGGTTGTACGGCCAAACTGATATCCCATTTCGCGTCCCAAGGCCCGCTGTTGGTTGCAATCATAACTACCATTCCATGCCTCTGATCCCACTAAATTCTAGATTTTTACCGACTTAAACGTTGCTCTCAATCGTCCCGACTTCCCCACTGGGTATGTACCTCAACTGAATATGATGTGCGCTACTTATATCTATTTCAGATGGGAGGCGCAACCCTACACACAAGTTTCCTTCAACGTCCCCAACAACTGGAAGGCCGGTAGAATCTGGGTACATCTCACGTATTGAACCATCTACTTGATTTGACTGGCGTGCGTCATTAGGCTCGCCGCAATTGTGACTTCTCCGTCAACCCAGGTCCTAACTCGTGCACTACCGGTGGTTGTAACGGCGGCCTCCTCTGCGACCCACACTCAGGAACTGTAAGTCTCTGCAAGGACGCTCTCCCACGGACGCACGGTTGACATCATACCTCAGGGTGTCCCTCCTGCTACAGTTGCCGAATGGACTTTGGAAGGCGGGGGATATGCGGACTGGTATGATGGTATATTGCTTCTTTGTTCATGCAAGAATGCATCCCACACTTGATTTTGTTAGTTTCCCTCGTCGACGGCTACAACCTCCCTGCAAGAATTGACAACAATAAAGGTTGTCCTGTAGCAGACTGTCCCGTCAATTTGATTCCCAATTGTTCGTCGCCTTCCTTCGTCTCTGCCACAATTAGGACGGTTTGTATGAATCACTAAATTCTGTTTCGTATCAGGCCCCGGCCCTCTTAAGGGACCGTTCGACGAGTCTGGTGCTCCAGTCGGCTGCAAGACTGCATGTGCTGCAAACCTAGACGGAAATCCCAGTAAGTTCATCTGTTATCAGATGTGGACCTCAAGACAACCGTCATGACGTATCGCATCTGGCCCCACACAGTCAGGACTGTGCTGACACAACCCCTTCTAGCTGACTCCGCCAACTGCTGCTCTGGATCTCACAGCACGCCCAGCACTTGCCCCCCATCTGGAGTCGCATATTACTCCTTCTTCAGTCAGTCTAGATTGTATACTCTTCAAACCACCGCTGACTCATTGCTCAGAGAGAAACTGTCCCCGCTCCTATGCATACGCGTACGACGAAAGCTCCGGCACAGCTTTGTGGACCTGCGATTCGAACCTCAAGGCCGACTACACCCTTACCTTCTGCCCCTAAATGAAAGAAGCCGAATCCGTCTACTAAGTGACACCTACCCTAATAACCTGTATCTAATGAATCTGTGCGTGGTAATCTGACGTACCCATATGCCGCTTGATATGAAGGACTTCAACTTGAAGTTTCCATCCCCTATGCCACCCCTGAATCTCTTCCAGCCTCGGCGAGGCATTTGACTTCACCATTCGGAACACATCCATTCACATGCAACAACGCTTGTTGCAACCTCCATGCGCCTTAGGAATGCTCGCTACCAAAAGATAAAGAGAGTTTCTCCGAACCCGGGTTCGAAGTCCGCTTCGCACCATGCTTGGACTTCCGCTGACCTTATCGTCGGAGCCAGCCCTCCTGGTATGATCCCCTTCGATGCTACGAAGTTAATACTGTGAGAGATACCCGTTCCCGTTGACTTGTCGTCAGCAGAACCCTTATCTCTGCCTATCTGCACAGGAGCTAAAGCGCTAAGGGCTGGTGGTAGGTGTGGTCAATATACACCCCTTGATTTTATACTCCCGGCGTCTACCACCTGACAACGTCCACGGATTGAATCCCGATATGTGTCTGTAGGGAGCTTTTCGACTCTCTCTTTGAGGACATCGTTCCGATCATCTTTCCTTCGTCGTACATGCACCGTCGTAAGATGGGCTTACTCGTGACGTCGACACGGCTGACCGGCTCCTGCAGATCAGGTTGTACAAACGAATTAAGGAATATTTCCGGTCGGCTATGTACTTCTTTGATTTCTTGATCAATCTACCGAGGCCAACTGACTTCAATCTTCTGTCAGCATATGGTTGTTTGCACGCTTGTGGTCCAATGAGAGTCCGCCAGCTTGTTCGCAACAGAGAGCTTCCTTTTCCAAGTCAAAACAATGCATCCAGGGACAAGACTTAGCCCGCCAGGCGACCATCGATGAGCGCAAGGTATAGTTGATGACCTTGTGGTACGTTGCACTTGGACATCAGCTGAGGTGACCATCTCCATTTATCTGAGAATCATATCCAAGCGCAATGCGCCTCTGTTGAAAAATCTTCAATGGTATAAAAGCCAGGTTTATGCTCATATGGCTTTCCAAGTCGCAGAAAATGCAGCTCACCATCACTTCTGTCTTGCTAGCTGTGGTCGCCGGTGCATCCGCGCGTACCTTCACCGTCTACAATGCTTGCCCTTTCACCATTTGGTGCGTATGCGCATTATTTAATGTCTAACTTAACCTAATTAATCACTTATCCAGGCCTGCCGTGCGTATCTGTTGGACTGATGGACAGAGAGCCCTAACAATTGACCTTTAGATATTCACTGACCTGAACGTCGCTCCCAATCGACCAAACTTCCCGACCGGGTATGTCGGCCCCCTTCCTTGATCCATACATCATTCACACGCGTGGAGCATAGGTGGGAGGCCCCATCGTTCACTAAAGTTTCCTTCACCGTGCCCGACAACTGGAAGGCCGGCAGGATCTGGGTACGCTGTTTATATTATCGCTCGATAAATCTATAGCTGATGTGATCCGCTAGGCTCGCCGCAACTGCAACTTCGGATCCAACCCAGGACCCAACTCCTGCCTGACTGGCGGCTGCAACGGAGGGCTTCAATGTGATCCCCGCACCGGAACTGTATTGCCATTCACAACATTTGTATCACCTCGGTGCTAACTCGCTCGTGCTTGTCCATCAGGGTGTCCCTCCCGCCACCGTGGCTGAATGGACTTTACAGGGTGACGGAAATAGGGACTTCTACGACAGTACGCGTCGTCTCAATTCTATGCCGAACGACTGGTAGCTAATTTTTTTCTCAGTTTCCCTTGTCGACGGCTACAACCTCCCCGCGAGGATTACCAACAACAAGGGATGCCCCGTGGCCGATTGCCCAGTCGATCTTGGTCCCGACTGTATGGCTCATTTCCCATGAATCCATGTTGTTCACTGACGAAAGTTCGAATTTGATTGATGCCGTCTCTAGGTCCGGCTCCACTCAAAGGGCCCTTCGACAATGTTGGCTTCCCAGTCGGGTGCAAGAGCGCTTGCTTCGCGAACCTAGATGGAAACCAAGGTATGTATAGACCTCCCTGGACCCGGAACCACGTGGATGTGAAACCCGCGGAAATCCACGCGCTCGCTTCTTTTGCATGTGTGCACGCATGATGTCTGACATAAATCCTACCTACTCTAGCTAACTCTGGCAACTGCTGCTCCGGGAGTCACAACACCCCCGCTACATGCCCCGCTTCTGGCGTTCAGTTCTACAGCTATTTCAGTGAGTACTTCATTTCTCTATTTCTAACCTGTCGCAGACTAACCATTGGTTGTTTAGAGCAAAGATGCCCCCGATCCTACGTTTATGCCTACGATGAGAGCTCTGGAACCGCCTTGTGGACCTGCCCATCCAACCTCAATGCCGACTATACCCTTACTTTCTGCCCTTAAGAAAGCAAAGTCGATCGTCGTGTTGCAAGTAATTGAGGTTACATTGTGCTTTTGGAGCCTCAATCGTTTAGTAGTGTGTTGTGAGAAGAAATATGATTGTTCGTTTGAAGTTACTTCGTCGCCAAGGACTCTAGGCGGGATTCGTTGCATTAGGCTACGATGATGCGCCATTCAACATTAAGGTCTAGAGATTCATGTCTGCGAACACCGGTCGATGGTCACTAGCCAAAACCCCATCATCTGCCAGAGCTGAATCGACCTTGTATGCATCCGCCGTCCTACGAAGGCAAAGTCAGCCCATCCATACGGCAGCGATTTGCTAATCAGATATAGTAAAACCGTCACTCACCAACCCAAGTTACTCCCTCCGAACACAAAATCAATCCTCTGCCAATCCCTTGTATCATTCGGCGCAGTAAATCCAGTGAAAGTAGCAAAGTTTGCCGAGACATTCCTGCGGGGTGCCTGGCTTCGCAAATCCAGCATCTTGAAGTTCGGGAGCTGGTCGTTGGGAACGGCGAACTTGGCAGCGAATGTAGCGTTAATAGCGACAGGAGGTAAAGCGCCAGTTATGATCGAGTATGCACCAGAGTCAGATCCCGTTGAGGGACTAGATGTCAAAAGGTTAGAATAGGAGTTTGGTTTAGGAACGGGATAGGGGGAACCTGTTGAAGTCTCCAGTGACGATTACTGGGTTCCCGGTGGTTGCTGCTTCGAATCGAGCGCGGGTGAGTAGAAGAGAAGCTGCGAGGCGGCGCTGTGCATCAGACTGGTCGTCCAGATGGGTATTCAAATACGTAAAGTCGCGAGGCCCACTGGGAGTGGTCAAAGTGAGGTGAGCGACAGTGCAAATCCGGAATGAGCCTGCTCCAGGGAATTTGGAGGGTTCAAACGGCGTATTTCTAAGGAAATGACTTAGCAATACAGAGCCTGAACGGAGAAAAGGGCGTCTCACGAGAGCCAGAAAGAATCATTGGATCGAAGTGTTATGGCCGATCTGAAGATACGTTCATCAGATAGGACGTATCACATTGCGGTCGTGAAAATCACTTTTTGTAGAATATGGGACTAAATTCACCAGCCTGAACGCCGTCATCGCGCCCGACTCCAATCTAAAATGGGGGGTCATCAGGTGATGTCGGTGGACAAACGAAGTGCGCACCCATGCCCATTCGTTGCCGAAGAGTTCCGCTAGGTCGCGAACCTGGCGCACCAGTGCTTCTTGAAAGCCTGGCAAATACCAAATTCAGCAGCGCTTCAACAAGATAAACAACGCACAGGAACGTACCAGCGAGAACGATGCCCTCGCTAAGCAAATGCTCAGCCACACGTATCCTCCGGGTACTCCATGGACGTTCCTGGAAGCCGGCTAAGAAAGCTGGCTGTTGCAGCGGATCTGGGAGTGCCGCAAGGGATTGTTGCACGGTTATGCTGTTTGGCTGAGAATCAAAGCGAAGATTCCACGACGCAACTCGCATTCCTGCGACAAGGAGAGGACAAGCCAAGGCTATTTGAAAAATTATGAGAATCATGACTATGCAGCGTGCAGATCCTACAAGGGGAGCCACGTACTTCAATTTATAGGTAAGATTTAGAAGCTTGTGTGTGGAAAACGGGGCTGAGATTCTCAGGTCGCAGCATAACAGCAAATGAGGTGAGCCTTCTAAGGCACACGTTCATGGATAATTGTGGCTCAGTAGTACAGGAAGCGGCTGCAGTCGACCAGAACCACATGTCTCATCTTTGCATGGACTTGAAGCATGTGTGATCAAGTGCAGCTGAGGAGGCTTCCACTAAGCGCCCGTTCTGTTTAGCTTCCGTCGCCTTCGGGTCGAGCTGAGGATGCCGTTGAGGTGAGGCTGCAACTTGGTGGCGCTCAAGCGCTGCCCTAACTCGGTCGCCTGAGTATCTTTCGAGCTGTCTTCGACTTGGACGCGTACCAAATGGCGTTCGATATCATGCCTAGGCGTTCTTCCAAAGTTCGAACTTGCTCTCACCGGTGTGGACATCCTCCGATGGACAATGGGCAAATAAGAAATTATCGAACGACGCTCCTTTGGTTCCGCACCGAAGGTTCGTTAAGGAAACATGTTCGCAACGCAAATTTTCATCGAAATTGCCGTCGCGAGTGTCCCGCTCACACATACATGCACCCAGATGGTTGCGACTGCCCCGCTCTTCCCCCTGGAGTACCTACGCCGGTGGCTGTCTTGACAAGCGACCCCAGCGAGGAGCATTGGGGCCAGTACTGTGCAGAATTTGCCAGCCATGTCGTTAATGGACAAAGTGCCATGAAAACCAAGCTGAAACATCTTCGGACTGCGCTTTCAGAATGCCCTTCGCAGCACAAGGGTCCCCTTGAGCAGGCATTGAAGGAGCTGGAAGGAAACCTACCCACACCAGCGCCATCATCGATGTCATCCTTGACACCCTCTCCCTCCCCGCCCGCTCCATTACAAAGAAAGTTTCAGTCCTCTTCTACTGCTGGTCATCCACACGATTTACCTTTGAGTACTCAACCAAGAGGGAGGGATAGCCAATTTGGCTCTGCTGAGACCCATCAACCCGCTAGACCACCGACCATCTCGACGCTTCTCACCACCACTCCAAGGCCCACCCTTTCTGTCCTGTCTGGATGGCAGAGAAAAGCTCTTCTCCGACAAGCCCTCTTTGTCGAACTTCCCGCTTGTGACGTCAAAGATCTTCTATTTGACGACTTGCGCGGCTGGATAGAAGTGTCCATGCCCATTGATCTTGCCAAAAGAATCCAGGCAGCGTGCCCTAGATTGATTGACAGCACACAAGACAATTCCCCCAAGGGTGGGCAGGACAAGTACTTGCTCAGGGAATATGTGAGTAGTATGTTGCGATTTCTATGGTCTATGCACCTTTCTTACTGCACAGCTTTACCCGGCTGTGCTGATGCACAATCGCAATAACGAGTGGGCAGTTTCTTTCCTTTCGTGGCAGCAGTTTCGCGCTCAAGTTTTAATGGGTGAAGTAGGCCCGTTGCGAAAGTACGACTTGATTGTGGGCGGTCTCTCATTTGACAGTTCTTTTATGTAAGATGTCCTTTCTCTCCGAAGACAAGCGGGCAGCAGGTAACACGTGTGTCTCTAGGGATTGTCCTGAGTCCGGTTTTGATCAGCCTGGAAAGTTCGACCTCTACCTCAAGCGTCTTGGAGACCTCAGCAATCACGTCGTCTTCAGCCCTGATCCTTTCCAGTCTCTCTGGAGAGGAGACAAGCTTCGAGTTATAGATGTGATAATTGGTGCCATGCAGGGAGAACGTCCAGGGTGTCTCTATCCTGCCCCACTCGCGATCCAAAATCCTCAGGAGCTTCAAGAGGCTTATTATCTTGGGCAGATTGACTTTAATCAATGCGTCCTCAAACGGACTTACGCTTCCACGGTCAACCATGTCCAGATCATCGAGTGGAGCAGTGTAGAAGACTGTCTATCCGTGGTCAAGGAGGATATGCTACAGGCCAAGGAGGTATGGAAGCCGACTGGGCTGAAGCCTACCTGGTTTGCGCAGCCTTTAGTCAAGGATGTAGAGCAGAAGGGCAAGCTTTGCTGCTTCTTTGTGAAAGGCGAGTGGAAGTATGCCGTCTTGGCTCGACGGAGGAGCTCTACTCACCTAGAGGAAATACCCGTTACTCCTGGGCCTTTGCCAAATGTGGAGTGAGTTCCCTGCTAGCTCTTGGAATGGAATGCTAACGAAACCACCAGTGAACTAGGTATGCAGGAGCTTCAGGAATTCGCAACTAACATCCTTCACCGTTGCATCCAATGGGAAGAACAGAACCTTCTCCCTTTGTCGTCTGGGAATCGATGGTCTGATTTGCGAACGTTCGCTCGGCTAGATATCTGTCTCCTTCGAACCAAGACTCGGATGGATGGGAAACCCTCCTTTTGGGTGAATGAGATTAAGCCGTGGCATGGGGCTACATGGTTCTCCCAAGCTCCCGATGTCCGTAGTGAACAGATTGGTCAGAGCCTTGTAGAATACTGGGAACAGATCATATTGTAGCAGACAATTATCTGCTTTAATACTTGGTCGGATAAGCGCCCGCTCAAACTCCCTCAGGTCGGCTGCTGTGGTTTCTAGTGCAGCAGCCACCATGAACAAACTGAAGAAGCCTCCGCCTCAAGCGACGAGCAATACAATGCGAGCTGCCCTCGCATCAATGTCAGCCTCGCGTCCGATGCCAAGAACGGCCATCTCGGCTGCAATGTCTGCGCGATCCAGTTGGAAGTCGAGCAAGAGCACCTCCCGAGTGCATCAGCGCTCGGATGCTGAACAGTACTGGGCTTCCCGTGCGCTGGTGGCGGAAACCATGCTGGCTGCGAAAGCAAGGCACCATACCGAGGGACAGGATTCAGCTGCACCGTATCGAGACGAGGCTATACGTACGGTAAGCCTTCGCAACACACTCCTTAGTCCAACACTTTGACGATATGTTACTTAGAGGGAACTAGCCGCAGCAGCGAGGCTTAGTGAAGAAAAGCACGCGATACTAGAGAGAATTATTGTGCGTTTTCGATATCCCACAATCATATGTTGATGCTCATCATACCCAGGTATTGCTGGTGGCTTGCGTAGCCATTCTTGTCATTGTTATCATATACCTGGCCATATATACCCATCATCATAGCAGCAAGCAGCAAACCTCATGGCTTACTCTTCCGTCTCACTTCACGATCCCAATATTATCGCCCTTCACGTCAGTGGTGAGTCCTCTCTTCCACTTCTGTGATGGTTCCATGCTTCAACCGTCTTCCGAAGATCGAGCATGAAACTTCCATCATGAGCACACGGACGATTTCGATGATGTTGCTAGCGGCTACATGCCTAGTGTACTTCATGTTTCGCCATTGGCTTGACAGGCGAACTACGTTGTAGGTTGTCTTGAGAGCTTATGATCGTACAGGTACATGCTTCGGAGCAGCATCGGCCCGACCAGAGTAGTGGCTCACATAGCTGCTACACGAATGGGATATGACATGTACGTCGTAGCCCCCGTTCTGATTTGATTATATCTATCTCCTTCGACGACCTAGGATTTCAACCAATGCGACAGTTCCTTTTTATCACGACGTTACAGTCAGAGTCAATGATCAATGCTCCGGTGGCCTTGCACACTTCGAGCTATTTATGCCAGCGGGTTTCGGATCGTGTTCAGAGCATGTCTGTTTGGTAATAACAGCTTCTAGCAAGGTCCGCCGCCATATCCGACCCCATACATAACCTCCGATGAAAGCCTTCCGATCATGCCGTGCTTTACGTTCGAATCTAATTCTCGTTAAAGAGTCCTTCTCTTCGAATACCAGCACGCGGCTGAGTGCCAGCTGTGCAACGGAATTGTATATATAGCTTTCGTAGTTACGTTACGCAGCTATTGACGGTTACCCGCTGTCCTCCCCACAGCTTCTCCGCTCAAGTTGTCCAGTAGCGCCTAGGAAAAGGGACGCCCGCGTACCACGTTCCAGCTGCCAACTTGCTTGTTCCGGCCTTGCGACGCCTCGACTCAGCCCAGATACAAAGGGCACCCCAGATGATCGGACGTAGGCTGCTTGTCCCATCGATTTCCCCACTACCCCCACTACCACCACTGCGGCTCAATTTGAAGAAGCTCACCATGCGCCCCCTCACCTCAGACGCTCTCAATCCAGCAGTGTTGAACGTGCAGTATGCCGTCCGCGGAGAATTGGCCATCAAAGCTGAAGCGCTCAGAGTCAAGTTGAAGGAGGAAAACCATGGCCTGCCCTTCGACAAGGTCATCTCGTCGAATATTGGCAATCCTCAGCAAAAAGGTCTGGATCAGCCTCCGATCACATTCACGAGGCAGGTGCGTCGTGGTGTGAGCCGAAAGTTGTTTTGATTCGGTGCTGAGATGTTTGGGTGCAGGTCGCCGCGTTGATGGAATGGCCAGCGCTGGCCGAACTCGCACCGGGTGTGTTCCCGAAAGACGTGGTTGCGCGTGCTAAGGAGCTGCAAGAGGAGATTGGGTCGATTGGGGCGTACTCGCATAGTCAAGGTGTTCCGTTTATTCGCCATAATGTCGCGAAATTCATTTCAGGTGCGAGTTCTGTTTGAGATCAAGTATCATTCACTCATGGCTTGAGCAGAGCGCGATGGCTATCCCTGTGACCCGAATCACATATTCCTCACTGGTGGTGCTTCTGCTGGCGTCTCCCTTCTCATCTCCATGCTCATTTCGCAACCAAACAAGTCCGGTATTCTCATCCCCATCCCGCAATATCCCCTCTACACCGCGACCCTAGCACAGTACAGCGGCGTTCCCATTCCCTATTACCTTGACGAATCATCGGACTGGTCTACTTCTGTACATGAGATTGAGGATGCGCTGGAAAAAGCTCATCGGGACGGCGTTACACCAAAAGCACTCGTCATCATCAACCCGGGCAATCCTACAGGTGCACTCCTTGACGAGAGCACTCAAGAAGCTCTAGTCCACCTGTGCGAGAAATACTCCCTCGTGTTGCTTGCAGACGAAGTCTACCAGATCAACCTCCACAAACCCGACACCCACCCTTTCACCTCGTTCAAAAAGATTGTAAGGCGACTGCAATCACCGATACCTCTAGTCTCCTTCCATTCCATCTCCAAGGGTGTATCGGGTGAATGCGGACGCCGCGGTGGATACTTCGAATGCACCAACTTCTCGGACGAAGTCCTCGCTCTGATCTATAAGATGGTTTCAGTGGGTCTTTGCCCTCCCCTCTCGGGTCAAATCGGTGTCGACACGATGATCCGGCCACCCAAACCCGGTGAAGAGTCCTACGAACTCTGGAAGAAGGAAACGGATACTATCCATGCCGCTCTCGCCCATCGGACGCGTACGATGGCAGAACGTCTTAGCGAACTTCCAGGCGTCTCGTGTGTTAACTCCCCCGGTGCGCTTTACCTCTACCCTCAAATCAGGCTTTCGGACAAAGCCATCGAAGCGGCGAAGGAGGCTGGTAAGGCGCCCGATGCGTTTTATGCTCTGCAGTTGTTGGACGAGACGGGCATTTGCGTCGTTCCGGGAAGCGGATTTGGTCAGAAGGAGGGCGAGTGGCATTATAGGCTGACTTGCTTGTGTCCTGGCGTGGATGAGTATGTTAGTAAATTAGAGAGCTTCCATCAGAGGTTCGTAGAACGATATCCTCATGATTGATTTAGAGAGGTCGTTTTCGTTATACTGGAGGATTTTTCCAAGCTTTGCAGTTGTAATTCTAGATTTTTCGTGGGGCATCGTAATACACCCAGCTCTTTCTAACTACTCCAGTGACCTTAGCGTGGTTCGGCCGGCTGCTGGTGAATGGAAGTGTAACGTCGGCCGATGAAACCGATCAGCTTTCTCCAGCCCACAGACTGCTGTCACTCACACTCTCCGTCAACGGCCATAAGATCCGACTTTGAAGTGGAAGCCTGTGGCACACCAATATCTCGAAAATGTGGGAGCGTTTGTGAAGCATTCGTGAGACGGTGCGTCTCATCTGACCGGACCTTAACACGATACCTCTCCTCTGGACCACCTCCCTCTCAAGCGCCATGTTGACGGCTCGAGCCTCGCGATTATCTTCATCTCGGGCGCGAAACGCACTGAGATATAATCGGCCGTACGCTACACCTACAGCGTCGCAGAATCTTGTGAACATCGTTGAAGTTGGACCACGAGATGGCTTGCAGAACGAGAAGGGGACTATATCAGTCGATGTGAAGGTCGAACTGATTAATAGGCTAGGCAGAGCTGGGTTGAGGACTATCGAAGCAGGTAGCTTCGTCAGTCCAAAATGGGTGCCACAAGTGAGTACCGTATCTCATGCTCGTTCGAGCAACTGTGTTATTGAACAGCGAGAAATAGATGGCTGGCACAGCTGAAGTTATCACCAAAATGGAGCGTCGGCAGAATAACCACTACCCAGTCCTTGTACCTAACCAGAAGGGTCTTGACAACCTCTTGACTCTACTTTCCTCCTCTACGGCGTCCCCGCCTCTCACCGACGAAATAGCCATATTCACAGCGGCAACAGACGCATTCACCAAAGCCAATCTCAATACAAACACTGCTGAATCGCTTGCACGGTTGGCACCTGTCGCAGAGGCAGCGGCGAAGAAAGGATTGAGAGTGAGAGGTTATGTTAGCGTGGTCATTGTATGCCCGTATTCAGGAAAGGTGGACTACAAGAAGGTAAGGGAAGTAGCGAAGGCACTCATGGATATGGGTTGTTATGAAGTCAGTTTGGGCGACACGGTGGGCATGGGTACTCCGAATGAAGTCGGAGAAATGCTTGAAGAGGTGAAGAGAAGTGTTCCAGTGGAGAAGCTCGCTGTACGTATCATCCCCGCTGAACAACAACAGTTGCTAATATCATGCCTAGGGTCATGTAAGTTCCCATCGCGTGTGCTCTTTTTTTTCTCAAATTGGGAGCCCGTTAGTTCCACGACACTTACGGAACGGCTGTAGCCAATGTCTTGACCGCTCTTGAACATGGCGTACGCACTATCGACTCTTCAGTTGGTGGCTTGGGCGGCTGTCCATACTCCCCCGGCGCAACAGGCAATGTAGCAACAGAGGACGTCCTATACGCGCTCAAAGGATCACAGTACCATGTCGTCGGCTCTCATGGGACAGACCAGAGTGTGAACTTGGATGACGTCGTGGATATCGGTTGGTGGATTAGCGAGCAACTTGGGAGAGAGAGCGTTAGTCGTGCGGGCAGAGCGATCAGGGCTAGGAAGCTGAGAGACGCGGCGAAGTTGGAGGCAAAATTGTATTTGTGTACTCAGTGATGAAATGGATGGCCATATCGACCTCGGACACCGTCCACTGTGGCGATGTTTCCAGTGCCAGTCTTATTGGCGGAAGTAATTGGGTAGTTTGGCTTGTAGCGCTCATTTAGGCGCTTGTGCCTAGTTACCTTCCAAATCTGTCTGCAAATTTTTGAAATTTGCCAGTATGCCAGATCCTTTCTTCTCTTCCAAATCTCGAAAGCGCAAGCGGGCCCCATCGTCGGGTGGTCATGACAGTGCTCAAAGGCCCTCAAAGAAACCCGCCAGAAAGGAGGCAGCAGGTTCCAAAACCCAGCGCGTAAATGGCACGTCGAGAACATCGGGAGCTAAGAAGAGGCAACGACAGGACGAAGAGTTGGAATCCGACCGTACGAATGAGTCTGATGCTGGCGGCATAGATGATATGGAGCTGCGGGCAGAGTCCGATGAAGAGCATAGTGGTGACGAGTACGCAGATGAAACGCCGGCTGAGAAGCGACTGCGACTTGCGAAATTGTACCTCGAGTCTGTTAAAGAGGGACTTGGTGAGGTTTGTCCGAACGTGTCAACGGCGTGCTGATGTTTTCTCGTATTAGCCGAGGGAGAGTTCGATGCAGCAGAAATTGATAAAGAGTTGATATCGGCTCGATTAAAGCAGGATGTATTGGAGCATTCAGGCAAGGTTCATCTGTTTATTGCCGACACTGTAGGTGGACTCTGCTGCAAACTCTACTGTCGCCTTCGCTAAGCTCAATTCACAGTTCGACTTCACGACAGCCCCTCGAGCTTCTATGCGCACGCGAGGTCATCGTTTCTCTGTAACCTCTGCCGTTGCTGCCGGCTCAGGCAAATATCTCTTCACATCTGGCAAGGAAGGGTCAATCATAAAATGGGATCTCCATACCGGGAAGAAACTGGCTACCTTTTACAAAGTGCGCCCTGCTGGCAAAGGCAAGGAGAAAGCAGTTTCGACTGGGGATGTCAAAGGACACACCGACGAGGTTCTCGCTCTGTCCATGAGCTCTGATGGAAAGTACCTAGTCAGCGGAGGGAGGGATAAGCGAGTGGTAGTGTGGGATGCTGAAAAGGCCGAATGGATAAAATGCTTTATTGGACCTATGTGTCACCGAGACACCGTCGCTGTGAGTTGAATTCTATTTGCTCTCTAGGTGTCGTTCTAATGGGGAGAAAGTCGTTAGCGTTTCGCAAAGGTACACATCAATTGTATACCGGCTCTTTCGATCGTACGCTCAAAGTTTTTGATCTTACGCCATCTGTAATGGGGTATGTCGAGACGTTATACGGTCATCAAGACCATATTCTCTGTCTCGATGCCCTTCGGTCGGAGACATGTGTTAGTGTCGGTGCTCGGGACAAAACGGTGAGGTTCTGGAAGATAGTGGACGAGACGCAGCTGGTGTTCAGAGGAGGCGGTAGAAGTAAGATAAGAGAGGTACTAGAAGGTGGACTTAAAGGAGACGATGACAAGGATGACGATGAGATGGACGGGGTTGGTTCAAAACGCAAAGGCAAAGATGCACAAAAATTCATCGAAGGTAGCCTAGAGTGTGTGGCGATGATAGATGAGACGACATTCTTGAGTGGAGGGGACAGTGGGTAAGTAGCCTGCTCCAGAATAACCATGCGATCTCAACTCCTGATCCTGTAGCTCGATATCGCTCTGGACGACGACGAAGAAAAAACCAATATTTTCTCACCCTCTTGCGCATGGGCTCAACGAAACTCAATCGGAAACTGAAGGCGTTATTTATACCCCACGATGGATAACGTCTTTATCTTCATTACGATATTCAGACGTGTTTGCCTCAGGTAGGGTCTACCCCCTCCCGCATTCAATATATCTAATCACATCCATTCAGGCTCCTGGGATGGACATATTCGATTATGGAAACTCGACTCAAAACTCAAATCTTTCGAACCTGTTGGCAGTCTCGCGGTACCTGGTGTAATCAACTCCCTCCAGCTCCTTTCTCCTCCAAAAGGCTTCCTCTCGATGACCTCGTGGCTCTCGTCTTCCTCAACGGGGGATGCGGACGTAGTCGCGCGCTCCAGAAAGACAGTCGGCATACCGGAGGCGATCCTAGTCATTGCTGGAATTGGACAAGAGCATCGTCTTGGGAGGTGGATTACGATAAAAGGCGATGGGACCTTCAATGGGTCTTTCGTGGCCGCTTTCTTACCTCGGACTTCAAGTTGATGGCTTTCATATCTACATCGCGGCTATCTTTACACATCCTAATGTGTAGACTATCTACAAACCAGTGGGTTGGATTTCAGCATTTTCTCCTATTCTCCTATTTCCCCCTGTAGCCCCCTGTGGATGACACCTCTGAATCCACTCTCCTCGTCAGCAACTCCCCATGAGAATATCCTTGGTTTTCTTAACGCCGCGACTAAGCATGATGTGCTCCCGTGCATGACGCTTGGCGCTACGTAGACTTCAATGATAGGTTTCCCATTAAATGCCACCGCTCGGAAGTATATTCTCGTGTGCACTTGCGGAAAAATCTGTCATGCGTTTTGTTACACCAAGAAGTAGGGTCCGCTCCACATGGTCGCTGTACGGTGGTATAAGCAAGGGCATAAGTGTTATATGGACGCCGGTCGGCGCTTTATTGGTTCAGCAAGGTTTCCGACGCTGAATTGAATCCGTCGCCAAGATGTGAGTCTAAAAACCACGGATGAAGTTAAACGAAGACATGACTAGACATGACCTCGGATGCAATATGCGCTTTGACTGATGATCGTGAGTTGCCAGGAAACATAGAGACGCGGTGTCTGGTGCGTATAAAGCTTGATTTCAAGGGATATCGCGGCAGCAAACGAAGTTGTAACGAGTGAGGTATAGACAACCATTTTAAACGGTGTCAATAAGTATTAAGGGGGTGGAAGGAGTATCTAGAGCCTATTAAAGGCCTCGCTGTAGGAGACATTTTACAAAGCGGGGTTGGCGTTGGCGACGAGCATTTCGAAGTAAGCCTTGAGAAGATAATCATGAGTACGCTAGGAATGTGCGGAGATGAGAGGGCGAGCGACTTACCTGGAACCATGTACCAGCTTCAGGAGCAGGCTTCTTAGCAGAGTTGAGACCGCAGTGGTAATCATAGCGAACGGCGGAGGTGTCGGAGGTACCATCGGATTCACCTCCAGGCTTGATCCAGACAATAGCATCAATGAGAGAGGAACCGGTGTCGGTGGTAGGGCGAGCGCCGAAGCCAGCGTTGTTGACGTTGCACCTAAAGGTAATAAAGTATGAGAAATTGCGTCGAGGGGGGTTGAGGCGGTCAGCTTACCAGTCTCCCCATTGGTCCCTGATGCCTTGGCGAGCAGCTCTGCCTTGATCCACGATGAAGTGAGCAGGGAAGCCACGGGAGGTGAGCTCTGGAGCAAGGGCCTGTTGTGATGTATTACCAGACCATTAGAGCTAACACATGAACAACGAAATTGCCAAGTACTTGCCTGGATGTAATGAATCTCATCGTAGTTGGGATTGGACTGGGTAACCGAATCGGGGGAAGGGGCGCGCAGCAAGTTGTAGTTGGCAACGTTGGTGGCAATGCCACGGAAGAAAGTAGGCTTGCCAGCGTCGTTGTAAAGCTTGGCGAAGAGTTGGGCGGCAGGGCCAAGGTTGGCAGGCCAGCCGAGCCACCCAGCGTGGCCAGCATCGGCATACATGTACACACCAACGGCGTTGAGTTTCTGGAGAGCGTAAATGGTACCCTCGTTGTAGGCGGCAGCAGCGCCCTGGCACTTCTGCACGTTCATGTTGGTAACCATGTTGGCCAATGAGTCGGGCTCGATGACGGCAACAACGCGAACATCGGGGTATTCTAGTCAACAGTGCACTAGTTCGACCATTGAGCATGCGAGAGAATGGCATGCACTCACGAGCGATTTGGGCGGCAAGTTGGTCGACGTAGTTCTTGTAGAGGTTGAGACCGTTGTTGGCGATAGAGAATTCACCATTGGAAGCGGCGGCGGCGCAGTCACGATCTGGGAGGTCGTAAACCACAATTTGGACAAGTTGTTTCCTGCCAGTGCTCTGCTGGACCGAACGGGCATCGGCTAAATAGGTGCCCAGGGTAGGAACCTTGGCCTCGACGTCAAACCAGATGAAGGTGGGGATCTTAGACACTGTGGCGGCCTTGGCGCGGAGGGTGGAATCGGTAATCCTGGGGAGTGCCGCGGCAATCTCATCAGCGTAGTAAGGGCTCAAATAAATCTATGGAGGAGGTATATCAGTATTCATACTAGAGAACAAGCAGAGTGCTAACATCATAACCGGTGTAGGGATTGCCAGGGTCTGCGGTGGGTGTTGGACCGGACGACGTCGTGCTAGAGGGTGCAGCCGAAGACGAAGGAGGCGAAGAGGACGAAGGACGGACACTCGTCGAGGAAGGAGTGCCCGTAGGTTGGCTATCCTTTCATTAGATGGAATGTTCATAAACCAGAAACGCTGAGCAACGTACAGGCACTGGAAGTAGTAGGGGTTGATCTCCACGCAAGCCAATCCTGCATCGCAAGTGGTCGAGCCAGCTGATTACAAAGTCAGGATGCATCACTGAAGAGAATAACTAGGCAGACTAACTGTAGTTAATACCGCCGCACTGACCCCACTCTCCAACAGCGAGAGTGAGGGATGGGACGAGAGCCACCAGGCAGAAAAGCGCGGAGAACTTGAACATCCTCGCTCTGAAAGGAGAGTGAAGAACTGATGGGGACTCGGGCTGAGGTCCTCAGGCATTTTATACACGGTCGAGGATGCCTTGTTTGCTGCCACGAAAAAGTGCGGCAACGAAGGCTACAAAACCCGGTGTTCATCCGAAGACCAGCGGAAAGACGTCGGTATGCGCGAGGTCATCTGGGCATAAAAGGATGATGGCATTTAGAGTAGTAGGCGGGCGGCGTCGGGTGAACATCGGGGAGGTGCTGGAAGTAAGTGCTTTGGGAAGATCACACTGTGCTTCTTGGCACGATCAGTCAGGATTGAAGTGCTTCCATGGGCGCTAATCGTCGGTAGACGATAGACGCTCGTTGGGTAAATCTTTCTCCACATGTCAAAAAGTCTTGGATACAGTAGTCATCTCGTATTACTGACGCAATACAGCAGGTCAAATAATCATCGCCTTTATCTCGGCAACTCCTTGATCCAAAGGCCAGGTCGAAGTATACAGCCTCTCGTCCGAGCCAGGCATCAGCAACTTCCCCTTTACTTCCACCTTCACCGGCTGGAATGCTTTCGTCTTTGACACCACCTCCAGGCGGAACTCATCCTTATCGACCCAGCCAAGCATTTCTCCAATCCGTAGAATATGCGAAGAGGTTGAATCGTACTTTCGCAACGGCACCTTGTACGCCGCAACCGGAACCTGGTCCTTGTTGAATTTCGTCAGCTTCACCATGACACCATCGACTCGGTGAATGTTGTCGATAAAGACGCCGCTCGTCTCACTGCCCCCGTCAGGTTCGACGACTTTGCCTTCACCATGTCTCTTATCCTGCCACCAATCTCCCGTGTAGATGGAACCGTCGTCGTAAGTGACAGTGCCACGTCCATGCCGCTTCCCGGACTTCACTTGCCCAACGTAGTAGTAATTCTCCGTCTGGCTCGCCAGGAAGCCCCAGCCCTCGTCGTTAAGGAGGCACCAGTCGAATTCCTTCCGGACGCTAAGATTCGGCAACAGTCCGTAATGAAGGAAACACGATTCTCCGGACTCTTTAGCTTGTTCAAGGCCTCGCTTCAAAGCGCCCCGTTTCCCATCTAGGCTGAGGAAATCCATCTCGAACTCCGGGTCGGCGTAAAATGCGGAGAAACTGGTTTTTGGCGAAGTGCCGTCGGCGTTCTTCTCTTTCTTATCCTCCTCTTCTCTCCATGTGCGAATACTCTGGACAAGCAGGTTGAAGGTGTTACTTGCGCTACTGATGTTGGGTGATGGCGGCACGATGACGACACCGACAGCTCCCCCACCTACTTTCGTGATGTAGGTTCGAAGCTCCTTAATCGAAACTAAAGGTGCCTTCTGAGCTATGGTTAGATTGTGGATGGAAGTGAGGAGGTCTAGAGTCGTTTCATCCTTCTTGCAAGCATCGACTCCGTCCTTGAACTCTCTTTTCATCCTCAGGATGAACTCTTCAACTCCCTCCAGACCCTCTGCCCCATCCTTCCGGAACGCCACGAGATACCGACTCAGCTCCTCCCTCGCTGTCCCAACGGCCTTGTCCACCTCGAGCTTTCTGTCTCGACACCCGTTCAGGAATGTAGGGCAGTAGTCACCGACGCCTCCTTCTAATAACGACACCAGCCTCGCACGGCGGCCGCTCAAGCGGAAGAAGTCGTCATATGCCTGGCAGATGCTCATCATCTTGTGTTGTTCGAGTTCGTAGAGGACCATCGCCTCAGGCGAACTTTCAACGAATTGTGCTATCGGAGTGAGCGTAACCTGGCAAGGCACGCCATCGCCTACGAGCGAAGGCCATTTCTTGATGAGTTCGAAGACCCCACCTATCGTCGTTGGCATCTCTTCGTCACCCGAAGCCCAATCTCCGTATACTTTGAAGTTGCAGTTGGTATTCACGTCCTGTCCCTTCTCATCAGAGTCCACGCTAGCGCTTCCCTTTGCACTGAACTGGGACGACATTCCCTCCATGATCGACGCCGAGAAACTCCCTTTGATCGTTTTGCCGGTCTCCGATGTTGAGTCCTTCTGCACGATGTTAGCGACGAGGGTACCTCCGTAGCGGATCGCAGTGACGACATGGCTGGCTCCCATGCCGTTGACTTGCAGCCACCTCTTCTGCCCGACAACTTGGCCCACGTCAAGTCTTTGGTTCTTCTTCTGCACTGTGCACGTCGCGGAGATCTCATGGGACGAAACGTTAGACTTGCTTGCGTCGACATACTCTCCCGAACCGGCTAAAGATATCATCCCACCCATGATAGACAAGGAGAGTTCCGCGGATATCTTGAGAGATTTAGAACGATCGGACTGGCTCTTGACGTCGGTAAACGAGATGGACGTGCTCGCGATGCTTTCTTCCCTAACCGCGTCAGTGAGATTTTCTTTGGCAAAGAGCTGCGTGTTGAGAAGTTGCTCGGTTTTGCCGTTATAGATCTGCCCCAGAAACACGGCCCTGCCTAGAGCAGGCATGCTGAACTCATGCTGCTTCGTACTCATTGTCGCTGGTAAGGATGAATTTAGTTCAGAGGCATGGTTCGTAAGGCGGATGCTACTTACTCTGGATAGAACACTAGGAGAGTTTGACAAGGGGTTCGATGAAGGGGCGAAAGTCCTGATGAATGAAGTGCGATGCCGCTTGGCCTGGACATGCACTATTAATATCGTCGTTGTCATCTATCGTGTATGGTCAAGTTGATCGGGTTGTGCCTGTACCCGATTTCAGGTCCTGCTTGCGATAATCGATTCTAGGCTCCCGTCAGGTTCTCGTGGTGCGCTCAAGTCTGCTAAAGTGCACACCGCTGCGCAGTGGAGCACAAGGCCATTCATTGTGCCTTGGAGTGCTTTACGCAAAGTGCCTGCCAGTTACAATCATTCTACCGGGCTGGACCTGCCGCCGACGTCCGTTAAGGAGCTCGCTTAAAGACATCGATTGCGGGTAGCGTATCCATTGTATGTATCTGGTGTCTACCTTGTCCTCTGTCGAGATACGGTCATCGTCTTGTCATTGTCTTCTTGTGTAGGTCTTCATGGTGGCTATTGCTTCCGACGCATTTAAGCCGTCCTGATCATGATCGATTGATCGATCTGATCTATTTTAGGCAAATGCTGTGCGGCCGCTTCCACCCGGCAGCGCCACACTGGCCTTGAACTTCCTTCATCGCACAAGCCTCGCACCTTTCCAAGGCACTTACTCCCATCCTTCCAGCGCCGAGAAGTGCACCTTTTGCCTTTCTTTGGAGCAGACAGACCTTAACGATGACTGAACGTACACAATTGCTGTTCCGAGTGCGTAATTCCGGCACCATATCACCTCCGATGGGCCTTGCTGACCTGTTTCCTGAACCTCCTCCTTTGTCGATCCAGGGGCAACATTCGGAGGATCATGGTTTTACCAAGTCGGCAGGAACATTTCGAGGGACGCTCCGTTCAGGATGAGCCAGGATGCGCCCGTGTGGCCACTCAGCGGATGCCTCATGCACCTCTTTACGCGGCCCGTATTTAAAATGCAAACCTGACCGCCGTCTGTATAAGCTCTCTGGATCCTCCAGAACCATTCTACAGACGATTCTCTTGCAGACTGACAATCATGAGCAAGTAAGCTGGCCTTGCTTTTCTCACTCTAAGTATCTGATCAATTTGTGATAGCATTGATACCGCTGCCGATCCCGCCACTGTAGGCCAGGATCCAAGCGTGGACGTTACTACAGCGCAAGCTCCCGATACTGTCGCAGATCCTTCAACAGCAACGCCAATGCCAGCTCCTCCCGCTCCCGTATCCTCGACACCGGCCACTCCTCCAGGCCCCCCTCCGAAGCCCGATTTCCCTCCAGATGTAGATAACTCCAAGATGACGCTCACGCCATGGAAGAAACCATCACTAACGATCCTACTGATTGGCGAAACCGGCGTGGGCAAGACGGCCTTCCTGGATCTCCTGGCGAACGTCTGCTCTGGTCGCAAGCTCGAAGAGTTCAAGAAGGAACATATCACGTCAAACGAGGCTGGCGGGTCGGAGATTGGGAGTCAAACCAACAAGCCGTCGCTCTACAAGATCACTTGTGCCAATGGATATGAAGTGCGCGTTTTGGATACGCCAGGACTGGCTGATACCCGAGGTACAGACTTCGACAGTCGACACAAGGCTGCGATTGCTGAAGCCATTCAGAGTGAAATAGGTACGCTGGCACAAGCAGATTTGCTCTATACTTTTACTCAAATGGACAATTGCAGAGACCATTAACTCCGTCATCGTTCTCGCTAACGGTACCAACACGCGCCTGGGCGTCTCTACCCAATACGCGCTCACTGTTATCTCCGGCATGTTCCCCAACTCCATTGTTGACAACATCGGATTCGTGTTCACCATGGTCTCGAACCCCCTCCAATTCAATTTCAAGCGTGATGCATTGCATGTCGCACTCCGCCGCGCCAGGATATGGACAATCGACAATCCGCTCGCAGGCTGGTTCAAATACCAGGGTGACCTCCAATCCGAGTTTCCTCCCGATGATTCCCTTTTGGAGGAAATGCGCGAGACGGTTTTCAAGACGTACGATAAGACTATGGTTACCTTGAATAGCTTCTTCAAATGGCAGGATGAACGCGTCGTTCAGCCCACTAAAGCCATCAACGATCTCTACCGGATGTCCACCAAGATTGAAGCTTCGATCGCCGATGTGCTCGCTCGCATCACGCAAACTGAAGCCAAGCGGACGGAGCTCCTGAAGATGCAGAACGACATTGATACGCAGAAGCAGGCAAGTCTGAACGGTATCATCACATCCCGTTTCTGACCACATAATTCGTGATATATAGATTCAAAAAATGAATGAAAAGTTCAAAACCATCTTGAAACGACCCTTCCATGAACACGAAGGAACCGGCAACGTCCATCATACTCTGTGCAACGCGCCCGATTGCTACAACAATTGTCACGTAGTTTGCCAGGTTTCCTTCACTGCCGATCGTGACGTGGTCGGGCGACAGTGTCAAGCGTTTGCCAGTGATAAGCTACCGGATGGAGGCTACCGATGCATAATGTGTACCCACTCTTCCCTGCTCCACCAGCATTACAGAGCCAAATGGGTCTTGCGGGAGAACGACGAGGAGAGTTTGGATAAGGCGGCTAAGGAGAAATTCGACAAGGCCAAGTCGGAAGAAGACCGCATCCTTATCCTCAAACAATCCGTCGACCAGAAGATCAAGGAGCTTCAAGCGAGCACCGAGACAGACGAAGAGGAGCTGAGCCGACTGTGTACGGAGTATAACAAATTGTCCTTGTCCGGGAGCTTCGCGGGCTATATTTCTCAGGCGATTGTTTTACTACGGATGCGCTATGACACGATGAAGGAACAGGGAGCGAAGCCAGATGCGCTTGCGAGGATGATGGAGCGCATCGAGTCATTGGAAAAGAAGAAGGAGGTGGTCGAACGGGCGGTGAAGGATCAAGAGAAGGCCAAGAAGAAAGTCGGTGACTTCATTAGCAACGCTGTCAGTAATTTCAAAGCCGTTGTTGGACTGTAAGAGAAAGAATGTACTTTTTTGTAGTCTCAAACATTCGTTGCGTGGGGTTTCAAGGGTAATTATAATGTGCGACGGTGGATATTGTGGAAGGATGTAAGCAATATCGTCGAGCATTATCACATATACTAGTACAAAAAAATTACTGTGCACATAAGGCTATCGTCCAGATATTCGTACAGCGTCCATGGTGATGGTTTTCACCCGTTTACTCCAAATCAAACAACAAAACCTCCGCAATTTTACCTCCAACATTTTCCACCACCAACTCTTTACCACTCTCACCAAGGATGTAAGCACCGTCCCCTTCCCTCAACACCAACTCCTGCCCGCCTTGAATGCCTCCTTCCCTCACTTTCACTACCGCTCCACCGGATGATTCGGATATTTTGCCGGGTTGATAACCCGACGTCTGCACAAGATGGATGTAGCCTTTGCGACGCGTAGATGACTGGGGGTCGCCTGGCTGGAGGAATGTGTGCGAGACAGATTTGGTAGGCGACAGAAGGGTAGCATAGAGGCTTAGGGGGGATTGGACGGGGGCGGGACCGGAGCCTTCACGAGAATCTGCAATCACGCCTTCTGCACCGACAGGTGCGACTATTCTGGCGAACTTGTCTTTCTTCTCTTCATCGGAGAAATGTCTACACCAGCAACGATACTATTCGCGTGAATTCTTTTGGAAAGTAGACCGCAGTTACTTACCTGGTGAAGTATTTAGGCTTCAATCCTCGCACACTAGGTACGCTCCATATTTGCAAGAAATGGACTTGCTTCGGGCCGTGGGCTTTCTCGCTGTGACTGATGCCAGTGCCAGCGGACGTTAATTGGAGATCGCCGCGCTTGAGAATCTCAGTGTTTCCCATGGAATCTTTGCTGGATACAGATAGGAGGGAGTCAGTATGGCACCAGTCCGAAAAAAAACCAAGGTTACGTACTGCTCGAGCTCCCCAGAGACAACGTATGAGAAGATCTCAAATTCCCTATGGCTGTGGGTACCAAAGCCTGTCCTGGGAGCAACACGATCTTCATTGATGACACGAAGAGAGCCAAACTGGTTGTGTTGACTGTCTTGGTACCTAAGCAGCGATCCCCGTCAATTAATCCAAGCAAACGGTTGTAAAACAATACGTACATGGCAAAAGAGAAAGTGTGGAAGGTCTTCAGCCAGTCATGGTCAGCATGGCCGCGCTCTTCACTGCGGCGAGCAACAAATTTTACTGGCGCGAGACTCGACATTGATAGGAGCTGTGAGTGGGGCTCAGGCGAAGTTGAAATTTAGGAGTGATGGGGCATCCTAGCGGATAAACGTCAGCCTTTTATATGGAGGAGAATGGGTGGCGATGGGAAGGCAGCGCCTGGATATGGCAGGCATGAAGAAGCGTCTGACTACGCCGAGCACGGCAGCGACAGTCATCACCATCCCGCCTTTGCCCAAAAAAGGTGCACCGACGCCCACGATTACCCACGAATCATTGCTAATATTCTCCCACGTGATGAAAGGTGGATTAGTCAAACGCTATATGTCATTCATTGAATCATTGCTGGTGCTCGAGTAGATCCTTCTACAAAGTGGGATGTCTAGTCAGGATGATGGGGTCAATTCAGAATGCTTGCATCATCGGTCCTGGATGTGGGTTGGAATTGGTGCAATAGGCTTACACATTAACGGAAAGTTGAGACTATCTCAGCACTCGACGGATACGACTCCTCCCATTGCAGGGAAACATCAATCTTCCCTTGCGCGGGTACGACACACAGCCATTCCAATTTTCCATCCCTACCAAGCGAAAACAAATCTGTCGCTTCGTCCGCTCCATGCCACTGCGCTGAGATGTTCTCATTGACTGTCACAGACATGCTATTCTTCTTGGTTCGTTGCGCTTTCCCAGAACTCGATTCAGCGGAAGACGGCCCACCTGTCCCAGAAGCGGGGATGGGGAGAGGGGGTTGGATCAACTTGACGTTAATTTGTGAGTTTTCTGAGACTGGAATGCGATCGACTATCTTCAGGTTATCGAGGCTCATTGGTTTGGTGTTGAATACGGTGATCTGCTGAGTAGATGATTTCGTCGTCGACTTGTTGTAGAATCCTGACGAGGACGACTTCTGTGAGAGAGGGTGATAGGTAATGCGAACGGCAGGATCTAAGCTACAAAGCGTTTTTCAGGATGCCGAGGTGGGCATGACTGGGATGAGCTCACCCAAGGGGACAATCAAAGCTCTCTTGAGGGCTGACAGCGGCAAGATGCGACCTAGAGATGAAACTACCGTCGACATACACGCTTGCCTCGCCAGCGAGGAGTGTATACTGTGAGTCATTCTTGACTTGAGCCTGATCACATATGTGAACAAAGGCAAAGAGAGAAAAGATTTTGCGCACCCTCAAATGAACCTTGGTGTCGACTCTTGGGATTGTCACCCAAGTGAACGACGCGTCTAGCCTAAGCTCAGTGATGGTGACATTGTGATCGTCGCCATCGCTGGGTACGCTGATGAGGCCAGGCACATGGTACGTCGTGTTAAGTCCCCCAAAATCAGAGACAGCAACTACAGCATGTGCCATGGTGGCCTCGCGTTCCCTAAAGCGCTGATAAGAGTCTGGGATCATGCCTGGTAGGGGCACAGAGATGCTAATGGGTGCCTGAGCAGTTGTCACCGCTCTCCTGTCGATGGTCGAAAGGCGACACGACTCGAGGGTTGGAAGCTGTATGCCAAATGTAGGAGTCACGGTCTCAAGCGTCAAAGGTACGTTCTCCCAGGACTAAGCAACTCAGATGAGAATAATGATGCAACAAAAGGAGGGCAAAGGGTACCTCGCCGGTGGCTTGGCAAATTGCAGCTTTATAAATCAATGTGACCGCTTTCTCTTTCGCTTGCATATCCACACGGATGTCATATCTTGCTTTCCAGTTAGCGCTGGTAACAGCTACACCAAATCTAGTGAGTCTAGCCTGCGGCAGAACAGGTAAAGACAAACCATATATCAAAGCAATCTCGGCTTCTCCCTCCGCATCGGCAAAAACGATGAGGCTCGCAATGACGTTTAGGTCAGGCGTCAGATTCCTGGCAAAATAGAGCCGGTCTTGCTCGTCTTTGATTTTGCTATCGAGGTCCTTGAGCTGGTTCTCCAATAAAACCAGGCGATCGTCGACCTTCCCATTTTCCCTTTCATATGCTTCCATATGGGCGGCGAGGTCCGAAATGTCCACCTTCCCTGGAGCCAAAGAGTGAAAGTACTTTTCAAGAGACGCCGTCGCGGCCTTGCATCTTGCTACCGCTTGTTCGACGCGTTTCTTGTCAAGTAACAAGGACTCTAACGCATCTGACGATGTTCTCTGATTCTCAGGTGGCGCCGACGAAACAGTGACATCGTGAATCGTAGCTGCACCACGTCCTTCAACTCTGTCAACACCACCCGTCAACAGCAATAACACAACAATGCATGTCTATTCACCTGAGGGAACTTCGGTCAAGAATCGTGGGTAGTGCTGAGATTTTGACTTGGTTGACGCCTTGTGTCAAGGACAGCTTGTAGACACGGGTGACTTCAGCGCGTCCTGGGTACAGGCTAACACCAGAGATCTGGCTATCGGTCGTGGAGACAAGCTCAATGACATTAGCCTTGAATGCAGGGGGAGAATCAGTCGAGGCTGTCATTGGAACCAGTAGGAGCCAACTCACTCACGAGGCCGCCTTCTTGATGGATCCAGTGATGGCCACCGAGGCACTGCCACCTCCAGCCCGCGAGCGCTGAAGCCAAGGGTCGACATGTTGAAATGACATGTTGCACAGCAACAAGCACCTAGACGTATCCGATGTGACTCCTCGTGCGCAGACCGCATACAAAAGTCCCTGAGCCAAGTGCTGTTGCTTGCATATATAAAGGCCAGCCTTGAGTGCACCTCTCCTTACCATCAGGAAGCACGATGTCCTCGAAAGACTCACCTCCATCCTTCGACCCCGTACACGCCATCGACATATCGTCCACCACGGAGAGCAAGATCACGAAAGTTAGCCTCTACTCAGGAAGAGCTGAAGTGACGCGTTTGTACAAGTTGAGCGTGCGGACTGGTCAGAACCAGGTCAAGATCAACGAGTTGCCCAATGCTATAGACCATAACTCACTGAGGTTGGTTGTTCGTGCTCCTGGAGAGTTGGGGTAGACTCAGTTGTATTTCATAGAATCGAAGGACGCGGTGCGGCAACCATCCAAGGGGTTACGCTTGCTCGCACCCCACGTCGAGATGTTGTTTCTACTTCAGAGACGCTCACAGATCTCCTGAAGCAGAAACTCCTCGCGGAGAAAGCTCTTGCTCGTTGCCAAAGAGCCATTTCATCCCTCCAAGAGTATCTTAGCTCCGTCAGAACCGACCGTATACCTCCTGAGCAGCTGGGACCGGCTTTGCGCAGTTGTGAGGCGGAAGGAGAGCAACTCGATGTCAAATTTGTCGAATTGTCCGAGAAAATCAAATCTCTCGATGAATCCATTCAGGCGGAGCGAGATAGGCTCTCGGGTAGCGTGAAAGAGAATGACAAACTTGGGATGACGGCAAATGTCGGGGTATTCGCGACGAAAGAAGGTGATGCTGAGCTCACCCTCATTTATGGTGCGCCGTTACTGTGAATACTCTTCATCTCACTTATCCCTTTCGTGGCAGCTGTGAACTATGCTTCCTGGCATGCTGGCTATGATGTCAGAGTCAACATGCTCGCGAGCGACAAGCCCGTAACGCTCGTCTATAAGGCCATCATCTCGCAATCTACAGGCGAGGTGCGCTCTGTCGTTATGCGTGTACCATTGTGACCTCTCTAACCCCAATACTGGCTTCCATAGGATTGGAAAGATGTCCCATTAACACTTGAAACTGTCACGCCCACTTACGGTACTCATATCCCTGTATTACGGCCATGGACCCTATCTGTCTATCGTCCCAAACCTATACAGTCCAGGAACTCGCTGTTGGATACCAGTATGATGCGAGCTTTACCAAGAGGCCTTCCTTCCGCATCAATGGCTGCCCCTGCATCAGTGCCAGCCCCTCCTCCTCCTCCTCCACCGCTGCCAACCATGCAGATCTCACAAGCAAGCATATCTTCGCAGGGCAGTCTCAACACGACTTTCCAAGTACCCGGCCTTATCAACATCCCGTCAGATGGCGAGAGCCACAACGTGACAATCACTGAGCTAGCTCTTGACGCGAAGATGTCTTGGATTACCGTGCCCAAATTGGATAATAGGGTGCATTTGAAGGCGAAAGTCAAGAATGCTTCAGACTATACCTTGCTTCCGGGTGAAGCGAGTATCTACGTCGATGGAAGCTTTATTGCCAAGTCGCAAGTGCCATCCGTCAGTCCGGAAGAGAGTTTCGATTGCTCTCTTGGGTGCGTAGTCTCGCTCGCCTTCTCGAACACTTGACTGACTTCGTTGTGGTATAGAATTGACTCCGCGCTCCGCGTCACCTATCATCCCCTCTCCAAGAATGCCTCACAATCAGGCTTCATGTCCAAAGTCAATAAGTGCACCTATGTTCAACGAATCTCTGTCTTCAACGCAAAAACCCAGCCAGTTACCGACCTTAAGATCGTTCACAATGTGCCAGTCTCTGAGGACACTCTAATTTCCGTCAAGCTCGTTACCCCTTCGCTTAGCACGCCCTCGACCTCGACGATCTCGTCTTCGTCTGGAAATTCTTCCGGTAAAAGCAAGGATGCTGATAGCAAGCCGCTGATGCGTCCAGTGAAAGTTAGCGACGGCGTGGTAGCTCAGTGGGACGGAGCGGATGATCCCGAAGGGGATGTCCTTTCGCTTGGAAAGGATGGGCAGTTTAATTGGTTGTGCACGGTTCCCCCTCAGGGCACCGTGAACGTGGCGGTGCAGTGGGAGGTACAATATCCTTTGGATATCACTGTCACTGGACTGTAGATGTAGTGTTTATTTTGCATAACATCATGAGCAACTCAGACTTTACTGGTGGTCGAGAACTCGAATTTGCACGCTTCTATCGCAGTATGGGTGACGATGAGAGATGAAAAGCTGGCTCAGAGTGTTCAAAGGGCTCAGGGTAGAGAGCGAGCTCGTAAAACTATTCGATAAAAAGCCGGGCAACGGGGGAATATAACACACGAGCAGTACCTAGTAAACAAAACAAAAACAAGACTACAGACCAATAGTACATGTTAAGGGCTTTCCCCTACTCAAACAGTCCAAGGAGAAGTCCTATGCGAGGTACCCTGAACCACGTAGGGAACACGTTTCCTAGTAGTTATGTAGCAGGTTCGGATACCTTCTCGTCTAATGACGCCTTAGCGAGCTTAGATGGCAGATCATTTACGTCTTCACGGCCTGCAGGAATATCAGCGATCTTCTTGAGCCTGGGGCTCTCAGCAGGATCATTATGTTGGTGGGTAATAGTCGCTTCCTAAAGGGGTGATAAACCCGTGTATCAGCCCCAAGCCAGCAAGACAAAGGTAGGTCGCTTTACCTCCATAACCTCCTTCTCCGATTCCTCCTTGTACTTTTTGACATTCTCTGAAAATGCGGCGGCATCACTAGTGAGTCTTCCGCCCGCAAGCATAGACATCCGGTTCAAAGCGCGGATACTGAATGCAGCCTTCTTCCCTGTGGATGTATAATCCATACGACTACTCTATTTCAGAGTCCAGACAGAGCGACTTACATAGCTTCTTCGCATTGAATGCCTTCTTGACGTGTGGTAAGAGATCAGTGGGTTGCTCAGTACCTTCAATGGGTACGAAGTGCGGTAGTTCATCTGCAAGCCACTACGTAGAAAAACAAGTCAGGTGGGTTGGTGCCCAACTTTGCAGAAAGGAGAATGAACCTTGTGTTGGAGGGCTTCGGAAGCCGTGGGGCGAGATTTAGGATCGATGGTCAAACACATGGTGACGAAGTCGCGAGCGGTTTGTGAGACGTTAGCCCAGTACTCTTCAGGCTCGAACTTGTAGTCTCCGGCAATGATGGCTTCCATCTCGGCTTGTTGTGACTCGCGATCGAAGGGTGTATACCCTAGCTTCCGTGTCAAGGTCACTGGTCTATTCAACGCTAAAAGAACCCACCAGCAAGGAGGAAGTAGGTGATGACACCCATAGCCCAGACGTCGACGGGTTTGCCGTGTCCAGCTAAAGGAGCTGCCGTGAGCAAATGGACAATCAGGTAAGGTGCCGAACGTACTCTTCAAGAAAATCTCGGGAGCCATATACTAGCATATTCAATGGTCAATCAGTTTGCTCCCTCGACAGCAGTGGTGGAACGGGGATACTCACACCGGGCGTACCGCAGATCTCCGTGAGTAAACTGAGTTTCTCCTCCTCCATAATTCTACTGAGACCGAAGTCGGCTATCATGATGTCGGCATCCTCAGCAGGGGAGCGGAAGAGTAAGTTCTCCGGCTTGAGATCTGTCGTCAGGGGTAGCATTTTGGGCGCAGTTAGGGGGTTGTTGAGGGCAGTGAACATGACTCCAACCTCTGTGGACGATGCCAGCATCGTGGATGTACTTGACGGCCTTGAATATGGTTCGAATGAGGCCTGCAGCATCGCTGGAAGTCGACAGAATTCCCTCAGAGCGGATCTGGGGTGAACAAGGCTATACGCACGCTTCGTAGTAATTCCCCTTGGCACATATCCTATCGAACAGCTCGCCACCAGTGCAAAGGTCGAAACATAGGTAGAGGTTATGGGTGGTCTAATTCAGGCAAGCCATCATGAATTCAAGACCATCAAGAATAACGACAAGGGGTTCTCGCACCTCGAAATAATCGTGCAGCGTAACGATATTGGGATTGACGGTTGATACCTTCTTCAGGACCGCGATTTCGTTGCGCACCTAATTGAATCGTTTGGTGCATTATCAGTGCCCATCGCGTAAACCGATCGCCGTGGTGCTGCCTTGGAAGGTACCATCGTGACCTGAACTTCGGAGAAACACACCATATATTCTCTGCCCTCCATGAGCTTCTTGTTAATAACCTTGCAGGCATAATATTTGCCGGTCTTGATATGTATCGCCTCCTTCACGATGGCGTACGTCCCACTCCCAAGAGTCCTTCCCGTGCGATACTGATCGTCGTGCAAACATCGGCATCAGTTGGACGCCGTTTATCGACATGAACTTGAACGTTACCTGGCACGGAACGGTCGACTGCGCAGGCATGATGGGCGGATGGGCAGTACGATGGTTGTGAGAGAGCTGCGAAAAGAATCAGAGCCGAAGCGAGTTAGCTCACAACGGTCGCTGCAGCAAGACCGAAATATATGGGCGCTATGATGTTCCAAACCAAAGTGTACAGCCACCTCGGGCTCCATCTCATCGCCAAGTTGAACACAACTCACCGCACCCGCTGCTGGAACTGAATCCTGTGTATTCTCCACCGTGAAGTCTGTGCCTTCGTCGTCCTGTCCGTCGTGATCCTGTGCCACTGCAGTCGTTGACGCCAACGTCATCGATCCTGGAGGCTTGTGATGCTGGACGTTGGGCACAGCCTGGCTGGAGCCAGTGGTCGAGTTGTTTGACGTCGACGCCCCGCTATCATCTCCCTTGCGACGACTGGCCCAGCTCCCGCCACTCTGGCGGAACTTGCTTTTGAGGCTGCTTGATGTGCTTTCCAAGCGACTTTGCTGTGAACCCATGGGGACCAACGGCTCGAAAGACACAGTCTGGAGGAAGATAAGAAGTGAGGGGCGCTAGGGGGCAGAGGGCAAGGTGAGCGTCACGGAACCAAGCTTTATGTATTTTTTGAGTTTTCTCGCTTCCCTTTAGGTCCCATGCTTTCTCGGCATGTTCGAGGCTGAAGTCATAATTCGGCTTACGGACTTCATACCTCACCCCCAGTGCACCGCAGCAACGCTATCACGATAATACGAGTTAAAGCTATGCCTTTTCTGCCCCCTTGCACTGCTTTCGACAGTAACCCGCCGATCTTCACACAAGGGGTCCAGTAAGCTGAGAGCTTCTCCCAAACGACGCTCTAGGCAGACGACCTGCCGCGCGGAAACTTTAAGGAGGCTCTTCCAAGTCCGCGTTCACATGCTGGTCGAAGCGCGGAATACCCCTTCCCCGATTCCTAGTGCCCCAAGCCGGCATCTCTTTCCCAACAAACCTACCTTGCTCCTTTCACGTTTCTTCTCTCAGTGAGGCTGTACCAAAGGGATTAGCTGGGTGGATCCGTTTCTTGATACTGACTTGATGCATCGTTACTTTCCTCCGGCACTATGTGGATAACTGTCGAGATCTCATCCGTCGATCCTCCTTTCGCTCACTAACTCTCGGTTGTGCCTCGTAGCCCATACCAGGCTCCTACCCAGACTCCGTTGCCTGCTCGATACATAAATCTGAGTAATTTAGGAAATACAACATATTTTCATGACATACCCTAATTGAGCGGATAGGCAAGTTTAATGGTGCATGAGCAGGCAACGGATTGCATCTGTAAGCTTTCGTATTCGCTCAATCAGGTATGTCATGGATGATATGTTTTATTCCTAAATTAATCGTATGTGTGCAACGAGAAGGCAACGGAGTCGGTAGGAGCCTGAGCCCATACTAGTTAATTTACTCTAGATAAGTGCCTGTCTCTCGTCTCGCTATTCTCTGTGTCCATCGAGATCGACATTGAAGCTTGCAGCTTCGGATGCAGTCCCCTCGTTCCCATCCTCCATTTCTGTTGTTATGATTCATCTTGGGCGTAGAACACTCCAGGGGAGACCAGGATGCGACGTTGTCAAAACCCACATGCATGAGTCGGAAGCCTTACTTACATTCATGAAAAAGAGGAATTGAAAATTTTACATCGAACGGGAGTCGAACCCGTGCCGCTTGCTGAGGCAACATGTCCATGGAAGGCAAGCATGATACCGTTTCACCATCGATGTGTCGTACGCTTACTGGAAGTTCAACCAATTGTAGCGGTCACAACGCTGTTGATATTTCGCTCATTTATTCCGGGCTCGGTTCCAACGTCTGTATATTCTGTTTTGATACACTATGACTAGAATGACACTTCCCATTCCGCCCAATCAGAAGCTCTGCTCCTAACAATAGACAGGGGAGTTGTCAGCATGTTTGGTTGTTGGATCTCTTCTTGTTTTCCGTGCTAAACGCGCGTCATATAATGGGCGCGGCCGTTCTCAATCTATTGGGCACGTTGCGGTCCCAAGCAACCGGTAGGGCTCAGGGTGACTCATAATTGAATCGTCTTCCCAACACCACACCATTCAGCTGTATTCTGACTTAGATGTCTACGGTACCGGTGCTACCACCTCCGTTTGCTGCGCATAACATCGAGCTTGCTTCTTCCACTCATGGAAAGATAACCAAAGTCAGCGTATATCCAGGCCGCGCAGAAGTGACTCGAGTCTACAAGTTGGCTTTAAAAGCGGGAGTCAACCAAGTGAAGATTACTGGATTACCTGCAGGTGTTGAACGCGACTCGTTAAGGCTAGTATGCTTAGTGCATCGTACGCTAGTAGAAGGGGCTGATATTTGTTTAGAGTGGAAGGCCGGGGTGCTGCTACCATTCAAGATGTTGCTATTGCCGCGACGCCTCCTACTACAGAGCCCAGTAGCGTACCTGCTTTAGTGAAGGAGAGAAAGCGCATCGACAAAGCCCGAATCAGGTGCTTCGATGGCGCGAACATCCTTCAGCGATCTTTCCGTCACTTGAGCTTGGAGAACATAGACTTCAACCAACTCGGCCCCCTCATGGAAACCTTTGAGCGTGAAAGCGCGAAAATTGATGAGCGAAAGATCGACCTTGATGAACAGTATGACAATATCACCGAGCGGATTGAAGAAGAGCGTCAACGTGTTACGCGTGGCTTGGCCAGTTCTCCTTCAGACCTTACCGCTACTGTTGGCGTTTTCGCTGATCATGAAGGGGAAGCCGAAGTTGTCCTTATATACGGTGAGCACTTGGATGTCAACTCAATCTATCACCGGCTTGAACTTCTCACCGTCACATACTGCCAGCCTTGAGCGGCGCCTCTTGGCAAGCTCGCTACGATATTAGAGTGAACATGCAAGCACCGGAAAATCCTGTGACCCTAGTATACAAGGCTGCCATCTCCCAATCTACGGGCGAGGTGAGCGAGAGAAGACCATATCCTTGAGAGCCTTGGATGAGGCACTAACGACCGTCATCAGCCTTGGGACAACGTGTCGTTAACGCTTGAGACGGTTACACCAACATACGGCCTGGATCTTCCTACTTTGGAACCTTACCATATCTCGGCGGAAGCTCCACCTGCTCCAGTCGTAATTATGCCTGCTCCGCGTACATATGCACGCTCAAGAAGTCGTAGTCCCGTCCTCGTTTTAGGTGCCCCTCGAAGGCGCAGGTCTCCGTCTCGTAGTTGGTCTCCTCGCAGGCGCAGGTCACGTTCACGTTCACGCTCACGTTCAATCACGCCGCCTAGGGCACGACGTTCTCCTTCTCCCTCTTACTCTCCTAGGGTGAGCCATCGTAGATCGCGATCATATTCACCCGTTAGGGTGGTGAAGCGTCGTTCCCGCTCGCCTTCACCTTACAAGCCTCGTACCGCTGTCAAGGAGCCTCCTATCATAACCCATGCCACTGCTATCCCTGTGTCTAATTTTGGTGGATTGAACTCGACGTACGAGGTCCCCGGATTAATCACTATTCCAAGTGACAGCGAGGCGCATAATGTCACCATTGTTGAGCTCCGTCTCAATGCTCAGTTTTCTTGGATGGCTGTCCCGAAGGTTGACCCCAAAGTTCACTTGAGGGTCCGTTGATAGAATGTTTAATCACCGCCTATTATCCATTTCTGACATCTTCGAACATTGACAGGGCCTCATCAACAATGACTCTGACTACACCCTCCTGCCTGGTACGGCGAATATCTACGTGGATGGCAGCTTTACCTCTAAGATCGACCTTTCCGTCGTCAATCCCCACGAAGACTTCATCTGTGGTCTTGGGTGAGTCACACTTTGGAGGACGGTTGGTGCTTTGCCTAACGTTTCCCTGTTCTAGACTGGAGCCCGCAGTCCGTCTCACCTATCACCCCCTAGTTCAGAAGTCTTCTCAATCCGGGTTCGTGACTAAATCGACCGTCACAAGGTACACGCGCCGGATTACGGTGCACAACACCAAGCCAATACCTGTCGGTAACCTGACAATCATCGATCGCATCCCGGTCTCGGTGGATTCACAAGTCTTAGTCAAACTGATTTCGCCTCCCCTTCTTCTTCCGAATATTCGGCCAGACAGAGGCTCAAGCTCAGGCAGTAGTATTCAAGACTCTAAGCCAATGATAAAGGTTGGGGAAGGAGTTGCTGCAGCTTGGGACTCTGATGGACCGGATGCTGGTAAAGATGGCAAGTTGAATTGGCTCTGTTCCATCCCACCTCAGGGAACAGTCAACGTCGCATTGGTGTGGGACGAGACTTCTCCGGGGAATGTACGAATCAAGTCATTCTTTTAGCAAAAGGTATATATGTTACATGAAGTGATAGAAGGCGGACACATTGTACCTTTACTACTTGCTCATTCCGACGAACGCTGCGAACTTGTTGAACATCCCATCAACATTTACCGTCTTACTCCTCGTCACCTCAATGGGTTTCCTCAAAACCGTCTTTCCCTTCGTCGTCTCCTCTACAATGGGTCTCTGCACATCAACTTTCACCATCTTACTCTTCGTCACCTCCTCTACAATGCGTTTCTTCTTTTCCAAAGACTTGATACGTTCGCTCATCCGCGCCAGGGCATCAGAGTCAGCGCCCTCCTTTTTCATCTTCTCATACCTCAACGTCAGCAACCGGATGGCTTGAGCGATAGAGCCCGAGAAACTGCCCGATAGCGCGAGCTTGTTGTACGCAGAGCACAAGCGACTCAGTTCTGCCTCGTCTTCGTTCATAGTCCTCCGAAGGAGTGCTACTCTCTTGTTGAGCTCATCCCTGAGGATAGCTATGCGCTCCACTTCAGAAGTCGCTCTTTGGTATCGACTCTTGGCCTCGGCGTCCTCTAGGGTCTCGGTTTTCTCTCGTTCCACCCACTGGGACTTGTAGTGCTGATGGAGAAGCGACGAATGGCCGCACTCATCGCAGATGTAGCCGCCGTCCGAGGCTCTGAAAGTTCCGAATGCTCGGCAGTGCGTTCCCAAGACAGACCGGTCAAGCGTGAACGGGACGTGACATCCTACATGACAGTTTTCGTAGCAATTGCCAGCGACGCAGAGAGTGTTGTGTTTGGAGGTGGACTGGTGTTCATGGAAGGGTTTCTTCATGACAGTTCTGAACTCTTCATTCACCTTCTGGATCTATCGGCGCGTTAGGTAGGCACTCGGGTTCGACTCAAGAGGAACTCACCTGCTTCTGTTTATCGATGTCGTTCTGGATCTTGACCAAGTTCCTCATCTGGTCTTCCTGCTGATCCATGCGAGCGAGGATGTTGCTTATGGAGGCTTCGATCTTCATCGACATCTGGTAAAGGTCATTTATGGCTTTGACGGGCTGCACCTCGCGCTCGTCTTGCCACTTGAAGAAAGCGCTAAGCGTCTTCAAGGTCTTGGTGTAAGTTAAGTTTACGACCTCACTCATCTCTACGAGCATTTCTTCGTCAATAAAATCCTGCGAACCAAGGTTGGCGAGATACTTCAGCCAACCAGCAAGCGGGTTGTCGATCGCCCATATCTTGGCCTTGCGCAAGCTTGGGTGCAAAGCCTCGCGCTTGAAGTTGAACTGTAAGGGGTTGGCGACCATAGTAAAGAGGAAGCCGATGTTGTCGACGATGGAATTGGGGAACATGCCAGCGATCACAGTGAGAGCATAGTCTGTCGCAACTCCCAAGCGTTCTTGCGTGCCATTGGCTAAGACGATCACGGAATCGATTGTCTCTGTCATAGTATATTCGATGAGGAACTCGGTGAATGTTCATAAAGTCTCGACCTACCTGTCTTGTCTCTGATAGCTTCGGCGATAGCAGCCTTATGCTTATTATCGTACTCGATGCCGCGGGTATCGGCAAGACCTGGCGTATCCAAAATACGGACTTCGTAGCCATTGGCGCAAGTAATAGTATAGAGTTTTGGCTCGTTGGTTTGGCTGCCAGATGCCGATCCACCCGCTTCGTTGCCCTTGACGTGCACGGCAGCAAAGTCTTCAAGCTGGCGACCCGCACAAACGTTACCAAGGAGATCTAGGAATGCGGTCTTGCCGACGCCAGTCTCTCCGATGAGCAAGATGGTCATAGATCTCTTCTTCCACGGCTTCAATGTCATTCGTGAGTTGTCCATCTCAGGTGGGAAATCAGGTTTCGCAGCAGGTCCATCCTGGGATACAACATGGGGACGAGGGGCAGGCGTCTGATGTGGCGCGAGCCGCTGTGCAGCATGGGAGTGTGAGCGTGGGATGGGATTCTGATGTGGTACCGGCGGCGGTGCGCTAGAGGACTGGTCCAGGTCGGAATAGCTGTGTGTAGATGATTGGCTATCATGAGGATAAGTCATCAGTGCATCAGTCTCTTGAATAGCAATTAAAAACAACTTACAGTGTCGGGAGGGAGTAGGAAACGGTACCAAAGTTAAGATTGTAAGAGAAGAGAAGAGATATTATCCCGAACGACTCACGGAGGAGGCTGCGTCGCAGAAGATGTTGTGTCGTCGAAGCTTGGGTCGTAACTGAGGGTCATTTTATCGACGAAGCGATTCATTTGAGGGGGTCCTTAGTCGCACGGCGAGCCATATATATAGCAGGGAGGTAAGGACTGAAAGTACGTGTGAGAATCTATACCAGACAAAGTAACGGAAGGGGTTGCAGTGTTCGGCAGACCAGGACGTATACCGCTTCAGCGCTATGAACTGCGACTGAGTAGATAGAGGGGTGAAATCCACGACAGGGTCCGTTTGCGCGGCTTCTGGCCAGCCAATGAAGCATCCACGATAAGACGAAGGCGGCTGCGCTGTACACTTTTCGAACGAACGAGGCTATGGCCAGCGTCAACTCGGGTTCAGTACCTGATCCATGCCAGGGTCATGAGTGGGATCAGATCGGAGAGCGCTTGTCCATTTGACAGCAACACCAGTATAAGGGAGTCCAACGTGTACACCTGATGCCCTAGCACAGTATGTATTTGGATGACCTACAGAAAGGGGGAACACACAGGCCTAGACAAAGGAGCAGTGCAGAATGCTCAGCCAGTCTGGTCCGAAATTGCTGACTGACATTGGGTACCCAAGGGCATCTTGGTTAAGAAATCGTCTTTGAAGAATGTCTATGTGCCCATACATGCGGCCAGTGGCATCTACAGAAGCTGTCAGCGCCAAAGCGCCACAATTTGATAGACACGCACCAGGCATGGTAAACTTGTGGCCATAGGACGCCTGTTGTGCAGCAGACAAGAAGATCCCGCGCTAATGTTAAGCCTTGGCAATCCACAGTCCACTTAGTACATTGTCTGGCAACATGGTATGGACTAAAAGCGAAGCCTTGATCGATATCCAGTCTAGGTTCTATGAAGCACTAGAAAAGACTGTGAAGGCTGAAGTGGCAGACAGCCGCATTCCGGTGATGCGATAGCCGAAACTACGGTGAGGTGCAGGAAACGACAAATGCGTTCACAGAAGACCTGGCTAGTAAGCTGTTCAAGCGAATCGAGGGCTTCAGCGCTACAGCCTGAACCTAGATGGAAACTTTGAAATATCTTACATAATCAGTGCCAAGTGACCGTGAGATATCAATGACCTAGCCTGGCGAGCCAGTCTTGACGTTTCGAGTAAAATCGATATAAAATATCGCACTCACCGTGGACAACTACTACCCGATTTGGGCGCATGATGTTAGACGTGTCTCTGGCATCGCTGACGTTCAGCACTCCTCACACATAGACCACCACGACCAAGACGACGGTGAACGCAGTTCACTATTTCTTGTATTCGTTGACCTGACAGTCCAATATGGTGAGCATGGATCGCGTGGTCGAGTCATGGTTATGGTAGTGACCTATATGCGACCAGGTTGTCCTTGCTGCCTCGATATGCACGAAGGGCGGAAAAGGTGCAGTCGTGCTCATTCAGCCTGCATACATGGGTACGGTGCGAGCTGACGACTCTCAGCTGTCCTTTCTCGCCAGTTTCGTGACATGACACGCGCTCGAATTGAATCCTTGCTGGCTTCATTCCCAAAGCTCGTTCCGACGAATACACAACATACGACCGTTGAAACGGCGGACGTTCGCTTCGTATATCAACCACTAGAAGACTTATACATCCTTCTGATCACCAACAAAGCATCCAACATCCTCCAGGATAATGAAACTTTACACTTGTTCGCTCGTGTTGTCTCAGACATGTGTCGGGGTGCGATCGATGAACGGGAGATTTCACGCAACGCTTTGGAACTGCTTGGCGCATTTGACGAGATTGTGAGCTATGGATACAGAGAACCCGTCAACCTAATGCACGTAAAGAGCGTGTTGGAGATGGAGAGTCACGAAGAAAAGATCCAAGAGATCATTGCTCGAGTAAGCTCTTTCCTCATGACCCTGAGCGCAAAATTTACGCTCTGCAGAACAAGGAAGCAGAAGCCAAGGAAGAGCTGAAAAGACGCGCCAAGCAGCTGGAGATGCAGCGGCGCGAGCAACAGCGGCGAACCGCGGGGTCTGGTGCCAGTGGTTATCTGGGAGGAGGTGTCACTGGTTATTCACCCATTCCACAACCACCTCCGGAACCTATTCGTGCCACCTCTTCGCCTTCCATTTCACAATCATCAACGCGCCCCCCCGCTTTCAAGGGCTCTGGTATGAAGCTCGGTAGCAAGAAGACGAAGCAAGCTGAATTACTCGACGCCCTTGGGGGTGAGGTTCTCGCGACCACTCCATTAATGTCGGAGGTATCGGTGCCACCAACGCCATCGGTGGCTGCTCCTCCCGAACCCAAGAGTGAACGTGGAAGCTTACCTGAGGTCGAGCAGCAAAGGTCGATAGTTCAGCCATCCAGCACTCCCTGTTCGCTAACCATATTTTTTTCAGTATTCATATCGTCATCAAAGAACAGATCTCTCTGTCTCTGCTCCGCGACGGTGGTATTGAGTCTATGGAGGTCAAGGGTGACATGAACCTCAGTATCTCTGACGCCGATCTCGCGCATCTCCGCATAACCCTTGCTCCTCCTCAGGCTGAGGGTATTCCAGCGAACGCCTTGCAGTTTAAGCAACATCCAAATGTGGCGAAGTTTACTCCAGGCCAGGAACGAGTTGTTGCATTGAAGGATCCATCGCGGGCTTTCCCTGTCAACCAGAGTCTGGCCGTGTTGAAATGGAGGTACGCAGGAACCGACGAAAGCAATGTGCCATTATCGAGTAGGTACTCCGTCATTTGAGATCGATACTTATTGACCCCATACTTTACTAGTCAATTGCTGGCCATCTCCATCGAACGACGGCACATGCGAGGTCAACATTGAATACGAGTTGGAGAACCAAAATGTTGAGCTGTACGACACTACTATCTCCATACCCTTACCGTAAGGCCTTTTATCCTCTCCCCACCCACTTCGCCTCTGATTTCGGTGATACCAGGGCTGGATCATACCCTACAGTATCTTCACATTCGGGCTCATGGTCCCTAGATCCCGACTCGCACTCTCTCGCTTGGTCCGTTTCAAAAATATCTTCCGAAGAGACATCTGGTTCGCTCACATTCACCGTCGGCGGTGACGATGTTGGCGCGTTCTTCCCTGTTGAGGTGACATTCGTCGCGAAAGGAAGTTTAGCTGGCGTCGAGGTTGCTAGTGTGACCAAGGTTGGAGACGGAGAGGTGCCACCGTTCTCAGTGGATTCTCTTGTCTTGGTAGATCAGTATTTGGTTGTGTAAAGTGCGGATCGGTAGTATAGTGAGTCACTGCCCTCATCATCTCGCTTAAGGGCTGTCTGAAATCTAACCGTCCAGGACATCATCACTTATGCTCTGTAGAGCTCTAATAGTGCTCACTTGGAACGCGTTTCCCGCCTGTTGCTCGTTTACTGACCGCGACTGACCACTTGCATACTTGTGGTTGCTTCAAATGTTCCTGGTGTTGCTGGTACTGTCGGGCTTACGGCTATAATTATGGCACGTTCACGGCGAACAGATTGGTGGTATGGTTGCGATTGATCTGTAGTAGATCACTTCTAGATCTGCCACATCCAGAACATTGAAGCTAGCACCCCCATTGTTATGCTCTTACCAGGTAATCGTATCATAGAATTATGGGTACCTGTGAGCCACAAGGCACAAGCGGAGCGAGAAATCGGACCCAAATGCACGCCGATATCGCAGAGTTGCAAGCGGCGCACCTTGATCTGTTAAAAGCATAACGCCCTCCCAAGTGATCATAACAGGGACCTACACCCCGGAAATACATTGAAAGTGAGTAACCACCTGGTTTCACATTCCCCGTCGAACTGAGTACTGGCAGCAGAACCATGAACAACAGGCAAACCGAGTTCACCACGCCCGCATTGGGTAGGAGCGCGTTCCTGGGCCAAATCTATAACGGCCACACTGATCAGCTACTAAACACGCAGCTCTTCAACCAGCAGGACCTTGCGGAGAACATTCGCGAGGAAATCTTCGCTAGTACTTCGTACTCATTCACTGACGTCAGGGGCCAGTCCGATCGCTCGAAGGCTCTTCACATATCTGGGGAGTTGTCCGTCTCCATCCTCTGTGGATTGGTCTCCTTGACTGGGTCTGGGGAATACGTCGACAATAGCAAATCACACGTCTCGTCTCACGAGATATCTGCCACTTGCACCGTACAGAAGAAGAGTACGAGACTTGAAGTCGGCCAGTGTGTTGATCAAGAGCAATGGCTACGACTTCGTGCTCTGGGGGCGACCCATGTTGTCACTGGAATCCGCTACGGAGGTACGCTCGTCGCCAACGTATCGTTGAATCATTCAGTCTCGGAGAGCGATAAGCTGATCAAAGGAAGCCTCAGCGTGTCGCTCATGAAAGGAATGATCCTCTGCTACGCCGAAGGAAAAGTCAGTGCCGAAGTTTACGAAACTGCGAAAGCCATCAACAGAAGTTGTAACTTCAAAGTTTACGGGGATTGGGTGTCGGGTGACGGCGAAGAGCTCCCAACGACGATTGAAGAAGTCATTCAGCTCATCAAGAAGTGGCCGTCGCTCGTAGGGGAAGGGGTACCTTGCGCCATTACTCTCAGCCCAATCGCGCAATTCGTCGACAGTTCCCCGGAGACTATGGTTATCCACGAGCTCGAGCAACACAAGTTAATGAGTATCTGCCATGCATATGACGAGTTCTTCCGCTTAAGCGGTAGACGAGCGAAGTTAGTTTCCTTGTTGAACGGAGGCATCGGTCCCTATTGTCCCACCTTCGAAACCTTATGCCGAGATAGGAAGCTAACCGTCGATGGTGCAGTTGGGAGGGCAAGGGAAGAGCTTAGCAGATACGTTGTCGCATTCCGGCGACATGGGCCAAGGGATCCACATGGAGTCGAAGAACTGATAGCACGAATCAAGAAAGAGTTCAATGATGCCCTTGCTGCCTACAAGCAGGATGAAGCGACGCTGGATCTTCTCACCTCTATCCGCGACCTCGCCGCAGCACAGTATGCGCCACTAGCGTCCATCAAGGAGCTTCAAAATTTTGTGGCTCAAGTAGGAGATGCAGCCGTTGGCGTCGTCATCATCCCTCCGTCGCCTAACCTCAGCAATGCAAGCAACACGTTCAACTTGCTAGTCCAGGGCATTCGCAGTTGGCGAGAGGAAGAAGATAAGAAAGAAAAAAATGCCGACGGGTCGACACCAAAGACCAGGTTTTCCGCATTCTATGCTGATCCGGAGTTCGACTCGGAATTCCTCAACCTGGACGCCAAACGAGGTGCGTTATGGCGAGCCCTTGAACAAGCCAAAATGTCGGGAGAATCACGTTTCCTTCATTACGGATTGTTGCCGAGTCCTAGCGTTCTGAAGGAATTCGGCTGGTGTCTCCTCAACGAACAAGGTTGGGGTTTCCTGGCGAGCCAGACCGAGAATTTCTTCTACGTTGGCCAAGTGAAAGACCTTAAGCGACATGGACGTGGAGCGATCACCTATGGAGACGGCTCAGTCTACACGGGAGATTGGTGGCAGGATAAGAGACACGGAGAAGGCAAACTCGTTGAACCTGATGGCGACCATGAGACAAGTGGTGTCTTTATTGACAACATTTACCGAGCCGATGGTGTTGTGGTGAAGCTGACGATATTCAGCAAGGAGCAAGTCCCACTTGCGTCCTACAAAGTTCCGCTGCGAAAATACGACTCGACTTCCTCGCACGTTTTACGGATGGGAGAAATGCTTGGTTGGGTTGATAGGGATGAATTTCATCTAGAGGTGGTGTCGAAGGCGATCCAGCCGTTGAATGTCGAAGTCAAGGGGAAGTTGTTAATGCCAGGGTCCGATGAGAGGCTGAGTATCTCGAGCTGGCCTTTTGATCATGGTCCTCTTGAAGTGAAAGCGACAATTCTGTGACAAATCGAATCCTCTGGCGAGGGAAGATAGGAGACTTATATAGGAAGACGGCCCAACATCACTGCTGATATATAGGAAGACGGCCCAACATCACTGCTGCTCAGTGCTCGAGTTATTATCATTCTCACGTCTGATTTCCTACTTCTGATAGAAGCTAAGACGTTTGTGCTTCCTCGACCGCAAAGCTCGCAGGTGTCGTCACCACCCTACTTAGTGTATGGGTAAAATACTCAACACTCAGTTGCCTCTGTGTACCCACGAGGCGCAGCAATGAGCTTGTCTGACCACGACCACAGTAAACTGCATCATCTATGCCTTCTGACAGTGATTTAGGGTTGCCTCGAGGTTCAAACGATTGTTTGTACCGAGTTAATTTACTCCCCCTGAGCTTGCAGGGGTCTCAACTTGGATAGCTTCAACATGTGGAATGCTTCCGACACACGTTTCAACATCCATCGCAACTGTAAGGCAGAATTATTCTCATATCGATGCCACACAAGGTTTTTGAGGAAGTTTTGCTTATAATAGATCCGGAGTCATCTACCAAGGACGCGCAGTCTCTTGAAATGGTGTAAAGTTATTCGATATAAATGCTCGCACCGAGTGGTGAGGCCTTACGCTAGTTTCAATCATGCCCAACTCAAGCAGCGACTCAATCCCTCCTCCTTAGTGATTTGTGCCGAAATCAACTCGTCTCCTATCTAATCTACTTCTTCAAACAATGCCGATACTTGAAACGGGCCATGGCTTGTTGTACGCATCGTCAGGTAAGGATCGAAGGCCATTACACTGTTAGCAGGACGCTTACATCCTCTTACACTAGCGAGGATCAGACTGCTGCGGCCTATCGACCTGATTCAAAAGGCAGGCACAGCGCTGGTGCGAAAGTCGACCTTGACGCGAAACCTGACTTCCCGCCCGACGTGGACAACACCAAGATGACATTGAAGCCGTGGACGAAGACTTCAATGACTATCTTGCTTATTGGAGAGACAGGCGTCGGCAAGACTGCGTTTCTAGATCTTCTTAGTAATGTCTGTGCAGGTCGCAAGCTTCAAGAGTTCATTGCAGTACACGTCAAGGACAACGAAGCAGGCGGGTAGCCAAACCAATGAGCCAGCATTATACTCGATTACTTGTGCCAACGGTTATGAACTCCGTATTTTGGATACGCCAGGTCTTGCTGATACCCGTGGCATCGAATACGACGACAAGCACAAAGCCGCAATTGCTGAAGCCATTGGGAAAAGGATAGGTGAGAAATTTACCTCGGGTACAACCAGGATTGCTCATCGTGCGACAGAGACCATCGACTCCGTCATCGTTTTAGCTAACGGGACCCAGGAGCGTTTAGGCGTTGCGACGGATTACACTCTTACAGTAATCGCCGGCATGTTCCCCAACTCGATCATCGACAACATCGGGTTTGTGTTTACGATGGTCCCAAACGCCCTACTATTCAATTTCAAGCGCCAGTCACTTCACCCCAGCCTACGCGGGGCCAAGATATGGGTGATGGACAACCCCCTTGCTGGCTGGTTCAAGTACATCGGCGACCAAGACGTGGATAGTGACTTGGATGCCGATATGCTGGCGGAGAGATATGATGTCGTCCAATCAACCTATACGAAGACCATGAAGACCCTCAACGCCTTCTTTGAATGGCAAGACCAGAGGGTGGTGCAACCTGTCAAGGAGATAAGTGACCTCTATCAAATGACGATGAAGATCGAAGCCTCAATAAGCAATCTGCTCGCTCGCATGGATCAACAGGAGGACCAGATGAAGGAGTTGGTTAGAGTACAGAATGATATCGATGCGCAGAAGCAGGTGGGTCCTTCTGCAGGTGAACCAGAAACAGACTAAACGAGCTGGTAGATTCAAAAAGTGAATGAGGAGTTCAGGACTGTCATGAAGAAACCATTCCACGAACACGAGTCTACTGCGGAGCATAATACTCTCTGCGTGGCTGGAGATTGCTATTCGAACTGCCACATACATTGCCACGTCGCCTTCACTCTCGATCGAGACGAGCTGGGGAGAAAATGTCAGGCTTTTACCAAGTCGAGAGTTTCAGATGGGGGCGTTGAGTGTAAAGAATGTGGCCATTCGTCACTCCTTCATCAACACTACAGTTCCAAATGGGTGCAGAATGAGGTAACCGAGACAATGGAGGACGACGAGGCAAGGAGTCGATACGACAAGGCGACCTCCGAGGTGGAACGCATCGCTATTCTTAAGGATGAACTGCACCAGAAGGTAGCGCACCTCCGCAGAATGATGGATGAAGGCGAGGTGGAGCTCAGCTACTTGTGCACCGAATTCAACAACCTCGCGCTATCGGGCAGTTTCTCCGGCTCTATCTCCCAAGCTGTCCGACTGCTGCAGTTGAGGTATGCGAAGATGGAAAAAGAAGGGGCAGACATTGAGGCGCTGGCGCGGATGAGCGACCGCATGAAATCTTTGGAAAAGAAGAAACAAATCGTGGAGGAGGCATCAAAGGGCAGATGGATGAAGGTTGAAGTGTTCAATAAGTTTGCGTCTTTAGTTGGGATCAATTTGCAGTAGAGTCTGTGTAGCAATGGTCAGCCTGATGCACCACTACTATATGCACCTAGCTTACGTGTTGAAATTCACAACGAATCACGCAACGAGCAAGGCACATCATTGCACAACAGTAGATTCAATGACAGTATCCAAGATGACCTCCTGGTCGTACCCCAGGATGGACGGGGGCAAGTAGTCCCACCAATCGCTGGTGTCTTTTATCGAACGTGTATTGAGCGCCTTCAACTGCTCCCAATACTCCGGATAAAAACCACTGCCTTCCCAGTCAATGATGCCAGAGAGCTCTACGTTGCCAGCAGGTCCTACGATGACCATAATGTTCCGCGGATGAAAATCGGCGTGAGTAAGCACAATTCGATGATCCTCACGCATCATCGAGCGAAGCCAATTCTTGTAGCTTGGTGCGGCTCGAGAAGATGACGAATCCAGGAGGAAGTCGTTAAATTGGGCCTCAGAGTAGATGGGCGACACACTGAGTCGTTCGCTCCTTCGAGCGTCCTTGCAGAAGTGCTGACCAACGGGAGAACCGAAAGGCGCGTCGTGGGGAAACTCGAACGCACGCAGAGCGAGTATGCTTTTATCCAGGGCACTCTGGACGTGAGTCTTCTGCTCAGTGGATAACGAAGGCCAGCGCGTCTCCAACGTGACACCAGGAATTAGTGTCATAAACATGAATGACGTGGGCCCTACAGTAACCAGTCCCAATGCTCGGGGAGCAACGATATCAGGAACCCTTTTTTCAAGATATTGTAACATGGCGTGTTCATCGTGATCAAGTTGCTGGGCAACCTTTACAACAACATTCTCGCCAATCCGGATGACCGCACGCGAAAAGGCTTCCCAGACCAGCTCGCCAGCGAGTACTCGCCTGATGACCAGATGAGAAAAGTCAGACGACTGTGAGTTCGTCGTTTCCAGTAGATTGCATACATCAGGGGACAATGGGTAGATGATGGAATGTGGCGGAGAGCAAGAGGCGGGAGCCAGAGTCCCGGAATAGCGCGCTAGTGGTTGCAAGGCGCGAGGGTAAGCCGACTGAGGTTTCATCGGTGAGGGTGGCTCATCCTTATCACAATCTTGCGCTGCTACGCGTCGTCAGTCGAGATGATATGACCTTGGTGAGTATCTCACCTTGCTGCCGTTTCAAGTGACGCGCATGCACGTTTAGCCGCAGCTTTGCATACGATGTGTGTACCCTCTCCAGAACAGCTCCTATGTCAGCCGCAGGGTCGTCCTCCAAAGCCTTTGAAATCTGTCTGAGAACGCAGGCGTTCAAATTGCGGTAGCCACGGTCGGCCATGGTGACTCGAGGGAGCTGCGCTTCACGGTCCCGTGACGGTCACTGGCATAATTTCTTGACCGTGACCCGCAACATAGTGCATTGGTATACCGATACGTGTCTACGTCATACATGGTAAGCAACAGCAATAGTAAGCGCTAAGCATCCAATGTAATGGGAAAGGATGAACTACCAGCATGTATCAAAAGGGAGAGTATCTGTACAGCCTACATATTAGACCAACCATTTGGTCGACAACAGACTATAGATCAAAACAGATGATATATCCAAGTGAAAAAATGCAAGAACATACAGGAATGAGGATCACTAAACACCCTCTAAGGCCTTGACTATCCCAAATGCTGCACCCGCTGCCACACCACCGACCATAAGAGTGCTGACGGCGCCCCATAGGTAGCCTTTTGCGCCAGCACCAGCGCCGGTTACTCGAGCCTTGATAGCGCCAAATATAAGTAGAATAACACCAGTGAATATGCATGAGTAGATAAGGGCGATATGGGCACGTGGGATGAAGAAGTATGGGAAGAGAGGGATAAGACCGCCGACGAGATAACCCATGCCAATGGTGAATGCAGATGTGTACATCCGTATGGTAGGAATGTCCGCTGCATGTGGGCGAATTGAGAAAACTGTCACATTAGAGTGATGGAAGGGCAGGGCGCACCGAGGCCAAGACCAAATTTCAACAAGAACGGAGTCAATCCAACGTCCGAGCTCCACTTCAATTGGGCCTCCTCTTCGTCCGGTACGCGGTCGGTTCCATTTACATCACTCGGCCCATCCGTAGCCACAACCTCAACATCTCTCAGACACTTGGCGACAGCAGAGCAAGTCTTGTCGTCCACTCCGACAGGTCCTAGAACATCCCGTACTTCACGCTCCATCTCGCCTTCGCAGCTGCGTACAACACGGGCCGCAGTGTGGTGTCTGAGATACCGGTAGTGATCACGTTCAGCCTGGGAGGCGAGGAAGCCTCCGATACCCATAGATATAGCGCCGGCAATCAACTCGGCTACACCACCTAGGATAACGAGGTGGGATTCACCAAGCGACGATAGACCAGCAGTAAGGGCAAATGGGACAGTTAGCCCATCGGAAAGTCCAATAATGCTAGAGAAAGAACAAAGTTAGCGTAATCGCACACACGGAAAATGTTCGCGGGTTCGGGAATAGAAGCGTCGGAGGAGGTATATTTATCGGATGCCATGTCAGTGCGGATTTATGGTATTCACGTCCCACACCCACGGCCATCCTCCGCCTCCACAGTGGCATTCCACCACCCTCAAAGAAATGGATGCCTCTAATGTTGCAAACGGACTTACACATCGCGAACAACGTCTGGGTCAATTAGGGTCCTCTCATCTTCGTCCTTCAACTCCTTGCAGCACACCCCGCCTGCTCTCGAGTTGCGGGCACATTTCGACGGAAGAGGTGTGGGTTGCAGGGACGACGCCTCGTCCAAGGGCCAGACTGGTGGTTTAGTCCTGATAGTTGACGTTGGCCTGTTAGGCAATGGCACCGCAGCACCTGTTGGCTGAGCAGTCGGGTTCCCTGGTTGCGAGGACATTTTGGGCAGGAAAGGGGGAGGTTACGCGGAGGAGGTGGTGGTGGTACGGAGCAAAGAGGTGGCTCCTTTGGCCGTAGGTTATTTTGGAGGGAAACCATTGCGCCGAATGGCCGTCCAATCGGCTGCACGTGCTCACTAGCCAATCACGTTCCCTCGTTTTCAAACTCGAGAGCCAGCCAGAGGTAAATAGAATGCGCCAGATTATGTGACTAGAAACTGCAAGTCTACGAATGTCCTAGATGGATCCATAGTATCATATGTAGAATGTCCAAATGTATGAAAGCTGTCCTGAGGATTAGATATTAAACGCCACACAGCGATAGAGCAAAAGGTCCAAGTCAACTGAAAACCGCAAAACACAAGCATGAAACAATAGCAAGACAGTATGCGACGCTCAGCTCAAACCCACAAAGGAGTTCCTGCGAACCGAAAGGGCGGCATCTGGTTGTAGTGTGTTTCCGGGGTACCTTGGTCCGACACCCGTAGTTTTGTTCCGACCGCTGCTAGACATCGGCGTGCTGGCTGTTCGAGGTCTTGGGGAAAGAGATCTTTTCGGGCTCTCGTGCCCCGGGGTCAGTTGGAGCTGCCCTAGTTCGTTCACTAACGGACTGCTTTGGTTGGCTGAGTGAGACAAAAATACGCTGCTGCCAGGGAACTGGAGATGGGGCATGGACATGGATACCTGCATAGGCGAGGACTGAAATGGATCACCGTACGCAGACTGAGAGAGGGCGATTTGAGGAACAAAGGGTGTAGGACCGAGGGCCATCGGCATTGCCATCATGACGCCCGGGTGCATACCGACCCCAGGTCGACCTATGCGTCCAGTCTTAACGCTAGGCGGGATAATATTCTGCGGCTCGAGTAACACTTGCAAAGCAAATAAGCACATAAAAGCATCATTTCCTGCGTTATGTAAAACGCAGCCCGGCGGAATGATTGAGCGCATTGCGCCAACTGGGCCTACTAGCCCGCTGGGGTTGGCTGACGTAGGAGAGCCCGAAGGGGAGGTGCGTTTCGGGGAATTGGACGCGAGCGCAGAAGCTCCGTTAAATGGCGGAGTGGACGGTAAAGGCAGCGCCAGTGAATGAAGAAGCATGTCGAAGGGAAGGGTCGCGCCTTGCGAGCGTGGGCGTCCAGTGTGTGGATCAGGCATGGGAGGGCGAAGACCCGAAGCATAGAGGGCTCGCTCGTACGTAGCCAAATCAATCACAAACATATTGTGCGGTATCTCTATTGAAGCGGGTGTAAGACATATATCAGATTGTTGGATAGCAAAGCCTCACTGATCTTGAATTCCTCCAGCCTAGCAAGGTCCCCGTGAATACCATGACCAACCAATACAAGGTTGTTTGGCGTAGATTCCGAATCAGGACTGGCAAAACTACTGTTTACGATTGAAGGGACCAGTGGTTAGGTATGGAATGGTGGAATAGTTAGCAACATGCCTGATGACGGCTTGGATGATGGTCGGGAGTGTAGCTTTAGAAACCACTTGACTCTCGCCGAACTGACAGACAGGTTGATTAGAATCAAGAGCTGACCCACGCCTAGAGGGGAGATACGCACGGCATACAACCACGGATTGGAAGGAGGATGTTTATTGACGACCTTGTCGACGTACTCCGATACTATGTAATGTCCTTTCCTGTAATAAGGGTAAGGAAAATATCGCACGGAATGTGCAAGAAACTCACAGATAATTCTTGTCGGGGACTGGAGGCCAATGTTCTTGTGCCTGTAGATAACCACATCTCACAGCAGCATACCCCCATTCTAGCAACGTCTTCTCATTCCTTTCACTCCACTCAAAATCCAGGGCCAAGAATGTCTTGTCGCGCTTCGTCCACAGTTCATTGATAGTTTTCATACCAATCCCTGCTTCGCAAGAACGTACACGGGACTTCAGGGCACTGAAATGCGTACCAGCTAGCGATTGATGGACTTTTCGGTAGGAAGCAAAGTCAGATATTGTTCGTAGAGGCCGAGTGGACGTTTCGTAGGGCGTAACTCGGAGAATGTTAGGAGGCACGGATAGGGTCTCCCCGAATCTTTTGACAGCGGATGTGAGTTGTGGCTGTGGGGCAAAACGAAATGCGCACCTTGTCTTCACCATCTTCAGAAATGCGTTGATGGAGCTTAACCGAGTGACTATATGCGCCCGACCCGACCAAGTATCTGTGACAGTGATGACCGGCCACGAAAACGCCAGAAACTCTTCAAATGATGAGAACATTTGTCCCCAGGTGCGGTCGTACCATGGCACTGAATGGTGTTGGAAGAAACCCATCCAAGCTGAGTAGACCTGCGTAGTAACGACGATTTTTCTCTTCAAAAATGCATTGACATCAGGTTGGCGGGTCCACTTACCGACTGAAGATCATATTCCCAACCTTTGGGCTCTACAACAGTGAAGGTGGACATGGTGGCCTTGAATGTAGCGCGTGCAGGTCGTCCCGCAAGAGAAAAGCTTTTGGATGAGATCACGCTAACGTAAAAAGACCCGAAGGTTCTTCTCTGTATCTTCACAAGTCACTGCTAAGCCAGGTACAGCACGAAGAAGTGGTTGTCTGACGTCGAAGTAAATGTAGGATATCGATGTTTGCGGGCTTCCTAGACCGGTGGCCAGTGGGCGTTTGGGGGGATGCCCAGAGAGAAGTCGAGACATCAACATCGCGCTTAGATGGGATCAGGATGTGATGGATGAAACGGCGGTTGCCCAACAACATAGAAACTCATGTTGTGAAATTAGGTTGCCTTGGATCATCATCATGTTAAGTAGAAGAGAATTGCGCGGCCCTGACGGCCAGGCAAGCGGAACCGATATTATGAAGGCTTGGCAATGTCGTCAAACGGCTGACGAACAACAGCAGCAGCACGCAGCAGCGGAGGACTCGCAAAGCTTTTAAATGGGGTCCACGATAGCATGTTAATTGCCGTCGAAACAGCTCACTCGTCTACTAGACACATAGGACAACGGCATGCATATCACGCCAGGGATAGCACGCAAGACAGCAACGGTAAGATATGGAATAATGGAAGGAGATCGACAGCCCACAACTCAAAGAATCGCAGCGAGGTAGATTGCAAAGGCTGCCATAATGGCTTAAGACAAATTTAATCAACTCTGCAAAGGGCGCAATCAGCAAAATGGTTTAGAACACGGATAGAGACGACAAGAATCAGCGACTTGAATGGTTTCCGAAGAAATCCAGATCACCGTGCAAGCACGTCACGAATTGCAATAGTTTGCATCCTACGAGGATGGACGGAAATGCGACTCACCACCTCAATAAACGTCGGCTACCATCCTTTGGGTATATAGCCAAAGTGAGGCTTTAGTGAGGGATGCTGAAGAGAAGGTGGTCAGCGCATGCATCAAACGCATGGAGCAACTTCAAAAGTAATATCAGTGAAGTAATCGCGTTCTTCTCATACGCCGTGAAGGCTTCGAAGTGAGCTGAGTTAAACGAATGATTCTCATCAAGAAAGAGGTGTGTAGCACAAGGGGACATAAAATGAGTCTGGCTCACCATCGTGTCGCTGGCTGAGCAGCATACATTAGTCAATTCATTGGTGAAGGTGTCAGAGGTGAAGGTGTTGGAGGTGCCGGTGAAGCTTTGAAGCTGGGTGGAGCACTGGAGGACAAGTTCAGTGTTCAGTAATCAGTTTCGCGGTCTGACTCGTCGTCACATGAGCCTGTCATGAGCCTGCCCTAAACGAAACAACTGTACAGTTGTTTCCCACAATCACTCTCTGCACGAATCTTTCCACCGAATCGACCGCCAGCCCAACGTACCCATCGACATCGGCCCACGGTATGCCCCCAGGTCTTCACTACGCTATATAACATCGCTGACGAACTCTGGCGCTGCTGTAGATGCAAATCTTCGTCAAGACCCTCACGGGGAAGACCATCACCCTTGAGGTGGAGTCCTCCGACACTATCGACAATGTCAAGGCCAAAATTCAGGACAAGGAAGGGTGTGCATATTCCTCTTGAATACGCAACTGTGATCTAACCAAATGTCTGGTTCTCTTCTGGATTGTTTTGCGAATTGACTCCTTGTGGATTCTGTGACATAGTATCCCTCCTGATCAACAGCGCCTGATCTTCGCCGGAAAGCAGCTGGAGGATGGTCGCACCCTGAGCGACTATAACATCCAGAAGGAATCTACGCTTCACCTTGTGCTCCGGTGCGTACCGACGGCTTGTATCTTTCGTCTTGTCTGAACTTGAATGGCATCAGTCTCCGTGGTGGCATCATTGAGCCCTCCCTCAAAGTTCTTGCTTCCAAATACAACTGCGACAAGCAAATCTGCCGCAAGTGCTACGCCCGCCTCCCCCCTCGTGCCACCAACTGCAGAAAACGTGGGTGCGGGCACTCATCACAACTCCGCCCGTGAGTCCCCTTTCACGCTTATCTTGGAAGAATGCCGCTGAATCGTTCATTCACAGTAAGAAGAAGTTGAAGTAGTGGTTGTGCGGCTTACGGGGTTGTTTTTCGGCTTGTTGCAGTTTATGCCATGCCCGTGTATGCATTTCGCAATATCTTTATGCCCAATACGCTAAAATCGTCATGCAAATACACCATATTGCGAAAACTTTTCGGTGGCAAGCCACTGCCATCGTCTCCTTTGCGTGGGCTTGAGTTTTTCCTCGCATTGAACTTGTCCGCTCGAAGATACTGATCCTCCTTCGCATATCTCTTCTATATGCTGCTTGCTGTAGTGACGCACATCGCTATGTCGGATGTTCCCTGGAGACGTAGACCCCGCATCTATATTCGCCACTGACAAAGCAGTCTACCACGGCCGTCTACCTCATATAACGGAGGTTCGTGTGCCGAAACGCCCGATCTCTCTTTCTTCCTCCCAAACTTGAAATAATTACGGCGCCTCGCTCGCCCCTCTCCGCCTATACTGCCCCGCCGTGTCATGTTGGCACTGGAGGTCACAGTCAGCTTCCTTATCCACTGTTAGCCATTTGGAAAGTAAACCTCCGGCCGTCGAACTTGAGCAGCATTCAGCCATGGAAACAGGATAGGTTATGCCACTCAGTTCAATTCAAACAAATAGTATGTTATTGACACGAAATACAACACTAACATAGGAAGTCTGATAGACACAAGCTCAGCAAAGAGCAGAATGAAAAATTGTAATAGAACACAACAGACCAAGAGTAGTCTGAATTGAGTTGCACGAACGACACGAAGTCATTCACGTACCACGAATTGAACTGAAGGGCAGAAAGCCTCCGGAATTGTCCCAACAAAGTTGGTACTCCTCATAGCATGCTATGGTCTCCGCGAGATGTATGGGTCGACTCTCTGCAAGCGAAAAGACAATGCCACAAGAAGTCTGGCCAGGACAACTGCAACATCATCACAGCTTCGCGTTGTAGATCAATCGATCAAGTCGAAGTGTGTACAGCCGCACACCCAGCCCAATCTGCGACAAACCGTCATGGACGCACCGACTGTCGGTACATAAGCAATCACAGGACCAGGCAAGACGTTGCTGAGACGTCCGGCATGATCTTCGTGAGGGTGCATATGTATCACTGTTGGCGATACAACCACTAGGGCCGACGCAGTGTGAAGAATCGCTGACATCCAGGCGAACAAGACCCAGTAATTACCGGGGTGTCATAAGCCGCGGTTGACGTCGGTGGATGCCTGCCGATAGAGAGACAAATCCCGAAAAAGGGAACCACCCAATCCTCGCGCCGATTTCCAAGCCAAGACAGCTGCAAAACCCTCCCAAAGATCCTCAGGCAGTTGCGGAGTCCGACGAGTTTCTGGTGCGACGCGCAGCCTTTATTGGGCTGGATCCAGCTAGGATCTGGAGATGAGGATTGGAATGCTCAGACCTTAACCCGCTCGCAAAAAGATGGAATACATCTGTGCGGGGCGAGCGACGTGGTTTTTGGTTCTGTCGTGTTGGAGAGCGGACCCACCAAGTCGCGGTGGCTTTATACTCTCTCGATGTTTGTTCCGGGAGTTGCGACCAAATAGCAGAAATGGGCCAGGGAAAAGTCTAAAGCGAGTTGCACGAACGACACAAAGTCGCGTACTACGAATTGAACTGAAGGGCCCCGAAATTGTCCTGGCCAGCATGGCAACATCAGAGCAGCGCTGGTGCTCCTCATTGCATCTGTGGTACCAGTCGACCGTCTACAACCGAAAATCCTATGGCGCAAGAAGTCTAGATCAATCAAAGTACCGCCGGTACATAAGCAATCACAGGACCCTGGCAAGACGTTGCTGAGACGTCCGAGACAACCTATCTTTGCCAAGTTGAAGCTGACTCTCCACGATCTTCGCGAGGGTGTATATGTGTATACTGCATGAAGACTACCAAGTCTGGAGGCGACGGCCGTTAATGTATGTCTTCGAGTATAACTCGATATGTAACTGGTGTTCAAAATGGCTGAGCGTTATTGCCCAAAGATCCTCATCAGACAATTGCAGGGTCCGACGAGTTTCTGGCGCGACGTGTCGCAAAAAGATGGGGCCAGCGCCGTGGTTTTTGGTTCTGTCATGCTTTTTATACTGCCTCGATGTTTGTTGCGGGAGTCGTGAAGACGTTCACATCCCAGCACAGGAAGACCGCGTATTTTCGCATTGCACTAGTATGTGCATGTGTCAGACTGGCAGAGGCTGCGTAACCAGAGGGACAGCCACGCCAGGGTCCTCAATCGACCCCCGCTGCACATCATGATCGAGTCAACCCCTTGGGCTGTGCCGCGGGTATTTAATACGCCCCAACTCCAACCACCATTCTGCCTTCGTGTTTGCACTATGACTACCAAAGACTCGCCAGAACCCCCGCAATTCATCAATACCGTCGAAATCGTCTCGTCGGAAAGTAGCAAGATCGAGAAAGTCAGCTTGTATTCTGGCCGGGCTGAAATAAAACGGTCGTACACGGTTGATCTGAAGACGGGTCAGAATCAGGTCAAAATTTCTGGTTTACCCACTGTGCTGGACAATGACTCGCTTCGGTGCGTATCATGTTGAAGTTTGCTGTACCGTCTCGTTGAATACCCCCCTTTTCATCAGCGTAGAAGGCCGGGGCTCCTCAACAATCCAGGGTGTCACCGTCACTTCCACGGAAGCCCCTCCCCTCGCAGTTACGTCAGAGGTCCTCGAATCCCTATTCAAATCCAAAGACGTCACAGAGAAGGCGATCGCACGTTGCAAGAAGGCAATCACGTCTCTCGAGTCATACCTATCCTCGGCTCAGACGAATACTATTGGCGGAGAGAATGTTTGGCAACTCTTCGACAGCTATGAGTCTCAGGGAGAGAATCTTGATAAGCGTCTCTTAAAGCTCGAGGCCGAGCTCCAACAACTCGTCAAGGATGTTGACAAGGAGCAGAGACGTCTCGGAACGGACAAACCGGATGACAAGCTCGCAAAGACGCTCAGCATCGACCTCTTTGCCGATGTCGAAGGCCCTATCACAATCGTTCTTATTTATGGTTCGCGCTTGTGCTACATTGAACAGGTGAAGTTTCTAACAACTTCGTCTACTTAGCTGTTAGCCAGGCCAGCTGGAATGCCATCTACGACATCCGCGTAAGGATGGATGCCATCGAAGATCCTGTTAAACTCGTATACAAGGCTTCAGTGACGCAAAGCACCGGCGAGGTTAGTCTCGAGCAAAATTCCGTCGTATTAGATCGTGCCTCACATATCAATAGTCATGGGACGACGTCTCACTTACATTGGAGACCGTCACTCCCACTTTCGGTGTGGCCCTTCCAACCTTGAATCCATGGAAAATATCCCCGTATACGGCGCCGCCACTCGGCTTCTACGGCGCCAGCAAGAAAAAGACCAAAAGTGTTTTTGGTAGTCTTGCGGTGGATGTCCGGCGAGCAGCAGCACCACACCCATACGATGAATCTTCAGATGATGAGTCGAAGATTGGCCATCGTCAGGCCGTGATATCCGGTCAAGGTAATCTCAGCACGTCGTTCCTGGTGCCGGGTCTGGTTAGCATCCCCAGTGGGTCTGATGCCCGCACATTCACCATCGTTGAATTGAACCTCGGCGCGACCATGCATTATCTGACGCTCCCAAGAGCTTCAGCCAAGGTTCACCTCAAGGTTCGTGAACGGTTATCCATTGCATATGAAGCACTCATCTCAATCCTCTATTATTTAGGCCAAGATTAAGAATGCATCTGAATATCCCATTCTTCCTGGTTCAGCCAGCGTGTATGTTGATGGTAGTTTCATCTCCAAAACCGCCGTACCAGCTTCAAGTCCGCAAGAAACCTTTGACTGTGCATTAGGGTGAGCCTTTGGCGTCTCCACCCCACCTGAGACAGACTGACTAACAATCTCCACCATAGACCGGATCCCTCTATCCGTGTGACTTATCATCCTCTATCAAAGAAAGCCTCGGAAAGCGGCTTCTACTCCAAATTAGCTAGTCGCTCGTACACACAGCTGATCACCATCCACAATACCAAGACGACACCTATCAATGATCTAACGGTCGTGGATCACATCCCTGTACCCGAGGACGCCCAAATATCGGTCAAGCTCCTTAATCCCCCCCTCACCCTTCCAACATCGTCGGCACTGAAGGCCAGTAGTTCCAAGGGTGATCCTCCGCCACCGCCCGTCAATGTGGCGAAAGGGGTGATTGCTCAATGGGATGGGACGGACGACCCGGACACGGACACTCGTTCGCTTGGGAGTGACGGCCGAATTGCGTGGAAGTGTGCTGTCCCCCAACAAGGCAAGCTAAACATCACTTTGATGTGGGAGGTCAATGCACCATCAAACATGAGGCTCACCGGACTGTAGATAGCAGTAGTTACTCGAGTACATGGAAGTGTGGATATAGGACCTTTCGATACGTTCGGTGTTCAGTATTTCATGTAATTTTCATTGTTCTCAACGGCGTCCAAAGCCGTCTTGAACCACTCCATCAGAGTCTCCAGGGGCTCGGTACCTATGCTCACACGTACGAGGCTTTCCTCTACACCCCACTCTGCTGCCCAGTCCATCTCAATGAAATGAGCCAGTATGGTGTACGGGCATGACAGAGTGAAGGTGGTCCCTAAGCTCGGACCCTTGCAGCATGACAACGCATCGTAGAAAGCTCGCGATGCTGATTTTCTCGTGAATGTGAGGGAGAACAGCCCTCCATAGCCACCTGCTTCGCGACGGCACCTATTGTAATGTTGTCGAGTGATGTATTTGGGGTAGTAGACGTCCCTGATGATGGGAGACTTGCCTTGCCCGCCAGCGGCAAGAGAATACGAGCGAAGGAAATCGCATATGTGTTCAGCGTTAGAGTTGATGGTTCGCATCCGTTGAATGAAGTCCCTGGAGTTGAGCTCCATACAGATTGCGTCGGGGGTGAAGTATGTGTCCACATATCGCTCGCGAAGCGCAGACTTCAACTTTTCATAATGGCGACTTCGAGGATTCAACACAAGGCTAAGTCGAGGGGGCGCATCAGTACTACGCATGCGGCAAAGCAAAAATATCCACCTCCCGCCCATGACATCCGCATACCCGCTGAAAAATTTAGACAAACTGGTGACGATTACATCCGCGTAAAGGAGAACATCAGCATTTACAGCAGTTGCGACAGTGTCGTCAACAACGAGGAGGAAGCCATATTTATCGGCGAGACGACGTAACGCCGAGAGGTCGAATGATTGGAGCAGGGGGTTAGAAGGGAACTCCGTGAAGAGTGCTGGAACCGGCGGCGAGTTAGCTGCGATCCTTGTAGATAACGTTTCCAGGAGTGCTTCTAGTTCCTTAATGTCTGGTTCGATTCCACGACCCAGGTGGTAGCACCCTGGTCCCCACTTCTGTAACACCTTGAGCGTATCGGTGTATAGGAAGCTTTAACGTATTTCAGGGGTTTAGGAGGTTCAGGGGTACAAGAATAGACTTACCCAAAGCAAATGCTCTCCGTGTATGCAATGGTCGACATCGCCAATTGATGGATGGTCCAAATCGCAGCCATCCCCGTTGGGAACAAAACGACGTCTTCTTCTGATATGTCGCTCGAAGTTAGACCACGCTCTGCGTCAGCACTTGAATCTGAAGCTAGAGAACCAGCGATTCTTTGACGTAACAGACGTTTTGCGACATCGCCGGCCTCGCTATCAATGTTAAGGTTATACTGACAACGTACAAGACTAAGTGGCATGCCGCCGGGCTGAATTTCATCCTTGGCGAGGTTGTCACTAGGCACGCCCGAAATATGCGGTTTGGATGCAGTCGAAACTATGAGGAGTTGCGATGAAGGGAATTCCACGGCAAGCATGTCAAGGGCCAGGGTGGTCATTCGGGTAGTGATACCAAGACCTGTGTGCTGCCAGAACTGCTTCGCGAGGGGGAAGGCGTTGAGAGGAAATACGACAATGTGGAGGTCCAAGTGGGAGTTCACATTGCTGGAGAGGAGACGTAAATGGCTCGAACGAGCCTGTACGGGGGCACCGTCGAGAGCCGAGCGTCTCTCGACGAAGAGACGGCATTCATCAGCGATGGACTCAGTTGGAAATATGAGGCACGACTCCGTGCTGCTATCGCCAAACCTCTTCACGCAGAGAGCTCCCAACTGGATCCCGTCATCAGTCCATGGAAGCCCATACAATATTCCCCGTACCTTTCTGATATTTTGGTGTACAATGAATCTGGGGTACCCCCGCACCAACACTCCAGTTACGCGCTTTTTGTCTTGCTCGTAGTCAAGATTGCTCTGCCATGTCGGTAAGGAGACGGATATGGCGTGCTCGTGAGGAGGGATTGGGAGGCCGCAGGCGATGGCTGGGTCGAATGGGTAACACTCCATGGCAATTTACAAAGGAGTTGTAGGAACGTTGGGGCCGTTCCTTCTAGCTCTCGTTTATATTGCATCCCCCATTATGTAAAGCCTACTGCCTCCATACTCGGCTCCGTGTGCATGAAGGTGAGGTCTGGGAGCGGCGGACGTTCCTCTGAGTCAAGTCCCCAAGTCCGTTTCTGGTGAGCGAATCCAGTTCATTTCTGTCAAGAGAACTTTCAGGGCCACGAGTATATGACTTCCTCAAAGGGATCGTAAAATGGTCTCTGAACGAAGCAAAGGAGCGTCAACAACCTTCATGGTTAATAAGAATCAAGGGCACCGACCTTTTCATTGAGAGCAGGTCTACCGTGCACCTCTGGTTTGGTAACGCATACACTGATGGAGATACTACACTGTTAGAAGTATCGCGAAATGGACTATCAAATTGTGCATTATATCAGAGGTAAACGATAGGAATTATGTACGATCTAAAGTTGCATCGCTATGAGAGGAATGAGTAACATACGGAAAAACAGGATTTTGACAGGTACTCGAAGTCTTCATTGATCACTGTAGCGCCTCCTCCGGAATGGCGAAGGAGAAAGTTGAAAGGAACGAGTTATCGGGGTGAATCCAAAAGTCAGACCTTACAACCTGCCCATCCGAGTTATGGTTACTACAGGCATGATCAGTAACTTAGCCTCTTGACCAGAAGGAGAGGAAGCTCACAGTATCATATGGTCAACGACCGTGTTAGAAAATAAATAGCTGCGACAATGCGAGCAGACACAGAGCAAATCAGCGTCCTGGGTGTAATAATTAAATTCTGCTTCCCGCCAGAGCCTGAAGAGTTTAGCCCTGTCAAATTTGGTGAACGGGCCAGAATAATCCATTTTGCACGCAACGTTGACCTAGAAGAATCAGTTTCAGGTAAGACCTATAACCGCTATCATGCTTCAACAAAGGGCATACCGCTCGTCTCCAACCCATGACTTCAATATCTACGTCCGGGGTGCAAGTGAGGACCATGGCTTCGCTATCCAGATCATCATGAGTCGCAACGTTTGGATCAAATCCACATGCTCGAACGACCCCTGCGGCTTCAACAATGTCTTCTGGACGGCACACTAGAAGCTTAGGAGCGAGGGCCAACCAACTCGTGCTGTCCAGGTGTCCAGCGGTTGGCAAAAGTTCGTCGGCAAAGGGATGTTGCTTGGAGAACATATGGGCTCTTGAAATACAGAGATGATTTAGGATGTATGGGTACCAGAGGCATTGTTCACAGTTTTGGCAAGTAAAAACTGTTCTGCCCAAGCGTAGCACATCTTCAGTGGCAGCCTTGTGTGCGAATGGAGGTGATGACATAGCAGCATTGTAGATGTCCAATAATTTCGCGGTGCATACGGTTTTCCATTCTTCGCACAATTGGGGCAGATTACTGACGAGCTCAGCCGCGTCGTTCTGCGAGAATTCTACATCATTTGGCGCGGTTTCGATGATGTCCTTGAGTGGAAGAACGAATCCCATTTCCATTTCATATACGTCAGCAGGCAGAGGAAGGACGGCGTCGACGGGCTGGGTCTTGGCGTAGTCATCGATTGCTGAAGCGAAGGCTTCACGGCGGGCCCGAATAATGGCATTACGCTCTCTCTTCAGCTGATTCGTGTGAATGCTATCCATAAGAGCCAGAATCTTGCGTTCAATGTTCCTCCAGACTAGAACACGAGCGAGCGGTAAGACTGGCATTCGAAGTCATGCTTTGGTAGGACTTACTCCTGTCGGTGAGAGGCCGAGATTGCTTTACTAATGGGTGGCTTTGGAACTCGATATTGTCTATCAAGTTCATCCGTTCTAGGGTGGGGCCGCGCCCTGCGTGTAAAAGCTGTGAGCTAGTCACTGGTAAGAGGAGGGGAAGGAAACAAACCTGCTTCTTCCAGCCGCTCCTTGATGCTGGTAAAGCCATCAATGTTAAGCGGCTTTGGAGGCGAAGTGGAGCTTACGCGTCGGCTCTCCGAGAACGGACTTCCTCTAGCTCGCTTACCCGAGCCTCATGCTTTTTAGCAATCCATCTTATATACAGACCATCTCGCTACGAGGCTGTGAGCGACATTGCACAGATAAGCACCCTATGACATACCTCCCTCGCGAAACTAGTTATTTTCTCTCGAGCGGCGAGGAACTCCGCTTTTTGGGCATCATCGTCACGGACTTTGAGCCATCCTTCTTGGAATTCGATAAAATCGTCGCGAAACCAAGCAATCGACAAGTGGCCTGATGAATTGATCAATACGGAAAAGCTGTACAGAGTGTGAAGCAAAGTACCAGATCCCTGGGGCAGCAAGTAATCAAAGACGATGGGGTCCGTGTACAAGACGGACGAACGGTCTCCTAGAGTCTCGCGCACGATAGCAGTGGACCTAGGACTCCAAATTACTCTACCCAAGATGAGAAAGTGTGATTAAAGGATTGGAGACAACACATACTTGTCGTTCACGCATGTCTTACAGTATCGTAGATTGCGAGGCGCGAAATTGTGAGGTGCCCGGGGCTCAAGGCATTCCTGAAATATGTATGAGAGCGGAAGATGAGACATAACGTGCCAAGCGTACATGACAATGAGTGGTAAACATGAAATTCGCGTACGCCGGTTCCGAGGCGCCTTCAGGGCAATCCGGCAGATCTGGGACGTTGAGGCGAGCGGCCTTCCACACTGTAATAGCTGACCGCCGCATCAAAATAGAGCGAAGAGCCTTGGTCGTTCGAGCGAGACGAAGTAAGTCCAGCGGGGTGAGCAGCTTGAAGATCTGACGAGTTGGGGAAGATCTTAGTGGACATTAATGATCATGGGCTCAGCTCACTTCAAACAAAATATCGAGAGGCATTTGAGGGAGATTGCTGAGCTTCCCTTTAGTCTTCGCAGGTTTACGTCCAATGACCCTGGTTGTCTTTTGACGCTTTGAGGGACGCGAAATTGAAGGTTCGTCGTTTTCTGGTTCCAAGGCCACCTCTGTATGAGTGTCTTTCGTTGCATTCTTCAGTCGATTCGAGCGTCGAGGCTTCACAGACGACATGATGGGCGCAGGACACAGACCGTGACGCGGTGATCGAGGTAATGGTGAGCGCTAGCGCGGCATTTCGCAGGCCTCTGCGCCGGCGCCGATCACTCCCTCATCCTGCCTCAGCTCAGGATGACGACATCTCTCCTCTCTCTGTGGAGACCGCATCGTCAGCTGTACGAGACCTCCTGCCTCACCTCCTTTCTGACCTTCTGACCTGGGCGCTATAGTTTAGCAGATGCTCAGACTCAGACGATTTGGGGTTTTTAAGGAGGTCGAGGTTCACCGATGAGCGCTAGCCCCGCTCTCGCTCTCCATCGCGTATTCGTAGCTTAATTTTCGCTTATATTAACTTCGTCATCTAAATCTCATCCCGACATTCCAAATCAGACATGTCCGATGGGTCTCAAACAATTCCTTCAGACTCTTCAGGCTTGTCTACCTCCCAACCCGTTCCAGTCACTGACCGGATTCAAGTCTTCGAGGGTCTCGTTAGAGACTGTACCGAACATCGTCTATCGCTCTCTCACTTGCCTCAGCGTCTTCAAATCAGCGGAGCAAGCTTACTTGAAGGCAAAGATTACCTCGATCAAGCTACTCGATCTCTTGCCGCCACCTCGGACTCGACTTCTATCCCTCGAATCCGCGATTCCACTCCGGAAAATATTTCCGAAGAGCAGCGAGAGCAATTTAGAGTCGAGAGATCTAAAGCGGAAGCCGAGAAAGTGCGCCAGACGGAGGAAGCGAGGCGGAAGGCAGCAGACGAAGTCGGATGGAGCCTCTTACGAGCTAAAGCCCTGGACGCGACCCATCCTCTCTCTCCTTCGACCTCTCTCGAACCTAGTACTTCCCTCGACCTCGCTAATCTCCTCGGCTCTACTGAACCTTCCTCGTACCACTCTATTCCTCATTCAGTTCTATCGGCTGCGCCTCACCTTAAGACCTTTGGATTTGATTCGGCCGATCCGCATATCCAGCAGACCTATCATCTCCGGGAGGCCTACGCAGCTGATAAAGCTTTGGAACCTCTTATCAATCTCTTCCAATCTCGTCGTCTCGTCGAACCTATCGCTCGCTCGATCTGGAAAGAGGTTATTCGAGATGGCAACGTCAACTTTGAAAAGCTTCACGCTACCATCCAACCGAATTACGATCAACGAGATGAATTCAGAGACTTTGCTGGAGATTATGTCGTTGCGAAGAAGGACCACGTTAACGCAAGGCTTCCGGTGGTTACCGAGGCTGAATGGATTCGGGTCTTTAACGCTTATAAGGCCGCCGTCTCTCTTGCGTACCCTCATCGTGACCAGGAGTTATCGAATTATCAATTCCAAGTTCTCCAGATTTTCCATTCTGCCCCGTCGCGACCTTCTATCGCTATTAACTTCGATGCGGAGATGCGTGCTCGCTACGCCAAAACTCCTTTCCGGTTGGATGATCGAACTGAGCAGCATGACTCGATCATCGCTCAGGTTCTTCGCGCAAGCTACGTATCCACATCTTCGAAGCGCGTTAACAACCCCCCTCCTACCTCGTCGCGTCGTATTTCGTCTATTTGCCAAAACTGGAATCTTGGGACGTGCTCTGACCCGTGTCCTTGGACACGTCGCCATGGTACCTGTAGTGAATGTGATGGTCGGCACCGAGCTAAAGATCAAACCGTCTGCCTCGACTCCCTTAACTCCAGGAGATTCCAACGACGACGACTTAATTCATCGGATGGTGCGGGAAGCAGCGGCGGGTCCTCGTCCGTTCCTTTATCTGGGGACTCCAGAAAATCCTAAACCGCCGATCGATGACAGATCAGCTCGTTATCACCGAGGCTACACTTGGGACCCTGAAGATACTCATAAGATATCTCCGTCAGCTACTTACACTGAACGAGCTCCTCCGCTTCCATCTCCTCCAGCTCATCTTTTGTCTGATCCCACCATCCAAGCCACCCTTGCCGCACTTGGTGATAAAGTTAAGGTTGAGACTCCCTTCAATATTAACGAGTTCGAACTCCTTCTCTCGAAGCATCCTAATCGTCCTCTAGTCGAATCCGTTATTCGCGGACTAAGAGAAGGATTTTGGCCGTTAGACGAAGGAGATTGGGTCATCGAGCAGTGCGAGAAAGAAGAGTTAGTCCGAAACTATCCAGCGGGAGATACCGACCTTAAGACCATCAGAGCCTTTCGCGATAAAGAACTCAACGCCGGACGATGGTCTGAAGGCTTTGATCATCTCCTACCCGGGATGAAAGTATCCCCCATGTTCGTAATATGGCAGCACGACAAAGGCAGAGTCGTCACTGATCACTCGGCATCCCACCTGAATGATGGCATCCCTCGAGCAGACGCAAAAGTCTCTTACGATGATATGCGCGACTTCGGCCAATCACTTTTCGAAGCTCGATTTGACAATCGGTCCCACCGATGTCTTGTCCTATTCAAGAGCGATGTTGCCTCAGCCTTTCTTAACCTTCCAGCTCATCCCCTTTGGCAAATTCGTCAGATAGCCCTCGTCGATGGGAAGTATTATGTCGTTCGGAGGCTCGTCTTTGGTAATCGAGCTTCTCCTCGCATTTGGTGCGCTGTATCGGGTCTTATATGCTGGATAGCAATCCATCGTCTCGGCGTTTCTGACTTATTCGTCTATATGGATGACTTCTTCGGCTGGGACTACGCCGATAACCTCGTTCTCTTCGAAAAGAAACTCATGCCGAAGAAACAAGCGCTACTCCTCTCCTTATGGAGAGCTCTATCCTGTCCCTTCGACGACAAGAAACAAGAGCATGGAAGCGAACTGAAGATAATTGGCTTCTGGGTTGATATTAACGCAGGCTCTATCTCTCTTCATCCCTCATCCGTCAACGACATCATCTCTAAAATCTTTTCCTTCCTCGCCACTCCCGGCGGCAATCCCGCACTTCGCGATTGGCGCCGCCTATCTGGGCATATCAATTGGCTCTTCAATGTGATGCCGTTAGGACGTCCAGCTCTATGTGAGCTTTATCGTAAGATCGCCGACAAGAACGATCAATATGCCGGTGTTCCCATCAACGCCACCATCAAAGAAGATCTTCAATGGCTCGCATACACTATCCCTCATGCTATTGGCGTACGCCTTATCGATAACCTTCGATGGTCGACCGAAGACGCCGACATGATCATATGGACTGACGCGGCCCTCCATCAAGGATTTTCATTCGTATTTTCTAACAAAGGCTTTGTCTACCAAATCAATCGTAACCGCTACTCTCCCCCTACTGACATCCTTTTCGAAGAAGAGCTTGGTATTCTCAGCGCCGTCTACTATGCTGCCACTCTGCGACATCCCCCAAAACGTGTTCTTATCTATTCTGATAGTCTAGATTCGGTATGCCTTCTAGACTCTCTGTCGGCACATGATGCGATGCATAATGCTCCTTTACGAGCAATTGCTTCCGTCCTCATGACTACCGGCATTGACGTCAAGCTTCGGCATATCCCGGGCAAGGAAAACATCAGAGCCGACCTCCTCTCTCGACTCTATCTCTCTCAATATCACTATCACTTCCCCGCAGACTCTATTACCTTCTTCCAGCCACCCCGTCACCTCATATCCCACCCATGGAACCACGCGTTTTGACTATTTTTGCACCAACCTCCTCTCGTCCTAAAGCGAGCCTCACTTCTCTCGATCAACGAGTCCTTCACCTCCGCCTCAACGCCGTCGAACGAAGCACGAAGAAAGGTTATCTAACAGGTGCTCGCGACTACGTCGCCTTCTGCGCGACTCATCATCTTCCTCTTAATCCTACTCCTGAAACCCTTTCTCGTTACATAGCGTACTCTTCTCAATTTATCGCATCTTCACCTAAATATCTCTCCGGTGCCCGTTATTTTCTTAACGATCTCTTTCCTGACTTCGAAAAGAATAGGAGCCATCCTTCTGTTCAGGCTGTAATACGTGGTTCGAGAAAATTACGTGGAGATGAAGTTCATCGTAAACTTCCTCTTCGTCTTACTCATCTCCATCTTTTTGCGTCTATTTTCCATTCTTCCTCTTCTTACGATGATCTTCTCTTTCTTACTATACTCTCTTGTGCATTCTTTGCCTGTCATCGCATCGGCGAACTCATCGTCTCCAACGATTCATCTCTTTTCGACTGGCGAAAGATAATCAAACGCAGCTCTCTTTCTTTCCCCGACGGTCGAGCCTCGTATCTCCTTCCTTATCATAAAACCGACCCATTCTACCATGGCACCAATATCATTCTCACTCCTCTTCCCCACCTTCCCTCCATCTGCCCCGTATCACTTTTACTCCACTATTCCCGTCTTCGAGATTCAATTCATCGCGCTCGACCTGCCCTCTTTCTTACTGCCGACGGACAGTCTCCTTCTCGACGTTGGTTTGAAAAGAGACTCCATTCGACTCTCGGCAGTAACTTTGGAGGCCACTCCGCACGTGCTGGAGGAGCTACGTACTACGCCTCCCTTGGCATCTCCGAAGACGTGATCCAAGCTCTCGGTCGATGGACATCGGAAGCCTGGAAAATTTACATTCGCGATAACCCATCCATTCGTGCCGAACTTCAACTAGCATCCTCTCACCATCCTACCTCTCCTCTTCCTGACTCGCTCAACCCATCACACTCCTCTCACACCTCAACATAGGACATAATAGCGCGTTATCGCTCGTCCAATTTATGTCGGAGGTCTCCGGACCTTCGGTTTGGCCTACTTATCGTGAGAGCGTAGTGCTGCAGAGGTCGAGGTAATGGTGAGCGCTAGCGCGGCATTTCGCAGGCCTCTGCGCCGGCGCCGATCACTCCCTCATCCTGCCTCAGCTCAGGATGACGACATCTCTCCTCTCTCTGTGGAGACCGCATCGTCAGCTGTACGAGACCTCCTGCCTCACCTCCTTTCTGACCTTCTGACCTGGGCGCTATAGTTTAGCAGATGCTCAGACTCAGACGATTTGGGGTTTTTAAGGAGGTCGAGGTTCACCGATGAGCGCTAGCCCCGCTCTCGCTCTCCATCGCGTATTCGTAGCTTAATTTTCGCTTACCCTCCCACCTCTCCCGTTATCTTATATGTAACCGTATTACATCCGAGCGCGTTATCGCTCGTCCAATTTATGTCGGAGGTCTCCGGACCTTCGGTTTGGCCTACTTATCGTGAGAGCGTAGTGCTGCAGAGGCGCCTCATGCAATGGATGTGTCACGTGTACATTTAGGGGCTATATAAAGAGCCTCCACACGAAGTCTCATCTCACGGCAGGCTGAAAACTGCGAGGCTCGTTCCGCACAGACGCATCCTTTCGCAGGATGCATCTCCTTCGCGAGCGGGCTAAGGTCTGAGCATTTCAGTCCTCCTCGATCGGTTCTAGCCGGACCTGGTTCTAACCAACCAAGTGTCGTACCAGAAATTCGCCCACCTTCGCCCCCATACCCAAAGACCTTTTCCTTGCGAGGGTACGGCGTTGTCGTTGGTTTGAAATTCGGCACGAGGACTGGGTGGTTTCGTATCTGCCAATTTCTGGCTTATCGGCCTTCATCATCGGTACGCTGCATGGTCTGTTGGGTTCCAATGCCCCTTTCCAAGTCTCGCTGAGGCTGCATTATCTCCTGTGGTCACCCCACCCACTTGTTGTTGTTTGCAAACCCCATGGATTGCAGATGAATATGTTCGACACGAGTGGGCTATGGCTGGTCAACTTTTTAGACTGCCGGGGTTTGTTCTGACTGGTTGCGTGCTCTATGAGCCGCAATTCCTGTTCTCAGGCTCGAGCCTCGCCTCGAGAGTGATGTTTTGGTTTCTTCTATATTCCTGAGCCTTGTTATGTACCCTTGAATGAGGGCATATTTCCAGTCCCACCCAGGAGATTAGCGTATACGAGAAGCCTCCATGGCTTTGGCCGGTCAGCCTTTGGCAGATCTTCACCATCCTTCAGTGCACTTCGCAGTACACATGTTGCTTGACTTCGCGCGGGCATTGTGTAACTCGATTCAGACTACTCTCGGTCTGCTGTACTCAATTTTTTCCCTCCATGATCCCACTCGTTGGGATTTGCCCATCTTGTCCCTAGTTTGATATTGCATTCTTTTCCATGTATGTCCTACTGTATTTGCTGTTAGGGAGTGCATCCCAAATACATTTCACACCACCCTTACGGTGTACCTCAATACCTATGTGCGGGGTAATATATAGTGGTTGGCCCATTAGCATCATCTATCTACCATGGTCGACAGGATACCCCGCAGGACGCTGGGGATGTCACCCGTGTTCTCCACACGGAAGGCCTTCCCTGGTAAAGCCTTGGTGATCCTTCGTGGACTCGTCAATAAACAAACAAGAAGGATCCGAAAGTCGGCCTACCATGTAGCCTCCGCGCCTTCTCCAATACAAATCAATGCTGTATGCACTTTCGGTTGTAAGTTCATAACACGTTTGAGTTCCTCGGGAGTAATGTTGTATCGCCCAAAGTTCGCATCCTAAATTGGACGGAGGATGAGAAACTGCTGAGGTGGGGAAGACTGTTGACTCACCGTGATAGCGATCACGAACCAGTCATCTAGGATAACATTCAGAAGTTTGAAAAGACATGCACGTTGCTCGATACTCACCGGCATCAAACTTAGCCACTTCAGTTACGCCCTTCTGGAGAGCTTCAACTAAAATAATACGTAAACTCAAGCTCACGGCTAAGATCCACGACAGTCTTGTACTCACCCGTGTAGTCTCCAGAAAAGGCATATTGAGGAATCATGTTCATCTTCTCCACAACCTTCCAGCGATCTTTAACTTCCGTAGGTGGGTTCTCGGCCTCAACTAGAGGAATATCCGGGCCATCTCCAGACTTTAACATCATGTATTAGCATGGTCGCGGATGCGGCTGAAATCGACTTACATGGCCATACATCTGAAACGGTCAGATGAGCAAAAAAAAAAAGAGTAGCCAAAAGTGGACGACACTCACATCCCAAACATACTTGTCTTTCCTTGAGAGCTTCTCGAAGGTTTCCATCAACATTGTAGCTAAATGTATTGTTAATTATGGGATCTGGACACCGATGTGGTACTGACCGGTTTCTAGACTTCTTTGCAACCGACCATCATACTGGAAGCGATACCTAGAAGAAACAACTCAGAGAGGACGCACGAAATTGAACTAGCGACGTACATAGACCCGCTAACATCAAAAATAAATCTGATGCGTTTCGGCCTAGCGCAGTCCATTAGTGATGCTCAGACAAAGTAAGTAAAGGGGCACCATACTTTAGCTGGGGTCTGCCTAATTCCGGCTTCTCCATACCTCTACGTTTGTAAACAGTAGCTTCGCCGGTGAGCCCTTCCGTAAGCCGAGTATCATCGAGTTCGCCATCGGTCTGTCGCTTAATCCAAACGCGCTCCTCTTCCTTGGCAGCCAAATCTGAACACGAAGATATCAGCACCAGCTTGTCTATGCATCAGATAGTATAGTCACTTACGCTCAAGCAAGTCGAATAGTGCAAGCATGTGGGCTTGTGTAGCAGCCAACAAATCACCATAACCACTTGCTTCTCTGAGAGTCATGTCCAGCTCCTCAAGTCGGCGCTGGAGTTCCTGTCGAGCCATTTCACGAGCTTTCTCCCGAATGTGATCGGGTACTTGCTCTTTGAGTTCGTCAGATACTTGCTTGATGTCATGACCGGGTTTGTAGAGTCTCTTGTAACCACCTCTACCTCCGAGACCCGCTGTATCGCGCCCGCCAGTCTGTAGAAGCCGTCATTCATGCACACGAAGCGCGACATTGTAACGCTGACTCACTCCACCCGCCCAAGTGGCTCCTCCGGAGTGCTCTTCACCTTTAGGATCATGCTTCCCTTCTTTCGGCTCGCTTAGTTCAGTCTCCTTAGGCTCGAACGCCACGTCTTGGATCTTTTTGACGGCTTCCCGAGCAGCATCAAGACCAAGGTGGGGAACTTTCAGGCTAGAGTGAGGGTTATCTCACTGTTGCGTAGTACTAAACAAGTAAAAATCATACCCATGACACTCTAAGATCTCCGCTAGCTTGTCGATGGTCTCCGGTTTGTAAATGTCGTAATCGAACACATTGCGAAGGACGTCACCGAGCGAGTCTTCCGGGTATGCTTGAAGATGCCGGACGACGTTGATCAGCTCTAAATTTTAACTGTCAGGTCGCACTCTTCACAGTACCGTAACGGAGACCTCACCTCTTAGCGAGTAAGGATATCCCAATGTTCCTTCATCGTACCCCCTTCTCAGATCTTGGAAAACGCCAACTAACCGTGTTATCAGATCTTCGTCAATCTCTGGTGCAAGCTGCCCAAGCAATCTCCTCTCAGACAGTTGGTCTGGGTTCGACACCGAGTGGGCGCTGAAATTCTCTCCAAGGACCTGAAGGAAATGGTTTCCCAAGAATGCTATACCCAGTTTGTTATTGCTACTCCTAAGCGAATGGTAGAAGCACTCACGATAACCGGGCCTATTCGCTAATAGTACCAAGCGGAAATTGGGATGAACTGCTATGTCGGTATCCTTCTCCTTGGTTGGCCGGATCCGACGACCATCGGAAAGGGTCATCTCGCTCTGACCAGCAAGACTGCGGAAGACGGCGACAACATGTTCAGGAGCTTTGTCAGCTTCGTCGATGATAATGATGCGACCAAACTTCACAGCACGAAGTAGAGGAGAGTCGGTGTGTTTGATGATTCCGCTTTCAAGTGAGGTGGTGAACATGAGTTGATTGACCGTGGTATCGCGATGAAGCTGGATGTATTCTCGCGGTCTTCCTAACAACTAAAAAAGAAGATTAAACTTGGTTCTGAGAATAGGATTTAAGGGATGAACCTGACAAAGACTGTAGGCAGATCAGATCAGCGCTTCACCGTACAAAGGATGGGATATCATACCGGTCAATGATCTTATTCTTTCCAACACCCTGATTTCCGAGGAGAATGAGATGTTCGCCAAGAAGCTCCAAATCTACTGCAAGATCACGCATAAGCCCAGTCTGGAGGCTATTGTCGTAGAAATGGTCCATATGAGGGACATGGGTGGCCACGCCCTCAGGATCACTGCGAGCTTCGAACCGGGGGATTTGAGTCGGCTGAGTAACCTTACCAGTGGTATTCGTCGCTCGAGGAAAGTAGAGAACGTCCCGTTGAACCACGACAGGAGGGAAGTACTGTCATCAAGGAGATCAGTCGATCCAAACAAGCGTTGATGACAGAGCCACTGACCGGAGGTGTTTCTCTCTTGATGCCCGACTCTTCCAGCAACGTAAAGAGGTTCAGCCTCTCAACTGCGGGTAAGAACTCCGCTAAGAGCGAACGACTGATAATCGTGTGCAAGTCATGGTTCTCCGGACACAAGGCGATTTCTCTAGCGATCCTGACCAAAGATCTCGTACCCAACTTCCTATTCTTCTGAACACTATCAGACGACAAGCTGGTTCTATACTTGTCCGCGAAAGTGAGCATCTGTTCAACGATGGCCGCGGCGCAACCGGTGGCAAGAAGGACGGCTCGTTCTTCATCGACGTCCATGGGTTGACTGGGTATGGACAGGAACATGTTTGCGTGTTCATCGGAGACCCAGTCGCGTAGAGGAACCGATTTCGAGGGGGTAGCCACAACGCGGAAGGAAGGGTGAGCTACGGTGAGTTCGTCATTGGAGAGCTGAGCTTTCATGTCAGCGCACAGTCATGAAAAGCTAGCTCCATCGGAGAAACCCACATCGTCTGAGGATTTCTCCGCAACAAGACGCCTCCCTTCCCAGAGCTCGATTTCTCGGTCCTGGAACAGGCGAGATAGAGAACCAGCTGTAGAGCCTATGACATCTAGACCACTCAGGTGCGCAAGTCGACCTTGCCACGCTGACTCAATCAGCGAGCTACAAGGAAGATTAGCATATGAAAGGGATCTGGATGAGAGACACACCTAGGCTCCCACTTTGTCGCTCCGCTGTCCTGGATCAGTCTTCGCATAACGAGTTCTCGGCCACCAAGCTCCTTATACATATGGATCACGTCGCTCTCGTACCCCAAGACCTGTCCAAACGCATTGACAAGGGTCGTGGACGAAGAGGTTGCCGTCGATGGCAGAGCAGGGGGGATCAGTGAGATATCCCAGCCCAAAGCGTGCGCTTGTAGAAAGCACGTCAGCAATCCCACAAACCGTTCAGTGACGTAGAATCCCGGAGTAGACGAGAGAGGGTACGGCCTCAAGTCCTTAGGTCCAGCCGGAACAACGATATTCACAGGCGCTGCATTATGGGGCGGGCTGAAAGTGATTTCTGCAGACCCTGGGGAGATACGAGCGATGCGCTCGACACGATATCCAAGTAGACCTATACGTTCGTTGCTGTCAGACATGGATGGAGGACCCAAAGTACCGATGCCGGCTTCCTCTACTTGTCGGCTGAGGATCGCCCAGGCTTGGAACTGAGCATGGATAAGGGCAGGGTGGATGGTTAATATTAATCTGGCAAGTTGACCTGGTGTTAGCTCTTCTGGGGGAGGAAACATAGCGACGAGCGCAGAGAGCTTTGACAGCGCAGTTTGTGGGAAAGGTGGGAGAGTGCTTCGAGAGATGGCCTCGAGCGCATGGCGGGATTCACTAGCATATTGAGTCGACAGGATTAGGTCGCGCAGTTTGCTGAACAAAGATGCGGACGGAGGCGGGCCTATACGTTTGTGGAGAGCCATAGCTGCGCCCAGAGGGTCGACAAAACGTGCTTGGAAGCGACTTCGGAAGGGGGGATCGAGGGGATAGCCAGGGTATGGAGGGACGGGTGCGGCGATGGCAATTACACGGAAGTCCTTGTGGGCTGGTATAAATAGTTTGCCTGTAGTGAGATCCTTGTCTGTTTCTAAGAGAGCATAGCGGTGGGGATGGATAATATGGGTTCCATCATCTAAGTTCCTAGAACGCCGGAATGTGAGTGTGAGCATAATCGGGGGCGAGACTGTCTGAGCATACATTTCGCGGTTCTCCAATAAATTATTCAAGACGGGCATTATTCCTCTCTCAGCCTTCTCTATTCCCTCCAAAATCAATAAACGACCGTGTTTGACAGCAGACACGGCTGGGCTGTCGACGTAGAGGAGGTTTCCTCCCTGTCTAATTTCTCTTCCCTAGGCCAGTGAGCAAATGTGTGATCCAGCAAGCGAAGTGGAGGCTTACCTGCTTCAACTCAGTCTCTCCAACATCTCTATGCAGGGTGATATACTCATATTCCGCATTAATCATTCTAACAAGGCCGTAAATACGCGTTCTCCAAGACCAAGTCTCAAAGCTCACCTCGCAAACGTCAATGCCAGGCGACGCGCATATGGACCAGGCTGGGATACCAAGAAAACATCCTGTCCAAGCAAATACTTCTGTAAGATGAAATGTAGGTTGTCTAGATTAACGGGGTCATAGATATCCAACAGGTCTTTGGTATGTGGTAGTCTTGATGGCGTTGACGCCTCCGGGACATCGAAACTGATATTTCCGAGCTTCAATTTGCCAACTGAAGGTCGTCCTGGTGTCAGCGACTTCTGAAGTTGGTTCAGTCGACGGTGTGCGGGGCCCATTGTCGCCCGAGAAGTGGAGAAGCAACGGAGATTTCTGCGCGGAGATTCCGAGATGCCAGAGAAGGGGCTAGTCGAAGCAAAGATATATGGTCGGCGAGAGGTTAAATAGTAAGCAAGTTCAGAAAGGGACAACGCGCTCGGTGTCCATGACCGGGGTACCATTCATGGTGGTGGTACCGGGACAAGCGCGATCGAGTAGCCGGTTCCCCAGACGGGATTGTCAGAGGCCGGAGAAAACATATGTGGGGAGTGATAAGATTATTATAATAGATCCCGTCACAACAATTATTGGCGAACCTCCAGACCAACACACGAATGTGTACTAGGGTATGTTCCAGACTCTTCTACAATTATATGCAAATGCAATGAATATCGCGATCCTACATAGTAGTAAACGAAGCGAATCAACCGCTTGAGGGCTATATAGAATCGACGGAGGGTAGAACATGCGGCGTCGAAGAGAGTGTAAACGACAGGACTGACTAAGAAATATAATACGTAGATGAAGCGACAGCGAATAAAGCTATTGGTACATATCGACATCACAGCGTCGACCAAAACCCCCAATGTTGACAACAAGCACCCATTCTCAGAAATTTTCTGTTTGTTATGTTGAGCAAATGAGGGTGGAGAAGGACAAGCAGTGACGCACCCTTTCCGAAGAAGAAACGAGTTCCTTTGGGGTTCGAGTACTTGTTCGAGACTTGGTGTAGCTGTTTGGACAGAACTGCAGGACCACAGAAGAACTGCACAAAGAGATTGAACAGCATGTTCGAAATGGTCTGGAGGTAAGACACTTACCACACCGACATCAGTTTCCGGATGCTTGTCGACAATGGAGGAAAAGACTCGGTCCCAGTTTGGTCGGCCGAAATGTGTAGGGGCGCGTAATGAGGTGATGGCATCTTTCTCTGCACCGACATCTTGGACCTGAATAAATGCAACACCATAAATTTTGTAATCCGACGGAAAACCCTTTGACTTACAATGATGTTGTTCATGTCGTCTTCCTTAATCTTAGCGGTAAGGTAGATATTAATTTCGATGCGGTTCTGTGTGTCTTGCTCTTCGATAGCGTGAAGGAGAGAGTGGAACCATTCGGCACTACCGAAGTCACGGATAACCCATGTGAAGTAGACCTAACCGAACCGTTGAAATTGTGTGCATAGGAGCCGAACATGGAATTACCTTAGAGAGTCGAGTGGGCTTGGAGTTGTTAAAGTTATTCATGCGGTACCAGATAGACTTCAGGATCCTAGGAGATATAATGAGATGTCGCCAGAGAGGAGGCTTGAAAATCAGGCACTCACGAAGCGAAGGGTGTAACACCAATACCAGCGCCGACAAGAAGAACGGTCTCGTAGTTCAAAAAGTCCTCACTAGCACTTCCGAAAGGCCCGTCAACCATAACGCGGGGAAGAGTGCGGTTGATTGGGGGGTTGGTGTTGGTGCCGACGACCTTACCACCTGCAGCAGCAGCCTTGTCCTTATCCTTGCTATCGAAATCGCAGCCAACAGCTTTCGCCAGAGCCCTGGTGAAATCGCCAACGACACGGATGTGAACGGAAATATAATCTTCCTCCGGCGCGCTGCAATAGTGCTTCAGTTTCAGCTAGCACAGGCGATTAAATATGAAGGCAAACCTGGTGAGGGTGAAAGGATGCCACTGGAAGTATGAAACTTCTGGGCAAGAAAGGAAAATATACTGTCCAGCACGAGTGGTGGTCTTCTCTTTCTTAATCTGGAGCTCCATGACGTTGGAGGGGTGCTGGATAACCTTGGAGATGTAGGTGATATGACGGGAGCGAACTTCACGAAGGATACGCTCAAAGATCCAGATGACGCCACCAACGAGCCAATAACGCTGACAGAACCAGGGTCAACGGTCTAGACCACAATTAATGAGAAAACAACTCACCCAGAAAACACCAATTGTGTTGAAGGAGCAGAAAGGTGGTCTGTCGGGTTGGATCATACAGAACATGCCGTGGAGCTGCCAGTTGATGAAGAAGACAATGAACAGGTGGTGCGAGTACCAGAACCACTCGAAATGCGCCCTGCGTCTCTTCTCCATAGCAAACCACACCATGATCCCCAGAGCAACAGTCATGATCCAGCCAGTCAAACCGGGACCGGTCGCGAAGTTGGCAGCCAAGAAGGCAACGATGACTTGACCAGCGTTCTTAGCATTGGGGTCGAGCATGGCAAGTTTCGCAAAGTTAACCATGTGAGCGATGATGTGAACGGCTGATCCAACGACGATGGACCAAGCTGTAGCTTTGTGGAACGTAATATTCTTGTCGAAGGGGATGATGTCGTTTAATGGGGTTCGGCGCAGAATGGAGATGAAGTTGCGGCAGACGGGAAGGAGGATGAATATGACATCAATGTGCAGCACCAAGGCAGCGGTACGAGCAATGGCTGAGGAAACTAAGACATTGGGCCAAATGAAAGTTTGCGAGCACATACCGAAGGTTACCCCAAAGGTCTTTCGCGCACCGTTGAGATTGTCCTTCAGCGAATAGTGGACGAAGCCGAAGATGGCGACCAGTATGTGCAAGAAGACCCATAGGCCAAAGAAGAGCTGCCTGCCACCCTCATTGATCATCCAGAGGTCGAACTTCTGCTTGACTGTTTTCGCCACAAAAGGTGCTGGTCCGCCTGCTTTCGTGCTGTTCGTGCGCTGCAGCCCCTGCAACCTCCTTCTCTCCGTCTTATTCCTCTGCAGGTAGCTCGGCTGAGCGTTTACGGGGACATCTGGGTCCACAGGGGGAGAGGCATCGGAAAAGTCAAGTCCTGAGGAACGGTTGGGCATGATGGCACTCTAAATCGACGACGTCCAGCGCAGTAGGCAAGTCTTTTGAGGGGGAAAGGGAGCGCGCAAAGACCGGCCTGCGTCCAAAAGATGGGAGGAGGAGAAAAGGAACGGAGGGAGTTGGTGATGTGTTTGGGCTGGCCTGAGTGGCAGTTCTTAGTCGATTGATGTGGTGATGGGAAAACTCCTGAGCTGCCGCGACTCGGCCCCAGTGTGGTTACCATAGTTATCCATGACCACCATGACCTTTGTTGCCAGTTCCACTCGCACCCAGACCGCTAACATTTCTCATTGCCATTTTGTCATATCAGACAAGCGATTCTGAAGAAAAACATAAGGTGAGTCAGCCTTCTCTGCCAGCCATTGAGCCCAATCTGAAACAGCTTTAGTGCCTCGCTTCATGCCAAGCATACCCCAGACTGGTATTTCGGCCAGTTTTGACAGCGCATAGCTGTCGTGGTAGTGCACTAGAATGGCAACACTGCCAACACATTATCGCCATCACGGACATATCAAGTATCAGACGTGTATATTCCCCTTCGACATCAGTATCAGCATGAAATCTTCCATCCGCGCGCCTAGGGGAGGCCAGTGGTGTTACAAGGAGCTAAATAGCCTTGGTCACCTATGGACTGTATATTGGAGTCGCCGACTTACCTCCCAATCCTGACAATCCGCTAACATTTTGACAAATGAACCTCGGCGCTTGCCCACTGGGAGGTGGCGCGTCAAAGGCCTCGAACGTGATATCTTCGCAGCCTACGGCTGGACTGCACTCGATGTCGACAACTGAAGTCCATGGATATGATCACTATGGCGCAAATCAGAGGAAATCGAACACCACTCACTCTTATTAGTCAATGCCGTTCCGGACCAATTCTTGAAATGCAGGCGGCTAAACATCAGTTGCGACGGCGCATCACCACTATGAATATGTCAGTTTCGCATCGTTATCGTCGCTGGCTCTCCCACTTACGAATGTCCGTTGTTTGTCTGGTACAAATGAATAGGACCATTCACACGATCAAAGTGGACATTACTTATGGTGATGTTATCAACCCGACCTAAACGTCCGTCAGTCGGCGTCCAAGCGCGGGTGCAACTCGCGACACACCTGGACCTCCACCTCCACCAGTTGGCGGCATCCCGTTCACAGATCCGGTCCATGTCTTAAAGTAGACCTGCCATCCTCTATCTGAGATCTTTCGGCAATCACTTGGCCTCAAACTGTAACTCACAGCATTGTTCATATTTGGCTGCACATTTGGGTCAATGCGCATCACCTACAGATAGCCAAGTGCATCAGTGATCAATCGCAATGCTGTAACAGATATTTTGCTCACGTTCAAGTCTCTCATATCGACGTTCAACACGTTGTCGGACTATGGTCGCGTACGTACTCGCATCAGCTGTCAATTGTTAGCTAATGCAACTCACCATGTTAGCGTACTGGCCCAAAGAGCCGAATGCGATCCCATTACCTCCATGACAGGTTATGTTACGAATTGTCAGATCAGTAGAGTTCTGTCCGTTGCCGTAATGAGTAGCAGGTGCCGACAAGCCATCTCAGAAATCATACCCCTTTGATCGCAAGACAGTCATCCCCGGAGGTGATATCCCAATTCAAGAGCGAGACATTCGAGCTCCTGTAAGTGTTGATGCCTATCCTCGTTTAGCCGAGGGTGACCACTGTTTTTGATTCAGCTTTACCATCTGTGTTCGGCACGATGCTATCCCGGCACATCGTGAGCAACAGCCTTCACATATAACTCAAACGCTCACTTCTTGCCCACAAAATTAGGATCAGTGTTCGTAGCGTTGCATTTCATTCCATCTCCAAACAACAGTGATCAGCTTCTGGACAGAATCACATGCGTTCTATGTACCCACCATAAATCACTCCCTGCGACTCAGCAACGGTGTTGCACCAGAACGGTGGTGATTCGATGTGGATATTTTTGACGACTGCATTTTTAGCTCGCCATACGGTGAAGGAGATGGGCCTTCCGTCACCGTCTGCGCGTGTGCGTGTGGCGAAGAAGGACCACCACGGCTACTCTCCTTAGTCATCCTGTTATGATGCGAATGGAAAAAGAAGTACCTGGCCGTTACCGTTGATACCTCCTTCGTTATGCGCATCAATCACGAAGTTCTCGCCGGTTACGACAAACCACGATGCCTGGCTTTGTATGAAGACAACTCGATACGTATTGGTCGCGTTCAGCCAGAACTGGATGTCTGGTTGGAACTGTGCGTCTCGTCAAGTCGGGTAGTTAACACAGCCAAGGCTAATACGAAGAGCTTACACTGAGAGTGCCGTGCAAATCCACCTTCGAATCCCTCAAGTCCCACGTCATTTTCCTGGCCTTGATCGTCTCATCCCCGACTAGCCGGCCTTCGATATCAAGGCTCACCTAGTGATGTTGAACGTCCCCGCCTCCAGAACGGTTGTTCCAGAATGCCCGCATTTCGCGATCGCTTCGAGTATCTATAAGCAGAATTCTCCGTCACCATGCTCGGCCTAGGCTAGATCTCTCCTACCTGACTGGTATCGTCTCTCCCAGGACCGAGTGGACGCACTGTGCATGCCCGTTTCTCTTGCGATGCCGACTCTTCGGCACGAATTGCTTGCGCGTAGACAGTCAACCACAGGAGCAACGACAGCCAACTCCAACAAGCCATCATTGGTCCTAGTAACAACACAAGAGGACTGGCCAAAGGAGGACGGTATGTTGGTCTGCATGACTCTTCAACACCGCGACTTTATATTTTAGCAAGGGTATCTATTTTCATTCACTTGGAAGATCACGAGTACGACGTTGGAGAAGTGCAGAAGCTCATAAGGACGATGATCACACATTGAGAAGTGTGTATCGGGCCGCGAAACCCTGGACTGGCCCGGATGACGATGCGTACCTCTCATGTGGACGTATTACTATACACTTCTCAGTGCCGCACGTCATCAGGACGCATGGGTTTTTCTAGGCAGGTATAGTGCGAAGGTGCTGGAGCAAGCGTCCAAGGGATGAATCCAGTGCGATAGGAGACTCATCAGGGGGTGTCGCAGGGGCTTATCATGTATCACGGTTCTTGAGGGGGAGTGTTTTAGTGACTCTGAGGCTCACCGTCTCTAACAAAACATCGATATAATTACGAATAAGTACTACGGACTCTATCAACTGTCAGTTCTAGTTACTTAGTCAAACAGATACGACAGGAAGACATTGACATAAAGCATAGCATAAGGCATAGGCATATGGGCATAATATAGCGACGATTAATACCTGTTGAGCATCTCGGTCATAATACGAGCAACTTTCCCAGCCGTTTCGGCGGTCTTCTCCTTATCGCAGTCCTCCATGATCGCAAGGACTTTGGTATCGAACCGATCAGGATGCCATCGAATAACTTCTGCCTTGAGGACCTGGCGGCGACTCTTTCCTTGAGCCTCGGGGCGATCTTTGTGGAAGAGGAAGGCGGCTAAGACAGAGTCGGAGATGTCGGCAGGATCAGAGATGTCTTGCAGAGTTGGCCAAGGCAGTTCGGGGAAGAACAACTTGCGTTCCGTGAAACCAGCAGAGAGTAAGGCCCACTTTCCGTCGTAGACCCAGAATCGATTCTGGAGAGGGTTCTGAGTTTCGGAGGATGCTTCCTCGGCGGCTCGCTCCTGCTCCTCACGAGCTCGCTGTTCAGCTGCCTCCCTTTCGGCCTTATCCTTGGCTTCTTGCTCAGCACGCTCGCGGTCTGCCTTCTCTTGTGCGGCGCGGGCCTCTGCTTCACGTCGAAGTCGCTCTTCTTCGAGCTGCCTCTCCCTCTCCGCCGCCTCTCTAGCCTCCCTTTCAGCCTGCTCTTTAGCTTCTCTCTTAGCCTTCCGTCTAGCCTCCTTCTCAGCTCGCGCTTTAGCCTCCCTCCTGGCTCGCCTTCTAGCCGCCTCCTCAGCCCGCTCCTTAGCCTTCTTTTCAGCTTTCGCCTTACGAACGCGCTGCTTCTCAGCAATCTTTGCACCGATCTCCTCCTTCTCAGCTCGATCAATCCTGTCCCTCTCGTCCTCAACACCCTCCCGGAAGTCAGTAAGGCCCTTGAGCGACCTCATCTGCCTTTGGAAGACATCGTCGTCGTCGACGTCCATGCTCGATATGACCTCGGGCTGGTCTTTCTCGATGATGACCGTAGGCTGGCGCTTGGGTTTGAAAGATCCGGGGGGCGAAGAAAAGGCAGACTCGCTTAGGACAGTTTCGATGGGCTTCAAAGGAGTCGACTGCTCAGCAGGTTCGGCGGTAGAAGTGGAAGTGGAGGGATCGTTAAAGGCCTCAGGGCCCAAGGTGAGCACAGGTCGCAGCCCCCCGGGCATACAACCAGGACCAGTGAACCGACGGAGGGTTTCCTCGCGCTTGAGCACAGTCTTCTTGGGCGCGTGCTTCAACACGTTGATGGAGGAACGCTGGCGACGGAGGCTCCTCTCGCGAGGAGGAAGAGGACCAGGATTGAGTTTCTGCTCGGTCGACGAGGAGAACTCTTCCCAGATTGAGCTCGAACTCCACCAGATTCCGTAGGTACCGGGACGAGGTCCACGGCGGGCGAGGGGGGCGGGCTTGGGGACCGCCGGGGCAATGTTCGGGGAACGGAGAGCGTACTGCATGATCGTATGCGATGCGTAGGAAAGACTTGAAGTATAGGTTGCGTTGGGGTTGGATGTATAGGTTTGAATAGTTTTTCGATGCTTGGGGCTTAGAGCTTGCAAGGCGAAGGCGAAATACTTACGGGGTGAAAACGATGACTTGATGGGGGGTACGAGAGTTCTCGGCCGTCGCGAATTTATATGATTCCACAGTCCCAAGGCCACAGCACTAGCAGATGTACATTGTTTGCTGAATATGGAACTCTGTGGCATCCATTAGCTCAATGCTGAGATGAAATCGAGCGGAGACCACATACACATGATTTAGAACCCGACAGCCCTGATCGGGAGGCCACACAGCTCTCCGAGGCTTGCATTGTTCCCCCCTTCAGCCTGGGGCACTAGCGTCATAGGGAGTGATAAAATTAAAGCGTGCCTTGATATTTACCATGTATGGTAGACCGAGTCGCAAACAATGGGCTTCCATGAAATGCTGAATTGAAATGATAGCCTTGTTGATCGTACATGTTAAATGCCTAAATGCAATCAACTATCCATGCATTGAATTGGTGATTTGAAAGCTGGGGGTGGACAGATGCAAGACGAACGAAGGTGATGAGGAAAGCATCGAGATAGTGTGACAAGATGAGCGAGATGGGTAACCTCTACCATGTGATAAGACAACGTCCAGAATATCTTCCTTGCAACGCAACATGGAAACGGAGGGTCCATACACCCACAACTCCGCGCTACCCTGACTGACTTCCGACGCACTGCGGCATTGGATCATCTGGACATAGCACCACGGAGCAGGGTGTGAAGGGGTCGTCGATACACGCTACCTCGCCAGCGGGCTAGTCGGTATCGAAGACTTGATCGCCGTAATGGTTGCACCCCCATTGGTTTTGCCCACCGGTATCGCAGGGGGCTTCCGACGTTTGGGGGGAGCTGGGGGAGGTGGAGCGGATCGTCGGTGTTTCGTTGGCATTATTGCATTGTAGGTCTCCGACCCGCTGTCACTCGCACTCGTATAGCTTCTAGTGGAATGCACCGGAGAAACGGGGAAACTTGAAACGCTAAGGGGGCTGAGAGTCGAGTCAACTGAGGATGGTGACCCAGGCTGGTGTGAATAATCGTCCAAAACTGAGTCGGCTGTACCAGCGCGTTTCGGGTGATGTGAGGCAGATCGAGGCGAATGCATAGCTGCTGATGTAACACCATGCAAACTGATGGAACTGGCATTGCCCGGTTTTGAAAGGAGATCCAGTCCGGGTCTTACTAGACTGTATGAAGATGAGGAGTTCAGAGCCGGTTTGGCCGTAGAAGACTTGTTATGTATATGTTCCACACTTTTGCACGACTTCAGCGTCTTGCCTTTCGCATCGCCACGTCCAGGGTTAGATAGGTGGCCCGCAGATGATGTTGTGGTGGTATGGGCGTGTGAGGTAGAGCCTTCGCTGTTTGGGCTTCCACTACGAGAGTCGCTGAACAGGGACGACGGTGTAGGTGATATAGGCTGCGTCTTGAGAAGCTGCACACACCACTCCCCACTTAAGCAACGTTCCACCAAGCGCTTGGTTGTGGGGTTAATCTCCCGGAAATTCGAGTTACTGATTAATCCTTCCAAACATCGCATGATTTGAGGCCGTTTGTAAGGCGTGGACCGGAGCTGCGTTTTCGTCAGCAGTGGGTGTAACACCCTTAGATACGTATGCCGCAACTGATCATTCGTTAGCAATAGCCATGAGGAGATAGGCAAGACCAACTGACTGAGTCGCTATCTTCGTCAAGGTCTACTAGCTCCCGCAAAAATACGTCGACCAGGACGCATAGATCGTTCGTATAGAAATACTCAGACGTTCCAGCCGTCGTGAACAGCAAATAAAGAATCTTGAGCACCAGCAACTGCATGCACAAGTCCTCAGGAGTACGTTCTAGGGGAATCTATTCAGTGAGGCACAACAAGGAGAACTCAACGATACATACGAGCGCGATTCAGCATAAATATCATGTTCTCTCCAAACGTCTTCGTAGAATTCAATCGTCGCATCAACACCCTTAAAACTCTGTTCTTGCTGCTCAAACGGTTTGAATCGGCTTTCGGATCGACAAGCTCCGAACTCTGTGCGCTAAGGGATGCTACCATAAACTGCTCATTCAATGCCACCTGTTGGGTCAGTACGTCAGCGCCCATGCTCCACATGAAACAGGACTTCTTACGATGAGTTTGATCACCGAGTAATTAAACGTCTCATCGGTCATATCCCGAGTCTGCTCCACAAGATCGAATAGGTAATCGATGAATGCATCGTCAAATATCCCTGAAGGAATGAACGGTTAGTGAGTACATGTAGGTAATAGAGCGAACGAGCGACGCACGCAAGTCAAGCACAGAGAGCTTCTGGACCCGGCACACTTCATATATCAACCTCACCCCAAGACTTCGCAGCTTGGCTTCGATAGGGACCGGCACTATGACCCCAGACGATGACCCACTAGTCGACGCTTGCGACCCGCTGTACACGTCTTCTATCTCCGGGTCAATTTCCACAAGCGTATGGTCCATCAGCAGTGGCATAAGCGGCTGCCATCGCTTATGCGACCGAAAAAACTCAGGCTTCCGTCGACCGTATGCGAGGAGAACATTGTAAAACACAAACTGAGCATGGGGGTCGGTCGACTAAAGGTGGGGGGAGTTAACTGGCCGCCGGGGGAATAGGTGAGCGGGCGGTGCTCACCGATCGTGTGTCCTCCACCAGGATCTCACACATCCGTTCAGAGTGGAACGTGAACAGTTCAGAATTGAGTAGAAGCTGGCATGCATGTTCCAGTTGTAGTGGACTCTGCAGATATTGCTCTAACGCACACAGACTCATGAGTGAGGGCCGCTCGTAGCAGTGCTTCCGATACACACCATGATATGCAGCACACAGCGCCAAATACCGCTTCAACGTCGAGTCCAATAGAGAGAGCGTTGGAATCTCATCCTTTGGGAAATTTATCAGATCTTCCAATTCTACACGAGGCACGGTCAGCATTGATTCAATCAGGGGGTGTGACACTAACCAGACCAGAACTGCTGGGCGTTCTCGACGAGGTACACGATGCCAAAATCGTCTTCCAGAGCTATCGCTGGTACATAGGACATCTGCGTCGGGGTCATTGCAGTGATGCTGGCATGGAATTTCGGCGATGCGGTTCAAAGCAGAGAGCCTGTGTGGACGGTGACCCTGCGTAAAGTGGGGCCGTGAGGCGGTTTCTGACCGCGGGAAGCGATTACCAATATAGGCTTGGTCGTTTCTCAATTTAATAGGTGCCTGGCTTGGTCAAACGACACACCTCTGCGTCATGGCGAGCTGCGCATTGGAGCATATAATTATCTGATAATCTTGGAATACCTCTCAATGAGCCTTGCAACTGGCTTCGGGGAGGAGTTCATTGATCCAAATGACAAAGAAAATCAAAGAGCAGTTCTAGTCAGCTCTCGATGACCGTGGAAAACTCTCATTGACTGTGAGAACTCGCCGCTTGACCGCGGAGAGCCCCGAATCCGGCGCGGCGGATTCGGAGTATCCTTCGCGCTGGCGGCTGGACGGCGATGAATGCCCTGCCAAAACAACGACCGTTGTTGAAAGCCGCAAGGGGGTACCATCTGAGACCTACTCAAACTGTCAAAGAGGCCAGAGGGGCCGAACGATCACGTCGAGTTGCTCAATACAAACCCACGAGTCCAGAAGAGCAGAAGTGGGACTGGCGGCTTCTAGACATAGAAGATGTCCATGCAGCCTTTCGTATGGAGGGCCCCAGCCGAGCCATGCCGTGGCGAGAGTAGTGATGGGGTTAATGTCGAACTCAAGCGCCCATGTACGTGGAGTGACACAGGGCGGCTGCGAGACTACTAGTACCTGAAGGATGCCATGAACGATCAAGACTCCAGCGAACTTGGCGTAGTATTAAACATGGTGCGGAAACAATTAGATATATGGTCTGGATGGGATAGAAAGTGGAAGGCAGTTCGTGACCGAGCTAGGGCGATGGGACACAATAAACTATCTCAACTCGCAAGGATAAGAGATGTACCGACAGTTTACACTCAGGCGTGTACACCCCCGATGGGCAACGCCTGCTTGTTCACTCTGGACTTGCCCAACTCGTCGTAAGAAGAGACCATCGCCCTGGGCGCGAACAGCCGGCGTACATCGCCCTCCACTGGGAGGAGTTGCGCAAGCCGGTCGAAGGCGGGCGGTACAGGGATATTCAACAGATCCTCGAGGTCATATGGTCGGTCACTGTAGTCGACAAAGCAGCAGATGTATTCATCACTCGCGGCTTCGCCGTCCCCCTCGTCTCGCTCAACGCGGACCAGTGCAAGCGGGACACCAATCTTTGATTCGAGGTCTTGGAGAAGAGACCGATCGTGGAATTTGGGTAGATCTCCTCGGTCTTGGTATCTTTCGATAGCTTCAGAAGAGACGCGATAGCCCACCAAAGAACAAGGTAGCGGTGCCATAATGATAATGGTTGGAAGCACCTTGCAAACACTAAAACAGGGGCTAGTGCGGAAGTCGCGACGTGACTACTGTAAGTTCCCACGGGTCCCCATGTCTCCTCGCTTATGCTTGTCACCGTCAGTACTCACCACAATGTAGATTTTCATCTCAAGGGAACAAAACTCAGGAACCCGCTAGATTCTAGGAACAGCCGCGAATGCTGTCGTCTCATGGAAGGCACGAACAATAAAGTATATCATGAACGTGCTCTGTAATGGCCCTACGGCTAGATTGATGAGGTGGTCACCTTGCCTAGTCCCCTCCTCGTCGTCCCACGATTTCGTTGGAATGGTTATACTAGGTAAGAGTCGACTCACATCACCTGCCACAAATTTTCACCGATGTCAAGTGCTGTAAGTAATTCGGGCCGAAGGGCTTCATGTAACTGGGGAGGCCGTACGATTTAGAGCGCTTTCTTCAAGTTCGTACGGCCTCGTCCGTTGCAACAAATATCTTTGGAAGAAAAGTCGTTTAACAGTCAAGCACCCAACTAACCTCTATAATAGTACTGTAAGTGCATTTCGTGACCCTGACTAGGTTTGCGGGAGAAGCTGATCAGTTTCCTAACATAACAGTATTGCGATCGGCCTCTCTTCTTCTGAACAGGCGCATGTGGAGCAAGAAATGTCACAAGGCGGTTAAAGCGCTGTTCGGTTGTCCAGAATAGATCGGCGCCAGCGCCAGCGTATTCCCAAACTCCCGCCACACTTCCCATCAATTCTATCAGCCATGTGCTCTGGTTCCTCCGTGCTCCTGTCCCCGCCATCCCCTTGTTTTCCTCGTTCGGGTCTCCAGCGAAAGTTAGACTGAAGCTAGGAGCCAGACAAATCTTGTTTTGCGCTCTACCGTCGGTCCTGCGGTCACAGCTTGCCTCTCGCTCTTGACCCGACGGCCTGTTGATGCTTTGGCCATCGGCGACTGTGACTCCCCAACCCTGCACCCGAACTGTCAACTTATAAATGGTGCCGTAGCTGTACATGTGCACCATCTGCTCATTACGCTCATGAATGACAGCCTCGGAACATGGGCGTAATATGATCTCCCTCCCATGCTCATCCGCCAATAGCGGATAGTCGAAAGTATAAAATCGCGTCATCCTTCTCTCGAAGTCGCTTGCTTCTCCACAGCCTCTTCCTATTGCCTATAGCATCTGAGCCATGGTCAACCTCGCCGCGTCTGGATTGATTGGTGCCATCCTGCTCTCCCGTCATGGCGACCGTTCAGAATTTTTCCAAGATCCTCTCACCTATACTCCGTCAGAGACATCTTTGACACCTCTCGGGACGGTCTGTCTTCCTCTGAAGTTCATTTTTTATGACGACTCTCATGCCTTCCTTGAACAGCGCCAAGCCCACGACCAAGGATCGTTCTTCAGAAATAGATACCTCACACCTGGCCCCAATCAAATCACTGGCCTAAATACTGATCTCGTCAATATCAATCAACTCCTGGTTCGTGCCGATGCGGCGGGCGAAGGCAATATTCTTTTCGAGTCTTGCATTGCCTTCCTTCAAGGTCTCTACCCGCCTACTCTCAAGGATACTGAGGTCCTGGCCAATGGCACCAAAGTCCTTGGTGCCTTGGGCGGCTATCAATTCATTCCGAGTAGGCTATCAATTCACCTCATCTTGTCGTGTTTAATCTGACTGCGCGTTCAGTTGAATCCGTCGAGCCAAACGAAGATATCTCGTTGAACAGCTTTACTTCTTGCCCCGTAAGTGCTACCTTCTGCTGTAGCTGATAGCTTGTCTAAATAGCGATCAGAACTTCGAGACGCACACTTCAGCCTTCTACAACTCGGCAGAATTCCTTGCCAAGGCCGCCGAAGCTGCGCCCTTCTTAGATGACCTCAAGCCCTTCGCGGACAACCGCGAAAATAACTTCACTAATATGGTATGCTCCATGACATCCATATTTGAATACTGATGGTAATGATTGTGTACAGTTCAACGTATGGCCGTCATTGTTGTAAAGATGATATGCCCACCTGACCCTCACTTTGGACTCCTTGACAGATCTTCGACTTTGTTAACGTAGAAATGATCCATAACAAGACCTTCTTCCAGGCCCTTCCGCCTACTTTCGGTGCTCAGGCGTATGACCTCGGCAACTTCCACGAACGTGGCGTCTTCTCTGATACTTCGAACTCTGGCATTGGAAATAGTTAGTACCATACTCACTTGTTGGGCTCCGCAAGCAAGCAGCTGACCACCCATAAATTTTTATTTACAGTTGCAATCCGCACCGTTCTCCCTTCCATCTTCACGAGTCTCACACGCATCGCCAACGCCTCAGACCCACTCAAGTTCATGCTCAACCATGTCAGCTACAAACCCTTCATTAGCTTCTTTAACATCACGAACATTCCCACATTTACTCCCGACGTCTTTGGTATTGGTGCGAAGTCGATCTACTCCTATATAGCCCCTGACTGATTCGTCGTCTAGTTGATTATGCTGCCGTCTTGGCTTTGGAAGTGAGACAGCCTCCGAGCGGAGAGGCTACCGTGAGCTTCGTATTCAGGAATGGGACGACTACGAATATCCGCCCATTGCCCATTTTCAACAACCAAACCGCGGTGCCTATCTCTCAGTTCATCTCAACGTTGTCGGTATGTACTTGCGTGCTCCAACGAACCCTTTCACTCGAATCTTACACTGCGCATCGTAGGCTGCCGCCATCAACAACACTGCTCAATGGTGCACTGCGTGTAATCAACACACGTTGAGGGGTTGTGCTGGGTGCACGGCTTAAAATTCGCGGTTTGGCGTGTTGAGTAACTATTTAATTTTTTATCAATTCCGAACCCCTCCGATCGTGTACTTGAAACTATGGCCCGAATAGTGATGTATATTGAATGCGATACGCCCTTCATGACAATAACATAAAGTGGCCGAGCACCAAGCAGAATAGCAAGCCTCTCAAACGCGGTTTAGATCAAACGATGTCCTCTCGGAATTGGAGTCGTAGCTAGCCGCTCCTGCACGCCACTAGGAAACCGGTTCCGATCATGGCTTGGCCCTGCTACGAAGATCGCCAAGCCCAAGGCCGCATACTTGAGGGAAGGGAGGCTGAAGATAGATAAGGATAAGGGTCAGAGCCCTCTGTAGCGCCATCCTCAAGGTCTTCCGATGCGATTTGCTGGCCAATAAACAGGTTGGAATAGGATGGGGGCCCAGCATAGGTAATACCCTGGTTGGGGAGTTTTGCTGACATGTGGTCGAGGCGAAACTGGTGGGGGGGTAATTGAAGCTTGAGCAGGAGGACCAGCCACTGGTAAGCTTTTGACATTTTGCATGGTTGTCTTCGTGTCTTCCACGGGCGGTCGAGTGGGTGGGAGGGTGTCTGAAGCTTGAGGAGGGGGAGGAGGAGCCACTGGTACACTTTTCACATTCTGGGTAGTTGTCTTCTTCTCTTCTAGGGCTATGATACGGTCGTTCATCCTCCTCAGTACTTCAGCGCCGACACCTTCCTTCTCCATTCTCTCGCGCCTCATCTCTAACAATCGGATAGTATGGGCGACGGATCCAGCAAAGCTGCGTGAGAAGGCAAGCTTGTTGTACTCAGCGCACAAGTCGCTTAGCTTGATCTCGTCCGCATCGGTTGCACCTCGTAACTCTGCAATCTTGGTCTCGATTCGGTGCTTCATAATGGTAAGACGCTCGATCTCCGACTGTGCTTTCTCGTAACGTTCTTTGCCTAAACGATCCTCGACCGTTTCTTGTCTCTCCTTCTTCACCCATTTAGCCATGTAATGTTGGTGGAGCTGTGATGAATGGCCGCAGATGACACAGGCATACCCTCCGTCAGGCGATCGGCTCCTCGAACCGAATGCTTGACAGCTCCGGCCCAGCACTCCTCGATCGAAGGTGAAGGGGACATAGCAGCGGATATGACAGTTCGAGTAGCAATTTGCCGCAACGCACAGGGTGTTGTGATCTGGGGTTGACTCATGCTCGTGGTAGGGCCTCGTGGCGATCGTACGAAACCGTTCATTTGCTTGCTGAACCTGAAGCATCCTCGCGTTCAAATGCAAGGAATGATCGACGGCTCAGACTTACCTGCTTCTGCCCTTCGAGTTCTCGTTGGAGGCTAGCCAGCTGCCTCGTGAGCTCTTCGGTCTGGTCAATAGACGCTAAAGTATTTGCGATGGAGGCTTCAATCTTCATCGAAACTTGGTACAGTTCGTAAACAGCTTTCAATGGCTGGACGGGACGTTCATCCAGCCATTTGTACAAGTTGTCCAAGGTGGTGGAGCACATCTTGTATGCTCTAGTCGTAGCGTCGTTCAAGTCTGCCGGCAGATCCTGAGGACATGTGGTTCCGAGTGCTGACTGATACTTGAGATGGCTCGTAAATGGGTTATCGAGAGACCAGGACCTAGCGCTCTGAAGCTCGATTGGGAGTTTTTTGGGGTTGACGTTGAGTTGCAAAGAATTGGCAACCATGGTATAAACGAGGCCAATGTTGCCCATAATGGACTCCTGAAACATAGGTACCAAGGTCTTCATGGTAAACTCGGCCGCGGTGGCCAACTGCGGTTGGGTACCATTCGCAAAAATCAGAATACCATCGATGGTTTCTGTAGCGTCATGTCAGCCCGACATTGCACCCAGAGGCCGTGAATCTCACCGATTTCAGTGGAAATGGCTTGGGATATTTCGTTGACTCGGTCGTTTGAGCCAGCTATATGAGACTCGAGAAGGCCGGGGGTGTCGAGAACGCGTAGGGTGCTACCGTTAGCACAATTGAAAGTGTAAAGCGACGACTTAATAGTTTGGCAGCTATGTGCCGTTCCTTCAGATTCGTTCTCAGGGAGATGAGCTGGGGAAAACTGCTCGGGGATGCGGCCGGCGCAAACATTGCCGAGAAAGTCCAAGAAGGTGGTCTTCCCCACCCCAGACTGCCCAACGAGCAGTATCGTCGAGGATGGCTTCTTCCACTTCCTCATCAAAATTGGACCCGAAGCCTGGGTGGCCATTCAATACGGTTTGGATGGGAGTTCGGAGAGTGGTCAAAGTCTGGTGTAGTGATCCAGCGAGGAATTTAAACGTACAGCACGAGATGCTGGAACCAGTCAACAGCATGTTGTGATGGACTAATGGCAAGGGTGAGGTAGATCACTGGTTATTGACGCTAGGCTGCGGTTTTCTGGCTATACTGAATGTGGAAGCCTCAATAGGATGTAGAAATTTCATGACACCAAGCCATAGTGTGCCAGTTAGCGGCTGTAGATGATCATCCGATAGACGACGCGCGGAATCTGAAACGCAAAGCGGAGGTGAATATCGCTAGCCATTGCCCACACGATCAAAGCTGCGATGTTCGTGCAACCGGGCAGCGAGTGGCCTCAGGCTGGTGTGGGTAGAACGGGGACCCGACAATGCGATGCACAGACGCGGAGGCAATTTTTATGTCTTCGTTTATGTTGCGACAAATGCAGTCATAGCCCGAGCATGTTACTCCGAGCTTCACAGGCAGAAGCTCCTCACGACCATGGGCCACAAGGGAGCGTCGGGAAGCAACTGAACGTTGAACAACTTAGCGCCAAGTCGAGCGCCCCTTAAAATCGTCCACGTGATCAAGGGCCTTGACTCCCGGGCGCGTCGCGCTTTTGTTCCACTCCACTCATCATGTCTTCTGCGGCATCCCGACGTTCGAACCGACTGAAGGACGCGTCGAAAGAAACCCATAATGGAGGAAACACGCAATCCATAATGACTACGGAGGTGGACGAAAATGAGCCCCTAACAACGCGTTCAGCACGGCCATCAAAGCGTCGAAAGGCATCCAAGGAAGTCGGACACGAGCCTGCCAGGAAGCAGTCGTCTACGCGGGTGAAAGGGAAGCTCCGCAATATGCCTCAAATGCCTCTTGATATTTTGTTTGAGGTAAGTCGATTCCCGTTTTCCCCAATTCACGCCGAATTGAATCACCGGAAATTGTCAGATTTTCAAGCTGCTAACACCACTGGACTTGCTTCGCTTGGCAAGAACGAACAAAGATCTTCGCTCTATTCTTATGCGACAGTCAGCTCTTACGGTGTGGCAAAGCGCTCGCGCCAACGTACCAGATCTGCCGGATTGCCCTGAAGGCGTCGCGGAGCCAGCTTACGCAAATTTCATGTTTACTACGAATTGCTATGTATGGTTTTGATCCTATGCATGATCTACACCTTTCGTACTGATTCTCATCTAGGAATGTCTTTCACCACGGGCTACCCATAGCTTCGCCCCTCACAATGTAAGATACTGTAAGAAATGCGTCGATGACAAGTAAGTCTAACCACCAGTACCGTTTCACCAACTCTCATCCCACATAGAGTATTCTGGAATCCCTGGTGCGATCTTGATGTAGGCGAAACTCTCGGTTTCACTGGTGGCATTGCCTACGACTATTTGTTGACGCGGAGATCTGGTATAGTTCCTCCTCCTACTTGAATACATATTCCAATCTCCCAATCCATAGGCCGCTTGGAGATTGCTTGGCTTCGAGCCGACTGCTATGCGTTCGAGGCCGAATATCTCAAAATTCAGGAAGATGACAACAAGAAGGATGAACTTATTGCTGCACGCCGTGCGTTAATGGATGACTGGATCAAGGTAGGTATTTTTATACTTATATGCGCTGCGCTGCTGATTCCTTACATAGAGAGACGACTTGTACACTAATTGGGTTGCTCAAAAGCAGGAAGCCCGCACCTTTGAGCTAGATGAGGCCCGTACGCTGAGGGCCAATGCGTAAGCCAATCCCCACCTTCTACCCGAATTTCACTGATCCTCTCCCAGCATCATCGAGAGATTGACTCAAGCAGGTTCGCTTTCAATAGCTACATCGCTGCTCCACCAATACCTATTTATCATTATAGGATGGGGACCTACTTTGGAGAAGATGGATTGGATTGAAAGGGGGGAGTTTGAGGAACATACTTTGGTCAAGCAGGCCCGACCTCTCACTGACCGAAGTAAGCCCTCCCAATTCATATCCGCCGATTCAATTCTAATTGTATATCCAGTCTGGAATAACATCGAAGCACAGATGCTGGTACTCATGCGCACTTTTAGGGATAGTCAGCTGAAGAGAGAACTCGACGCTATTATCCAAACCCGCCGTCGTGTCTTTGTTCAGGTGGTCGATGATTATGCTAAGACCCAGCCAGTTGATGCCGTTCTCCCTTCGGCCGCTGACTTTTACCTCATGGAAGCCGTTCGTCCTATTAAAGAAACCATTGAAAACTCTCCGATCGATGTGGAATTTTCCCTGTCCCACCTAACTGAATTTATTGACCAACTTCCCCAATTATGCGAAGAATGGAAAGATGCATGCACCGCCAAACTCCTGGACATCTACAATGATGCCATGTCCCATGACGAACCGGCCAACGAGGGCGTCCTATCTTTGGCTAAAACCATCTTTACCTGCAGTGCCTGCGACCATTGCGTCTCATACCCCAACGTCCTAATCCACTTGTGTACCTCCCGAACGCACATGCTGTCCGTGCGGTACCTCGTCCCCGAAGAAGAGCTGCAAGTCGCGGAGGACTTACAGGCCACGAATTGGCTACAATTGGCCCCGCAAACTCTACTCTGTGATCCGATGCAGGTTGCCTTGGCCGCCGAAATTGTTACCATCTGCGGCTTTGACCCAGATGTAGCGACGCATGATGATCTAGACAACCATCCCATGGTGCTTGCCCGCGATTCAGGTTGGGGCATCGCCCTCATGGGCTGGAGACGCGCGGTATGTAATATTCGTGCTACCTATGAGCTGGAACACCAACCCGCTTTTTTTCTCCAGGTCATGGTTTCCTGTGAATTGGACTATCGCGCTGACCGGTGGGTGAAGCTTGAGATTCCAAGGCTTAACGAGATCATGAAGGAGGAGGAGCTGCATTACTATACCCACGGAGGGTCGTTTTGCATCTGCACTCACTGTCGGGAGGGGTTTGAGGCCGATATGATTGTCGGCCATATGACTGGGTAGGTTTATATGTGCTTGTCGTTTTGAGTCGTTCGCTGAATGACTGAATGAATAGCCACAAGCCCGGACCAGTTGTGAGATCCGACTTCTGGGTTCATTCTGATAACCCCTACAACTCCCTTTTCTCTTACAACCTTTCTCATGAGGACTTGATGTACATCAACTAACATAATGCCAGGCTTCCTTGATTCTCACTTCTCGCCTACATTACTTCCCCTTCTAGCTTGCTTCTAGACATAAGTTTTATCCATAGTGCTTATCGTTTGTATTTAGATAATCCGCTTTCGTAGCCGGGCGACAACGATGGATGCTCGCTTGGCGCATAATTCAAATTTCCCCCCCTTCGTTGTCAGGTTGTATAGATCTTCGCTGCTTGACAACAGATTTACAATCTCAATCTCGGAGGCTCATGGACATGGACTGGCGAGCGGCCTGGTCATAAAGGGAGGGCTGACAACACCCAAAAAGCCTATGATATTTGCGGGAAGTAGCCTTCAGGGCAGCAGCCTGCGCTCCGATAAGGGACAGCCAGTGGGGTCGCCACAACAACCCTAGGCATATGGAGGGATCTACTCGGCTCAATAGCCTCCTTCGACTTGATAGTTTTGCAGCTATGTGTCGTTCCCTTGGATTCGCTTTCACGGAGATGAGCTGGGGAAAACTGCTCGGGGATGCGGCCGGCGCAAACTTTGGCGAGCAAATCCAAAAAGGCGGGCTTCCCTACCCCAGACTGCCCAACGAGCAGTATTGTCGAGGATGGCTTCTTCCACTTCCTCAGCGACATCGAGGCCGAAGAAGCCTGGGTGGCCATTCAGCACGGAAGATGAGGTTTGAATGGTCGAAGTGTGAGGAATTTAAACTTACAGCCCGAGATGCTGCAACCAGTCGACAGCATGTTGTGATGGGCTACTGGCAAGGGTGAGGTAGATCACTGGTTATTGACGCTAGGCTGCGGTTTTCTGGCGAGGGATTATACTGGTTTCGGCAAGTTCATATGGAATAAGGGATCAGAACGTTGAGGCCTGACGCCAAGCCATACTCTTCCGTGTGTGGTCAGCGACTGTGGACGATCATCCGATGGACGACACGCGGGATCTGAAACGCAAAGCGGAGGCGAATATGAGTTGAGCATTGCCATGCGATCAAAGCTCAGCCATGTTTGTGGGCATCGACCACAGGCTGATGTCGTTGCAGAACTAGAACAGTGCGGAAAACCCATCATTTGGAAACGTGATGGACTGAAGCAATTCATAACCGATAGACGAGCCCAAGCATGTCGCTCCAGCGCTGAGCCTCAAGGCCTCAAAGCCTCAGGCCCATCGGCTGACGGTCGCGAAATCGGAAACGTGGAGAGTCGAGATCAAGAAGAGGCGCCCAGCACCCTAACTTAACGCCCCTAAGATTACCCACGTGATCAGGCGTCATTGCAATCTCGGCGCGTCGCCCTTTGTTCTGCCACATCCCGATCCACTCCACTCGCCATGTCTTCTGCGCCATCTCGACGTTCAAAACGATTGAAGGACGCGACGAAAGAAACCCATCATGGAGGAAACGCGCAGTCGATAGTGACTACGGAGGTGGACGAAAATGAGCCCCCATTAATTAAAGAAGCACCCGCGTCAAAGCGTCGAAAGGTATCCAAGGAAGTCGGACGCGAACCTTCCAGGAAGCAATCTTCTACGAGGACTAAAGGGAAGCTCGGAAATATACCTAAGATGCCTCTCGATATCCTGTTCGAGGTAAGTTGATTCCCGGCTTTTGTCATTTCAGCTTAATTTCCCTGAAATTCTCAGATTTTCAAGTTGCTGACACCACTGGACTTGCTTCGTCTTGCAAGAACGAACAAAGACCTTCACTCTATTCTTATGCGGCCGTCAGCTCTTACGGTGTGGCAAGGCGCTCGCAGGAACGTACCAGATCTGCCGGATTGCCCTGAAGGCGTCGCCGAGCCAGCTTACGCAAATTTCATGTTTACTACCAATTGCTATGTACGGTTTCCATCGTATGCACGATCTACGCCTGTCGTACTTACTCTCCTAGGAATGTCTTGCACCTCGGGCCACTCATACCTTCGCCCCTCACCTCGTGAGATACTGTAAGAAATGCGTCAATGACAAGTAAGTTAATCCACCAGTGCCTTTGCACCAACTGTCATTCCACATAGAGTATTTTGGAATCCCTGGTGGAATCCCGTTTTACGTGAAAGCATTTGTTTCGCTCGTGACGTTGCCTACGATTATTTGTTGACACGGAGATCTGGTAAAGTGTTCCTACTCTCGCTTACCTACATATGTCAATCTCCCGATCCATAGGCCGTTTGGAGAATGCTTGGCTTCGAGCCGACTTCTACGCGTTCCAGGACGAATATCTCAAAATCCAGGAAGATGATGACAAGACGGAAGAACTTATTGCCGCACGCCGTGAATTAAACGCTGTCTGGAAGAAGGTAAGAATTTTGGATACATATATGCGCTCGTTGCTGACCGCTTGAGTAGCAAGAGAACTTGTACGCTAGATGGGTCGCTCAAAAACAGGAAGCCCGCACCTGTGAGCTAGATGAGGCCCGCACGCAGAGGGCCAATGCGTAAGCTCCTCATCTTCCTACTGACTTTCGCTAATCTTCTACAGTATCGAAGAGAGATTGACCCAAGCAGGTGCGTTTCTATCCGGGTCGTTGCTCAACAGATGCATACCTATCTCTCGTTACAGGATGGGGTCCAACTTTGGAAAACATGAATTGGTTTGAAAGAGGAGAGTTTGAGGAACACACGTTGGTCAAGCAAGCCCGGCCCCTCACCGACCGAAGTAAGCCCGTCTAATGCATATCCACTCCCGTTCAATTCTTATTATATACCAAGTCTGGAATAATATTGCAGCACAGATGATGGACCTCATGCACAAGATCCGGGACAGTCAATTGGAGAGAGAACTTCAGACTATTATCCGCACCCGCCGCAGGGTCTTTGTCCAGGTAGTCAATGACTATGCCAAGACCCAGCCAGTCGACGCCGTTCTCCCTTCGCCCGCTGATTTATACCTCATGGAAACCGTTCGTCCTATTAAAGAAATGATTGAAGACTCTCCGGTCGACGTGGAATTCTCCCCGTCTCACCTAACTAAATTTATTGACCAGCTGCCCCAATTATGCGAAGAATGGAAAGTTGCATGCACCGCTAAACTTCTGGACATCTACAATGCTGGCATGTCCAAGGGCAAACCGGCGAACGAGGACGTCCTATCTTTAGCTAAAACCATCTTTATTTGCAGAACCTGTGCCCATTGCGCCTCATACCCCCACATCTTAAACCATCGGTGTGTCTCCCGAGCGCATAGGCTGTTCCTGCAATTCGTCGTCCTCGGCGAAGACTTGCAAGTCGCAGAGGACTTGCAGAGTACGAATTGGTTGCAATTGGCTCACAAAACTCTACTTTGTGCTCCGAAGTACATTTCCATGGCAGCTGAAGTTGTTTATATTTGTGGGTTCGACCCGGATGTAGCGACGCATGATGACCTTGATAACCGGCCCTTCGTGCTCGCTTGCAATTCGCGTTCGGGCGTCGACCTGATGGGCTGGAGGCGCGCGGTATGTAGAATATTTGTCCCACTGGAACACCAACCGACTTCTCTTCTCCAGGTCATGGTTTCCTGTGAGGTGGATCATCACACTGACCAGTGGACGAAACTCGAGATGGATGAGATTCAGGGCCTTGACGAGGTTATGAAGGAAGAGGAACTGCTTTACTATATCCACGGAGAGTCGTCTTGTGTCTGTACTCATTGTCGGGACGCGTTAGTGTCTGATGCAATTGTCGCCCACATGATTCGGTAGGTTTCTCGTCGCTTGTTCTTCCGATTTTTTTTTGCTGAATGATTGGATGAATAGCCACAAGCGCGATGAACCAGTTGCGAGGTCGGACTTCTGGGTTCATCCTGACAACCCATACAACGCCGTTTTCTCTTACACCCTTCCTGATGAGGACCTGATATAGCAACTAACGCAAGCCCAAGGTTAATCCTCATTTCTCGCCTGTATTACTTCCACTTCTCCTAGTCATAAGTTTCGCCCATACTGCTTATCGTTTGTATTTAGATAATCCGCTTTCGCAGTACCTCAAAGCCGGGCGACGTCGATGGATGTTCGCTTAGTGCATAATTCTAAATTTCCCCCTTAAGTCTTCCGTTGGTCTTGTTCACAAGACATATGTGTAGAAGCCAAACACCGTTAAGATCTTGCCAGGCGGTGTAGATAGTCTCTTGACAACCAACGATGTCAACCTCGCCATGGGCTGGCGAGCGGACAAGTGGCCATAAAGGGAGGCCCGACAACACAAAAAGCCCAACGTCTAACGGGAGACAATTCTGACACAAGGATCTCATGCAGTCATAGTTCAATGCCTATGATATTTGCGAGGGAAGTAGCCTTCAGGGTGTTCCGATAAGGGACAGTGGGACCGCCACAACAACCCTAAGGAGGGAGGGATCTATTCGGCTCATAGCCTCCTTGAACTGGGAAGGATCGGACGTTCTACGGCAGGTCAGGATACCACCAAGGTCGAACATGACACCCTGGTACCACCCTGATGCCTCCAGCCGAATAATACACAACGGTTGATATACGGTACTTTTAGGCTTGGGAGCTCGCGGGCGCCGCGTACCTACAGCGTCATTATCACGGGATGCAGTGGGAGTCTGGAAGGAAGAACGTACAAAGGATAAAGATACAACAGGCCAACAAAAAGCTATGTTTGCTCGGCAATAACAATTTTCTTCCTTTCTGCTTTGGGTTTCGATTCTCCGGCTCTGGTATGTTTTCTCCGTCTCCCTTCCTTGACCCTTTGAGCTTCCAACATAGTTCTCTTAAGTTTCGCAGCGGAGTACACGGGCTTAGGTAGGTGTCGGTGTCTGCAGTGCAAGCGAATTGGTTATCTGAAGACGGCACTAAGAGTCTAAACCAGACATACCTCAAAACTTTGTTAACTTCCTTGTCCATCTTCCACCTCTGCTTCAGGCTGTCTCTGTATTCAATAGCGGCACGTTCGCGTGCGGTAATAATGCCAAGCTTCTCAGAGGCTTTGGCTTTCCAGATTCGAACGTTGCCGTCGTCAGAGCCTGATAGCACGAAACGTGCATCCGCTGAAAAAATCGTCGAAGAGACTCTACAGAGCAAACATGAGCAAGATGGGGGCATCGGAGAAGGCATCACAACACACCTTTGCATGCGCTTTGTATGATACACTTCGGGTGCGGTTCCTCTCCCTTCTTGCCATATCCGAACAGTCCTATCCCATCCACCACTTACAAACTCCGTACCTGTTGGCGACCAATCGCACGACATAACTGCCGAAACGTGACCTTTGTAGATTTGCGAGGGTGTGGAGAGATGTCGAATATCGAATGTGTAGAGGTTGTGATCTTCGGACGCAAGGAGGAGAAGAGTTGGAAAAGTTGGAGACCATGAGAGGGCATTTGAGCGCATCTATTGTATGTTAGCAAAATGTGCTTTATTGATCATGGTTCCGGATGCGAGTCCCCTGACCTGCATCACGACTCGTCGCTCGGCTTTGCCTGTTCGGATATCATAGAGAGTAAATGTTCGATCTGAGCCTACGCTGGCAAGTATTGATGTTTCACTGAGATTGAAGCGGATGGCTGATATTGTTTCAGTGGATGTAGGGAAGGTGAGATTGGAGACGGGTGAGCTCCTAGTAGAGTGACATGAGTGAATGAAATGAGGTCCAAGACGTGAAATATATGTACTTGGTTTCATCCCATATTTGGACGAGGTTGGAGGCCGTGGCGAAGAGGCCGTCAGAACGGTGATGATCTATTGAGCTATGGCGGAGAGGTTAACATGGAACGGAGCAATAGAGGTAGATATTCACGTACTTGAAGGCGGATTTGCTTTGAAAAACGGCTACCGGTGTTTGATCCTAACAAAATATTGGCCGAAGGTAAAGAGGCTCGGATTCACACTCACATTTGAGTTTTCCACTGACCATAGTTTCACTGTACGGTCAACGCCACAACTTAGAAGTCTATCTTCTGAGAAACACAGGCCCGACACCTTGCCCTTGTGGGCTTGGGGTATTCGCAATAGATGGGAACGTAGCGAGAGGTTGTGCACGATAACACCTAGTCGCGAGGTTCAGAATTCAGCTAAAGCTGAAGCTTGAGAAGAGACGTACACACCTCCATCCCAACTACCACTTGCCACAGTTGTCAGCGAACCTGGTTTCTTCACTAGTACCTCAATGGCATCGACATGGCCCTCCAAGCTGTCTACAAACGGCTTGGCAAATATTTTGTCCATCTTTGCGGCGTTCACTGCACGTATACGTTCCCGAGCTCGCGCAAAGGGATGCATGTTCGGATTTAGATTTCGCGAGACGGGGGCAGGATCGCCAGGCCGCGTAGGAAGATGCTCTGCTGGAGCATGCTGAAGTACGGAGATTTTCTACAAGCAATAAAATATATGAAAATTGCGTAGAATATGTTGCTCAACTTACAACCATGCTCTACGCCGTCCGCGGGCAATGAGGAAAATGATGCATATGGTGCTGCTGGCGCTAGTTTCTGAATCCATACCTGGGCGCTTAGCTGAAGGACACCTCTCTCCCTCCGTCATGGCTGCGTACTTCTTTGGCTCCGCAATTGACGTCGATATCAAGCTCGAGGGCGAGGATGCTCGTAAGCAAGTGGAAATGAAGACGGACAAAGAGAAAACCATATCATGTCCCGTATACTATGACGGCGAATCCATAACCGGCCAAGTGACAATACGAGTTCGAGACGGGAAGAAGACTACACATGAGGGAATTAAGATTGAGTTCGTTGGATGCATAGGTATGCTCGGATTTCATTGACCTATTGCGCGCAACCGCTGAGCGCGAATGTTCCCAAGAGCTGTTCTACGACCGGGGTCATCACCATGAATTCCTGTCCATTTCGCAGGAGCTTGCTGCGCCCGGAGAGATGCGACAGGCACAGACGTTTGAATTCAATTTCAAAAATGTCGAGAAGCAGTTTGAAAGTTACCAAGGAATTAATGTGAAGCTACGGTAGGTTTGCAGACACTGCGCGCAGCTCTGACGTTCATCATTGCTCTACTAGGTATTTTGTACGTGTAAGCTTATCCAGGCGGATGGCGGACGTAACAAAGGAGAAGGATATATGGGTTCATTCGTTCCGTATGCCACCCGACTCGAACAATGCCATCAAAATGGAAGTTGGTATCGAGGACTGCCTGCACATCGAGTTTGAATATAATAAGTCCAAGTGAGTACAACACAAGCCCTATTCTGCCAATCAGTATCTGACTTAAGGTATGCAGATATCATCTCAAGGATGTCATCGTTGGCAAGATATACTTCCTCCTGGTACGAATCAAGATAAAACACATGGAACTTTCAATTATTCGTCGGGAGACGACCGGGTCACCACCAAATCAATACAACGAGAGTGAAACAATCACCAAGTTCGAGATTATGGATGGTGCTCCAGTGAGAGGTATGCCTATGTCTGCTGCAGCTAATGCTATGGATTTTCATCCGGACTGTAGGTGAAACCATCCCCATTCGACTCTTCCTGGGTGGCTTCGATCTCACGCCGACATTCCGAGACGTGAACAAGAAGTTCAGCACTCGTTATTATCTGAACCTTGTCCTGGTGGATGAGGAGAACCGGAGATACTTTAAACAACAGGTGAGCATCCTCTACACCCCCTTCTATTTGTCTTCTTTCTTTCTAACGTCTTCATCAGGAAATCACTGTTTTCAGAATACCAGAGGTTCGTTGCCATCCTTTCGCTGTCCTTTGCCTGGTACTCACTAGCCAATAACAGAACTAATATGCTTCGTCGCCTAGTTACCCTCTCTGTATCTTTACTTACACCACTTCTATATCTGCACGGACCCACACCTCATTATCTCTCGGCCTGATTGCCCTGCACCCTCGTGCAAGACGACGCAGCAACCTGGTCGAATTTGTCAATGTGGTATTACAACGCATGAAGTACAAAATTGTCGAGAAAAACAACAAAATTCGACAAAAGTGGAAACCCATAGGCAGCATAATGAAGTGTCACCCAAATTTCGAAATCGAAAAGTAAATTTGGGGCGGTAGGTATAGGTAACTAGATAGAACCGACGCTGGTCCAGCAAACGGGCCTGGGCCGCAGCAATTCTACGTGGAGGCCGCTAATCAGATACTTATAAAAACGCATAATGTATCATCTCCTCTATCGGCGAGAAAACGGATTCCGCCCAGTAATGGGACTATCATCCTCGAAAGCCAAGACTTCGGAGTCCCTCAAGACACCACGGCCGTATTCTCGCCGTACAACTCGATCTCTGTACTCCTCAGCAGCCGTCTTTGCCATCACGCCGCCCGCAGCGAACGACATCCTCTTCGAGTTTCGCAAAAGATTGTCGGTAGGCAAGGAACTGGCTGTCGGCGGGACGGTTTCAATCGACATGTGCATACTTGCCCTTGCATGTTGCGCTCGCACGGGTGTAGGGGTGCTCCTTCTAGGTGCTCGTCCAATACTCTTGATCCTCGGTAACTGCACCCTACTCGCCTTCTGAATCTCAAATTCAAAGTCCTTAGCGTTCGACGGAGTCCTCAACCAAGGTATCGTCATCGCATCCTTCTGCAGCCGCTCCCTCAGCTCTTCCACAGCGAACTCATCTATTTCGTTGTGTGTGGAAAGGTCTGAGCGTTTCGAGTCGGCCCGTCTGAGAGAGCTGTTGCGTTTCTTCATCTTCCACATAGCATTGAAATCGCCTGACTTGCCCGTATTGAGCGCAGCCGAGTATCTCCCATCACCGTCATCACTGTGTGGAACAATCACGTCTACACCCGTGATGCCATCATCACCGAACGGATTGGGAGTGATCGCGCTGTTCAAGGACTCGGGGAAGGCGCTCTTTGGCACATCAAGTGGGGCGCGATCGTGATTGTTGACGGCGTTGCTGACGGCGTTGCCAGGGACCGCGCGGCCAACAGTCGTGTCGACGGTAAGCATCGTCGGTGATACAGGCGGTGGTGGCTTCCTCTTCAACGAGTTACTAGTTCTTAGTGTCATCTGAGAATAAGCGGAATGGGTGGAGTCTGAATGGCCCGTGTCTGATTCCGGTACTCTGTTGGGTTCTACGTCGGTCTTGATGGGGCGTAGCGGCGATGGTGAAGGAGCATTCGACCTCGTTCTGACACCATTGACGTGACTGATAAGAGTACGCGTGGAAGACCCTCCCTCGTTGTCAGAGGACGAATAATGTCCTCCTTCACTACTGGTAGCACCAAATGTCAACGTTCGTTGGGGACGCGATGGCAAACCAGCGACGCTGATATCATCACTTCCCGCGCGTGCGTAGGGATGTCGCTGGCCATTAAACCACGGTTTCACCAAACGGTCACTCAACGCGCTGTCGTTCCGCGAGAGTTGTTGTTGTCGAGCCACGGGAGGAGGACTAGCAAGAGACCTCCGTAATAACAACGATGGCGTGAAGCTGGGGTCCTCCCCACCTCGTCCGCCTCCCCTCGTGAGGGATGGTGGTGGAGGAGGTAAGAACGAGAATACGGTGGACGCATGACTGGATGAATAGGGTGGGTTTTGAATGATTGAAGGCGAGGGCAAGGGAGGCGGAGATGATATGTTGTACGAGGTGGCTCGCGATGGGGTAGGGGGGTTGGAGAACGAGAGACGGGACATGAGATCGTCTGTAGACGGACGAGGTCGATGGTTGTCGTCTTGAAGATTGCCACTCGAGTCAGAGTAGACGATCGATACGGGTGGTCTCTCCGTCCCTCCGCGATAATACCTCACGAGGTCCGATGGGGAAATAGCCCTCGAAGCAATACTCTCCGTTATCTCCTGAGGGGAAGGTATCCATTCGCCGCTCAACCTCATCAACAATGTCGGTACTCCCGATTCCATCTTACGCACAGTAACGCGTTTAGAATTCTCCGAGGCGCGGAGGCGAGTGAATTCTTCCATGGTCGGCTGAGGTTCCGGAGGGAGGGACGTTGGGGTGGGCAGAGGTGTATTGTAAGGAGACGACTTCTTCCTTAGGACGCGAGGGGTTTTGTATTGAGATGGAGGAATGGGATTGTTGTACAGATATCGAGATGTGGGGGCATTCCTTGGTACGGCATTTAAAATGGAAGTGTCTGGAAGAGGACGGAAAGACGACGCAGAAGGCGATAGCTGACGAAAGGTACTGTAACGAGGATTGATGCTCAGCATTGGTTGGTGACGTTGTCGAGCTTCCTTGTTACGCATAATCTCGTTGCGGACGTCGCCAAAATCCTCTACTACGTCCAACCTGAATCAAAAGGTCCTTGATTCAATCCCGACTATGGAGAGAAATGCAATAGACGTGCATACCCTTTTGCTAGCCCAATAATGATGAATGCCCTGCTCAGCATCCTCAATATCCTCCTTACAAGCGCAACGCCAAATCCCCCCGTAGTCACGAACCCCACAACAGTCTCAATGGCTCCCAACTTCAAACCACCCGTGACCCACGCAGTACCCTTGTACAAAATGATCTTGTCCTCATTCGCCGATATACCCTGTTCCCCGTACCCATAACGGGGATCACCAAACCTGTATGAGGTGTCAGATTCTTCTTTGGAGCGCTGGGAGATGAGAGCGCGGATAAGACGGTAGAAGGCGAGAGAGAAGGTTAGGGCTTGGTAGGAGGTGAGGAGGGTTAATGTGGTGTTGGTGAAGAAGCTCCAGAGTGTGAAGGCTGAGTTATTGCGGAAGCCAATGCGGACAGGTCTCGAACTCCCTAGTATCATCGAGAAGCATGGCTCACACTCTTTAGCCATCTTCACAGAGACAACACAAGACAATCACTCACGGTATTGAACGCCTAAGAATGACCCCAGCTCATTAGTGACTACGATTGCTGGAATGAAGCACAAGAGCGTCGTTTGTACAACGTATTGAAATTTCTTGGGCAGGACGTTGATCAATTCCTTGCGTGTGAAGAGAAAGACGAAAGTGGTGTAGAGGAACAGAGGGATGGATGATGTGGAAGCTAGAAATCTGTCTACACCTTCGAAGACGGGTAGATGATCCCGCACGCTGGGGAGAACGTGAAGCAAGAGATCTAGGATGGTGAGAACGAAGTAAACGTAGCCTTCGGCAGCAAGGAGGAGATGATGCCTGTACGAAGGAACACGTAAGGCCGTTGCTGGGAACCAGAATCCAGAGACGAGGTACGTACCAGCCTGACCCCCAATTTGTAAAAATGAGAGCGGTAGAGAATACAAGCTCGAGACCGGTTGGGATGACCAGTACGCCGGATTGTATTTGAGTGGAACTCGCACAGCGAAGGATAGAAGCAGCGGAGAAACATGGTGTTATGTCCATTTAATCGATACTGCCTGGCTCGGGGAGCGGGAAGATCAAGAGTGCATTTCCAATGTTCCACAGCGGCCGAGTCAATCGAGGAGATGACGGAAGCTGACGATTCGGATAAGTAAATGAAGCTGGTTTGGGTCCCCACCGGAGAAACGAAAGTCGAATGAATGAATATGAAATGAATGGCTGACTAGCAGGCCTGGCTGCTGCTGATGGTACAACAAATCCGACCAGCGTCCGAGAGATCCTGTGAGGCAGGAAAAGAAGAGCGGGAGAAAGAAAGAAACTGAGGGGATGGGAAAGAGAGTGAGCAGGCGACTATTGGATGACGATGTAGACGCACCGGTTGCCAGAAAGCATTGCTAGATTGGGTTGTGGTAACATCAGCACCGTTGCTACCCTTCCGGACCTGGCAATAATAGATATTCAATGGACCTGACCAAAAGGCGCCAAATGAATGTTCATCATTTGTGGTGCAGCAACATATATCGTTCCGTGAGATGAGAGTTGGCGTCGTTGTAACCTAAAGAGCGCACAAGAGCGGTAAGAGCATCAAGCTGAGGCTGTCCTCGTGTCAGGACGTACGATCATCTCCATTCAGGGCTGCTGGAATCAGACAGGGTTTACATAACAACATAATTGACGACGCTGCCAACGGAAATTTGTGTGCCAGCAGCGTCATGAGTCCTCTCTCTCCAGAAATCCAAGACCACCCGCCTTCACCTTGTTCATAAAACTTTCATACCACTTCCCAATCAGCCCCACAGGTACCATGGCGTCGGGCGCAAACCCTCCAGGTCCTCCACCAACAAAGCTCGACAAGTAGTTAACCAGGTGCTTCACTATACGTTCCGCAAGCAACGTTGATTCCCTTGTGAGATCTTGGTTTGTTGGTCTGACGAGCGCGGAGGGGAGGCCGGAGACTTGGGCTTGGATTTGGGAAAGAGGTTCGATGGCAAGGCCGAGGATGGCCGTAACATCTGCCGCCGGACTGCCCTCGGCTAGTGACGAAGAAGTGAATGCGCTCGGATTCGCGGTATTAGTTGCGCTTGAGGTGAAGGAACCCCTCAGACGGAAGATTGCCGAAGGTTTCTCGTTTGATAACCTAGTAAACTGATGAGCCATGCGTCGTATATGTTCCGGAGTCTGGTACTCACATCCCCAGCAACTGAAACCCTTTTCCGGGCCAGTAAAAGTGCACCGACGCGCCATATCCATCCGGGAACGGTACTACAAGATTCAATTCAATTCATCATTCCCGAAAACCAAGAACCACCAACACTCACCTGTTCCCAACAGAAACACGCTTATATGATTGATTGTACCCGCACTAGGCAACTCGAAATACGCATGGGTCTCATCAACTTGTTGGAGATTCGTCTGGAGCAAACGGCCTGCTACCACACACCCGAACATGTTTTGATTCGCCGGTGAGTTGGATGGTGATGGTGATGTCGGGTAAATGATCCTTGTGATGTAACCAGCGAAGCGAGCGTTGTGTTAATCAGAAAGTTGAGTTGTGGCCTGCCACAATTTCGGTGGTCTCATATAGTAGCTGGTTGTGGTCTCATACTAGCTGTGGTGCGTCGCACGAACATCCTCGAAAATTCCATCACATTGGGCGCTTATGCGCTGTTACTGTTGCCCTTCATTTCCCTGTTACAAACATCCGGAGCATTCAGATAGGACAGAAGGATCCTTGCAAAGAGATTGGCATTGCCATTCCGTACGCGCAGAAAAACATGACTTTCAAATGCTCACGGACTTTTCTGAAGTCTTCACGACTTAGCCCCTATTCAAATGGATGTCACGTGTCGGCGTCAACGCACTCCAGTCTCCAGATCCAAACTCGTCGCCTTTTTCCCTCCCATCATCGATACGGCAGACCAAAAACTGCGATGCTCGTCCCGTACAGACACTCCTTTCGCAGGACGTGTCAATATAGCGAGCGGGTTAAGGTCTGAGTATTCTAGTCCTCCTCGATTGGTCCTAGCCGGATCTGGTTGTAATCAACCATGTGTCGCACCAGAAATCCACCCGATCTCATCAGAATGCCCAAAGACCACTTCCTTGGAAGTTGGGAGGGTACGGCGATGGTCGTTGGTTTGAAAGACGACACGAGGACTGGGTGGTGCTTTATCTGCTCTGCTGTGGCTCGTCGGACCATACTATTGGTATGCGGCGGTTCATATTGTTGAACGCTACAGGACCTGTCTGGGCTTTTAACTCGGAGAGATCTCCCATAGCTGCACGTATCTCCTGTGGTATGAGGGGCCTAATGCAGACACCTCATAAAAATGCTGATGGCTCAACATTTCTGTGGGCAAACTTCCAATTTCCCTCCAGAGGCTATGCACCACAAGGGCTAATACATGCCGATATCGGTACTTCAGCTCCTCAGGTTCTTGTCGTCTCGATGTCGTTCATCTTGCCTAGGTCGAGTCTGACCCGGCATCAGCCTCTGCCACAGGTGATTTGCATACACAAGGAGTCTTCGTGACTGGTCTTCAATGATGAGCTTTGCGCAGATATTCACCGCCCTTCAGTGCACTTCGCAGTACACAATATCTCGCTGGCTTTTGTGCCAGCAATTGTGGAACTCGATTCAGACTACTCTTGGTCTGCCATACCTAATTTTTTCTTTGGCTATCCTATTCGATGGGATTTTCGACGCTCTTCTGATGTTTTCTTGTGGTTGTCAATGTCATTTGTACTGATTTCTACTCTCTGTGTGCGAGGGCTGCATCAAGTCTGTGGTTTCAACAATTTGTCGTCATCAGCAAGCTTGTAGGCAAGTTATCAACTTATGTTCATCAGCCCACGGAGCTTACGCAGCGACCATCTTATTAGTCTCCTGATATATTGCTCAGACTTGCCAACGGTACCAGCAGCTGTATTGGACTCATCCCTCGACGATGTCATCCGATGCGTCTCACGACTTCGTACGCTCGGTCCACCGATGCGCACTTGCTTAAATGTCCCGTATAACTGCGCCCTTACCTCAGGGAACTGGGTGCCTGGATCCAATCATCTAAACCTGGGTGTAATGGTAGTCATTTAGCCGTGTTGTTCTCTTAGACCATGTTCACAACGTAGTTTGCGTGCCCCATCCATCCTGGTTCACTCGGGATCGCTGCGAAGGCCAGGTTCTTGAATCATAGCTCAGACGTTGACTTCCGAACCGCCTACCGAAAGAAATGCGAATACGAGTTTATGCACAAACACACCCGAACCTCTAGCATGGCACATATGATAATGCAGAGAGTGAATTCAGGCTATGAGTGATATCGATACTGATGAGCATATGGATTCCGCGCACACACATGATTGTTTGGCCAATCCCCCGCGTCCTAACTCAGAAAGCTTCCCTATATAAGGGCTCCCGTCTCACCATCACCCACGGCAGGCCAAAGACTGCGATACTCGCCCCGTACAGACGACCTTTTTGCAGGATTACGTCCATCTCGCGAGCGGGACTATTGTCCGAATATTCTAGTCCTCCTCGACCGGTCCTTACCAGGCCGTGCTGCAATAAGCCCAGTGCCGTCGCATCGTTCATGAACCCGAAGACCTTTTGCTTGCGAGGGCTCTGCGATGCGGTTGGCCATTGTGCCTCGGCACGAGGACTGGGTTGTGTTGTCCCTCTTGCTGCTCATCATCCGCCCTAGTATCGGTACGCTGCATTGTTCAGAGGACGGTTGGTTTTGTGCTGCCCCCTCTGACATGTTGCATGTCTTTTCGCGGTGGCTCCACGGCAGGATGGGCTATAATCCACCCTGTTTGGCGAAACATATAAGTCCCCGTGCGATTCCTCCTCCTGAATCCAGCTGCTAGATTACTGCTTGCTATGACGGTTCCCGCTCGGGTTCTCGTTAGTTCAAGTCCGTCGGCGTCCCTGGCATTCAGCCAGCTATGCACCACATAGCTTTAGGATGATTTCTCATTGGAATCACCCTGTTCTCCAACGGTTCCAGTCGACCGCATGCGCACCGGTCGGCCACCTCCGTGAACCGTCATCTCCAACCCTACCCACCGCAAGAGATTTTCGTACACGAGAAGCCTTCAATGGCTGGCCACCGATGACCTGGAGGGTATTCACTTCCCTTTAGCGCACTTCGCAGTACGCAGTCGGCTCTGTATCGAGCCTCGACCGCGCAACATAATTCGGACACTCTTAGTCTGCCGTGCTCCAATTTTTTCCACCCATGCTCTCATTCGCTGAGAGTTTCGACCAAGTTTTATGTATATTATGACTGTATGTCCAATAAATGCCATAGCCCCTGCTGTTGTCACGTTCGCATTACCCATCTTGGTGGTCTCGACCATGGATGAGAGAATACGCTGTGTTGCGAAGGAATTGCTGGAGGCTAGTCAGGCTATTCTGCAAGATCCAAGTGGGGACTGTACTGGTGATTGGCTATGAATCTAGACACTATGTACGTCTGAAAGATAAAAATTATGGGCGGGTTGAATGTACACCATTAGGGAGGGGACATAATATAGTTCTACGAAACAAACGATCAGGAGCCGAAAATAAAGGTTATTAAGGGCCTGTTCGGCAACAGATACCGATACATTTGGTGCATTTGTGTGTGAATATATTTGGTTCGTGAGAAATATACGGCGTCAAATATTTCTGAATATTTAGTACCACACGCGCCCATGCCTTCTACACACCGTTTGCTCGCCAGAAGTATCTGTCGCGGTGTAGCCAGTTGCAGTGCTCCTAATATTACCTCCTGGGGCTTGAAATAGTTATCACTGTTGTCGATAGAGGCTGCCTGAGTGTAGGAGATAACAATATCTTCAGATTTTGCATCTTAGTTGAGAGTATATTTTCTTTGCCTTCGGAGTGGGAGATTGGTGGAAAAGGAAGCAGGTCGTGGTGTGTGGACCATTTGAAACTTGTCAGCGAGAGGTAGTGGTGAGCGGTACACGCAGTTGGGGAGAAATTTGGGAGAAATATTTGCGAGTACTAGCGCATCCGAACAGGGTATATTTTGAATATACCGGTAAGTAGAATTTTACATGTACTATTTCTATATAAGGTAAATATATACCGGTATATTTGTACCGGTATCTGTTGCCGAACAGGCCCTAAGGTAAGTCTGTGACGGGGATTGTGAGGGAGAAGGTTGTTGAAAATGGATTGTCAGGATGGACCCAGAAATCACTCCTTGAGATGGGATCGGGATGGTGTCTATTCCAAAGAGCATGATCAGCAAGCTCGAGTTGAACGAGGAAGGAACATACTCTGCCATATGCTCCACAAGGATACACGATGGTAACCACTCCCGACAATGCACACAAACACACAGAGACTGAGCTTCAGTGTAATATTGCACTTCCGAGGTCTCCCAATGATCAGGAATTTGATCACCTTGCAGTCGAGTCCATGGGACGGAATGAAGTCCGCAGGCAACCTGGACCTGATACAATAAATATGGATGGATGGTTTCGCTGACAGTCAAGTGCGACACACCGCTCGCTTCCAGTCCATGATCCTCGTCTCCCCAGGCGCACCATACTCAGAGCGCAAGAGGACAGGGCCCTGGCTTTCTAAGTCGTCGCGTGTCGCCGTTTCTGGGTCAAAGCCACAAGCCGTAATGACCGAGGCGGCCAATGCGATACTTCCCGAGTCCCAGGCCAGACGGTCGGATGACATCATCATCCAATTCGAACTCTCCAGGTCTTCAGCAGCGCGAAACAAATCATCGTCGGGGAACTCCAGCGCGTCAATCGGGTACGAAAAACAGAGGTGGGACAAGATCTGAGGATAACTGACGCAGCTTCTACACGATTTGCAAGTGAACATGGTTTTGGCCAAATGGAGGATGCTTTGGTCAGCTTCGTCGCGCACGCCGGGTGATGATTTTCCAGAAGTATAGATGTCTAGCAACTTCGCATTACACATAGACGTCCATTCCTCACACAACTGGGGGAGGTTAATAGTGAATTCAATCAAGTCAGATAGGGAGAAATCAACGTTGTTTGCGGGGTCTTCAATCATTTCTTTGATGGGGCGGAGACTTTCCAGGTAATACAGGTCGGCAGGCGAAGGAAGGACGGCATCAACGGGCTTGGTCTTGGCATAGGTATGGACCACTCCTACAAAGATTCGACGACGACTGCGAAGGAGGGCATCGTGCTCTCTCTTTAATCTATTCTGACGGAATTTGCACATGAGCGCCACCAGCTCAGACTCTATGTTTTTCCAGACTGGAAGCAAGCACAGGCTAGATATTAGACAAGGGAGAATAAGATACTGTTGAAACTGGGCTCACTTCGGTCAGTGAGCGCCCGACGTTGCCTTACTAAAGGGTGTCCGTTAAATTCATCCATTTCTGAGAGAAGCATATTGTTCAATGTATCGTTCCATCCTGAACGAAAAGTCAATGTAGAAATATATGGTTGAGCATTGGTGACGAACGAACCAGCTTTGGTCATCCTTTGCCTAATGCTAAGGGGGTGATCAGGGAATGGGTGCTACAGGTAACTAGCATGCGACTCACGCAATGGCACGAAGAGTGCGCTGCTGTTCCCCTTGAACCGTGCGTGACAATCGTTGCTCAGCATCCCATATGAGGTAGGTTTGGACCCACTAGGAGCGGTATTAGTAAACTGAGCATCAGACAAATAGGAATCATACTTTGTTCATGTTGTCGACTGCCTGCCTCTGAGATTTAATGAAATCTTTTGTGTTGCCGACACGTAGGATAGCAAGCCGAAGGGCATCCAAGTCCACTCGGAGCCAAGCTGGCTTCCGACCTAAACAACGAGCAGGTATTTAGGCGTGGCCTCCGTGGTGAAAGGAGACTACACTACCAGCTCTCAGCGTCAAGCCGTATGTATGAAGGAGGCCCCAAGAATCAGACTCCGTCGGATTTAGATACTTTTCGACAAAGTCGCGCACAGTGTCGGTATACCAGGGGTCCAAAATTACTCTATATTGGAGTGAGTAAAGGGTCACAGAATAGAAATAGACATACTTATCAGATACACATTTATTGCAATACCTTATATACCGCGGCGGGAAGCTGTGTGCAGCTCGAGGGGCATTGCATTCCTACTGGCGAGTTTAGACAGCGATGCACAAGAGGTAAAGAATCATACCTGGCAATTTGTTGTGAACATGAAATTCGCATATAAGGGCTCTGAGACGCCTTCAGGGCAATTCGGTAGGTCTGGAACGTTGGCGCGAGCACCCTTCCACACAGTCAAAGCTGACCGCCGAATCAGCATAGAACGGAGGGCCCTAGTAGTTCTTGCCAGATGCAATAGATCGAGAGGAGTAAGCATCTCGAAAATCTATTGGGTGTCAGCCTGAGGTAGACGCCAATGAATCTAGTAGGCCAGCTCACCTCAAACAAGATGTCGAGAGGCATATCCGGAAGCTTGCTGAGCTTCCCCTTCCTCTTGGTCATGATATGCTTTCTGGATTTGTCGCGTCTGCACACGTCGCTCTTGAGGCGTTTAGCAGGTCGCGAGGTCTCAGGCTGAGAGCTGTGTGAACCATGTCCTGCCACGCATTCCTCCTGAAAACGGCCCCCCGCCGCAGTCTTCAAGCGGCTTGATCGTCGAAGGGCTACGGACGACATGTGATGGAGGGGATGCAGAAGGCTGAGGCCCAGGGAGCGCGGCGGCGATGTGGATACGCGCCCTCCTTTAAGTCACGTGGTATCAGGGGCAGAGCAGCAACTGCTGCCTTCGTGGACTCCCAACTGAGCAAACATATCCGTTTATAAAATGGTCGGGGTAGGTCTCAGCGCAAGGACGTCACCTAGGCCCAAACGAAACTTCGCCTTGCGTCCATACGCCGGCACCATGTACTTCAGAACGCTTAGCCATGCCAAAGAATTGAACTTCCATTTTTTTTGCGACGGGTAAACGCTCAGCAGTATACTGACTACGTGGGTATGAGATACCGTCGTCCACTAATGACAGATACGATGATAGAAATACTAGAAAGCAGTACGGATAGGATGGGTAACGCTAGACAAGGGATAGGGCCCTAGGGGGTTGAGGAGGCATTATGGGAGTGCTAGATAGGTGGAATGATGGAAGGGACGGGGAGGATGATGAATTGAACGAACGGAGGGTTTGTATGTACTGAGAAAGCTGCGAGGTTATGTATGCACGGTGAATTGAGGGGCGGTATGGACATGAAAGCAGAGTATTATATCATCGGTGAAGAGAGAAATGCAATGGAGGAATCATGGAATGATGATTGATGATTGATGCGGATGTGAATGAAACAAGATATATAGATGATTGGATGCACAAAGGAATGAGTAAGAATGGGCGAGATGGGATTGCGCACAGCAAAGCAAACCAGGTGACGGTAACGACTAATTTGTACATTTGAACTGAAAAAATTGAATGCTCGATTGATTAATGGATCAGAAGGCGTGAAGGGGATGATTGGGTGGATTCGGGGTAGAGATCGAAACGACGAAGGGCTCGGGAAAGACACGAAGCAATCATGATAACGATGAGCAGGGAGGTTCAGAAGAGGGGGAAAACGTTAGAAGTGCGCGGCGTCAACCGTATCAGAAACGTCCATGGAAGAAAGGGTGGAAGACTGAACTGGAGCCGAGCCGAGTCGAGAAGAAGTTCGGGATGTCGATAGAGTCAGCGGAGGAGTCGGTGTGGACACATAAGACAGATAGGACATGGGCGCTGCGAGATTAACGCGAGGTAGACGAGAGAAATAGCCAAGGTTTTCCTCCTCGTGTGACCGTTCAGGATCATTGTCTCGGAGGAACTTCATTGTCAATCGACTGGACCCCGAATGAAATCCAACGAGGATCGACCGATTTGACTCAGGTCACCAACGCCTCGAAAAACGCCATCATCGACAGTCGACACGGATAAGGCCCTGCCCGAGTCCAGAGGTATTGACAATCCAATCATCGTCCGCGGGGGTCATCCCCATCATATACACTGGGGTAGGGTGCTGTTTACGACCGCGTGTGGGTGAGGGTACATGAATCTTGATAGGCAGATCCATCCCAAGAGTGAACTCCTGAGCATGAGCAGCGGGATAATCGTAAACACCCATATCCACATCCATGTCCGAGTATACTTGTCGCCGATCCAAATCCATACCCACCCTTCCGCTCTCCAATATATCGGCGGAAGGAATTGGGGGCGGGGGTAACGACTTGAGTGGTTGACAGAGAAGCGAAGAGGAGTCAAGATGCTGTTGGGGTTGCGGGCAAGGATGTAGAAGTGCTGGCGGAGGTGGCGACGGGGTACGGGGAAGGCAAGATGAGGCAGACGACGGAGAGGGGGGGAACTCCGTTTCCAAAATGGAGGCGTTGTCGAAACGTCGGCGCTGCATCATACTGCTGGTGCGCAGTCGGGGTCGAATATGCGGGGTATCGAACTCGACTTCAAAGCCTTCACTGCCAATGACCATCTCCTGATCCGAGGCCTCGAACGCTGTGCGTCGATGCATACCCTCCTCCAAGTCAACACCAAACTCCAGACCGAATTCTCGCGAGACGAAAACCTGGTCATCATCAACCTCCCCTTCGTTCTCCTCCAGCACTGGGAACAACTTTGGACCATCACTGAGTCGCAGTCGACTGACGCCTTCCGAGAGCCTTGACTCGTAATCCGGATCCAACTTCCTATCCTCCATGAAGGCATCCAGATTCACCGGAGTCATAACTAGGTCATACTCCTCGCAAGTCCATGATGTCTGCGCCAAACGGGAGCTCCTGAAAGGCATCGACAGGCCAATATTGCGACTGCTATGGTGAGCGCCACCAACAAGGCTTCGGTTCAACCAAGCTCGTCGCCTTGAACGAATCTCCAACATAGCTTCATGGTGGGCATTCTCGTTCTCTACGTGAGCATTCTGTGACTCGACGCTGACCCAGAGTCGTTGCAAGCGGTCCACCAGGCTAGAGAGGTAGTGATATTCTTCAATTTCATGCGGCCCGAGGAGACATCGTGGCGCGTAACTTGGACAATCGTAGAAACTTGACTGGCGGCCAGAAGAGGGGTCAGATACCGATGCAAACTGCGCGGTATATGCACTATTCATGGTGTTGAAATGGGACGACGAAGGTGTATGAACCGAAGAACCATCGGTATCCGTGTCGTCGTCGTCGTCGTACAGTGACGAGGGCGTACACGCGGTGGTAGTGTCCAAAAAAGCATCTTGGCCGCATTCAACCCAATCGGCCCTCCGAGGTCGTCCAATATGGGGTATATAGCCCCCGGAATTCTCCATTAACCCATTCATTCGAAGCGACGCTCGGCGAAGGATACTTTGAACTATCCATGCATAATAACCACCCTTAGGAAAGTGTCGCGATAGCTCGGGAAGGACGTAGCGGCGGAACGTGTCCACCAGTGTAGAGCGTGCTCGTCTGCGCAGGGTTCGTGCAGATGGCCCTGACGGTGGCGCAAAGGAAGAAGTGGAAAAGGTGGACGATGAAGATGAGGGTCGCGGTGACAGCGGCGGCGACGGTGGTGCTGACGTAGGCAGAGTTGGCGGTGAAGATTGGCGCGAAGAACCAAGAGGAACAAGAGAACTACCCACCAAAAATCAGAAAGTAGTCGGAAAGCAAAGGATGCAGATACTCACGCAACAAGAGTCATCAGCAGCGACCGTTGCTTTTTATGCCCCTTGGGCTTCGATGGACTCGGAGGCGGGGTCATTAAGTCCAGTAACCTTTGCTTCTCCTCCTCCTTCTCTCTCAAACGTTCCCTTTCAGCCTCCAATGAAGACGTGCTAACATCATTCACCACACCCTGTAACGCCCTCAAACAACCAGGATCCAATAACGGCCACTCTACCGTCACGCCGTCCATGTAAGTGCAGCTTGCCGTCATCGTAGACAAATCGAAAGACACGTTCTCCAGCAGGCTGGGGATGCCAACCGCCCTGTCAAGACAGTGGTGATTGACTGGAACCTCGAGCTCGTCGGAAGATAGGGAATTAAGTTGATTTGCCCAAGATAAAGGGCAGGGCAACACATCCGGAAGGTTGTTGAACGCTATGGTGAAGAGCACCGTCGGGTGAGGCGGTTGTGGGGTGAGCTTGATGAGCATGGTGGTGCCAGTCTCAATGCCAAAGAATGAAGAGCGATTTCTTGCTGCTTATGAACGAAACCCGAACTAAAACGCATGCAAAGGCCGTCCTTTCTTCTCGAAAAGTTGAGAAAACGAATGCCTTGGGGAGAAAATGTCGCTGTCAGCGTCGAGCAGATCACGAACGCAAGAGATAAGGGGAGAGGGTATCACATATACTTACGAGAGAAGATAAAGGAGGAATATGGAACCGTTCAAAGGGGCTTCTTTGGGTGCTAAAGCGCTTCCGGAGGCTGACTGGTGACACGGAAGGCCTCTACAGCTGAGCAGCCTCTGTAACGAATGCGAGCGAAAGTCCCAAAAGCCCAAAATCGAGCCCAGAAAGGCTGGAGACGGTTGAAGGAGAAAAAGGGCCTGGCGAAGGCACCTCTGAAGCGAGGAGCTGCCCGGAGGTGCAGGGCCACATGAGGCAAGGCAGCCTAACCAAGCTCAGGATATCACAATTCCTATATTAGGCACTTTTACCCCCTCAATCGATTTTCTTTCCATCACCCCTGCGACGGTGAACATAAAGTCGACGAGAAGCGTTCCTAAAAATGATGGAGGACGACGCCTACAACAATCACAACTACTCTACGACAGGCGTACGACGAGCATTGACAATAATTCGACATCGCACCCGGAAAGAAAACGCCAGACGTACGGTCACAAATTAAGCCAGGCAAGGAAGGCATTTCCCTACGGGCGACGCAGAAGCAGCGATAAGACTTGACAAGGGAAGTACAGTTTCATCAATCCGTCACATTTCACCACTGTGAAGGGTCCTGCGCCGAAATGACGCTGGAGAGCCACGAGTTGACGTGAAATCGAGGTGACAACTTGAAGAGGAGAGGTAAATCGTTAAGGGAATTAGCTGTAAATGCGGATACACCTCTGAATGCAACCAAAAACGGGTTGTGAGCCTCGAGGAGCTGAAGCGAACAAGCGCCGACGCACCAACAGGGTTCACATCCAGAAACATGTGTCTGCCGGTTCAAAGGGAGCCTATCTCATACTGAGTAATGAACGAGCCAATCGCGGTGCCGCAGTCGAATACATCGGATATGCACATGTTCGACACTGTTCGACGACATCGGTCAAGGACGCCATCCCAGATTACCTTACATGGGCCAAGCTGGCCTCGAGAAGCTTCGAGGAGGGAAGGTCCCAAATGAGTGAGTGCTCAGAGTGTCCAAGAGATGGAATCCATGGGTTCCCAGCACAGGAACATTCGGTCCAATAGTTGAATGGACTTGACAAACATGTCATCATCGAAAGCGTAAAAGTCGGACCCGGGCCTGTGAAGTCTATCGTCAATATTCTGGGATTGCAAGTCAGCCATCCGATTTCCGCCAACGCTATGCAGCGAGGGAATTGAATGTTGGAGAACGTCGAAGTCGAAGTCGAGGATGGCCAGAGAGCATGGTCGTGAAGTTTATTTCAGCGGGACGTAAATCGCCAACAGGCACTTCATCGATGAAGCTCTTTTCACCCCACAATCGTTGCGGCTCCCGAAGAACCACAAACCATGGGATCATATGCGGTATGCAGAACCTAGAGCGGGGGCCGAACGATGAGGATTTCGGATGATGCTGCACTGCGAAATAAAAAGCTTCCGCCTTGTCATGAGCTGCAACAATAGCTACAGAATTGAACATACTTTTCCATCGGCCTCGACGTGGGTAATCTTCATCCAACGAATTTAACCCATCGTCTAATGACACGTTTACTATTTGGTTCCTCCTTGCCCCGTGGTCTTCTGAGTCCACGGACAACGACAGTCCTGATGGTCATCCGAACTCCCGCGAAGAAGTCATCGATGAGATAAAGCAAGCATTTGATAGAGTTCGCCGTAACAACTACCGAACGGGACTTCGATGTTGGAAGGGACGTGATGGGCACAGAACGGACTTCGATGAACTCCTGCGAAAATCTTGAGAATAGGCGAGGGTGAGGTCCTCTTCCCACACGAGAAAAAATAACAAGGTTTGCGAGCACGAGAAACATAGGTCCAGATAAGGACGCCCTTGATCTCCATCATCAGAAGTTTGAGCCTACAACCAATGAAAATGCAACGAATTGTCGTAAGTACGCACCAGAAGAGTCGTGAGCGTGTCGAGCAGTGAATGGGTTAGACTAGTAACATACGTGCCGGAAAATCGTGAGGTTTACATACGTCCGATGGTCGCGTACGTATGTTTTTCTTTTGAATTCCTATAACCATTGTCGCTTAGGGGGAACCTAAGAAGGGGTCGGTCGAAGGCGAAGCTCGAAGAGCTGACAAGACGAGGGACTTAATCACGTGGCCGTATCACCCGTCGGCACGGATTCAAAGCGCCAGGGGCAAACCTGTGCAGACGGTACCGGTAGACGCCATCCCGCCCTCCCTGCAGGGGTAATACCGCCACAAACATCTTGAAAATCTCTCCCAACACACTTTCTTTGAATTATGCACGCAAATTTAGAAAACAAAAAACACAAGCCTTAAGCCTGGAAAAACTTCCTCATTTCTTCTGTACCTATCCATGCGCCGAGTCCGGTGGGGAGAGCAGATCAGAACATTCCTTGAAACGTCAGGGAGACTCCGTACGGCAGACAAAGTTAGGTCTCCGAATATCTGGTTTCCGCATGTGTAGCATTGTAGGGATGGCGAACACTTGGCATACGTTATTGCACCGCATTGCTGTCAACAACTCGACAACAGATGCTCGGGCAGGAGTCGACGTCGTCGAAACATAGCTGTGCACTCTTTGTTGTCACAACGATGGTGGTCGCGGAGATTCCGGTCATCGTAACATACCGACTGACTAGTTGACGAGGGGATAATCGATAATCGACGAGTTGAACCTTGCTGTTGCCCTACAATCTAGCTGCGCCTAGATCGCCAAGTTGGGAATCGAAAAGTTTTTCACATTTCGTGAAGAATGCTCAGCGACTTAGAAGTCCAAGTCGCAACGACGAGGCAACCATCCTAGGTAAAAAACAGGTTAGTATAACCCCGATATTTTTCAACTGAAACACAGAGTTGGAGGGGTCTATCTCTGCCTTACGGTGACTGTCCGAGGTTGAGCCAGGTCGATCTAGGAAGTTTTGAGCGCTTCTCGGTCGCTCGGACCCAATGCGGAAAGCCGGTAGCCAGAAGAGGAAACGGTTGAAAGAAGTCACACGTCTCCTAGCCCCTGACGCAGAGGACAATTGACACCAATTGTGAGCTAGGACAAATGCTACCTGTCGACACCACGCATATTTTATTTGGAAAGAATCTTCATCTCATCCGCCACCAGATCATTGACACCGACTGGTTTGAAGCGCCCGAGTCCGGGTGACCATGGATCCGCCGACCCTCCAACCACAGAGGGTCCTTGACTACACCGACGCCAACTCGTTGGAGCATCGATATCGGTAAATATCCTAAATATCCGTGCCACAGTATTTGTGAATTTTATAGCATCGCAATGTGGCGAGCCCCGTAAGACCGACGATGCTTATCCCCAACAAGTATCTTCTTCACCGGGCGATCAGAGAACGGATACCTGGACTCGCACACCATGAGGCATCCCACCCGCGGCAAAAATCTAAATCTGGATCGAGTTATGTGCGAGCTTCTGCCGTCGTCCTCCGCCATGGTATGTCGGAAACGATATTTTTAGGGTGAACTGTGAGAACCTCAAATTTTCATCTGATTGTGCTGGCGGCCTTAACGCCTCAACATGCTGATGAGGCTACCCAAAATATGGTGCATTATTCACAAACAGGACTAATGATACATGAATGAGATTCAATATATATAACAGCTAAGATTTACCAGGATAATATCTACATAACGCAGTGGATAACAAACGACACGCAAAGCGACGAAAGCGAAAAGAATCAAAGCCGTGGAGGAGGTTGAGGAGGATTATTTCCTAACATGACCAAGATGTCAGCAACCGAATTGACAGAAGTCCGCCCAACAATCAACATACCATACATGCCATATTGTTCTGGGAGATACATAGTAGAGCTACCTTGAGGGGCTGGACTCTGTGGGAGGTTACCGTAGGCCGTAAAAGCCGAGTAGTCATTCCAGAATTGTGGGACACGCTGTCCATGACTTTGTCCTGGGTCTGGATTTGAATGGCTTCGGCTGTTGGCAGCCACGGTGCGGTCGTCCGCCAAGCCCGTGCTATACATCTGAGGTAGAACCGAAGTCGACAGAGGTCCCGAGAAAGGGATGTCGGCGTGTGCGCTGTCAGATGTCCAACGCTCGTAGGAAGGGAAATAAGGCGTGCGTATCGACGATCCGTTATCTTCGCTGGCAGAATACACGCCTTGATCAGTGGAACTGGCCATCCCGTAAGAGCTTTGTGGCCGAAGGCCAAGGTATTCTTGGGTCTCTGCGCGACTTCGGTTCGATAGATCGTCGAGACACGCATCGGCTGAACGCTTGCGACGATTGGTGTTAGGAGACAGATGGGTGAGGGCTTCTTGTTCGAGGCTGAACTTGGAACCTCGGATAAGTTCGAGGGCACGAGCGGCGCTTGGCCAAACAATCTCCATTCGCCGTAAAGCATCCATGCATTTAACGAGGCCGAGCTGCGCTTGAGGGTCGTTGGGATATGAGGAAACTATAGGCACCGTGAGTCAACAACACACGTAGATCCAGATTCAACTTACGCGTAGTTATATGCATGATGCTGGCAGTGAATACATAGTAGCAGAGAAACACAGCGCCACGTTTGATACACCAATACTCGATGTAGTCGTTGACTGGTTGCGAAGATCAGGAGATGTTTAGGGGAACGAAGCCCAGACTCACCGATAGTGGTGATGTGGTTGGCAGCAGCTATGCAAAGGTCATAGCTACGTTCCGCGAGAGCCCTTGCCTCTGATTCTGTCATGACGACCGGGCTACTAAGCCGAGTGTGAATGAAAGCAACAGATGGTCGAAGAAGGCAACTTACAGCTTACCCTTGGAAATCCGACGAATACTGTTGGACGATAAGCCACTATCCAAAGCGCGAGGGAGTAAACTCACAATGGTCTGTGCAGCAGTATGACCGTACACCAGTATTGCATATGCAAGTTGAGGATATGAGGAGGAGGGATAGAGTGCTTGCTCAAGCCTGGATCATATCGCAGATGGTCGGGGAGGTCAAGATACCACTTGTCGAGGATGGTTTCGAGGCGGCTGGATGCACCATGGCGACTAGACTGGGGCCGGATAGCGTAGATACCTTCAATGATCTGGCCAAGTATGTTCGCTAGAGGAGAGGGTAGGCATACATCAAGACAGCGAGGCAAGGGACTCACAAAGGCAGGCAGAGGCATTGAAACACGAAAGGAGGCGACCAGGGACGGGTGGAAGGGGAGGGCCGTGAATGGGCTGAGAGGGGTGAGGCTTCCACAACTCGTGTTCTTCCAGCTGGGGAAGAGTGGGTCAATTCCTAAGGCGGCAGGTTGAAGGCGATCGGCTAACCTCATCTTCGTCAGGCAGTGGAGTATCAAAGTCGCTCTCGTAGATAGCTAGTGGCCTCCCTGATCATTAATGTTAGCTAGCGTCAGGGAGATGGAAATTAGATGCACGCCTCACCAATGTATGTCGAGACATACTTGTCCATAATAACGCAACCATACCATATCCGTTTCCTTTCATGGAGCTCAGCGTCACTAAATAAACGACCACCAAGCTCCGCCCGAGCCCAACCATCAGCACTGCGGTGGATACCTAGATCGTGAGCCATGCGAATGGCCATACCGATGTATGACCAAGCCTGAGCCATGGCACCAATGCCTATCTCGCGATAACCCATCAGCAGGAGCGCTTGGCAAGTGGCTGGCTTAGAGCTAGAGTAGGAGCTATCTAAGAGTACCTTTGCCTGATCCAGATACTCATCTCCGGCAGCCCACATTGTTGAGCTATCGGACGGATAGGGCGGTGTGCTGTTGGTGGATGTCTCGAAGCGAGCGGCCACAGATAGGATGGTAAGGAGGAGCATGACAGGGATGCGCCGACGGCGATGGCTGTAGGGAGGTGCTGGGGATGAGGGTGAACCCGTATGGGGATCAGCTGCAGGAGAGTGAGACTCTTCCGGACCGACCGATCTGCATCAGAGTACAATAGGTAAGGACATCATGATGTGTCAAATGAATCCGCAACCCACCCCATTTTGTAGTCTTCGAGGAAAGTCTTCTTGTGAATTATAGGGAACGAGGGGTGGACGTAGGTGAAGTAGAGCTCGAGGAGATGTTCTTGGAGGGCAGGTTCAGGGAGTTGAGGCGTGTACTCATCCTCCCTGGAATGAATGGAGCTAGTGCCATGGGCGTTTGGTAGAGGTGGCCAAACCCTCGCTTTCGGAAATCGCCTATCACAAGATGAGAGAAGTTCCGCTGACACGTAGAAGAAAAGAGAACAAACCAGATGCCTCCTTCATTCCTTCCATCATTCCGTTCTGCACCACCCAAGAGATAGAGCCCACTCGCCTTGCCATGAAAGCGAACTTCGGCATCTTCATTTAAGCTCAGCTGACCAACTGCCTCTGGAAGCTCATCCTCTGAACCTGAGCTAGCGGAGTCAATTGTGATTGAGCCACGCCTATCCCGCTTCCTCCCAGAGAGTTGGCCATTCGCCTGGCGGCTCGAACGTTTTGGGCTAGGCCCTCTTCCCAAGGTAGCCGACCCGTGGGCTACACGGGACAAAAATACAGGAGAGGCTGAGTCCCTGGGCGATGCAGTCATATAGGCGTAGGTGTCTGGGTCATCGGTCTCCATACGCCGTCTCTGCCTTCGACCCGGCGAGCGGTTCTGGTCATTGTCGTCAGCGATGTGGTGGGAGCCTGGTGGTTGAACACGAAGGATAGGTCGACCTCCAGCACCACCGGGTACGGAGTTCGAGATGTCACGAGCGCGGCTTTCTGTCGGGGAGATTTGAGCGTCAGGGTCACCCTGGATGAGACTGCCTCGGGATATGGAAGCGGAACGGAGAATAGATAAAACATGGTCTTGCCAATCATTGGACGGACTAAGTTTCAATCAGAGTCGAGTTTGAAACTCAGGTTCTACCAAGACATTCGGTTGACTTACTGAGTCGACTGCAGGTCGATTTTGTCTGCCGTAAATTTCCCCGAACTCTGGGGAAGTACCGGTTCGGAGCTGGAAGCTGGACGCTTGGAGCCAGCTGCAGCATCACCCCGCCTGCGACCCTGAGGGCCATAGGCAGAGTTATCCACGCGTTTGATAATTTCCTTAGCGAGGGGATCCTAAGGAAACAAAATAACGGTTAACATCCATGATGATAGCAATAGAGTTCAAAAGGCGGTAGAGCGGCCAATCAAGCGACGCGAAGTCACGTAAAATAATCGCACAGAAGCGATCACCCTGTAGAGGTGCCCTGATTCCAGATCAAGCGATTCGCCTGTCCTGGAAGTGGAATGGAGGGCAGTATGTGAAAAAAGGGACTAACATGGGCGGTACGCCCAATATAGTATGTAAAGAAGCAAGGCCAACATCGTGTACGGAAAACATGAACTGTGAATGAACAGGGTGGAGCCAGGACACACCTTGGCAATATCGTGAAGTAGTGTCTGAGCCCGATCATCATTCGAGGACATAATGATGCCCAACAAGGCCTCCGTCTGATGAAGGCGGGCCTCAATGGCATCGATATACCCTTTGGGAGGCCCCCGTTTTCGAGAAGGTCCTAAAAAGGTGCAGGCTACACGAGCATAAATAAAGAAACATCAGTGACGCCTGGATCAAAACAGGCTAAGAAGTGGGAAAGCGAGAAAGTGATGGATGAGGAACAAGATCGTGAGAGGAATTGAGTAAAAGGGAATGTGCGACGCGATGGATGAATAATACATGGAGGCACAAACAGTCGTATGATCAGAGGACCTCTATTCGATGCGCCCTAAGCCCACGGAAGGAGGAAGAAGTGTGAAGAGACTCGTCACAACTCCAACACAATAAACGGTATGGCCTACGAGGCCGAAACAACACTACCGAGAATGACAGGGGGTGGGTAGTGGAGGAGGCACTCACCGGTTCCAAGGGTGACGCAGGACCGACATGGCTCGTTGGGGGAGGAGCGCTCGCACTTGCATTTTGACTTGCGACATTGGTCGCAGGCTGATATTATTTTCCTCGATGACCGGGGTAATATCTCCGAAATAGATTGCGCACCTTTACTACTACGACGCCTAACTGCCTTGTCAGAGGTGGAGCCCATGTGGCTCGACATGCCACCAAGACGAGACGCGTCTGCGGCCATCACAAGTTCAGAGACTTCGTCATCATAGTCGTCGAAGGCAACTGTGCCGTGATGCATTGTGGTGTATTCAAGTTTATTTCGGTAGGTATGTTCGCTTGGGCCAGACACGCTGTCAGGGGAGCCGATAGAGGAGGAGGGCCAGGAGTGCGTTGACATATAATTAAAGGACTCAGTGGGCGCGCCAAAGCGTAGTGATGAGGATGGGGGTAGACAGGCAGAATTGATGGGTGTGGCAGGTTCTGAGGGGTCGCCAGAAGAAGAATGGGAGTCAAGGCGGTAAGACTCGAAGTTGGAGGCAAGATATTGGAGTCGCAAGAGCTGGGCAGGAGGCTCCGGAGGCAAATCGGGGGAAGAAGAAGCCTCCAACTTCACGATGGGCTGATGGATCTGAGAAGGGGCTGACCTCGGTAATTCTGAGACAAAATACGGGCCATTAGAGGCTGAGTTGGCGTTCATTGGCAGATGGTCGAGCGAACGGGGAAAGACGAGGGTAACAGGGTCACAGAAGGAAAAACGACGTACAGGGAGTCATTGCAGACGATCTAAATACCAAGTCACAGATTGGTGCTTCAGCAGAAAATAGGTCTGGAATCAACCGCGAAATGGAAACATATCAATATGCCATTTCAACTTGAACCGAACCTAGCTCCGGCCCACCATCTCAAAGCGGCCATGAGTTGCCGGCGCCTCCGACTACAACCCCCGAAGACGCCAACTTTGATCGGAGCGGGCGGCGGCCGTGGGCTAGTATATTCGATCGTTCGCGGAGCTTGAAATATGTTTTCTGCCCTCCTCAAATCGCGATTGCCCAACGCAAAGGCCCCGACGCGACGATTCTACTTGTCGTCAATTCAGTGGTCGTTGGGAATATTTCTCATGCCACTGCCATGGTGAACGGTTATCTTCCCTTCCCCGCAGCCCAGTATTTCTATTTCATCCATCATTCAGGATATCCCAAAAAATCACAAAACAAATGGTCCCTACCTCTGAGCATGCGGCTCATCGCAGCGCTTGGAGCTCTGATCACTAAGCGACTCGGTGCCCACCTGCACAATCGATCATTATTTTCCAAAAGTCCCTGCAGCGAGGGGGATTCGAAGCGCCTTCAGGGAGCCATATTTCCAGGCCTTACTTTTCCTGACGATCCGCTCCCATGGATGGTCTCAGAATCTTTGCGAGTTCGAGTTCTTGTCGTCACTGATGGCGCGAAAAAAAGCGGAACTTTTTTTTCTCATCTGAGATGCGCAGGGCGACGACCTTCACGGTATAGCCTCCCAAGACACGTCTAAATACCCAAGGCCTGATGCATACCTGCATTCAGTTTAGAAGATATTAGTTAGCCTCATTTCTCCTCAGTTTCTCCGTCTGGCTCTTACCTCACTATTTTTCGGCCGGAACGGTCTGTTGTGGTAAGTGAAAGCGTGATCAAAGTTGACATTTCCATTCGCAGCGGCGGAGTCACAAAGACCAGGCTGGACCACCGAGGCAGTTTCTTTGCACAGCCCGAGTTTTTGACGTCACGATCCTGGCTTTCGCGATTTTTTCGTATCTGGTATTGTCGGGGCAACCTCGAGGAAAGTGCACCCTAGCACCCGGAGCCCTACTCAATTCAGTTCGTCCAAGTTTCGGACATATTTCTCGCCTTGGAAAAAAAGCGCAGCTCGACGTCGACGAGCGTGGGCGGCATCCAAAGTCTAACCGTATGTTCACACTACACAACACCATCGTGCTCAGCCAGCTCACATCAAAAAGTCACAACCACGCGACCTCTGATGCACTCCCGCATCCATTCTTAGAAGGACGCGGCATAAGTGCTGCTCAGTGCCTACGACACGCCCTGGCCATGTGCTCATATGAGAGATATAACCTTCTCTTTCCTCAAATCTCGAGGGATCAGAGAACCAGCATGAAATACTTCCGAGGCAATTCCTGTGCGGCGTTTGGCGAGCGTGGATGTAAACCTCTACAAGCGACCGGCCGCCGACGTTCCCTCTTTGATTGCCACGAGATCGATACGCTGTGGTCCGCATCGAGGCCTGCCAGTGTTCTTATTGTGACCGCGCTTACCCCGCGACTACCTGGTGACCCGCATTGAAGAAGAGGTGAGATAACAAGCCAATTCCTCCCACACATCCTGCAGCCTAGTGCCACTCACGAACCGTCTAAATTTCTTTGAGAATTCCTTTCATAGCATAACCAACAGTATTGCAACAAATCGTATATAACAAGGAATAATGTACGTATATCGCACCAGAACGCCGAAATGAAAAACCAAGAACAATAAAAAGCAATATGGTATTCCTGCCATAACAACTAGTAACTAGTGACCATCCACAATCTGCGCTACTTTCATTTTTGTTGCAGGAAGAATGGGGGATCTCGGCGAGGGAATGTGGCGTTCCCTATCGCGGTCCCAGTCCCGTTCTTTCTCTCTATCCCTCTCCCGATCCCCGAGAATACCGTTCATGTTACTTAGTGATCTCGAGGGTAACGGCGGTGGCAAACTGGGGTGCATCGAAGGTGACTGATACGGTAACCCTCCTGTGAGCGGCGAAGCTGTACGACTGCCAGAGTAAATGTTACCGTTTCCGCTAGGAAGTTTGCTGTCGGCTGCTGAATTGAGACCGGTAGGCGTTGAAGTTCGTCCCGGTCCAACCAGTCGGGGTGAATAAACGGACGAATTCGATGACCCAACATTCCCACCGGCGGCCGCAGGCGGCGCCTTCGTAGGTGGTAGACAAGGTGGGGAACCCGGACGGGGAATCTTTAAGCTGGGAGAGAGGCCAGAGGGAGGAGGGCCAAATCTTGGGGGTGACTGAATCGAATTAGTGGGGTGAGCCGAGGATATGGAAGGACTTTGGGGTATTGAGCGGGTACGTGGTGGGGACAAGCCTAGGGAAGTCGGCTTATTCAAGGCTGGGAGTGGGGGTGGGGGTGGCCCCCGATTGACGTGCGTGGGCGCAGAGGAATATCTGGAAGGACCCGGAGAGTGTGGGCGGGCTTCTTGGTGACCGAGGGGACTAGCACTAGAAGGTGGTGGCAGCCTGAGGCTTGCATCATCATTCCACGAGCCGCGGGGAGACTGGGTGGCATTAACCGGTGCATTGGGAGGATGGCTCTGATGCATTGAGTGCGATGAACCTAATACGAAAGGCATGGCCAATGGGCGATCCCGTTCGTCTGGCTGTGGTGGGCCAGGACGGCTGACTTTCGAGCGTCCATCACGATAATCCTGGGTGTCCTCGTTCTTCCAATGTGACGGCATTGGCTTCGACGAAGATAAATTTATGACTTCGGTCGGATGAACCGGTCCAGACTGCGGCCGATTCGCGTCATACTCTCTAGCAGGTATATGAGACGAACTAAGATCGGACGTAGCTGGCATTATCGAGGAAGGGTTCGGCGGAGGTGGATTATGGTGATGGTGGTGAACATGATGATGATGATGGTGATGGTGGTGGGGTCCGGCATGGTGATGCGAGAGTTGGTTGGGATGGGCGTGGACATGTTGATGTGGAGGGTGTGACGTTGAGGAGCGGCTCTGTGCACCCTGGTGTGAGTAGGACGTGAACTGCTCCTTGTGTGCATCATTTTCCTGATCCCGTTCTCTGTCTTTGTCCCGTTTATCCCGATCTCTGCGATGAGACCGTATTCGGTCCTCGTCATCATCGTTAGCACCGATCTCGCGCCTTGTCAAGTCTCCTGCCCATTCGCCTGCTTTTGGAATGCCAGCGACGGTCGAGTTCATACCAGGTCCCCAAACACCATTCTGCTTAGCGCTACCAACTCCATTAGGGAGAAGAGTTACAGGTGAAATGGATCTTCGTCCAGTATGCCCAACATAATCGCCATTGGCATGATTTGAGCCCAGGAAAGAGCCGTGGACAGGAAGTTGTCCAGGACCGCCAATTTCTGGGCCATTGTACGAGTGGGGGTGGGGAGGGGCATAGTGAAGGTGAGCCATCCTCCCAGGACCAGCTTCCGATCCAGGAAAATTGAGCTGATGTTGCATTGGTTCAATGGGCGGGATCCGGCTACCAAATGAAGATATTCCTAATGCATCACTGGGCTGGTCGAATGCGGCACGGTAGGCCATTTGAGGATCTGATAGCATCCGAAATGGCTCGTGTGCGGCGCGTCGATGTTGGTAAATCATCTCTATATCACTACTGACTTCTGCGGAGGTGAGTGACGTCACCTCAGGGTAGTATAACGGGCCCGGAAAAGCGGAGCCATGTTTATCACGGCGCTGTGTGTGAGGAAACGTTTTGGCGATTTGACGCAGAGACGGAGGAGGGGGGACATCCTGAAGAGGTTGGGGAATCCGACGTACTGCACACTTGTCAGCGAAGGCGGACTGGAGGCTATACGGGGATCACGTACTTGGTTGAGGCCGTTCAAGAGCCTTTCGATCACGCTCGAGCTTCCTACGACGGCGGTTGGTTTCAGAGATCATGTCTGTCTGCAGATCATCTCGGGCAACCTGGTGGCATGTCAAAGGACACCAATGAAGAGAAGGTACCAAGAACGGACCTTCCACCACGACCATGTAGCATCTTCGTCCAGCTTCCGGCGTTTGGTTATGCTGGTAATCTCATATTCCTGTTTCCGAGAGGCGAGCTCAAGACGCTTATCGCGTCGTCTTGATAACTCGGTCTGCAAGTGAATAAGTTCGGGATGTGCACCTAAATCGACATTAACTCAAATGAGCATGGAAAACGGCGGATAACATACCATTCATAACTAGGGCTTCCTCCCAAGTAAGGGCTTCCATCTTCTCTACGTACAGTCGCTCTCTCAGCATAGCAAACTTGAGCTCGATCATCGCCAACACGTCTAATGCTTCAGCCCTATGTGCCGGTTGAAGGTCTGACTCAAGCTCTGCTTCTAAATCACCATCGGGGGAAGGCTCATCCACATCAATATCTTCAGCAGAACGATCTTGGTCTGCGTCCGGTTCTACGTCCACGTCCTGATCAACTTCCGGTTCCACAGCGTTTGGCACCACTCTGCTGAGATCCAAAGGCGGCGGGATGTGCTTCATTGAAGGGGTAGAGTCAATGGAATCATTGATACCATTCTCCAAGACTTTGCCATCTTGTTCTGATGTCTCGTTAACGTCTTGAACTTCCTGCGGAGGTGATCGACCTCGTGGAGGTGTGGGAGAAGGGGACCGCGACGAAGCCGGAGTGCCCGCAGCAGATGAAGGAGGGGATTGTGGATCGACGGGTGTTGAACTAGTCGGTATTAATGAGGCTGCGGCTGCAGCGACGGGAGGGGTGACCGATTCTGGTGGAGGTGCAGTCGCGTCTATGTCCATATCGCCATTGACCATGGGCGGGGCAACCGACTTCTTTGAATCGTGAGCTGTGGTGTCTTGATCTAATAGAGCTCCTTTGACGGGGGCGGCCTCAGGCTCCGTCTCGTCTTCACTCTCCACGTCGGCAGCTTGAGGGTGACCGTCGGACATGGTGGCGTCGTCCTCTTCAGCTTCTTCTTCGCCTTCTTGATCCTGGTTTGGGACGTTCACATCGTCCTCGGTAGCACTCGATTCGTCGCCAGATTCTTTGTTGTCAGATTTGGCCGCAGGGCGGCGGATCAGGCGAGTCCGAGAGCGCCTGGCTGGGGCATCATCGTCCTCCCCCGATTCACTTTCGTCGTTATTTGCTCTTGCAGCGGTATATTCTGGGTCGTTCTCCTCATCCTGAGGTCCGTCGACGTCAACTTCGGGTTCGCCCTCGTCATCGAGCACGTTGGAGTTGTGGCTGGATCGCTGTGGAGCAGAAGAGCGAGGGGTGCGAGACTCATCTTCATCTTCCTCCTCTTCCATTACTCTAGGAGGGCCAGCAACCTCTTCCTCCTCCTCCTCCTCTTCCTCTGACGGCTTGGAGACCCACTCCCACATCGCAGGGGGGACGAGAGTTCCTCGTTTGCGTCCACGGCCGCGTGAAGTGAACGCTCCCCGTGGCGCTCGCCAAGCTAGAGTTCTTCTCTTTGGCTTCTTGCTTTTCTGTTTTTCTGTCTCTTGCTCTTCCTCTGTGAGCTCTGACAGCTCCGAGTCAGTGCCGAGGCCGTTACTGGCGATTTCAGGTTGTCCGGTAGACCCAGTGGGAGGAGGGGAGGGAGACGGTGAAGGCGAGCTCAATGAGCCCAAGGAAGTGGCGGAGCCCGGCATCGTGGTTAACAGCGACGGGTGAAGCCCCCAGATATGAAAGGTTCGGGGCAACAAAGATGAGCGCTGGTTCGTGCGCGAGAATAGATTCCTTCGAAGTTATCTTATCTTATCTCAACACGTGTCGAATAAAATATTATAGTCGTATTCATACACAGTTGAACTATATTAAACCGAAGAAACATATATAGATATGCTAAAAGTCCCCAAGGTCGACGTCTACGTCTGCGATAATGCTGGATTCGAAGCTTGGCTTGGCCGGCGTAGTCATAGGAGAGACAGATCTTGTGTCTGCGTCTGCTTGCGCACCTAAGAGAGGTGTGCCCCCAGCAGCAGGAGTTCCAGGCCTGCCAGCCAAGTGCAAAGAGGAATGCATGGGCGACCAATGGTGAGCCAATATAAAGATGCGAGAAAGCCACCAACCTTGACGAAGGGGTAGAAGGGTTAAAGACACGAGGGGTGGTCTTTAATCGAGCGCTGGGGTCATGAGCAACACTGTTCCCATTAGCCAACGCTCGTTTCCGTTCTCTACGCCTCTCGGCTTCCAAGATTTCAGCTTTACGAACAGCTTCAAGGTTGGCCTTGCGATTACGCTCATTCAGTTTCGTTAGCTCATCAACCTCAGGTGTGTGATGGCGAGTGCCGAGCCGCTCGTTTAGCTCTTTAATTTTTGCGTCTAGCTCGGCGACTTCGACATGGTCCTGCCTTCGAAGAGCTAAAGTTCTCTGCGCGTTAAGCTGGGATTTCTCTAAAGTTAGAGCCGATATAGAAACTTTGTTCGGTTGAAGGTTACGCTTGGTTTCTAGCATGACAGCGAAATCGTTCTATACCAAGATGTAAATGTAGTCTGTGGAGAGTGGAGCAATACGAACCTCCGTCATGGGCTGAGATATAAGCTTTTGAATATGTGCAGCTTTCTTCTCGGCTTCAGCTTTCGTAGGAAGTTTCTCGTTCTCCACCTGAAAAATGTGTTCCAAATGACTAAACTCTTTCTGATATGGAGGGTGACGTGAGAAGTTTGACGTTGATAGATTGAGACATGAACGACCTCTGAGAAAGGCGTGTTGGAAACCCGATCCATTTGCCAGACTTTTGTAGCCTTCCCGAACTTGAGCTCAAAGGAAATGTTGACAAGCTGATCATCAATCTTGTACGGCTTAACGCCTTCGGTGACCACGTCTGCACAATGTTAACAAAGAGCATAGAGGATGGTAACACAACGCACTTATGATCTCGCAGGCACGATACGTAGGAGAGCCCTTGTCCATGCCGATGAGGTAACGAACCCAGCCTCCTGATATGAAGGAGTGTCAATGAGAAGTGAAGGGCGTGGGGGACATGGTAACGTACCCTTCATCATTTCAACGAACCATTGGCGAGTACAATTTCTCGAGATCATGGAGCGAGTTATTCGGCATCTCTCTAGGTCACCAACTAAAAGCTTCTCCTCCGGAGCCGGTGGTGGCTTGTTAAACAGCTTAGAGTGCTTCTCGTCCTCTTGTTCGAGTTTAGTGATCAGGCCATCTTCGTCCTCCTCGTCGGATGTTTCCATATCCATTGGAGATGAAGAGCGGTCCCTCTTCGGCGAGCCTGTTTTATTCTGAGGTAGACAGATGAGCTCCTTGTCAAGGGGGAAAGGATATATTATGACGAACCCGGTCTCTATCACCCTTGGCTTTTCTACGAGCCTTTAGTTCTTCTAGCTTGCGGTTCTTTTCCTTAGTGGCGCCACGGGCTGTATGTTGTCCTATCCATAACCATAAGTAGGAGTCCATAGCAAATGAAGAGAACGCAACCCACGTTTGGCAGCTTGAGAGACATTGTCTTCACCTTTGCTCTGCGCGAGCTTAGCTGACACGCTCTGTTTGAACCGCAGGTTGTCCATCTCCTCTATACGAGCAGCCAGTATGTCCTCTCGTTCAAACTCATTCATACTCAGTAGCCTAGCCGTAGTTTCCGCCTTCTAAACATGCATGGCTGAGGCATAAGCAGGCGTCTCACCGATCCCTGTCAGCCTCATCTTTGTATTTGCCTTCGAGGGGGTATGGATTGGAATCTTCTTCTTCACTCTCGGGGGCGTCATCGGAGTGGGAGTCCATGGGACTGCAATCCATTGATTGGAAAGGTGGACTAGGAGAGTAGAGGGTTTGATACTCACTCTCCTTTCCGACGTTTGGAAGATTTGTGGGACGAAGACTTGTTCTTGCGTTTCTTGTCGCCATCCCCAGCGAGCTGGAGGAGCTCATCGCCAATATCATCGAAATCGGACATAGCAGATGAGAAGGCGTCAGTAGCGTCAAGAGTAGCGTTGGGTTTGAGTTCGAAGAACTGAGTTGTGAGCGAAGCGCCCGCCACAGCTCACTTGTGAGTCACATGATTTGAATCGACAGGGGGATGTAACGGCCTCCGATAGACTGAGACTCGAGGGTTAGACGACTTAGACCAGGAGTCGTGATTAATGAGAATAACAGTCACGGTGATGAAACCGTTAGAGTCAGTTGTCGGACTCGCAGCACTATTATCTACAGTAAGATTATCTATGATTGAGTCTCGCCTGGACCTGGCAATGTAGAAACATTATGATAAATAGAACCTAATAGGGAGCTAACTCTAGTGTCATTATTCTTTACAACGCTTTACAATGCAAGCGCTTCCAGGTGGAATGAGGGCTCGATATATTTTTGCCCGCATTGGCTCACAGTAATAGGGGAATAAAGGAGTCTTATTATAATATCATGTGATCCAGGTGCACGGATTCCAGTTGAACTTGACCACCACCCCAATGGACCCAACACTGCTCAGCACGGCGAAGAAGTAGTGCTCGATCCTCAAGCACTCTATCTTGATGGTTAGCCGCCGTGAAAGACCTTCTCTGACTAGACCGTCCGAACTAGGACGGTTTTGCATGGCGCACTCATTGACATCTGGATGGAATGGTTTATGGGTCAGTGTATCGTGCCAGCATACCCATCTATCCCCTTTATTGACTAGCCTCCAGCTAGCAGTTGTGTTATTAGTTCGCCATATTTGATCTTTCTGCAGAATTTAAAGGCTGCTGCGCTGCGAAACTTCCATTGCCTAAGAAAATCCACCTTCTGACTTGGTCTCCGTCTTTTCTATGACCTCCTCCTCATCTTCCTTGTTGATGCACTGAATGAGTGTTGTTGGGTTCTCCTTTCGGGGATCGCCATGATGCCAGCATATCACGAATCACGGTGCCTGCAAGGGAGTCACTCATTTCCCCCGGCTACTTCCAGCTATGCACTCACTCACCCCTTTCATTCATCTAGTGCTCATGCTTCCTATCGCAACGTATCCTCCCATATCGCCTATCTGCCCGCCGCGCAAATGCATGTATCTGGAAGGGGGATTGCTATCACTTGCCTTGTCAAATTTCAACGTGGGGCGATTGCGAGAAGCAACCTAGCTATGTCTCATCCTGAATGCGCTTAGCATGCATCATGCAGTCGTAGATTTGCCCTTCTCCTCTGGTGAGCTGCCCTTCTATCGCCGCTTCATACTTCAGTTGAAAATCCCAACCCCAAACCCAGACCTCCACGTATCTCTTCATTTCACCACATCTCCATCGAATCTCTAGTATCATTGACAAGAGGTGCATTCTCGGGCGATTGCGGCTCTTATCGGCCACCGCCTATGCCTAGCTCTCAAGGCGATGATCGCCCGACGTCACTCTATACTTGCACATCGCTTGCGGATTGGGCAAAATGCAGTTTACCAGTGCCCCTGCCGTCATTCATCGCTTCACTGTTGGTCTTCTCGATAGGCCACGTCTGCCCGCTTCGTGCACGTAGGTTGGAACGATCAGGTTGCAATCCCATCGGTTCTCGGCACGCCTCTCCCCCGACTTCGACCGCCTTAATCAAAGTGGGAAATGCCGATATGTAAGCGTTCTCCCCTGGTCAGTTTGCTTTCCTACATGGTTGATCGTCTTTGTCTATGATAGCCCTTCATCGTAGCTGGCCTGGTCAAGGCGTGCCATCCAGGGTCATCTTGTGTCTTGCCTAAGTGCCACCACCATCTCCTCCCTTCTTTATTCTCCGTCCTACAGACATATATAACATGCCGTGGGCCTTTTCTGCCATTCGAAACAGTAGTCAGTATATTTACTCAACTCATCACTGATTTGATTTCGTAACACCCTCTTTATAGGAATGGAGTCCGTCTTCTCCGAGTTCTTTCACAGCACGTTTTCCCTGCCTCATGCGGTCATTGTAACGTTGCAGTCTTCGGGCGAGAAGCTAAATTGACGTTCTCAGGCCCATTTATCTACATAACTTCGCTCTCGCGGATTCTTAGTGTTCGGCCTCTCCAGCTCCTTGACTATAAAATCCCGTTCATCGGCGCCCTGGCGAGATGCCATCCTCCCCGTTCACTTCTACCTCATCTTCCGCAGCAGTGGTCTCGGGCGTCTTGCTCTCAGTCCTTTCGTTCGGTCTTTCGTTTTGGCCTTTCCCAGGAATGAGTGCGGAAGATGAAAACGGGGAGGTCGAAGATGCCCCAGAGTCATGCATCGTATGTTTATCGCAGAAGCTTCATTCCCTCTGACTGACTACGGAGCCAGTCTGAGGGGAGTGTTCCAGCTCCTGAAAGCGAGGCTACCGCCGCCACAGTCAAGAGTCCACGGTCTGACGGAGTTGACGCTGTCAATCCTGGCTCCGTATGTCTCTATCTTATCAATCTACTTCTCATTCAAACGATCGTTGGCAGGAACCTACCTTCGCCGCGGCTCAGAGTCAAATAAATGATACTGGTCCTAGCGCAGATCCGACTATCCTGCCATCATCGTGCGAATCCGCGAGCCTGAAATGCCTAAGTTTGCCTCCGGACACCTCACCGTCCACCCTCAGCCAACCCTCTCTGCCTTCCCCCACCATCTCAGGACCTCAGCCTCCCCCCCAAGCCCGTCCCGCCACGCACCACTCATCATCTTCCCACATGTCCCTGCCTCGTCGTCCCCATCGTTCCTCGCCTCTTTCCGAAGTGGCGTTCAGTAGCACGTCGGCCGTTAATCTAGATGTACCGCAGCCATCCCGGCAAGCAGAGCACGTTTATGAGGATGATTTTGGCGGCTCTCGCCACCCGCGGTCACCGAGGAGCGTGGGCGAGCCACCCTCCAAGCATAGCTCTGTTGTTACGTTTTCCCCGTCCACATCTTCTGGGAAGCGAACGTCTTCACGCTCCTCCTACACATATGGTCAAAGCGCTGAGGCGTCGACTTCTAGCTTACCTTCGGTCTCCAACCCCTCCAGTTCAAGCTCCAGCATCGCTGGTGTGAGGCCCGCGTACGAAAGTCGTGGTCATCATCGCCCGTCATCATCCCTTTCAGCGAAGTTCAGAGCACCCTTCGGCAATAGACGTCCACCTCCCTCCCGGTCCAGGACGTCTTTCCCTCGATACGGAGAGTCGCTTTCAACGCCAGCACTTGAACTTGACGCCCAGGCACACAAACAGGGTCAATCGTCATCTTCGCATTCCCCATCCCTCCATCCTAGTACTGCGAACAATTCCAGCAAGCGTTCCTCGACGCCGTCCGGTAGTACAAGCCCTCAGCAGAATAACTGGCTAACTTCGAGCACTTACGGCTTCACACCACGGTTTACGAGGCTGGGGTTGGCATCACCGGGTGTTGTGCTACCCGTTAGTGCCAAGGAGTATCGTAAATCAATGAATCAGTCAATGCCGCAGTATCAATTTGGTTCGACTAAACGTGCATCGTCTGCCTCTTCAAATAGAACTACCGGACCGGAAACCATACGCTCGATCGGATCAGTTGGTGGGGATGGGCATACGAGTCCTCGTGCAAAACCTGACGGCAATTGCACAGACGTGCTGGGACCGACGGCGCCGCAAGCTTCTCCTCCTCTCGATGCAAATTTGAGGCCACCATCGCTGACGCGATCGCAATCGCAAACCAGTAACTCCAAGCCGAATAAGTTACGAAAGCCTCGTCCACCTTCCCTTTCCCTCGCTCCTTCATTACCAGATACGCCGCGTTCTGGGGTGGAATTTCCATCATATCCTACATTGAATGAGTCATCGAACAGTAATGGAAAAGTTGTTGGCGACGAGGTGGAGAAGCTCACTGTGAGGCAGGATAGCGGAGATGACTACGATCAATCGCGTAGGCCGTCGTTGGAGCAGAACCGAAGTGCAGGAAGTGGACCTGCGGATAGAGTATGTGTCGCCGAGGAGCAAGGTTTACGCAACGAGGACGTAGACGGTCTAGAACCGAATCGCTCTAAATCCGACCTGCCGAGAAATCCAAGTAGCTCCTCACTTGCCTCTTCCACACCATCACTATCTTTATCTCTATCCCTCTCATTGAAAGCATCTTCGTCTTCGTTCCACACCACGCGGACAACTTTGACAGAAGACTCGCCTTCGTCATCCATCTTTGCGTTGCCCGGAGGTGAAGGAGAGGTGAATGAAGTAGTGACCTGCAAGGCGGAACAAAACGCTGGCGCAGGATTGGGATACGACTTGAACCGGGTTCCTACCCCGCCTTTGACCTCGAGTTCCCCAGGCAAACTAACTTCGACTCAAGTCTCATTGTCTCGATCTCCCTTCACACGTGGAAATTCTTTCCGTTCCATATACTCTTTCAACTTACGCCCTCGTAGAAGAGTAGCGTCCGCGCCTACCTCTCCTACGCTTCCTTCTACTACTCAATCACCTCCCCCACTCTCTCCACCTTCTCCCGAAAATACAGGCATGCCAAAGCTTGGGAAGTCATCTAGGTTGTCTGCATCGTTATCACGAATGGGTACAGGAACGAAGCTGAAGAAGAAGCGTCCAGGAACGGAGCGGCTAGTGGATACTATGGTCACAGCAGTGGCCCCTTCCCCCTTCAACCCCCCTGCACCATCTCCTCAGATACCAGATGCGCGGTGTGCTGACAGTCATGGGGATGGTGTCGCTGAAGGCTTGACGGGTGCTGAGAAGAATGATAATAGGAGAGGGAGATCAAGAAAACTTAAGCTTTTGGGTTTGGCTTTTGGACGTGCAGGCCGTTCTCAATTGTGACAGTACTTATTATTTGTGTTATTTATCATTAGATGCCTAGTGATGCGACCCGCGGTATATTCTTCTTGTCATCAGACGGTCTTTACTTCGTGGAATCAGCCGAACAGGAGCCTCTCCTTTTCAATAGGCATGGCATACGCAAGGATCAGCAGCAGCAACTCTGGTGATTGAATCGTAGTTGGAAAGAGGCGACACTGGTGGGTGTGTCATGGTGATTGAAAAGTACCCACTCAGACATCCTTCACTTGGATTGCTTTAGCCTCCTCCTAACTCCTGAGGAGTACACGTGACATCCCATTGTCACGATATTCAGGAGGCGACGCGTTACACCTCGCGTTTTGCCTTCTACCCCATCATGTCGAATGATGAACTTCGGCGCTCGGCTCGTATGAAGGCAGTCGCCCAAATCAAGGACCAAGAAAATGATGCACCTCAAATTACCAATAACAATATTGATCATAGCACCCTAGTCGTCCCAACAGCCTCGAAACGTCGTCGGAAGACGAGCACTAAGACGGGCAAACAAGCTTCAGTGCGACTGAGGGGAAAGCTCAAGAATTTGCCGCAAATGCCCCTTGATGTTTTGTTTGAGGTAATTTCGACACGTTTTTGCCCGTGTCCGCCGCTTACAGCAACCAATGTGTCAGATTCTCCAGTTTCTCACTCCTCTGGACTTGCTTCGTCTAGCTAGAACAACTAAGGACCTGCGTTCCACACTTATGAAGCGCTCGGCCCTCACGGTCTGGAAAGCCGCTTACGCCAACGTTCCTGGCATACCAGAATGCCCTGAAGGCGTGACTGAACCTGCATATGCCAATTTCATGTTCACAACTAATTGTTATGTGCGCATATATTCGGTCTTTGTTCCTCCTGAGCATCTCATTTAGCCTATTTTCACACAGGAATGCCTTAACCCTCGAGCCACGCATTGTTTCGCCCCCCGTTGTTTGCGGTATTGTAAGAATTGCGTGGACGATAAGTAAGTCGAGGAATGCCCGCTGGCCATGCTCTATCTCTGACACCGAAACAGAGTTTTTTGGAATCCTGCCAAGAACGACGCAGTCCTGGATGTGCTCCTCGGTCAAGATTTACCTTTATACACCGATGCCATTGCGCCCGGTTACCTTTTGTCCCAAAAGTCAGGTATGATTCGTCTCCAAATCATCATAGGTACTCCACGGCAATCCTGTTATCTTTCAGGTGCAAGTGTTCGTGCGTGGCTTAGGAATGATTTCAACGAGTATGTGGAAGGCGTAACGAAACTGTTTGATGATGAACCAAAGCTATCTGAGTTCGTTGAAACTCGCAAAGGTATCATCGAGATTATGAAGGAGGTATGTTCGATTCCTTCGCGTCATACAACCTGACAAGCGGGGCATTGCAGCGCCAGTACCAGTATACCAAATGGGTCGCTGAGCAACAAGACGTACGCGCTAACGAGCTCGAGGAAGTTCGTCGTGCAAGATGTGAAGCGTTAGTCCTACTTGACCGGTTGACCTACTTGATGCTCATTCCCTCTTGTAGCATTAAAGATCGACTAACCAAAGCCGGTCTGTGACCACTCCCTCTGTTGCCAGCATCCTTTGAGCTTGCGCCTTTCTTTCCAGGCTGGGGCATTGAGTTGGAGAATTTGACCTTCACTGAAACGGTTGCTTTCCGATACCACCCTTTAGTCAAGCAACCCCGTCCTCTCACTGATCGGAGTAAGCCTTCATGCTGTTGTTTTGTGTACCTTCTCATCGGTGTTTAGTCTGGAACAATATTGAAGCAGATATGCTCAAACTCATGCTCACCTTTCGCGAAAGTCGCCTGAAGAGAGAGCGACGTTCTATCGTTCGGACTCGCCGTAGAGTCTTTGTGGAAGTCGTTGAAAGCTACGCTAGGACTCAGCCTGTGGGTGCTGTACTTCCCTCAGCCGCGGACCTATATTTTATGGAAAGCGTCGAGTCCATCAAGCGAACGATTGAAGAAGCTCCGAATGATACTGAATTTTCTTTAAGTGACTTAACTGAATTCACAAGTGGCCTACCTCAGCTCTGCGAGGAATGGAGGGCAGCATGTACCGCCAAGCTCATGGCAATCTATGATCAAGGTCGTGTTTCTGACGGTTCCCCATCGAGCGAATCTGTTCTCCACTTAGCAAAAACAGTCTTCAAGTGCGACGACTGTTCAACTGGTATCAGCTATCCTTTCATCCTCAACCATCGATGCTTTTCTGAAGTGCCGGACTTCCTGCCTTTTGAACGCGATGATGATGGTCGCTTTCAAGTTGCCGAAGATTTGAATGGCGTTAGCTGGATGTCTTCGGCACCCGGTAATCTTCAATATGTGCCGGCGATGATCGCCCGGGCGTCACAAGTCGTTCGTTCATGCGGATTCAACCCAGACAATGCTACACAAGTAGACTTAGATGGACAGAGAATCTGGCTCATCAAGGAAGCAGGTGGATTTCGTCGTCAGATAATGGGGTGGCGCAGGGCGGTACGCTGACCACCTTTCGTGTTCTTCGCACTAACTGACTTGTCTCAGATTCAAGTTGTCTCCGCCGTTACGTCCTCCTGGTCCAGCGACTGTCAGTTTGTAGCCTACTACAACGCCTGGACCAAGTTAGAAGATGAGGCACTTATCCAAGAATGCGAGGGCGCAGAAATCGAGTATTATGCTCGCAGACCTGATCTATTATGCGTTTGTGTGCACTGCCGTGCGTGCATCAAGGGTTCTCAATTGACGGACCATATAGCAGCGTATGTTCTTGTTGCTTGCATAACCGCATCTCATCACCTCAATGTTCCATCAGACACAATCCTGGCTGCCCACTCGAGAGGTCTGATTTCTGGCTCGCTCCCGATACCCCGTACAAGGAGTTGTTTTCCCTCACTATTGACCAGAATGTTTCGCTTTTGAATCCTGAGAGCTTCACTTAGTCTAAATCGGTCAAGTCGTTCAAATGTGAGGACCCTAGTTGGGACCAGGGAAGACATAGTTTTTTGGAGTTGGACTATGGGTTTATACATTCTCCGCTGTAAGTGGTATCGTTACCTACATGGCGCTGTATTTTATCAATAACATGGGAGCTTGAGAGCAATCCATCAGGGACTCCCCTTTCTCCTATTCGTCAGGGTTGGACATGAATGGAGCCCGTTAGCGTTGATGCTATGTCCGTAAACTGGCCTACTTGACAGACTTCCGAGGAACTTCAAGAGTACTGTAGTCACTCGAGTGGCTCAAAGCAACTCACGTGGGCATGCATCAAATCGTCGCGACGTGGAGTGGCTCATTGAACCTCTTTCCTATCCATCACTAGGTACATGCCGTTCGAATTACCCCGTCGCTCGAGCAGGATGTCCACTGTAGCCAATACAAGCTCTCAACACTGTGGTTCTAGGTCAAAGAGTCATCACGGCCTCACGAGCTCGGGGAAGCCCCCCAAGCGTCGCAAGGTAGACTCAAAGGTGGAGGCCCGGGTGACGGCGCGGAGGGCTAAGGGAAAACTGAGAAACCTACCGCAAATGCCGCTTGACATCTTGTTCGTAGTGAGCGGACCGGTTTCACTTTCATGATACTGCCACTCAACATTACGCAATGCCTCAGATTTTTAAGCTTCTTAACCCGCTTGACTTACTTCGTCTGGCGCGAACGACGAAGGCCTTTCGAACTCTGTTGATGACGCGATCGGCTGTTACTGTTTGGAAAGGTGCTCGTGCCAATGTACCTGATCTACCAGACTGTCCAGAAGGGACATCCGAACCAGTATATGTCAATTTCATGTTCACGACCAATTGCTGTGTACAGTCTTGCTCTTTTCCACCTCACTGTGCTAATGGCTATTCTACTAGCAATGCCTTGCCCCTCGAGCTATCCATGTGTTCGCTCCTCACCATGTCAGGTACTGTAAGAGTTGTGTCGATGATAAGTGAGCCAGTATTGCTATTACGACGCGGATTTCTCTCTCATTCACTCTAGAGTGCTCTTGTATCCCTTGTCGAATACTGCCGTGCGCAAGACTTTTCTGGGATATCACCCTATGGATAATTATAGCCTCGTCTATCCATACCAACTCGATCGAAAAGGTAAGGCACCCACCAATCCTAATATGAGGAATCTCACGCCTGCGATTAGATTATACGTTGACGGTTTGGCTTGAGTCCGACTTTGATGAATTCCAGAAGCAATTTCTCAAAGTTCGCGATGACAATAAACGACGTGAAGAATTTATTGAAGCCCGCAAAGCGTTGATCAGGAGTTACAAGGCAGTATGATCATGATTTATCTTATCGATTTGTGACTTACTGACCAAGAAATTCAGCGCGACGACGAATACGTCGAGTGGATAAATCAAAGGCAAGAGGCGTCTGCCATTGAACTCGCTGAATCCTACCTTGTGCGAATGAACGCGTAAGTCCCGATTTGCATTGATGCCGCTCAGGGATATGCTGATGGCTCACCTATAGTATTAAAGAAAGACTGGCAGAAGCAGGTATGGATATTTCTTCACTTCAATGCATAACAATCAAAATCTTTTCTTGACTTCGTCAAGGCTGGAGTTTCGAATTGGACAATATGAGCTATAGTGAAGTGTGTAAGCTCCGACGGCATCCATTGGTAAAGCAATCTCGACCCCTCACTGATCGAAGTACGTGCCACCTGCTACATAGTAACTCTGGTGCTAATTTGGCCTCCAGTCTGGAAAAACATTGAAAAGGAAATGGTGGAACTCATGCATAGTTTTCGTGACAGTCGCTTGCTGAGGGAACGTAATCTCGTCATCCGCACTCGCTGGAGAGTCTTCCTGGAAGCCGTCAAGGCCTTTGTCAAAACCCAGCCTGTCGACGCCATACTCCCTTCCGCTGCTGATCTATACTTCATGGAGAGTACTTCTTCCATCAGGCAGACAGTTGAAGATACCCACGGAGATGCCGAATTCACCCTCGCTCACTTGGCCGAATTTAATAGCAAGCTGCCCCAACTCTGCGAGGAATGGAAAGCTCTGTGCACAGCGAGACTTATGGAAATACACAACCATCAACTACCTTCCGGCGCAATTCCCTCTGCAGAACACGTCCTTTCCTTGGCGAAAACTATGTTCAGATGCCGAGAATGTCGTTCCTGCGTTAATCATCCTCGTGTCCTCAGCCATCTCTGCTTTGCTCAAGAACCGTCAGCTTTCGCAGCTCAGTTTCTTCCCGAAGATTATGTTTGCGCCGCCAGGGACTTGGAGAGTTCGAATTGGATGATCGAGTCTGCCAGCAAGCTGCGTTGCGATCCCAGCGATGTTAAGGGAGCATCTGAAATTGTTCGTTTGTCTGGCTTCGATCCCGCGACTGCGACACAAGAGGATTTGGATTCTCAAAGGTTTTGGTTGCTTCGTCATTCTTACAATGAAGACGTTGAAGTGATGGATTGGAGAAGAGCGGTACGTCACTTTGACTCACTCCTTTGCCTGCAAATCGAGTCGACATCATTATGAGAAGGTGCAGTTTGTGTGTTTTCGCCACCGTTTCGACTCGTGGACCCGCGTAGAGGGTCCAACCATCCAGCAAGCCTGCGAGACTGGCGAACTTGATTTCTACGTCAATGAGCCTGTTGAAGCTAAATGTGTGTGCATGCATTGTCGAGAACGGCTGCTTTCGAACATGCTCGTCGATCACATTGCATTGTGAGGTTGTCCTTCCACGCGTTAGGACGTCTTACTTACCTTTAGAGCAGACACAAGTCAGAGTCTTTGTCGCGAACAGACTTTTGGGTTCATCCAGATAACCCAATGGATTCCACATTCTGTCTTATTCCAGATCAGCATACAATCTCTGCCGCCTTATAACGCTCTGCGGAGATCAAGCCTTCCTGTGGGAGTGCTTCGTAAATGGCAGCCCTCGTTCGAGTCCTTGATTGCTCGACGCTCGCTGGGAACGGAAGTCGATCGCTTCCCTAAATTGCCCCTGTCTATCCCTTTTAGCGGTGACCTGCGACGCATTACAACGCCAACTCCATGCATCCTAGGAAAACAGAACATACGAATAATATTACAGGATGAGCTAGTATTGTTAGTCATAAGTATAATACTAAAATTATTAGCAAAGACTACGGTTGGAATCGATGACAGCAATATGTCAATAATCAAACACGAGGCACTTCTTGAATTGACAAGTTCCTCTCTACGAACGAACCATCACTAAAAACAGTCAATTGGACTGACCCGGTCTGAATCGTCGCTCCTTCAGGAGAGTCCTGGGCCTTGGACAACATATTGATGACCATGCGGCAACCCTGGCCGAGAGGGAAGATTAGCTTATAGCCCAGGACCTGAAGAGCGACCTACGCTGATCGACAATGTGGTTATGAAGACCCTAGTTGATATCAGTCGGCGAAAAGGATGAGACAATATCGTGGACGGACGAAGGTATGAACGGCGCCAGAACTGAAGAGTGTGTGGTGACGACTGTCAGCAAGGCTATCGTTATAATCGGCGTGAACTTTGGAGGGGCAGAACCAATGTGTACTCTCACTAGTCACAGCGAAGAATGTCAAGAATGAATCGCGTGCCATGGTTGAAAGTAACGACGATTGGCGGAGAACTTGCTTCAGTAGAGTCGGCGAGAAGCCGGCAAAGGATACGATGAACTGTGTGGAAATTGCCAAGATACTGAAGGAACCGAGCGTGTAAGGGTTATCCAAGTGAATGATGGCACGAGACACACCCAAACCATACTACTTGCCAAGGGACCATACTGACTTGGCACTCGCCATCATACACCAGGAGGAGCAGCGTCGATATGGTGGTATAGGTCATCAGGGAGAATAAGATCCCTCGCAAGGCATAAAGAACAATAATCTTCCTGCGATCATTGCCGAGGAGAGCCTGGACTGGGATATAGGTAAGGTAAAGAAAGAGACCATTACGGAGTAAGGAAGGCATACCTTTCTTCGCTTGGATACACTCGACAGTGAAGAGGAGTAATTGAAAGACGGCCGTCTGGAACGAGTGCCATGTTATACATTGTCGATATGTATACGGTGCGCCTAGGTCACATTGAAGGAGAAGAACAAGGCTGGTACTGAAATAGGCGTGGGATGAGAGCGGTGGGTTCGTCAAGTAAAAGGTAGGCAAGGAAGATCACTAACATCTGCGAGGTGAGGGCCAGGTATCTGCATATGAGGAACAAGCATTTAGTGAAGGTTACTGGACGTCTGCGGAACGAATGTCAATATACTCCATGCTTCAAACACCTCAACAAATAGATATCCACTTACGTCCATATTAGATCCACTTCGATGGGTAAGATACTGATGTGCTCATGAAGTAGAATCGTCAGCGAAACCACTGCGAGATGTAGGCGCCGCATGAGCAGCAGTGAGGTGAATTGGGTACATCCCACTCACAATATGAGTAGATTCGAAGGTGTGTGTCCCGGTGCATGCTTGCGATGGCATCCATGTCGAGGTGAGCTGAGGCTGGGGGAAGGACCAAACGAACTACATCGGTCGTCGTTATGAATGGCCGATAGCCTTCCTCTGAGACACCAAAATTGCAAATTTGGGGGATGCGGTTGATCGGCTTTGTGTATTTGCTATGTACGTACGAGATATATAAGGCACTGCGATAGCCAGCGGTAAGTGCCTACATAAAGCCACGAGATGAGCTTGAGGATTCGTATTCCCGTGCCAATATAAAATCCGGGGCCCGAAAACGCGTATATAAATCTCAAGGGAGGTGAGACATTTTGTCAAGTGCCGCCCGTGGTTGCCGAACGGCGCGAAAGGACTATACGGAGAGGTCGGTCAAATGCAACATCATGTGTCCAGAGAGTCAACAAGATAACGGAGACCTTGGCTCAAGTTCATGATACCGATGCACGCAGAAGTCTCAGATTATCCTTGGAAAAAGTCATCAGCAGATGCCATAACTTGATAACTAAACTTACCACAATGTCAGTGGCACAATGTCAGTGGCAACAATGTCAAGCTACGGAAGGTTCATATGATGGGCACGCGTACGGAAGGAAGCAAGAAGGAAGACTGCAGCTCGAAGCAGTCGAATCGTGGCTGTGCAATTACGGCGCTCAAGTAACTGGTCAGGAGACGTGACGAAATCTTTCATCCCCCACTACCACCATCTCCTCTCGAATAATTTCTGGTACGCCTGGTATATAAAGCTGAACAATGAGGAACAAGGGCGTCAGCTTAGAAGAAAGTGATCAGCCCAAAAGGGCCCCTGAGACCGAACCCCTAAACGCGATCAGACCATCGAAGCGCCGCAAAACCAGTAAAAAGGAAGGACCGAGCAAGGCGAGAAGCAGATTGGAGGGAAAGCTTCAAAATCTCCCCCTTATGCCGCAGGACGTTTTATTTGAAGTCAGTTCAATTTTCTGAGCGAGGCTGACTGCTACAACCCCACTTTGACAGATATTCAGGTTGCTTACGCCTCTAGACTTGCTTCACCTCGCTCGATCGACAAAATATATTCGTTCTACCCTTATGAAACGGTCGTCAATTACGGTCTGGATGGCTGCTCGCGCCAATATCGGTGTACCAGCCTGCCCCGAAGGTGTTTCCGAGCCGGCATATGCCAATTTCCTGTTTACTAAAAACTGTCATGTACGTCCCATCTTTTATTTTCGCGTATAATAACGCTCAATCCTGTCAGGAATGTCTTGCCACGCGAGCTTCTTTCAGCTTCGTGCCTCACTACTTACGGTATTGCAAGAAATGCGCTAATACCAAGTAAGCTCATCAGCAAGCCAGCCATTAGACCTAGATTTAATCTTACCCTAGAGTGTATTGGAACCCGACGACAGTTCCCGTCGTGCGCGAAACATGTAGAGGGATACCAATGGATAGTGACGAGATTGCATTCCCTTATCGCTTTCAGGGTACCATTCCTTCGGCGGTATATGGTAGTGATTCTGGTGCTGAATTCCCTTTGGCCTAGGTCCGAGTCATAGCAAAGATGCTTGGCTTCGAGCAGATTTCAACGAATTTCGTGAGGGATTTCTCAAGGTTCGCGACAAAGAAGAGGAAAAGGAAGAATTCCTTCAACACCGCCAGGAGGTCATGAGGGTCATGAAAGAGGTAGGTTCCGTCCCCAAGGCTGTGCATGTCAACTAAGGAATCTAGCGAGTGGCTCGATATCAAGAGTGGTTGGAATACCAGAAAAACGCACGGATCGAGGAGGCCAATGAAGTCCGCAATGGGCGAATCGCTTTGTATGTTCATTAGAACTGAGGAGGGATCTTTCCATTCTAATATCACGCTTACACCCCAGCATCAAGGAAAAATTATCTAAAGGAGGCCCGCACCGGTCCCTTCTTCAACTTTGACCCTCTAATTAGTGACTTGTTTTGTAGGATGGAAGAGAGACGTGGAGGAAATGACCTTTCAAGACAAACGTACGTTTCAAGAGCATCCGTTAGTCCAGGAGCCTCGGCCACTCACTGATCATGGTACGCAACTAACCACCTCTTCCCTATCTATTCTCACTGGCTGCCTAGCTTGGTCGAAAATCGAACCGGAAATGAGCTGGCTGATGGCAGGTTTTCATGTGGATAGAGAGATGAGAGACAGGGATGCCATCATGTTACGTCGTCGCACCGTTTTCGTGGAAATGGTGGAAGACTACCGAAAGGCTCAGCCTGCGGGCTCGATACTGCCCTCGGCGGGGGATTTATACTTCCTGCAGAGTCTCAAACCTGTCAGGCAACTGATTGAAGGTGCCCGCGGTGATACCGAACTTTATCCAGAGGACTTCAGCGATTTCAAGAACAACTTGCCGCATCTCTGCGAAAGGTGGAAGGCTTTCTGCGCCAATAAATTGCTTGAGATTTACAACCAAGGACTGGGTGGTCAAGCCACTGCGGACAGTACGGTTCTTCATCTGGCTAAAACGGCGTTCAAGTGTTGTGACTGTGAGCAATATGTCAACTACCCTCAGGTACTAAACCACAAATGTTTCACCAATGTGCTGCGACCCGTCTTGAGCCGTTTTTTTGATGAAGATCACCGAAGGGCTGACTGGGATCTGGGAGGGATCAGTTGGATGCGAGTAGCTCCCAAAAAATTGAGCTGCCTGTTATCGAGAGCTGATCTGGTGAGCGACGTTATTCGTGCGTGCGGCTTCGACCCGGAGACCGCTACGCAAGAAGACCTCGATAGTGCCAAAATATGGCTTGCCCAAGGTCAACCTTGCAGATATGAGGTGATGGGTTGGCGAAGAGCAGTACGTTAGCTGCGTTGGTGATGCTTAAAACTCCAACTTACAAGGCATCATTCGATAGGTCCGAGCCGTTTATCACTTCGCCGAATACGAAGCGCGATCCCCTCCCGGCAGGTCGGATGGCCCAGACGAACCTGGGCCATGGCTTCGAGTGGAAGACGAGGCATCAATTCAGAGCTGCGAGCGTGCCGAGTTGAACTATTATGTCAACGGAGCACACGATACATCCATCATATGTCTGACCTGCCGCGGAAGTCTATGGTGGTCTCAGGTAACGACGCATATGAACACGTAAGTACCTTCCTCTGACCTCATTCTCTGAAGTGATAACCAGTACTCGAGTAGACACAACCCTGATAGGCCTCTTGAGAGAGCCGACTTCTGGGTTCATCCGGACGCTCCATGGCAGGAGATGGTCCACTTCGCCTCGAGCGACCTGTCACGTTCTTGATCTATGCCTCCAGATCCTTCTCTCGAGCTCCTTGGTCATTTTGCTCATCATTAATGATATGCATTCTGTACTCACAAATGAATATTGCCGTAATGAGATCTCCCCCATGAGATGATCGCGAACCAGATGCGCTAGACGTCAGTTGGATACGTGCCAAAGGGAGCCAACTAGTGAAGTTGCGTCGCAGAAACAACTCAAGCTACAGAAGGTTGACATACAAGCATTCAAATTATGGGAGGCGAGTCAGAGCCAATCGAAGTAGTGTGGGACAGTGGCAGTGCACTTAGCGCGTTCGGCGCTTGAATGACTGCTCCTATTTAACCCAGGAGACGTGACCACTCTTTCGTCCCAACTTCCACCATCTCCTCCCTAACGATTTTCAGTATACACCTCCATCACATCGAACGATGAGGAATCGGGATTCCAGTGATAAAACAGCTGATAAACCTGAAAATTCCCTTGAGACCCAACCCCTAACCGAGACAAGGCCGTCGAAGCGCCGCAAAACCAGTAAAAAGGATGAAGGACAGGTCAAGACGAGAACCAGAATGAAGGGAAAGCTTAGAAATCTCCCCCATATGCCCCAGGATGTGTTGTTTGAAGTCAGTTCGATTTTTTCATTGAAACTGACCGCTACAACCCTATGCACCTCGCAATTTGACAGATCTTCAAGTTTCTTACCCCTCTTGACTTGCTTCATCTTGCACGAACGACTAAGGATGTCCGTTCTATTCTTATGAAGCAGTCTTCTCTTACTATCTGGAAGGCTGCTCGCGCCAATGTTCCCGGTCTACCAGACTGCCCCGCAGGCGTCGCCGAGCCGGCATATGCCAATTTCATGTTTACTACGAACTGCCATGTACGATTGCATCTTTTCTTCTGTGTGTATCATCACGCTCAATTCTGCCAGGAATGTCTTACCCCGCGGGCTTCATTAAGCTTTGCACCTCGCAACTTGAGGTATTGCAAGAAATGCGCTGATACCAAGTACGTTAATCACCGGACTAACGATTGCACCTAGATTTATTCTGAATTTAGAGTCTATTGGAAACCGACTAGTGTTCCAATCGTGCGCGAAACTTTCAAGAGATGTAAAGGAATATCAATGTACAGTAACGGGATCGCATTTGCATACCGTTTTAAGGGTGCCATTTTTTGGTAGTGGGTACGGGTCCCAGTACTGAATACCTTTTGGCCTAGGTCGTCGCACAGACGCTTGGCTTCAGGCAGATTTCAACGAATTTCGTGAGGGATTTCTCAAAGTTCGCGATAACGAAGTAGCAATGGGAGAATTCATCCAACGTCGACAGGAGGTCATCAGGGTCATGAGGGAGGTAGGTTCAGGTCATTCCCGCTGCTGCGCGGACGTCAACTAAGTATACTAGCGAGAGCGTCAATATTTAAGGTGGGTGGAAGACCAGAAAAATGCACGAAGCGACGAGGCCAATGAAGTCCGCAATCAGCGAATTGATGTGTAGGTCCATTAGAATCCAGAAGGGAAACCTGTCTGATCTCGTCCTTATACCTCAGCATCAAGGAGAAGTTGTCCAAGGCAGGTTTGCATCGTTTTCTTCTTCACCCTGTCCCTCTTCAGTGACGTGTTTTCAGGATGGGGCAGGGAATTGGAGGACATGAGATACGAAGACAAGTGTGCATTTCAAAAGCACCCATCGGTCAAACTGCCTCGGCCTCTCACGGATCGTGGTACGCAACTAACCACTTCATCCCTATCTATTCTCACTGGCTATCCAGCTTGGACGAAAATTGAACCTGAAATGGTGAAGCTGATGGAAGACTTTCGTGAGCGTAGACTGAAGAGAGAAAGGACCGTCATCATTACACGTCGCCGCAAGGTCTTCGTGGAAATGGTGGAAGACTACCGAAAGGCTCACCCTGTGGGCTCGATACTGCCATCAGCAGCCGACTTATACGCCTTGCAGAGCGTCGAACCTGTCAGGCGACTGATTGAAGATACCGCCGGTGATACCGATCTTTCGCCAGAGGATTTCAGCGATTTCGGGAACGCCTTGCCTCAGCTTTGTGAAGAATGGAAGTCTACCTGCGCCGATACAATGCTCAAAATCTACAACCGGGGTCGACAACCAGGTAGTCAAGTCACGGATGATACTGTTCTTCATCTAGCCAAGACGGCATTCAAGTGCTTTCTCTGTGAGCAATATATCAGCTATCCTCAGATCCTCAACCACAAGTGCTTCACCACTGAGCCACTATATTTGTTGAATTCTTCTCTCAGCGAGGACCAGGAAAGGACCGCCGCTGATCTGGGAGGGTTGAGCTGGATGAGTGCAGTTCCGAACAAATTGTGTTATCTGTCAGCCAAAGCTGACCTGGTGAGCGACGTTATTCGGGCATGCGGCTTCGACCCAGACACTGCTACGCAAGAAGACCTCGATAGTGCCAAAATCTGGCTTGCTCAAGGTCAACCTAGCCAATATGAGGTGATGGGTTGGCGAAGGGCGGTACGTTAGTTGCGTTGGTGATCCTTGAAACCCCAACTTACAATGCATTATTGATTAGGTCCGAGCTGTGTACAACTTCGCCGAATGTGAACCACGATTCTCTCCCCCTCCATTCCTCTGTTGCTCTGACCACTGGGATGGCCCAGATGAACCGGGGCCGTGGGCCCGAGTGGAAGACGAGGCATCAATTCAGCGTTGTGAACGCGCCGAGCTGAACTATTATGCCAACAGAGCATACGACGCATCCTTCACTTGTTTGACCTGCCGCCAAAGGCTCGGGTGTTATCAGTTAACGACGCATATGAAGATGTAAGTGCCTTCATCCCTCATCCTCTGAAGTAGTAGACTTGATGTCCGTGTAGACACAACCCCGATAAGCTCCTTGAGAGAGGCGACTTTTGGGTTCACCCGGACGAACCGTGGCTGGGGATGGTCCACTTCGTCTCGAGCAACATGTCACTTGTGAATTTCTCTGTATCCACGGCTCCAGATCCTCAAGAATCTCTTGATTTCCTTTATTATTAATATGCATCCTGGACTCACAAATTAATATTGTACCGCGACTTTCTCCATGTAACTTGCCTAGTTTATGTAACAAGGGGACAAGGGTAGCGTTGCTTCGCAAAGCTGCCGCTGGCCAGCTAAGACCGATGATCAAGCTCTGTGTCTTCAATTACGTTCCTTGTCCACGCAAGAACGAACGTCGAGATGTTTCTGTAAGGTTGCCTGCTGGGACGCCGGCCAGAAAGCTCTGCACACTCATCTATGAGAAGCGACACAGTCAGCCATGTCATACCATCTTATCCATTCGTCGCTTTGCAACTCCGAGAACAGTGTCATAGTTGTACGGTTGTAATCTCCTCGATGTATGTCGAGGCAGCCACTTCGGGAACGCGGGAACCCCAAAATGGCGAAATTGAGTCCAGCTAACGTACAGACATTGTCCGAAGCGAATCCACTTTCTACGGTAGGCTTGAAGCAAATTATTTGTTTTACATATGGCCCGCTCTCTACAAACCCAACAGACATCGAAAGCAAACAGCGATAAGTAACAAAGAGCTGTAACATACGAATTATAACTACACCTGTCCATGTCATACTACTATAGTCCGACTCCAGGAACGAATGGCATATCGCGAAAATGTCGAACCTTGACCGCACTGGCTTTGATAGACTTGTTCGGCATGCGCTCCCATATAGGATCTACATCAGGTCCGTCGATGTCTCCGGCACCGTCCCAGCCCCAGCACCAAACTGCGAAATCAGGTCAGTCAGCGCAAGCTAAAGGAGGCACGATGAAGAGTGGATGGATGCTTACCGTATTCAGGACCAGTGTTGAAATTGAGTGGGTCACTCTCTTCTTCAGTGAATAAGCGATCATGGGGTCCAAACCATGCACGGTCTTGCGGGTCTGTACGAGGGTTATCTGGCAGGCCGCCCAAGCGCATGAAGCCGCGGATGGCGGTGAGATTGCGACGCGTAGGATGTATAATATCATAAACACGCTACAGGACAGGGTCAGAGAGACATAATAACCAGGGCACGGGGACAAACTCACCCTATCGTAAGCGAGCTTGACCCGAGGCACCATCATAATCCTCCCATACCCAGCTTCCCAATAGTCATTGCAAATCAAACTGCACTCACTAGCACTACACTCATTCTCCGTAATCCGAGCCATCCTGAACCGCACGTGTGGTGGCTCGTAGAACGGGGCGGGGTCGAGGATGGCAATTCCATTCCAACAACTCTGCACTTGAACTGGGAGGTGTCGTTGGAAGCGCATAGATGACTCGCTGTGGTGGAAGATGCTCTCAAACGGCGCATTCTCCAATGCAGTTCCGTTGATATCTCGAGCGACCCAATTATCGTAGAACACAGGCGACTGAACTTCTTCATGGTACATGTAGTCTGCAGCACAGGTGATGCCCGCGTTGTTCCGCCTTGACTGCCAGATAAGTTCCAGAAGATCATCAACACATGGCAGGATATCGTTCATAAATACGATGGTATCGAAGTATTCGCTCTCAGCGTCCCGAAGCTCGTGTATAGGTACGAAGGCAGCGTTGCGCACTTCTGCAAGGTACTCGATACGATGGTTGAATGCTCCTCGGGTCCGCTGAGAGGTTCGAATTGTTATGCGCATACCGAGAGAGCGAGTTAAAGCGTCGAAGATACGAAGCAAGGCTTTTGTCTGGTCAGTTGAACCGTTCTCATAGATTGAGATGAAGACGTTGTGGTACCCAAGGATGGCGGCAACACGGAAGAGCGTTGCGAATAGGTCGGGGATGACATCAAAGGAGTTGTACAAGTTAATGGCGAAGAAATATTTGTGCTCGGCGTCCGGGTCGTTTGCCTTGCTGCTCGAGCGAGCGTAAAGGGGTTGCTGTGGGGGCGATGAAAACAAGGAAGACAACCAGGATGTTTTGGAAGGTGGCTTGTGTCCGACCAGGGGTGCATACCGGTCATACGTTTGTTGCCAATACAGCGGCTGGGAGTGCCGCGTGCATTCCTTCGTATAATGCGGCGACAGCGATGTTACCAGGTCCAGAACACGAAGTCGCTGTTCTAGTGTAGGCAGAACGATTGGTTGCCGAGTCTGCTGGCGGGATTTCGTGTATGCTATTGGACTGGGCGTGTAAAAGGAGGGCGCGATGCGAGACACGATGAGGCCAAAGAAAATTCCTATAGCAAGGGCGAGGGGTGTCGGGATCTTGCGCAAGTTTTGTATGATGAGTGCGACGGACATTGTGGCGAGGCCAAGTAAATGGTTGACGCGCTCAGCGTCAGAAAATGACACTGCACTGACTGTTTGGCTCGTCAGTCTCAGCAATGTGAAGGTTCAAGGAAATTGACCTGCAGCCGGCTACGCGGTTCGGAGTTCACGGTGATAAAGTGTGATGACGCGAAGAGACAGCTCTGCTTTTTCTAATGGTTAAAAGCTCCAGCTTTCGTCGCCGCCCAAGATTTCCTCGCCGTCGACGAGAGCGGTAGTGAGCACCGAGATGAGATGTGGAGGCTGGCCAATGTGTTCAGGTTCAAGGGGCCGTAAGTGGATACACACGCCCACGCACGGACCAATCTCCCCTCCTGTACAGCTCCCACCACCACCAGCGTCGATTGGTTTTAGTGGGCGAGCGCGGCCTCGTTCACTGCTTCATTTAGATTTGGAGCTCAAGCTAGTATTGAGACTCTGGTTCTGCCGCGGAATACTCAGAAGAGCTCACACTCATCATATCCTACAATATCGCCCAATGACCACTTTCTTTCGCCCGAGATATACCAGCCTCCAGAAGCTAGAGCTAGGTCCTTATCCTAATTTTCCTTCTACAAGCACGGCTGGAAACCTTGGCTTCGAGAACCTCGTCTTCGATACAGGCTGCACCTCTTTGTTCTTGGACCTCCCCGCTTTGGTCGGTTCCATGTCTCTCGCTTTGGTGGCGCTATGCCTTCTCTACGCCCTTCAGCACCCGGCCATTCTAGATCTGCGTCCATGACCAGTCACCATCTATGTCGCATCTTTCTCACTCTAGCGTCAACAACATTCAGCTTAGTGTAACGATGCAATACCTCTCCGTCGTTCTATTCGCCCCCGCTGATAAAATCTACCCACACAATCTAATTCTGCGTACATGACCACATCAACTGCGTTGCATCTGTTTCATTTCTAACGTCACCAAAATTCTCGGTGTAACAAGAAGCAGCCATGCAATACCTCTCCGTCATTCTATTCGCCCCCCGTTGATGATATTTACCCACACAATCTATATGCAGGCGAATACAAGCACGCAGTTGCGCACCTAATGTTCAAAACCCCAGGATTGCAATATGACCGTAAGCGGCCGAACAGCATTTCATATCATCGAATTCCTATCGCAGAGGTGAATGCAGTATAAATAATACATCAACTAGAACTCAAACGGTAGAGCAGGAGTAGTCGAGATGAGGATCCCCGTTTTGCCTTTCATCGTCCCAGCTATCACCAATTTCTTGCGCCCCCATGAGGCCTCTACAGTGCGGGTAGGAATGCGCCTATCATGCCTCGTATCAATTTCAAACGTGCCACTTGATAGCATCGCCTGCAGCAGCCCTCGCCCCTCCCCACCATCGGGTTCTTCACTTATTGCAATGGCACCGACTTCACCAATACCTGCGTAACCGAAGAAGTTCACGCGTGGGAGTGGAAGCGCGTCGCCATCTCCGGGCCTTTTGCTAGTGCGAGGAGCGAAATCCAGGACCCACTCGGTATTTGCCTCCTTTGTGGGTGAGCACTGAACTTGAATCATAAATGGTCTGTGGTTGCGCTGATACACTGTGTTACAGCTCGGCTACTGATTGCTTTTCTATCGTCGGCACTGTCGACGACAAGGGTAACTCCTCTATCACAGGGGACGCAGCGTACACTCGCTCGTACTTCTGTGCTATTAGGGCCCCACCAGAGCTATACTTCGTATCCCAATATTAGGCCAAGTATGTAACAACAATAGCGAAGAATTTTGTAACATCGTCAATCCAACCGTGTAACGTCTCTGTGTTGAGTATACAGCTCTTCCAGGCAGAACCGCGGCCTTCAGGGGGGCGGATCACTTCCAACTCCTGGTATGACCCACTGGCTAGCACGATGCGCAACATCTCTCCTATAGCTATCCAATTTCTCTCTCTCATAGCTAGATGAGTTTTTCACGACCATTCCAGGATTGTTTTTCGCGTCCCCTCATTCGTCGGTGCTCTTCCCTGGAACTGTCGCTCTCTGGATCGCATGCTTGGCCAGGTGAGTCGCTACTCGGACGCTGGGCGGGCTTGCATAAAAGGCGGGCAGGCTAAGTGATTCTAGCATTCATCCAATCGTTCAAGTACCGTTCCCTGCAGACTTGAGCCCGCCACCGCATGTAAGTGGAAGCAACCCTGTCATCACATCTGAGACGTTAAATGCTGAAACACTTACAGTCATACTCATATTCTTCCGGGATGTACCTCCGACTATCCCGATTAATTGTACAACCTCAATGTTCGGAAGCATCGGGCACACGACCGTTGATACCAGACAAAATCTATAAGAAACTGCGTCCCGAGGTATATTGTCCTGAGTGTGGCGAGAAGCTACCCCAGAGACCTGTTCATTGCCTCTGCGGAGTTTATGTATATTAGCTTTAGAATGTACTGCGACTTAGATTCATAGTCGCCCAACGAATGTACGAGATGACCGACTTTAGGGGAAGCCCCTTTCATATACACAAGCGCTTGTGTAACGCCCACTTGCTGGCAAGGTCGTTCGTCATTGGCCCATCACATTTTGTTTCTAGCTTCCGCGTTATGCGCGACCCTACGCGTGAATATTACCCCTTCTGCTAAACCTCCATCACCTTCAAACACGAAAAGTCGACATACATCGACAGCTGATTTTGCGAGTGTTGGTCTGACGATGACAGGACTCGGAGGGTTTGCGCTTGCCGACGACGCGGGGTATGACGACTCACAGCGTTGGGCGGGAGTATCCAAAATCATTGGGCCAAGATGGGCACACCTGCCTGCAATAACTGTTGGACTGCTTGGTGTCCAGATATTCTGGTCGGTGGAGATGTCGTATGGTGAGTAACCGAACCTTGTTGCGCCCACTGTCGTTCCTTACAACAATGTCGTATGAAACGTTGCTGCCCTGTGCAGCTTCTCCGTATCTACTGTCGCTCGGGCTCTCGAAGTCTAGTATGGCCATCGTCTTTTTGGCCGGACCGCTGTCGGGGCTGATAATGCAACCTATAATTGGTGCGTGTCCGTTTCTGCTTGCAAGGTTTCGAACCCTCGCCCATGAATATATGTTCGCAATTAGGTGTTCTCGCCGATAACTCTACTTCTAGATGGGGGAGACGGAGACCTTACATGATTGGGGGTGCCCTACTGTGCACGCTTGCTATGCTGCTCCTCGGCTATACTAGACCATTTGCCTCAATCTTCACAGGGAAAGACAACAAAGCTGTACGCCGTTCCGCTCTTCGCACAAGACCGTGTAGCTAACAAGGACTCGGATGTCGGTAGAACGACATCTTGACGATATGGCTTGCAGTGCTCGCCATCTATCTCATTGACTTCGCTATCAATGCTGGTGAGTCCCTCCTGTTGACCTTGTTCCCGTACGCCATATAAATCTGCAATTTCAGTCCAGGCGGTCGACCGAGCTCTGCTAGTAGACACACTCCCATCGGCTGAGCAAGCGTCTGGCAATGCTTGGGCAGCCCTAATGCTGGGCGTCGGAAGCGTAGTCGGCTTCTTTGTGTAAGAGCCGCCTTGGCTAATGCCAATTTGCACACCTGATCTCTGCATCGTGCTTAGGGGAAACGTCGACTTGCCAGCACTCTTTCCTTTCCTTGGATCAGGCCAACTGCAAGTTCTTTCCGTCGTTGGATCATTCCTCCTCGTAGCAACGCATAGTATAACTGCCATGTGTGTGAAGGAACGGAGGCTTCTCGGTACATCCAGGTACGCCGCTTGCACCTCGGCTGTTTTCGCGTCTCGTCCTTGGTAATTCTAAGTCTATCTTCCTCCAGAGCGGGCTCCAAGGGAGGCAGAGGGAACAAGTTCGTCAAGGAAATGAAGGATATTTATTCCAACATGCTCTCATTGCCTAGGGTGATCCGCCAAATCGTTCGTGAGACTTGGTTCAATTTATTGCTCACATAACCCTGACCGTTCCCCCAAATAGTGCATCATCCAGTTCTTGTGAGTGATACCGACAGTACTTTCGCTTCCACTGCTGATTGCCTATCTCAGCGCTTGGGTTGGATGGTTTCCTGTCTTGTTCTACACCACCCTCTACATTGGTGACTTGCATAAGCGCGCATTTGCATATTCGCTCCCCCCTCCTTCCGCTCCGAACTACCAGCATGCACAGGCAGAGCTCAATGCTACATCGACACGCCTTGGGTCTAGGGCTCTGTTCTACTCATCTTTGCTCTCCCTCTCGTCCAATATTCTCTTGCCCTTCTTCGTTTCCGAAGCCAGCGGCAACTCTGGTAGCACCAGAGGCCGTTCTGGTGGTGGGAATGGCTTCAAGGCAAGAGTCCAGCGGTTGGCAGCATGGGCAACAAGGAAAAAGATACACCTTGCTACGCTATGGGCGTTGAGCCATTTAGTATTTGCCATTTGTATGCTGGGAACTTTGTGGGTCTCGTTCTTATTCTAGCGTTCGGCTGCGTCTTCACGTTCGATGTTCTTAGCTTTACTGCGAGCGTGACCGGTGCCTCTCTGTTAATTACAATAACCGGTTTCTCGTGGGCAGTGACGCAATGGGCGCCATTCTCTCTAGTAGGTCGCGATCGATTCTATTTATATACCCCATCTGACAAGTCACTCAGCTCGCAGAGGCCATTTTAACAGACACGTCTCCTAACGACGATGCTAGTTCCATTCGACTCGCTGACACACGCACACGGAGGTCATCAGGACAAACCTTGTTCGCAGCCGATGAAACAGAAGTAGGCGATTCTAGCGAGCGAGACGTCTTCTTGTCTCGATCTCAAGATGAGGGAAAGATGGATGGTGGTGATGTCAGTGATGATGAAGAAGCTGTGCTGCGTCAACAGGAACAACGTCGTCAAGCTTTCCTTCTCGGAAATGGACAGGCTCACGTTAGCAGGGTTGATGTGAATGCTACCGCTGGGAACGATTTTGACGACGAGCGTCAGCCAGGTGGATTGAGCGCGAAGGCCGGTATTATCCTTGTAAGCCTCGACAACCCAACCTTTTCCTAGAGATGCTAAACCAATACCCAGGGCATTCATAATATCTTCATCGTCATACCGCAATTCTTAGTTACTGGATTGTCGTCAATCATATTCGCCATTTTCGATCCAGCAAAATCTGCCCTTCAAGGCTCGCATGGCGGCCATGGCAGCAGTACGCTCGGCAATAATACAGTTGCTGCTGTGGCCGAGAGTGCAAGGGACTTGTCATCCACGCTATGGCCTCGGGATGAGAAGGATGCGGGTGGATCAGATTCCGTGGTATACATCTTTAGGTCAGTGTTGGTGTCCAAAGATCATCTTTCTCTGTGCATATATGGCTAATATTTGGTCTCCCTAATCACAGACTGGGCGGGCTATCTGCAGCCATCGCTTTTGTCCTATGTTGGCGGTTGGCCCGGGAGCTTAGACATTGAGTTTGGAATTCTGTACATATAGGATTTATTGTATCGTCTCATAATCGTCGGTTGGATTCATCAGAGCACCGAACAAGTGGGGTTTCTGTGGCATGGGAAGAAGACAGCGAAAGCAATCATCCTTGGGTTCGCGGCTAAGGAGATGATAGGGGCTAGGGGCTACGACTGGATGACGTCCCACCAAACTGCGTTTATCCGGTGCACGAGTATGTACTCCCCTTCTCCGAGCTTCAGAAGATTGACGGCACTCTCAGCGAAGTTCGACAAAGACTGTTGTAGAGAATTTTGATACATCCCTTGGTTGAAAAGGTATCCAGATACTCAATGAATAGGTGAGGTATATCATTGAAGAATGGCGAAGCCATCATAATTGTGAACAGAACCAGCCAAAAGGATTGGACGATCGCTGCGAAAACTTGGCTGTACTGGAGTACAGGGATGCATCATTGGGCAAAACGTATGTCGACATCATGGATTCGTATCTATTCTTGTACTATCTCACTCGGCTGTTGCTGCTGCTGCGAGCTCTTTGGTGGTTTGACTACAAGGTCAGCTTGTTGCCTGACGTCTAGAGTTGAGAGCGGTCAAGGTCAGACGGGAGGAGACTCAACGCACAGTCGCAGACGGAGCAGAAGTTTCCTATTCGCGTTCTGAATCTCTTTGCCAGTCTTGAATGCGCGAGCAAAAAGATCTGCACGATAATCTGTCTTCTTAGCTTGGAGTACCTACACATGCCAAAGCAACCATGATCAGCCTCGATAAATTCCTACACATCCAAACGAACCTTGTTTCGACTGTCGACTCTGCCTTTAATATCACCAGATTGAATGAGGGCTACAACATGGTGCTCCACTTCTTCAATTGTCCATCCAAATGCGGCGCTCATACGTTCAAGTTTGATGGTGGCAAAGGGTTGGAAGTACAGCACAACAGCCCAGTCACGTATGAGGTTCGTTAGTCCGTTGACGTGGGGTGCTAGATGGATGTCGAGGTAGTGTCTTGTCTATTTTAGCAGCAATCAAGCTTCGATAGTGGCAAAGTGATAGGCATACGACTCACCGAGTATCGCGAGAGGAGCTCGAGGCATGTCTTGAAATTGCTGCCCATGTATGCTTCGATAAGCTCACGAACGTAAGGCTCCTGTTCGATATAGTTTCCGAATGTATCGTTCTCAACAACTTGGGCCTTGATTGCTGATCGAGTGAACTTCGAAAGCGCACAAAGGGTGCCGTAAATAGCGATGTCACCAGGAGCGACAATCTATCAATGAGCCACATTGGTGAGGTGTCCAACAGAGAAGGAAATAGATGGCAGGACCGACCTTTCCAAGCCAATCACCCAGTTGCTTAGAGGGTCCCAGGCGAAGGAAATAATAGGCTGCCTTCTCGTAATTGCTTTGGCCGAGATGGGAGAGGGCGGTGGCGAAATCTAGCTTCGACTGAACTTTCTCGCGTTCAGTCGAGACTTTCTTACTTGAGCCCGCATTGCCAGAAGAGTTGCCACCAGATGATTGGCCTGTAGTTGCTGCATCGAGAGCGGCGTCTGCTTTGAATACGTAGGTTGAGATGTGGGAGTAGTTTCTTTGTAGAATTAGGAGCTACGCGTTGCACTGATTGAGCGCCGCAGTGATAATGTAGGAGGATGGGCGGCGTACCTCAAGGACCGACAAGCACATATCTAGAACATGCTGACTAGTGGTGCAGTATTCGCGCGACTTGGTGTACTGCTTTAGGGCGCTCCCATAGTCGCCAACAGAGCGGTAGAACTCCCCAAGATCTCTGTAGCCCATCTATCATGAAATCAGGACGCGTTGCGCATGGATCGTATAGAATACGCACTCGAATGCTCTCCTTTATCATGTTGTTTGTGTATGTCTTCAGCTCTACCTCCAGCTTCGTCCGTTCAGCCTGGTTTTTGGACGACGTCTCATCAGCCCACTTCGTATCCAGCGAGGCTATCTCCATTGGAGGAGGCAGAGGCGTAGATGATGTCGATGCCACTTGCTCGTACGCATCGAGGACATGCTGGTACTGCGACGGATCACGAGACTGGTGAATGTGCTGCACAGCGAGGTTGAAGGCTTCTGGCGCGATCGATGGGCATGAAAGTATTATGTGCACCAAACGGTCGATAACAGTGCGACCTTGGGATGAGGCATCGTTGTCAGTTTGGGATAGCTACAGGGATCTGTGATATCACGCGAACCAGAGTAATTGGCAACGTAGTTTTCGAGGTCAAATGGGTGGGCGTCGTCCACGGACACTGTCATGTATTTCCTCCCTGTTTGCTGCGAGCTGGTGCTGGGCTGCGCGACTTCATATATATCGATATCCATCGTATGTATATGAGAGTGAATCAGAACCGTGAGTCAAGCGTGGTCGTAACAATATCACGATAGGCGCCTTCGAAAGGGGCTGAGGCTTCGAGGTAATGGTGAGCGCTAGCGCGGCATTTCGCAGGCCTCTGCGCCGGCGCCGATCACTCCCTCATCCTGCCTCAGCTCAGGATGACGACATCTCTCCTCTCTCTGTGGAGACCGCATCGTCAGCTGTACGAGACCTCCTGCCTCACCTCCTTTCTGACCTTCTGACCTGGGCGCTATAGTTTAGCAGATGCTCAGACTCAGACGATTTGGGGTTTTTAAGGAGGTCGAGGTTCACCGATGAGCGCTAGCCCCGCTCTCGCTCTCCATCGCGTATTCGTAGCTTAATTTTCGCTTATATTAACTTCGTCATCTAAATCTCATCCCGACATTCCAAATCAGACATGTCCGATGGGTCTCAAACAATTCCTTCAGACTCTTCAGGCTTGTCTACCTCCCAACCCGTTCCAGTCACTGACCGGATTCAAGTCTTCGAGGGTCTCGTTAGAGACTGTACCGAACATCGTCTATCGCTCTCTCACTTGCCTCAGCGTCTTCAAATCAGCGGAGCAAGCTTACTTGAAGGCAAAGATTACCTCGATCAAGCTACTCGATCTCTTGCCGCCACCTCGGACTCGACTTCTATCCCTCGAATCCGCGATTCCACTCCGGAAAATATTTCCGAAGAGCAGCGAGAGCAATTTAGAGTCGAGAGATCTAAAGCGGAAGCCGAGAAAGTGCGCCAGACGGAGGAAGCGAGGCGGAAGGCAGCAGACGAAGTCGGATGGAGCCTCTTACGAGCTAAAGCCCTGGACGCGACCCATCCTCTCTCTCCTTCGACCTCTCTCGAACCTAGTACTTCCCTCGACCTCGCTAATCTCCTCGGCTCTACTGAACCTTCCTCGTACCACTCTATTCCTCATTCAGTTCTATCGGCTGCGCCTCACCTTAAGACCTTTGGATTTGATTCGGCCGATCCGCATATCCAGCAGACCTATCATCTCCGGGAGGCCTACGCAGCTGATAAAGCTTTGGAACCTCTTATCAATCTCTTCCAATCTCGTCGTCTCGTCGAACCTATCGCTCGCTCGATCTGGAAAGAGGTTATTCGAGATGGCAACGTCAACTTTGAAAAGCTTCACGCTACCATCCAACCGAATTACGATCAACGAGATGAATTCAGAGACTTTGCTGGAGATTATGTCGTTGCGAAGAAGGACCACGTTAACGCAAGGCTTCCGGTGGTTACCGAGGCTGAATGGATTCGGGTCTTTAACGCTTATAAGGCCGCCGTCTCTCTTGCGTACCCTCATCGTGACCAGGAGTTATCGAATTATCAATTCCAAGTTCTCCAGATTTTCCATTCTGCCCCGTCGCGACCTTCTATCGCTATTAACTTCGATGCGGAGATGCGTGCTCGCTACGCCAAAACTCCTTTCCGGTTGGATGATCGAACTGAGCAGCATGACTCGATCATCGCTCAGGTTCTTCGCGCAAGCTACGTATCCACATCTTCGAAGCGCGTTAACAACCCCCCTCCTACCTCGTCGCGTCGTATTTCGTCTATTTGCCAAAACTGGAATCTTGGGACGTGCTCTGACCCGTGTCCTTGGACACGTCGCCATGGTACCTGTAGTGAATGTGATGGTCGGCACCGAGCTAAAGATCAAACCGTCTGCCTCGACTCCCTTAACTCCAGGAGATTCCAACGACGACGACTTAATTCATCGGATGGTGCGGGAAGCAGCGGCGGGTCCTCGTCCGTTCCTTTATCTGGGGACTCCAGAAAATCCTAAACCGCCGATCGATGACAGATCAGCTCGTTATCACCGAGGCTACACTTGGGACCCTGAAGATACTCATAAGATATCTCCGTCAGCTACTTACACTGAACGAGCTCCTCCGCTTCCATCTCCTCCAGCTCATCTTTTGTCTGATCCCACCATCCAAGCCACCCTTGCCGCACTTGGTGATAAAGTTAAGGTTGAGACTCCCTTCAATATTAACGAGTTCGAACTCCTTCTCTCGAAGCATCCTAATCGTCCTCTAGTCGAATCCGTTATTCGCGGACTAAGAGAAGGATTTTGGCCGTTAGACGAAGGAGATTGGGTCATCGAGCAGTGCGAGAAAGAAGAGTTAGTCCGAAACTATCCAGCGGGAGATACTGACCTTAAGACCATCAGAGCCTTTCGCGATAAAGAACTCAACGCCGGACGATGGTCTGAAGGCTTTGATCATCTCCTACCCGGGATGAAAGTATCCCCCATGTTCGTAATATGGCAGCACGACAAAGGCAGAGTCGTCACTGATCACTCGGCATCCCACCTGAATGATGGCATCCCTCGAGCAGACGCAAAAGTCTCTTACGATGATATGCGCGACTTCGGCCAATCACTTTTCGAAGCTCGATTTGACAATCGGTCCCACCGACGTCTTGTCCTATTCAAGAGCGATGTTGCCTCAGCCTTTCTTAACCTTCCAGCTCATCCCCTTTGGCAAATTCGTCAGATAGCCCTCGTCGATGGGAAGTATTATGTCGTTCGGAGGCTCGTCTTTGGTAATCGAGCTTCTCCTCGCATTTGGTGCGCTGTATCGGGTCTTATATGCTGGATAGCAATCCATCGTCTCGGCGTTTCTGACTTATTCGTCTATATGGATGACTTCTTCGGCTGGGACTACGCCGATAACCTCGTTCTCTTCGAAAAGAAACTCATGCCGAAGAAACAAGCGCTACTCCTCTCCTTATGGAGAGCTCTATCCTGTCCCTTCGACGACAAGAAACAAGAGCATGGAAGCGAACTGAAGATAATTGGCTTCTGGGTTGATATTAACGCAGGCTCTATCTCTCTTCATCCCTCATCCGTCAACGACATCATCTCTAAAATCTTTTCCTTCCTCGCCACTCCCGGCGGCAATCCCGCACTTCGCGATTGGCGCCGCCTATCTGGGCATATCAATTGGCTCTTCAATGTGATGCCGTTAGGACGTCCAGCTCTATGTGAGCTTTATCGTAAGATCGCCGACAAGAACGATCAATATGCCGGTGTTCCCATCAACGCCACCATCAAAGAAGATCTTCAATGGCTCGCATACACTATCCCTCATGCTATTGGCGTACGCCTTATCGATAACCTTCGATGGTCGACCGAAGACGCCGACATGATCATATGGACTGACGCGGCCCTCCATCAAGGATTTTCATTCGTATTTTCTAACAAAGGCTTTGTCTACCAAATCAATCGTAACCGCTACTCTCCCCCTACTGACATCCTTTTCGAAGAAGAGCTTGGTATTCTCAGCGCCGTCTACTATGCTGCCACTCTGCGACATCCCCCAAAACGTGTTCTTATCTATTCTGATAGTCTAGATTCGGTATGCCTTCTAGACTCTCTGTCGGCACATGATGCGATGCATAATGCTCCTTTACGAGCAATTGCTTCCGTCCTCATGACTACCGGCATTGACGTCAAGCTTCGGCATATCCCGGGCAAGGAAAACATCAGAGCCGACCTCCTCTCTCGACTCTATCTCTCTCAATATCACTATCACTTCCCCGCAGACTCTATTACCTTCTTCCAGCCACCCCGTCACCTCATATCCCACCCATGGAACCACGCGTTTTGACTATTTTTGCACCAACCTCCTCTCGTCCTAAAGCGAGCCTCACTTCTCTCGATCAACGAGTCCTTCACCTCCGCCTCAACGCCGTCGAACGAAGCACGAAGAAAGGTTATCTAACAGGTGCTCGCGACTACGTCGCCTTCTGCGCGACTCATCATCTTCCTCTTAATCCTACTCCTGAAACCCTTTCTCGTTACATAGCGTACTCTTCTCAATTTATCGCATCTTCACCTAAATATCTCTCCGGTGCCCGTTATTTTCTTAACGATCTCTTTCCTGACTTCGAAAAGAATAGGAGCCATCCTTCTGTTCAGGCTGTAATACGTGGTTCGAGAAAATTACGTGGAGATGAAGTTCATCGTAAACTTCCTCTTCGTCTTACTCATCTCCATCTTTTTGCGTCTATTTTCCATTCTTCCTCTTCTTACGATGATCTTCTCTTTCTTACTATACTCTCTTGTGCATTCTTTGCCTGTCATCGCATCGGCGAACTCATCGTCTCCAACGATTCATCTCTTTTCGACTGGCGAAAGATAATCAAACGCAGCTCTCTTTCTTTCCCCGACGGTCGAGCCTCGTATCTCCTTCCTTATCATAAAACCGACCCATTCTACCATGGCACCAATATCATTCTCACTCCTCTTCCCCACCTTCCCTCCATCTGCCCCGTATCACTTTTACTCCACTATTCCCGTCTTCGAGATTCAATTCATCGCGCTCGACCTGCCCTCTTTCTTACTGCCGACGGACAGTCTCCTTCTCGACGTTGGTTTGAAAAGAGACTCCATTCGACTCTCGGCAGTAACTTTGGAGGCCACTCCGCACGTGCTGGAGGAGCTACGTACTACGCCTCCCTTGGCATCTCCGAAGACGTGATCCAAGCTCTCGGTCGATGGACATCGGAAGCCTGGAAAATTTACATTCGCGATAACCCATCCATTCGTGCCGAACTTCAACTACTGTACTATTTCGATCAAGTGTTCACGACTTCGGAAATTTTTGCTCATTTTGAAGGCAAAAAAAATCGGAAAAATCGAGAAAAATTTAAATCCGGTGCCAGATTTTTTGGCTGTGACGCGTGACTGAACACTTGATCGTAATAGTACAGTAGCATCCTCTCACCATCCTACCTCTCCTCTTCCTGACTCGCTCAACCCATCACACTCCTCTCACACCTCAACATAGGACATAATAGCGCGTTATCGCTCGTCCAATTTATGTCGGAGGTCTCCGGACCTTCGGTTTGGCCTACTTATCGTGAGAGCGTAGTGCTGCAGAGGTCGAGGTAATGGTGAGCGCTAGCGCGGCATTTCGCAGGCCTCTGCGCCGGCGCCGATCACTCCCTCATCCTGCCTCAGCTCAGGATGACGACATCTCTCCTCTCTCTGTGGAGACCGCATCGTCAGCTGTACGAGACCTCCTGCCTCACCTCCTTTCTGACCTTCTGACCTGGGCGCTATAGTTTAGCAGATGCTCAGACTCAGACGATTTGGGGTTTTTAAGGAGGTCGAGGTTCACCGATGAGCGCTAGCCCCGCTCTCGCTCTCCATCGCGTATTCGTAGCTTAATTTTCGCTTACCCTCCCACCTCTCCCGTTATCTTATATGTAACCGTATTACATCCGAGCGCGTTATCGCTCGTCCAATTTATGTCGGAGGTCTCCGGACCTTCGGTTTGGCCTACTTATCGTGAGAGCGTAGTGCTGCAGAGGTGGCAATAGCAAACGACGAGCGTCACTCAGTTATCAGGTCCAGGAATTCGACATTGCCAGTACGTGGAAGATGAGTGTATATATGATTACAGCTAGTGAGAAGCGTGGACATAAGCCATTCATTTGAATCGCTTCCACGCATGTTTTTCGTATTCGATAGTTTTTGCTCTGCGCTTCTTTGGTCTGAAAGGACATATTCAATGGAAAATCAACGTAAGAAAGGAAACAAGATCGCATACAGTACGAGCGTTCGAGGTTCAAGCAGGGCACGTTGTTGAAGGCTCACGAAACGATCCTTGAAAAGGTTTCCTTCGGGCTGGGCGAAAGTGTGAGTACTTGATGGGGGGGGGCAAGTAAGATAACCAACTTTCAACGTCCTCAGACTTTCGCTGAGGTCCTCTCCAAGCTGGACATCCACTTCTCCTTCCGGAACTTTATGCCTTCCCAGTCGTTTGCCGCCGAGACCGCGTCTCAGCTTCTCTCGCTGTACCTGCCGCTTTACTAGGTGAGCTTGTTCACGGGCAGCCAGAGTCTCCTCAGTGGCACGACGCAGAGTCTTGGCGCGATCGATTGTAGAGAGGAGCTGTTTACGAGCAGCCTTCGCGGCGACTTCACGTCGCTAAGCAGACGAATCAGAAAGATGGCTGCAAAAAGGATCTTCTTGACACACCTCAGCCAAGAGCTTAGCAGCTTTATTCCGTTGAGCCTTCGTCTTTCTCTCCGGGACGCTCTTCGCTAGACTTGGGGTCTGAATAGATGGCTCTGGGTCGACATGTTCCGTAGGCTCGTCAACCTTCATTCCAAGCGCTGCCCCTGCGGTCTCATCTTCCTCATGTGCCCTGGCCTTGGCCATCTTTTCCTTTACCGCGGCCAATCTCGCAGCATCCTCGACACGCTTTCCTTCCATTTCGTGTGCCTTCTGCAACAGGTCTTGATAGGCAGAAGCGAGGGGGTTGTACGATGTCCCTTGGTGGGGGTCGGCTACAGCAGGCGCCTCAATAATATCTTTCGGGTGAGGTACAAGTGGAGGCTGCTCGACCATAAGCACTCATGAAACGGAAAGATCGAGAAGAGAGGTTGACCTTAATTTTACGTTTCCGGACGGTCTCCATGCCCAGTTCTTCCTCTTCCAATTCTTCAGCGTCATCCTGTTGGGTCCATGCGTCATAGGTACCACTGTTTTTCACTGCCTCGCTCAATTCTAGCATAGCACTCCCATTACCCAGCTCCGTCGGATCCATAGCACTATTGAATGGACCTCGACGCATTCGCTTCCCCATGCGCAACAACCTGGATTTTTCCTCCTGGCTTAAGACGGATTTGCGCTTTTTGGAAGCCGAGATGGCCCGGGATAATACCGCAGGCACAGCGGATCGTTGGGTAAGAATCTTCGTGGATGTGAGCTGAGCCTTTGAATATTTTGGTAGCTTCTTCCGTACTGGATGTCGTCAATCAGTTACCTGACTTCTCGAATAATAATAATTGAGACGCAACTTACCGTCATCATCACCCTTCACATCTATTTGGAACAGTTCATTATCGCCATGCTGCTGCAATGGTTTACTATAGTCCAAGCCTGAGAGGAAAGCCCGACAAGTTGATTCAAGCAAAAACATACCCGAACTCTCGCTCCTCAGCACGTAGCTCCTCCAATCCCTCTTCAACATCTTCGATGTCAATATGTTTCCTCCAAGCCTTCTTGCCTTTGCGGCTGGACTGAGTTTTCTGTGCGGGCGCACCGATTGCAGACGAAGATGCCTTCTTTGACGGTACTTTTGAGCTGCTGGCGACGTTTGGCTTTAGAGGCCCCATCAGAGTAGGAAGTTTTTGGTCAAGCGCTAAGCGCTTGGTACACCCTTTCATTCTGGCGCTTACTTTCGTCCTGCTGCTCACAACTCGAAGTCTCCACTGTACATTGTTTCACGCAAAGTACCCGTCGAGATAACATTTATCTGTCTCGCATGAACAGTATGCTGTCGAACGCTCGAGATCTGAGCCTCGAAGCATAAAATATCAGGAGATTTCGAACGGAACTCTGCGAAAGTTATCAATAGACCATCAAAGCATCAGAGGAACGACTCGGAGCCCCTGCAGATAATATTGCGGAGTAGGTTTTTGTGGTTAGCTCGGGGGGTGGCGTCTTTGGCGTTCCAGGCACCAACGTTCGGGCATTTGTACTTGTATGCGAATCAAAGGGTTAGTTGCGCCGCTTGTCTCAAGGGATCCCAGCAATGAGCAAGTAACTTGTTCCAGTTTATTTTCCTCTCGTAGGGATTGGCTCGAATCAATATTGCGTCTCACTGCAAAAGCACCGTTATCTTTCTGTCAATCAGATGTAACGTTGAGGAGATAGAGACACGTCAATTTCGCCAACTGCAGTGCGGCGCATCTACCTTGGAATATTCCACAAGGAACTTCGTACGAGCATGCTGCTTGGCATATGACAGTCAGTATTGGATATGCCGACGGTCCATGCATATGACCATACGGAATTGTCACCCAACCACTAATCTCCTCGACGGACTTACACGCAACCGCCTCAAAACCTTCGGCCAAGTTTGAAGTTTTTACGATCCTCAAAAGATCAAGAGAAATCTGACAACCAGTGCACAGGTTTTGCCACTGAGGCAACGATCAATAATTGCCTCGGAAACGACCGAACGGGTTGGTGTTGCGGGTCCCTGTAGGGTCCACCCCATTTCACTCCGACAGAGATGATCATGATAGAGATTTTGCTTCCGCCATACAAAATCCCCAGGTGAATGACCATCTCCTTGGACAACACCCTCCAAAAGCTCCTCGACGGTCCCGAGCCATCTCCCAGCCATGCCTATCCAAGCTACTGAAGCGTTGATTGTCTCGATGTTCTGCATCTCCTTCCTTGAAGGCAAGCGCTCTCAGCTCACGGTTGTTCGAACTCTTGCTTATGTAGAGTAGGAGTATGGGTGATGTTACTCGGAACTGCGATCTATTTGTCGCGGTAAGCTCGACACGGATTCATTTTTCAAGTTATAAGCTGTCTGATAATCGCGAGCAGGGTCCGTAAGCATCTGTCCCGACAGAAGGATAGTCGTGACTGGGGCCTCTGGGCTTGTGTCCTCATGTTTATCCTATCGACGGCCCACTTCATCACGACGTTCTACCAATACTATGGCTTCATGGGCGGGTCCAACCGATTCTCGGAAACGGACTTGAAAGCGTACGCGAGGTACTGCTTGGCACCAGCGCCGATTGTGTACCTGACGGTAAGTCATGACTATCATCTTTTTGTGCTTAGCGGACTAACCGTCGTTGCGTCATAGGTCATAGCAGCTGGTCTCATTATGTCGTGGCGCGTGTTCCACCTGTACGATGGCGACTGGCGTGTTGTCGTAGCTCCTGTCTTGGGCACCGTTACCACGGCTGGTTCGTCATTTCTGGATATGCGTGTGGTTCGTCCCTAACTCAGTATTACAGTGCTATCATTCGGATATGTCGGCGTGAACTACAAGCATATTAACAATCTTACCGGAACTAGCATCGAAGATGTTTATGCATTGGCTCGAAGTTCCCCCTCTCGGTCCTGGGCCCTGTCGTCCATTGCCCTCTCAGCTGTGACGACCATCTTGTTGTCCGGACTGATTATGGTCAAATTATTGTAAGTCATTGACAACAGGATAGCAGTGCCTACCGCTAACGCCTAAGACAGCGCCCACCAACGATCTTCCAGGGAGTTCTCCAGTTTCGGGGCTGATCTTCTGCTGATCCTCGAGTCTGGAGTTATATATGCCTGTGCATGGGTACGCAACCTACATGCCTTCCGCCTTCTGGCCTCATAGATTTGCAGGTCATTTATCTCGTGGTCTTCCTTGTTGGAAACAACGCGACACTCATCGTCTTTGACTCGATTGGTCAACTTGCTGTGAGTTTTCGCCGGCGTTCTTCGCGAGCCTGTGTGACTGACGCCATGGTGCCAGGGAATTATACCGTCTCTCATCATCGTTCTGTCGTCTGCGGGAGTCAGCCTCGTTGCACCGCCCATGTACACAGAGCGACGACCCTCCATGCCTTCAGCTCGCGTTGAGTCTACTATGAACTTCAGTGCCCGACCGCAAGATACCCAGTTCTCCATTAGTATGGGCGACTCGACGGAGCTTAGTACCAACCTCGATGTGAAGAAGTCCAAGGAGCGACTTTATGTTAACTCGTAAAACGTCACGATCTCTAAATTCCGGCTTGCCACTGTGTTTATTATATGTTGTCCTATCATTCATTGTAATGGTCATCGCTCTCGTGTTATTGTCAATGTAACCTATCAAAAGCTTATTATTCAATGCATTTCACCTCGCCCCTGTTAATTCTGTGTGACCGCCTCTTCACAACCACGATGTCAGCTCATCATTTCCGCATCTACGATTTCAACACATACCACCAGTGCAACCATTCAGTTGACCCTTTAACGGCTATTGGAGCTTATTGGTTGAAGATGGATCCAAGAGTCTGCATACATGTTACAGGCCCACCGGCTACTCAGAATGCCCGAATTCAACCTAACCTGGAGCTGCCAGTATGACGATCCCTCGCATCTGCACATCCTAGCATCCTACGTGCTATGCCAGTTGTGCCACTGGATCATTTAGCCCATTGCCGCTCCAACGTCGACTTCAAGGCGTCAGCTCGAGATGTCATGGCCCCGTGCGACGTACGCGAGGCATCTCAACCTGTGGAGGTCGATGTGCTCCAACTCAATGATTTTCACACCAATTTTTCAACCGGGCTCGATCGTGGAAGCACCCGCTGTACCTTGGACCCGCGATGTTTGTTGCCAATGTTGGATTAGACACACAAGGTAATTAGCTGGGTTGCCGCCCATTCAATAACGTCGGCCTCATAACGATGCCAATCCAAAGTTCTACCCACTCGATGCAATACCTATGTTCACCATCACTCAGTCGTTGCTAGTATGCATTTTCGTCAAGACTTTCTTACACGGTGAGCCTCCGTCCCTATTGCCACTTCACCGGGCTAACCACACCTTGCCTTAGCCGTATTTACCGTTCTTCTGGCTTTCGCGCTGTATCTTGCGATGTGGGGGTGACATTTCATTGCTCGAACATACTTACCGTGACGTGGTAGATCGAACAAACGCGGAGCAGCTCATAAGCGGCACTGGCTGGGTCTTGCAGTGATTGTCGTGATGTACTTGATGTAAGACGCGTACATAGCCACTCGTTGTGTGGCTTACACTTCCACACACTTCAGCAACACGGCCCATATTGGCATGATGATGCACCAGGACATACGTGACCTTGGTACTGGCGGGCGTGGTCGTATCAAGTCGGCGAGGGACTTTGCCCTATTTGGTCTCTCACAGATTACGATGGAGTATGTAGTTGTAAGTACCTCACCTAGTCGTTTATCTCTACTGACAATTTCCCTGCTTGTCAAGTACGTGACGGCCGATATACTTTTGCTCTGGCGAACTTGGGTTATATTCCACGGCAACTATATCGTGATTGCAATACCTGCATGTCTTATTCTGGGAATGATGGGTACGTCTACTTGTTCCTCACCATAGCTGCAGCGCTTCAACACTTGGTACCAGTTGTCTGCTTTAGCTGGCTACACAATTATTTCGCCCCCCTTCGTTATGTCACTGGAGACAACTTGGAGAGTCTATTCGGCAAGCTGCGCTCGTTCAAGATTCGCCGGCTACACTTAGCTTCAGTCATTTTGACGGCCACGACCAACGCAACGCTCACAGGGATGATAACTTGCAAAATTCTGTGCGTTGTACATGCGGTCGATATCAAACTCATTCTTCATCCCCGTCTGATTGTCAATGTCTTAGGTGGCATCATCGGAAGATGCGGGCACAGTTGGGCTTCGCTACTCTAGTCTTCGAGTCGATTGTCATTATTGAGTCTGGAGCCATCTATACTGTTGGCTGGGTGGGTTATCCTCTGGCGCATCAGTCCTTCCGCCCTTGCACTGATTTCCACGCTCATATTTAGCTGATTTATATCGTCACATTTGCTACGAAACACAACGCCCAAGCTATTTTGCTTGACTCACTAGCCGAACTCGCGGTATGTTTCTCCAACACTCGCGTTGCACGGCCATTGTGTATCCTGGATTACAGGGCATTGTACCGACGCTCATCCTTGTAACGGTCGCCCTTGGAATCAGCCCTGCATCTGCGGATAATCAACACTCTACCATGATTTTTCGAGCCGCGGGCCAAGTGGGCCCACCAGGCATCTGTCTGGACAGCCTTTCAATCAAACCTGATCATCATGGGGACTCCACGATGGATTACGCCGATATCGAAGATACATCAATAACAGTGAAGCACGTCTAACGTATCACTGCTTGTCATAGAGACGTTGGAGTCGAGAGCACCTTTGCTTGGCCTCAAGCATCAGGAGGTGCTATCAACCTTTCCGCCCTATTATGCTTCCGCAACCCATAGATACATATTCATTAACTGCATTATGCATCGATGGCTCACACCTCGGGCGCTAATATGATGTCTGAGGTTTCATCTCGGTTGGGATCAATCTCCAGTTCAATGGCCCACATCTGTTCCACCGCGAGAGGTTTGTCTCTTTCCATAATTATAGCGCTGGAGTTTCTGATATCAAGTCAACATCATGATAGTTACAGCCCTCCCAATCATAGAGCAACAGTGAACTCCGAGTCGGCTTGATGCTGATTGCATGTATGTATATATCTTATAGCCAGGTCATTGAGCCTTGGAGCCATCCTCTCAACACTCGAAGATGATCACAGTCACTAACTCTCTCCTAATATCCATTTTCGTCATGTCCTTCCTCCAAGGTGTGTATCCTCTCCCTTGATTGCGACTTGTCTTCTAATCCTCACCCTCATCTCCAAGGTATCTTCACAGTACTTCTTGGAACTGCCATATACTTGGTCGCGTACGTTGATCGCGCTAGAAAGTATGCAACAGCTAATATATCCTCTAGTTTTCGTCCTAAATCTAATGCGAAGCGTAACTGGCTTGGCCTGAGTACCGTAATTGTCATGTACACAATTTCAACAACACACTACGTCATGGTCATATATCAAGACGTGCGGGACTTCGGAGGGTCCGTGAATCCAGAAACGCGAAATGTGAAAGCATTCGAAAGATTTGGCCTTGCACAAATCGCCATTGAATTTTTAAACGTCAGTGTCATCATCTATACGCCTTTCGACACTCACTGTGCACCCATAGTGTATCATGGCCGATATGTTACTTACCTGGCGAGCGTGGGTCATCTACAATAGAGACTGGCGCATCATTGTACTTCCATGCTTCTTAGTTGTTGGGCTCTCAAGTGAGTACTGCCTGATCTCATGCATCAGGGCTTCTCGCTCACAAAAAGTAGCCACGTTTTACGGATTCATAGGGTCTAGCTACGCTGCCGTCAACACTTTGAAAGGAAACGACCTCCAAGAGGTATTCTCTCAAGCACAGAGACATCCTATCAAAACTTGGCAAGTCACGGGTATATCCTTCTCCACTGCGACAAATATATTCTTGACTTCCATGATGGCCATCAAGTTGCTGTTCGTGGATAATATCATAACCTTGTTATGTTGCTGATTTCCGCGACTCCGATAGCATGCACCACCGGACAATGAAACAAATTCATGGCTTCTCCACCCTCGTTTTCGAATCTCTAGTTATTATTGAATCGGGTGCATTGTATGCCCTCGCTTGGGTGCGTCATCCTACCTTTTCTTTCCACAATCCACTCTCATACTCGTAAGACCGCGTGTCTGATCCTCTTTGCCATGGGCAACAATGCCATATCGATCGCACTGGATACCATCTCGCAAATGGCCGTCAGTGTTATCTTGTCCAAATCCGTAGGTCGTGGCTCATACACCCCCATAGGGTATTGTACCAGCGCTGATCATCGTTACGATCTCCGCTGGATTGAGCCCCGTCTCCCCACCCTCGGGCACAGTCAGCTTCGCAGCGGTGACAGGACGCGGGGCAGCAACGACGGATAACTCACGTCTCACTCAATGTGGTGAAAGAGACGCATAGTGACACACTCCCTGGCGCTGCTAACACTGGTAAGGAGCAAGTATGCGATCCACATGTACGGGATAGTAAGATCGTAACAGAAGTTTGACCTTGGTTATCCCACCCACTCTTCGTTCTTACCACCGTGTTAATCTGATTTAGATGTTTCCATCCTTTTTACTTATCGGGTTTGTTGTCTGTACATCACGCCACTATCGTTATACTATCACTGCTTCAATCAGCCAATGCTACATTCAGCCACCCAATTTCCGAGCACCTGTGACGTCAAACTTCAATTCCCGGCTCACTGAAAACACGATGCTCATACCAGGGTTCGTCAGCTCGCTCGTGTGGCCACGATGCGGATCATAGGTATAAGAAGTCGCACCCGTAGTTGGAGGGATGATGTATCATGTACTGTAAGTAGAGGGAAAACGTGATACATCCATCGCTGTAACTTACAGGACTGTAGGATATATCATCTGCACTGTAACTCGTAGGCATTATATAAGCTCCCTTTCTCCTCCCTCATGCCAGCGCTGCCATGTATAGCGACCATCGTGGCGTAGATCTGGCGAACAGAGATCTACATCGGGTCCGTACGGTTCAGAAATTCTTCGGGGTGCTCGGGGTGTTCATAACGACAGGGATGGCCCGGGGAACAGAGAGGAATGTAGCCTGCGACGTGTGTGTGTAGACTGGGAACTGGACATGTGGCACAGGAATGGTGGCGGCGTTCGGACAATCCATGGGTGTGATTGGGAATAATATTGGCCTGGGCGGGGTGCTGGCTTCGAACTGAATGAGAACTGGAGATGAGCCTACAGTGGCAGCGGTGATCAGCTGCAGAAGAGGCTAATGAGTGGTACTTGAATACGAGCTTGCAGCTCAAGAGCGCAAAACGATGCTTATCGTCGACACTTGGAAAAGCTTTCACCGAGAGTCACATGATTTAGGGGTTAACATCTGTATGTTTCGAAGCTCTTCCTGAACGCAGTATCATGCAAGAGAGGTCGCTTTTCATTGCAAAAGGTCCTATATGATATACTAAGGTGAATTTCAGTATCTAGAGCCACATATCTGATTAAAAGTCAGACAATGAATAAAGGTCAGGCAGCGAGCAACTTCAGACTCAACTCGCGCATTAGCGGTCTCGCAACACCCACTGTCACCCACCCACCCAACTCTTTCCGATAAACTCAGGACTTCCTACATCCTTTCTGGTCATATATGACTCTGTTCGGAGTGAGCTACCGCAGTGCGAGGACAAGCTATGTTGAATTCTGTGAAGTGAGTAGCGTTAAGCATCATACATGTCATGTGTCACGGCTTGCTTAACAAGATTGCTACCTAGCGTACACCCTCCTCTTACTTACCATTCAACACTCTGCTCAATTCCGAACAGCCGCCTTTCATATCCAGCCCTTACGCGGCCTACAATCATTATCCACATATCCAGCATCCTGATTCATTTTCCGATATTCAATATGCTTGATACAACATCGCTATCTAGCTAGCCACATTCAATGCACCATTCTGAATTGATAAGTTCACTATCCAGACCATCCCGCCGCTGTTTTCCAAAATCCTATGTCTGCTGACATTGGCGTAGCAGATCAGATCCATCTTGACACAACGACACGTGGCCTGGATGCCATTCAAATCTCATTTATTCAAATCTGCGATCACATTGCACCATTGCGAGAACCATTTTGGAAAGGACACCACCATATTGTGCCCGCCTAGCATGGGCGATTTGCGCACGGAGCATTATGTAAGTGATACATCACCTACGCTTTCTGATACATCATCTGCGCCTTCCCTGTAGCTTGCAGCGCTGGATGTATCACATTTCCCCTGTTCTTACAGGTAAGTGATGTATCATTAGAGGGTATAGGCCTGGCTTACTATCAGTAGCTCTTGAAACGAACTGACGCTGCTGCGTCGCTGCATCTAGGTGCTCGATGCTGCGTACGAAGCAGGCTGCAGGTTCTGGGACACCGCTGACGTGTATAACGACTCTGAAGAGTTGATTGGCAAATGGTTTGGGGTTATACACGGGCGTTCACCCTCTGCTGAAAGTTTCATGAACCAGGTTCAAGCGAACGGGAAAGCGCAAGGATATCTTCTTGGCTACCAAATTCGGCCTTCGAAGTTCATCAACAAGATTGGTCAATGGTGATCCCCAGTATGTCCAGAAGGCGTCTGAGAAGTCGCTTGAGCGACTTGGCGTGGATGTCATTGATTTGTATTACTTCCATGTAAGTTCCATGACGGCCATTCCTTCGGGCGAGCTCTGATTTACCTCTCTCAGCGAGCTGATCCTACAGTCCCTATTGAAGTAAGCATCACGTCGTACTAGCTAATCCATAGCGATCTCATTCTTAAATAGAGAACTGTGTATGCCATGGTCGACCTAGTCAAGTGCGTAGCTGGTAGAGATGGTAATGTTGAAATGATGAGTGAATTACCTATATCTATAGGGAGGGCAAAGTCAACTACATCGGGCTTTCCGAGTGCTCAGCCGAGACACTCAGACGAGCTAATGCTGTCCACCCAATCGCTGCGCTTCAAGTGGAGTACTCGCCGTTCACGCTGGATATCGAAAGCGACAAGATTAACTTGTTGGCTACTGCAAGGGAGCTTGGAGTGACGATCGTGGCATATTCCCCTTTGGGTCGTGGTCTGCTCACTGGCCGTTATGTAAGTCTGTCTGCTTACTTCCTGGTACTGCCTATCGGTTGACAATCGCCTACGTGCAAAGAAATCTCCAGACGACTTCGAGCCGGATGATTTCAGACGACGCGTTGCTCGGTAACCTTGCCGTAATTTCGTTACGAATCACCACAACTCGAGTTTACAGGTACAGCAAGGAGAACTTCCCTAACATCCTTAAGATCTCGGACGGCTTAAAATCTATCGGAGAAAGACACGGTGCATCGGCTGGTCAGGTTGCGCTGGCGTGGCTTCTCGCCCAAGGCCCCGATGTGATCCCCATTCCTGGCACAAAGCGTGTCAAAGTCCGTGGCTCTGTTTTTTTACTGCTCATCTACAGAGGTTGAATGCTTCTTTCTTCAGTACCTTCACGAGAACCTGGAGGCAGCCTCGCTCACTCTGACCCCAGCAGAGATTGCTGAAGTCCGAGAAATCGCGAAAACGGCGGATGCTGCACAGGGAGAGCGGTACCCCCCTGATATGGCGGCGATACTGTTCGCTGATACACCTGTGATCTAAGCACATCTGTAAGCCTAATCCTTCCTCCTCCTGAGGACGTCTGACCCCTAGTGCATAGATAGGGGCTTGACGGCCGCTGCTCCCTCCTAGTAGGCCATGTATAATCCGTCTTCTTCGTAATCTTTCTGTTACCCTCGCACAATGTACATCATTTGGACCTTTGTTGTTGTTACCATGTGGTGCCAATGTTCAGGAATTTGGCCAAGTTAACATCGCTGGCGCGGGTTGCACAACAACGCGGATCCCAGACCGGTGCCTGATTCTACACCACCACGGCCGCCCTACAATTCATATCACCGGACACCGGTTCTCACATCCTACATAACCTATGTCCCTCCCTCTCACATGTAACCAACCTCAGACTACGCATCCCATGCCTGGCCCTACCCTATGCAAAGGTTCGAAGCGTAAAAAAATTAGCAGCAGGCGCAATCCAGGCCACCATAACTGAGGACTGCGTACAGCCAGGTTTGGGATTTGGGGCAAGAATGTCGCCGAAGGAACCTGATGTTGTGTCGCAGGGAGGCATTTCAGGATTGTAGCGAGTGTAGGCGTGGATATAAAGATGCGGGGCTCGCATTAGCGTGAGCTCATACACGCGATAGTGGAGGAAGTGGAGGAAATGTGTCAGGAGTACGAAAGTCGGGCTAGAATGCTACCGATTTGAAATGCCATTTAAAACGTCAGGCGAGGAGAGGTAACGACGCAACGTCGACGGCGGATGGCTGGCTGAGCGAGCACCGCCCGCAAGAGACGTGCATCGTACACCGTTTCGAGAAAAATGCTCGAGAAGGTACCATTATGGGCGGGGCATAACTCGTATTCTTGGACTCGTACGCCGTAGAAAGGCGTGGGTAATCGCTGAGTCTCCCCAAATCGTCAGCCCATGTCAGGGGATTACAGTCTATGCCGAAAAATAGACTCTCACTCTGCATCCGACATTCAACAACCCAGAAATTCAGCACAGCCAAATAGCATGTGATCCCCAGCACTGAAGACATATAAAAGGTGGCCGATCTCACCTCCTCTCCCCAGCGAGGTGGCTTGCAAAGGAAGCGGGGGTAGAGGTGAGTGAGCGCTGCGGTATTCCGAGGGCCCGCCTTTTGTGCCCTGCATCCTGGTGCTCGCTGTGTCATGGGCGTGTCCTCACTGGTGGGGTATGCGTTCCGCTGTCTTCAGCTTGTCATCAGCGGGGTGCGCAGGAGGACGCCAGGACGGCCAACGAGGAGGTAAGTCATCTCTCGCCTAGCTCCGTCTCGCCGATTCTGATTCCCGCCTTTATTTTCTCGCCCAGTATGGAGTGGATGTCGTCTCGCCTTGGGTGCTTTGGACCTAACTGAGCTAAGCCTCCGGGCCGAGGCCAAGGGGTCACTCCCATGTACCCGTCCTGGTCGGTGCCTGGCGCATCGCGGGGTGCATCGCGGACCTACGCAATGGCTCACGGCTTGAAGCTGGGAGGCGGTGACCCTACTCCATATGGGGGGGATTCATCCCTTGCTGGCGAAGTTTGTGAGAACCAGTGGAGGTGCACTGCAGGTCGTAGCGTCAGACGACATTCGGGAAGGTGAGTTCGATCTGCTGTTTAGCTGATGTTCGGCGCTGACTGATTTGCACGGTAGGGAGGACGGGGGAGTTGACGCTCTCTCTGCAGGTCATCCCGCTGGGCCGACGACCGACGAAGAGGACGACTCCGACATCTGGGCGACTCGACCGACATGGGCCTGACCGACATCGACTTGATCGACTCCGACTCCGACCACCGACCCCAACCACCCACACCACATGTGGCTTCAAGGGGAGGGAGGTGATAAGAACGACGAGGCAACTTTTCTGGTGGCTGGCTCGCGTCCCTTCCTCTTGTCCGGGGCTTTGTACAATTATTCGCGCGTGTAGTTCTGGGATTTGTATCCTCATTTGAGCGTGTGGTACTGGGCTATGTATCTTCATCCGAGTGTAGATCTGGGCTTTGTATTTCCACGCGTGTGCTGTTATTATGGTATGAGTGAGCTCGGTCCCATGGCCGACATGCGGCGTCAATACCATTCAGAATTGAGGTGATCAAGGGCGAGGAAGTAGCAAAGACAAGGGGTGCTGGCATGGGATTTGGGGATTTGGAATGCAAGGACTTGATGTGTCTGTATTGTGAGACATGAACCGAAGTGGTCGGGCATGCTTTAACCCTCGAGGATTGAGATCTGGGGCTCCTGTGCTCCACATATCAGCTTCTTTAACAGGATTCGATGAGACATTCCGTTTTACTCGACAAAATGCTCGCAAATATCGTTTCGTTTCAATGCTTCCTGAATCTTTGTGCAGTGGGTCTTCTTTTAACGCGATATTCATTCACAGGTCGTCGGTAAGCATTTCCATGAAAGCAACAATGCCATCAACTCGTTCAACCGATGGCTAACGATTTGGCCCACTGAGCAGGACCACCTTAGTGTAGTGACCAGGATGGTATCTACACAAGTATCAGCTTTGCTGGCAGTTATGAGTCCGCTTCACCTGCCGTAAAGTAGCTCTGTTATTGGTAAAGCAGGATGTGAGTAGAACACAATGCACATGTTCTATGTTCTATAAAGCAAATCACACCACTTCGTTGTCCTCTGTTTATCCGCCGCCACTCTCCCTCCATCCACGTCATTCAACGTCGGCGTCGCTTCACGAGTTCGCCACGACTCGGGGGTTATCGAGGGACTGTTCAGTAAGTAATAGCCTGAGGATAGCAATGAGAAACAAGCTCGGAGGCCTTGCCCTATGTTTTGAAGAGTGACTTGGCGGGCGCTGTGGCAGTCTGCATCGACAACAGACTCACTAGCCAAACTTGCGGCGGTACGTTTCTCCAACACCCGCGTTGCACGGCCATTGTGTATCCTGGATTGCAGGCCATTGTACCGACGCTCATCCTTGTAACGGTCGCCCTTGGAATCAGCCCTGCATCTGCGGATAATCAACACTCTACCACGATTTTTCGAACCACGGGCCCAGTAGGCCCACCAGGCATTTGTCTGGACAACCTTTCGATCAAACCTGAGCATCATGGGGACTCCACGACGGATTACGCCGATATCGAAGATACATCATTAACAGTGAAGCACGTCTAACGTATCACTCCTTGCCATAGAGACGTTGGAGTCGAGCGACGAGAGCACCTTGTTTCGGAGCGTTGGTGACCGCCATAACTACCATGTAAGCTACACCACGATTATCAAGGCATTAGCCGGGTTCAGCCCTCAAGGCCTCAAGCATCAGGAGGTGCTGTCAACCTTTCCACCCTATTATGCTTCCGCAACCCATAGATACATCCATTCATTGTTCTAAGGTACCCATAAACGCTATGTTGATCCGCTATGCTAATTATGAGCTCAGCCAACATCGCAACTGTCATGTTGACTCCACCCGTCGAGCAAGTCCTTACTCAACTAGGCAATCATTTGACCTGCCGCATGTGCTCCTCCAGAGCTTTTTCTAAAACTTGCAATTGGTCATTTTTCGTCGAATTCAGAAAACATATGATCCTCCCTCCTCATACGATCCGCCCAGCCACCCACTCATTTTGTGCTGTCGCTCTGTTACAATGGTTCCGCGTGATACGAGCTGATTTGCCGCAAAGATGTTGAGAGTCAGACCCGGAGATTGATGAAACTTGTCTGACCTCAGGGAGTACACGCCGCCAGACCCTGACTAGTCCTTAAGCACCTATGCCTCAATGGCTCTCTCGAGTCTCATGGGTTATATATCTTATAGCCAGGTCATTGAGCCTTGGGGCTATCCCCTCGATGCTTGAAGATGATCACGGTCACTGAGTCTCTACTAATATCCATTTTCGTCATGTCCTTCCTCCAAGGTGTGTATCCTCTCCATTGATTGCGACTTGTCTTCTAATCATCATCTCCAAGGTATCTTCACGGTCCTTCTTGGGACTGCCATATACTTTGTCGTGTACGTTGATCGAGCTAGAAGTATGCGAAAGCTAATCAATTCCCTGTTAGCTTTCGTCCTAAATCTAACGCGAAACGTAACTGGCTCGGCCTGGGTGCCGTAATTGCCATGTACATGATTTCAGCAACACACTACGTCATGGTCATATATCAAGACGTGCGGGAGTTTGGAGGGTCCGTGGATCCAGCAACGCGGAATGTGAAGGCATTCGCAAGATTCGGCCTTGCACAAATCGCCATTGAATTTCTAAACGTCAGTCTCATCATCTATACGCCCTTCGACGCTCATCGTGCACCCATAGTGTATCATGGCTGATATGTTGCTCACCTGGCGAGCGTGGGTCATCTACAATAGAGACTGGCGCATCATTGTACTTCCATGCTTCTTAGTTGTTGGGGTCTCAAGTGAGTACCGACGAATATCATTGAGCCTTTCTTGCTCACAAAAGGTAGCCACATTTTTCGGATACATAGGGTCTAGCTATGCTGGCCTCAACACTTTGAAAGGAAACGACCTCCAAGAGGTATTCTCCCAAGCACAGAGACATCCTATCAAAACTTGGCAAGTCACGGGCATATCCTTCTCCACTGCGACAAATATATTCTTGACTTCCATGATGGCCATCAAGTTGCTGTTCGTGGATAATATTATAACCTTGTTATGTTGCTGATTTCCGCGGCTCCGATAGCATGCACCACCGGACAATGAAACAAATTCATGGCTTCTCTACCCTCGTTTTCGAATCTCTAGTTATTATTGAATCGGGTGCATTGTATGCCCTCGCTTGGGTGCGTCATCCTACCTTTTCTTTCCACAACCCACTCTCATACTCGTATAGACCGCGTATCTGATCCTCTTTGCCATGGGCAACAATGCAGTATCGATCGCACTGGATACCATCTCGCAAATGGCCGTCAGTGTTGTCTTGTCCAAATCCGTAGGTCATGACTCATACGCCCCCATAGGGTATTGTACCAGCATTGATCATCGTTACGATCTCCGCTGGATTGAGTCCCGTCTCCCCGCCCTCCGGCACAGCCGTTAGCTTCGCGGCGGTGACAGGACGCGGGGCAGCAACGACAGATATCGCCTTCACGACTCATGTCTCACTCAATGTGGTGAAAGAGACTCATAGTGACACCCTCCCTGGTGCCCCCAATGTTAGCAAGGAACAGGTATGCGATCCGCAGGATAATAAGATCGTCACAGAAGTTTGACCTCGGTGATCCACTCACTCTTCGTTCTTATCGCCGTGTTGTGTTAATCTGATTTAGATGTTTCCACCCTCTTTACTTATCGGGTTTGTTGTCTGTACATTACAACACTATCGTTATGCTATCACTGTTTCAATCAGCCAATCCTCCATTCAGCCACTCAATGTCCGAACACCTGTGACGTCAAATTCCTATTCCCGGCGCTCCGAAAGCACGATGCTTACCTGGCCTTCGTCAGCTCTCTCATGTGGACACAATGCGAACCATAGGTATAAGAAGTCGATTTCGTTCTGGGCAGTTTATCACAGTCTACACCAACCCCAGGTATTCCCTCGTCCTCCCTTCGTCTCGTTTCCTCCATCCACGAAATATATCAACGATGGTACTTCCTACTCGCAAACTTGGCGATGCCGACGTCTCTGCGCTAGGCTTTGGTGCCATGGGAATCTCTGCTTTCTACGGCACAACCCAATCTGACGAAGAAAGATTCGGGGTGGGCCACCTATGACATTCTATCCCTTTCGAAACGAACTGACGCTGGTTCTAAGGTGCTTGATGCGGCGTATGAAGCAGGCTGCAGGCTCTGGGACACAGCTGACGTGTATAACGACTCTGAAGACTTGATTGGCAAATGGTTTGTGTCTTTACACCAGCGTTCATACTCTGCTGAAAATGTCATGAACCAGGTTCCAGCGAACGGGGAAGCGCAATGATATCTTCTTGGCTACCAAATTCGGCCTTCGAAGCTCGCCAACGAGATTAATCAATGGTGATCCCGAGTATGTCAAAGCTGCGGCTGAGAAGTCGCTAAAGCGACTTGGCGTAGATGTCATTGATTTGTATTACTTCCATGTAAGTTCCATGACGGTACATTCATTCGGGCTCTGATCTGACTATCTCAGCGAGCTGATGCTACAGTTCCCATTGAAGTAAGTATCACGTTGTTCTAGCCATTCCGTAGCGCGATCTCATTCTTAAATAGAAAACTGTGGGTGCCATGGCCGAGCTAGTCAAGTGTGTAGCTTGTAGAGCTGATAATTATACGTGAATTAACCGTCATTCCCACAGAGAGGGAAAAGTCAAGTACATCGGGCTTTCCGAGTGCTCAGCAAAGACACTCAGACGAGCTCATGCCGTCCACCCAATCACTGCGCTTCAAGTAGAGTATTCGCCGTTCACGCTAGACATCGAAAGCGACAAGATTGGCTTGTTGGCTACTGCAAGGGAGCTCGGAGTGAAGATTGTAGCGTATTCCCCTTTGGGCCGTGGCCTACTCACTGGCCATTATGTAAGTCTGTCTACTTACTTCCCGGTATTACCTCACAGTTGACAATCGCCTCCGTGCAAAGAAATCTCCAGACGACTTCGAGCCGGATGATTTCAGACGACGCGTCGCTCGGTAACCTTACTGTAACTTCGTATGAATATTCGCCCCAACTGGATTTTTTATAGGTACAGCAAGGAGAACTTCCCGAACATCCTTAAGATCTCGGACGGCCTCAAAGCCATTGGAGAAAGGCACGGTGCATCGGCTGGTCAGGTTGCGCTGGCGTGGCTTCTCGCCCAAGGCCCCGACGTTATTCCCATTCCTGGCACTAAGCGTGTCAAAGTCCGTGGCTCTTTTTCTTACTGCTCGTCTACAGGGTTGAAAATTTTCTTTCTTTAGTACCTTCACGAGAACCTAAAGGCAGCCTCGCTCACTCTGACGCCCGAAGAGATCGCTGAAGTTCGAGAAATCGCGAAAACGGCTGATGCTGCACAGGGAGAGCGGTACCCTCCTGATATGGCAGCAATCTTGTTTGCTGATACACCTGCGCTCTAAGCACACCAGTACGCCAGATCCCGCTTCCTTGTCCCTTGCAGCCCTCTGACCCCTAGTACTCCCCTAGTGTTTCCAGGGGCTTTGGACGATGCCCATACGGTCGCCTTATGTTTGCTCCCTCTTAGTCAGGACGTGTAGAACAATATCTTCACTGTAGTCTTTCATCACTCGCATAATGTACATCATCTGGACCTCTAGTACGGTTACCGCATAGCGCCAGTGTTCTCCTATTCGTCCCTGTTAATTGAAAATTAGTACAACAGTCGGTCGAGCTGGTTGCTTCCTATTTCACCACAGAGATCATGATGCCGTCCTGCTTGCCCCCCAGGATTGGCGGATTGTCGCACACTGACTTGATGGATTAGGATGTATTAAGCGTATGCAGTAAGAATAAGGTATGAATGAATGCGGAATAAATACTGCGGCGTAGAGGAAGGGAAATGGGCTATGTAGATGGTGGTGGTGGCGGGTAGGCCTCAGGCAGTTCGCTTGGCGCCCCCAGAAGCTTTAACATATAATAAGTATAACATCCACTTGCAGATGACTTGAGCAAAAGATCAACTCACTCGTATTAGAGGCTGGCTTATTACTGTAGTTGACCCTAGTGAAAGTACGGGTGACGTTGGAATTAGTGGTATTCTCGTGGCGTTTGTTATTTTCTTGAGCTTGGTCTCCAGGTACGGTCTTCACAACGAGGTTCGTAGATGTGGCGTTTGTAGCACCTTGGAAGAAGGGCATGTTCTACACGAGAATGAACAGTTAGTAGTGATCAAGGATCAAGCCCAATGCACCCACTCTTGTTGTTTGAGGAAGATAGGTGAGGATTCGTCACTTCGAGAGGTGCCTTATATATACCAGCAGTGCACCTGCGGTTTACGCCCACACGAATTTAAACATAGGCTCGCAGAACTCGAGGAATGGCACACTGACGACCCTATCCTAATAGCTTCGTAAATCGTGGCGAACGAAGAAGCGACATACACCCCTCGTTCCCGCTCCTCTGCTCCGTATGGTGTTCAAAGCAGTGTTGGGCGGTACAGATGCGGGCTACTAACTTCATATTTCCAATGCACTCAGGCATTGTTCCGGAATCCGACAAGAGGAGGTCCCAAAACCTGGTAGCTCCTTGGTGGGCTAGACGTAAACGGAGATAGCATCGTAGCGACATAAGCATGAAACTGATATGGCGACGCCACTTCGAGCAAGCAGGTGGTAAAGGGACACTAAAGTGACGCTATAGCTTGCAAATTCGAAGAAGACCTGACTATGGCATCAGTGTGTTCGGTCGCATGGTCGACAAGCTGTGATAGTAGCATCCAGAACTGGAATGAACAAAGACAAGGAGCGCCGGGATTTGAAAAGCGAAGGACTCGATGTATCTGACATCTGAGATGTTAACCGAGGTGGTCGGGCATGCTTCGGCCTTCAAAAAGAGACGTGAGGCTACCTATCAGCATTCTTTGACAGAAGTCAATGAGCCATTCGACTTTTATTTGATAAATGCGCACAAATATCCCATCCTGAGGATTCGAATAATATTGGCACGGTGGGTAACGTCATAGCCTGGATGGAACGCAGGTCGCTGGTAGGCATTTCCGTGACAGGAACAATGCTATCAACTCATTGGCGAACCATTTGGCGCGTCGAGCACGAGAACCGCCTTCATGCATGATGCGCGTCAGATTAAAGTTGCGCTAGAACCGCAGAAACATACTGCACCTTAGATGTTCTATAAGTCACAGTCTCGGGCTTGTTTCGAAAGGGGATGGAGGGTGTTAAAGGGATCGTCGACTCGGAGCATCGCAACTACATGTAACGCGAGAACACAGTGACCAACTATCATCTCCAACATGGTATCGGTTTTGGCGGCATGGGAGTTAGCACTCCTTCCGAGCCTGGGAGTTATCGGTATCCAATCACCTACAGCAAAGGTGAGTAGAATGCAAGTACTAAATGCATAACGCACTCACATTGAGCAAGCGATCAAGGGGCTGTTCAGAGAGGAATAGCAAGGAGTAACATGCTCGGAAACTGAAGTTCTCGCTGCTTCAAGGGGTGAAGAGTCTCTCGGATGCTATTGAACTCCGCATCAACCTTGACAGCTATGTTCAACGAATCAGTGACAACGGTAGAAAGGTGAAAGAAGAAGTGAAGGGCCGGCATATATGAAAGGATGTTAGGAACGCTGAAGGACTGTTGGGATGCTATCTTCGTGGGGTATGGCTGACTACATGCGCGTTCAGTGGGGCTGGATACCTAACAGGTATGAGGAGGAGCAGAGAGCAGAATGAAAAGCTTCGCGAAGCCTCCGAGAAGAAGCAGAGCTCTTCGAAGCCGGCCAGAGCGTGAGCGTAAAATCTGAGGAATTGTTTGCATACGAGATGTAAATGTGGGTGCCCACGCACCCAGATCACATCCAGAGGTCTGGTACGAGAGGACCATAGGTAGTTCACTGAGGCTATGTTTTAATTTAGCAGATTGGGCCTACACACAAGTCAAACTGTCCATGCTATACTCATGGCTCTCTGTACGCACGGCTAGGAGGACCTAGATGTTCGATGATGGCGGCAAGTCCGTCGGCGAACACGAAATCGATTGTAAAGCAAAGTACCAAGGCAACCCTACTGACGCAACCATGCCGTCTTCGCTATCTTCTTCAGTCGTTTCTGCTCCTTGAACCGTTCCTACAGGTCGTCAGCACGTGTGCCATCAACCGTTAAGAGAAACCCAACAGCAACGTACCAAATCTTTCTTCGACGGCCTCTTCCTTTTCTTCCCACCTTCCTGCTGCTCTTCGGCATCTCGAGCTGCTACATCCTGCTCCCACTGATTCACATCAAAGTAGAATTCACTCATCCTCTTGGCTCTTTCGTATTCAGACAAATGTGTCGGATCGCGCGCGTTGTTCGCAGTAAACGCCCCCGTTCGAGCGTTAAACTTGGCAGTGAACGAAGGCTGACCGTTGGGTGCAGCAGATGCACCAGGAATTCCAGCATATGCTAACGAGGGGTCGAGATAAGCGAGTGAAGGGTCGATTCCCGCCGCAATAGCAGCCGCCTGGGCCGCGTTATACGACGCAGTAGATGTCGCTACAGACGTGGATGAGCCGGGTTGGTCCTGGGGTGTGTCTGCGTTCGGTTGCAGAGGGTTCGTCCACGTAGTTTCTTGGGTTTCTGCATTATAAAAGTAGTACGCATTGTGCTGGGGAGAGTATATGGCTTGCCAAGCAGTCTGAGGTGGAGGTGTCGGCTCTGACGATTCCGCTGACGATGAAGGTTCTGCAGATTCGGTGGGTGGCGAAAGAGAACCTGGTTTTGACGACTCTGCAGCGCTGCTTTCTTCCCCCAGAGTGCTGGACGACGGTTCGGTAGTCGCAGAAGCTGTCGTCTCTTCTCGTTCACGAGCCTCACAGTTGTCTGCCATCGATGCTGGTAACTGATTCCTCGTCGTTCGACGCAAGAACAACGTCGACCGCAAGAGCCGAAATCTGCAGCATTATGTAAGCGACAAACTTAGGGGCAGTCTGAGAGGGGCCGGCGCTGGAGCCCGACAAGTTTCTAACAATCCTGCAAGGCTTCGGATGGAAAAGTGGAGACTAGATGCAACCCTCTGCAATGAATAAAACGTCAAATAAATCCCTCCAAGCCCATCTATGATTACATTTACACCGAGATTTCCGTGCTTAAAAGGCACCGAACTGTTGTTGGCTTGTAGTTACGGCATGCTGATTCCCTGAACTTGTCAGGCGCTGGGTCTCCCGGACTTACGGAGCAAATCACCCAGCACAGCAAACGAAATACCTTACTTCACCATCTGGTTAATCGCCTCCGTCGGTAGGTGAAGACATAGCCGTTGAGGGCGGTGATTGAGATATTGGATTCGACATGGTGGCAGGTCGGCTTAGAGGATGCGATTTGCTTGTATCGCTATTGTCGGAGCGTCAGTACGGTCAATACTACGGCCCGATGGGCGAAGAGCGGGCAGAAGTGGATACGGAGGAGAAAGTTGCGGATGCACCATACGGAAAACTCACCTATCGAAATGACGACCTCGCTTCGGGTCGGCCCGTCGCTTTTCAACCGCCTTGCGAACCTTGCGTTCAGGTCGTACAACGATGATGGGCACCGGCGAATGTGTGAGGCAGTACCTATGAATACTGAATAGAACGTAAGGAGACGGTAAAGATAAGGACTTACTTGCTAACGCTCCCGACGCCAATGCTTCCCATACCCGGCATGCCTGTTGACATATTTCAAATTGTTCGTTATTCGTGTTCGGGTTCAGAAACCGTACCTGGAATGGTCATGTTCTGCCAAACGCTACGTCCACGGGTACCCACGACAACGCTGTCAGGACGATAGAGAGCTATAAGCCGATCTAGTGTATCCGTAATTTTGCCAGGAACATATTCGAGGACAAGAGAAAGCTAAGGATCAACGAATCGGGGTAAAAGTGAGGAGCAACGCGGTCACGCAAACCAAGACTTACTTTGCGATCAGGGTCCGCTTCAAAAGACTTTTCTTGGATGTGACGCATGAGCTCGCGAGCTTCTTCCCTGATGATATCATGGTCCTTCTCTATGGGGAGACCGTTGAAAGGGGTGTGACTTGCAAACCAACTACTCATACCTAAGACATCCTCATCAACGCCTCTACATACTATCAACTCGTCACCGTCTTGCACAAGTGACTCAAGCGCCCAATCAAGTGCTTCCCTACCGCTTTCGTCAGGGCTTGAAGCACACAGAAATACTCTTGTTGATCGTGTGCGCTTGTACCCCTCCGATTTAACTTGTAAAGTGAACGAGAACATGGACGCAACGGGGTTCTCAAAGGTGTCGAACGACACTTTTGGCGTGTACCCCTGAGCTGCAATCGATGGCGACGGGGAAAGCAGCGCCCCATGTGCGCTGGACGGCGGCAGCCCAAGGATTGAGGGTAACGGAGAAGGCGGTACTGCATTCGCCGTACTCGCGGTAGGAGTTACTGGACTTTGAGAGAAAGACAGACCTAGCGAACCGGAGGAAGATGCTGCCTGCGAGGCAGGAGCCAAATTGCGCAGCCTCGTTGAGGACGACGGTGGCAACGGCGACGAACCCTCCAGGACATTGGGCGAATTCGCAGCAGAAAGTGGTAAGCGGGTGATGAACGGCGAATCAGATAGAGGTGTTGCTGCGACTGAGGGCGTCGTCGGTCTCGATGTGGACAGGAAGTCTGGAGTTGCGGATGCTGGTGTGGAGACGGTAGAATCACGGTGCTTGAGGGCTGATCGCAGCGGCGGGGGCGGCAGTGGCTGGTGGGTGTGCGCGTGCGTAGATTCCGACATATATCGTGCGCAGCAGCTGGTACGGGGAAGAGGGGTCCTGTTCAAACTCCGACGACAACGCTTGTTCACTGTCAGTGACACTCTGCCTCCCACATTCAGTGAATGATTCAGAACAACGACCAAGTGGTCATCATCACCGGAAGCGACGGTGCACAGGACCTCCCCACCTCAACTGCGACAGTTTTGCCTTCCAAGTCACGGTCGATTTCGGCCAAGACTCAGAGCTCAACGCCAATTAGTCGTTTTCTACGCTCAGACTTATCGTCTGACCGTGCTTTTGCATAGGCCAAGCTGTGCTTGCATGGCACCCGAATATACTGGATTTCAAAATGACGCGCCGTGGCACACTTTGAAGCCTGGACGAAACGGCGAGGACAGAGCTTGGTTCGTCCTCAGCAATTCTGCTGAATGAAACTACTGCTGGGATGCTTACCAGCCGACAGTCGCGATTCCCCAGGCGTCGGCCAGCGTGGATTATGCTCATATCTGAGCAAGCTTGACTTGTTCACCCTGCTGACTTCCATGCAATGGCGCGATGCTCAGCTCATTTCGATGGTGTATGAACACTCCTCGTCCCTACCCCGACTGGCGGGTATTTGGCAATTGGAAGCTCTCTTCCAGGCTAGCCTCCTCTTCGGCTCGGACATCGGCCTCACCCGCTAAATTCGGGGCGCGTCGCTCTCCAGCTTCTCTTCATTTATGCCTACGGTGTTCAGCATGCCACCCACTGAGCATCCGCCTCCTGAAATGAAGTAATATCCAGTTTTATTGATGATATTCTTCGACGCGATGCACACCATCAAATAGGCGGACCGCGCTTCCTCTCTTCACTGTGGTGTCCCCCATACTTACAGGCTGTGAAACTGAAGACTAAAGCGCCTCGCGCCTTGCAGGCATGGACTTTCAGTTAGTTGCTTGTTGCATTCGTTAAAGACTCTGATTAATGATGGAGGGGAAGCGAACGTGCACCTCTAGGACATGGATCCGCTTGTGCATGTCGCTCTGACGGACACAAGTTCAACAAGTGCCCAATTGCCTAGCTCTGAGCTTGATTTACGTCGTTCCCAGGGCAATTTCTAAGAGCGGGGCGTCTTCCTCATGGGTCCTTGTCCACCTCCAACTCCTCAGCTATGTATTTCCCTTTTCATTTGCTCATACAATCACTCCGCAGACCGGAGCAAGTATGCATATTCTAGGACTAGATGCATATCAACACCGAGCATAATGGAATATTCTTGCCGTCGTCATGCCGTTCCCAGCATCGGATCAGCGCCTGCTTGACATTTCAGGAGAATCAGAGACGGCGTACTTATGCATGCCCCCTTTAATTTGTTTCTTATTCATGTCCTGATCTTTGCGTAGCCTGCCATTGTGCTCTATTCTTAAGTTCGTTAGCGGCTGTCGGTCCAAAGCAGTGCTTGTCGTTTGGCTTTATGCTTCTGCATCCTTGTTACTTCCTCTCATGCCTTCTACCGTCTCACGCCATCAGACATCATTATTTGGGGTCGCTTTTACATGCTTCGTGGATCTCTCGACGTTTCTTGCTTTTTGCGATGTGCTTCTAGCAGGGCAGGTTTATTCCCCCATCAATTCGCAACCTCCAGAAACGGCGACCTCCCTTATCCCGTTTTCAGCGCAATATTCTTGCCTGATCCGACAGGTTCCTGGCAATTTCGCGCCTATCAGAACGATAACGACTGGTCATTACGCATCTCCTTCAGCAGCGCTCAATTCCCAGCGCACTTAAAAGAAAATGCTGCTCTGATTCTCGGTCAAGAACTTTGACCCCTCGGTCTAGAGGACGCCATGAGGCAATAATTGCACTTTAGTTCTTCCGGCCTCCTTCCATCGACTTCGTAAGAAAAAGGCATCGCGTTTCGCTGCGTCTTATTATTTATAAGTTCTACGCCTCTGACCCTCTGGTTCCTTGCTCCTGCCCCCTTGACTCGTCTCATCCCTTGCCATGGCCGACAACAGCTACAATGCTAGTCCTACCCTTGGCTGCTCTAGTATCCCTGACATTGGGGACCCAGAGAAGTCACAGACCGGGGGGTCAAAACCACAGCCATCCCCGATGCTGCCTCCGGATGGAGGAAAAGAAGCATGGCTGACCATCGTTGGAGGGTGAGTCCATATGATTTTTATGGCCAAGCATGACAGTCTAATTTTACTGTTCGGACAGATTTCTGGTGCAGTTTTGTGCCTTCGGGTGAACCTTCCGCACTGTGTCCTTGCATGTAGTCTGAGATACTGATGCTTCGCTCATAGATACATTAACGCATTCGGCGTCTACCAAGACTTTTACACTCGTGAATTTTTGAGCAATAGGTCGGCATCTGACATTAGGTCTGTGCAGCTTTTCCGTCACCAGTGAACTGCAGCTTACATTCTACTGCAGTTGGATAGGAAGTTTTCAGTTATTCATCATGTACGCCCTTGGTGCTGTTGTTGGTCGAGCATTTGATGCTGGCTACTTGTACGTATCGCCAGTCATGTTCAACCTTTCTATAAACTGGTAAACAACCTTCGCAGCCACCATATCATGATATTCGGGTCATCACTCTACGTTTTTTCTATGTTCATGGTGTCACTGGCCCAACCGCATCAATATTACCAGGTACCTCGATCCGGGCATTAATGCCCTTCGAGATCACTCACGACCATGTGCAGGTATTCCTTAGCCAAGGCGTCGGAATGGGCATCGGCCAAGGACTCATATTCCTCCCCTCCCTGACAATCGTAGGACACCACTTCAAACATAGAAGGGCGCTCGCAAGCGGCATCGTAGTATCCGGAGGCATGTCCATCTCCATATCTAAAATGTAGATTGATTGATTGATCTCGAAGCCCAGCTTCGGTCGGAGGAATACTCTTCCCCATAATGCTCAGCAAGGTTGCTGAACGAACTACATTCGCTAATAGCATTAGAGCCACCGCTGCGTTGGTTGCAGTATTGCTCTTCGCTGCGAACTTGGTGATGAAAACTCGCTCCCCGGGAAAAACGGCAAGCGGGCCTGCTCCGCGGCCGACAATGAGATCTATTCTTTCCGATTGGACGTTTATTATTGCCGTCCTTGGGTACGTAGACCTCGATCTACGGAAACCTTTATTATCGTTCCCCTGATCGATATTCTTAGGGCGTTCTTCACCAACTTGGGTCTCTTCTTCCCATGTACGTGTTGACTTCCACGTGCATGGCCACGCCCAGCTGACCAGCTTGCTAGATTTCTATCTCCAGCTCTACTCGGTGGCGCATGGTATTGCACCTGGTGTTGCATTTTATGCGGTAGGCTTGATGTCTCGTTTGAGCTCGACATAGAGTTTATTGATCGCCTAGTTGACCATCTTGAATGCCGGTAGTATGATTGGGCGGCTTCTACCCAACTTTCTAGCGGATAGCCTAGGGGTTTACAACATGCTCATCCCATTTATTGTAATATCCGCAAGCTTGATAGTTAGCCTCCTCGGCATCGAGAGTTTCCGGGGCATTGTTGCTTTTGCCGCGCTGTACGGCTTTTCGTCTGGTGCATGTGAGTACTATCATCATCATCATCATACGAAGTCACCACTTACGTCTGGAAGATGTGTCTTTGATAGCACCCTTACTCGGCCAGTTGAGCTCACATATCGGCGAGCTTGGGTATGTCCTCGAATCTCACGTCATTACTCACTCTAAACCCAAAAATAGCATCAGGATGGGCATTGCATTCTCTTTCGTATCCATTGCCATGTTGATCGGTACCCCCATAGAGGGCGCACTGCTCGCTGCGCATGATGATGGCATACATTTTAACTGGTGGAGAGCAGTCATCTTCTGCGGCGTAAGTTTGAGCTTGACGTCCAGACACGTTCCCTGATTTCTGAAATTATCGAACTTTAGATCATGGTTTGTCTGGGCTCGATGCTGATGTCCATCTCCCGCTGTCTGTACGTCAGACGGAAAGGAAATGGTCAGAAGGTATGAAGCGCGAGAATGATGGTTGAAAGGATTATCTGTTAAAATATCACGAGATGCATGGACTCAATAGATTGGTTGCCTGTAGAGCTTGTTATGCGGTAACTGCATATAAGTATAGCAATTGTTGCCCAATGCTCATGCGCATGAGAATAACACAGGGGCTACTTAGGAGCGTCAGGGGCGGGGCAACCTCTGAAGACATTTTTAGCCAGCACGCAGCGACGCGCGTGGATGGGTAGGTAGATCACTGATGTATGTGATGAATAGTTCATCGGTGTCCTTCGCTGTAGTTGTGCCTGATTCAGCCGTTTTGGGCATTTCAAACATTATCCTTGTCGTTGCTAAGTATTTGAACTGCGACTGTCCGTCCATCTTTTGAAATTCCCTGTTTTGTAGGCGGTCTTGATACGAACAGTTCCCTGTTGTCTGTAGCTTGTGAGAAGGATGCGGATGGTATCAACGTTTGGGTGGCGCGTCACGTCGCTCATGGGACCCGAAAGACCCCATTGTGATGTGAGCAGGAAAATTGCGAGGAGGTGCTAGAAGCTCATGCACTAGGCTATGGAAGCGCCTTGGGGTTCAACTTAGTCATTACGAGAGCTTTATATCCACTGAATAGTGCATAGCCAGCGCAGCATGAATTGCGACGGCTGCAATGTTGACGGCTGCAATGCTTTCCTATGCAAAGTGGCAATAGGCGGCGACAGAACCTGGTTAGAGCCTTACGATATTGTGGCAGTGATAGTCGTTTTGGTGTTATTTGTCGGGTATGGGTTTGTTGTTCGGTTGTCACTGAGTTCGTTGGCGCTGCATGAACGTCTAAATCATTACAGCCACCGTTCCCACTCAACCCAGTTCCGTATGTGCTGCAGCCTCTGGGACCTTGTGCCTCGCCGCGGGTACCTCTTTGGCGATCGCAATATGCTCCGCAGGTTACCATGTAATACCACGTCGACGTCCCTTGGTTTATGTTGTACAGTGGAAGTCTTTTGATCAGAGCTGCACTGCTTTATTCTTCGGGCAGCAATTCCTGTTCGGAAATTGACATCGTATATCCAAATGCTGCCATGTCCGTCTCCTCCGTTCGCACTCACCATGTGGGTCGATTTCTCGCTGCATGCAGTACTACTTACTGGATGCACCGGAGAAACGTCACGCTCACCTGTCGGTCCGACGATTAAAGATGCGTTTCCTTTTTACTCGGCGAGAAATCTAACTATCGGAAAGGATGTTAGGATTAACTTACGGACTACGCGCCGACCCTTCATGTAAATTAACGGCTGCAGTGGACATATTATCATTTAACTCCGACGCCGCTGGCCAAGTTGGGACTGCTGTTCCACTCGGAGACCTTCATACCTGCAAATATGGTCAAGTTGTTCAACTCGTCACGTAGGACCTTAGTCTCAATGTACGTTGCAGCAAGGGTATTCGGCTCAGTTTGTCTATTTCAGTGTACCTCGGTTCAAGCTTTTGTACGCATCCCTACCAATCCAGAAGATTGACTCCAGTCCCAGGTGGTTGCTCCCTACCCACACGTTAACATGTCTTTGGCCTGACACCGATCTTTTGTATCTAGGCTCTCATGACACTTCGTGTAAAGCGTTGTTTGTTGTGATGCCCAAATGTCTGATGCCTCCGTCTGGAGCCTAGAATGTAAGTGCCATTCCCTTGTCAAAGTTGTTCTCCCTGGGACTATGAGGCGAAATGCTTAGCATGTAGATAGCATCTAGGACTTATTCAAACTACCGGTTGTGGCGGTACGGCATATTACCTCTTTTCGACGGCCCGAATGCGAATGTTGATGCTTCGGGTTTCTCTCGATGTTAAAGCATTCCTTTATAGCGCCATAGGGCATCCGTGCAAGTACATAAGCACTATTGTGAGTCTCGATCCAGATCATTAGCATACTTCCTCCTCTATATAAGCTTGGCGCAGCTCTCCCCGACACAACTGAACGCAACGAGTCGTATTCATTAATTCATCGGAAGCAATATGTGCCACAGAGAAGTTAGCTGCGTTAGGTTCACCTGCGGCCACGATATTCCTCAAGGCGAAGGCACCAAGGTATGCACCATCTGAGCTCACGTTAACGTTGTCGCTTCTTTCTAACGTCCTCACTCATGCTAGGTTGATTGCGGCTCGCAGAGGTGCCGTTACAGCGCCATGCACCCTTCGTTCTGTGGTAACTGTGCGATCACTTGTAAGCAGTGGTAGGTGTCCTATCGGCTTTGTTATGGTGCTACTATCCTTACCCAAACGTTGTATACTAGGCTCCAGCCTGCTCGCATGGTCCCTAGCCAAACTGTTGCATCCGTCTGCCGCGACTGCTTCCAAGGACGGGCTTAATCCGCCTCGACTTTTTCCATTGTCGACATACTAATACCTATGCTACTCCCATGCTTAATTATTCTTTGTTTGAGCCTCTATCTCCGTATGCTTTCTGTTCCTACACTATCCTATTAAGATATTATATGCACCGTTTAATTCAGCTACCACGCTTTTTATCTGGTAGACTTATCGTTTGATGTTAATTCAGTGTAGAATTAGTTTGGCATTGTACTGCGGTATGAAGGTATATGTACGCATTATAATCGCTGTAACCGCAGTTTAAGTAATGGTGACTTTGCTGTTCCCCCTGAATTATCCCCTGTGTCGAAGATCAGCACGTGATCTCAAAATTTGATCGTGCCGAGCCACGCTTTTGACACCAGAACTTGCTTGCTCATCGCCAGCAACAATGGCGACGGTACTAACCCTTCCCATCACTGTATCAGCATTACCATCATCATACTCCGCGTCGACTGCTAGCACATCGGCGCTGTCTCCCTCAAAACCTCGAACTCTCCTCGCTGCTGGGCCCGCACACCTCAAGCACCTTCGGCTTCTCCATCATCACGATTCATCCTTTGATCGCCATGATGAGCATCACGCAGCTGTGCTCGAGAAAGAGGAAGCGGAACGAAAGCGTCTTGCTCAACTAGAAGCTGAAGACGATCTCGGCGTTGGCGATGAAGAGGAAACCAACGAATTGCTCAACCTTGATCCTAAGGAATGGAAGAAGCACGACTACTATGCTGTGCTTGGATTGTCCAAGCTGCGATATACAGCAACGCAAGATCAGATCAAAATTTCTCGTGCGTATGGCTTTCGCCATCGAACGGCACTTAGCTAACGCCGCGCATAAATAGACCGCAAAAAGGTACTTAAGCATCATCCGGACAAGAAAGCGGCGCCCACCGATAATACTTCGACATCTCTACTATATGGGACAGTGAACACGAATGATGATGCATTTTTCAAATGTATCCAAAAGGCCTACGAGGTCTTAACCCATCCCGAAAAGCGCCGTCAGTTTGATAGCGTAGACCCCGAATTCCAGGACCGATGGGATGACGTGCCCAACGCAAATGAGTTCAAGGTACGTTCAGCATGATTTATTTCATGCCTCATCCACACTAATTTCTTACTCCGTAGACCAAAATGTCAAAAGCGAAAGATTCTACGGATTATTTTTTCAAGACGCTATCTCCCTTCTTCGATTTGTACTCTCGTTTCTCTCGCATCCAGCCTGTCCCTCTTTTGGGAGCTGTAGATGCTACGAAGGACGCAGTTGAAGGCTTCTATGACTTCTGGTATAACATGGATTCGTGGCGAAGCTTCGAGTGGCTTGACAAGGAGATAAACGAAGGAAGCGACAATCGAGACGATAAGCGATATACGGAGAAGAAGAACAAGACTGAGCGCGCCAGACGGAAGAAGGAGGACACGGCCAAGGTCAGAGCTTTGGTGGACCTCGCTTTGAGGTAGGTAGCTCCTCCCAGGCGTCTGTTCGGACAGCTTCTGACAGCCTATTTTCGTAGCTATGACCCTCGCATCAAGCGTATCAAGCAAGAAGAAAAGGCCGCCAGGGAAGCCAAGAAAGCAGCATCTAGGGCAGGCACTCCTGGCGTAAATGGTAAGGGGGTCGACGGAAAGCCAAGCAAAGAGGAGGAGGAACGTAAGAAGAAGGAAGAGGAAGAGAAGAAAGCTGCGGAAGAGGTAGCAAGGGCGGAAGCAAAGAAAGCGAAAGCAGCGGCTGCCAACGCAGCCAAAAAGGCACGCAGAGCCGCACGTGCAGCGGCGGAGGCAGATGGGACAGCTTAAATGTACAATGGTACATATCCCTCATGCGTTTGTGTATCTCGTTCTGTATTTTGATAGCCCAGACCAACCCAGACCTACACTACGTGCTCAAACCAACCCTTCTTGTAAGTACCATCCAAAACTTACGAACGGCTGGAATTGACCTTAACTAGACCGGCATGTGCCATCTCACACTTAGAGGACATTGATAGCTACACTGTCACCGGAGAATGTTCCAAACCACTGACTTGCCACTGATCGTTTCCGACCCTCTACTAATGTGTTTCGTGAATCTCAGGCTACCTTTCAGCCGTTCATGTAAGGTTTGAAAGGAATTACGGGGACACTGATAAGAAGTACATCTTACATTGTGCGCGTTGGCGAGTGGACACTTGAGATGTATCAGAAACACGGCAAGTCACTATACTATTCTGCCCACCGTCCTAACCGATATCACAGCTCATGTATTCCCTTCGTTGTGAGGTAACCGTGATTGGGTTCAGTGAACTAATCTCCAGACAGCTAGCTGTATTATCCCTCTCGCTCATGCGTCGGAAATTCCCTGTGATTCATCAGGGCAAGACTGCCTCGGACTGACATTTCGTTCCATTAGCCCTGCTTCAGCTCTTGGGGGAGACCATTGGTACACACACTAATGGTCTTACCGCTAAGTATATAATACGGTGACCCAGCTCTCGCCATCCCAGCGTCCACTTCTCCAGGAGTGCCATGGTTGCTTCTTCAAGGTATGTCGCTCCACGCCCTCCAAGAATGGACGTCTGGCGGCTCATTCAAAATCTCCGCGACGCAGACTCAGCCTGTCGCTTTTCACTGTGAGCGCCTTCACAGGCGCTCTGGTTTCTGCAATCCCAGCGAACGACTGGAGCGTCCCATGCTTTCATGGGGAGTGTGCCTACGACCTCCCAGATGCTGGCCACGGCTCCGGAATATTCCAGATGGTGAGTCGGACGATGGAACTGTCTCCCCTGCTGCGCTTACGCAACTGCATATAGATTGGCTCCCCTAGAGCCATGACGGACATCACGCCTGCCGCGGGATGGGTAATTCTGGACTGCGATCCCCACGCACTGAATCAGGATATTCGCCTTGTGTGTCAGAGCGAGGACCATGAAGGATGCAAAAATCTCTTTGCCCATGATGGTCCTGTTGGCAAAGTCGTTCGACTGCCTGAGTCTGTAAGTGTCTGTTCGCGACTGGGTGCAGTCGACTGAACCGCTGAACAGTGTGGTGCTGGTCCGTTCGTAAGGATCGCCAGCGCCAGCGTCGCTCAAGACCAGAATATACCTGATCACTCCAGCCATCGAGTTGTTCGACGAGACGGTTTCTCGCCTAATGTGATAAACCTCTCCGTTGATACTGATTTCCAGAAACTCGATTCATCCGGGTGAGTCTATTCTCTGCTTTCCTAGCGTTGGTTGATGGCTTTCAAATCCAGACGGGGAGATGTACATTGGCGCCTCGTTGCTGCGAACGCCCAACTTCCTGTTGGAGCCCTCAATCATGAAGGACTTCTCGCGCGAGATGACACCAAGAGCTGGTTCCAGTCTGCCCTTGTGAAGGTCGCTAAGGCCGTGGTGCTGCTCGCTGAAATGGCAGCACCCAACAGCTATTTTGGAGCGGAGGGGAATAGTGCCAAGGCCACCGTTCCATTCAACAAGACCTGGACCATTTTTGACCGCGATCTCAGTTGTTCTGGCGCGAAGGTTGGTGTCAAGCTGGAATTGGCCGTCAAGTCTGTGACTACTGGATATATCGGCTTCGTCGCCACTGGCAAGGCAGGAAAAGGTCGCTGAAGTTCCATCATACTGCAGTTACTGTGCCTTACGTCCCCCAACAGAGCCCGAGACGGACAACATGGCCACTGTGTTCCGTAGGTCTTCGTCTCCCGAGTTAATCAACCATCTCACCTTATCTTAGGTCTGACCGTCGATGCCGATGCTGAATTTCATCTCATGACCAAGGCTGTGGTACGTTTTCTCTATCTATGGTGGTGTACCCTTTGAAACCTCCTTCGTAGGGAAGAGGAAAATGGCCTCTGCCAATTCCGATCAAAGTCCCTATGTCGCCAATTGATATCAAGGGGTCAGTTAATGCACTTTCATCAACTCACACCATCCTTCTCACTCTGATATCCAAGAATCGTTCGCATTGGCCCAGAATTGGTAATTCAAGCTTATACCGAGGCCGACTTGGAGATTTCGACCGACAGCACATTCGGTGCACACTTTGACTTGGACCGTGAGTGGCATTTACGAGGCTACTGTGGCAGTCTGACTGAATAGCTTGACATTAGTTCAGTATGTCATCCCCAATCGATACAAGGACATGGTAAAGTCAATCTTGTCGGAAGACGATGGCACGAAGCCAAAGGATACTAGTAAGGTCACCTTTCCATGCTTTACCTTTACTCGTACTGAACCACGCCACCAAGGTCTTACCTTCAGCGCTGCAGGCGAAGCAATTGGCGAACTCAACGTGAAGTCCCACCTCGTACCCAAGATTTCGGTCGGCATAGCCGCGTTTGGGCACAACGCCGATCTGTACATACAAACCGATATATGGGGTGGCCTCTACGTCGTTGGCAAAGGATACGCGTCTGCGTCAGCCACTATTAAACCCAAGAGAGATTACATACCGCCCCAGGCAATTGCTCTGCGAGGGCTGGATGCGGCCAATGCACCTGCCCCAGCGACAAGTGGATCTCTTGCATCTAAGCTGCCAGTGCAAGCAAGTGGCAATGCAACAGCAGGCTTCACCGGCTCGGTTGTTGTTTCGGCGGGTATTGATTTTACTGCTGGTGCAGAATTGGCTGGCAAGTTCGTTGGCTTCTTCAAAGCATTGGCCGACTTGCCGGACGGTGATGATAAAAATAAAATCGACAAAACGTTCCAGCACAGCAAATCATGGGAGCTTTGGAGGGTAAGGATACCCTTCTTCATATCCTCTCGATCGCAATGATCTATTTTGTTTTGCAGAAGGACTATTCTGCCGGGAAGGCCGCGGAGAAGGCCTCGGCGATCACCCAGAAGGCCTTGGTCACCAGTGGAAAGCCGCTCGAATGTCCTACAACCAAGACTGGCCAGCCCGTGTTCGTAGAGAAGGGCTTGAAGCTTCTCAGCAATGCGTGAGTTCCATTCTGTTTTCCTAAAGCAGCTGCATGAACATCCTTTCCTTCAGCTTCAAGTCGCTCACTAAGAAGTAGCACTTTCGCGACAGGCAAGGGTGACATTACTGGGCCTCGGCTGATGGTGGTCACTGGTGCCTTTCTTGCATCATAACCCACTTGTACACCCGCGCTCCAAATGGATGATTGGTTTAAGTCCGCAAGCTCGACGACTGCACATCTCAGAGCCGTGCTGACATGCGCGGCGCTATCTACACCTCGTTGGAAATGAGGTCCTGTGTGAACCCCCTCTATGAAAAAGGAAACGCATTTACTTGGCGCCAGCGGGCATTGCTGGTCACCACTACGACACTTGACTAGTGAGCAGCGACTAGTGATCTGCCCCAACCTCCTTCGTCGGAACACTCAGTTAGCTCAATCTGATAGCCTCCGCATGTGAACTGCTGCGAGTCTCGAGACACCCAAGTCGGCACCATGCGGCCTTCGGTGTTGGCGAGCTTAGAGCATCAGCTAGAGCCGACCTTAGTCTAACAGAACATTCCAACGCTAGAGGCTGGATTCTCATTAAGGTACTTAGCGAAGACGCCTTGCAACTGTGAGACTACCTTCATTTTTGTTGCCTAATTCTACCAAATGTCATCTATCAGGCCTTCCCCTGACGAGTTTATTGTCAACTCGTCGGTACGCGACTGCGGCTAACGTACTCCTTCGTGACTTCGGCGTACCTGGCACCGAAATCAGGATCAGGATAGGATATCACCAGTCACTAGTCTGAGCCTTGAGCTTGAGTGGTGGCTACGATGATTACGGAGATTTGAGCGGGCGGTAAGCATGACTTGCCTCGATGGTGCTCACGTTCAGACACCACAGCATTAGCAAGGACCAGGTATCCGCCGTTGCTTGGCTTTGATGATCATCGAGATCCTTCAATACTTCATGTATGTATATGAAGTCATCTTGTCATCACCATCGATACCGTCAATGACCCACATTACGGTATGGCACACCACGCATTTAATTATACATTGCATCACATTGATAGGCTCCCCTTAAAGTTTCATCCCGTCGGGATATGTCATCTCTCGGGCCAGGAATTGCCTCGTGGGTAAAGGTTCAAATATAGCCGCTACCACTCCGCTACCTCAATCTTTGACATTGATGATATATTTCATACATAGGCTCGCTGTGCACTCCCATGCGCCTGCATTCGAATCGTATGGAGCTCTTAACGTTGCGGAGTGGGTACATCAATGTCAACCTGGTCTACTGCAAGTAGTGGGGGCAGCGTTTAAACGTTTATCATTTAGTCCGCCCGAACGACGCCCCTTCGCAGAAACCAACGTCGTCCTCAATCCATAACGGCTCATAGCATTGCCCTTCAAGTTCAGAAATGGTCCTCCCTGTCCCCCTGTCAGGGGCTGCGTCCCAACACAGTGTGTCCATATCGCTCCTCCGCTAATCCAAATATACCCAATAGCCCGCGCTTAACCTCAATAGATGTGGGTCTCTTCATTGATGCGCTAGACAAATTAAACAAATTGTCATTGCTGTGCAGATGCTCTCCATATCCTGACATGATAGTCGCTCTGGGCATTGGTACGCTTGGGTCCGGAAATCGTGATCCCTTGAGGCTGTCCGAATCTTCTTCCCTCGCTACCGACAGATATACTCTCTTCTCATTTCGGTAACTCTCACGCGAGTAGATGTCGACATGAACGTCGGTGGTGGAGGGTGCGTGGGAGATGACCGCCATATTTCCGAGTGCAGCATTAGTGTCTAGGTACCCACCGTCCCCTGATGGTGGAGTTGCATTCCCCGTCCTTCAGCTGACCAGTCGGACGACTGCGCTCTTTCGCCTAAGCGAATTAGGCCGCCACCACATCGGCACCTCTAATCTGCTTAGTCGGCTGGTTCCTGAAGGCCTGAAGGTCTGAGGTCCAGAAATGCTTCCAAGGCTACACAGGCATCGCTCGGATGAAGCGCCAAAGCTGCTCAGACAATTGCAACCGCAAGATAACATCATATACACCTTGTCCGTCAACCAACCGTCAACGACTGGATCCGCACAAGGCTGCAAATACAAGTGACTCCGCCAGCTCCCGTATCTATCGTCAGCGGTCAAGTTTTCTACCATCCGATCTCCAGAGGACGCGGCTGTTCAGTCGCTCCTTGATACACCTTGCCCGCCAGGAGGTGAGTTTAAGGAGGTAAATGTTCACTTGCTGGCCAACACGTGGCTTCCACATGGGAATATGTCCGTGTTACCGGACCCGGTAATGAACTTGGCAACACAACTGCAGCAGAGCTTGACCAGAACTTTTCGCATCAATCCAGCAGACCTGGCCTCGCTGTGCGCTTGTCTCAACTGCTGCGCTCCGGCTCTCATCGTCGAATGGAACCTGACAAGGGTCTTAGGCTGGTGTCTGTCTTGCAGTGGCCTTCATCAAATGTCATTCACGCGCCTCAACCTGGCATGATGTTCCCAAAGTTCGGCTTAATGAGCTACACAATTGTCAGTTTGACCGAAGAAATCCGGCTGGATCTCCCCCGTTAGTCCTCCGTACATGCTGGGTAAGGCTTAGATCCCCTGCGCCCTATCGGGTTAGCCAAAACGGCCCACTATCGGAGCGGCTCGATCCAGGTTCAAACACATCTGTAACGGATCTGGGGTGTACAGGAAGCGATATATAAACGCACCCGTAAATCCCTAACGCATCCAGCTTTTGCTCCCCGACTCTCGTTATACGATGCTGTGGTATCAGATCTTCCAGGACGGACCCGAATATGAAGCTAGGAAGCGAAAATCTGCGTTCGAGCCGCCTAACATCGCCTTGAAGGATGTGCATAACGCGATACCTCAAGAACTGTTCGAGAAGCATACCTTGACTGGCTTTTACTTCATTATTCGACATATTTTGATCATGCTCGCCCTCCATCAACTCGCCACCAAGATAGACGTCATCCTCTCGCTGGCCTCTCCTAATACCTCCTCGTTTGCTGGCGCCCTCGTGAATATTTGGCTCCGGACGACTTTTTGGCTCTTGTACGCTGGCTGGCAGGGCATCGCTTTCGCTGGTTTGTGGTGCCTAGGTATGTTATACATCACCTATATGTGTCGTTCCACATCCTGATCAAGCCTTTCTAGGACACGAGGTATGTCCGTTTCCCTTGGAATATTGTCCCGCTGATCTAGTCCGCTGTCAGGCGGGACATGGCAACCTGTCGCCATATGGCTTCGTCAACTCGGCCTTAGGCCTTTTGATGCATAGTTTCCTGGTGGTGCCTTACTTCGCTTGGCGGACAACGCATCGTACCCATCATGTGAGCACCTTCCTCGGTATGTCGGCGTAAAGTGATAAGGCTGATCCCACGCTCAGAAATCAACGAACCATCTCGAGAGGGATGAGACTTACATCCCACCGACGCGCAGGGACTTCGACCTGCCAGATGGCAAGGTCGCAGTTAAGATGGACTACCAAGAGATCCTAGAGGAGACGCCAGCCTTCACACTCTTTAAATTATTTATGCGTCAATTTCTGTAAGTTGAGCTGTTGAATGATGTAGCTCGACGAAAGATTGATTGTGTCTCCCCAGTGGATACCAACTATATCTATTGTGCGTCGATCGACCCTCCTCGCGACATCAGCTTACCGTTCCCATTTATTAGCCACAATCGCAAGGGGAACCCCAAATATCCCAGGGGCACCAGTGTGAGTCCCATCATAACGCCAGGGTTTAATATCTTATCTTTGGATCGTACAGCATTACAAGCCATCATCCCCATTATTCACAGCTGAACAACGTTTGTAATTTTGATGCTTCACGACAAGTTCGCTCACTGATATCCTATCATCATCAGGACGGTTGATAATTATATCCAACGTCGGAATATGTACAATGCTATCGCTCTTAAGTGCCTATGTATATTTGAATGGCTGGTCATCGCTGTGGTGCTATTATTTGTTACCCTGGTTTGTAAGTGATTATCGACCATCTCAGCTTCCCGTTACTCACGGTTAACAAATAGTGGGCAAACAATTGGTACGATGAAGTGTCCTCTTGATCTTCTCGACCTCATGTTTCCCTACCTTTCGACTCTAGGATTGTCATGGTCACGTACCTGCAACACAGTGATCCTACCATCCCATACTACAGAAAGGTTCATCATTGCTGTAACGGCCCGTTCGTCCCTCGCTCATTATTTCCCTTCATGATAGGATCAATGGACGTTCGCGCGTGGAGCTCTAGCCACGGTCGATCGCCCCCTCTTCGGATGGATTGGACGCAACTTACTGTACAACGTACGGCTCACCCTTCAGCTCTAGGCATCTTAAAGCCGTTGCGTCGCCGCTAATCTTGATACTCCTAATAGATCGGCCATGATCACGTCGCCCACCACTTATTTTCTAATATCCCATTCTGTAAGTAACGTGGTCCTCTTCTCCGTACATTCCGGATTCAAGGATCACCGCATGATTAATTTTTGTACCAATAGATAACCTCCCTAAAGCTACTGAAGCCATCAAACCCGTTTTGGGTGACTATTATAATTATGACAGCACAGTACGTCTGGCCCTCATGCGTTACCTCACCTATGTGATGATCTCATGATTCCACAGCTTACTGTCTACGCACTGTGGCGGTCGTTTACGCAGTGTATATTCGTCGAACACGACGGTGACGTCGTATTCTTCAAAAATCAACACGGTGAAGCCGTCCGCGAGCCTGTCTGCTCTTGATTGCTTCCCAGGTGTCAGAATCCTACAGTACCTTACAACATTCTATAAACCATTATTTCGTTATTATTATACTCATACATCTTGTAAGCCCTCTTGTTGTAATTCCCGTGTGTTAAGTCTAATTCGTCCATAAATATAGTCCACTAAGCGAGTTTGGCACTTCTTGAATTTTGCAACTGACCGAGTGATCTCCGTTTGCGATCTTGGGTAAATAGTTTCACTCAGTCCAGCTCGCCCGAGACTCTGAAACGTTACTTGCGGCCGCCTAAAGTCCTGCTGGCGCTCACACATCTTTCCCCCGTCGCTGCATTAGGACAGGACATACGGATTTGCCCTGGGCCCATTTTGGACCAAGGGCTCAGAAAAGTGACGACATCGTAAATTGACCTACTACCTCGGTAGATGTCCATGTGCGTCCAGACCAGTTCGCGTATCTGACAGGCGTAACGTCATACGGCCGTACGCCCATCACCCGCTAAAGTGATGTCTCGAAGCCATAAGAATGTTCGCTCGCTAAAACCGGATTCAAACATTATGAGGTTCGACCCGTTCCTTTCCATGATCAAGTTCTTCCTCCTTCATTGTCCACTTCCATGCCCTGCGTCTCAGCTGCCTCACCAACCTCTTGCACTTCTTCCTGGCCACCGTCGTCCTTTGCACCACGAACAAGAGCGCCGATGTGCAAGTTTTCCTCGGTCCAGTAGGGCTTCATATCCATGATTGCCTTGCGGAATTCTGGATCCTGCCGCGGATGCTCATCCACAAGATCTTTTTGGGCCAAGAGCGACTTGTAGAGGTGTGAGTCCTTGGGGCTGACTTTGTATACCTTTCCGGAACTGCCAATCACGGTTATATGGTAATGAGGATGGCATATTTTCTCCTCTGAGCTGGGACAACTGTCGATGCCTTCAGGAGGTTTGGATACCACCACCGTTTCATTAGGTAGAGGAGAGTCCGAACTTTCTCCCCTCGCCTTTCTCTTTCCTTTCGGCCCGTCCCCACCTCGATCTTCAGCTCCGAACTGCATCGCAATAGTCAGATATGGCCGCGAATTATACTCGTCATTATTCGACTCGGTGAAAAATTCAAACCTCTTCTGGATATCGATGGGCAGAGCTTGTCGCTTACTGATATGGTCTTTGACTTGAATTATAAGGCAAGTCATGGTCCATCGAGTTGGATTTTGCATTGGATCATCCTTCTTCGGCGACAACCAGACAGGTACAACCAAATCCACGCCAGACAAAGTGTGGTCTTGTATGAAGGCACCGCCCCGAGACATGAGGAGATAACATGACTCGTCCAACACAAAATCGTCCCCTCCATGGACGAACTGCGTGAAGAAGATATATGCGCCGTCGAACGCCTCCCTTAGCGTCTTCCCCTCTGCCATATTCTGAGGCTTCGCGCTGAGAACATCTTCGATGAATTCATCCGAGATCAAGGTTCGGAGAAACGCGATGAGAGGGACTTTCTGGGTGAATGAAACGGATTGGAGGTTGCCCTTCCAGAATCGCTCAAGATATCTGTCATCAAATTGCTCGATGATGCAGACATCATGAGCCAACAGGACAAGAATTCTAGCAATCAACTCTCCCTTTGCACCTTTACTGATGAGCCCATTCGAGGTAAACCAGGTGATCACGGTTGGTATGATATTCTTGTAGTGTTCAATGAGCGCATTACGCCTCTCCGAGAGGGAGACCCACAGGTAGCGTGAACGGACGTGGTCGAAGATTACACGGGCCGCCGCATCTGCCAGGAATGGTTCAGAGGGATAGCCACTATGGATGTGCTGCCGATGCATTGGTGCAGAATAAACAATTCGCATGTTCCTGGCGACGAGGAGATTTTCAAGATAAACAGCTTCATCTCGGTTCGACTCAAAAGTCAAGTTGAAACGGACAGCCAGAGGGGCAAGGAGTTTCTTGTCGTCAAATGATGTATGGTCGAGAAGCGGATAAAATCGAGCCTTGTCATCGAGGGAGAAATTCAGTTTGAACATAGCGAGATGCAAGACATCCTGTTGATACCAGGCACCCGGCGCCCAAAAACTACGGGATGCATCGAGTTAATTGAATAGATAGATCGAAGCGTTGCACGGAAGGGGCTCACATGGGGCGACCAAAACATGACATGAATTCGAGCGAAGAAAATTCTGCCATGGAGTGCTGACCCTCAGTGACGATGGGGACGGTCCTGCCTTTCCATATATCAAAGGGAAGTTCGACGAATGGTGGATGTAGGCTATCTTGTTCCTCAGGTTTAGCGCCTCGATACTCCCAAAAGTTGCGTGGGGTGGGTTCAAACTCTGACAATCGTGGATGGGACGAAAGAAATAAGGCGAATAGTGGTGAACCGGATAAGTATGTCAAGGCCCCGCAGAGGCACTGATACCGCGTCCGTTCAGGGTAGTGCGTTGAGGTTACCACCGTCTGAGCCAGATTGTGGGCTTCATCAAAGCTGAACAGTATCAGAGGCTCTTCGCCTTTCTTCAACTCTTTGGTGAATGGAGGATAAATTTGTAGCTCAATGGCTAATTGAACGGACGAACCTTGGTCTGGATCAGCCTGAAGTTTGCGGCTGACGCTTTGTACCAATTCCACAGCTACAAACGAGCATTGAGTGATCCAGTATTCGCCAGATGGGTTGAACTCAAAACCTTTTCGTGCAACGATATCCTCCCACTCTGAGGAATTCTCGATATTTTCAAAGCCAGCCAAGGGGGTAGATCTGTCGACCGCTCTGGTAAAGAACTCGACGCGATTCGGAGACCGCGAATTGGAAAGGTGCTCTCGCCAGTGCTTTGGAGCATCCTCAATCCCAAGTTCTGGGTGATCAGCCTTCCACTTGTCGATCCATTCGCCTGCTTGGTGCACGGCCTTCAACAGAAAGAGCAAATATCGGCGTTTTATAACAAATTCCGATCCCCTGCCTGTGAAATCTACCAAACTCGCATAAGAACGCAATTCGTCGCCAGGGGGATAACCTTGCAGGAACAAAGGTCAGATAATGAGATGGTTGTATCGTCGACTGGCCAGACCTAGTTCGTCATCCCGAAAAACCATAGGTATCGTAAAGACGGTCTTTGCATATTCGTCTACCAGTCGCGACTTTCCTGTACCAGAGCCTTGTAATATAGCACAGAAGTTCCCGTAAGGACGGTTGAACTCAGGCGACATGCGCATGCCCTGGATGGCTTCGTGAAGCAATGCAGGTCCATCGCCGACAAAAGGAGTCTTCCATGCCACAACATCTGGGCGACCTGGGTCCATGTAAAGTGACGGCCGATATATGAATCTGGAGATGTGGCGGGACTTGAGATGCTTCCTCTATGTGACGTCATACTATTAAGCTCCATCACGTGAGGGAACATGACGTTTGTGACGTGTCGTGGATTGAGGTTTGTCGACGACGACCGTGGAGTCCGTCAGTGATATACCTCCTTCGCTCTTCTTTTTACTCAGTAGGTCGCCCGGCCTCCCTCAGCCTGTCCAGCACGGTCGGCATGCAGAGATCCCTTCTCAGCATATATGCAAACGCGTTCTGACTACCAGCATTGCCTTCACCGAAAATCTTTGTGGTTTTTCGCGTACGGGAGCCTAGAATTTTGCCGTTGACAAACTGCCTGTAGCGCCGCTGCATCAGCATCCGCGGTCGATGCTACCGAGAAAGTGTACCAACGCTGGTTGCAGCAAAGATCAACAGAACTATATATTCGCCAGCAGCACGGCCCCGAGGGAGACAGTCAGATTCGGCGCGCCGTGGTTGCTAGATGCGAAGGGGCCAGCCCGGTATAAGAGGAAATCAGGATGATGAGTTCTTGGCTGTTGCTTTAAGTTTCATTGCCGTGGTGGACTCCAGGCGCGTACGGGTCGCTCGTTTGGCGTTGATGGTGACGGTGCGGCCTACGGCCAACAGGCCAAACTGTCAAACGCAGCTTCCGTCTAATGACCAAATGCATTTTGCATGAGGATTTGAACGCGGAGTCGTACAGACCTTTCGATCCGCAGGTGGAATGGCTTTGCGATAAAATATGGCCCTGTCTTGATTCAAGGTCATGATCCAAGACGAACCATCAGCTTCATACGCTTGTCCGCTAAATATCAACCTGAATGAATCTGGTTCTGCACTGTGACGCGTCTTGGCGCTGGCCCACCGTCGCCGACGCGTGAGAATTGGCCCCGCCACCCAATTGTAGTAGCGCCCACCGTCTTGGAAAAAAACATGTCTGCACGACTGGCTTTGCGAAGGCCGACCATTGTTATGCCTCCTGTCCCACCAGAAATCTGGCTTCGCATTCTCCAGCTCGCAACCGATCTTCCAGATGACTTTGACATCCAGCTCTGGCGTCTCGAAAATCCGAAGAAATACGCCGAAACCTTTCTTCGTGCACGGCTGGTAAGTTGCACGCGCTATCGTTCTATATTTTCGCTTGAGCACAGTATAGGTCACCGTGCGGAAGCTGGTGCGTGTGTGCAGATTGTGGAATGCGTTGGCGACACCATTGCTTTACGAAACCTTATGGGTCTCCAAGATATCACGACTCGAACTGCTTCTCTCTACTCTGCTCGCGTCCCAGTCTTGCATCGAAAAGGATGCCAACGATTCAGAGTCGCCTAGGACGTCTCTCGGCTCCTGTGTCAAACGCCTCGTGTTTACATTCTTCATGCCGAACAGCGTCGATCTCCTTCCATCCATCATATCCCTCATATCCCTTAGTTCCACCAGTTTGATTTCCCTACACTTCCTCAGTCCCGTTTTCTTCAAGCACGATTATGGTCGACTATGGCACGGCATACCGCCAGCTTTGATTAATGCCTTGCCGAGTGCTTCCCTGCAGGTACTGAATTTGAGCTATAATTGGCCGGAGATGAGTGCGACGGAGTGGAGAGGAGTGGTTGATAGCATGGTTTCCCTCCGGGCTTTCCGATGCGACTTCACCCCTTCAGGCTACGCAGACATGACGAGCATCTATGGCTTGGAGAATCTCGAGCGAATATGTATCCCACCTGAACGCTCCTCCTCTTCCCCTGCAGACGATCGTCCCTCGCTCCCCAACGTCACAGAGATCATATACCAACACACCCCATCAGACATACTCACACGCCCCAACCTCCAGGCCCTCTTCCCCCGCTTTGGCGAATCCACGCGACTGACGTTCTCCCTGAACGAACAAAACGCCATCATCCGTGACTTCACCGCCTTGTCCACATTCTTCCCAAACCTTACGCGCCTGGATATGCGGTTCTCGTCATGGGAACGTATGTTTACATACAATGTGAATCATCGCGTCGCGCTCCCTCGGAGTGTCACGCATCTTGGGTTGATGGTACGAGAAGTCCAGTCAAGGGACGATATTTATTCGTTCTTTATCAAGTTTTGTGTTTACATTGTTGGGAAGGACTTACGAGTCATTCAACTTCTTGGCCGGCAAACCTGTATCGATTTTCGGAGTCGGCACGCCAATGTGCTCAAGCAAGTCACCGGTATTCTTCGTGATAAGGCCATTAAGCTTTTGGACTGGGACGAGAAGGAGATGATGGAGAGACCTAGAATATCCACACGTATCCAGCGGTGAAAATTTATCTGGAGGTATGCATGGATATCGTCTCTCCGAAGTTTTCTTCGACTGATGGTCCTTGCCTTCATAGTAATGTGGCGACGGCGTTCCACCGTACATGTGACGCGTCCATCAGCAGCCACCCTATAATCTCTCTAATTACTTCCCCTAATTGTGCAGAGTCATCGATATAACAAGAGTTTCTAAAACCCACCACTATCTTCAATGTCCCCTCCAGCTTCCTGAAGCTCGGCACACCCCGCTTTTCTCATACCTTGTTTCCCTCCTCAGAACATTACGGTTTGCCGTAGTCTTCCAGGGGACTTTGATTTACCACGTTCGCGCAACTTGTACCCTGAGAAGATTGCAAAGAAACTCTGCCGCCGCGTATGGTCAGTAGGCTCTCGTTTATAGTCGCCTCGAAATTCGCTTACTTTTATGACGATGTGTCCTATAGGTTCCCCCACATGATCTCGTTCGCTTGTGCAGAGCATGGCGGGACGTTGCCACTCCCTTTCTCTTGGGGACGATTTGGACAGCACATGTCCCACAGCTCGAGCGTTTTGTCGCTACACTCGGTGCTTCCTGTTGTAGCGCAATCTCGTCCCCATGCCCACCATTTAAAATGAGCCATCCCTCGAGCCACTGAAGAGCTCTTGGTTCTCAGGCCTCATGCCGCGTCCACTGTGTGCCCCCTATTTGATCCCCTGACTGAAGATGTGACATGACGTCAGACTAGTCTTAGTACTACTACCCCCCAGTTAGTGTGGTCGGGCAGTCAAGTTCACCACGAATGTTCGCAGACTCACTCAAGAGGACCTTTCAAACACCTCGCCTCCCAACTGAAATCTGGCTTTACGTACTCCAGGCTGCCACCAGCCTCCCTATCGACTTTGATACCCAGCTATGGCGCATTGTTGACCAGTCAGGCAACTTTGCAGAGAAAGTTCTACATGCACGTCTGGTGAGTAGATGGGGCTATCGGTTTCATGTTTTGTTAGCTAACCACGATGGTAGGCCACCTTCCGTGGAGTTCTTCGTGTCTGCAGACTATGGCATACACTGGCGACACCACTGCTTTACCAGACGATATGCATCTCCCTCGTATCCCAGCTCGACTTGCTTGTCCCAGCTCTGCTCGCGTCAAAAGCCAGGTCTGAGGAGGGAAATTCTCTCGCTACTCCATCTCTTGATTCTTATGTCGAGCGGCTCGTATTCACTTACTCTACGCCTTCCAAGTCAGACCTCCTTTCACTCATGACATCCCTCGCATCGCTCTGCTCGCCCAGCTTGAGGGCCGTTCATTTTCTTTCTCCTGTGAATCCCGGTCCGGACCTCTACAAAGCGACATTAATACCCAAGAACCTTCTAGCGGCTCTACCGAAAGAAACGTTGCAGGTGCTGAACATGACTTGCAATCGTCCGGACGACGCAATAGGCCAGAAGGAGTGGAGTGAAATGCTCGGCGGGATGGCATCGCTGCGCACTCTCCGATACGATTATCCCTCCATGGTCACCTCAGTGCCCACCACTCTCTTTCAGCTTCCAAGCATAGAGAGAATATCGATACCATTTTCCATCGACCCCGGTCCCTATACCTCCAATTCCCCCCACAGCATCAAGGAGATCATGCTTCACGAGCAAAGCATATTGGACCATATGTTTTCCAGCAGCCATGGCAGTATCCTCGAAGTACTGCATCGATTCGGCAAATCCGTCGAAAGGGTCACACTATGCGCCGCCGCTTATTCCAACCTAAGCTATCCCCTTCACTCATGGATTCCATGCTTCCCAAACGCCACGCAAGTGGACCTGTGGGTTGGTAGTTGGACTTGCTTGCCTTGTGCGAATAACCTCCCTCCGAGCGTCACCCGTTTGGGATTGTCCGCACCCAGCGCTGAGCAAACGCGCAACCAGTGTGAGAAATTGGTCAAGTTCTGTGAAGAGCTCAATATGAGTAGATTGGGTGCTGTTCAACTCCTTGGCCAGCAAACATGCGACGATCTCAAAATCCGACACCCACATACCGTCAGGGAGATCATCGAGAGTCTGCGTCGTAGAGATATCATGTTATTGGATTCGGAAGGAGATGTGATCACCGGTCATAACGACGTGAGGCATTGATCCACACAATCCTTTGTCTGTGATCCATGGTGGCAGAATTACACGATTCCGATGGACTGAGTTGCGTGATCCTGGCACGCTCGTTACACAGGAAGTCATTAGTAGTACGGAGATTCGACGGAATTCCTGGGATTACAGCGAGACTAGTCCCAGGTGCGAAACACTGCCGCCAGCTGTTTAATTCGTGTCGTACTGACGTCTTCGCATAGATGCTTCGAACACCTAAATGCATTGATTGCCTCTGAGGCCGGGGTACATGAATAGCCGTCTAGCTCCGCCGACTCTTGCTCACGAGTCAAGTCTTCGGACGATGCTCTGCAACCGTCCCCATATCCTATATACCCGCACCACCCGTCCAATGCTGATGACCACTCAAATCGAGAAGGTCTGATGCATCACGAATACATCAAGGACGCAGGATGCGCCTTGTAAACTCGAACTCGGAAGCATCTCTGGGCTTCGAAGAACCCTTTCATAAAGAGTCTTTCGATCAACACGTAGTACATGCGCACGTCATGACCACCAGAAATCTTGACCCGATTCACCTCCTGCCACCTCCTGAAGGGACCTCCTGTCTCCTCCGACTAATTAATCTGCGTGATGCAGGATCATCGTTCCTCGCGCTCACCGATCCTCTCCGTCATGCCTCCCCACGCCCACACCACACGGGTGAGATCGACCTTCTCTTTACTCGCACATCCTTTCGCCAATGACAATGATCAGCCACATGTACGTCCTACACACGCCTAAACTCGTCCTTTCCACTGCCATCAAATCTCTCGTCACGGTAGCGAGAAGGCAGGTCTCTGATCAACGCAGCAGTACCTAGTACGCCACACTGCGAGCGCATATCGATCGTGATGCACCATGCATGTGCACGATCACCCATGGAAATCTTGGACCGATTCACTTCGAGTTCTGCCGCCTATGCACACGACTTCTGATCAGAGTCCTACATCCTCTTGAAGTTCTTCGGCTTCGCTTATTATTCGCAAATCGACCATCTGCAATCGTTCGCGCTCCCCGATTCGACTTGTCTGTTATGCATACGGCGCACTATCCTTTTCCTCGAACATTTTTTCGTCCACCAGCAGTTGGTGGGCCAGCTACGTACCCGTATCCCCTAGAATCGGTGGTCGATCATCATGCATCGCACATCACCGTCTGATCTTTGGATGATCAACGTTTAACAATTAATCAGATCTTTGCCATCTTGAAGCCGCTAACGAATTCGAACGAGCGCAGATCCGGCCCCTTTTGCCACGCCCCGCCACCTTGATGGGGTGTGCTTATGCCTCTTCATCGACCCGAGCTACCGCAAGGCCTCCTCCCAGTGCATACGTGGGAGGCGCATATCAACTGACCACCCACCCCCGTCACTGTCAGGGATCTTGACCTGATTCACTTAACATTAATACCTATCCGTCGACACGCTTTGCCTTCTCTAAGACATGGTACCTGGTGCATGGACATCGAGCATCGAATATATCCTCAACCGTTCGCGTCACCGATCATCATGCATCAATCGTCTGCCAGTGCCAACGTCTGCACACGTTTTACATAATTTTCCTCGACGTCGACGTCCACCCAGCTGGACCATTGACCATCCTAATTGTATTATAATCGGAATTGAAGCTACTTGAAGCTTGAAAGGCGGCCAGGTCAATTCGAACCTTGGCAGTTTCTGATTCTTTTCAGTGCTCAAACGCTCAACGCCAACTACATCGGTCACCGATGGCGATTTGATCATCATCAACTCCCCATGACCAGGATTCAGAGTACTAATAATGTCAGTGTGGTGGACCGATCTGTACAACCTAAGTACTTCAAGTCCAACCGACATATTTCTCACTGTGGCATGCCGCGTACGCCGTGACGACTTCACCTAGTAGTAGTAGTAGTGGTGGTGGTGGTGGTGGTAGTAGTGGTAGTAGTAGTAGCAGTAGCCTCACTGAGCACCTCTCCCTTGAGGTCTCCAACGTACAATTATCACGCCGCACGGCGCACACCAGCCCATCCCCATCCCCATCCCCATCCCCTCATCCCTCTTCTAATCGCCTCATCAGCATCAGTACTCAATATTCTATATTCAATCCCCGGGGGGGTTCGTCAGACTTGACTTGTAGGTAGTGATGCACAGTTGACCAGAAATTCTGAAATTATCGTCCCGACCCTACCCCCCCCCCCTGATCAAGCCAGGGCCTACTCCTGTCTCCTGTCTCCTGTCCCGTCCTCGACGCTGTCGTCCATTTGCGCACACCAAGTTCGCCCGTCCTTTCTTTCGGAGTGATCTACTTAGGAGTGATCTATTGACGTCGACGCTGTTGCGTTGCGTTGTGGAATAATCAGAACGTGGTTACATAACAAAAACAAAGATAAAAACGAAAACATGCAAAATTGTCCAGAGATACAGATACAGATACAGAATAACAGTTAACAGTTAACAGTTAACAGTTAACAACCACACTTATGTACAGGCCACCGTCCAGCTATCAACACATATCATACCACACGAACGTACTGTGCATACATCATATACATTCCTTGCAAAATCCATCCTTCTCTTCACTTGCCCCTTCCCCTTCCCCTTCCCCTCCCCTCAATCGCCAAAGCCCGAGCCGAGTGCGAATCTCCGTCTCCGCTGAGCAAGAAGCATCAATTTCGACGAACGGTCGCGTAGCGTAGCGTCACCCAATTTTACCCCTAACAACCATCCCCAACAAACACACCACACACCACATAACCTTCGCGTTTTGAGTTTGAGTTTAGGAGGGGGGTGGTCAAGGTTATGATTCCGAGTCCGAGTCCGAGTATGCGTATACGTATGCGTATACGTATACTCAGACTCATAATTTCGAAGACGTTTGAACGCTTCCATGACCACCAGCACGGATACCCGAGGCATGGGAGGGCGAGGAGTGCGAAGAGCGTGAGTGCGAGGCGGAGGAGTGGGAGTGGGAGTGGGATGAGGAATGGGAGGTAGAGGAGTGAGAAGAGGTGGAGGTGGAAGTGGAAGTGGAAGTGGGCTGCATCTTATTCAAGAACGCAGAAGCTACGATTCGGCCTGTTTCTTTTGCTATTATCTGCGCATATGGGGTTAGAACGCGGTTCGAACGAAACGAATAAATAAGCAAGTAATTGGAAAGGAAGGGAGGTGGACGGTGGACGGTTGAATGTTATTCGCCATATCCAATGGAAAGAACACACAGGAAGGAAGGCCGGAAAAACAGCGAAAAGGGAATAGAAAATATAAAAGAAAAAGAAAAAAGAAAAACACGAAGAAGACATGGGATGGATGGAGTAGGGACGGAGACGGCACGGCACGAACGCGGAGTCAGTCCGCCACCCACACTGCCGCCGACCGACCGACCGACCGACGTAAGTAGCTCCCACCCGTGGGCTACCGTGAGCACCATTATAACTTTTTTGAAGAGGGAGAGGGAAAGGCCCCGCACATGGACATGAAGGAGGCGCTAGCACGATTCGTGTGGGAGGAGATGGGTGGATGGGATGGATGGTTCGGGAGAATTAAGAACACGAGTAATGGAGTTAGGGAGTCTGGAAAGGGTGGAAAGGGGCACAGTTCCCCCGGGTCGGTGGCAATACAACAATGTACAACGAAATGAATGAGGGGAGGAATGAATGAAGGCAACCCTCTACGTCCAGACGCTCACACGACTGCGCGAATACGGCGAAGGTAAGAGAAGCGCGAAGGGTATACGAGATAGGGGGGCGGGTGAGAGGCGGCGGCGGCGGAGGAAGAAGAAACACAGGGGGAGGAAGAAAGAAGCGAGGAACGGAAAACGGCAGAACGAATGAAGGCAAGAGGAGGGAGGAATTACGGGGAAATGGCTGACTAGCGCCGGTTTGTGCGTGTGTGTGGGTAATTTGGAAAGAGGGGAGAGAAATAAGAAGACGGAGGAGAGCATATGGCGGTGTGAAGCGGACACGAACCTCGCAACGAGAAGACATGACTCTGCCGCCGAGGGCGATGGACGTGCTGATGATGGACAGCGTCGTGCCTCTGCACAAGCTTAGAATTAGCGTTAGAGTGAGACGGAGAGGAGAGATACGGACATGGACGCGGGCGAATGGAAGAGCACGTTCATAGCCTGCGTGACACCGACTCCGTTCACCCCCTGGATCAGGCCGAGCACCACCAGCGGCGTCGAGCAGCAGCTGCGCACATCATCATCAGCATCCCGTCACCCACCACAAACGCGAAAGGCACTTACTTGTCTATGAGATACGCGACACACCCACCATGCAGCATCCCCGCCCCATTCAACATCCCCTTCCCCACAACAACCTCAACCACAGTCGACGCCTCGAGCCTCCCTTCCCCGCTCGCGGTGGCGGAGGCATACTCACCCCCCACACCCACACCAACGCTGACATCCACCAAACGCATCCGCATCCCGACCCCATACGCAAAGAACTCTTCCTTCTCCGAGGCGGGGGACGATCCGAGCCCTGATCCGACTCCGTACGAGAAGAGGGTGTTTTGGGTGAGGTGTTTGATGTATGGGGGTGCGTTGCCTGAGATGTGGGAGATGGAGCCGTGTGAGGGGAGGGTGGTTGGGTCGATCCATGGTTTTGTGCTGGATGATGGCGATGACGAGGAGGAGGAGGAGGAGGAGGAGGGCGAGGGGCGAGGGGGAGAGCGGGGAGAGCGGGGAGAGGAGGGGAGGTCAAAGGTGGTAGGGACAGCTGAAGCGTGTAGTATCCGCGATGACATGGCGTCCAGTGAGTCCACCTCCTCGTCTCAAGCACCCATACTTATACATGCATCCCTCCCAAGCACGCGTGACGAACCCGCAAAAAAATTAATAATAAACCACCATCAAGCCTAATCGAGATCTGTCCCTGTGAGCGAGACTCTGAGAGAGTTCAGATCGTCATCTTCTTCTTATCTGGTGTTCGTGGTGTTTCTGCGGAGGATCCATTTTGGATTTCTAGCACTACGCGTGACCTTGCGTGACGTTGGGTCACTCCATGATCATCAGAAATAGACTCTGCCTCTACGCTGCTACTACACCCGCCCGGCATTCACGTAACCACTACACCCGTATCCATGCCTCCGAGTTCCGTACTTATGTACATATGTACATGCATACCTTGTATCCCTCTTCTCCCGGCTTCAGCTGAATCTAGCTACTACACCTCCCACTCTCGGCTGTAATTGTCAACCGTACCGTAACATCTGTACCATATGCATACTTTACTATCGTGTCGATCGATTTACATCTCATATCAACTACGTTACTGATAATACTCCCAAAAACACATCACAAGACGAACCATCGAATCCAAACAAGAACAAAACCGCTCCGAGTCATACTAGTAGGCCCCGCTCCCTCGACATTCACATCTTCAGAATCCATATTGCCGCGCTAGGAGTTCAGCCACCTACAACAACAACATTAATAATGAAAAAGATCAGTATCAGCATCACGTATCAGATATTCAGAAAGCCGAGGTGGAGATCACCACATACACCGACCGACCGACCGACACTGACACTGACATGCCATGACATGGACATGTTACGTCGTCATGTTATTTCGTGTCGCTCATGCCATGCCATCTCATGTCATCTCGACCTCGAGTCTACTCTCGGCCGACCACCGAGGGTACTACTACTAGTGTTTACCACCAACCCCCCTCGGCTCGGTTATGCACTGGTACCATGTGTTTCGGCAATAAGAAAACACCTCGACGTCAACCCCCAATTTCTTTAAGCAAAGAAACAACACCCGAACGAGTCCCAATGGGAATCGGAAATCGGAAATCGGAAAGAAAAGGAAAAACAAAACAAAAGATAGTAGTAGTAGTAGTAGTAGTAGTAGAACGTCGTCCAACAGACGCACCTTCTCGCCAAGTGCATACCCAACAGCCTGCGTATGCGCCACGATCGGGAACGGTATAACACTCGTATCTACCCACCCACACCACCACCACCACCCAGCCGATTTCCGTAATAAGTCAAAAACATATCCATCATGAAGGAAGTATGGAGAGTGGTTGCGACGCACCTGCAACACGCAACCCCTTCACACCTACAACACGGAACGCGGCGTCCACTACACCCCCACCACCTATATGTTGCATGGCCATGGAACACGTCCCCCCGAGGTGCCATACTGTCGCAGTCAGTCAGTCAGTCAGTCAGTCAGTCATGCAGTCAGTCAGGGCTCAGGAGAAGTAATTAAATTTAGGGGCGGCAAATACCCCTTTCGAAGAAAACAGGGATGGTGGAGGGTAGGGTATGGAAGGGAATGGGAATACGAAGGAAGGTATTGTTGAACCTGGATCCATATGGTTGCTGCGCCATAGAAAGCAATAGAACGAAAGAAGACAAAGGGGAAGGGATGCGGAAAGGGAAAGGGATGTTAATCACTGAACCGACGGGTCGGTCGGTCGGTCGGTCGGCGGTAAAGAAACACTCCAGCACAGTACCCAAACGTCATACCTCTTAGCTCTTGACTCTTAGCTCTTAGCTCTTAGGGCCGAACACAGAACCACAGACCAGATCATCGCGAGTGAAACAAGGCTCCGGAGGTACTCGTAGGGACGCCGGCGGTAAGAAGACTGTGATGTGATTGCACGCCCCCGACAGAAGCAGCAGCAGCATCCAAGTACCCAAACGTCATAGCACCATCGTGCAACTTGAAAGAAAGCCGATGTCAACGTAAACACACCCGGGCCATCAACATCCATCCAGCCACCCTAGGCGCATCTGAGTCTGAGCGAGCCTTAGGGCCGATATCTCCCAAAGGTAAAATGTGTCAACGAAAGACAGGAGAGGCAGAAGAAGAAGAAGAAGAAGACAAAGTACACATCAATGTGAATGTCAACCGCCACTGCAAAGAACGAGGACTTCCCCGTAAGCGAGATGGATGGCAAAGAACAAAAATACACATCTCCAGGGCGGAAAAGAAAAAATAAAGAGAAAGAAAAAAGAAACAGGCAGACACAGCACTCACATGTAGAAACCCTCTCTCTAACAATCCTATCCAACTCCCCCTCCTTCTCACTTAGTGATTCCAAATCCAAATACGCATCCCAAGCAGGTGCGCGGAGTATCTCGCAAGCCCTCCGAACCGCGGAGCGCATAATCGCTCGATCGACCGGATCGGCGAGTTGGTTGACTTGTATCCGAGGATGTTCTGGGTGTTGGTGTAAAGGTGACTGCGGCACAGTCAAATTGTCGTTGTTAGGATCTAGAGTATCATGAATCGTGTCATGAGTTGTATAATGCGCGGTTGCTGCTACTGCTGCGCATGCGGAGTACTTACCAGTGGTGGTGGTAGCGGTAGCGGTGGCTGCAACGCCTTGGACATCCGGACGTATCGGAGATGATGACGACACTCCACCTAAGCCTCAGCGCACAATACAAACTGTCAAAAACAACAGAAGCACTCACCCGACTCGACCTCCGGAGCCGGAATCTCAACAACCCCCCTCGACCTCGGCACGAGCAACACACAACTCACCCCAATATACGACGACGCAAGCGGATCCGGCGCCGGCGTTAACCCGTGCCCGTAATGGATAAAGTGTTCGACGTGGGGGATTGTTGATCGCAGTAACACGCGCGAGTCTGTTTTCGAAGTCGTCAGGGCTGCGTCTTTGTGGGTGTTGAACATAGTTGATGGGCCGATCGGAGGGTGGAGAGGTGATAGAGAGGACCGTAGCAAGGGACAGGGCAGGAGAGGATACGTCATTGAGGTTATGATATCACTATCAATCCGAACGTAAAAAGTTAAGAGAGGGCGCACCTTTCAAAGCCTCTTCCACCTCGGGTTTCATATTACTATACGCGAGCCACTCGTACAACAATCCTATCCAAACGTGGATGATTCAAATAGTAGATATTATATAAAATTGATAATTGAGAGTAAGTATGGAAGAGTAAGTAAGGGATGGTTAAACTCAATAGATTAAACTCACCGCTCATTAACCCAGTACCCTGCGTAGCCCACCGGTGCATATGCTCCGCAGACGTCTTGAGTGAAGCAAACGTCTCTACGGTTTCCTTTCTCTGCGAGGGCCGGATCTTAGCCCTACAGTTCATGTGGAACGATGGCGTCAGTCGACGAAGAGGGGGATATGGAACTGATAGATAGATAGAGGGACAGATAGATTGATTGATAGCATGCGAAAGGAAGAAGGTTGAATGAATGTAGCCAGTGGGATGTCCTCTGGCTTGGAAGCGTGGATGAAGGCAAGAGCAGAACGAAAAGAAGCCATAGATAGAGAGGCTCACCTGACATCGACAAAAGGATGTTCCCAAAGGTTCTGACCGACACCGGGGACGTCACGAACGACTGATACACCTCGTGAGGACAAGTGCTCAGCCGGCCCTATACCCGACCTGCGAAAACAGTAAGGTATGGGGAGAAAGAGGGAGAAGGGGCTCACGAACAGGAGGAGTATATATGGACTTTGGATGGCTCCTGCGGTCAAAATCTGCGACAAACAAGTCAATTACAGCAAAGCGAAGTAGAATGGCTGGACAGCCGCGGTCACAGACAGAACCGATGGAATGGAGCGACGCGCTGCTGTGCTTTGCCGCAGTCATCTCAACCAATCGAAGAGACATACGTACCACTTCTTGTTTCGCTCGGACGATCCCATGACGCGTCTGTACGCCAACCGCCTTGACCCCATCACCTGCCACCCCAGCTCCCTGAAATACTACCTTCTCAACACGGAGACTAGTCCACACTTCAAACTTCTGACGATCATCACGGTTGGTATCAGTCGTTGTCTGCAACATTGGGTCAACAACTCGCTCGAAATACTTTATTGCGGTACATCGCGTTGCGTCCAAATCATCATCGAGGCATTCGGTGATCTCCCCGAAGACGCGTAATGGATGGGAATTTGAGTTTGAGTTGTCGTGGTCGGTTTCAGCTTCAGCAGAAGGCAACAACCCCTGATTCAGGTCCAAATCTTGCAAGGGCTTGTACCCGTTCTCCTCTAAACCGCTGCGGGCGATGCTAGACCAATAATGGTTTCTCGGCGTATCAGATACGCGGCGGGTGTGGATGGGTCCGCCTACAGAATTGACCTATAAACGAAACAAACGAGTTTACTGTTGACGGTGGTGGATCATGGAGGTAGAGGCTTACCCTCTCGAAGCATGGCTTCATCTTCTCCCAAGATAATTCAGTGGATCCGGATTGAGCAGCCCACAGATCGTAGTCAGCTAAGAATTTATTCATCGGTAAGGCATGAGAGAGAGCGAAACGTCACCCACCTTTCGCTCCTCGCGTCCAGATAGCAAAGTTGATACAGGTGGAACCACCAAGTACTTTTCCTAGTCGAAACATAGAACTTCATCAAATATACCAACCTATCATAACCCAAGTACTTACCGCTATTGATAATCAAGTCTCGCTTCCCATATTGCCCTGCACTTTCGGTACGGTAGGCGTAATCGTACGCAGATCCGTGCAGAGTCCGTGTTTGGAGGATGCGAGGCACACAGTTGCCTAGTTCTGGATTTGCAGATGGACTGCCCGAGACGTGACGATTGGCGGTGAGATCCAAGTAGGGTATACTGTATATGAAGCCTGAACACATACTGAGGTCCAGCTTCGATAAGAAGTACGCTATACTGTCCCCTGGTGCGTTCATAAAGCCTAGTAGCGAGGGCACACCCAGACGGGCCACCTCCAACGACAATAAAGTCAAATTCGGGCGGGTCATCAACACTTCCCGCGAAGCTGTGGGCGCTGCCAGTCGAACTCGAGGCAGGAAACTTGGCCGTGATGGTAGGGAGGTGAGCGAAGGAGAATATGTAAGGCTGCGTCATCGTGGGGGACGAAGATGCTGTTGAGAATGCCCACGGAAGCCTATACTCTTATACAGCCTATACGACGGGAACAATTAGCAGAATGAAGCGCTGACATGGGTATGGGACCGAGCCGATGTATGTTATGGTTGGAATTTAGAAGCAACTAGTACCATATGACCTTCAGTAGAAGAGACTTGCTATCAAGACCCATCAGCTGCCGTATCGTGCACCAGCTGCCTGTATTCGAGATATGATGCTGGAGAGATCTGGTTCATGTTGCAAACACTACGAAACCACATCTCAAAGGCATTGCAACTCAAGACAGCAGCCCGCATCTTCTCTTCTGCGATCGTACAGCGACGCTGCCTCAGTAGTTATGCCAGACTCATGATGCTCAGTCAGTACCTCACGCCCCCAGTGATCACATCTCCTTCCGAATCCAATAACATGATATCCTTCGAGCGCAGACTCTTGAGAATCCTCTTGAGCGTGTGTGGATGACGGGTTTTGAGAATGCCACAAGTTTGCTGGCCAAGGAGTTGAACGGCACCCAATCTACTCATACTCAGTCCTTCACAGAACATTGCCAAGCACCCACAATCACTGCCCTTTCGGTCAATGAGTTGTGCGTACAATCCCAAGCGGGTGACGCTCGGGGGAAGCGTGCTCGCAGCAGGCAAGCAAGTCCAATTGTCGACCCACAAGTCTATTTGCGAGACGTTGGCGAAGCATGGAGTGCCAAGGGCATATTTTAGGGTGGACAAGGTGGCAGCGCATAGTGTGACCCTTTCGACGGATGTGCCGAATCGATGCAGCGCTTCGAGCATATTGCTGCCCCGGGCGGAGCAGAAAAAGATATCCGACATCTGTTGTTCGTGAAGCATGACTTCCTTGATGCTGTTACAGTGGAGGGAATTGGAGGCATATGAACCGGGATCGATGTAAAGTGGGATCGATATCCTCTCTATGCTTGGTAGCTGAAAGAGAGTGGTCGGCACCGAGGAGACTATGGAGGTGTAATCGTATCTGAAAGTGCGCAAAGATAGCATCCCGCCAACTATTTCACGCCACTCCTTCTGGCTTATGGTGTCATCCGGGTGATTGCGAGTCAAGTTCAGCACCTGCAACGTTCCGCGGGGTAGAGCTGCTAGAAGGTTCTTGGGTACTGATAACGCTTTGTATGCGTCCTGACCGGAATTCACAGGAGAAAGAAAATGAACGGCCCTCAAGCTAGGCGAGCAAAGCGACACAAGGGATGTCATGAGCGAGAGGAGGTCCGACTTGGATGGCGTAGAGTAGGTGAATACGAGGCGTTCGACATACGAATCAAGCGACGGTGAAGCGGGAGAAATCCCCTCCGCGGCCCTGGCTTTTGACGCGAGCAGAGTTGGGACAAGCAAGTCGAGCTGGGACACATGGGAGATGCATATCGTCTGGTAGAGCAGTGGCGTCGCTAGTGCATGCCATAGTTTGCAGACACGAAGAACTCCACGGAGGGTGGCCTACCGTCGTGTCTAACTAACAGAAACATGACAGAAATGAATGACCCCGTCTACTCACCAGACGCGGATGTAGAACTTTCTCCGCAAAGTGGCCTGAATGATCAACAATGCGCCATAGCTGGGCATCAAAGTCGACAGGTAGGCTGGTGGCAGCCTGGAGTATGTAAAGCCAGATTTCAGTTGGGAGGCGAGGTGTATGAAAGGTCCTCTTGAGTGGGTCTGAGAACATTCGTGAAATTGAAGGTCGACGGCTCTGAACCTGACTACGGGAGTAGGTTGACTGCCAACACGAGCTCCAACTTGGGTGACTCCAGATCCAAGCGCCCATTGAGTGTCCACATGTCACCGCTGCCGTCAGGGGATAGACTAGGGGCCAAACGATTTCGGTACCCAAGGCACATTCGTTCGTTGGAGAGCCATTCTGCCTCCTCTATTGTCAAGTAGTACTCATCCTATTGAGCAACTTCCGTTTCCAAGACTTCTTTAGAGACCCAGAATCCGTCTCCGTCTTAGATCTTCAGGGCACCATCGTTCTAACATTCTGGAGATGTCTCGCCAAGCTCTACACATGCGAACGAGACATCGGGTGGCAGCCTATTAGGACAATCATCAGAAGATGAGCGGCTCGGCTAGAGGAAACAGAGGGACTGCTGACCGTGAACTCTTCAGAAAGGTCTGCAGATCTGCAGATTATACTGCAGCTAGTATCGAAGCGACAGAGACCCTATACATGTACAAAAGCCACGAATAAACAATTGTGCCACTGTGGCTGACACTAGGTGTGATGGACAGACACCGCATCACAACGATGCGTCGTCATCACATTCCTTTGAAGCCAAGGATTATCAACTGAAGAAAACTTCGAGGAGCAGTTGTTCACGTACCTAACCTTCAAATAAATATTCATCGCAGCAGCGGGTCAAGTGATCACATTCATCGAATTCAAGTCTAGTAGGAAGCTAGTTCACCACGCCCTCCATCATCTCATTCTCGTCCCAGTCCAAGAGCCTAATGCCCTTATCACGAAGAATATCGGTGGCTCGCTTGAGCACATCGGCACATCGACTCTGAAAATCGATACAAGTTTGCCGACCAAGCAGTTGGATGACTTGCAGCTTCTCCCCAACAATAAAAACACAAAAGTTGATGAAGCACGAATAACTATGGACCTCTCGCACCGTCAATCCTAGATGAGCGACACTCGGAGGAAGCGTCAGACGTTGTTTCACATGGAATGAAAACATAGGGCTCCAAGACGAGAACCGTATGTCCAGGCGTGTGAGGTTAGGGAAGAACGCGGACAAGGGGCTGAAGTCCGGGATGATGGCGCCTTCGTTGAGGGAGAATGTCACTCGTGTGAGTGTGTCACTGAAGCGGGGGAAGAGTGCGTGGAGGTTGGGGCGTGCAAGCAGGTCTGACGGGGTGTGATGATATACGAGCTCTGTAACATTGGGGAGCGAGGGACGATTATCCGTAGGGACAGAAGTAGAGCGTTCAGGTGAGATACATATTCGCTCCATATTCTCCAATCCATAGATACTCGTCAGGTCCGCGTAGCCTGGAGGGATGTAGTCGCATCGGAAGGCCCGGAGGGAAACCATGCTTTCAACCACTCCTCTCCACTCCATCACACTCATCTCCGGCCAATTATCACAGAGATTCAGCACCTGCAGCGAAGCACTCGGTAACGCATTTATCAAGTCTGGTGGTATGCCGTGCGATGGTCCACTCCAATCGCGGTTGAAGACGACGTGAGGGAGGAAGTGCAGGGAGATCAAGCTGGAGGAACTCAGCGATATAAGAGAGATAATGGATGGAAGGAGAGCAACGCTGTCCGGCACGAAGACGGTAATCACGACTCGTTTGATGCACGCACTGAGAGGCGTCCGAGGGGATTCTGGGGAAGAATCGTTGGAATCCTTTTCGAAGGTAGACTGGGACGCGAGCAACGTAGAGAGAAGCAATTCCAGTCGTGATAACTTGGAAACCCACACCGTTTCGTAAAGCAATGGTGTCGCAAACGCGTGCCACAATCTGCACACACGCACTAGCTTCCGCACGGTGCCCTACATCGCGTCAAGCGAAAACATATAACGATGGCGCGTGCAACTTACCAAGCGTGCACGAAGAAACGTTTCGGCATATTTCTTTGGTCTTTCAAGGCGCCAGAGCTGGACGTCGAAGTCATCTGGAAGATCGGTGGCGAGCTGGAGAATGCGCAGCCATATTTCTGGCGGGACGGGAGGCGTAATGGTGGTCGGCCTTCCCGGAGCCCGTCGCGCAGACATGGCGGTCCTCACCAAACCAGCCGGCGCTACTTTAATTGGGCGCTGCCACACCGTTCCCCATGATACCCGCAGAAAGCCCAAGACCCCTCGCGCCCCGGCTCCCTCACGAATTATGCCTTATAATTCTGCGGTTCGCCACAAGTCTTCCAAGTGACTTTGAAGGTGTTGCGACCCCGTGTGGTAATTATGCCTCTGCCTAACAGTACGGTGAAGTGAACATCTGCTCATGTTTTGCTTGATTCCCCCGATAGGTGGCTGCGCGATGCCTCACTCGTGTGTGTAGAGCATGGTGGGAGTTCGCCACTCCCTTCCTGTACGAGACGCTGTGGATAACCAAGGTCCGACAGCTTGAGCTCCTCGTCACCACCCTATCTGCGTCACATATCGCACTTGCCTCTCATGTTGAACGACTCGTGTTGGCGCTTCCCATACCTTTGGACTTGGACCCCACTCCCATCATTGTGTCCCTCATGCGTCTGCTGCCCAACTTGCGCTCTCTCCATATTGTAGCTCTGCTCCGGTACCGACCTACGCGTGGAGGAACGATTACTGATGGTGTCCCAGCAGCAGTCATGCGGGCCTTGCCAAAGACGCTGGAAGTGCTAAACTTGACCGTTAACTCACCGTCTATCACCAGACCTCAGCAATCTGGAGGATTGAGCAATAGTGAGGAAACTTGCGAGATTCTCAATGGACTCCCATCTTTGCACACCTATGCGTGCTCCAGCCAGAGCATATTTATGATGCATATACAGATGGTGCCTCACTTGAAGAGGATCTCGATGCTCTTCAACTTTCTCCTTGGCGATGATCCTTCCCACCCCGCCGTAACCAACATCACTGAGGTCATCTACGGTGTAAGGTACGGCCGCGAGATTGACCCTGCCTATCGCTTACTCCGTCAGTATGGACACGCCCTCACGAGGGTAACATTTTCATACCCATGGGACATCTACATCGACCAAGACTTGTCCATCTTCGCCGATTCCTTCCCGAATCTCATACGCCTCGATCTCCATGTGAACTCCTTCACCTATCTTCTACAGCCTGATGAGAAGGCCAGCAAGGGTATCCAGCTGCCACCTACCGTCGCGCACTTAGGCTTGCTTTCGCACCTGGTCATAACACAGGATGATCAGTATGCGGCCTTGTTCCATTGTTGCAGGATAGTCAAAGGACCGGGGCTTGAAGCCGTTCAGCTCACCAGCCGACACAACTGTGGGTATCTCAAAGCTCGGCGCTCGGAGATGCTTGGGTCTATCGCGAAGGCTCTTTCTGAAAGGAACATCGGCCTGTTGGACTGGGAAGGTACAATGGTAAACGGCCATGTTACGGGCAAGAGCATATAATAGTACAAATTCTATGTGAACGATCTCTATGCGCATCCGAATCACAACTTGGGTGTTCCAGCAGACACGTCGAAGGGCCTCCACTACAATGCATTCAGCCAATCACCCTCCATGACCAATAATATACACAAGCACTTACCCAAGGCGCCCAATGCTTCATAATGCTCAACTTGTCAGGAAAAGCAGGGGGTCTCCCTTCCTTGAACGCCTTCCCACCCTCAACGGCATCCTTCCCCTCCCCCCTCGCCAGCTTCTTAAACAAATACGACTCCACCAAATGCCCCTCCTCGGCGCTCTGCGTAGGGCGATTCAACATGGCCTTCGTGGCAGCGATCGAGGGTGCAGAGGTGTTGGCGGCGAGTTCTTTGGCGTAGGCGAGGGCAGCTGGGAAGACTTGGTTGCGTTCGGGGAGGATGGAGGTGTAGAGGCTGCTCAAGAAGTGATGGGAGGGCTGGTAAAGTTGGCCGGAGAGGAAGAGGGCGGATGCAGCGGAGTGGCCGACGAGACGGGGGAGAAGGTACGAGGAAGCACCTAGCATAGGAGTGAGAAGTGGGTTGCTATGATGAGGTAAGTAAATGCGCGTTACCTTCAGGCATGATAGCCCTCCGAACGAACGGGAAACCAATCTTCGCACCAGCCCAAGCGAACCGAAAATCGAATGGGAGTTGTAACGCAGTCGCGCCGACGCCGACGGCGTGGCCGTTAATAGCCGCGATGGTAATCTTGCGGCAGTTTAGGATGACTAGGCTGAGCTGTCCTCCGGGGTCGCGGAATGCTTTAAAAGGAGTTGAGAGTTGTTCGGCGTCGGTGGATAAGACAGCTGCTTACCATGGTCAGGGCCGTCCTCAATGCCTGGGAGGCCGGACCAGCCAGCAGACATATCCGCCTGTGACACACATTAGTTACAATGGATAATAGACTCGCAAAGACTCACGCCAGAGCAATACGCCGGTGCAGTAGGGTCCGCGGTGAGGATGACCGCCCGAACACGATCATCGTTATCTGCAAGCCTCATCGCTTCAGTAATCTCGCTTCCCATAGTTCCAGCGAACACATTCCGTCTGTAGATTCAAATAAACGGTCAGTTTCGTAGCTCACAAAATGGGGGCGAAGTGAGCGTTGGGAGAAAGACTCACTGCTTAGAACGGTTGAGGACCAACACCAAAACCGCCCCATCCAATGAAGCCTTGATATCGGTGAACCCAAGCGCGTCGTATTGAGGTTGAGACATGGGTGCGTCCGAAAGGTTGGGGACTCGTTAGCCTGCAGCCTGCACCTTGAAGGTCGGGCAGGATATAAACGCCTCCTCCGGGAACGTGTAATACCCGAAACGCGCGTCAAGATTGCATGCAGAGAGTGTGTCGTAGTACTTGGCTTGATGCTCGGAAAAGGATAACCGAGTTCGGTGTCATTTCTAGGAGATAGCACTTAAGGGTGGGCTGTAGAATGGTGTATGGAGGGTCGTATGATACTGGGGGCCAAGTTGGTGGCCTCGGGCTGGTGTTGTGATGGCCGAGGTTCCTTAGGCTATCCCACGGTCAATAAATCCACCGTCAATGATATCTTGTCGCTGGAAACTGAGGCCTGAGGGCCTCTTGACTTGATGTGACATAATCTGCTATGTTCAAATCCAACCAAAGGCCGTAGCAAGCTACCATAGTGCTGGTACATAGAGTATATACACCACGACGCAGAGAAAGCAATGTCGCATTTCCGAATCCACACAATATCTACTCACCTCCCCGTAGCATGACCATCTACCATTGTACCTTCCCAGTCCAACAGGCCGATGTTCCTTTCAGAAAGAGCCTTCGCGATAGACCCAAGCATCTCCGAGCGCCGAGCTTTGAGATACCCACAGTTGTGTTGGCTGGTGAGCTGAACGGTTTCAAGCCCCGGTCCTGTGACTGTCCTGCAACAATGGAGCAAGGCCGCATACTGATCATCCTGTGTGACAACCAGCTGCGAACGCAAGCCTAAGTGTGCAACAGTTGGTGGCAGCTGAATACTCTTGCTGGTCTTGTGATCAGGCTGTAGAAGATAGGTGAAGGAGGGAATGTGGAGGTCGAGCTGTATGAGATTCGGGAAGAAATCGGCGAAGATGGACAAGTCTTGGCCGATGTAGATGTCCCATGGGTATGAAAATGTTACCCTCGTGAGGGCGTGTCCAAACCGACGAATCAAGCGACCGGGAGTGTCGATCTCGTGGCCGTACAATACACAATGGTATACGACCTCAGTAATGTTGGCTACAGCGGAGCGGGATAGATCATCGCCAAAGAGGGAGTCGAAGAAAGGCATCGAGATCCTCTTCAAGTGAGGCACCCTGTGCATATCTGTCATAAATATGCTCTGGCTGGAGCACGCATAGGTGTGCAAAGAAGGGAGTCCGTTGAGAATCGTGCAAACTTCCTCACTGTTGGTGAAGCCTCCCATTCGCCGATTTCTGGTGATAGACGGTGGGTTATCGGTCAAGTTTAGCATTTCCAGCGTCTTTGGCAAGGCCTGCATGAATTCTGCTGAGACGCCAAGAGTAATTCTTCTGCCAAGCGTATTAGTAGGGCGGTATCGTAGCAGAGTCAAGATATGGAGAGAGCGCAAGTTGGGCAGCAGGCGAAGGAGAGATACGATGGTGGGAGTGGGGTCCGAGTCCCAAGGTATGATAAGCGCCAACACGAGTCGTTCAACATGAGAGGCAAGCGCGATGTGTGACGCAGATAGCGTAGCGAAGAGGAGCTCAAGTTGTTGGACCCTGGTTATCCACAGCGTCTCATAGAGAAAGGGAGTGGCGAACTCCCACCATGCTCTACACACACGAGCGAGGCTACGCGCAGCGACCTATCGGAGGAATCAAGCAGAAAATGAATGGATGTGTAGTTGAAACCTGAGAATTAGACAGAGGGCGGGCTTACCACACGGCGTCGCAGAATTTTCTTCGCACTCTTTTTCGAGAGTTGATTGCGCCAAAGCTGCAGGTCAAAATCGCTTGGAAGACTCGTGGCGAACCGCAGTATTTTGAGGCATAATTCGGGAGGGAGACGAGGCGCGAAATCTGCTGTGGCGGGCATAGGGAAGGGTGTGGTAGCGCCCAAGTAGCGCCGACTGGTTCTGTGAGGACCACCATGTCCACAAAATTGGGTCTGGGAAGGCCGACCACCGTTACGCCTCCCGTCCCACCAGAAATCTGGCTTCGCATCCTACAGCTCGCCACCGATCTTCCAGATGACTTTGACATCCAGCCCTGGCGTCTCGAAAATCCAAAGAAATACGCCGAAACCTTTCTCCGTGCACGGCTGGTAAGTTGCACGCGCCATGCGTTACGCATTTTCGCTTGAGCGCAGTATAGGTCACCGTGCGGAAGCTAGTGCGTGTGTGCAGATTGTGGCATGCATTGGCGACACCATTGCTTTACGAAACTTTATGGGTCTCCAAGACATCACGACTCGGACGGCTTCTCTCTACCATGCTCGCGTCCCAGTCTAGCTTCGGAAAGGATTCTGAGCCGCCTAGGACGGCTCTCGGTTCCTATGTCAAACGAGTCGTGTTTACACTGGCGAACAGCGTTGATCTCCTTCCATCCATCATCTCTCTTATATCCCTGAGTTCCTCCAGCTTGATCTCCCTGCACTTCCTCACTCCCGTCGACTTCATCCACGATCGGCGTGGACTGTCGCACGGAATACCACCAGCTTTGATAAATTCGTTACCGAGTGCTTCGCTGCAGGTGCTGAATCTCAGTTATAATTCGCTGTGTGTGAACACGAGGCAGTGGAGACAAGTGGTTGAGACCATGGTTTCCCTCCGGACATTCCGATGCGACCTCAGCCCTCCAGACTTTGCAGACCTGATGATCATCTATGGTTTGGAGAATCTTGAGCGGATATGTACCCCACTTGAACGCTCTAACCCTACCCGTAAAGAATATCCGAGTCGTCCGTCGCTCCCCAATGTCGTAGAGGTCATATATCAACGCACACCTTCAAACCTCCTCAGACACCCCAACCTCCTCGCACTCGTCCCTCACTTCGGCAAATCACTCACGCGAATGACCTTCTCCCTGTACGAACCAAGCGCCATCATCCAAGACTTCAGCCCCTTGTCCACTTTCTTCCCAAACCTCACGCGCATGGATATCCGGTTCTTGTCTTGGGTGTGTATGCGTCCGTTCCAGGCAAATCAACGTCTCGCGCTCCCTGCTAGCGTCACGCATCTTGGGCTGATGGTGCAAGAGGTCCAAGAGATCTATTCGCATTTTATCCAATTTTGCGCTTGTATTGTTGGGGAGAAGCTGCGAGTCATCCAACTCGATGGCCGGCAAACTTGTATCGATCTTCGGTGTCGGCATGCGAACGTGCTTAAGCAAGCCACCGATGCTCTTCGTGTTCGGGGCATTAAGTTTTTGGACTGGGACGGGACCGAGATGGTGGAGAGTGGTGAACTAGTTTCCTAGACTCTTGGAACTGCTACGGCGATGAAAATTTATATTTATCCGGAGGTTAGGTGATCATTATTTTGCTTTGCCGTTTGTAGCAGACAGTATTTGCTGCATAGGTACGAGACTGAAGATCGGTTCGCATTCAGCTATGGTGCATGCGTTTCAAGAACAAGTACTAATATAGAAGTATAGAGACAAAGACACTATCGCTTCAATCGTCAACCACACATCCAAAAGCCGCCCCTCGCAAACTGGAAAGGAACGGTATTAGTGAGTCTCTTCCCACTCAGGTAGACTGTTGCTCACCGCCGAAGACAGCGACAATCGCCTCGCAGACGACTGTGCCTTCTGACAACCTGAGGAAGGCGGTACGATATGCAAGGTAGGCTACTAGAACCTACCTTGCAGTAACCTACCTTACATATCCCGTCGCCTTCCCCTCCCATCTCCCTCGCACACGTCGTCTGTCGACCTGCCGCCTAACGTGGAAACGGGATTACAGATCTTCAGGATCCCGCTGTTGACGTGCCGCCACCCACGGCGTAGGTGACTGCAGCTTTCCCTTCTCTACTTTAACCTGCTCTCGTAACCACGCGACGGCGACACAGCGCATTCATTTTCAGCCACAAGCTACGAAAACGTACCACCTCGTCGCAAGCCACGCCTAGGATCGTCGAAACGGACCTCGCCTTTCGCCATTGGCACATCAGTGGATTAACTCGGGGCTTCCCTCAGGGGCCGCAGCTAAGGTACTACCCAGAGTTCCAAGGCCGCGCCGCAGGTACATGCAGGAAGAGGTTGACCCGTAGGCGCAGACAGGGACAAGGCTTCTGGGCGCGCTCCTATGGATTCCACTTATTTCAGTGATGTATGTGCTGTGCCAACCTGGGTATATGTTGATGTGAGCACGCATGGTGAATGGTGGGATGTGGATGGGAGACTCACGCTGAGCTCGAGGAGCTGGAGAGAGCCAGTGCCAGCCTCCCAGGCCTTATTTATATGCGCAGGACCCCGATAGGGGCCTCCAAGGGCGGGCATTCACGTGATCGTTCTGTACGTACACGCGACGCGACCTTCCTCCAGCGCATTTGACTCTGCATATTCAGAGGCTCTATGAATTCCCAAGTTTACGATGTTGAAGGACGGTCAGAGGGTCATGGCTTAAAACCGTTCAGCTGACTGGTCGACACAAGTACCCCCATCTCAAAGCCAGAGGTGCGCAGTCCCTAGGCTGATTGCGAATCCTCCTGACGAAAGGAAGACTACGTGGGATCCTGCGGTGTCTTTCACTTTCTGAAATTTTCCACATTGATGCAGAGAACTTTCAAAATTGGCATCAAGGATTCGCAGACTTCTCGTCCTTGTAAAGAACTCAACTCGAGTCATGTTTTACAATCTAGCCCCTTGGCCGATCTCCCGACTGCTTAAAATCCTGCAACCCTAGATACTTGTCTGCCCACCCACCCCGCAGCATTAGGATCCTCAGGTTCGCCATGCCTTCAGGACCAGGCCACCCAACACTCCTCACGCCTCGTCTCCCTCCCGAATTATGTCTCAGAATAATACAGCTTGCCACATACCTCCCTCCCGATTTTGATCTGCACCTTTGGCGTGACCAACACCGGAAGAAGATGGCAAAGAAAACGTTACGACCTCGCATGGTAAGTGGGCCCACTGTCGACGATGCATTCTTTTGGTTTCTAATTCAATACCCCCAACAGGTCGCCGCGCGTAGTCTCATTCGTGTGTGTAGAGCATGGTGGGAATTCGCCACTCCCTTTCTCTACGAGACACTTTGGATAACCAAGGTCCGACAACTGGAACTCCTCGTCGCTACGCTATCTGCGTCACGTATCAGCACATCCACAAACGTGTCTTCAGCTGAGCCGAACTCCTCCAAGATGCCAAAAATCCATAACCACCGCAAACGAGCACTTGGCTCTTATGTTGAACGACTCGTATTGGCGCTTATGATACCCTGGGACTTGGACCCAACTCTCCTCATTGTGTCCCTCCTTCGTTTGCTGCCCAACTTGCGCTCTATCCATGTTTTAACCCTACTTCGATATCGACCTGGCCGGGGAAGAACAATTTTCTATGGCGTCCCAGCGGAGTTCATGCAGGCCCTGCCGAAGACGCTGGAAGTGCTCAACTTGACCAATAACGCACCCAAGGTGGCCAGCACTCGACGAGTGGGAGGATTGAGCAACAGCGAGGAAGTTTGCAGGATTCTCAATGGACTCCCTTCTTTGCACACCTATGCGTGCTCCAGACAGTGCATATTTATGACAGATATACACACGGTGCCTCACTTGCAGAGGATCTTGGTGCCCTTCAAAGACTGTTCCTTTCCCTATGACCCATTCCGCCCCGCCGTAACCAACATTACCGAGGTCATCTACGATTTCGTGATGTACGGCAGCCATTATAACGCTCCCAATTGCTTGATCCGTCGGTTTGGACATGCTCTTACGAGGGTAACATTTGGATTCCCATGGCACGTCTACGTCCACTACGACTTGTCCATCTTTGCCGATTTCTTCCCGAATATAACACGCCTCGACCTCCATGTTCGCTCCTTCGTCTATCTACTGCAGCATCGTCGTAACACCACCAAGGGGATCCAGCTTCCACCTACCGTCGTACACTTAGGCCTGCAGTCGCAGCTGGTCGTGACGAAGGACGATCATTATACTTCCTTGCTACATTGTTGCAGGACAGTCAAAGGACCAAGGCTTGAAACCGTTCAGCTCACCAGCCCGCACAACTGCAGGTATCTCAAAGCGAAAGGGGCCAAGACGCTTAGACTTATTTCGAGGGCTCTTTATGAAAGGCAGATTAGACTTTTGGACTCTGAAGGTAGTACGGTCGTTCCTGCTGAAGAGGGGTAGAACCATACCGATGGCTGAGCAGGGGCTTGATACGGAGAGCGTAAATGGACACATTCAGCAGTACCTCGATTGTACAGTAGCATCCTGGTGACCGTTATATTCCGCAAATATAGCATGAAGGTGTATTGTTGATACTGGGATGAACGTGTGGTCCTAATTACTCCTACGTAATGCATTGACGGAAAGAGATTATAGGGGATGCCCCTGCTCGGGGCGGGACTCCTCATCCTGACGTCAATGCTTCGCTTCCTGCTATCATGGTGAAGGTCATTTGTCCCATCTGTTTCGACAGTTATCCTATATCGCAACTGCGATTTCTCCACAGCTGTGGTATGTGCTTAAATTTGATACATACTTTAATTGATCAAGCGCCCGAGCATTCTCATGCATTATGTGTGGCGTGGTTAGGCCACGGATTCTGTGCAGAATGCGCAAATCAATTACTCGTAGCTCGGCTGAGGTGCGGAGTGTGCAACGGCCAGACTTCGGTCTACTCTCCACCTCACCAGATTTTCGTGGAATTCGCGCCGCCAGCCATAGATAACCCAACGGACATGGACGGACAGGAAGAGATGATGCCTTTCATGCGGCGGATGCAGACCATGTCTCAAGAGGTCGATAAGTTCAAAGCCCGCACGGTGAGCTTGGAGCGAGACAATGAGGCTCTGAAGAAAAACCTCGATGAAGCGAAGGGGAAAGAGGAAGTGTTGATTCAGAGGCATGACGAGCATGTTGCTCTCATCAAGAGGATGCGGGAGAAGAATGATGAGATCACAACGCGCCAAATGGACGTTTCTGCCACAGTAGAGGTGATTGAACTTCGTAATAAGCGGGTAAGAAAATCGCGGCAGGGATATTGGAAAAGCCACTGACTGTGATTTTCCTCAGCTTGAGGAGACTCGGTTAGAGGCAAAGAAGGCCCAAGATATATTGGAGCACACGCTCAAGTCCCGCGAAGCAGATATCATCGAGGTCACCAAGTTGCTCAAACTTCAAAGCGGGCAGGTGAGCGGTATCATTCTTCCTGAAACTAATTAATACGCTACAGTCACTGACGATACGGTTATAAGCTAAAACAAGTCAAAGCGGAGCTCAGGGCCCTCTTACAGCAGAGATGTGAACGCCAGAATGTCAGAACCGTAGTGCCTTCAAGAGAGCTAGATTCGGGGTTTCTGAAGTCTTGGAAACAGAAGTTGCTCAATAGGATGAACATTACTTAACAGCATAGGAGCATGGATCATGTAGGCTTTCTAACGCTTTTGATGCGAACGCGGCCCCTATCCAATCCCCTGAACTACAATATGTGACTCCCCATGCCCGCAACAGCAGGAGGCCCAACACCGGGGAGTGTGGAGGGAGAACAGTATGTCATGGCAGATGATTTCGGCCATATGAGTACAACGGAGCGAGATGGATCGTTGATACAGTTGATCCTCTTCAGGTGAGGCAGAGCGCGTGTAGCCGTTGTATATATGTTCCGTCCGGAGCACGCATAGGTGTGAACGGAAGGGAGCCCGTTGAGAATCCTGCACACTAACTCTGATCTTCGCGTTGCCACATTCTGGCCATGGCCACGATCGGACGATTGTCAGTGAAGTTGAGTATCTCTGATGACTTTTCGGCAGCGCCTGCAGGAGTTCTAGTGATATGCCATACTCAATCCGTCTTGCTCCAGAAGGCCGGTAGCGTAGCAGAGTTAAGACATGCAGAGAGCGCAAGCTGGGCAACAGACGAATGAGGGATAGAATGATGCGAGTTGGATCCAGATCCCAAGGAATGATAAGCGCCAAAACGAGCCGTTCAACATGGGACCCAAGTGCGTGCTCTTCTGTGGCGTCCGTCAATTGGTGCTTCATAGGAGCCCAGCTCCGCTGAAGAAGATGTGTTTCTGGACGCGCTTGCATGCGACCGAGATAGCGTAGCAACGAGGAGCTCCAGTTGTTGGACCTTAGTTATCCAAAGCGTCTCATAGAGAAAGGGAGTGGCGAACTCCCACCATGCTCTACACACACGAGCGAGGCTACGGGCAGCGACCTATCGGAGGAATCAAGCAGAAAATGAATGGATGTGTAGTTGAAACTTGAGAATGAGACAGAGGGCGGGCTTACTATACGGCGTCGCAGAATTTTCTTCGCACTCTTTTTCGAGAGTTGATTGCGCCAAAGCTGCAGGTCAAGATCGCTTGAAAGACTGAATTTTGAGGCATAATTCGTGAGGGAGACGGGGCGCGAGGGGTCTTGGCCTTTTTCTGCGGGTATCATGGGGAACGGTGTGGCAGCGCCCAAGTAGCGCCGACTGGCTTTTGTGAGGACTGCCATGTCTGCAGGTCGACCACTGTCATGCCTCCCGCCCCACCAGAAATCTGGCTTCGCATCCTACAGCTCGCTACCGATCTTCCAGATAATTTTGACATCCAGCTCTGGCGCCTGGAAACGCCAAAGAAACATGCAGAAGCCTTTCTCCGTGCTCGGTTGGTAAGTTGAACGTTCCACGGTTATTATATTTTCGCTTGACGCGACGTAGGTTACCGTGCGGAAGCTAGTGCGCGTGTGCAGATTGTGGCATGCATTGGCGACGCCTTTGCTTTACGAAACGTTGTGGATCTCCAAGACATCACGATTCGAGTTGCTTCTCTCGACCCTCCTCGCATCTCAATCTAGCTTAAGAAAGGATTCAGAGTCGCTTAGCACGGCTCTCGGTTCCTATGTCAAACGAGTCGTGTTTACACTGGCGAACAGCTTTGATCTTCTTCCATCCATCATCTCTCTTATATCCCTGAGTTCCTCCAGCTTGATCTCCCTGCACTTCCTCACTCCCGTCGACTTCATCCACGATGGGCGTGTGGTGTTGCACGGAATACCACTAGCTTTGATAAATGCGTTACCGGGTGCTTCGCTGCAGGTGCTGAATCTCAGTTATAATCCGCTGCGTACGGACACGAGGCAGTGGAGACAAGTGGTTGAGACCATGGTTTCCCTCCGGACATTCCGATGTGACTTGAGCCATCCAGATTTCGCGGACCTGACGCCCATCTATGGTTTGGAGAATCTTGAGCGGATATGTATCCCACTTGAACGCTCTAACCCTACCCGTACCGAACATCGTTCGTCGCTCCCCAATGTCGTAGAGGTCATATATCAAGGCACGCATTCAGCCCTACTCGAACACCCCGATCTCCAGGCAATCTTCCCCCACTTCGGCGAATCACTCACGCGAGTGACGTTCTCCCTAGACGGCCAACGCCCCATCATCCAAGACTTCAGCCCCTTGCCCACTTTCTTCCCCAACCTCACGCGCCTGGATCTCAGGTTCTCATCTTGGGAGTGTATGCGTCCGTTCCAGGCAAATCAACGTATCGCCCTCCCTCCCCGCGTCATGCATCTTGGGCTGATGGTGCGAGAGGTCCAGTCGAGAGAAGAGATCTATTCGCTTTTTATCCAATTTTGCGCTTGTATTGTTGGGGAGAAGTTGCGAGTCATCCAGCTTGATGGCCGGCAAACTTGTATCGATTTTCAGAGTCGACATGCCAATGTGCTTAAGCGAGCAACCGATATTCTTCGTGATAAGGGCGTTAAGTTCTTGGACTGGGACGGGAACGAGATGATGGAGAGGGTAGTGAACTAGTTTCCTAGACGCTCGAAGCGGAATACCAATTTATCTGGAGGTTAAGTACGTGAATGCCCTCTCCCCGAACATTTCGTCGACTGATCCTTGGCTTCATAGGAACACAGTGACGGCGTGCCAGTCCGTCATTGTGATGCGGCGGCAGCATTCTTCCTAAATCTCACGCACCTACTTTCTGTGTTTACATCGTCAGCATACCAGCAAGGATACTTACTGACTACCCCTCCACCCTCCGTCACCCTCTCGGGCTTGCTTTCGCATGCTGGACAATAGAAGGGTCACAGCTGGAAGCCATTCGGCTCACTGACTGACCCACTTGCTACAACGTCAAAGCCAGAGGCTGGCCAGCAGACGAATGAGGGACAGAATGATGCCAGTTGGATCATCCAGATCCCAAGTGATGATAAGCGCCAATACCAGTCGTTCGACATGAGACCCAAGTACTCTTCTGTGGCGTCCATCAATTGGTGGTGCTTCATAGGAGCCCAGCTCCGCTGAAGACGATGTGTTTCTGGACGTGCTAGCATGCGATCCAGATAGCGTAGCGACGAGGAGCTCCAGTTGTTGGACCTTAGGTATCCAAAGAGAGAAAGGGAGTGGCAAAGCACCCCACTTTACACACACGAGTGATGCTACGCGCAGTGAACTATCCAGGGAATCAAGGAGTACAGTTGAGTACTAGACAGAGGGCGGGCTTACCACACTGCGTCGCAAAACCTTCGTCACACTCTTTTTTCGAGAGTTGATTGCGCCAAAGTTGTAGGATCATTTGGGAAGACTCGTAGCAAACCGTAGTATGTTGAGGCATAATTCGAGACGAGGCGCGAGGGCTCCTTAATCCACGGGTTCGGAGACACCCTCAAGAAGGCAACACTCACGTTCCGACCAGGTGCCTATATAGCCAACAACTTGGGTATCTTATCCTCATCCTTCCCAAACCTCCAGCGCCTCGACCTCCGCGTTTATTCCTTCGCCTCTCTTCTACCGCATTTTCGGGAGGCCAGCAGGGATATCCAGCTTCTACCTACCGTCGCGCACTTAGGCTTGTAACAGAGGATCATCATCATCATGTGTCCTTGCTGCTTTTCTGCGAGAAAATCAAAGGACCGCGACTTGAAGTCGTTCAGCTCACTAGTCAGCACAACTGCGGGTATCTGAAGGCGAGAAGCTCGACGATGCTCGGGTTTATCGCGAGGGCCCTTTCTGAGAAGAACGTTAGCCTGTTGGACTGGGAAGGTACAATGGTAAATCTACGGGGAGGTGAGTGGATACTGTGTGGACTCGGAAGGACGACGTTGCTTGGTGCTATACTCATATATATATATATAGTAAAAGATTGATTTCATGCTACTAGTATGCTACTAGCCAGCCGTCAATACTTGTATCGCTAGACAAGTACAACCGTAGTACGTTCCTGGCCATCCCAGAATCTCTTTGTCTTCTGCTGCTTGCGCTCCCATTTGGGCTCGAAAATGGTTTCTGGCGTAAAGATCCCAATCCTCTGAAAATGGTTCTCAACCCCATCTTCGGCGTGTGTCAGAAGCAAACCCAAGCACTTTGGTGGCTTGGGACGGCCTTTGGTTGGAGTTGAGATGGCATAGCAGGTTAACATCAAGTAAACAGGGAGAGGGTGCGAGGAATCGTCGGCACGGTCAGTCCAGGCGCGGTCAAAGGCAAGACACAAGGTCCAATCCTCGATCGTGAGCAAGTGCGATGCCGGTTGGGTGAATGAAGAATTCAGTGTATCTTTCTTCACCAACATATCCGCTAGTGATGGCACGTGCCATACTTTCGCTGACAAGGTGAGGCTACCGCCTTGTTTGACCCGCCCATAAGGGTTACGGCCATCGACGACGATATTGTGAGAGATATATGTCAATTCCGCCTGGAAATCTTCTTTAGAACGCGGCCACTTCACCTCACCATCGTGGGATGCCCAGCTCCACGAGGGAGCGACGTCGTTGAAACGTGACGTAGATGCGGGCGAAACATCGTTGTCAGCCCAAACTAGATCATAGTGGAGGTTGGCAGACCATAGACCAGCTATATATGTACCCATCGTTTTCATTTCAGCGACCGACTGAGCGAGCGATGAAACGGCTGGGAGTCGATCCGCTGGGTATGACAACAGCCTCGAGGTGTACACTTCAATCGACCTATGCCACTGCTTACTTGACGAGGGAATGAACTCTCCCACATATCCGCGCGCCGTCCTCTTACTTGATTCATTGGACAGACCCCAGGGATTTGCGGGATGCCACACCGCCCATCGCGAGCCATTCTCACTCTGGTATTTCATGAGATTGTCGTAGAAAATATGCGCCATGTTGACACCAAAAACCAGGAGCCTCTGGCTCATCAATGCTTCCTGCAGCGTCCAACCACGTTGATTCCACGGAGAGGAAAAGTTTTCGTTCCAGCTTGCGCGGGTATCGCCAGTGTGGTGACACTTGTACCAAATCAAAGACACGGTGCTGTTCGCTGATGGGAATGGGACTGGTACACCATGCATCTGAAGGCAGGGCGATTTCGTCAGGAATCCGCTTTTACAAGACGGTGCGCTCGCAATGGCGATGGTGACATATGCCCCAGAGTAAACGCTGGCCATCTGTGCAGCCTCGAGCTCCCAGTCGGTAACACTGTCTTGTATAATACACAGTGCGTCGATCCAGATGTACTGAATGTCGAGGTGTCGGCATAAGATGATAGCGTCGCGAACGGTTGCTGGCAAGGTGTTCAAGTCGATCCCTAAGCGGTGGGCAGTAATGGAGCTTGAAGTCGTCTTGCGTTGTTGCTGGGAATCTTCCGGCGGGCCCCAACAGTAACTGAGTGCTGCGTATCGAGGTAGGGAAGGTGAGGAAGGTACATCGTCCTGGGATACAACGAGGCGAGGATGACAGCCCAGGATATCTGATCCAACGTCTATCAAACGCGTCGGCAGGCGGGCAGTAACTGGTGTCGTCACCAAGTCGCATTTATCTATCATTTCGACTATCCTTCGCAGACGGGATTCAGAGAGGGGCTCCGGTATGAGGGGAGCACTGTCAATTGATAACCATTGCGCGACGGGGTCTACAGATAGCATGTCAGAAAGGATGTCGCCAGAGCGAGATCAAGGTTATTACCTTCAGGATTCGCTGCTAGGTAAATGTGAATCTGTTCAATGTTGTCGTCATCCAGGCCGTCGAGATGATAGCCAAATGACCATTCAGACAACTGTTGATCGTATTGGGCACCCCTGATGTCTATCTTCGCTGCGTTCACGCCGTAACATTGTTCCAACACGGCGCTCTTCAGGAACCCGCAGAATAAGCAACCTGAGGCAGCGGATGATGTAAGTGTTGGTAGTTCAGGAAAGGTGTCTTCGACTGTGTAAGCAATATCCCAATTCGCCTTATTCGGACTCATATGAATGGACATTAGGACATCACATCGGTCGCAGAGTTTGGCCGCAGTCGTTGGTTGGGCTAACATGTATTGTCGTCAGTTATAAATGCATAAGGTTATCGTGAATGGCGGCGTACGAGGAGTTCCGTGGTCGGTTGCCTGGATAGACCGTGAGGCCTCATCGTCGCCTTCGTCGCTGTCATCTATCATGATAGGGAGAGGATCTGCTTCGACAGGAGCCCACAGTTCGGCATCCCCATCCCTTTCTACCTCTTTATCAACTACTTCTCTATCCTCTTCTCTGTCCGTTTCGGTGTTGCTGAGCGGCGGCAGAGCCTCGCTAGACCCGGTAGCTCGTAAATGCTCGTCGCCTGCGTCCCGTTGAAGTTGGGTATTGGAAGGTATAACACGACCACCATGAGGTTTTTCTGGGCTTGTTGGCGAGTCATGCTTCCGAGCTGATGAGCGAAACATCCCGAGGATATTGAAGATATTCAGAAAATGTCGCCAAAGCTTCAAGAGAAGCGTCCTAATGCCCATGGGGTAGTAGATTCGTACAATACTGTGCGCGAACACGCCTACCTGTAGTGGATAAAAGACTACACGTTGTCCAGGCGTTGCACTCTGAGCCGAGCCGGCAGTTCTGTCACAGTCATGTGCCAGTGCGGTAATCTTCTACCAGATAAAAAATCGCAATGATCGTGAGTTTCATCGCCAGTGACCATGGCCATAGCGCAGGAGGACGTCGATGACATCGATGATGGTGGTTGACGTTGAGCTGTTAGCGCGTTACGCGTCAACTTCCATCATCTGACCGTGAAGATAGGGGATTCACCCTATCCAGCGAGTCGACAAATTCGGCGTCATCACCAAAGTCGGTCGTTTTCACGTCGCTTTCCAGTTATCATGGTGAAGGTCATTTGTCCCATCTGTCTCGAAAGCTATCCTATATCGAAACTGCGATTTCTCTCAGAATGTGGTAAGGTTGAATTCTTTCAAATGATGCGCTCTCATCATGTTCTGCGTGACATGCTTAGGACACGGATTCTGTGCTGAATGTACAAAGCGATATTCGCCTCTCCCAAAGTGTACAATCTGCATGACCCTGAAAGGATCACCACCTCACCAGGTCTTCATGGATTTCGCGACCCCAATCTTCGATGCAACGACCGATATCGGGGAGGGGCAGGAAGAGATGCTACCCCTTTTCGCGCAAATGAGGTCTATGGCTCAAGAGATAGACGAACTGAAAGTACGCACAGCCGACTTAGAACGAGAGAATGAGACGTTGAAAAAAAGCCTTGATGAGGCCGGAAAGGGGGATCATGAAGAAGGGTGGCTTCGAAGGCTTCAGTGTTGGTGTAGGTCCATTTTCTGTTAACACAGAGGTGCATGTCATCTCATTCCGGCAGCCTGAAGCTAGTAAGTCAATATTCTCGGCTAGAGTAGAGCTAACTTCCAGGCATCTAGTACATTCGACCGGATGCGGCAGCCATGTCCCTTCTGGAGATCTACTGATGAATTCGATACCTAAGAGAGACATTTCGAAACTCACTCAAGTGTATGGTTTAACATGGTAGATGAACTCAACCTTCGAACACGCAGACACCGACGCAGACTTTAGGGGCAGATAACCCCTGGGTCTGAACTATCGGTCCCTTATTCGGGCGCCTCCTCCGATGACAAAAAAATACATCTACGCTGACTACGCTTCACCCTTGACCTCGATGCTTCTCAGCTGGTGCGCAACCCTGTAATCATGGTGAAAGCTGCGTGCCCCATCTGCCTTGAGGAATACCCTCTATCGCGACTACGTGTTCTTCCGAAATGCGGTATGTGATAAATATTGAAGTCGCACATGTTCGACCCTTATCGTCGCATGCTTCAGGACACGTATTCTGTAAACGGTGTACAAGGGAACTCACTTATGATGATCGTCCCCGATGTGCTTTATGCAAGACGCGCGTAGGGTCAACCCCTCCCTGCAAAATTTTCATGGATGTCGCGGATGAAGTGGACATCGCTCGTCTAGAGAAGGAGAAACAATCTTTGAAGGATGCGAAGCGGGAGGATGAGGCTTTGATTCGAGACCTTGTTGGGATCGTCTTCGACGCAGTGGCGAGAGGATCCAAACGCAAGATCATGTTGAGGCTTTGTGAGCAAGTCAACGACTTGAAGGTACTTGTTCAAACGGTGAAAGATCTGGACAAGCAGGTGAGCATCGCGTTCAAGTGAATATCGCAGGACAACTTGCTGACTGCCAGTCCACAAAATGCTTACAGGTGTCCAAAGCTCGTTCTAAGGGCGAGAAAGCGCCGAAGTTGCTTGTAAAGATGATGAGGGCCTGCGAAGATTATATTGATGAGTTAGAAGAAGATATTCGTTATAACCTGCGGGTGGTGAGTGCTCTCAATTTCCACTTTGAAATGGTCCGTTAATTCAAGAAGGTAAAGGCGATTTGACCGCACCATCGACGAACGGTACACTGCTGGATGGTCTGAGTCCAGATAAAGATGCGAGATGTACTTGGTACAGTGAAGCAGTCTGTACAATGATTGGAGGAAGTTCCAGAGGCCTGTTGTTGTCCTATGGAGGGTGTCACAGTCTGGCAACTGTGGTGCTTTCCAGGGAATGAAATTGATGATAACACAGTGGTGCGAGGAACTAAGGGATTGTCTCTGAGTCTCGACGTGCTCGCCTGGGATATATCATGTATGGATCATTTTTCAAGGTCAATGCATGAGAGCGCCGTCATGAGGAATCAATCCACCTATAGCTACCATCGCCCGACCTACCTGTCTGATATCCTTGCTGACCTACCAATTCCCAAAGTTCATCGGATCTCAGAGAGCCGACTGGACCATCGGGAGGATTCCAACTGCTTGTCTGACCGCAGTGGTAAAGCCTGAGATTGGTGCTTGGCTTCCGAATCGATAACCCCTAGTGGTCCGCCGCCCCTATTCGACCCATCCACTCCCACAGCTTCGCTTCTCGAGCGCTCTTAGCTTCGATGCTTCTCGGCTCGCAGTAGTGCTGGTGTAATCATGGTGAAGGCTACCTGTCCCATCTGTCTCGAGGCGTACCCTCTCCCCAAACTACGCTTTTTACCAACATGTGGTACGCGTGCTTTGAAGTGTCTGCGTCCATTCGAGGACATTACTGACGCATGTCTATTGTAGGACACGGATTCTGTATCAAGTGCATAAGTAAACTGCCGCCCCATTCGCCGTGCGCTATATGCAAGACTCCCCGAGGACCAATCCCTCCGCGCCAAGTCTATGTGGACGTCGTGAATGAAGTAGATCCTGGTCCTGCCCGTCGAGCGGAAAGGTTGACTAAAGAAGTGGAGAGCCTGAAGGCCACCGTTGCTCGCTTAGAGCAGGATAAGAAGGATTTGGAGGATGCCAAGGTGATCCTGTGGCAGGGCCTTGTCCGCATGCGACAAGATGCCGAGACGAAAGAAGCTAAACGAAAGGAAGAGCGCAGTGATCTTATTAAGAGGATTTGGGTGCAACACTGTGAGATAAAGGCACTTGAGTCTGCGATTGGACTAGTGGCCGACCAGGTACGTGCTGCGATTGTCCGACACTGTACGACTGAGGCTACAAAGCTGATACCCGATAAACTGATGCACATGCTAGCTCGTCGAAGGTCCGCTCGAGTGGAATAAGGGGCATGAGCTGATTGAAGCGATGACAAGGGTCTACCAAGAATCTATTACCCAGGCTAATGTAGAGATTGGACACCAGAAATCCACGGTGAGGGCAGTCGATGATCCTATTGAAAATGTCCATTGATACGAGAACTCCCTAGAGACAATGAAGTGATTGAAGGCGAAAATGAATTGCTAAGCGGATGAGTTTCTGACGGTGAAGATGCGATGTCGAGACAGGAGTTGCACTAGGGGACCCACGGCGCTGGTGTCATCGCCTGCATCACTGAACATCGACACTTCACAGTACACTATCATGGCGAAGGTAATTTGTACCATCTGCCTCGAAAGTTATGATATATCGCAACTGCGGTTTCTCCCAGACTGTGGTACGTCTCGGGCAATGAACTTTTGAGTGCACTCATCTTCGTGCTGTATGCATGGCGTGCATAGGGCACGGATTCTGTGCGGGATGCACATCTCAACATTCAGACCGCCCGAATTGTCCTATATGCAAGGCTTACAAACGGTCCCCCCATCGCGTCTTCGTGGGTTTTGCGCCACCGACGATCGAGGAGCAAGAAGAGAAAATCAAAACCATGTCGCAAAAGATAGAATTACTTGAATCATGCACAATAAGAATGGTGCGAGAGAACGAGATGCTGAAGAAAAGCCTTGATGAATCCCAACGCGAGGCGAAGGCAAATGAAGCAGCGTTGATTAAGGAGAAGATGAAGAATAGTGCGCTAGCTACAAAGGCACAGGAAAGGTACGAAGCGGCCCACACATGGAAAAGAGACATACTTGGCGCATTGGATGTGATCGAACGTCGTAATAAGGAGGTAAGTTGATCACCGAAGCGGGAATACCCCAGTTCACTGACCACCATACATAGTTCGAGGAGGCCCGATTGGAAGCGAACAAGGCCCAAGATACATTAATAACAACCATTTGCTCATTTCTACTTCCAGTTTCTTCCAAGGCGGCTTCGTCACCGTCGAGGCCTCCTTTCCCCCCTCCTCGCAAATCCCAAAAGCACCACTAGCAGTGCCCAGAGCATCCTGAAAGCGAAAATGGTCGCCAAACATGTCGGGTTTTTGAGACCAGTGAGCTTTCGAGCGTGAAAATAGGGCCTCACGGACGGGACAATCCTGCTCATATTCAGGTCAAACCGAAGTGGCATTGATGAACGCGATGACGAGCGGGCTGTGGTCTGCTGGGCCGGCCGTCTTTTTCGAATTATCTTCCTGACTTGACCTGTACTGTATCTGACAGTCCTTCTTTTCTCAATCTGAATAATCACAATCGCATTGAGATTTTACCCTCAAGGTCCACCATACAATGAGGAGTAACCAGCAACTGGTAACCGGTAACCCCTGAGCATAGGGACTCCCTATTCGCGTGCCATGACACTTGCCTGCTTCGACAGCCAAAACACGCCCATACAGCAGCTTCGCTGTCCAGCGCGACCTCGATGCTTCTCAGTGCGCAGCACCGTAATCATGGTGCAAGCTACTTGTCCTATCTGCCTTGAGACATACCCTCTGTCTCGATTACGATTTTTGCCAAGATGTGGTATGTATTGAAATCATCTCCTGACGAGCCATTACCGATGCTGTTGCTTCTAGGACACGGATTCTGCACCCAATGCATAACCGAACTTCCTTCTAATTCTCAATGCGCTATATGCAAGGCTCCCAGAGGCTCAATCCCTCCGTGCCAAGTGTACGTGGACGTCGCGAATGAAGTAGACCCTGGCGCTGCTCAACGAGCGGAACGGTTGTCTAAAGAAGTGGAGAGGCTGAGAGCATACGTCGCTCGCTTAGAGAAGGAAAATCGAGCCTTAGAGGGTGCTAAGCAGGTTCTGCGGCGGAGGCTTTTCGAGATGCAACGCGAAGCCGAGACAAAAGAAGCCAAACGCAAAGAAGAACGCAGTGATTTTATCAAGAGGATTTGGGTGCGGAACGGGACGAGGGGACTCGAAACTGTAATTAGAATTGTGAGCGGCCAGGTAAGTGTTGCATTCGTCCGACCTTGAAGGTAGGAGACTGATGTCTGGTAAACGGGGTGCCTTCAGCTCGTCGATAGTCAACTCAAGGGAAGGAAAACGGAGCTGCTTGATAGAATGAGAAGAGCCTACCAGGTACATCTCGGCATAGCCGAACTAGAGGAGCACGAATTTCAGAAATATACGGTGAGGGCCATCGATAAGTAATCCATTTGACAAGGTCCGTTGACACGAGCCACCAGAGACGATGAAATGATCGAAGGCGAATGAGGGGTGGACGGGATGGGTACGACCAGGAGATATTAGAGGAAGGAGCTTCTGGGTAACTGGTAACTCGGATGTATGCTGTGCAGGGGCGTACCGCGAGCCTCTCGACATCTGTGCTGATCATCTCGAAAGATGGGGCCCTTGCGCTCTTCATCCACGCTGGCGAATACACCATATTGGCCATACTATGAGGTCGGGTTGAAAGGAAACCAAGTGGATTCCTGAGTGGATCCGATTTCCATTTCCATACGCCGCTGAAGTGCAGATCATCATATCAGAGCCAGCGACTCAGATGCTACCGACGCCCACGAATGTACAAACCAGATGTGCGCCATCGACGACATCAGATACAGGTGCCCACCCTGATGGTTTGGGATGGTATCACTGTATCCCGGTTTCAGCTATTGATGGAAAAGAATGAAGCGGACAATAAAACAATGGTGAGGGATATTTCATGCTGTCGCCATTCATAGTTGTTGGCCAAACAATCTAGGTCCGGTATATTGTCCAGAAGTCGCAAAGGTTCCCACCAGATTTCGAAACACTCGTGGGCGCGGGACCTACACCTACCCACAGATGTTCATCACTATCTCCGAGGCTGGGTTACAACATGATGGTGATGAATTCATTGTTTTGGATACGCGAGCCATATCATTGTTCAAATGTTCAAGGTTGAGCGTTGAACAACACATTGACAGTCAACCAGAGCATCGCCGACCAGAACTTGATTATCATCATCAATCAGTAAGGAGCAAAGTTACATCCACCCATCCACTGACCTCCGCAACCTAGCTTCTAAGGCACTAGCCTGTGTTGAAACGAAACACCCTGATATACGTATCTTGGAATTTGACTGATTTTCCAGCCGGAAATTCGTTCCAGAAGCAGCATGGGTTTCACTGGGAAGGCAATTGTGACCTCTCTGGGCTTTTGTTTGAGGGCGGTATTTGGAGTCAAAGCAACGAACGAATTGGGCACATTGGCCAAACAGAAGCCAGGCACGACACATATTTGCTTACGCACCGTATGCCCATCCTGACCGATTGTTTCCAGTTCGAGGCAGCGCATTGTGACCGAAACGCTCAAGCGCTGAAAACAATAGCCAGGGTTGTGCTAGGCGCTGGTGATTGTTACGTACGTCGATCTCAGGGCGGGAAACATATATAATGCCCCTGGTTCAACTTTTTTTCTCCAACTCCCTCGAGTTTCAACCGTCCCTTGCAAAGATCAGCTCAGCGCCCAGTTCCTTCGCTTGAACCGCCATGTACAAGTTCACGCTCGCTACTCTTGCCCTCTTTGCCGCGTCCGCTGTTGCTCAGTTCCCTCGTATGTGTTCGACTTTTATCGAGGTCATCGTTTGAGTTGTTGACGAGTGTCTGCAGAGTGCGCTGTTCCTTGCTTGGACCCCTCTACCGCTTCGAACTGCGGTCCCACCGACAACGCCTGTCTTTGCCGAAGTGAAGCATTCGTTTCGGCAACTACCCAGTGCATCAGCACGTCATGTCCTGCAGCCGATGCTGAGACTGCCCAAGCAGCGGCTCGCCAACTTTGCGCGGCGGTTGTAAGTTTGATCCTTATATTACATCCTACCAAGGTTCCAAATCTCATTGCCTTTCAGGGTGTCACTTTGACCTCCACCCCCGCTGCGTCAACCCCTGCGTCCACCCCCGCAGAATCGACCCCCGCAGAATCGACCCCCGCGTCAACCCCTGCTTCATCGGCTACGTCCCCTGCTTCGTCGCCTACATCCCGCGCGTCTTCTCCTACCTCTGCTCCTGCCTCGACCAGATCAGCGGCGTCTACTACCACGTATGTATCTGAATATCAACGTAGCATTCTCCTGTTGATGGTCTTTATCTTTCACAGCAGCGCCCCGGCTACCCGAACCTCCAACGCCGCCCTCATCAACGGCGTTCCCGCATACGCTGGCATGGCTGCCTTTGGCCTCGCCGCTCTGGCCCTCTAAATATTGTCGCACCACGTTATCTTTCGGATTCTTGCAGCCACTTAGGCACCTGTTTTTCGCGTATACCCCCTCATTAGGATATTCTCTCCTGCCGGGAGTCCCTTCAATTGCTTAATGTGACGGGATCACGAAAAGTAATTATAGCACGCCAGTGTACCTCATATTTATGCGATGAATGTATGGGATTTGGATGTCTAATTGTCTTTCGTATCGCTCCTGGCTTGCGTTGTGCCTTGCTACATTTCACCGTTTGCGGTTGGTTTGAATTTGATAATGCTTGCCATCAGCAAGTGTAGGATCATGGGTAGGGAGGCGTAGGGCGGTCCAGGTGGTTTAGGCAGTTATTTTTGGCGTTTCAGAACCTATTGAACGCCACGAGGTCCCCTTGCAACTGCACAAATGCCCACATGGCCTGACATTCCGACGGAGAATCACCAGACATTCACCGCAACAGGCTCGAAAGAATTCGAGCACCCGGTACCTTAATCGCGAGAGCAGCCGGTGAAAGTCATCATCGGTCAACGTTTCAACCCTTACCGAATCTGCTTAGTTAGAATTTTATCGGCAAGCGAAGTCAACAGTCAACAATGTCTGAGCTAGACTGTCCTTGCGAGGTGAGACAGCCCGCTCAAGCCTCGGAAATTTCAATGATAAATGTCCACAGATTCACAGATACAAACTGACGCTTCACCTTCAACGTTGACGACAATGTCTGAAATGACCGTTCAACAAGCCCTATGCATCTTATATTCGCAATCCACACTGGCAAATCCTGCTGAATTTTTGGACCGAAAGGAGTGGAACCTCCCTTCCCGTGAACGCGACGATTCGGAGCATGTCAAGAACCATGCCCGCTTTCTCAACGCCGTCGTATCACTTCTTCGTACTGAACCTGGACAAGTCTTAGCCCTGTCCATGGAGCTCACCGGAACTCAAATACTAATCGACGTTGCAGGCAACAAATCCAGTGATGTCGAGGCTACTCTGACCCAGACTGTCAAACAGGTTTGGACCTTGATGAAAGGAGTAGCGGCAGCCTTGAACATGGATGAGGGCATGGAAACCTTGGACCAACTCGTGACCTATCTTCTCAAGAAACATTGGAAGATCATGCAAAAACGCTTCCGAAAGCGCGAATCCATGTGCCGTCAATTCTTCGAGTATATCGACTCCAATACCACTCAGCCGTCCGCCCCGGTTCAACAGTACCTAGTACTTGCGAGACTTATCTACAAGGAGATGGCAAAACGCCTTAAAGGAAATGACTCGCCATCCGACAAAGATGTTTCGATGTTGTGGGGCAAAGCCCACAAGTTGCGAAGAAGGTATCGTGATACGAAGAGCAACGATGTGACCTTAGATGCCAGTCTCGAACGACTGCAATCGGAGGTCGAGAAGAATGCAGATGACGCAGCAGTTGAAGGTAGGTTTCGATCTCTTCCTGACACCTGTAAACCAGTCAAGATTGACCTTAGCACCACGGACAGAGGGCCGGGCGCGGGGAAAGCGTTTTACGCTTGTACGCTATATCGAAAAGCTCATCAGTCCTTTCGACCATGTGCTCAACGTCTACAAAGCTGCGACAAAGGCGCCGATTGCTGATATCCTCCGCTCGGAGGTACCTGTTGACGTCCGCGTCCACTTCCACAACGCTCCAGAACAAAAGCTTACCGTCTCGAAGCCGGTTCTCCGACGGTTCCTGGAAGATGTCGCGCTGTCTCACGGGGGAGGTGAGCAAGACAACAACGTCACTGAAGTTGTCAAAGACATCACCAACGCTGCTTCCGACGCCGTGTCCACCGTGCAAGCGTCCCATTGCGAATGCTTCCTTCTTCACCATCTCGTTAACGATCGCGATTCTAGGCAGCCTCTCCCATACATCGCCGTCTCGAAGCTTTCCTGCCTCCAATGTGCTTTGTACTTTGAGGGCTATGAGAAGTTCCGCACAATGAAGTCTCCATCTTTGCCCCCATTTGCCATCCGTGGTTGTCACCATGATGTCATCGTGTGCCTTCTCCCCAGTCAAGAAATTCCATCATCCGCTCTGGATCCCATGGATAGTTTCATCGGAGACTATATCATTGAGAGGGTCAAGGGTTGGCTTAAGATAATTATCAGAGACCAAATCGACAGCAGGAACCGTCGGGATTCCCAGAGTACTGCTGCGTCAGCTCCCTCAAGTGATGACGACGATGAGGCCATGACTCTACTTTGTGCGTTACCTCCACTTCTTCAAATTCTCCAGAGTTGCCAATCGCTTTCCACATGACAGTAAATGAGATATCCGAGTCCGAGTCCGGCAGTCCTCCAAGTAGTGCCCAACATACCCTCTAGTCTCAACTTTTACCGGACCGGGTGAACGCCCTCTTCTTATTGGCAAACGAGGTCGACAATAGACGGTTCTTGTGATGTGAGGCAGCCCAACGTCTTTTGACCCCTCGGTAGTAAAATTGTACATGTAGTTTGTCAGCCATGTCCTGTCGACCATTCTCTATCGGCCAGGCCCAACAAGCGGCGTCGCTTGGAGGACGACTTGATGTCAGCCACGTTCACAATCCGTTTGTGGCTCTATGCATACTGTAGTCATCATGCGTTTTTCAAAGTGCGAGCTAGGTAAAATTTTAATCGCCAAGGGTCACCGGTCATCTCCGGTATGTATATCACTCATCCATCCCACACGCTTACTAGCTCCCCCTGTTAACAACTCAATTAGTTCTGATATAAATTCCGTGTGTAGAAGTACAGTATCGCCATCTTCGTATTCATACAAACACCGCCGACCATGAACCTCCGAAGCATCTCACCACCCACGCGCATCGTGAGATTGCTACAGCGCGTTTATGGGAGAGCAAGCCATTTATCCAGTAACTTTTGGAAATTTGGCGTACCCAGACCAGTGACGGGATCCCACCCGGCTGTCGCATTGAAGCCGGCAGACCCACAGCCTTGATTGCTTCCGGATACGATATCGTTAAACGCGTCCGCAAAGTCGGGGGAGTAGATCTACGGATAGAAAGTGCTAGATCAGATGCTGGGTTCCTTTCCTTTATTCCCACTTCCGGCTGGGAGTAAAGGGAATAGGAAGACGGAGAACTCACAGTAGGGTTGATGAAGCCAATAGGTTTCTTCCCATTAGCAAGACGAGCATCGTTGATCATCGTGAGGATAGCTCCCACGACAGGCGTCGAGGCTGAGGTTCCGTAGACCAAGATGAATTGGCCGTTCACCTAGAAACACGGTTATCACCAGTCTAGATCGAGCTAGATCTTCCCAGCGAATACGTACAGCAGCGACAAAGTTTGCGCTTTGAAATAGGATGGTTACTTTTGGTACACACGATCCCTATTCATGGAATCACAACTCACCCGTTCGCAGAAATATCAGGGAACGCGCGTGCCTAGATGGGAAAACCTCTGGTGTAAGTTCCCGTCTCTCAGTCAAATACACAGCGAACAACTTACAACACCTGTGGAATTCCAGATGTTGCTCGCGAAGCTGGGTGGAGAGTTCGCGAGATAGCTGGTGACTTGATCCTTTTGGTAATCGGGCAAAGCGAAGTAGTTGCTACATTTATAACCATGATGAACTCAAGTACTTCAAGACCTGAAAGAAAGTGCAACATGCCTAAATCCACCACCACTTTGGATGACTTGGTTGATAGCGGCTTCGGGATCGGTGACGGGAGCGTTCTTGTTAATCTGAGTAGCACCAACGACGGTGACGAACGGGCAACTTGCAGGGAACCCAGGATTGAAAACGGGTCCGTATTGGTCTGGGAAACCTGTAATCTGATTTAACGGTAATCCAATCCGCAGGGTGATTCAACTACTAACCGTATTCAGACATACAGACACCTTGGTTTCCGCCGACACCACTGTCTCCGGAAGAGAAAATCATGGTGATACCCATGAGACCAAGCTTGGCGTACTCGGCGCACTGACGAGAGGCGTAAGTAGATGAGAGATCCGCTTCGTTATATCCGTAGGAAGTGGAGATGACGTTCGCAGGCTTCACGGTACCACATTCCGCTGGACCTACGAAGAAAATCACGCGGTAAGTTGCTACGCTTAAGGAGCTAGTTGCGCGTGAAGTACCTTTCCATCCTCCGGTGCCAGTGCTGGGGTAATGAGGATCTTGATAAGTATCGTCACCGCCTTCGAATGTACAGTAGGACCCGTCAATGGCGTCAAGGAAGTTATTGAAGGAGGCGCCTAGATCAAGAGATGTGAGCTACGATAGTTGATGATGACAGACCTCTCAGCTTACCTTGTACCATATCACCGACCTGGTAAAGAGTAATATTTTGTTTCACAGTGGCCAAGTTCATGGCATATTCCAGATCGAGATCTGATTCACCGTTGTACGCGAAATTTTGTACCTGAGTCTGCAAAACACCTTTTGAACGGCATCAGCATCGGGAGATATGAAAGAAGCTGGAAATTACCTCCAACGATAGAAACGAAGTTGGGTGATTTTCCCATAATCTCTTTCGAGTAATTGAAATGGAACATATTCAAGTCGGATTGGAGGAATGCTTGTGGTGTGTATTCGACTGTTAGCAGGTCGGTCAGTCACAGGCAAAATATGAACGACAAGCATCACTTACCAACACCGAAGCTGTTCTTGTCAGTAGCCTGAGGCGTATAGTGGAAGTTGTACAATGTTCGGAGGCAGTCCGGCGTCAAGATCAGCCAGCAGTAGTCGGCTGCCGCAGCCTTCGCATCGGCGTTGTGGAACTCAAGTTCCTTAGGGATAGAGGGGACACCACCAGTGGTTTTAGGGCCATTGCCAAAGCCTGGTTGACCGATACCAAGGGGAGTGGTGGCACCGCGCTTATGGACATGTGCGTCGAAGTGGACGGATGGTAGGACAAGGTCAACATGAGGTGCAACGTGTGCAGGAAGATGGTACTCTTCGCAACCTAAGATAACACATAGTTAACCTTTTGCTTCATTAAATATAGATGATGATAACAGGGCCTTACCGATATGCTCCTTGCCGCTTTCATGCGCGTATACGTTGTATTCTGTCTTGAGAAGCTCTTCGGCTTCAGCCACAGATACATCGACGTTTATCCAGCCACGGGTCGGAGAAACCTTCACTCGTTCGGAGGGGATGCCGCTTCCAATGAGCCAGTTGCGAACGGTACTGATGGTTTCATGGCTAGGGGCGAAAGTCTCTGCTATCTTACCAGCAGACCAGTGGCTGCCATACTGGGGTGATTTTGGGTGGGAGACCTCATTGAGAAATTCCTCGAGCTTGTCTATGTTCGATTGGGAGAGGGCGAACTTGAGCGGGATGGTGGATGATGCATCGTATCGGCGAGCGAGTTGCCAGCCTGAGGGCAGGACGTTACGCCTCTCATGGACGACAGTGGGGTGCAAGGTAGTTTTTGGTAAAACAACAGCGTGCACTGCCGCAAGGAAGAGCGAGGCAAGCAGTAGCACCTGCATGGTAGAAGTGGGGTGGCCTTCTTACACGAACTCCTTCAAAATGAGCACCTTTTATGAATGGCGACAAGGCGCACATAACCAAGTCATAAGTTCACAAAAGAATTCTTAACGAACGAAATGACAGCGTAAGTAAACTCCGAAGTAATTGCTTCAGCGAGTACGCACCGACGCGTTTACGTGAAACGGGAGAGAGTCTAAGTTTATCACCCTTGCATTTTACCGCAATGGCATGCGCACCTGACGTGCATCCTTGCTTTGCTAGCGGGCGTAGGGTGTATCTACGGCGGTGCCGAGACAAGACTAGATAGTGTGAACTGTTGTCATGTCATGCATGGGCTAATCAACACAGCCGTAAGTGTCGAATGGCAGCGGGCCACAATCATCTTCGAAAAAGGACGAAGGGATAAAAAAGGAGCGCGTACATATGCATCGCATGCTCCGGAGGATGTCGAAGAAGCCGCTTCATGAGAATCGGATACCATGCTGGGAAGGGTGGAGAAACAACGGCGAAAGAGACTACATTGCGGAGAAGAGACTGATCCGGCAGGTTCAGACTTCTATCGGAGTGAGGTCAAAGTATCGTCCAAGTTGCACAAGACGTGATACGGACGTATATAGCGGAGAATCCCAAGTGCTCGGACGATCGCGAGTTTGGAGTAAACCACAAGGACTAGATTGGATTAGCGGACCGTGCATTCGTTTCTATTTCCGTACAGCGAAGTAGTTATGCTTGGTATCTCGGTGATTTGCATGATCGTCACGCAAGGTCGTAGTGTATGACATATGGTATTGCCATTACATAGGTACAATCGGGGCGCTGCCCTTCTCCAAAGCAGTGCGTAAACTGTGTTCTGGTGAGCTACGTGCTACCAATGGGTGTTTATCGAAGACATACCTATAGTCGTCACCGTTCTGCGTTATGTATCGGACCCAAGGAAGGGCTTGATATCCACTCTTCTCAACGATTTTGAGATATCGTACTTGAATTCCTGAGACTGTAAAGTATGGGATCTCGAACTTGACTGTTATGGGTGCTCGCTTTTCAACATCCGTTTCTGTCAATGAATGACAGGACATTAACGGCGAGAACATGGATAGATGCTGATAGGACGCACCGCTCTTAACACTTGGCAAACCAAAGTGCGCGCGCATGAGGAATTCCCTGCCACCTCCTAGCTGCTTTATCTTCCATACAAAGGCCGACTTATCAGGAGCATACTGCACACCACCAGTTGACGCCTCAAGAAGACCTCAGTCGGGGTGCTCGGGCCGCGACAGGAAAGAGTAGCAAACACTCACTCTGAACTTGGGACTATCCGCATCGTCCGGAACGGGTACGTAAATCTCAACGTTATTCGCAGTACTTCGCCTCTTGAACTGAGCCTTGCACTTGACCATGTACTCCACGCGGCTCCCCTTGTGGTACTCCACGGCAGCCTCTACCCAGATTAAGGGCTTTACTGGGGTGGATAGCCGATACGACATGAGTTCGAACTCCCCATCAGGTGGGATGAAAGATATCGTTCTGTCGTTTTCGAATCGAGAAAGTCGCACACATTGATGGAACTTGACGTCTTCCATTTCGATAGCCTTCCCCCGTGCAGCTGTAGATATTGAGCAAGAGGTGTAGCATTGTGTGAAGACATCAACTCACTTCGTCCCGTGCTTTCAAACATCACTTTATCATTGAGGCCCAACCGCAGCTCGGGCATGCCAGACAGGTAACACTTCATCTTGACTGCTCCGAGAATTTCAGAACGCACAACGTTGCCGGTCGAGTTGACCTAGTAGAGGGTGTCAATGGTGATTGCCGTTAACATAGAAAGATTTGGCGCACGAGCAGATTGACACTCTCGATAACGTCCAAGAATACTTCATTCTTACGATACCGAATCCCCTCTGTCCGCCATGAAACCGCGTTGGTGACTGCCATCGGTGGTCGAACTTGGATCTCCAGTTTATGAGATTCCTGGGTGATATACCTACAAGGCGTAATGTTAGCATCCTTCTAAACATCGAGAAGCGACATCTAACTCACTCCTGGAGTATTTTGCTCTCAGTCGTTTGTGGATACCCAAAGTCCATCATCTCATCCATGAGCTCGTAAATGATAACAAAGTTATCACGTATACTCTCTTCTTCCAGCTCCTTGAAGTACTCAATCAACACGCTGCTGAGTCGATGAAGGAATAGAATGATTTCGGCCGCGTTCGAATTGCGCTTCGACATCGCCAAGACTGCACGAAATGGTGAGAAAGGAGACGTAGCTTGTTTCGCGAAACGTACGGTATAGATTAGAATGGCGGATGTGCATATAATTTATGCCCTGGCTCGAGAAACATGGCGTTACTTGTTGGCCTTCCTCCTCGATGTCAAGGACCAGAGGGAGAAAGCGTTCAACATATGAGGCTGGGACGTCGTCGCGATATGATCTCTGGATCAGAGGTTTTCCTTTGAGGTCCAGGATGGCGATTAGGCTGGCCATGGCTCATGAGTGTGGGTTGCGAAGTATTGCTGACATTAGCGCCCAGCTTGATGATCGAGTACTATGGCAAGCCCAGACGTGAAATGTTCCATTGTGAGTTATTGATAATGATGAAATCTACGGGGAAGTGAAATTACTACGACACCCATCTTAATATTCAATAGAGCCGCGGGGAGCTACCGCCCAAACCATGAAAACCAGCCAGAGCGTCTCGGCGTCACGTCGCCCTCAGTGTCATCCTTCGACGCCAAAAGCAAAGGCGTCTCTTCTGTCGCGTGAGGTCGTTCGTTCAGCCTTTCCTCGTCGATACTTCCTACTGAATCACTTCGACTCCTCAAATCCGTCTCCACCGCTGACTCCAACGCGGCCGCCAACGCTAGGCTCACAGCAGCAGGGTCATCACCTTCCCCTGTAACCAGTCCAGGTACTTCTTCTACATCCACCCCATGTCCAGAAGAGGTTGCGCCATAGTCACCGACCGATGAGCTTGAGTCTGAAGCGTACAGAGGGTGACCGAAGTCGTCTACACCAAGCCTCTGTTGACGGAATTTCCAACAGATGCACATGACGAGAAGAGTTCCCTGCATAATGCCCGCTACGGCAAAGGTTATCCAACCTAACAAGACGTCAGCTCGATGTCAATACGAGGGGGAGGGAGGGTATTCACTTGTCCAGTTAGTGCCTGGTCTGAAGGAGCATCAGCAGAGATAGCCTGGAAGTAGCGAGAAAAGCACCTTAATGCTATCGAAGTAACCATTAGTATGGCACCCGGTGTCTGTATACACATCATCGGTATACTTAGCGCACCCACGACCTTATGACGATATGTATGCGCAATCTGCGGCGCATACTGGATCCCGGCAAGCAGAGCAGAAGTAACGCCGAGGAATGTGGCCCAGGAGAGGAGGTGACTAGGGAGAGGCTCTGAAGATGAGACTGGTGGGTCAGAGGTGGCGAGAAGGAAGAATGTTATCACAAATATAACCAGGCTAGACAGGGCAGCATGTTAGGAAAGCCAATACAAAGGTACAATTGGAAACAGATGAGGACGCACAAATGGGCAGCTACAATCCACGAAAGGACTATCGATAACTTCCATTCTTCCCTCTTTATCGGCTCCTTCAGTATCTCCACTGAAGATAGGGACGAACGTGTGTCGTGACCATCCTCGTGTTCGCTGACCTGTAGATACTTGAGATGTGGAGGGTAATATATCAGGTATAACACTAGACTACGTAGAAGAGTTAGCGCGTTGAGGTCGCGGAGGAATGTTCCAAAGAACGCACATCATCGAGAAGAGAAACCATTGCAGTCCGACCTGAACAACTCCAAGCGTCATCTCTGCGCAACTTCCAAGGCTCTACGGAGTACGATGATTATCAGCCTTCAGAGAAGTAGAACTGGAAATATCCACGCACCAAGACGCGACAGCATTTCACGATCCCCCATTGCATGGTCACCCTGGAATCGTGATACCCACAAGTAAGCATACGGTCGGAGCATTCTACTGCGCTGAATTGACGTACATGTTCAGAAATCCTGAAGCACAAGACGTGCTCCCCAAAAACAGAAACCATGGAGATATCCCTTCGGATGATCGTTGGTGTATTATGCGGAAATGCTACCAGATTCAAGAGACACAGAGCAAGCGACGACGTCAGCGCTTAGCTAGCAGATTCAAAGGGGGTACGCAGACGACGCGAACCTGGGGTGCATATGATATTATCAAGCCAAAGCAAAGGCCCGTCGTGAGTGTCGCCGTGAACCAGTCATGATGCTATGATGGTGCAATTAGGGTCGGAATGAAGGAGTGCGATAGACATTAACGGAGAGGGCGCACGGGAATACATGTATCTGTCATAGCTTGTGCATGTAACAAGGGATGCGTGAGTTCCGGCGAGAAGGAAGACTTTGAAGTGGATGAAGTTCAGAATCTGAACAGGCGAGAGGCTCAAGGACAAGACCTCAAGACACCGAACGCGTGAGATATTTACCACGTGACCAAATAATAGGGGTAGCAGGGGCGACTTTGACAGGGGTCAGTAACATCAAGAACGATCCGTAGCCGTCTCAGATATTACAAGCATCCCTGTCCTACACGGTGGGTCGCACTTGCGAAGAAAGATTGGTTGGGGCAGATCACTAGTTACTGGTCACCAACTGATCACTTGTCAATTGTCGCAGCGGTGAACGCCATGCTCGCTGTCGCCAAGTAAATGTGTTTCTTTTTCATTGAGGAGATTTATATCCAACGAAGTTTTCATTAGAATGGAGCGCTGGTACAAGTGAGCTATGATGCAAGAAAGGCAACCGGGTCCGACGGTGAGCTCTATCGCAGCATTGACCTTTGGCCCAGTTGGGTCTTGTCGCGGAAGTGCTACTTCTTAGTAAGCGATTTGAAGCTGCAGGAGGATGTTCATGTAGCTTCAAGAAGACAGAACGAAACTCACGTTGTGCTGAGAAGCTTTAAGCCCTTCTCCACGAATATGAGCTGACCAGTCTTGGTTGTAGGACATTGGATTGGCTTTCCGCTGGTGACCAAGGGCTTCTGGGCGACTACGGAGGTCTTATCCACGGCCTTCCCAGCAGAATAGTCCTTCTACAAAACATGGGACTGTAGAGTGTGTCTTAAGATGCCCTCTGCAATATCGAAGATCACTGAAGCAACATCGCCGCATATATAGAGCAGCATATTATGGGCGAGGTGGAGGATCGAGTCAAGGGAGCATGAGGCGACCATCCCAGGATCGGTAGAGTGCAAGGCTTGCCAGATCTTTGCCAGTTCGCTGATGGTCTCTACTAGAATGAGCGGCGAAGGTACCTCCTTGAACCAGATGTAATATTCATGCTGAGGCATGAATGCGGGGGACTCGAGGCGGATAGAGATGGCAGATGGTCGCGTTTCAAGAACGCGGGTAATGTCCCTAGATTTTAGCCGAAGGTATTGGCGATCAATTTCATACGTAGTTGAGGAGTGGAGCTGATAAGAAACAAAACGATAAGAGCACTATCATCAAACAGCGAGATAGCAACGAACCATGTCGAGAGCGACAAGATCGGGATCCCCTGCGCCTAGACTTTGCCACAAGATGCTGTCAAACTGCCAAAGTCGCCATCGGTCACTTGCTGGACGAGAAAGAGCATCGTACTCTAGTCGAGCGATGGCTACTTCATTGCGCGTGGAAGCAATGGCTACCTCGCTGCGCGCGGATGTGAAAAGCTACGGAAGGGAAATTCATAATCGTCATTGTAATCGTCACTAGAGGAACGGAATACATAGATCTTACGTTGTTGCGAATTAAGGAATAATAGATATTTTCGCGTAGTCTGGAAAGATCGGCCTCGAGACCATCAGCATCCTTCCAAGCTTTCCAGAGGCGCACGGGCTGCCGCAGCATCCCCTTGCCCTCGCTTCTCAGGCAATGCTGACATCGTTCGTACACCTGCGACAGGTCACTGGATTGCATCAGAATAACACAGCCGAATAGAGCGACGAACTTCCTGAGCCTATCAAACGACTCCTTCAATCTCTCCAATGCAACATCTTGGAGTAAGGGCCCGTTAACTTCGTAAAAGTCCCTCAAATCGACCAAAAAGGCAAGGACATCTTCGGCTAGCTGACGCATGCGCCGTTTGTTGCGACTGATCTAAGACGGAAAACAGAACCACAGGAGAGAGCAACTGTTTGCAACTATTTATAGCGTACCGTAACATCAGCTGAAGTTGCTCGGATGGAATATGGTGGTCTATTCTACAACAGTATTTCTACAATGGCGTTCAACTCGCGCCGTCGAGGACCCCTTGTCGACGCCCTTGTACCAAGAAGAAATAGACGTCTGTCGATGATGAAAAACTCCTCTGGAATGAAATCGCCCTTTTCAAGGGCATCATCAGGCAAATCCAGAGACCTGAAATGTGGTTCGGGTGGGAGCTTGTATTCCCATAACTGAAAGTCAGAATCATACCCCTCATCGTCAGCTTCCTCAGAGGTCGTCTGCCAGGTCACAATGTAGATATACTCTGAGAGATGATCGGATGAAGTTGGCGGGCTCCCCCGTGCAGCAGCACTGTAATGGGAGATCTCCATTGGGAATGTACCTTGCAGCGATGACTGAAGGGAGAATGTTCTCTCCCTTGTATCAAAGAAGACAATCTGGTCCCCCGTGATATCAATCTGTATGGAGGATGAAGCTCATCAACACAGAGACATGCAGGTAGAGGGCATGACTCACATCGTGCAAGTGGTCTTTCAGTATTAGTCCTGGAAACAAGGCGATGGTGGTCGCGTGATATATAGGTACGATATCCATCCTTCGGCCAAGCGATGGGATGCCCGGACCATAGGGCTCATCCTTGACCAGCCACACCCAGCAGTCTTGCTCTGGTAAATATCGCGCGACGCAAAAGGAGTCCAGGACTCCATCGTCCAAGTGCGGGATGGGCTTACCGCCAAACAGATACATGTGACCACCCAGAATGATTATCTCACAGCTCATGCGAGGTCGAATGGGTCCGTTGAGAGGTACTACGTATCGGTAACGAGAGGTCTCCAGATCAATAGCGATGATTTGAGTTTCACTAACTAGGGGTGGGCCGCCATTGGATTCAGCGTCATCTTCCTCCTTGATAATTCGACCACCGACGATAAAAAGGGATCTACGGCCATTTATACTGGCATATGTCATACTCGTTCCCTTCAGAATCGGAAGCATGGGAGGGCCCTCAGAGGCCGGAACGATGTCTTTCTGGAGCGATATGTGAGCCCGGCCAATGAAAGGAGTAGAAGCGGACATACCGTCAAATTTTTCCACTCCAATCCATCTAAGGCGAGGCACCAAAGATCCCCACCAGGTTCAACTGTCTCCGTCAATTTGTAACCGCCGTAGAAATATATTGATGAAGTCTGTTCGTCAACCGCTGTTGCTAAACTTGAGGCACCCCACGGCATAGTAGATGAACCTTGGGCCTCCAGCGGTATCACAGGACCAAGCTGGAGATGGAATAGTCGACGTTGCGAGGAAGGCCCAGGTCGCGGCGGAGTGGTGTTAGTAAGACGAGAGCCATGGCGATCGCGACGAAGGGGACTTGGACGCGGAGAGTTCGGGAGGGCGGAGCTTCTTCGGATCCCCCGTACGCGGAGAGCAGTACGAGGTTCGGAGCGGGTCATCCTAAGCGGTATACTAGATTGAGTGTTCTGTCGGCGAAACGGTGATCGCGTCAGACTCAATGTTGCATCACGTGAGGGCGGACACCTGCGGCCCTTGCAAAACTTTAGCTTCGACTACGGGAAGCTCCATTTCCAACGCATTGTACAGCTGCTCACGCCTCTACCCCGACGTGCATCGTACAGCACGAATGTTTGGATCCACCTGCTTCCGCTCGCTCTCTTTTCCCAGACTTCCTCTTCTTCATCAAGCCGGGGCTGGGCTAGGACCTAGAACTTCATCTAGAACCCTTCATAGTCGAGCACTTGCGAGCCAGGCGCCAACTGCTTCAACACTACCTTCAGTATGCGCTCGACAGATGCGACGGAGCCGTTTCTCATCAACTGTACAACGCCGGAGTAATTCAATGCGGGAGTTGAGTATGCGGAGGGGGTTTCATTCATCTGGTGGTACGCGGATGTTCGCCCATGGTGTCGGACTCGACAATGTCTCATCTCTCGTGCAGCTAGATGGCATGAACATCTAACGCGACCGGAACCTGGAACTGGGTACGCATCCACCTGTTTCTCCTTGAATTCTTCCGTGTCTCATTGGTTGTGCCCTCAGGATAAAAGTTACATTCAAAGATTCCAAAGGGGGTGTTATTAAAACCGTTGAAGCGAACGAGGGGGACGATATACTCTCGCTTGCACACGAACATGACGTCGACCTCGAAGGTTCGTCCTCAGCTCAGCTCAATTCAGTAAATCTAACCTCTACAACCGTAACATAGGTGCATGTGAGCGGTCCTGCGCCTGCTCAACATGTCACGTAATCCTACCTCAAGAGTATTACGACCTCCTCCCAGAACCCGAAGACGACGAAAACGATATGCTTGATATGGCTTTTGGACTTACAGAGACCAGTCGGCTTGGGTGTCAAGTCATACTCACTAAGGAGCTGGATGGTATCACTGCGACGTTGCCTAGTGCGACAAGGAATATGTTTGTGGATGGTGAGTTCCCCCTCATTGCCTTGATGTTGCCGTGATCTAGAAGTTACTTCGTAGGGAAGAAACCGACGAAGCATTAGCCACTACACCGGGGCGTTCCCGACACCATACCCTCAACTACCACAACTCATCTAACTTGTATTCACTACGCATTTGTCAATAGAAGTACCTTAGCACTGCATCCTTAGTCTGGGGAAATGCCAGGGACAACTCTCCAACCAAAGCAGCGGACGAGTCTACGCATGTGTACGTAGGCAGATGATCTAGAGGGGTGCCCTAGCGCCAATGGATACAATTCAGCGGTGATTATGAGCGGTGTGTACCGGTGAGCATCCACTCCAATACGACGCCGACATCCTGTGTTCGACCCTCGTAGGCTGAACATACGCCCCCGCCTTTGCAATCAGCGAAGCGGGCGTTTGGTAATGCCAATCCGAGGTACACCCTAAGTGCGCAGCGCGTACTATGTCCGACGGATAGTCGATTACTGGAAGGAATGCAGACATCATATGAGCCGAGGATTGAACCCAGAAACTTCAGACTTGCCATGAACTTGGGCCAAGAAATACATGCCAAAGCATCAAGGCTCCGGATCCCAAGGACTGCAAACCTCCGACTCTTCCATGGATGATGGCCCATTTATTACCGTTGTCAGTTCAACCCCACCGGAATGTAGAGACAAGTCATCATCGTGGGGCGTTTTCTGCCCGTGAAGCTCTGAAAGGTTCATAATCATACGACACCCCTAGGAGGGATGGACACCATGAGACGAATCAAGCTTTGAGTAAGTTGAAAATTCACTGACACTGACGGAGAGGACACATAGGAGAGTCCTAACATTGTATGTCAGTTGAACTGGGACCGATGTATTCAGGGAAGATATGACATACGGGAGCAAGATGCGCGTAATTGCTGCACCAATCGCCACAATAGCCACTGCAAGTGCTAGCGGGAAAGAACCAACAAAAGAAATAAGAAAATTCGGTCATATGTCCAAGCGATGAGGAAGGAGACTTGCCAGTGAGAACTACGAAGGCGAATACGGAGTCACGACTCGTGGTTGCGATAAGTGAAGAAGTTCGCCAACTATCTCGCACAACTTTGGGAGCCAAAACTAATAAGAGAACGACAGCCTGTGTGGCCAGCCAAGTAAACCTGGCAATGTATCACCATAGCAAACACAATTAAAGGGAAAACAACTCACCCGAACCAACGCAACTGGCGGGGTATTGTGATGACATGACATGCGCCATCGTATTCCAAGTGAAATACGATAGAGATAAACGCGTAGGTCGTCATGATGAGAGCGAGCGTTCGAAAAATACGCAGAGCAAGAAGCAGATTATGATGTTCGGAGTAGAATGCTTGCACTAAATTGCTGTGGTTGAGCGCAAGGATAGGGACGGGGGAGAACCCCTGAAAGCAGCCGAACCTTTCATCGACTGAATGGATTCCACCACCATGATGAGTGCCAATATCACGGAGGACTGTAAAGACGCCCAAATTATGCATTGGCGGCGCGAGAGCGGGTGTCCTTCGTCAAGCCTATCAAAGGCTATCAGGTTAACACTGAAACGGTGACCTCCGAGTCAGCTCAGCGCCCGGAAGTTGGAGAAGCAACCAACGCCAGGCAGAAAGGAGGTGCGTATCTGCAGAACAGGAACTTGCACTTTGTGGAGGACAATCGCTGGCTTAAATGGAAACGTTCAGCCTAGGACAACTTCAGTGGCAGACACTCCTATCCTTACCTCCAAACCAAACGAGCTTCACTGTGCACCGTACTGAAATATTCGCAAACTAGAAGCGTTAACGCTGAAGCTACACAAAAAAGGGCGTGAGGTAGACACCCACAGCACTGGCAGATTGTAGATTGGACTTACTGCAGCTGTGTTTCCGAATGATCATGAGCCAATCGTGGTCGGAGATAAACATGGCAGCGGGTCCGAAGGCACAACTTGCTTGTCGTCAACGGGTTTCCCTCTTATAAATGTCGTAGCCCGGAGAGACCAGAATGGTTGTGGATCCAAACATTTGTTGGCTTCTGTCCGCCACATGATTCAATTACGGAAGTGATCATCTTCTAGCGATCGACCCTGGTCGTGGAAACTTCAAAAATATGCGACGCCCATAAAGCACTCGGGACCGAAATGGCCATCATCAGACGCTTGGAAACCAACCAATCATATAGGTAAGAGGGATCAGGATCGACGGCCCCGCAGCTGGGCGGTTCATTGTCTACAACCATAATTATACAACCCCGGGGCCTTCAGAAAATTCGCATCGGCGGAATTGAGCCAGTCCATAAGGGCGGTAACCACCAGAATGAACCTGGTCGCGATCCCTTCACAGATTCCGAGGACCGGTGATCGGTTGCGTAAGGTCCTGTTTCACTAAGGAGTTCCTTCAGTTATCCCATCCTCTTCTACGGCACGCCGTCTATGAAGGTCGTCAATGTGCACGAATCACTGTACATGGAGTCGTCGTTGGCTTTAGCGACTCGAAGCTCGGACAGGGTGTTTACTACCATGCGACATCCCTAGATTTGGATTGAGATTGTCCACACAGTTGAACTGAACTGGGATGACTTACGCAAATGGATAATCCAGCAAGGAAATATCTAGCTCAGAAGTAGGCTCAAGAGCTCGAGAAAAAAGCCAGAGAGGAACTCACGATGGTAGGATGTGCGCAGACTCAGCCGCATGCGCGATGAGCACGGCGGAAATAGCTGACAGGAAAACTCAGAACAGGGCAGACTAAATTCCTTTGATGGACGGCGGACCGGTGATGACAGCAAATACAAGTATTGAATCTCTGCTTGTGGTTGCGATCAGTGACGAATGCCGCCAGCTGTCTCGGACGACTTTCGATGATAGCATCAACGGAAGAATGACGGCCTGAGTAGCCAAAGTGGTGTATCTGCTTAGTATGAAACCATGGGATTAACGAGGGGGCGCCCTTGAAGGAAGCCGACGCACGCGAACCAGCCCGCCTGACGAGGCATTTCCACGACATTGCAAGCTCCATCATACCTCAGGAAGGCGACGACAGATATGGCTGAATATGTGGTCAGAACAAAGGTGACTACCCGCAAAATTTGAAGGCAGAATAGGGCCTTCCGGTAGTCAGAATAGAATGCTCGAACTGGGCGTATGCTGATATTAGGTGGATAGGGTTGTTACAGGGACAACGAACCTCTGATGAGCTGTATCGATTCCACCATGAAAACGAGCGTTTGAATCGTTGCGGTTGCAAATGAGGACCAAATTATGCATTGTTTACGAGACAGAGGCCGTTCAATCTCAAGTTGGAGAAAGAGCACCATGTTGATTCTGAGGACTCATGAGAGCAAGCATACAAGGAAAGCGATTCGGACGTACAGCTGCAAGGCGGCAGGCGCATACCTACAGAATAAGAACATCCATTTCGCCGAAGATAGAGGCCAACTATTTTCGGTTCACAAACTTTGAGTGACTGGACAAATAACCATGCAAAGTATCATACCTCCAAACAAGAGTGATTTCATCATCAAGCGTGCTGAAATATTCGCATGTAAGAATAGCCAGAGAAGAAGCTTGACAACCGAAGTTGACGAATCAGTTCGGAGTGTGTCCTGGCGGCCAATAGAAGTAGCTTACCGCAACTATGGGTTCTGAGCCAGGTTCGCCATGCTTGGTCGAGTAGCATAGAGGTTATGACCAGCCCAGCGTGCTGCAAGCTGGTTGAAGTGGTAAAAAGAGCTGAAATTTTCTCGAATCCACGCCCAAGATATACCTACACCGTCGTCATGTAGGTCCTACGTATTCCCAGGACACCCAGGACGAAAATCCCTTGGAGTTATACGGTTGTGTAACCCTGAACTTATGACTCGGCTGATCCCCCCGCTATTGGTCGGAATGAACTCGGATAAGGTCTTCGGAATCAGTCAGAAGACAACATGACTTACTCGGTAACAGGGTTTAATCAAGCATTGCCAAAGCTGCGGGTGACGCCACTAGGCGGTCCAGTAGGTAGGAGCCTGCGACGTTTGTGTCGAACATGGGTGGAGCAGTCGGCGCCTGCAAAGCCCGTTACTCAGTACTCTGTAAGGCACACTACTCTAACGGGAGCGGAGGCGCCGCGCCGACGACCAGGGCGGCGAGGGATTAAGAATTTCACGTCATTACGCCCTTTGGGAAGCGCACAGTAATAAGTACGTGCATGTAGAGATTTTGATGTCTTCTGCGAGTTCTGATATGATGTTGGCTAGAGGAGAGAAGAATTTTAGGCAGGCGTCTTTGAGTGCAAGTGCCAACGAACCGAGTATTAAACAAGGTGGCAAGTCGGCACACAATTTGATGGTGACGTGCTTTAGAATCTGGGTGCCGATGTCAGCCCCATAAGGACACGAAGGATGCAATGTTCACTGGGAAGTGCCAAGCCCGTGTGGAGGTCTAAGGCTCGGGTGCTATGGTTTCGGTTCCACGGGTAGCGTGGAATAGCGCGAGCTCTGCAAGAGTAGGATAGAATCGAGAAGGATTCGAGTAGGTCTTGGGCGAGAAGCCGTATCGGGACGGCTACTTTGTTTCCATGTCAGCACTAAAGGACAAAGCACAGGAAAAACGCAAAGGAATATTTCATGAGGACATGGATGGATGGAACGGATATCCGAGACCAACCTTACTATGTAACAATTCAGAGTTTATGTGACGTACAAAGGCTATCCCCACATTGTGACACTGAAGAGTGGACTGCGAGAAAGCGCTTGGATGAGAAATACCGTAAACCAGAAATGCGCGCACAAAGACTTACGGGGCCACCAACGTAAGGGGTCGCGAGCGAGCGACTGCGCTTCGAATATAATCGAAGGGACCCAAACAATTGGCTTAATTGCTTATAGCGAGTAGCTAAACGGTAGGTTCCCATGGAACCCAGGAAGTCGTTGTTAAGGCATTGTCAAGAAGCGAACGCTTGTGCTGGTCGAAACGACCCGAGAATCGTGAGGAGGAAGAACCTCGAAGATGGCAAGCATCATGCATTGACAACTTCATTAGCAACGTACCACGCGCTGCACCGAAGGGTATCTATATCCAATCTACACATAACAATACCTGGAGGGAACACACGACAATCGTGAGTACCAGTAGTGCAAAGTCACAAGCGAACACTTACAACGAGATAAACGAGTATCCAAAATCTTCTATGTGAATGCTAGTGATTCAGCAATTATGAAGCAGGATGAGCTGCAGACCCTTCGACTCCTCGACCTTCGCGCCCAGCTGCCATGATCCACGTCTTGTGATACGTCCACGATTTCGCCTCGGACTGTGCAAAGTCCCTCAGTTTCTTCATATCAAAAGGGAGTGTCGTATCAGCTTGAAGTGCTCCTACGACGTACGAGCTAAACCACAATGTAAACCACAATCATAACGAAAGGCATGTGCGATCGACGTCAACGCGTTAATTCTGGGATCGAGGAGTAAATACGTACATGACGGTCGATCGCTTTAATGGAGGTCCTTCTACGCTCAGAGTCGTGCACAAATCGTCTATAGGCATGTTTTTACCATACCAAAGACGATACGCACGCCAGTATTGAGGTCGCATACCGGGATGTCTGAGCGGCATGATGGTTTGGGCTGTCATGAGTGACGTTGATCCAGGCTCAGCGGAGGAGACGGTGCTGGCAACTTCAGTGCTGACAGTCGCGAGCTCATCGTCCTCATCTTCATCCAGTTCCTCTTCAGAAACCAGCCCGCTTATAGTAGAGTCAACATGTCTCGTATATTCCGACGGAGTCAATTTGCGCCCCTGTTCCTGCGCCACTTCTAGTAGACGGAGATATGCCATCAATGCTGAGTGAGCGTCATTCGCCGCATCTAGAAACGACAACCGCAGTCAGCAACGGCTAGGGCAAGGATCCGAAGAGTTGGTAATATAGCAAAATAACTGGATACCCACACTCTAATTGTCGCTCAGTCAGCTTAGCTTCCCAATTACTCTTTCGTTCTTTCGGCTTTTCAAGGGTCTTGCCGCAGTAACGAGCAACGACCTTGGCGAGACTTGCAATACCAGTGGAATTCTTTCGGACCTTGCCTCCTTTTGTAAGGAACAAGGCATCCGCTTCAGCGTCGGCTTGACGAGCGAGCGCACCCAACTCAACTAGGTTGTGGGCCACCACACCATAGTCACCGAAAAGCTTGACACCGTCGTCTAGAAGGCGTACAGTTTAGTAACCGGAATTGCAGATATAGATCTCCGTGGAGCAAAATGGACTCACTGAGAATATTCGCCCCCATTTTGACGATCGTCTTAGACTCGATGAGTTCCTGTGGACACACAATGTGACCCTGCATAAATGATTCTGCCATACAATTGACCGCGAACTACCTTGAGTGACTGAGGGAATCCTGGGGTAGAGATATACTGAGAGATCAGAGTGCACAGGGAGATGATTACGGACTTTGCATTTTGTGGACTTGGATAACGAGAATCATTCGCTCATCGCATACTTGCACCGTTGCAGTCCGACACGAAGTGACTTTGGCACCCGCAGCTATGGATCTAGTAAAGAGAACGCGCCATTCCATATCGAAGCCGATTGGACTACATGCACGCAAGTCAAACTCGGGAGTTAAAGGAAACTGAGCAGACCCACCCTCTAAGCATACCAACCAGGTCATTAGCCTCATCTTCGTTGGTAACATACACTCGAGCAGGGGATGGACCATATGAGCGGTATGAATAAAATTCGGGTTGAGGCTGAATATCGCTAATGGGTTCTGCATCTTTTCGCTTTCCTTTGACGTTTCTTGTGACCTTGCCATTTACAGGCTGGGCCAATTTGGGAGCCGAGGGAACTTGTAATGGTAATTGCGTCAAAGACTGGTTCGTTGACAAACTGGAGCTGACGCTCAAGGTTTGCATAGAGGATGAGAGAGCGCTAATTGACGTAGACATTACTCCCTGAGCACTGAATTGTGTCGAAAAGAAGGGATGTTGGCTGACAAAACCAAGTAGGGTCATGCCGAGAGGTACAACGATTTATAATGACGTACGTTCGGCATTGAGTACTTCGTTTCTGAGGCGAGCCTGTAGGTGAAGACCTCGTCTCCGCGCTCGGCCTCAAGGGCTTGGGTTGCTTCGTAACAAAGGGCCCAAACGCTTCAATTAGGTCGTCATCATTCGAACACGGACTTTTCGGTCGGACCATGTCGACTCTCTTTGCCAAACTCGTAGCTCTGGCTTGCAGACGAGCAGCGGGCGGATACATCCTGGAATGCAACAAAGGGATGGTGCGGAGGTTGACGTTGAAAGCCGACTTGTCACGAACGCGAGACGTCACACCGCGATCTCTGCGATCACATGATGTGACATGCGGCAATGCCCGGCCGCGTCAGGGTCGCATTTTGCCTCCGAGCCCAAAAAATCTGAATAGAATAATAAATTCCACGCTGAGTGCCTAAGGGTCAAAATTTTTGAGGTCACCCGTCGTCTGATTGCTCACACGGGGCTTCCCCAATGTAGCTGCCAAGCCGTCTTCCGTTTGGCAGAGTACGGTGCGCTGCAAGCATTGTTGCGCTCTGGGAGAAGCGACAATGTGGAGGTGTGCAGCGTAATAGCCTTCCTTGTGTGGGTCGTTGTGGGTCAACCAGGCGCGAGCGCATCATTAAGGGACGTTGCCCCGTATCCGGCTTACGACATATGCGATCGCAAATTTCAAACGGGATCAAGGGCGCGCGGAGACCCAAACACAGCCCAAGTGACAGTCCATTCAGCCGTACCCTAAGCCGAATTCGACCAGATCCATACATAAGCCGTAGGGGACCGCCAATCTCTGCCAGACGCCGCCATCTCGCCCGCCACCATTGCGTTCTCGTCGCTGCATCCCTCATCCGCCATGGTGGAGGCCTTCCACCTTGGCCTCACCATCCGGCATGGCTTCAGTTACAGCATTCGGAATCATGCATCTCGTGAGTGGTCCTTCCAGTTTACTTTGACGATGGACTCGATATGGGATTTATGGGGCCGTCGAATTAGTTGCGGCAGTGACGGTGCTCACATACGAATATCTTACCACTCTTTACCTCGAGGTTAGTCTGATCTGGAGGTAAGGTCGTTCGTTTCTTGCTGCGTGTAGCATGGACTTGACCTCTGGTCTCAAGACGACCCATCTCAGCCACCAAAGCTCTCTTCTTGGTGTGCAGGTACTTCGCTCTTTGCTTTCAAATGTACGTCTCATCCCTTCCTTGTCCTCTCCATGTCGCCATCGCTCAATCATCCTTCCTCGTTAGTGGCACACTGGCGTTTTTCTTTTCCCTTGAATACACTACCCTCACCCGTCGGCAATGTCTCATCTGGCACTCCTTGCAAGTCGTTGTGTTTCATGCTTTGCTTTTCTCCGTGGAGCAAGTACAAGCCAAACGAGGTGCGTCGTCGTCCCTAAATAATAGCTTGTTCCGCCATTCAATCACTCAATGCACAGTCGAAGCGCTCTACTCGGCTCACCACTCAACATTACGCATATTAGCTTTGTTTCGGTATGTCACCACGGGGTTAATGATATACTCCACTGGATCGACTCTGCACGAAATGTCGTATGACGCTACTTGTCTGGTGGACGATATCCCCTGGCACGTCGGAATGTTTGGGTCCGTTGCAACGCCTTTGTATCTCTGCTCCCTTCTCACCTTAACCCCTTCCTTCCCTCGAATCAGTGGAATCGCATTGGCCAACCAACTCATCCTATCCGCCATGCTAGTATATCCGAAGATAATTCGAGTTACTACACGGCGTCCAGCTTGGGTCACCGTCATGACTCGTGACGCGTTGATAACTTTCAGTGCGGTTGTTGGTCCGTTATTTCCCCTTCCCATCGCTGTCTTTAAGTCAGCTAAAGAATCGCGTATGTAAAGCATTGTTGGCCATAATTATCGCAGCAGCCGATTCGGTTGCACACGTCATCCCTTCGTATGTGCCCATCTACCCTTGTTACCGCGTTGCCCGAGTCCTGACACACACACGTCCCTACACTTCAGGTGCTTCATCACCATACTCTCGATCAGCGTAAGCCCCTTCCTCCATACTAATCACCATGTGCTCCATACCCATACAATACACACTTCTCATATTCCAGGGCTGCCGGATGACAACCAACCTGCTCTCATCACGCGAAATAGTTGGAGGAACACAACCTGAGTCCCAGCCAGCGTGCGGAACGATACGAAGCGAAGGCATTCAGCTGACGAGTTTTCTATCTATTGAGGACGGTATACCAGCACTCCGACAAATAACCCGCTCGTCGAATTCATCGCTATCACCCGTGATATCTCTGCCGTAGTCATGGGATGGTCTCCACATCGACCCCATATTTAGTGGCCTCATCAACAGGCCACTTGGCAGATAACGACGGGATCACCATTAGATCTCGGTACGTCGTACTACGGGTGATGGCACTATAGGCCTCTCCGCTGGGGGCCCTCACAACCTCAGTGGGATGTACATATATGTAGTAACCTCCATCCTTCGCGTGGTCTCCAAGCAAGCCAGGGATCGAAAGCCTTGCCAAGGTCGCACGCATATAACTTATTTGCGTCGTCGTTGCGCTTGCGAAGTCACCTCTTCTTCATTCCTTGTTGATATATACTTATTAGGTTTTTGGGCATTTGGTTTCTGAAGACGTTGTATATACATGCGAGTTAAGTTAGTGGTACATGGATACCACATACCGTCTGACTTTTTATGCGGTATTAGAGTCTATTCAAGTAATAGGTTACTTTATCTACTATGTAACACCTAGAAATGGAAAACAGTTTGTTAGTGAAGCTGGGACGACGAGGGGAGTGAACGACGTACTGTACTTTGGACCCCCACCGCCTTCGGGAACAGTCCAAGTGATGTCCTGGGTCGGTACCTTGATATCACAGAGCTTACAATGGATGCAATTCTTTTACCATGTTGTGAGCTCGCGACGACAAACAACAAGACGAAAACCTACTTGAGAGTTAATCACCAACTTCTTCCCGTTCCAACTCTGATCTTCAACTTTCGCCTCTCCCTTCGTAGCATCACCACCCTCAACGTCCACGTACTCATATACCCCAGCGGGACATGCTCTACCAAGTAACCCAGCGTACTCTCCAACGTTGACACGAACGTGTTCAAGTCTGCGTTTGGACGTTTCATCGACCTCGTTGGCGCCTGTCTTCATTACTCGCAGATGCACCGGCTGGTCCTCGGCGTGATTCGTACCCGTTAAAGCGACGCTAGTCATAAGATCGGTGGACAGCGGAGGCTCAAATGGTGGATATTCGATGGGCTGGTGGCGGGAAGCAGGTTCAGTCTCTACGGCATCAAGAGTTGTATTCGGGGGAGGCGTGTGGGAGGTATGCTTGAATGTCCAAGGTACGCGCCCCTTGAGGATCAAAGAGTCGATACCGCTATACATGATCCCTCCGAAAACACCAAGGGGAGTATTGAACGAAGGCCGAAGGTTGCGAATTTCATGAAGATCGGAGTATATCCACGAATCCTTGAATGCTCGGGAATAGGCAGACATATCGGCCACCAAAGACGACGACGACTCTTCCTCGGAGTGAACGACGTCGTACGCGGCCTCGGCTGCAAGCATCCCAGACTTCATAGCATTGTGTGTGCCCTTGATTTTCGCGAGGTTGACGAATCCAGCGGAACAGCCAATGAGTGCACCGCCAGGGAAATGTAGTTGCGGAACGGATTGAAGACCGCCTTCGTTAAGGGAACGTGCGCCGTATGCTAGTCGGGTAGAGTCGCCGGAGAGGAGTTTTCGGAAGTAGGGGTGATGTTTCATCCGCTGTAGGACGGTCAACATTAGGCAGAAGGATCAGGGAAATCTTAACATACCTGAAATTCGCGGTACGGGCTCAAGTACGGGTTCTTGTAGTCGAGACCGACGACCAAGCCCATACTCACAAGACCGCCATCCATATGATACACAAATCCACCTCCGTATGTCTTGTAGTCCATCGGCCATCCCAGAGTATGGACGACTTTGCCAGGCTCGTGATGCTTGGGATCCACTCTCCACACCTCCTTTAGTCCGATACCGTACGTCTGGGGTTGAGAGTTGGCGCGCAGCTTGTATTGATTGATGACTGTCTTCGAAAGCGAACCATGGGCACCTTCACCAAGTAGCGTGACCTTCGCTCGGAACGCCATACCAGGCTCGAAGGTGCTCTTCATCCGTCTCTGCCGATCCAGACCGACTTCGTTCGTGATCACACCTTGAACTCCATCTTCGGAATACATCAACTGAGCTCCAGCGAACCCGGGATAAATTTCGACACCCAGTTCTTCTGCGACAGTCCCAAGCCAGGAGGTGAACTGAGAGAGTGAGACGATATAGTTGCCTTTGTTAGACATTTGAGGAGGATGGGGCAGAGGAATGTGGAAGTTCTTTGTTAGCCATATCATCGAGTCGTTCGTTGCAGGTCGGGTCAACGGGTGTCCAGTCTCAGACTGCCATGACGGTAATAGTTCGTTGAGAGCTCTGGGCTCAACAACAGCCCCAGATAAGATATGTGATCCTTTGCTGACATTGAGCAAGTAGTCTGAAGCACAGACCTTCAGTACGCACCGACTTCACTGCCCTTCTCCAGGACGACAACCCGGATCTCTTTGCCTCTTTCCTTCTCAAGTTGCTTCAGACGGATTGCCGCACTCAGCCCAGCTGGGCCTCCCCCGACAATACACACATCCACCTCGTCCTCGGCGCGTTCGACATTCGCCGGATTGAACTGCTCGCGGTTGAGTCGCACCGATGTCGAGCTCAAGCCTCGGTCAGGTCTCTTGCTGACAATTGCTGGTACCCGTCGAAGCTGAACACAGCGACGAGGCAACATCTTGAACGTCGGCAGTGGCTAACCGGAACTAAATTTCAGAATGAATGGATTCAGGAGCTCCGTCTCCATAAAGGGGCCGGCAGCGAATGAGCGGTCTGCGATTGAATGAGCATACCCACGGTCATAGAATCAGTCCCACGGTCAGCAAATACAAGGCTTCGGGCTGATCGGCGAAAGCAAGACTATCCGTCGACGTCCACTTGCTGTTTGATGCCCCCTCGCTCAACGCCACCACCAAGAGGCACGGCACTTCCTCCAAATGACTCTGCAACGTACAGGGACCTTCTCATGTTTGAGGAGCGCCTCAAAACGACGGCAGCCAACCTCCAGCGACGAAAGCGGCGTTACCAATGTATGTACATCGATTGCGTGATATATATCTGCGATGATATTGACCCATCGCCAGTATTCCTGGTGCAACTCTCGGTACTCATAGCATTTCTGCTATGCGAGGTTCTCCTACCGCCCCATATATCGCTGCTGGCAATACCGTACAAGATGCTGCTGCAATGGCTGTTGCCGGAAATATATACCCCAGACACCGAGGTGATCCTTCACCCCGCATTTGCTAGTGGCTTGCTGTTCGTGAGCGTCACGACATGGTTGCTATTTTTCGCGAGTGGGATGTACTCTGACAAGATTGCCTACGCAAACAAGTGAGTAAGATTTACATGGAGGATTTTTGCTTAGCGGGTATGTCGGGCCATCTGGGGCCAGTGCATGGTGCGCATATATGGTGAGGGGATCGTTCTTGTTGCCGTTGTGGCTGGCTGCCCCTACCACGGCGTATCTGCGCATCTCATGGCTTCAACCTGACATTTGCTGCGTCCATGACTCTGCGAGATCTTGTTTTCTTTTACTAGCAGAGATACACCTTCATCTATTGATTCTTCCGCCTCCTAGATATGTCCCCCACGCCAACCGTGCACTTCGCTCGTTTAACATGTATCTCAACGTCCGCCAGCCTCCCCTTGGCTCTAAACTACGCTTCAACCCTCTGCGCTTCTTTTTCCCGCGACCAGAGCCTTCACCACCTTCCCACACCGACTCACCTTCTCCCTCGCCGCCGCAAAGCCCTTCTCGGAGTCCTTCCCGCACCCGCTTGACTGCATTACCCATCTCACCCATTCCTCCTTCCACTAATCCCCGGGGCGAGTTAATCTTTTCCTCCCGAGTGGACAAGAACTTTCGTGAGCCGTACGAGAGGTACCGGGCCGCGTTCGAGAGGCGCAAAGTTGAGAAGGAACAGTTGGAAAGGATGCAGCGTGGGTGGTTCGGTATCAGCTGGCTGCGAATGAACCATCCGAATGTCACCCGTCTGTTGTTCTGGAGAAAGGCCTCGGAAACGCTGGAGAGCGGTATCCCCACCAGCCCGGAGAAGACGGTTGTCAGTGTCCCGTTGGTGCGCACCCCAACTGGGACGTCGACCAGGAGTAGCAAAGGTGGTGGGTCGAGAAGTGGGACCCCTCCGAGCACGCCGAGACATGTCTCCAGACAGCGCGATCGGAGCCCTTCTCGCACGCGAACCAGCGGGAGTAGACAAACTACGCCAAGTAGGCAATCTACTCCACCCGTCTCGCCTAGCCCCTCTCGTCATGGGAGCATGCGAGGCCGTCGAGATGTTGGCAAGGACGGAGGATCCGTGGGTAGTCCTGCCGACGGCGGAGTAAGCGAGAGGGAGGGGACCCTCACCTTACGAGCGTTTGCTTTGGAGAAGAGCGTGAGGGAAGTGGGGCTGGAACACATAGAGGAATAGATGTTGGCTTTTTAATTGAAGAATAATCGCTTTTATCGGTATGCTTTGTTCTGCATTATTTGTATTATCTAAAATCGTGCATCTTTGTATTTTGAGTGATCCTTCTTCAGAGCGTCGTTACACAGGCGGGCGTCGCCTGGAGGCACCACCTCTGGAACCTGCCAGAGGACAAGAACCCCTTCATGGAGAAAATTCCTAGCGTTAGTTTGTGAGCATGTGCCCATGTGCTGCGTTGAGAAAGAACCTAACCTCTGCGTGCCATTTTAGACCTGCACGTCGACGGATCGATCGTCAACCCTTGAGTAACACACCAAGCTTCTAGTAGCGACGATGGCTAGGATCTCGGTCCCCTTTAGGCTATCGCTTGCCCTCCATCAGCGCCAGTGGTTTCCCAATTGTGATCCAACTCTGCCTTTTCAATTAATATTCAGCCGAGGCTGTGCCAATATAGACTTTCGTCCATCTGCATCATTCACATCATTTACTTATATTCTTCCACCATGCGGTAGAAAAGGGGCGCCAGCTCTGAATTCCACCCACTGCATCCACGCCCATGGACCCTCTATCCATCTCAGCCTCGGTGGTGAGCTTTGTTCAGTTGGCCATGCAGATCAAGGCGTCAGTGGACAAGGTGCCTCTCTGTCCCACATCCCAGCCACCTATCTGACTACTGACATGGACGTCTGCGCTAGATTGGTCGCAACAGGCAGCGCATGTGTGAGCTATCGGAAGATATCCTCGCCATTTTGGTCGACTTGAGAGACTTTTATGAAGCCAACAGTCAACTCGGTCAGGATGTCGCATTGGGTAGTTTGAAGCGGTCGTTCGATAGACTCAAAGAGTTCGTTGCTAGTCAACATCGCGCTCTGACTGTGTTATCCTAATGCAGGGTAGTGACCTATCCGAGATGGACGAGCGATGTCAGCGTCACCTGAACAGCGAGGGGAAGGGGAAGCTGCAGAAGCTCGCCCAACACTGGAAAGCTTGGAAGGACGCGGATAGTCTTGAAGCTGACCTTGCTAGGCTACGCGAAAAGATCCACTCTTCCCTAATTCGCTCTAATGTAAGTTATACTCTCCCTTCTGCTGATGATGATCATGGTGCTGACTTTTCGCTCCATAGCTTTTCGTCTCCGCTCGCAACGAGGTAGCCATTGCTAGACTGGAACACAATGTTCTTCTTCGTCCGGCGACTGATCGATGGCGAGTCCGGCAGTTTGACAGCATATTGGGGCAACGGCTCTGCGAAAGGGCTCCCGATCTTTCAGCTCTCAACGTGGGTCCTCCCTATTGTTCGATGATAGTGTTCTTATGATTTTGTTTTCTTATCAGCATCCCTCCCCACCTACGGATGAAACTGATCGCGACTACATTCGGCTAAAATCCAGGAACATTACCGGCGTACTTAAGATGCGACCGTCTGCCATATCTTTAAGCCTCGAATCGGACCCGTTCAAGCCATATCCACTGTATCTCGTCCTCCCCAACAGAGAGCCTTCGCCCCCCATTCTAATGGAAACTGTCGGCGAACTGGCAGAGATCTGGCAAGACTTGCACTCTGTCGGTCCTGGGATGGTCGCCTCATGCTCCCTCGACTCGATCCTCCGCGTCACTCATAACTTGTCGGTCTATGGATGCCACGATGTTGCTTTGGCGGTGGTTGACATTGCAGAGAGCATCTTAAAACGCGCGCTACGGTCTGACAACAGCCAACATGATCATGACATCATGCTCTCTTGGCTCGCCTTCATCCTATCATGGCGGCTTGTAGCTGACCCCAATCGTGACCAGACACAACTTACAATGGAATGGGTAAGTATTCGTAAGCAACAGCTTGGGTACATCAATACCTCGTCTACACTGTCGATGCGTCGGATGCACCTCCATTACGCTCTCCATCAAATGGCTAGGGTGCAGTTCAAATCGTTTGACTTTGATGGTTGCCTGTCATCTTGTGCTGAAGCTCTGGCCCTGCTTCGTCATGACGCTCCATCGGAAAGCTCCAATCAAGCGGACAAGGACGCGACGGTGTCATGGTATTGCACCTCCCAAATGTATGCGTCCACACTGTTCACACAAGCATGTGCATTCGCCGCGAATGGTGATCTTACTCGAGCACATTACACCGGGCTAGACGCGATCGCTGCCATTGACCGGCTGTCGACAAGACAGACGGGCGCCCCAGAAAATTTCAGTTTCCTACATAATCAACTTAGTTTCTTGAAGAATACCGTTCCATCTTGGGCGAGCGCTATTCAGAATCCGAGCTCGAGTAGCATTGAGAGCGTCGATGAGGAAAGGTAAGCCGATGTCTTTGCGTCTTCTGCAGTCTCCTCCATTGAGGCCTTTCTCAGCAGTGACTCGAACCCCGGTGTAGAGTGGGGAGTTGCTTGCTGACCCGCGGACATAATCCAAAGCTCTCTACCGTTTGTGTATTTGCATAACCGAACCAGTGGTTTATATACCCATCTCAAATATATGTTGTAGCCTTCGCGTATATGCCTGTCGCAAAATTCGTGACCAAGGTCCCTCAATGACATCCATCTGAACGATACTGCCATGGCCGCCTCGACAGAGTAGCACTTGGAGCCGGCGAAGGTAGAACGTTTCGAATACCAGGCGCCCAAACGCTCGGACTTTTTAACTTACAGCTGTGCCGGCCCAGGCTTCCTCCATCTTCCACGGCCTTGTTCTTCTTTCAGCATGCGGGGGAAAAGGTGTGCAGGCTTTACTTCCCACCCTCTACGTCCACGCCCATGGATCCATTATCCATCGCAGCTTCGGTGGTGGCGTTTGTTCAGTTGGGCACGCAGATCAAGGCATCAGTAGACAAGGTGCGATCAGCCCCACTCCCTAGCCACCTATCTGACTACTGATATCGACGTCTGCGCTAGATCGGTCACAACAGGAAGCGCATGAGTGACCTAGCGGACGATGTCCTCGCCACTTTGGTCGCTTTGAAGGACTTTTACGAAGTTAATGAGCCGTTTCTTCAGCATGCTGCATTGGATGGATTAAAGCGGTCATTTGATGGGCTCACGAGGTTCGCTGCCAGTCCCTATTGGCCTGTGCTATGGTAATCACCGTACGGCAGTGACCTATCCCAGGTATACGAACGATCTCAGCATCACTTGAGAAGTGAAAGCGAGGGGAAGCTGCAGAGGCTCGCTCGACACTGGAAGGCTTGGAAGGATGCCGATAGTCTTGAAGCTGATCTTGCCAGACTACGCGAAAATATCCAATCTTCTTTATTTCGAGCCCATGTAACTTCTCTCCGTTAAGCTGATGGCGATCATGAGGCTGATATAAGTTTCCGCTCCATAGCTACTCATCTCCGCACGCAACGAAGTAGCTATTGCTCGACTAGAACACAGTGCTCTGCTTCGTCCAGCAAGTGATCGATGGCGAGTTAGGCAGTTTGACAGCGTCTTGGGGCAATGCATATGCGCGAAAGATCCCACTCTTCCAGCTCTTGGTGTGGTTCGTCCCCATGTCGTTGTTCAATGATAGTGTTCTTATCATTTTGCTTCATTATCAGCCTGAGCTTCACTCCACAACTATGGATGATATTGGTCGCCAATACCTTCAGCTCAAAGCTAGGAACATTACCCGTGAACTTGACACGAGACCTTTCAACTTCTCCATAGGCCCTGGCACGTCCCAAATCGAGTGTGACCGTGTCTATGAATATCTCGGCCTCCCGGACCCAGAACCTTTGCCCCTCATTCTAATGAAGACCATTAGCCAACTGGAACGGATCTGGCATTGTTTGCACTTTGTCAATCCTCAGATCCCCCTTGACTCGATCCTTCTCCTCACCCGTAATATGTCGCTCTGTGGATGCAACAATGCTGCTTTGATGATATTAGATACTGCAGCCACCATCATGGTCCATTCTCTCTGGCTCCACCACAACCCTCGTGGCCAGACCATCATCCTCTCTCAGCTCGCCGCCGTCCGATCGCACCAGCTCTGTTTAGCTGCCTCGGATCGTGAGCAGATGCAGTTTGCAGTGGAATTGGTAAACACTCGTAGGCAACAGGTTAGGTACTTCAATGCCCAGTTGATGCCATCGACGCATATGCTGTGCCTCCATTATGCTCTCCATCAACAAGCTAGCACACAGTTCAACTCGGGCGACCTGGATGGTAGTCTGACATCTTGCGCTGAAGCTCTGGATGTGCTTTGTTTTGTCTCGTCATTACCAAGCCCCGTTCGGGTGGACATAGAGGCAGTGCTTTGGTGGTATTCCGTCTCCCAGGGGCATGCATACACACTGTACATACAAGCGTCTGCACTCGCCATGAAGAGTGAGTTTACTCGGGCCTATTATACCGGGATCGACGCAATCGCTGCCCTGGACGTGTTGTGGACTAGACGGCTAGGTGCTCCGGAGCATTTCGACTTCCTACGTCATTTTCATACACGCTTAGAGGAAGACATTCCATCATGGACAAGCATTGTTCGGAATCCTAGCTCGAGTAGCATTGAGTGTGTCGACAAGGAAAAGTAAGTCCATGTTTTTGCATCTTCCGTCTCCTCCACTGAGGGTTTTCCTAGTGCCTCAAACCTCACAATAGAGTGGGGAGTTGCATACTGATCCCTATGAGTTCCCAGCTCTCCGTTATTCATCTATATGCGTAATCGACTCACTGGTCACCCGCGATGGGACTACTGTTGAAGCTTTGAAGTATGGCATTGTCTCAACTCGAACACATATATCGATAACGTCGTCGTGGCCCACTTCATCTCTGCCGAGTCCCATCCTGCCTCTACTATCGTCTTTGTCATCACCTCCATCACCCCCACCATCCCATACCTCCGCGCATATGAAAGCTCCAATCCAATCATCGCACACCACCACCACCACCACCACCACCACCACCATCAACCAAAGTGCCACAACTCAAGAATGCGCTACATATACTTCGATTAAGCCCCCCATAATTTAAGGTATTACCAATGGCAAAGGCGCGGAAGAATTTACAAACTCAGCAAGTGCTCCTCGACGCCCATCTCCACCATCCCACTCCACCTCATAGATGGACTCGAGCTCCGGCACTCTATCAACATAGACCTGATGAATCGCGAGAGAGCTTGGTTTGAAGGAACTTGCTTCGGCTGCGAAGAAAGCTGTGACGATGGCTCTTCGTTGCGGAAGGCTAGAGGCTGGAGATGGGTCGAGCCCGCGGTGAGGATGTTGAAGTTGTCAATAGGTACTTAGGCCTTAGGCCTTAGGACTTACAATGCAGATTACCGACAGGGGCGCCGCCCCTGTCTATGTCACACCGTTATCCTCACATGCTGTGTGTGACGATCGCGTACTCTGGTCACTCACCTCCCGCCGAGACATGTCTGCGATAACTCAAAGTTGGTTGGATGTTCGTGACCCTGTAAGTACGATGACGAGAAGGCAAGGAGATAGGTATGCTTCTGATTGCGGATATGTGCAGGAAAATCCTGCTGACATTGGAATTTGTGGCCTACATTCAGCATTTCTACACCGTGAGCTCAGGAAGGGAGCGAAGAGGCGAAGATGTTGTTTGCGGAACTCAAAGGTGCATGGATGGTAAGCCAATGACAACACCAACTTAGTAGTAACTCTTGCTAATTATACACACCCGCTTCAAGCCCTCTGTGGTGAATTGACTTCCCACCGCCCGCACCTCCACCCTGCTGCTCCTGCTGCTTGCTGAGATAGCGATATCAAGACTGCTAGACAGATGATGCCCAACGGGTTAACCGTTGCAAGTCATATGCGTATGTTCCCGCTGCTTCCTTGGCTTAATGAGAAGGTCTGAACGTCGTTTTAGGCACCTGGCATCAATGAGTATATTATATAGAATCGAAAACTTTGGAACCAAAGGTGTCGCAGTCCTGGCGAGCCGTACGACGCGAACAAGGTCCATGAAGATATCAAGTATTCCGAAGAAGATGACAGGGCCATTGACGACTGGATCACGGCTCCACAATCAAACCCTCCCATGGTGACAGAACCGGCTTTGGTTTGTCATCGGTAGCATTCATCTAATCTCGCCACCCAGGCCATTCAGTCCCTCGCCCCAAACAGACTCATCTGAAGACCATCACGCGTACATTCCGAACCGCACAAAATCCTACATTTCCCTGCGGAGAACCGGGACGAGCGCCTTGACGGTCGAGTTGGTGATTCGCCCAGTCTGCTTACGGCAAATTGGCGGTTAGGATATTTCATTGAACACCACAAGTTGCGCTTATCTTTGCACGGCCATAGTCTGACTTTCGGAGGCTGTGCTGATACAGGCTTTCCCCATCATTCACAGCAGTTATGTTCTCCCATCATGCTGTGAAAAAGGCGCGCAAGCTTTGCTTTCCACCCACTACGTCCCCCCCCAATGGATCCTCTATCTATTGCAGCTTCTGTGGTGGCATTTGTTCAGCTGGGCACGCAGATCAAGGCGTCAGTAGACAAGGTGTTTTCAGTCCCACATCCCAGACTACCTGACTACTGACATCAACGTCTGCGCTAGATCGGTCGCAACAGGCAGCGTATGCGTGAGCTAGCTGAAGATATCCTCGCCGTTTTGACCGATTTGAGAGACTTCTACGAAGCCAACGGGCAATTCGGACAAGATGTCGCCTTGGATAGATTGAAGCGGTCGTTTGATAGACTCAGAGCGTTCGTGACCAATCTACATCTCGCTCTGACTGTGTTGTCTTAATGCAGGGCAGTGACCTATCCCAAGTGTATGAACGATGTCAGCATCATCTTAGAAGCGAGGGCATGGGGAAGCTGCAGAAGCTCGCCCGACACTGGAAAGCTTGGAAGAATACCGATAGTCTTGAAGCTGATCTTGCTAGACTACGTGAAAATATTTACTATTCCTTAATGCGCAACAATGTAAGGTTTATTCCCTGTTCTGCTAATGACGATTACGAGTTCCTGCTCTATAGCTTTTTATCTCTGCGCGTAGCGAAGTGACTATGGCTCGAGTAGAGCTCATCTCCGCTCGTAACGAAGTAGCCATTGCTAGACTGGAGCACAATGTTCTTGTTCGCCCAGCGCATGATCAATGGCGAGTTAGGCAATTTGACAGCATCTTGGGGCAGAGTCTATGCGAAGGGAATCCTGACCTTTCAGCTCTCGGCGTGGTTTGTCCCTATGTCGCTGTTCGATGATAGTGCTCATATCATTTTGCTTTCTTATCAGCTTCACTCCCCAACTACGGATGAAATTGATCGCCAATACCTTCGGCTAAAATTTAGGAACATTGCCCGTGTACTTGAAGCCCGACCTTCTGCCATCTCTTTTGACCTCACATACGCGATCGAAGACACATTTGTCTGCTACGGGGGAGACTCCCTTCCGCCCCTCATTCTAATGGAGATTGTCGGCGGACTGGCAGAGATCTGGGAAGATTTGCACTCTGTCAGTCCTGGAGTGGTCGCCTCATGCTCCCTTGACTCGATCTTCTGGGTCGCCTGTAGCATATCAGGCTATGGATGCGACGATGTTGCTTTGGTGATATTTGATACTCTGGAGGGTATCTTCAGATCTGTTCTATGGTCTCACAGCAGCCAGCATGATCTGCACGATATACTCTCTGGGCTCGCTTGGATCATATCATGGCGCTGCTATCTAGCTGCTCCCGGTTGTGACAAAACACAACTTGCAATGGAATTGGTGACCATTCATCGACAACAGCTTTGGTACTCCGATACTCAGTTTATGCTGTCGGTGCATTGGCTGTGCTTCCATTGGGGCCTCCACCAACTGGCTAGTGTACAGTTTGACTCAGGCAACCTCGATGGTTGTCTGTCATCTTGTGCTGAAGCTCTGGAGGTGCTGCGTCATGCCTCTCCACCTGAAGGCTCCAATCAGGTGGACGAGAATGCCGCGCTGTTGTGGTATAGCACCATCCAGGGATCTGGACTTACGCTATACCTACAAGCACGTGCACTCACCATGAATGGAGAGTTCACTCGCGCCTATTACTCTGGGATGGATGCCATCGCTAACATTGACCTGTTGTGGACAAAAGCAGCGGATGCCCCGGAGGATTTCGATTTCCTACGTGGTCAGCTTACTTGGTTAAAGGAAGCTCTCCCATCATGGACAAGCATTGTTCAGAATCCTAGCTCGAGTAGCATTGAGTGTGTCGATGAGGAAAGGTATGTCTATGTCTTTGCATCTTCTGTCCTCTCCACTGAGGCCTTTTCCAGTAGTGTCTCGAGCCTCGCTATAGAGTGGGGTGTCGCTTACTGACCCCTCCGCTGTATATTGCCGCTGTTCATTCAAGTTTGTGCCAATAGTCGACCCGATTTCTTATTTCCCCATCACAAATCACCGCACCATTCTCGCTGCTCAATATGTATCATATATTCAAAGCGTATTATAATAACTGTATTCATCTGTAGCCTATACAGCCCATTCACATCTCGCAGCTACTTATGCATACGCGTCTATGTATCCTGTGGCTTGTAATTATCAGGTCATCCATGTGGGTGTGGGAGATTCTGTATTCGAGACTAACCGCTCAGAACTGCGATACAGTATAGCACCAGCGGCGTGACATCCAACCCTCGTCTCCGGATCCAGCAAATCACAGGCCGCGCAGCATTCGCCACTAAGTACGTGCAAGGAAGCATTGGGCTCGTACAGATTTCAACGAAGGTAAGAAACAGAAGAAGCGGGGAGGGAGATGGGGAATAGGTGATGCTATGGCGTTGAGCTGCAACTTGAGCACCGTGAGGTGGATACGGGTCGTCGTGGCCCAGCTTCGTCGTCTCTACGGAGTGCCATCCTGCTTCTACCATTGCCGCATCTCCTCTACCTTCGGCGTCACCTCCATCGCCCCCACTATCCTCGACATCCGCACATATAAAAGCTCCAATCCAAGCATCGCACCACTACCAACGACAGCGCGACGACCGCCAATAGAGCTCCCCGAATTCCCGAATTGAAGATGGTGCCGACACCAAGGGCGCCAAGGAAGTGAAAGTGGTGACCCCCAGTCTGCTGTACAGTAGCAGGAGGCGTCGCGCTCCTCGTAGCCTCAGCATATGCTTTCCTCCTTCACAAGACGTGGGTGAGCCGCGCTGTTTCGGCAAGATCATGTGGGGTAGGGCAGAAGTGATGAGCTGTAGCGAGTTTGGGTGGAGGGGTTGTGATATAAGTCGTATACCAAATGCAAGGGACGGCGCCAGTGCGCGAGGACAGCGAGCGACGATATGCGCATATATGGGATGGAAGAGGACGACGCCCTGCGCCGCTCCCTCGTTGCAAAGAGGTTGAAGACAGAGTTCTCTCCATGGAACATGCATCGGGAATCGACGATGGATGTCGCGCAGGGAATTGGAAGAACTGAGGCTGGATTTGTGGTAGATGCGAATTTTGGCGTTGGGGTAGATACCAACGGTGGTCGAACTTCGGCAGGAGGAGGCGTAGGGCATCCGTGCTGAAAAAGCCTCCTCAGAAATAGGCTGGAAACCAACCTCTACGTCGAGCGTATGATAGTCGGTACTCTACCTCAAAAGCATCAACTCAGAAACTGCTCCTCGACAGCCATCTTCACCATGAAGCTTCCCGCCACACCTCGTATACGGCAGCAACGACCGGCTCCGGCACCATAACCCATGGTTAAGTAGAGAGCCGGTTTGAAGGAGCTTGGTTCGGCGAAGGAAGCGTGGCGATGGCTCTCGTTCTTCAGAGTCGATGAGTATAGAGGCCGAAGGGGGTTTGGCGGTAGCAAGGCAGACTGAATGACTCTGCGCAACTTGGAAGGGCCCGGGGGCGCTGCAAGGAGGAGACCACTAGGACAAGACGACCCCTGTCTATGTCACACCGTTATCCTCACATGCTGTGTGTGACGATCGCGTTCTCCTGTGAGATCATCTCGAAGAAATCGAAATGATCATCCGTCTGCTGCTTGTTTGAGCCTCAGCAGATCGACTTGGGGACAACTGCAACCGAGCGAATCAACGGTATGCCCGCATCCGTCACTTTTTTGTCCTATCAACTCATCCTTGATGTCAGCCCGCCGTCATCACTGAGCTTCACGAAACAACCCGAAGCATCTTCCCCGCCTTCAAATACGCCCCCACCGTCCCTACCTACGCTCCCAGCCAATTCGCGCATAGTAACTGTAAAGCAGTCTCAAAACGCTACTGGGGAAGTGAAAGGGCCTAGGCCATTGCAAAAGAGTCTCCACTAAATCTTTTGGACCACATTGAGTGTATAGAGGACTCACTCGTGGTGCATTCTTTCTTCTTCGTTTCCCCAACTTGTAAGCTAAGTTGACCACCTTTCCAGGAATGCCGATGGCCTGAGAAGCCGGACGTTGCCTTCAGAGTGCACCGCAAACACCCTACGCCTGAACGCCATCGACGCCGCTGGTATCACGATTATCGCACCTGTCTTAGCGCATACACAAACATGGAATGGGTTGATTCGATCCACGAGTCCGCTTACAACTGTGATACCATAAAGCTTGTTGGATGTCCTCGATCCCTGTAAGAACAGTCACTCAGGTATGCACCTGATCGCGGATATGTACGTCCAGGACAATCTGCTAACGTTGGAATTTGTAGCCTTCGTTGACCATTTTACACCATGAGCTTAGAGAACGGGACGAAGATGTTGCTTGTAATGTCTTTGGTTTGTGATCGGTAGGTTTCATCTAACCGCGTCCCACCCAGTCCCTCACCCCAGCAGACACCAGGAGACCATCGGCCTATAATCTGGGCGAACTGTGCAAAGTTCCCCATTTCCCTGGGATGCGGAGAACTGGGATGGGCCCCCTCCCGGTCAATTTCAATTTGGTGAGGCACGCAGCGGCAAATGGACGGATGCGATCTTTCACTCAACAGACCGTGAGTTGCGCTTGTACTTTCGTGGCCGTAAGTGACTTGTTTCATTCTACAGAAGGAGGGTGCCCTTAAGTTCTCCGTTTAGGCATACCCCGATTTCTTTGTTAACTTAACGCTTCTTGAGTCTGTGCCCATGCTATGTGTTGGCGATGCAACACAGCTAGCCTGTGTGTGCTGTTTTTAGACCTGCATCTTCCAATCTCCATCTAGTCATCCATCACTTCGTCCACCTCATTATTCAGGGTTGTGACTTCAGGAGCCCTTCAGTAATGTGCCATACTTCCCGTAGCGATGACGGCTAGGATTTCGGTCTTCACGCGACCATTACTTTCCCTTTGGCCTCCCATGTTCTGACGCAACTCGCAACTCTGCCCTGCTAATTATATTCAGCGGAGGCTGTGACGGTGACGATACAGGCTTCCTCCATCACATCATTCACAGTGTGCTATATATTCTTCCAACACGCAGTGAAAAGGCGCGCAAACTTTGCTTTCCACCCTCTACCTCCCCGCCCATGGATCCTCTATCCGTCTCAGCTTCGGTGGTGGCATTTGTTCAGTTGGCCATGCAGATCAAGGCGTCAGTGGACAAGGTGCGTCTCAGTCCCACACCCCAGCCATATATGAGACCTAACCCGGAGTCCTCTAGATCAGTCGCAACAGGCAGCGCATGCGGGAGCTTGCAGAAGATATTCTCCTCATTTTGGTCGATTTGAAGAAATTTTATGAAGCCAATGGGCGACTCGGTCAGGATGTTGCGCTAGAGACATTGAAGCAGTCGTTTGATAGGCTCATGAGGTTCGCTGCCAATCTACGTCTCGTTTTGGCTGTGGTATCCTAACGCAAGGCAGTGACCTATCCCAGGTGTATGAGCGATGTCAGCATCACCTAAGAAGCGAGGGGAAGGGGAAGCTGCAGAAGCTCGCCCGACACTGGAAAGTTTGGAAGAATACCGATAGTCTTGAAGCTGATCTCGCTAGACTACGTGAAAATATCTACTATTCCTTAATGCGCAACAATGTACGTTTTATTCTCTGTTCTGCTAATGACGATTACGAGTTCCTGCTCCAGCTTTTTATCTCTGCGCGCAGCGAAGTGACTATGGCTCGAGTAGAGCTCATCTCCACTCGTAACGAAGTAGCCATTGCTCGACTGGAACACAATGTTCTTGTTCGCCCAGCGAATGATCAATTGCGAGTTAGACAGTTCGATAGCATCTTGGGGCAGAGTGTATGCGAAGGGAATCCTGACCTTTCAGCTCTCAGCGTGGTTCGTCCCTACGTCGCTGTTTGATGATAATGTGCTTATCATTTTCTTGTCTTAGTTTCACTCAACAACTACAGATGACATTGATCGCCAATACCTTCGGCTAAAATCTAGGAACATTGCCCGTGTACTTGAAGCACGACCTTCTGCCGTCTCTTTCGACCTCAGATACACGATCAAAGACACATATTTCCGCTGCGTGGAAGACTCCCTTTCGCCCCTCATTCTAATGGAGATTGTCGGCAAACTGGCAGAGGTCTGGCACGGTTTGCACTCTGTCGGTCCTGGAGTGATCGCCTCATACTCCGTTGACTTGATCTTCTACCTTGCCTCTATCATGTCACGCCATGGATGCGGCGATGTTACTTTGGTGATATTTGATACTCTGGAGGGTATCCTCAGATCTGCTCTACAGTCTCACAGCAGCCAGCATGATCTTCCCAATATACTCTCTGGGCTCGCTTGGACCATATCATGGCGTTGCTCTCTAGCTGATCCCGGTCGTGACACAACACAACTTGCAATGGAAGTGCTGACCATTCATCGGCAACTGCTGGGATACTCTGATACTTCGTTTACGCTGTCGGAGCGTCGGTATTTCCTCCATTACGACCTCCGGGAACTGGCTATTGCACAGCTCACCTCAGGCGACCTCGATGGTAGTCTGTCATCTTGTGCTGAAGCTCTGGAGGTGCTTCGTCATGCCTTTCCACCTGAAGGCTCCAATCAGGTGGATGAGGATGCAGTGCTGTGGTGGTATTGCACCACCCAGTCATCCGCATACACCCTATTCCTACAAACACTAGCACTTGCCAAGAATGGAGAGTTCACTCGCGCCTATTATTCCGGGACGGAGGCCATCACTAACATTGACCTGTTGTGGACAAGAGCAGCGGATGCCCCGAAGGATTTCAATTTCCTACGCGGTACCCTTGCTTTCTTAAAGGAAGCTCTGCCGTCATGGACAAGCATTGTTCGGAATCCTAGCTCGAGTAGCATTGAGTGTGTCGATGAGGAAAGGTAAGTTCCTGTCTTTGTGTGTTCTGTCTCAGGTCTGTTCCACTGAGGCTTTTTCTAGTAGTGTCTCGAATCTCGCTATAGAGGACGGTGATGCTTACTGATGGTATAAATTTCCCTATTCCGCTTCTATTGCATTGGACATACATTCTATCATTGCTTACTGCGTATCAGTGTTATAGTATATTAGCATTTGTAGGTGTTGCATCTTGTTACGTTCATGAACGTAGGTTTTATTACGCTTTCAGTTACCTCTTGGTCGGAGACCCCGAGGTGTTGGGTATGCGAGGGTGCTGTCCACGAGCAGAGAACTCTCCCCCAAATCCGCTGTCTCTCCTGACATTCCCTCTCTGTCCATGCACTGTAAAATGGATCATGCAAGTTACAAGTCATCGGTCCCAATACTCAAAAAATTTCGAAGATGCAAATTATCGATAATACAATAGGTCTACGGTCTACCGCAACAAGATAGCACATTGAGAGCAAAACAACAGGACAGTGAGATAGTTTATTCTACAACAGTACTTCTACAATCGCATTTAATTCCCGTCGTCGAGGACCTCTTGTTGACACCCTCGTTCCGAGAAGTAAGAGCCGCCCACCAACGGTGAAGAGTTCCTCGGGAATAAAATCAGCCTTTTCAAGGGCATCATCCGGCAGATTCAACGACCTGAAGTGCGGCTCTGGGGGGAGTTTATATTCCCATATCTGAAAATCTGAATTGAAGCTGTGGTCACCAGCTTCCTCCGAGATGATTTCCCAGGTGGTGATGTAGATATACTCAGAAAGGTGTTCTGCTGACGTTGGCGGGCTCCCCAATGAAGCAGCATTATAGCCGGAGATGCCCATTGGGAAGGTACCTCGTAATGATGTCTGGGCAGAAAAAGTTCGCTCCCTTGTATCGAAGAAGACGATTTGGTCGCCCGTAATATCAAACTGTATATTGAAAACAACTTCCTGTTAACTAAGGGGTCAGGTCGGTATAAGACCGAACTCACCTCATGGAAGTAGGCATTCGTTCCAGGAAACAGGGCAATTTTGGTATCGTGGTAGATGGGCACAGCATCCATCTTGTGACCAAGGGAAGGGATGCCAGGCCCGTAAGGCTGATCCTTGACCAGCCAAACCCAGCAGTCCTGCTCTGGTAGGTACCGTGCAATACAGTATGAGTCCATAACACCGGCTTCTATGATGGGTCTGCCACCGAATAAGTACAGATGGCCGCCCAGAATGATAATTCTGGAATTCATTCGAGGCAGTATGGGCCCGTTGAGAGGCGTGATGTATTGGTAGTGGGAGGTTTCTAGATTGACCGCAACAATCTGAGTTTCACAGGCGAGTGGTGGGCCGCTGGCGGATTCAGCGTCGGTTTCGTTTTTGATTATTCGACCGCCGACAATGAAAAGAGACCTAGTTCCATTTATACTAGCATACGCCATATGGGCTCCCTTCAAAATAGGTAGCATTGGGGGGCCGTCAGCAGTGGGAACAACATCACTCTGCAGAAATATGTGAGCCTAGTGAACAGACGCATAAGATGCAGACTCACCGTCATATTTTTCCACTCCAAGCCATCCAGGTTGAGGCACCAGAGGTCCCCACTAGGTTCGTACCCTTTGTCACCACCGTAGAAATATATGGCCGACGAATCATGGTCGACAGCTTGTGAAAGGCTTGAGGTGCCCCATGGCATGGACGAACCCTCGAGCAGTATCAGAGGGCTAAGCTGAACATGGCGTTGTGCGGAAGAAGATACGGGTCGCGACGGAGGGTTGCTGGGACCTGCTGAACCTGAGCCAGGGCGACGAACTTGGGGGCGTGAAGGGCCCGGAACGACGGGGCTTCTTGGGATAGCCCGCACGCGGTGAGCAGTGCGCTGGTCGCTGAAGCGGGTCATTGGTTGAGTTGGATCGACGCGATCACTGCCGCTCGATCATGATCTTGCGGTCATATCGGTAAATAGTCACAAACAGTTGCTCTGATCAACCAGCTCTGTTGTCCGTCTCACGCACTCATCTCTCTCGACGATGGTTCGCTCTGACGGGCCCGCGAAGTCTGCCAGGATGCGCGCATGCCCCAGGCTCCCCGCACTCCCAGCGTTGCCCATCGCTGCTCGACCTCACATCCGTCAAGCACTTGCATCCCCGGGCCCTTCGAACGCCCGACGGTCACCCAGCACTCCTCCTGCAATTGTGTGGCCACCTCACGCTCATCGACGTCCAACACTTCGCGAAAGAACGCTGACTGGAGCGTCTATACCGCGGGAGATTGACGGATACGCCTCCGCCCTTGATGCCGATACGTCGTCCGTGTTTCTGTATGGGGGATACCAGAAACCTAGCGGCTCGCCCGTTGGTGATTTGTGGCACCTCAACTTGAGTACGTATCAATGGGTGAATCGGACGGTATGGATGACTCCATTCATGATTTCAGTTGTGTGGTATCTTATCAGAATTGTCACAGAATGAGCTCTCGTCACTTGACGACCTCAAGTACAATCCCAAGGCCCCCGAAGAATCCATGCTCCCGATATTGAGGGGACCATGTATGTGTTACTCTGTCGTCAGCAACATGAAGCTTCTCTTCATTGCGGGTGCCCACACGTTTAAACCGGAACTCGGCCAATATGTAGCGCACCAGACCGACCTTATCGCCGTCGATCTGGAGCGCAAAGTCTTCTGGGACGCCACGCCGCGCAATGGCGCCATCAAGCCTCGTATGGATGCGACAATGACGATCCAGGACGGTTATCTTTACCTTTTCGGGGGTACAGATATTGCTGCGGGTCGGGATGACATTTACAATATCATGGACTCTTATTGCATCGCCCGCTTCCTTCCCCAAGAAAAATACTGGATCTGGGTAGTCAAAGACCAGCCCTACGGTCAGGCTGTACCATCACTCGGGTATTCGATGGGCATGCTACCGATCTACCGAGGGACGAAGTTGGCCCTATTCCCCGGCAACACGCGCAAGAAGAGAGTAAGTCTTCAATTGATACCACAATCTTTCAGATGACTTATATTTCAATGTGAACCCTGCTTTTGTTCCCTAGATTGATTTGACAGGAAGAGATATCACATTCTTCGATACTCGGGAACGGAAGTTCTCTGTCCAAAGCTCTACACCGGGGACATTCCCTCTCAAATGCTTCCGGTATGGACTAGGTTCGCCTGGAAGTCCTCCCCTGAACGCAGAGCACTTGAACGAGTGTATATACATCGCAACTTGGACTACCGATCCGCCAGAGGACGACACCGTTAGCGAGGCATGGGACATCGAGCTCTGGGAGTACAAGCTACCCCCGGAGCAGAACTTCAGACCCTTGCATCTGACCAGTGTGATTGATGAACTCGATTTCGATCCGGAGGAATTCTACGTAGTGGGACACCGTCTCATATTTCTTGGGGCGAAGATAAGTACAATGGGCGCCCAGGGGAGTGAGTTGAATACCTGCGTAGAGGTTCATTTAGCATGATGTTGTGTAACTGCTGTCGTATACTTATTTGCACACTGTTATGTAGTATTAGCTGCTCGTGTATCCTTAGATTTGTATTGACAACTATATTGTATTAAACACTCGGATTAAGCGTCTGGATTGTGAAGGCTTCGATATCAAGATCCACCAAGTCCCGTAACCCCTTGCCCAGCCCCTTGTTTGCCTCCTGAGACCAAGTTGGCGGCATCTCCTTTATCCAAAGGTTGAATCGGGCAGAACCGAATATCGCCTGCGCAGAATACCCGCCGTACGCATACGCTGTAGTCATTTATTCTAGCAAGGACCAAAGAACGGCCTGACTCCGTCGTCATCATGTGGGACGCCGAAATAGCTCCCAGTGGACGATACAATGTTTCACCAGCAATGTAGGATGTGGATCCAAGGTTAAGCACTTCGATTGTAAGTAATCTAGAGAGAAGAGACTTCAAGAAGTTGATTGTGACACAACCGTTCTTCGCAAGAACCGCATAGGCAAATAGCCACAAACAGCTCTCTGAAGTTTACGTTACAGATTCACGACATACTAACTTACCCCCTCCCCCAGCCCTCTATTACCAATGGTACAGTACGAAGAGCCTCCCGCCTCTCCCAGCCGGCCGCGCGCATTCCCAAGACTACCTGCGCTCTCAAAGTTACCTATCAGTCCCAGTCCCCTTGCGCGCCATAGGGGCGCGACCCCCCTTGGAAGATCATCACCATCTTGCTCGTTGGACACCCGCTCACCAAGTGGCACTCCCAGCCCCGCATTCGTATGGCCCACCAAAGCTCAACAGCGCCCTAGGCTGTCGGGTGAGTACCCTCTGAAGGGAGCATCCATGCCGCGGGGCGTTTGCGGATACGCCACGGCCGTTCGCGTCGATGCCGAAACCGCATGTGTATATCTGTATGGGGGGTACAAGAGGCCTGCTATGAAGGAGCCAGTGGGCGACCTGTGGCAGCTTGATACCAACACGTACGAATGGGTCGATATGACTGTACGTATGGCACAACGCGTGGTTGTTGACTTTGGCCGTTTAAGAGCTTACCCTCTGCATACTTAGAATGAGTTTTCGTCCCTCGATGACCTCAAATATACAAGCAAAGTTGATCCTAAGGACCCAGCTGAGCGCTCCTCGCTCCCATTGCTGAGGGGAGCTTGTATGACGTATTCCGTTGTCAACGACACAAAGCTACTCTTTATTACCGGTGCCCGGACGATGACACCAGAATGCGGCCGCCGAGCGGTACACCAGGCCGACTTTATCGCCATCGATCTCGAACGCAAGGTCTACTGGGATGCCGCACCACGCAACGGAGCAATCAAACCCCGCATGGATGCAGTCATCACAATCGAGGACGGCTATCTCTACGTTTTTGGAGGCACGGATATTGCTGATGGCGAGGACGCCGAGTACAATGTTTTGGACACATATTGCATCGCGCGCTTTCTTCCCGAGGAGAAGCACTGGGCTTGGGTTGTCAAAGACCAGCCTTATGGACGGACTATACCAACACTTGGGTATTCGATGAGTGTGCAGCCGGTCTATCGAGGGGTCAAGTTAGCTTTATTTCCTGGAATGACGCGAAAGAGCAGGGTAAGTCTCCAAACCAGTACTCAGATAAGTCAATCTCACTTTCTTTCACTAGATCGACATCACTGCGAAAGACATAGTATTCTTCGACACTCGGGAGCGCAAGTTCTCCGTGCAAACTTCCACGCCAGGGTCTTTCCCAACGAAATGCTTGCGGTATGGAGTAGGCTCGCCTGGAAGTCCTTCCACGTCTGCCGGTAACTCGAGCGAGGTGATGTATATCGTAACGTGGACCACTGACCCGCCTGAGGGCGACATTGTCAACGAGGCCTGCGACCTTGAATTGTGGGAGTATAAGCTGCCCCCGGAACAAAAATTCAGACCTCTGAACTTGACGAGTGCGATTGGCCAGCTGGATTTGGATCCTGAAGATTTCTTTGTAGTTGGTTCGCGGCTTCTACTGATTGGCACAAAGTTAAGCACGAGGGATGCTCGAGGGACCGAGTTAAATACCTGCATAGAAATTCATTTGTGATTTAGCTACGCTCCTTACTATCTAGCAATTTTTTGATTGTACTACCAGGCCTTTCTCCGCAAGGAGAAGCGGTTGGCAGTGAATGGGATCTGAGGGCCGCCTCATCAAGCTAACGAGATCGATTGCTACCTGGTAGTACTGCACAAGGCGCGTATCCCATCCTGAATGATGACCTCTTGAGCGGGCGCCTCGAGATACAACCCAGGAAATTGCCGGTGACACTGCATCGTGAACAACCAGAATCACCACAAAGGCAAGGGTTTCGATGCTGGAGCGTCACAAACAGCGGAGACGAAGGGTGACGCTAAGATCACTCATACGAGGCGTCCGTATCATCGGGAAGATGACCAACGGTATGATATCTAAAGCAAGGGCATGCAGCTGAAAAAGGAATGAGATCCAGTAATCAAGTATATGCGCATACCTGACACGCACCTCATACCATGCTAAACTGCGTCATTGCGTGGGCCTCAGCCTGAGGCACAACCTCCCGTATAGCAAGCAAGCGAATAACTGGCACTGATAACAGTGACAGCACAAAACTTTTAAGCACATCTGCGGCTTCAGTAATCCATTAATTGGTCCTATAGAGTGCGATGAATTACATTGGTTCAAATTTCGGGTTACTGGTCCGCCCAGCTCCACAAAAAGTCGCCGATTCCAGCTAACTTGAGGAGCACAACGTCCATGTCACCGTCGACAGAAAAGGCCAGAAGAAGGGTTCGACAGGATTCAAGTGACAAGTTGAAGGCGCCGACACCGATCGCAACGGCGAGCTGCAGGGACCAATGTGGCGTGAGAACACCGCTGACTGCATTTACCGCCAAACCCAATTCGGGCCAGCCGCCCGCCGCCACCATGACCGCCACTGACATGCTCGACTTTGTACGTCCCGCGTCAGCACCCGCGTCATTAATCACGTCGAGGACATACGCCACTTACGACAAGTAGAGGGATATCCTCGGAGAGAACGAGCGGGCGGGACTTCACAGCATGCGCATTTCGCAGCTTTTTCCTGTACTCAGAATTACGAGGACGGTACCCAAGCAGAGTAAGTGACTTATGGGCCCCGACGCAACTCGTAAGAGCCAGGGCCAGGCCCGAGGGAGATCGAGGGAAATCAAATAATACTGCGTATAAACTTACAATGGGAAGATATGGTATGTAATGTATGAGAGAGAGGGAGACGACGGTGCAAGAATGGAATGGCATGGGCATGACGGGACGTGACACGAGACGGAAACAATTCAATATGTATGCTATGTTCAATCCGTAACGAACTAGCGACGATTATTGCGATTCCAAGATTCAAAGCGGGAGTGTAGCGAAGAGCGAGCGAGACAAATTATCACAGCGAGCGGGAAGGATGTAAGGAGAGCGTGGAGTTGGGTAGGGTCGGTTGCCATGGTGAAAACTGGCAACGGTGACGGTACGGATAAGGTGGGAGGAGGAGGAGGAGGAGGAGGGGCACGATGGAGAGGCTCGGAACGTACAATGGTCCGACGCGATATACCAAACGGAACGTAACAAAAAGGAGTCAGCAGCATTATTACAAAGGAGCAGAAAACAGTCGTCCACTGAATGTCTGTGAGATGCATATGAGAGACTCATTAATATGTAAGCCAGGTTTCAAGCGCGGCGGCTACGACGTGAACACGCCAACGATCTTGAACTGGGGAACACTCTCTCCTTCAACACCAAGCAGCTGGCATTCGGCGAAATGGGAGCCCTTGGTGACATAATGGTCGATCATCTCCAACCTAAGAAAACAAATTAGCATCCAAACAATAGCCGAGAATTCATGAATGCTCACACAACGCCGTCTTCCTCACCGGCATTCTCCAACGTAACAGCACCGCGATAGTTGTCATCGACCCAGCACTCGATAGAGCTTCCTTCACCGAAGCCAGGTTTGCCTGCTTTTTCTTTGATGAAATATATTCCAATATCGCCAGCTCCGACTTGAAGAGGAATACGGAGCCTCGACAGGGGAAGGGAGGAGTAGTAATAGTGCGAGGCCGCGTTAAGTAAATGCGGGTCTTCATTCGCTGTATCGAGAGGTGCTCAATGTCAAACAGCGTGTCAACAAAGTAGAAACTCACTAGGATGATGAACAAACCATCCACTCCCATAAAACAAGCTCGGCGGCAAAGGATTGACTAAATCATTCGCACTAACGCAAAACGGACTGATCTCCACATACGGCCTCTCGTCAGCCCCAGGCGGCGGTGTGTTAATCCTAGCCTGCGGAATTCGTAAAGCAGGATGGCTGAGCAAGACGGAAGGCTTCGTCCTAGCATCGGGATCGAATGGGTCAACGTCGTCTTTGGCTTTGTCGTTGGTCTCGTCTTGGGGCTCGGGGACGCCCTTCCGTTGGCCGAGACCACCGAACAGGCCTCCATTAGCGTTTGAGCCTCCCTCTTTGCCTTGTGCAGGATCGAATAAACTGTCTGCATCTGAGGAGTCGTATGCCACACCCATGGCGATATCCCAAGCGGTGCATATTTGGAGTTGCATATAGGCAATGAGAGTGTCAGCAATGACCTGATGACCCGCTGGCGACGCCAGAATGGGGTCTACGTAATATTTTGATATCAACGCAGGGGAAGAGAGGTACGATGGATAAAGGCTGGGCTTCGTGCTGATATGTGGGACATCGTAGTATTGTGCGACAACATTGTGCGAGTGGTCTGGACCCGCAAAACCGTATGCTGCTTGGATTTGAGGAGAGAAGTGTCCGAGGAGGACGACAGCAGGCTGGTCCGGGCGCAATAGGAGACTTCGTATAAGGACCTCGAAATGTTCCATAGACTTGGGATCTGGCGTGTCGTCGGTGTCGAGTTCGACGACAACGAGGTCGGTGACGTCGGGGATGTGCTGGGCGTGGCAGTATCCGAAGTAGTGCGAGTTGGTTCTACGCATGGCGCCATTGGTGAGTTCGGAGGCGGGGTGGGGGAAGATGGAGTTCCACCAGTTGAAGAAGATGGTTGGGTAGCAGGTCGGTGATATGGGGTCCTCGCCAGCGCCGTGGCAGGCAGAAACTGGCGAAGGTGAAGGTCAGTAAATGATTTCTTCAGGAGATGCAAACCAGAACTAAACACGATCGCGAACTCCTAGACTGCCATCGAACTGAAGAAATGGCGTTGACCGCCGGTGGGAAAATGAAGCAGGCAACTGACCTGAACCGCCTATGACACTTATGGTGACTGGCTGGCCCGACAACGCCCTCTGCAACACCCTCTGTATCCTTGCCCCACTCCCTAAATGCATCCTACTCTGCGACAAAGCCAGCGCTCCATACTTGTTCCCAATGTCATCTCCAGGGCCGTACAACGGACAAAACGCAAACGGATTCGGGTCGTTCTGGGACGCATTTAGGTAGTTCTTGGACTTGAGTACTCTTGGGGTCGGGGACGTCGAATATGAGGTTGACGGGAGAATGAAATGGGAGAGGGTGAGGACGACGAGGATGAGGGCGATGATGGCCCAAACGCGATTTGTAACGCCGAGGTTGCGGTGGGACAGGCGGGAGGGAGGCTGCTTTTCCTCAGAGCCCATTCTGTCGCTGAGAGAAAGGGGCTTTAGTCGTGGTGGTGTAATGCGAGCGGACCGACGCAGCATCTTGCACGACGATCGAGAAGGTCAGTGTGTGCTTACCTAACACCCGCTTCACCAAGGAGGCGTGAGGGGCGCTTCTTTCTCTGATGCACAAAGTTGAAAGAGACAATGACACGAACGATCTAACAAATCCACAGAATACTTGAACGGCCTTCAGTACGCATTATTAATGAGCCAGTCAAAAAGAAGTTGCCAACTACAATCCCGTAAGTGACTTGCACAACAAAAAGGTGACGATCGTACGGTACTGGACACTGTGGGAGTCGAACCCACGACCTCACGCAGTCACAGTGCGAAGCGTGCGCGCTACCAACTGTGCCAAGTGCCCTGACATTGAGGCGTCAGGAACCATAGTATTATGAAGTCTCTGTGGCCAGTAAAAGCGGATATATATGAGACTCTGATACTCTGGCACCGAGCCCGCCAGGTTTTGCTGGTGAGTCGATCCACTTTGGCTCCTCTAACTACTTACGCCTCATAAGTTATACCTTCAATCCGGCAATGATCAGGCATTCAGTATTCCCATTCTCAAGAATAATAATCCCTTCGTCTTGGAGAGCATCTGTCCTCGATTCGGCCACTTCAGCCCACGCTGCCAGGATGAACTTTCGAAGGTGCTAATTCCGACATCCTGGGAGCCGAAAAACACTCGGACCTAAGCCTCCGGGGCCACCCCTTTGAAGACCATCGTGGATTGATACCGCCAATGTTGTTATCCCGTTGTAGCCTCCATCACCAGCCTCCAAAAAAACCGCATGTCCATCTGGTCAAAAGTCCGGTTGGTCGTTGACAGAAAGAAGGGGTGAAGGTGGTCGAAGCTTCTGATGAAACTTTCATCTGGATTTCAGGTTTCGTCCCAATCACGCGGCGCGTTCAAACTCTTCATGCCGCCCACTGGCCCTCGTGTTCTCCTACGAATTTTCTGTTTGTTCGACCCAACACACTGGGTGGCTCGACTGGAACTTCTTGGGCATCGAAGCAAGCGCGTCACTGGGGATATTGAGCAAAGGAGCAGACCTGCAGTACCACGCTCCTTCGCATCTTCGCACCCTCGTCTATTTTCCTCTGAATCCCCATCCCGCCCGACCTGGGGAAGCGCGACCATTCAGCGCCTCATCCGTGGCCCGGGCTCTCGAGGAGTTATCATACAGCTTCCCTACAAACCTGCAGGCAAATCCAACGCCCCGCTCAACCCCCACATCTCTCTTCTCTCCATCCAGCAGGGCCAACGAACCTTTGGGTAGTCGAACTTTTTCGTTTACCCCAGTGTGCGCATCCATCTTTCCTTTGATAACGGATCGACCTTTGCGCGCATCGCAAAAGCTTCCGGCTGCGCAAACTATCGCGTTTTTTGGTGACCGCCTTGTCAAGTTCTGCGCTGCTGGGAACCCTTCTATATCCCGACATGGAGGCGCCGTGATACTAATAGATCTGTTCGGTAATGCTCACACCGGCCCATCCAGCATCTATTCGTCTGATGCATATATGCGCTACCTCCATCGGAACAGCCCCTGTTAAACCATCTTTCCATCACTCTGGCCTTACTTCCAACAAATAGTCATGTCAAGAAGTCAGTCAGTTCCCAGCGGATCCAGTTGCTTAAAATAGTCCACCGTTCAAGCTCCGTATCAGGCCTGGCTATGTCTCTTGACACGGATGATTCCTTGATGGACCTCTTGTCATTGCCGACTTGACCGTTTTCCTTGTGGATGGCTTGCCTCCTCGAAATCAATCACTTCGCCTCCTCGGAGTTCACATAGGTGCACCCCGAACACACCAACATGGTAAACGAAGGACATTGGAGATTTTCCTGGAGGCCATGTTAATGCGGTGCGGTAAATCCGTACATCTCGCCGTACTAGGGGTATCAACCAGCGCTTTGGCCCGCCTATAGTACGATGCTTTCGTTACAAGGTTCCTGGTGCTCAGCAACGCAAATAGACGTCTCGCCCGACATTCAGTGATGCCGACTGTTTGCTTCCGATCCTCTGGATCTGTGGGTCCCTCTTCGTTCTTCGACAAACAGCCAACGCATCTTGCGATCGGCGTCTTTGTGTCACCGTTCAGTGCTAAACGTCAAAGCGACTGATAGTGCTCTATTCGCCATCCACTGCCGCTTTCCTCGTTCTGGGATCATGCATTATGCCTATGTTAGCCTTGGGGGCCTACTTCTTGCCAACGTGGATCAACATGGGTCTTCTTTCGCCATGTTCCGTGTTGGACACGACTTACTTCTCAGACGCATCGAGGTTTTTCTGGTTACTGCCACTGTATGTGACAGAATCGGTCGTGGGTTTACTTGTGTGCTCGGCTGCTTTCTAGAGATCCTCGCTACCCGTGGTCCATCAAACTCGCTAGCTGTGAAGCAGACGAATTTGCCCTCAGAGGAAAACCAACACCGCACCCATCGACTTGCAACTTGTCAGCATGATTACTGGATTAGTTCTTGAAGCAGTTACTGTCCATGCTCTCGAAGAACCTGAACCATCATCGCTGGACTTCGGCAATTTCACTTCTTCCTCTCCTCTGCTGCGCGGACTGTGTGCCATCCAATGGCATCGTTTCAAGTTCCATTATTCTACGACGATGACACGAATGGAGCTGGGTACCGCGAGTTTATTAAGACCTCCATGGGTCTTCGGACATGGCCTTCAAAGTTGACGCGGTTGTCAAATGCCATGAAGACCAATCCTTTCTGCTGCATAGTTTAGCCAAGGCCGAGTCCCGCTGAACATGCGACGGCCTTCTGCATCGTGTTCTCCCTCGCTCACATCGGATACCCAAAAGAATGGAACGGCAGCCTCAAAACCTTGGGACGCGATGCCACTTTTCTATATCCCCTTCCCAGCCGTGATCTTTCTTCGTAGCAATGAATCACATTAACTCACCATCCGCCGACGCCCTCACCAGCAAGCCAGCGCGTTTCGTTTCGACGCTTATGTGGCGTGGCGTGGTTAACTATGTTGACGTTCTGGCCATGTAGTATGGATATTCTAGACACCACCGGCTCTTCGAATGGAATGTCCCCTCAGCAACGGCGGAATATTCATGATCACGGCCTTTGCCACATTCTTTTGATGAGGCTTGCAGACTTGCGGCTTGCCTTCTTCGGCTGAAGGAGTGAGCGGGCGCCGTAGTGCCTCGAGGCCTGCGTTGACTAGGGGTCGGTCACGCGTTGTTGGCTGGTTTCAAGGTCCAGTTTCAAGGAGAGGCTTGGAGATATCGTCCATCGCTTCAGTCATCTTTTCTTGGTGCGACGTTCGGTTTGTCTGCGACTTTCGGCTCTACCTCCCTCTGCCCCCTCTCTCAAGTTGGCCACTGTCCATCCGAGTAGCAAAACACATGAACTCCATCTCCATCTCTCTTATGTGCTTAGCTGACATCGGGAGGTAGTTTGAGCCCTGCTAATCCATATCTAGTTGACATTGTACGTGTCGCGCAAATCCCGACAGGCGCGTACACCAAGTGAATACAGTGTGCCTGTGGCTTTTGCCACTTCAGACTTTAAGCCGCTTGCACACTCTCCACCTCGAAGCCAAAATCAATCCCGCTTTCCAGGGACTGTCGACGAAGCTCTGGAGGTTAATCATTACTTATGTTTAGGCTAGCGCACGAAGCATGAAACACGTCATTGGGGTTCCGCTAGTGCGCTGGTATGCATGGAAGGTCCGTTTCAACGACTGGTATGGTGACCCACCTATGAAGCCGACTTAAACTTTCACTAATACTCCTTTAAGAAGTAATGACAATCTTATTCGCGAGTAACCGAGGCTTCCTTAGGCTTCTTGTCGGCGAAACTCCAGTAGCTTCAATGTTCTACTCTGCATGTTCGTACATTCCACCCATCGTCGGGGGAACCCGTACTATGCTCAACTGGGCCCACTAGGCGGGCGCTACAATCAAGAGTGACGTGCAGCGTGCATATTGGATGCTTCATCACTAGTAAACGTGCATTTAAGGTCTCTCAGTCGCTCCCCCGCGCGCCTGTTCGTACCTTCCGCCACCGCTCTCAATGGCCGGACGGTATGTTTCCCTGCTGCTGCTGCCCTTAGCGCTGGTGGCCCTCGCACGAGCGGAAATAGATGCAGCCGCCGATGAAGCAGCATGTGTCGGCCAGAGCGGTACACCATTCGTCGTTACGGTACGTCGGCTCATTGCTACCTACATCAGCCATCATTTTATTTGATACATTTCAATGCTCAGGGCACCGTGAAGCTAATGTGCTGTAGAGCGCCAAACGTGGTGACATGGGTTGATCAGGGTAGGAAAATGGGAAATGTGAGGGATTTATTGTCTGTTTAGTCTCACTATTGTATGTGACTGATCAGTTTCGGATAGTGCTGTCCAGAGGGTTACGGATGGGTGGGGGACAAGGCCACGGGCAAGGGTGGATGCTGTCCAGCTGGTCATCTATGGACGCTAGGGCAATGCAAGCCAGCTGTCAACGACCCTCCCGTGTCTATTTCGTCTCCCCCCGTGTCCGGTGGCGGGGGTGGCGTTTTGGATGCTGTGAGAAGCGTCCTCACGGGTGTGAGCAAAGAGGCTGGAAAGGACTCCGACGCTGGCCAGGATGGTAAAGATGACGATCCTAATAGTACCCCTCCAGACGACGAAGCTACTGCACCTACCGATGTCAACAAAACCCCGGTGAATGCAACGGGACAAGGCGGCGCGGTCTGTCATGCTGGGATTCCAGTGTGCGGTTCAGACAAGGATCTTGGTATCAGATACGGACACTGCTACATTCTCAGCTTCGCCGATGGCACTCAACTTGGTGCTCAGCGGGATAACCCTACGTATGCGAAGGGTGGCTACCTGCAGGACGTACCATTCAAAGTCTGTCAGGCGACCTCCCATTGCGCGCAGGGGGCTGTACCCCGGAACGGGTCCTTCTATCTACAAGACCAGGTTGGCAGGTTCGACGATCCGGCAGGGAAACTTGGGTGGATTGACGGTGCTACAGGTGGGACACACATGAAGTTTGTTACCAATCCCAAGAAAGCGGGGTTGTTTCGTGGTACCCCTCAATGTTCGAAGGGAGAGTGTTCCGTCAAGTTGCAGGGAGGTAATTCTGGTCACAAAGGTCTGAGCCCCACTGGTCCAACGGCCAACCATGGTCTAACCTTCGTGAGTGGGTCCCACCTATGAACGTTGGCCAAGCTGAATCTACCCAAATTGGTTTTAGCGTCAAAATCCCCGTATCGGCGTGACACTACGCTTCACGGAGACCTCTTGCGCCAACGATTACGATCCATATTTTTGATATGCGGTGCAGCTATTCTTGATGTTATCGCGAACTATGTTTAAATCAATTGTAAAAATTTCAGATCTTACCAAATCAACCTCGCACTATGCCTGGTTATTCTGTGATGAACATCGATGAATACTCTAGAATCGGGAAGGTCTTGGGCCACATTAGCCGATGACGAGTGACGTCCGAATGGAAAATGCCACCGTCGAAGACCCCTGTGAAGCATACGAGTTCGCCGCCAATCGCGCTGCGTCTGCCCGCCGGCTCGAGGTGCCAGGGAGGCTTGGGTACTCGGTCTTTTTCGCCATGTGTATCAGGGCGACACGTGTTGCGGGAAGTAGTGAACTAGTAAGTATCACAAAGGAATCGACAAGCTCGGAAGTAGTCCTATGAAAACACCCCAGTGGCATGGTGGTGGACAGATCTCTAAATGATATCCACTCCTGCATGTCCTTACGCAAGGTAAGGTCATTGGCACCGAGGACATCTGAGGGTGATCAACGTTTTGGTCTACTCACTAGCCGAGTGCTGTGTAGCGGCAACGCTCGAACGGGACTACGTCAGTTGACAGGAACTCAAATACCTACTATGAATTAGTGTCAAGCAAGGTGCGTGGTCCATCCTGTGGGTTACCGTAGTCAAGGGTGCCTGGGTCATGTTATACAATGCAGTCCATAACGAGGATGCTCTAGTTCTGCATTTCCCATCCATTGAATTGATTCACTAACTTTTGATAATCCATCCATCGATAGGAACTTGTCCGCCTGCAGAGATATGGATCTGTTACATGGGCAACATGCTACAGAGGACATGTGGACATTCAATACTCAATGTACCGTGGCTGGTATCGGCCCAACGGAGGCTAAAACCGAAGAAACCAGATGGATTCCTTCGTCTCGCAGCACTAATGATTCAGGTTCCGGTGGTCTCTCGGACATGGCCAGACAATGTCATTTCCGCCTCGCAAGTCACAGATACTAGTGCCCCTGGGCAGGGTGTACCCGCTTCGTATTTGGTGGTCTCCGGTGCCAAGTGACTAGTGATAGGCTGAGGTGGCTTTAAACTTTTTCCCTACGCAAAAGGGCCCTTCACTCACCCGATAACGACTACTGGAATCGGCAACGCTTTGAAACGGCGAACTTCATCGACCCGCTGCCACATTGACCCACCTGAGGCTATTATCTCCCCATACTGTCAGCTGAGCGAAATTCAGCCTTCGGAAATATTTGAAGGCTATTTGCTATTTACTTTACCTGGGATGGCCATTCGGGGGAGGGAAATGGTCCAGACATCAAGATAAAATAAAAGAACGATGCCCACAGTCATCGCGCCCGGTCGCGGGAATTTCCGATATTAAGCCAGCTTCTGAACTCTTCTGATGATGCTGAACGACCATCGACAAACAACTGGAGGTAGAAGAAGATGCGGTCGGTTCAAGCAGACGTTTCGGTTGAACGAAAATAGGTTCTTCGTAGTTCCCGCTACGCGCGGGTTCTCATGTAATGCCCTCAGAGGTCAATCATTAGGGGGGTGCGTCTGAAGCTTCCATACTTCCCAAGCACGATGACACTGATTGTATGGTATTTCGGAAGGGAAGTGGTCAACCCGACCGACGAACACCGATGCCACGGGTGTTAAGCTAGAACGGCCTGAAGATATCACCAATCGTGTGCTTCCCGGCCTAGTAATCAGAGATGTTGGCCATCGCAAAGTGGGATTGGAGCATCATGAGAGAGACTCACGCTCAGCTGACATGGTATCACGGACTTGTGCGAAACGGGGACAGTAAGTAGAATCCAAGGATGTCCGAGGGACTAGGAGGAAGAAACGCAAGGATAATGAGCAGGAGAGTGGCCGTCCAGCTGAAGAGGGAAAGATGGAAACGCCACTAAACCATTAGGATTGAACGATACGGTATCGCGGAGTGTCGATGCGAGCTGAAGGTTGAACATTTGGCAGGAGATACCGTCTGGGGAACGGAAGTGTTCTCTCGTTGATCCCCGATCAACAGAAGGCCATGGCTTCAGGCACAAGTGACCATTGAAGGATGAGGCTGCAGGACGAGCTGCAACAGCCGTCGTGCCGGCCGTCGTGTCCATGCAGAAATCGCTGATGACAAGAATCTGCGGAGTTGACAGCCAAGTTTTGGAAACTTTTGGTTCCCAAAATACAGGAAGGGGATCGCCGAACGAGCCTAATGAAGGAGACGAGGAGAGCCAGCTCAAAGTTGCGTGTTTGATGGGAGCGAGGAGGGTCATCGAAGCTGGCAATAAACTCGGCCCCTCAGTGTTGCCCAGATGATGGTATTTATTCCCTTCGAAAAGTGAAATCAGTCCCAAACTAACGGTAGAATTTGGTTCCCCAGCTCCCACAGGGTCACCACCGCTAGCTGTCTAAAATAGCCAATAAGCCGAAAAACCTGCTTTCTCAAGGTTCGAGTCGGGCGGCTTTCGAGGTGGACTATAAGTGCGTCAGGTTTTCTTGTGAAACCCCGACTCATTGCTATTCCCCCACTTACGTGATGTCTGTAGCCGGTCATCATATCATCGAACGCCCTGAACGTAGCCGTAATGCAAAAGCCCAAGCCAGACACAGAGCAAAGCGCAAAGCGTATATCGAACAGGTATGTCTCGCGGAGTCGCGCATCCCTTACATCCTCCATTAGCTCCGCGACACCAACGCTTACGTCGACTTCCAGCTAGAGCAAACAGTGACGAAACTCCAGACCGCGCTGAACTTTACGCCAGATCAAGTTGCGGCTCTCCCTCCTCCGATGGTCAAGATCAAGGAGCTCGAACAAGAGAATGCCCGCCTGCAACGGGAGAATGACGAGATGCGTCGAATGCTATCCGACCCGACACGCTCGCCTCTTGAGCTGACACGGAGGACCTCTCTCGCAACATATCAGGAGACCAGGGCCTGCGATCGCGATTATAAGCGTCGAAAGATGGGTATAGAAGATCTGTACATGGTACCTTTCTTACGTCTCGTCCCTTCCATCCCGTAACTGAACCGCCACTGTTGCCTAGAGCTCTCCGGATACCGCCCAACACACTCATGACGTGACACGACCCCCACCTCTAACTATCCCACCATCCGTTACCCACCACCACTATTCGAGCATACCTCACTCAAGCCATTCGTCGCACGCGAGTCCTGCCGGCATGTACAGTATGCATCCCTCGAGCACATTTTCGCTGCCGGATACACCGTCCGGATCGAGTTCAACGTCAAGTCCTCCTTTCTCGGCGAGTACTTTTCTCTTCTTCTCTCTTTGCCATCCCGGGCGGGCGAACATCTGGCTAGAACTCCTTTGGATCCTAGTGATGATACTTTTTTGTTTCCCCCCTACAGCCCGCCCAAATGCAAGCTACCTCGCACTCGCCGGTCCTACCACGATCATCGATGCCGAATCACCATTACTACGGATCCGTCAAAATGGAGGACGACAGCTACGTGGTGTGTAATACTCTCCCACTCCATTTTCTCATATCATTCGACTGAATTTCCTTCAACATAGTCTTCTAACCATCACTCCCCGCCGCAACACGCGCAACATTATCCGCTACCTTCATTTGGACATACTGGCACAGGCAGCGATATGGACACATGGCACGCGTACTCGGGGCGTGCCCAACTACATCGCTAAGTGTCCCTATCTCTTGATGTCTCTTGAATTATATCCCTTTTGGTCTTTGCGTTCTTTTGTCACGATGTTACCCATAGAGACTACCCACTTCGTTTGCTGATACGAAGGACAATCAAAATGAAACCTACAATAGTGAATTGTATTTATTTATCTCTGGCTGAGACATACCCCCATGCCAGGCAATACATATACCTTCAAATCTTGGAAACTAAGAGCCGAATCTGAGCGCTTCAGGTCCTGCCTAGTAGTAGGCGGTATCTCATTTTTAGGAAGTGCCGCCCACATGTACGGCACCTCCACTCAGCGATCAATGTGTGAGAGTAGATAAGAAGCTTAATTAGCGCAGCACAAAAGAAGCAACCAACCGGCCTAATGCAGTATCGGAGAAGTGATTGACCACAAAGATCGGTATCTAACGCTCGATTGCATTACGGAATCCTACATCTTCATACTCCGAGGAGTGGGTATTCGTCTCAAGATAGGTCTGAGATACACGGCATTGCTCTTCACTCGAGCATGACGATCCACGGTACGCGATGGGAACACGCGGCGCTGGGACCGGTGGCGCCTTTGTTAGGGGACACGCAAAGGGCGACCACCGGTGCATGCTTGGGCCACGCTGGAGTGGTACAAAGAACAAAGTTCCCACTAACCACAATCACAAAGAGTCGCAACGAGTGGCACCACAAACCACATCTCCCTCACCAAAGAGAGCGCACCGTCGGAAATCCATATCAGTCACGAACATCAATGAGCATGCGCACCAACGGCCTCGAAGGCAAGGGAGAAGCCAACGTTAAAGCCGCTGAGGCGCCGCCAGCGACAAGAAAAGAAGTATCCTCATTGGAAGCTCAACGGCCATGTGCCAGCGCAGCTGAAGCCCTGTCGATGGAGCCGACCCCACACGCGAAACTGCGAGAGATCCTGGAGAAGCGGAACATCGCGGTTACGGCGGGGACCATAGATTTAGGACGTAAGTTCCAAGCCAACGAGTGGCGAACTGGTGAAAAACTAATTTTCCCCAGCCCTCATGTCCCATGACCTCGATGGGACGTCAATAGACCCGAGAAAGGTAGTTAGCCTCCTCCATACTGAAGAAATATTTTACCATGCATGGGTGGCGACAAAACGTGTGGTTGATAGGCTGTACGTCGTGTCAAATGAAGTACCTTGCTATGACTAAACTTGGGGCCCTTTAGCACAAGTCGTCGCGCGGTCAGGGATATAAACGCACTAACTTGTAAGGCGATGAATGGATTCGTGGGTCGAATTCGCCGTTGAATCATCAGATATTGATTGTCTTGTTTAGTTAGTAGAGCTTGGAGCAGCCCTATTCGATGTTGTCCCAGGGCCACATCTAACATTCGTAGATCCAAGAAATTTCACTTGCGAAGAGAAGATGATCGAGGACGCAAGACGGCTCCATGCAGGTCTTTCTAAGAGGGGCATAGCTAACGAGAAGATAGTGATCAGCGTAAGTAACGAAACAAAGCCACTAAGTACGCCACTGACTCGGACGTGATGCACCCTAGTTGCCCGGGACTGAGCAGGGAGCGGCTGCCGCAAAGGTCCTTCAAATGGAAAATGGAATTCATACCAACATTACTCACATCACAAGCCTCATGCACGCAATTGCATGTCTCGAGGCCCGGCCTACCATACTATCCGTCCCAGTGGGAAGAGTGTTGGAGTGGCATGAAGCGCGTCGGCGTAAACAATACCGAGACTTGAATGAGCACCCAGGAATAGAAACCATTGAAGCCATCGGGATGTATTTGAAATTGCATGGCCTGCAAACGAAGTTGCTGGGAACAAATTTCCGTCGGGTAAGTCCCTCCTGTTGGGGACTCGGCAAATATCTGACAGATGTCGCAGCCACAAGAGATGATATGTCTTGGGAGTTTGGATGCCGTGGTACTGACAAAAATGCAAATTGAACACCTTGATGCTCGATATATTGCATCAACTGATTCGATGCAGGACATGAGTAGGGCGGTATTTCGCGCTAAGCAGGCGCAGTATCCCACGTCATACCTCTCCGCGAAGGGCGGATCCTTCAAGTCGTTCTCACCAGAAACGCAGAGTGCGCTAAAGAATCTCTTGTACTGGGAGCTAGGGATGACAACCGTGAAAATGGATGCGTTAGAGCGAACACTGAGGGAGGAGCTAGTGCGTCAACTCACGTTGAAATTTCTGGATATCAGAGCATATTACAATCTGACGCCGAAGAAGAGGGGGAGGAAAAGCGATCCAGAAAGATTGGCGAAGGATGGCAACCAAAAGGAGTCAACAAGTCGCCATGGCAGGAGTGCAGAATCAAGTACAAAAGAACCACCCCAAAGCTTGATACCTGGATTAGACTACTTCTAAGGGAGTGATAGACGGGCGTACAGACAACATTTTTCTATGGACTCTTCAATGCATTACTCGCACGTTGATCATGCGTAAAATGACCTTTGCGCAAGTGAACACGTGTGACGGGAGTGCCTCTATTGCCTATAAAATCAATGCTCGAATGCCGAAGTGATCCTTTGCACGGAATACTCACGAAGCAATGTCGAACAGAAAGCCTGTTGTCAAAGCCACCACCACCAAGCTTCCTTGAATTCACTTCGCGATCTCGTGAACTTTCTGAGAACGCCGTCTTTGTGAGAGGCCGCATAAACGGCACATTCCGTCCGAAACTTATCGATCGTGCGTATCATATCCTATCACCGAGGAAAGGGCTGAGTTCCGAATGGTGAGCACCAAGCGCCTAGCCAAAATAGCTGGGTTAGGTTTCGAAACTTGACGGCGTGGTTGATAAGCGCATTGAATAGGTATTCCGATCCGCTTCATCCCCGAGAAGAAAACCACCCCCGAAGGAAGGTTCCACGATGCTGTTGACGTCGTTGGTGACGATACCCCAGTTGGTTGGACGGCAAAGAAATTTTCCGTATGCCAAACAGTCAGCATGAGACCCGCCAATTCCTTTCTAAGCTCTGTGCCTTGTCCATGCCCCCCCAATCAGCAAATTAAGGAGCGGAGATGGCTGCCCGTAAAGCAGGTGGTCGTATTCAATGGAAGGCCGAGTGTGGACACTGGCTAAACAAGTCGTGACATGTAAGGGATTCATCATACACCCCCAAAGCCAAGCAACAAATAAGCGAGCGCACCAAAGACGATCATAGCGTCTCAAAGAAATTAGTCCAAAGAGGATTTGCAGGCAGAATGGATACCCCAGAGGTAGTATGCATTCCTGAGTGTATTAACGAAGAGCGGATATAGTAACGAGGAACAACTGTTAATAAAGGAGAATAACTTACCCTAGAATTCCTGCATTCCACGATAGAAGTACTTGGCACCCCACCGATGCGTCACTGAACCACTCATCCAGCCACCTCTGCATTGATATGGTCAAAACGCTGAGTGATGGGGAGGCGGTCCGGATACCAAAGTAAAGGCGTTGATGGTGATCAGACTTTTGGAACGCCGGTGGGAGATACTGAGAGAATTCAGAGAAAGCACGCTATACAGGTATATTAAAAGACGCGGCATTCTCATGGAGACCTATGTCGAATCTTGTGGGTCCTGAATTTCCGAGAAGATGTATGGACCAGCAAGTTCCACAGCGAGAAACATGTTGATGAGCTATATCAGAAACTGGAGCTCGGCCTAAGAAGATCCAGAACAAGCGTGGTGGTCCAGTAACCGTCTCTGAAGCGCGAACAAGCAAACCTAGAAGCGGACGTCGTGGGTGTTGGGGCTGATCATGAAGCTCGAAGCATGAAGTCGCCGTCGCAAAGCAGTATGAGCTCCGATTTGCAGTCTTGCTGTCGGAGTTTGAACATCTCCACCGGCAACCCGGCTTTGAGGGAATCAGTGCGGACCAGCAACTGATCAAGTGTATCGATCTCGACGCTACACTCCCTTTCAGTATGAGCTCTAGGCTCTCATCGTACGCCGACTATGCGGCCTTGTTGGACAAGTTCGACGTTTTCATGTTCGATTGCGACGGCGTTCTCTGGCAGGGGGACCAATTAATTGATGGCGCGGTGGAGGTTCTAGCTTTCTTGCGTCGAAGAAGTATGTATCTTTTGGGCAATCACCATTATCCCTGTCATCCGCTGAGCACTTGTGGGCAAACAATAATCCACTGACTTCATATGTCCTCCCTTCGTCCCCTTGACATGGAAATGAAACCAAGAGAAGCAAATTGTGTTTGTGACGAATAATGCAACGAAGTCGAGGAAGACATACAAGAAGAAGTTTGACAAGCTGGGAGTGGAAGCACATGTGGTGAGAGCGCGACGCCCATTGATGGTTAATATCCATGTATCTGAAGTGGCTGTAACAGGATGAGATATACGGATCGGCGTATGCATCTGCCGTCTACATTTCGTCGGTGCTCAAACTTCCGAAAGACCAGAAGGTCTTCGTCGTCGGAATGGAGGGGATGGAAGAAGAGCTTCGCGACGAAGGGATCTCATACATCGGAGGAACAGTGCGTATCTTCTCCATCGACCTAATTAATCAAGTATTGACGTCCTCCGAAAGGATCCAGAAGACCGTACCTTCGAACCTCTGTCCCTTCTGGATTTCACACCAGATCCAAGTGTCGGGGCAGTCCTGTGCGGCCTCGACACACATATGACCTACAGGAAGCTTTCGAGGGCCTTCCAATACCTGACACGGAACCCAGGTTGCCACTTCCTTGCTTCAAATGAAGACAGCACGTACCCCGTCGAAGGAGGCCGCCTCCTTGGGGCGGGCGCAGTTAGCGCGCCGTTACGCTTCGCATTAGGCAGGGACCCTATAAGCATCGGGAAACCTGCGACCACAATGCTCGATTGTATCAAAGCCAAGTAAGTCCCCGCTCTGCATCGGCTTCGCCTGTGCTTCGCAAACTTAGTTGGACTGTAGGATTCACTTCGATCCCAAACGCACCATCATGATCGGTGACCGCCTGAACACAGATATCTTGTTCGGAAAGAACGGGGGATTGTCCACGTTGCTTGTTCTAACAGGTCTGTTCGCCGCCGTTCTGGTTAGCTCGAACAATACGATTCTCATCGACCCCTTAGGAATAACCTCAGAAGAGGAGATATCTGGACCGAATGCATCAGCGATCGTCCCAGATTTCGTGACTCAATCCATCGGCGACTTGCGAGTCCTAGAAGGGCCAAATTAAAGGCTGGGCTAGATGGTGCATACATAGAGCTAGACATAGAAGACTGGTTAGACAAACAATAGATGTCGATGGGCTCGGCAACCGTGGGTGCCATCCAAGCTGTACGGCCATGAACCGAGGAAGGAACCGCAAGCATGAACTCATAGCGAGGTTGCATTGCATACAGACATAGACCATGTCACGGCCATGGATAATGGGATATGATTGTATAGGAAGATGATGACCGAACTAAGCGTTAATTATTTTCGGGCGGTCTTCTGCTGCGACTTGATGACCTTCTTCACAATCTTTGCCTCCTCAACCAAGAAAGCACGAAGGATGCTGCCGAGAAGTCAACCAGGGCGATAAGGAGAAATGTAGTTCAGACGCACCGTGACTTCACGCATGTCCCGCACCGTGAGCCACCATATGCACGTTGAACGGTCTTTTGGCGCTTGGAAATGGTAGCGTATTGGCGTGGTCGGAGAGCGGGGATCTAGACACGAGTCCGTTAAGCTATATGCATCTGGGAAGGGTGAAGGCAAGCGTACACCAGGAAGACCGATACCGCAGTCACCGCATTTAGGTCCGTTGGCGGGCTTTTTGATATGGTGGTATACGAGCTTGCCACCTGGGGTCTTAACAACCCGTCGACGGTTGGAGGTGGTGTTGTAGGGTTGGCGTTTGCGGAGGGTTACACGTTGGGCCATCGGGAGGGCTAGGGAACAGAATCAGCACACGTCGCTCTACATCACGCCCCAGCCCGTTCGCCTCCTCATATGCGTCCCCGCTCCAACTAAATCTGTCTCCGTATTCCAACCAATAGGACCTTCCCAAAGCAAACGACATTGCCAACTCACATTGTCCGGGTCAAAAAGATAAGTCTGAAAGTAAGGCAGCTGAGCACTCCAGATAACGAAACAGCGGCGCAGTGGCGTACCTTGTTCTTGAGGATGTCGAGGCCGGCGTCGAGGTCGATACTTTCCTGTGATGGAGGGCGGACGGTGGCTTGGAACTGGTCAGTTTATTCGGCAGTTGCCGCAGCCTTGTGCGGGGCCATCGTTTTTGGAGCAAAGTTCTCACGACAGGTAGTTGACGCCCCGCCGCGTTCTTGGAAGTAAATTGTTTCTGCAAGAAGCACCGAAAGATAATCGATAACAGCGGAAGTGGCGTGCTCCTTGCGTGCGTGACGATAACCAGAACAATGAGTCATTCTTCTACGTAACGCTTGCCTCTACCCCACGACCATTACCTCAACGCCAATCGATAACCAAATAGACGATAAAAATACAATACAATGCAGTCACGTCGAGGCTAGAGAAAGCGAGAGCTACAACAATAGGACGTCCCAAATTTATCAGTAAGAATACAACGCCACACGTCCATAGAATTTGAATTTGCTCGACGCATATCAAAATACAAATATATCCTTCGACAATTGACGATGTCTTGTCTTCGTTGAGCAGTTCGAGAACCTGAGCTTGCCTCATTATGTCTCTGAAACCCGACTCATCGCCGCCGTGGTGGCTATGTAATAGCGCCACCTATGCCTCATTCCTCAACCATCCTTGGAGATCAACGATAGAACCTGAATATTCCCATACGTACACATTGTACGTAGCACCTCGGAATTATCGGGGAGCCCCGGCTTGTGTCTCAAGCTCCTTTCGATATGCATCAGCCCCATGGGACATCGAGGTTCTATTCTTAAGACATAACGGTCATCAGAGCACGAAATTGATGTATACCTCTCAGAGGCGGATGGACGCTTGTAGAATCGCCGGCGCGCTACGGGCCTGAATTGAATTGCGAGTGATAGTTACCATTTGATGTGGCTAGTCGCTTCGAAATGAGGGTGTCTTTGCCACAAATTTACTCCTTCAAGACAGGCTAATGACCATTCAGTAGTATATCATCTTTGACAGAGATAGAGACAGCTCAACGGTAGGAGTAAAAGTTTGGTCGCGTGAGCGAGGTACACCTTCATCGATCAGCTCCAGCAGTGCCTAGCCTCTGGTAGCTGAATTAACTTAAGGTAGCTGATAGCCCCTATCATGTCCAGAATGCCCTATCCAGAAATGGAATTGAGCGCCGGATCCGACGTTACAACCTCATCAGAGTCGTTTTGCCGCTTGGCTCGCGTTAGCAACCTCTCACCAGGATGGTTTCGAAAACAAAAGGAACGAAGCCTCAGGCCAGGCTTAACTCGGACCGCTTTGCTCTAGATTCCAAACTCTCCGTGAAACCCTTCAAGTTCCCTTTCGCTGGGTACACCTCGATTGTTGGGGTACACTCCACCTTGCTGTTCTTCACAGCACTCTTCCTTCCCCGTTCGACCATTTTTCTTGATTCTTCTCTCGCTCCAAGGCCGGTACCGACGCAGCTCACGTCTCGGGATAAGCCGCAGCATCCCTTCCTAGACCCGCTGACGTTAAACCCGACATGGACGATGTTGTGCATTTGCGCGGGAGCTATAGTGTTGCAAGGCTGGTGGGGGGGCTGGATCAGAAGGTGGTGGATCGAATTGGTGATATTGAATGGCGCCGAAGATCTAGTTCAGAGGCGTGATGCTTTGATTCAGCGAAAGTTGAGGGTTCGTGGCTTAGGGTTATCCTCTTCGTCAACCATCTAACCAGCGCTTCAGGACCTCAGAAATGCGTGGGCGGCGACTCTCCTTGGCTCCGTTATTTTCCACATAGGGCTGGTTCTACTCGGTGCGCCCATTGCCAGGTAAGTAGCGCCCGCTCTCTGCCCAAATACGGGTGATAAATAATTCCCTATGTCAGCCATATCCCACAAACTTATCTCCTCGGCCTTCTCCTTGCCGTCATGATAATATTCCCGCCGGCGTACACACTGGGTGTTCCGTCCTTCGGCAGCGATACTGGGTCCTTCGTGGTGCGAATGACCTGGGTTCGCATTTTCGCCGAATTTTCGTAAGTTGGGAGGCCAACGCACTTCCTTCGTCCCACGTTCAAACAACATGTTCTTTGCAGAGTACGAAACTCCGTAGAGAGAGCAATGGCATATCCCGCGATGGGAGCCCTCATAGGGTGTTGGCTCGGCGTTATACCAATCGCATTGGACTGGGACCGCCCCTGGCAGGCATGTTTTGATATGCTTTCACTATTGGTATCTCGATTTCTGTGCTGACCTCCCCGATCAGGCGTGGCCTTTGACCTCCACATGCGGCGCTATCACCGGTTATGTCCTTGGATCCATTGCCGCACTTACCGTTAGCGGAATTATCAACCTTGCGGATGAGCATGTACGGGCATCGAAGGCAAAGGTCCAATAACACTATTTTTGAAATTGGGAGTTCCCCTCATTTCAGGCTGATGGATGAGATCTCTTAAACCTTATACCTAGAGAACATGCAGACATCCTTCTTCAGTCGCATGTTAGTGGAGCGTTGGTGTCCACTACAAGGGTCATAAGACGGCAGTGTCGGCTCGGGGCCTACAATCCTTATATGTCCAGCAGTGGCAGCGTAGGTAACCAAGGTCTTCGGTTCTCAGACAAGTTAGAATTGCTTTAGATAAGTTCTCTTGCTCCGACCATTTCTCACTTGTACGTTTACCAATGTCTCAAGTACGTTGCAGTTAGGTATGATAACATGACCTCAATGCGTTTACCCACATTATCCCTCTTCGGCACTGCTGGATCCGCTTCGACACCCCTCTTCCAAGATTTAGTCAACTACGATACCATTGTACCTTTATCCTCTCTCCTCCAAGGAACTCTCTTGGGATCCATTTTATCCACCGTGGGCTTTCTTCCGCTCTCTATTGTCGACACCGTTGCACCCACCTTGGCCTAGCTCCAAGAGATGGCTCCGTAGCCCCTCTCTTTCCCAAGGCCCTCCCTTCGGTTATGATCCTGGTCTTACCTCTAGCATCCAGTGGCCTCTTCTCGATGCTGCAATTCAGATTCGACCTCTAACCTCTGGTCCTCCGGACCTGTTGCAACTACCTCGGCCTGCTACCAGATACTCTCCACTGAGTGCTTTGTGTGGTAGGACTCGACTTGTGCCTCATTATAATAGTACATCCCACCGCCACGTCCGTGTCACAGCATCATCCTTTACCTTATGGGGTACCGCTTGTACTACCAACTGGATAACTCGATTGGTGTTCACGCTGAAGCCTGCTGAAGCCACCAGCTGGATGGCTCGATCAGTTTGCTATATCGCATACGAACCCCAAGGCAGATGGCTGTCACTGCGTCACCTCGAGCACGGCCTCCTAGACGTCGGCCCTAGATGCCCTATATCACATCCACTGACAACAGAGTTACATCCGGGAATCTAAACGCGACCCTTTCTGATCCACCCTTTCCGGCAAGGCTCGCTATATCGAACAAATCGTTCCGCCAACTCAATTGCTATCTCCCGGATCCCGCCACCTTATCCCAGCTCGAACCAACAAAGAACAAAGTATCCCAACTTTGACCAATACAGTATCGTCTGTCTGCTGATTGCAGCGATTCGGCTACATGCCTCGGGTTACGAACGAACGGCGCGGCCCGGCGGTGATCAAGATTTTAGAGTTTTTACTATCTTCAATCGATTCTGCGCTCCTTCCATCCAGCCCCATAACATCTCATAACATCTGACGGTAGTTGCACAGGTTTCATGCGCATGGAGATACATGTATGTACTGGCCCACAGCGGTGTCGTCTCCCCGCGGAAGCATATGGCCACTGTTCCTCTTCCTCCGCCTACCAACCATGCTCGAAAGGAAGGACGGCTGCGGCAATAGTTACCGTTTTCACTGCACTGCACTCCGCCCATGCCCCAGTTCTACGAAGACGCTCCGATTCGACACTGTGGGGCAGGAATGGTATCTTGGCATACCCTTGCTAGCCAAAACACGCCTATTTAGACCATTATTCACTTGTTCCCCCTATCTGGCTCCTATTCAGATGTTATGAGCAAAATGAGTTGACGGCAAACTAAATGTACTCAAGGCTACTCGGATGATAGGTAGTATACGGAGAAGTCTGAGCCAACGGCCGGACCTTAGTCGCGGACGACTCGGTGATGGACTGTCGAATCCACCTAACCTGTGGAGACTTCTAACAGACCGCGTCTGCCCAAGAGGCAGATACAGATTAATATATTCCACAAACCTCGGGACATAGGCGTGCCCGTGTGTGCGTGCTGCTTGTGGAGTGGACATAGCCCAGGGTGGAATTGCACTGGGGCCAAAGGGAGCGATAAGAGATGACGTTTATTGCTAATCAATGAGCGACCATCGAAGAAGTCTCAATCAATATGGCCTAGACGTCATCGTCCATGGGCGGGTCCGCAACGAGGCCAAGAGCTAGGTGAATACGATCATCCCGGACTGTCTCAGGACATTACTTACTCCAACAAACGGGGAGGTTGAGCCAACTTGAAGCAGCAAGACAAAGCGTAAATTGAAATTGCCCGCCGAAACTTCGGGTTATGTTCTTCAAACAGCAGTCAAGTTCCTCAGAATCGACGGCGAAGTTCCTGACCATAAGCAAATGAATATCATGGGGGCGAGAGAGAGCCTCCAATGGATATGGAAGAAAATCCTTGAGTGAGGACCAGTGCGCTTGTTCTGCGACGAAAAGGCACTGCTGGAGGATAGCCTGGTTTAATTGAAGGACGGTACGACGGTAAACCGACAGAAGCGCGACCAGGATCGGCTGTGTCTAATGGGGGTCTTGATAGCCGTCAAGACGGTCGTAAGTAACAACTAGAGCACATTGTGAGGGCTGTTGAACTCTTTGTGCGTAGCTTCATTAAGACATGAGCATCGCGAGTATCTTGTTCCTGTAAACTTGTTTTGAGAATATGCGGGTGGCATATATAGTGCAATACATGGGCGTATCATTGCATACTGGTGTAGTGGGCATGGGTCGGGAGGGAAATAAATGGATAAAGCGATACCAAAGCTGCATGAATGAAAGCCAACGTTTACTCGGCATCGACAACAGTCGTTTGGAGTCCCTAAGATTGGGATAAGCCAAAAGTAAGGGAACACCCAAGGGGCAATACACACCTTGAACGATGTGACGGGGACATAGCTGGCGTACGTGAACAGCTTCTCCTTAGCGTTCTCCTCATCGTTACGTTTGCCTAAATAACCATCATCAGATCTCAATCCCGACAGGCCCAGAATGCTACCACGTACGTTCAAGCTTAACACGCATCCGATGTGGCACAGACTTGATACCCCTCGACCATAGTTCTTGGTTAAGCTTGGGATCGATGCGAACATCCTTCGTGCCCATCGCTTTCTGAGCAAAGTCAACCACAGACTTTACTGCCCATGGGGCACGCTTTTTGAAGGAGCGGCCGTGAACGCGTTTGTGGAGGTGGATGGTGTACTCCCGGGTAACGACATCCTGGAGTGCTGAGCGGGTCTTGCCGCCGGTCTAACGATTACGTTCAGTTATGGGCAATATGGCTTCCCCAGGGGACGAGGAGAGCTACCTTTTTCTTCTGTGCGGGGGCCTAAGATACCCTGTCAAATGTAGTTCTGCACAAGATGATAAGTTCGACGCACCATTGGTCTTGAGGATGTCGATGTCGTGCGGCTTCAAAACTTGCTGACTTGCGAGGCCGACGCCTATACTTTGGTGCTGTTTGGTTCCCAAATCATTAAAGTTCAGAGCCACATTCATGTACTCTACAGTTTCACGGCATTTACCGACAGCGTGTTCAGGCGCTCACCCACAATATAGTAAGCGCCCCCGTTCCCTGGTTTCGTTGACTGAACAGTCTGAACTCCATGCTCGTTTTCATGCAGAAATCAATGAATCCACCGCGAGGACCTACTCCTGTAAAGCAAGGCCACGAACCCTTCTGATCCACATACAAATGTAATGGAATTGACCACTTTCGACCGTCAAACTAGGTCCTCCTCTCTGCTACAGGAACTTGAGGGACTTACGCGGCATCGAGATGCCCTCTCATTTGTTTTGCAATTTTCCTCGCCAAGGCGTATCTTTTCCGTCAGTTTGGTCTCGCTGTGATGCATGCCACAGCCATGTGAGCAACGAAACATCAGCATCAGCCACCAGGGCGAACTTATGATAGATGGCCATGCAGAGGGCGCAAGATTTTATCAAACCCTTCATTGATCATTTTTCATGTGCCATCAGGAAATGGCTGCAGTTTGACAGGCGGTATAAAGTCTCCTCTGTCGAAGAGGTCAGGCAACCAGACGCCCTCGAGTCTAGTCCACCCGTTCTTCACCCTCCAACGTCGGTACCTACCTGAGCCATAATGCGTTTCGCCGTCGCCTCTGTCGCTCTCTTCGCCGTCTCGGTTGCTGCCCAAAACATTCCTCGTAAGCTGTCCTCCCATCCCTATCATGAGCTCGGAATGTTGATTAATACGAATAGAATGTGCCATGGGCTGTGTTGCTTCGCCATCTACCCTTGGCGGATGCGCACAGAACGACATGAAATGTCTTTGCTCAAGCAAAGAGTTCATCCAAGCCACCACCGCCTGTCTCCAGACCGCTTGCCCTGCTGACCAACTTGAAGCCGCTCGGGGAGTTGCCGTCACCCTTTGCAAGGCTGCTGTATGCCCTTTCCATTCCTCATGCAACCTCCATTCTTATGCCAACATGACTTTACCTAGGGCGTTACCCTCGATCTTCCTACTGCTTCTGGCTCAGCTAGTGCGGCCAGTGCGAGCAATACATCCCCCGCTTCGTCTACGTGCGTACCTTCTCTTGTTTCTGGACTGCTTTTGGCTCACCTAGAATTCTACTAGTACTTCTGCTGCCCCGGCCACTAGAACATCCAACGCCGCCGTGGCCAACGGTGCCAATGCCATCGCCGGTCTCGCCGCGATCGGCATGGCCGCCCTCGCTCTTTGAGTGACGCATATATCACGCTGTTGCTGTTGACGCGTGGACGTCAATCATTTACCATGACATTCGCACTTTGGTTACCTTGATACATATTACAATACATAACTGGCTGTATAAAGACTTGCTGTATCTCTGTCGTATCATTATTGACTTTTCGGCATCTATGATTCTATTGTTCGCACCGGCCAACACATTGGCGACAGTGGCTAGCATTTTTGCCCTGCATTTGAATGCGCTCCACACACCACACCAGTTGGTGCGCGTATGATTTCATCCGACGCCGATTGTTACACAGGGTCGGGCTGACGGCGACTGAGCCTGCGTGCCAAGAATCAACGGATACGCCAGAGGCACGCGCGTACTCTACTGTACTCTAGCCCTACATGTACAGTGCAATGCGATCTACAAATAACTTACGAACATCCGTGAAAAAAAGTACTTCAACCACGAACTAACCCCATCACATGTGGTCTTCATCCTCAGTCTCCGCACTCCCGATAGTAAACGCAGAGAGCCTCCCACCATAAAACCCATACAAACTCTCCTGGTGTCTTCCGAGGCCGCCAGGTCCACCACCGAAACTCGGTGGCCCAGGGGTCATCAGGGTCTCAGGGGAGAAATAACCCCTGGCAGGGGTAGATAGATCCCGAGGAATTTGTTTGTCCGATACTGTCATCAGTGATTTGGATTTCTTCACCACCTGAACCTTCTTGGTACTCCTAGCTGTGTTGCTTCGAGAGTTTGATTTGGATTTGGGTTTGTTGGAGATGGGCACAGCGTGGTATTTGGGAGATTGGTTGGAGCGGGTGATGAAGGCATGGAAACGGGAGAAGAGAGATGGTCGGTACCTGGAGGAGAAGGAGAACCACCCCGCAACTGCATTTGTAGCATAAATGCTGTGGCGGTTGGATGAAGATGAGGACGTAGTGGTAGGGAGAAGCCGATGATACCCGCCAGGCCCGGCGCTACGGCTGTTCTGATGCTGATAGCACAGATTGGAGGCGTGGAGGGGGTCGATGGATTGCTGGGAGTATGTGTACACGAGGATGAGCTGAAGAATTATCGGTAAAAGGTAGGAGAGTGGGAAAGAGAGGAGGACGGTGAAAGTGGAAGCAGAGTGGGAGAGGCGACACTCTGAGTGAGATGGTAAATTTATATGAATTAGAACGGTGAACAGGATGTACTCACCTTGGGGTATGGCCTCCGGTGAAGAACCGCCAATTGACCAGGCCCCCTAATAGCACAACACTTATTAGGAGATCACAGAACAGATATATGAGTCGTACAAAGGTGGTCCTTAGGGGTTTGTCATTGGAGAACAAGTATTCACATTCTTCGATGAGTTCGCGCTGCTCAATACTTGTGTTGAATACAAGATTACTGGCACGCGTTCACTAGGACACGTACCTTATAAACGAGGTAAGATCCAGTTTGTATGAGGCCACATATCGCAACCAACACTGCAGCGGTATAAACCAATCTAGCATAGGTTTCGATCAGGTGCAGTCGACGCTAATGGAGGGATTGTTGTCGTATAGCGGTCAAGCCAGGAAGGGACGTGTACATACTGGGAGGGCATTCGCCAAAATTCCAAAAAGTTCAACTATAGATAGAGTCACGTAGATGACGCCCGTAAGAAAGCTAAGGATCGCGAGCTCGGAGATGTTCACTGAGGAACATCATTCAACGACGATTTAGAGCCACGGACTGAGCGCAGAACTCACAATGTTTGTCAATCAGGAAGTCGTTGAAAGTTCCGTCCTACATGGAAGGAACAGTCAGGAACTTGGAAAGGGCGGGTATCCTGTAGGCTACGAACAGCGCTTGAAATGCGGTGAGTATTGATTGATATGCCTAGTAGAGAAACAACTCTCACCAGTGGAGGTAACGAAATACGTTGATGATAGCAACTATGGTCCAATTTTAGATATTGAATATACGTCGTATCTGTGCCCTCGATACCGACGCCGCCCATCGACACGAGCTGTGTATGGGATGGGGCGGTATGGTGACGTCGGGCACACACGGTGGTTCCAAATAGGCAATACGTACCAAGTAAAACGGGTGCACGCCAGCTACGGTTGTACAATCGTCTCACGAATGAAGTGTTCGGTACACTGGCGCTGTGATGGGGTACTACTGAGCGTGCTAATCAGCGTACTAGTAGTAGCGGCGAATATTAGGAAGCACCAACCCAAATCAGGGTACCAGTTGTCCACTACAGTGGTAACGTCGACAGTTGGTGCGTGTCGTCAATCAAGTGATTCTATAAACATGGTGACAGATGTACCCACGTCGTAGGCGTAGAGGTGGCGGTCGAACCATGATGAGAGCAAGAAATCAGACAATACAGAAGAACAATAGACGGGTTGCGGTCCTGCCAGAAACCTTTGGTGAAGTGGCCAGCACAAGAGGTGACCGGGCATGGGCAATGCTGGCCAGCTTATTAGAGAATCAGATTGTTGATTCGTTTCGTCTGGAGACGAAACCGTGATACGACCGGTTGTCAGCGGGGCTGCCATGAAACCATGGCCAGTTCTGGGTTGTTAACTGAGACAAGCCATATTGTATCCGCTCTGACTGTAAAATTACAAGAAAATTCATCACAAGAGGAGTTCGCATTATCAGGCAGCTGTTGGTCAGCACGGGAAGCGGGCAACACTGGGCTGCGCTTTGCGGTCGAGAACGCTGTGTTGATCGTCGGCCTTCATGGGGTTGACTGCGGAAGCAGACTGCAGAGCTTGAATCCAAATACAGCCAAACACATTACGGTATGGAGATGCTGCATTGCCTCTGTCACCCTTCATATTGTACTATCACCATCCTCCTCCTCCTCGTACCTCCTCCCCGATTTCCCTGTATAATTGAAAAGTAGCCTTGATGGACTACAGTCGACCGCCCCCGCCCCAAGGTACGTGCTCAGCGTCGTCGCTTCATGTCTGATAGCTCAATTGCTGTTATAGGTGAGCGTTTGCACCACTTCTTTCATGTCACTCGACCAGACATGGCTTTGGTGAACACGATGCTGAAACGATGAACTAGGTCCCCCACCTTCCTACGCATTCGTGTCGAAATACTACAAGCGAAGTCTGCGACCGTTTGTTGCAATCTGTGAGTTCCGCAGCAATCCTTTTGTTGCCAAGAAATAATATTCGTTGCCAAGTCGCCTTTCTCGGTGCTCTCTGGGCTTTATTCTCGTGAGTATTTTGCATTGTGTCTTACTCTATCATCGACGGCTTATCCTCGCTTTGCAATGTAGCGCGGTATGCTTGCAAGTACCGTTCATCTGAATCATTCATTCAGATTATCATACTAGATTGGATTCTTCCGAAGCATAAACATTGACAAAGCTCGTACGTGTTCCTCACGGATTTTATGCTGGTTTGTATGTTGATAAACTAACAGAGAATGCGAAACTCGGAACATTCTCCATTGTGCTGGGCGCATTGTACATGGGTCTGTTTGTGATAGAGACTGTCGGCGTGGCTGCAGCTGCCTTCGTAAGCGTTGCCCTACCTCGCACGCTCTCCGTCACTAACGCCCGAGTGTAGCAAAGACTGCCTTTGATTCGAATTTATGCACTCTCGTCAACCGTGGCTTTCCTCGTCGTTCTTGCGACTGGTCTCCTGCGTGTTATTGTTCATTTCCTCTTCAAGGTGCTTATCCTTACCCTTTTATCCGTTCAAATCACTGAAGTTGCCACCCAGAACGATTTGATCAAAGAGTGCTCTACTCTCACCGAAGGCAGTACTATTATATTCGTGAGTTTCCTCCGACCTGTCTCTCTTATTCTTCTCAAAGGTCTTGACTAGCGATACGGTCTCTTTGGCCCAATAAGTAGTGATACCATCAGTCAATCAGAGGCCGATAGATGTGGGTTTGCTTTTGTCATCTAGCGCTAGCTACTGACGTCCGTGATAGGGTGTCGACGTGCTTGGGATCATGATTCCTGGTCAGAGGTCTTATCTTTGCTCATTACCTTGTGTAAGTGCCGCCGTTCATCTTGCTAATCGTATGATTTCTAATCATTTGCTGTCCCAACAGTCCTGGCTGCTATGTTCACCGTTATCGCATTCGGTTACTACCGTCAAGCTCTCGACCCTTCCAGCCCTGTCAACGCATCTCGCGCTCCTTCAAGTCAAGTACGCGCCGCCGCTGGGTACCCCAACTACTATAACCCGCCATACAACGGCTCTGTCCCCAACCTCAGCTACGGCCAGCCATACCAACAATACCCACCGCCAGCCGGCCCTCCTCCCGTACGAGACGAAGCGTTTGTTCCACCTTATGATGCTGCTGGCAAGCCCCCCGTGTATACTGGCGAGGGTTATGAAGGCGGCAAGGATGATAAGGAGAATCCGTTCGCTGATTTTGATGGACCTAGCCGGAGGGAGGAAAGAGATGTGACGAGTCGACCAGCTCCAGGTGGGAGGGATGCATTTTGATCAATGAAACGATGGATTTGAGTTGCTGGATCGACGACGATGTGACATACTACCTGATGCTGATGCTGATGCCGATGCCGATGCCTTGTACGATATGGACATTAATTATGCCACCCTCTGGGTCTCTCCCCCACTAGTTTCTGCACTTGTGTTACGCGTATCTGGAACCTTAGCTATATTTACCTATATCCATTACAACTGTAGCTGTACCTTTGAGCCATTGCAAGTCTCAGCCCGCTTTGTTGATAATTCACTAATCGTACTCGCCTCATTACTGTTTGCGTGTACTCTGAACAGTCGTTGACCAGTGAGCAGTCCCTCAGCTCTCGAGGAGACCGTTCTCTCTTTTCTGCTTGTGGACAGAAGCCTCGCATCCGACACCTCGAGGTCTCGTAACCGAAAAGCGTAATAAACCTACGTTCACGGACACATGAATATCACAGCTTCAAGTAGTCCCAATATACTATATCACCGATACGCCGTAAGTTACGATAAAGTGTAAATCCGATGCAATAGAAATGAAATGGGGAATGTTATACTGGTCAGTAAGCAACACCATACTCTATAGCGAGGTTCGAGGCACTGCTGAGAAAGGCCTCAGTGGAGGAGACAGAACACGCGAAGACATAGACATACCTTTCCTCATTGACACACTCAATGCGACTCGAGCTAGGATTCTGAACAATGCTTGTCCATGATGGCATAGCTTCCTTTAAGGAAGTATGGTCATCGCGTAGGAAATCGAAATCCTCCGGGGCATCTGCTGCTCTTGTCCACAACAGGTCAATTTTAGCGATGGCCTCTGTCCCGGAGTAATAGGCGCGAGTGAACTCTCCATTCATGGCAAGTGCACGTGCTTGTAGGTAAAGCGTGGATGCGGATGCCTGGGTGGTGCTATACCACACCACCGCTGCATCCTCGTCCGCCTGATCGGAGCTTTCAGAGGGAGAGATATGATGAAGCACCTCCAGAGCTTCAGCACAAGATGACAGACTACCATCGAGGTCGCCTGAGTTGAGCTGTGCAATAGCCAGTCGCCGGAGGTCGCAATGGAGGAAATACCAACGCACTGACAGCATAAGCTGAGTATCAGAGTACCCAAGCTGTTGTCGACTCATGGTCACCAATTCCTTTGCAAGTTGTGTTTGGTCACCATTGGGACCAGCTTGATAGCAGCGCCATGATACGATCAAAGCAAGCCCAGAGAGTATATCATGAAGATCATGCTGGCTGCTGTGAGACCGTAGAGCAGATCTGAAGATACCCTCCAGAGTATCAAATATCACACAAGCAACATCACCGCATCCATAGATTGACATGGAACAGGCGAGGCCGAAGATCAACTCGACGGAGCATGAGGTGACCACTCCAGGACTGACAGAGTGCAAATCCTGCCAGATCCTTGCCAGTGCGCTGACAATCTCCATTAGAAGGAGGGACAAAAGGGCGCCTTTCATTTGGCGGACATATGTGTCTCCAATCGTGTATGTGAGGTCTAAAGAGATGGCGGAAGGTCGTGCTTCAAGTACACAGATAATGTTCCACGATTTTAGCCGAACGTATTGGCGGTCAATTTCGTCCACAGTTGGGGAGTCATGCTGATAAAAAATGGAATGATAAGAACACTATCATCAAACAATGACAGGGACAACCCACAAGGCTGAGAGCTGAAAGATCGAGATCCCCTTGGCATATCCTTTGCCCCAGGATACTATCGAACTGCCTAACTCGCCATTGATCATTCGATGGGCGAAGAAGAACATTGTGTTCCAGTCGAGCAATGGCTACTTCGTTGCGCGCGGAGATGAAAAGCTGCGAAGCGAAAATTCAAGTTCGTATCCACACCATGCACAAGGGAGAGTATATCTTACATTGGAGCGAATTAGGGAAGATTGAATCTTTTCGCGTAGCCTTGAAAGGTCAGCTTCAAGACTATCGGCATCCTTCCAAGCTTTCCAGTGTTGGGCGAGCTTCTGCAGCTTTCCCTTCCCCTCGCTGTTCAGGTGACGCTGACATCGTTCGTCCATCTCGGATAGGTCACTGCCCTGCATTAGGATACCACAGCCAAAACGAGACGTAGATTGGTAGCGAACCTCGTGAGCTTATCAAACGACTGCTTCAATGTCTCCAACGCAACGTCCTGACCGAATTGCCCATTGGCTTCATAAAAGTTCTTCAAATCGACCAAAATGAGGAGGATATCTTCAGCTAGCTCGCGCATACGCTGCCTGTTGCGACCGATCTAGCGCAGACGTCGATGTCAATAGTCATATAGGTGGCTGGAGTGTGGGACTGAAAGGCACCTTGTCTACTGACGCCTTGATCTGCGTGCCCAACTGAACAAACGCTACCACAGAAGCTGCAATAGATAGAGGATCCATTGGGGAGGACGTAGTGGGTGGAAAGCAAGGCTTGCGCGCCTTTTTGACTGCGTGTTGGAAGAACATAGCATGCTGTGGATGATGTGAAAGCCTGTATCGGCGCCGCACAGCCTCCGCTGAATATAATTAACAGGGCAGAGTTGTGTCAGAACATGGGAGACCAAAGGGAAAGTAATGGTTGCGTGAAGACCTAAATCCTAGCCATCATCGCTACGGGGGCACATTACTGAAGGGCCCCTGAAGTCACAACCCCGTATATATGAGGTGGTCGATGCGACGATTCACTATATGGAGATTGTAACATGCAGGTCTAAAAACGGCACACATACAGGTTAGCTGCGTTGCATCGCCATCGCATAGCATGGGTACAAACTCAAGAAGCGTTAAGTTGACAAAGAAATCAAGGTATGCCTAAATGCAGAACTTAAGGGCACCCTCCTTCTGCAGAATGAAACAAGTTACTTACGGCCATAAGCGCAACTCACGGTCTGCTTGAGTGAAAGATCACCTCCGTCCATTCGCCGCTGCGTGCCTCGCCAAATTGAAGTTGACCGGTAGGGTGCTCGTCCCAGTTCTCCGCATCCCAGGGAAATGGGGGACTTTGCACAGTTCGCCCAGATTATAGCCTGAGGGTCTCCTGGTGTCTGCTGGAGGTGAGGCCTTGAGGGACTGGGTGGGGTGACGCGTTCAGATGAAACCTACCGATGATAAACCAAAGACGAGGATTCTTAGCCTCTTGTTCCGGAAGTTCGTCACACCTAGAGTCTCGTTCTACACTTGGTTCAATTCTAGCCCAACAGCAGTGCGTACCTCAACATCCACTTCGTGCGTCAGTCTCCTCGCACTTCGGGCCCTTCGCCTTGCTACCTCCAATTTTCTATACACATCACGAAGAACAAAGAGCCATCGTCACGGCTCTTTTCACCGCCGAACCAAGCTCCTTCAAACTGAGCTCTCTAGCGATGGGTTAGGCCGATGTTGTCAGATGTTGTCATGTTGATATCGTGCCGGAGCCAGTCGTTGAGTACGAAGTGTGGTGGGAAAAGCTTCATGGTGAAGATGGACGTCGAGGAGCAGTTGCTGAGTTGACGTGAAGCTTTTTCAGCACGGACGCCCTACGCCTCCTCCTCCTCCTCCTCCTCCTCCTAACAAACATCGACTCTGCTTCGGCTCCAACGAGGGTGCGCGTGGGTGTGTATGTGGAGGGGAGCTCCTCTATCCCATATACGCGCATATAGTCACCCGTCGTCCTCGCGCACGGACATCCTTCTTAATGTATATCCAGACGCTTACACCCAACTTCTCATTGGGCGGAGGGGTAAGTTGTTATAGCACTCGGCTTTGGAATGGGCAGGAGGAGATACGGACGAGAACTTGAAGACGAGGGTGAGATGTTGCATATTGAGAAACCCCTCCCTCCCCAGCGCCGGTTGTTCGAACCGATTCAGATCCTGATACACGGTACTAGCGTCGGACCTACCAATGCCGCAACGCCACCACCACCAACATAATCAAACCTGGAATCATCAGCACGGTGCAGGCTAGCAGTGACAATTTTCAAATTCGCCCACCTCTACTTTTCATTCTGCATCCGACTGGGACGACGACTGGCTAGTATGACCAACCTCCGGATCTTCGTGGCTGCGCATACGAACAGCATGCACACAAGTTCCTCCGCGCCCTGGGGGGGCGGTCATGGCGCTTTCATTGGTGGTTCATGACCTCTCGACATAAAGATCGGTTTCGGCATCCCACTGTTCGTGGGAGACTCGGAAAAGCGGGCGACTGGTTCAACCACAACCTCGAGGCTCCAGTACTCCGAGTCTGAATATTGAATCCTCGTGTACTCTGAACATTCGTTGACCAGTGAGTCGTCCCAGTCTCCCTTATTTCAGTCAGCTATCTGACTCCAAATCGTAGAATACGAGATCATGCCATCGATTTCGACTCCTGATCCTCGGCATGGGCCAGAGTGGAACACGTACGAGGCGACCATTCTTGGCCTCGCCGACACAGCAAGGGGCTCGCTGTTGAGTTCCATTGACGTGTTCGCCCAGAAACAAGCCGCTATCCAAGATGGCATCGAATTCGGTGGTTTCGCGCTCACCCACCTTTCGGCCCTAATATCTCAGTTGCAAGCAAAAGTTCAGACTCTTCAAGATGGATACGAGAAGCTACAGTCGAGTATCAATCTTGCGACAAACACCCTCATGTCTCCGATATTCTCCCTCCCCGATGAAATCCTAGTCGAGATCATGCTCTCCTGCTCCAATGGCCTGCCACTCATATCACCCCGCACGCGAGCCTGGTTTCCTGCAGTTTTCACAATGGTCAGCCGCAAGTGGAGAGAACTGGTATATTCATCTCCCAGGCTGTGGTCCTCTTTTCAACTATTTTTTGAAGGGCCCGAAGGGCTTGGATTCGGTCTGCTGGGCCCGGGGGCTGGCGAGGAAGATCCACGTAACGTCGCTACGATTTCGCGTTTAGTGGATCGCCACTTAACACTCTCCATGCCGATAAATCTGACCATTGATATTTCCATCCCCTCACGTCTTCCCCCCACTGTTCTTCAACAAATCTGTAAACATTCCGAACGATGGGAGCACCTCGTTGTGGGTGAAAATACCTCGCGTGACATTCACGGCCAAGATTGCTCTCATCGCCTTCCAAAGCTTCGATCCCTGAACATCTTGCTCTCCGATCCTATGGCCCGTCCCATTACCACCTTTGACAACGTGCCAGAGTTGCGGTCCCTGACACTAAGGGGTGAAATTGGTGTCTCCAGTCCTTTCTCCCCCCACTTTCCTTGGCACCAACTCACTCATCTCACGTTACATCAACATAAGCACCACTACGACGTGCGCTTCCTATCTAATGCTCAAAATTTGATCAGCTTGTCCCTCCGATGCGGGCCTAACCCTGTTCCAATTTGGAGCTCATACCATCGGAGTGGTGATCCTATCATTTGGCAGCCATTTAAACATTTACGCTCTTTATTCGTCTCTTCTGTTGCATTATATGCTGTTAACTGCCTTGTGGTCCCCTCGCTAGAACAGCTTTACCTTCAAGGAAGGGACCTCTGTCGCCCTGCCGCTAACATGATAAGAAGATCTGGGTGCAGCCTCACGGAATTGACGGTGGTTACCACGGAGCAGACAGTGGTTGCTCAGGATTCCGATGGTATTGATGAACTATTGGCTGCATGTCCTTCTCTGGTTGTTCTCAACATCCAGGCTGAATATCCGTTCATCAACACGGTATACGTGCTACTCAGCGACCCTACCGTCGTTCGTTACCTTAGCAGCCTCACTATCATCTATGTCGGACGGGCAATTGACCACTCAGCATTCCTAAGTGCACCACATCCCGCAGCCCCATATCTAGATTGGACACCTTATGACACTCTCGATTATGACGCTCTCGATGACTTCTCGGGTGAACCCTTCCCTCCCTTGATTGGTGTATCATCTCATCTCCTATCGGATCCTTTGCCTGGCATCCCATATTCCCCATCTCTCTCTTACGATTATGGCCTCCCGTATGCTGCTATTGATGATAGGCATCACGTTAGCGCACTGGCGACTGCAATTCGAGCTCGCCTTGCCATCCTTCATTCTGTGTGCATCTCGAACCCCATCACGCCAGGTACTGTCTCGACCCTATCGTCACTCGCCTCGGAGGGAATCAATGTCAAAATCTCGAATGGTAAGTAGGCCACTAGCTACTTATAGACACGCAGTACTGATTTGACGACATGGTCAGGTCGTTTGCAAGAGGTAAGTGTAGCGAAGGCAACATCTGTGTTAGTACGACGTGTCTGACTTCATTGCTCTGTTGTCACCACAGGAAGTCACTGCTTCTAACTATAATCCCCAACGTCGTGAGATGAAATATGGCCAGGTTGTGTTGACATACTGAATGTATGCCTACCCAGCAGCGAGCCATGACATTTGGGTCTTACCATCGTTCGAAATAAACTAGTATAGTACCACGGGTTCCAAGTATTTGTTTCCTTGTGACGAATGACATTGAGAAGACCGCTATCCTGACTACTGACCCAAATACAATAGTGGGTCGTGATGGGCTATCTCAAGATCTCAAGGTTTGCGTCAAGGCTTTGATATATGAGGCGGCTATGTTCGTGGGAGAATGCGGCGAATTAGCGGACGCCTCATTTGCTTCCGCCCACGTTGAGGCTCGGGTTCTTGAATCCTTATGCACTCTGAACATTCATTGACTAGTAAACCGTTCAAATCTCCTTCATTCAACTATCTGATCCCAAATTGTAGAAGAAGAGATCATGCCATCGATTTCGAGTTCTGATCCTCGAGATGGGCCAGAGTGGACCTCGTACGAGACAGCCATCCTTGGCCTCATCGACTCAACAAGGGGCTCGGTGTTGAGCTCCGTAGATGCATTCGCACCACCGAAAGCGAAACAAGCCGCTCTCCGTGATGGCATCGAACTCGGTGGTTCCACCCTCAGCTCCATTTCGACCCTTATATCTCAATTACAAGCAAAAATTCAAATCCTCCAAGATGGATACGACAAGCTACAGTCGAGCATCAATCTTGCGACCAACACCCTCGTGTCTCCGATATTCTCCCTCCCAGACGAAATCCTGATTGAGATCATGCTCTCTTGTTCACCGCGCAGTGGCCTCCCAGTCATAGCATCCCGCTCCCGAGCCTGGTTCCATCAGTTCTCATAATGGTCAGCCGCAAGTGGAGAGAACTGGTATATTCATCCCCCAAGCTGTGGTCCTCTTTTCACATACAATTTGACGGATTCCTGCCGAGTTTCGGAGTTAGCGAAGAAGTTCCTCACAATCGCGCCGCATCCATTTCGCGTTTAATAGATCGCCATTTAACACTTTCTGCTCCGATGAATCTGACCGTTAGTCTCTCCGCTTTTCCACATCTCTATCCCGCTATTCTCCGACAAATTTGCGAACACTCTGAGCGGTGGGAGCACCTCATATTAGCCAGGGGGATCCCATACCAGATTCTCGACGAAAGTTGCCCTCATCGCCTCCCAAAGCTTCGATCCCTGAACATCTTGCTCCAAGGCTTTGTCATATCTGGACCCATTATTGCATTTGATGATGCACCAGAATTGCGGTCCCTTACGCTGCATGATTTGGGGAGTGACTATCTATCTCCTCATTTTCCTTGGCTCCAACTCACTCATCTCGCACTACATGAGAGTAGTGGCCAGGATATTCCCTTGTTGTCTAAGGCTCAAAATCTGATCAGCTTGTCCCTCCGGCGCTCGAGTGCCAACTTTAGCCCGACGAGCTGGCCCCATCACCAAGTCCAATATCCCCTTTTGCAGCCCTTCATCCATTTACGCCGTTTACTCATCTCTACTCGCTCATCCCCTGTCGTTGACCGTCTCGTGGTGCCCTCGCTGGAACAGCTTTACCTTCAAGGAGGGTGGCTCTGTGATGCTGCCACTAACCTGATAAGAAGATCCGCCTGCAGCCTCACGGAGTTGACCGTAGTTATTACGGAACGGGACCCCCAAGCTATGAACGAATTATTAGCTGCGTGTCCTTCTCTGGTTGTTCTCACCATCCAGGCTGAATATGCGTATATCAACACAATATGCATGCTACTCAGCGACCCTACCTTTCTTCCTTATCTCACGAGTCTTACCCTCGTCTATGTCGGATGGGAAGTTGAGAGATCATCATTCCTTTGCGCAAATTCAGGCCGGCTCCCGACAGGCCCATGTCGAATATGGACACCCTCCATCTCTGTCTTACATCCATCTTCAGCTCCATCAGCTGCTCCGCTGTCTTTCTTAAGATATGCTCAGCCGTCACCGCACCTACCTGTCGATTTTAATCATCACCATGTTGATAATACGTCCCATGTTGGTGCACTGGGCACCGCAATCGGAGCTCGTCTCGCCACCCTTCGGTCCGTGTCGATCTCGAACCCTATCACGCAGGGGATCGTTTCGACGCTCTTGTCGTTTGCCTCACAGGGAATCAATGTCAAATTTTTGATTGGTAAATAGTTTGTTGCTTCTTGTGAATATGGAGGCTGATGTTGCGACGTGGCTAGGTCGTTTGCCAGAGGTAAGTGTAGTGGAGGTAACGACCGTCTTACGACGTTTCTGACTTCATGGCTTTGTCATCACCACAGGAAATCACTACTACTGATCCTCAGTGTCATGAGGTGAACTATGGTGGGGCGTTGACATTCTGAAGCTACTCTATGCCTCAGATGCGACACTCAACAACAACTCACAGTACGTTTGGGCCGTAACTTCGTTGGAATAGGCTTGTATTACCACGGCATTCAAGTACTTGCGACAAATGACAGTTAGATGAGTACTTTCCTGTCCACCTACCCAAATAGAAAGTACGCGATGCGGAGTCGTGCATGGGGTGCGACTTTTTGCTCAAATTTGACGGACAAGCTAATGCGAGGGCGCCGAAGCCAAATGTAAGTTGCAGCTAGGGAATTACAATTCAGGGAGCAAGAGATTCTGAGGAACATCGTTTACTACGGTACCTCCGTAATCTTGAAATCATCGCGCGCACCCCCATGCACTACAGAAGGCTGCAGATGGCGTATTAGGAGACAGCCCCTAAGTTCAAGCAGGGGCTGGAGCTACAGGCGGGAAGTCCATTTTCCACCCGGCCATCATTTGAAGACTATTAGGCCAATTACGACGAGCGTTAAGCGTCAGTTCGGCAAGGCTTGGAAGGAAAGCTGGCGGCCTCGCCCTCGCCTTGGGCCATAGCTTGAGGTGCACGCGTACACGTTTCACGCCAGGTATCAATATAGCTACTCCGATTCCTGACACCAAACCAGGCTCATACTGTCGTCAAGTTGACGTGGGCAGTGGCTGGTATGGATAGCAGCGGTCTCCAGTGCATAAGAATAATGCTCGTGCGGACAGCTATGCCGTCGCCGCTGAGTCCGAGCAGCGGGTCTGCAGATCCGTACAAGTTAGACTGGGTATATTCATACAGAGGTATATACGAACTAGATCAACGGTGGCTCATCAGTCATCATCGTCGTCTGAAATAACCAAACGATTCGTGCGCCTCCCGCCGCCACCGCCTGGAAACTCTGGGGAAGGTTCGTTGAGAGCATCGTCGTCGTCGACGTGGGAGGGCGGACTCTGATCGGCGGCAGGTGTTGACCGCCGGATAGGGCGGGGACGCGGCCTAGTTTTGGTGGGGGGAGGAGTAACCTCAATAGGCTCTGGACTCGACCTGGATGGACCAGCGACTAGGTTATCGTCATCACTGGCCTCCGACGTTCCACGCTCAGAGTCATCACCGCTTGGATTCCCCTTTCGTTTCTTACTGTTGCCTTTATCCGCTCCTTTCCTCCGTCTCTTCTTCGTCCCGGTTGCTTTCATCGTTCCAATCATCTTTCCAGCTTCAGCAGCCAGCCGCTCAGTCTTCGCTCGCCTCGCCTTTTCCTTCTCCAAGAAGGCGTCGATATCACCATATTCTTCGTCACTATCTTCTATGAATTGCGCCGATTTATATTGTTCCTTCTCCTTTTTCTGTCGTTCCTTCCTCTTCTTTCGCTTGGGATCGTCATCGGGGAACTCTACCTCGTCATCACTGCCTGGGGTGGCAGCGCGTCTTCGCCGACGACGCCGCCGTTGCTTCGTCAACAACTGACTCGCCTTCTTCCCGTCCAGATCGAATGGATTTTCCAAAAATTGATCGATGCATTTGAGAGAGCGATTCAGGTCGGCTGGCGCGATGCCCGCGGGTACATACCACTGGAGTTCGTCCGCATCTAATATACCTCAGCATACGGCCACGAAAGTAAACATTATGATAAACGTACTTTCGTCCTCCAGGAAAAACTTGCAAAGTCGGAAGAGGAGCTTCAGATTCGGATTCTTGGTGGCAGCAGCCGCATACTCGTCAGATGTGTAAGGAATGGCTGGGAAAGAGAGTCAGAACGAGCTGCTGGCGATACAGAGAGGGACTAACTGTAATTAACGAACTTGGAGACTGCCTCGCCTGAAGCACCACCCAACGCAGATGCCCTACGGCGAACCTCTTCGTCATCGTCACTCAGCAAACCATCTTCGATTTGCTTCACATCAACTTCTTCGACGATTTTCTGGCGAGTCCCAATCACATATAACAAGATCTGGACGATATACCTTAGCTTCGAGTCGTATTGCTAACGACGGCTGGACTCACTTCTTTGGTCCAATCCACCAGGTTCTTCTGATCGTCCTCCACCAATGCTTGGATAGCAATACCCAATTGGTCGCTCCACGAATAGCCTTTCTTAACTTCTACCTCTGCGGGGCGTTGTTCCTCATCATCAGAGGCCTGCTTTTTCCTTCTTCCCGTCTTCTCTTCAGGCTGCCAACTAGAGAACTGTTTCCAGTGTCCTCGGTTCATGGGGAACCACGCCTATGTATAGTCAACATCAGCAACCAGTCGTAGTTCAAACGACTTGTATACCTCAACGGCAAGGAAGGGATCTTTCTCGATCGCCTTGAAGAATTGACGTAGGATGTAGTTGATGAGGGTCACTAGATCTTTGTACGGCTGCTCCTTGGGGAATGTCTTCTGATCTGCTAAAATTGACCTGAATAAATTAAGGGTTGAAACCTAGATGATTACAAATTAGACGTGATCTTTGGACAGTAAACGCCTCCCTACATTGAAGAAGAGTCCTTCGGCTTTTGCCCTTACAGCCTGCCGATGCATCAAGCTGACAATCCTTCTCATTTGTTCGGAAGAGGTGAAATCGTCATAGCGTCCAAGGTAAGCTAGCAGCGTCCGTGTTATTTCAGCATGGGCAAGTTTCTGCAAAGATAATTGAGGGCATCAGAATCAATGAGGGGAACGAAGGAGGTCATTCCACACCGCCTCGAAAGCTTCGAAGGTGAATAGAGTCTCGTGAACTATGTCTTCTTCACTTTCACTCGCTTGGATATCTTCGACGTTCGGAATCATATCCTCGGCATCATCATCTTGATAAGCAAGCATTAGTGCTGTCGTCCTGCAATTCCCACTAGGATCTTACCGGTTCCTTTCTTCTTTCGCTTCTTCGCCACCTTTTTCCTCACGTAAACCTCCTTACCCTTCGCCTTGCCCCATTTCTCCAGCAATCTGAGGAGCGTATATCCAAGACAAACGCTCGAGTCCAAATAAGCCAGAGATTGCGTCCCGTCTTTGTATGACTGCAAGCTGACGAACGTGAGGTCCAGCACCTCGCCGTTGTATATGAGCTGCTGTTGAAGTAACTCGGCGGCTTGCTTAACCCCCATCGAATCATTCTGATCATCCGCATTATCAAGGAAGGGGTCCGAAGAGGCGGACGACTGGTGCTGCTTCATTGCTTCGTTGCAGTATGCCATAGCGTCGATGAGTAACAGAATCTGAGTCATGCATTCAATGCCAACTTGCAGCTCGGTCCACAACTTCGGCTGGAGAGAAATGGCTGAGTTAAGCGGTAAGACGCGAAAAAAACACATGCAGACCTTCTCATCGAGAGCCTCCCTCATCCTCCTGAGAACCCAACCCAGCCAATCTTGTTCAGTGACCTCAGCAATCAGCCCAAAGTTCCACTTAGAGCCTTCGTTCGTTCGCAATGCAAGGAAGAACTCTAGAAACCACTTTGTAACGAACAGCAAGCGCAAGTTGTCTTTCTCGGTAATCTTCGCCCTTTCAGACCGGATGTCTTTAAGGAGCGTCTTTACAAAGGCTGCAACTTTGCATTAGCAGGCCGTCAGCGGCATGGTAGTCAGAGCACAAACGGTTGAAGCAGCCTTCCAGGAAATCCTTGGCGAGATTCTTGAGGACGTTCCGAGCTTCAAGGGATAGGTTGTCCTCGCGAGTGAGGGTATCCAGGGTTTTGCCTTTACGGAACTTCTGCTTCTTCGCCATGTCCATGATGCTACCAGAACCATGAGTCAATGCTTGTTGCCTGTGAAGGACTAGGGATTTGGACGGAAGTTCTGTGGCTGGTGATGATGCTGCGGCTTCGTCTAAGGGGTTTTGCTTCTTCTTGGGATTCAGACTGACGGCGATAGTAGTTCCGAACCTAGAATGACGAGATGACGCTGAACGAGCAACTGTTTTTCGGTTCTGCGCCTCAGCAGCGAGCAACCGCTGCAGGTTGTCCTTCGGTTGCTAGAACCGACTTCAGCTAAGGAAACCCAAACAAATGGGAGTCGATGTACCTTACCTTGACTTGGTCAGCAGCTAGCAACGATGGCTTCGCGCCTCGGAACAACAGATAGAATATTTCAAGCACCAACGCGTTCCAACCGTTGAGCATAGGATCGTTCGTGGAGTTCGCAGCGATAGTGACCAACAGGGACAGTGTGTTGGTGTCGCTCAGAGATCGGATGAGTTTCGACTGCAAAGTCGAGAGCTCGGCCTGGTCGGAGCTAAGGTGAGAGTTCGAAGGAGGGTCCTTGATGAATGCGAGGTTTCTGATGAGGTGGAGGACGACATTGATGACCTGAGTATCCCTCTCTTTCCGTTCCTTCGGTGACTTGGCCAATGGAGGAAGCATGATACCGAACAGCGCTTGCATAACTCCCGGAGTCAGCAAAGCGGCCTTGTAGTGGAGGTGGCTCTGCAACAATTGCGTGTAGTCCGTTCCCCTGTCCAAGACATCATCCAGCTCCTTCAGCTCCTCTGCCATGTCAATTGGCCAGGTCATAGCAGTAATCAAGTCCGCGCAGTAAATCGCCCGCTTATCCTCAACGAGACCTCTTCCCGCGGTTTCCAACAGAATTGGAACGAGGTCGTTTGGTAGTACCCGAGTTTCCCAGAAGATACGCGCGATAGTTCGTTCATCGTCGGTGTCATCTTTTCGCCAGAGTTTCTTGAGATCTTTCAAGCAAGAAGTGACCTCGTCTCCCAGTCGGTACGCACCACCATCCTCGCGTCCACCCAAGGCATCAACGACGCGTCTGACAACGGGCTCGAACAAGGCGCGTCGGTCAAATTCTTCATCTCCAGATTCCTCGTCGTCGAAGAGTTCTATAACGTCAGGGTCCGCCATTGGATGGTGGGGAAACGCGTCGTGGACGTGAATCGACAAAGGACGCGACGCGCTGGAGCCCTTGCGGGGATTTCCACGGTAAGGTACCTCTCTTCCCACGGTCAATAAAGCGTGTGGGAACCACTTAGGGCACTTAGGGGCTAGCTCCTGAGGACATCACAGACCAATTTCACGACGTGACAGATGGGTAGTACGGCTAATGGATCGATGATGCCAAGCTTACGAATATACCACAATAAGCAGAATGGGATTTCGCAATCCTCGCTGAAGCACACGCACTTGGATATGGATATTTATCCGCGACGTGACGGCGCATCCACCCCTGGCTAGCTTGTCAGTCAGGTTCGAGCTAAACTTCTTAAGCTTATTGACGCTGTCGCACCCCGAGCACGGCGCGACATTGCTTATTGCACTATTTGGCGGAAAGTACCGTTGTTCATTACAAATACCCGTATCCCATGGCGATACAAGATGTATGGTTCACCGATTCAGTATGTCAACAAGACCTGGCCATATTGTACCTCACGATACGGAGGATCAGCTTGAATAGGAATAACTTCCTGTTGGGAGGACACAACCATCCAGTCAGAAATGGGAGACGCTGGATAAACCCACTACACTTACATCTGGCAAACGACCTAGTCGTGTCGCAAAATCAGTACTCGGCGTGTACGAGTAAGTAACAAGGCATTTACCAATCAAGACTCTGGCATCAATTCCCTGCGAAGCAAACGACAAGAGCGCCGAAACAATCCCGCGTGTGATAGGGTTCGAGATGGACACAGAATGAAGGGTGGTGAGGCGATTTCTGATTGCGGTGGACAGTGCGACAACATGGGATGTGTCATCAAAGATGTGGGAATAGTGAATGAAACGTGGGTGTCCGCCAGGTCGTAACCTATGCACAGGAGATGGTACCAGCTGAGATGGCCGACCAACTGATGGAATGGATGATGTCTGTGAGTCAGAGAGGGAAGGTGTCCAAGGTTTACATGGGCCAGTGGTGCGCTGGGCTGAGTCGCGAAGGAATGATGACGTCTCAGCTTCCCTTCCAACATAGACAAGCATGAGGCTCCTGAGATGAGGGATGATGGTAGGGTCACTGAGTAGGATGCATAGTGCATTTATAAATGCATCATCAGCTTGGATGCTGAGTACAGTGAGGGAAGGACATGCTGCTAATAACTGGTTAATAGCATGGGGCTCTTGGTTTGTAACGACAGTCAATTCGGTTAGACTGCAGGCTGATCTTCCTAGTAAGTCAACGGCCGCGCGGCAGATGGATCCTCCCTGAAGGTAAAGCTGCTCCAGTGAAGGAGCCACAAGGCGTTCAACAATGGGTAATGAAAAGGCAGTAACGAATAAATGGCGCAAATGCATCAAGGGCTGACAAAGTTGGGCCGCCTGATAACGGGCGTCGTAATTGGTGATCCCATGGTGCGAGCTTTGGCGATAGGTGTACCCCAGGTACCGGAGGGACAAGCTGATCAAATTTGGAACCTTAGATAGCGGGGGCGCATGGTGATCACTTTGGTATAGGGTGAGATGAGTGAGTTGGTGCCAAGGGAAATGTGGGGATAGACAACCGGGATAGAAACCTTGTAGCGTAAGGGACCGCAACTCTGGCGCATCATCAAATGTGGTAATAGGATGAGAGGTCCTAGAATTGTCGAGCCAAATTTTCAGGGATCGAAGCATTGGGAGGCGATGAGAGCAATGCTCGTTGAGAATGTGACATAGGGTCCCACGAGATACAACGAGGTGCTTCCATCGCTCGGAGTGCGCACAGATATTGCGGAGAACTGGAGGGTACATAGAATACGAGGCGGAAAGACCGACGGTCAGGGTTGTTGAAGCAGAACGTGTTAGATGGCGATCTACTAAACGCGAGATGACAGCGACGTGGGGATCTCCTTCGCTCCGGAAGTATTCATCAAAATCTACGTGAAAAGAGGACCACAGCCGAGGGGATGAGTACACCAGCTCTCTCCACTTCCGACTGACCATTATGAGAGCTGATGGAAACCAGGCTCGCGTGCGGGATGTTATGACTGGGAGGCTATTGGGCGAACAGCATAGCATGATCTCTGCCAGGATTTCATCTGGTAGAGTGGATATCGGAGGCACGAGAGAATTACGCGCAAGCTTGATGCTCCACTGTAGCTTGTCGTATCCATCTTGAAGAATTTGAACTTTCGTTTGCAATTCCGATATTAGGGTCGAGAGGCGGCTGAGGGCGAGACCACCGAATTCGATGCTATCACGGAGAGCGGTTCGTTTCTCTTTGGGCGGTGGGAAAGGATCGATGGAACTCAGCAGCGAGCCCCTTGTTGTGTCGGCGAGGCCAAGGATGGTCGCCTCGTACGTGTTCCACTCTGGCCTATGCCGAGGATCAGGAGTCGAAATCGATGGCATGTTCTCGTATTCTACGATTTGGAGTCAGATAGTTGACTGAAATAAGGGAGACTGGGACGACTCACTGGTCAACGAATATTCAAAGTGCACGGTGCACGAGGATTCAGAGCACCCTAGCCTCGAGGTGGGGAGGAAGAATTAATAGTCCCCTCAATTTGCCTTTCTCCCACGAAGAGTGGGCGGGAAACCAACGTTAAACCTCTATGTCAAGAGTGACACGGCGTATTTCCGCATCCTCCCTGAAGCAACATCACTAAGTATCAGCCATGGACGTGGTACCAAAACGTGGTTGCGTATTCATCCCTTTGGCTTGTCAGTCAAATTCGAGCCAAACCTGAGTATTGAGTGCCAGTTCAGCTCATGACACTGGCACATTTCGTACACAATGTGACTCAGCAAGGTTATTTCCAACGAAGCTGGCACCCAAACATGTACAATATGACTCACTGCTCAGTGCGAGTCGCAATTGATAACGTCGAGGCATACATTCAGTATGTTAGCGAAACCTGGCCATATTTCACCACACGATGTTGGGTTTCAGAGCGAACTTCCTGTGATAAGGACACAGCGATGAAGTCAGAAACATAAGTGATTGTGTACCTTCACTACACTTGCCTCTGGCAACCAGCCTAGCCGTGCCAAAAATCAGTACTCCATGAGTACAAGGAAGTAATAAGTTATTACCAATAAAAATCTTGACAATGATTCCCTGGGAGGCGAATGACGAGAGCGTCGAGACGATCCCTTTCGTGATAGGGTTCGATATCCCCACAAACTGAAGGGTGGTAAGTCGAGCCTTGACTGCGGCAGCCAGTGTGTCAACATGGGACGTATCATCAAAACTGGACTGGTTAGAATAAGCGACTGGTGGGTAGGGCAACACATACACAAATGATGGAGGCTGAGGTGGTAGAGCAACTGATGGAATGGATGATGTCTCTGAGTCGGAGATGGAAGGTGTCCAAATTTGACATGGGCCAGTCGTGCGCAGGGCGGGATGTGCGCGAAGGAATGGTGATGTCTCAACCTCATGTCCGGCATAGACAAGCACGAGATACTTAAGATGAGGAACGATAGTAGGGTTGCTGAGGAGGGTGCACACCGTGTTGATACATGCATAGCCAGCCTGGATGCGGAGGAGAACCAGAGAAGGACAAGCAGTTAATAGCTGGTCAATAGCATGGGGCTCGTGGCTTGTAACCACAGCCAACGTTGTTAGACGGCAGGCAGACCTTCCTAGCAGGTCAGCGGCAGGACGGCAGAGTGTTCCACCGTGAACGTAAAGCCGCTCCAGATTGGGAGCCACTAGGCGAGTAACAATGGGTAACGAAAGGGTAGCGACCAATAAACGGCGTAAATGGATAAAGGGCTCAAAAAGGGGGGTTTGGCCGTCCTGATAGGTTGGATCTAAGATATGGGTGGACTCCGGGGACCGGAGGGACAAGATGATCAGATTGCGAGCTTTAGGTAACAAGGGCATATTGTGGGGATTACGTTGGTCTAGAATGAGATGAGTGAGTTGGTGCCAAGGAAAATGGGGGGATAGGTGACTGTCATGGAAGCCGTTTAGTGTGAGGCTCCGCAATTCTGGCGCGTTGTCAAATGCTGTAATGGGTTGAGAGACCATAGAGTCAGGGACGAAGATGTGGAGGGATCGAAGCTTTGGGAGGTGATGAGGGCAGTCCTCGTTGAGAATGTGAGTTGGGAACCCGCGAGATATGAGGAGAGTTTGCCAACGTTCAGAGTGCGCGCAGATATTTCGGAGAGTGGTGCGGTCTACGGAATACGAGGCGGAAAGCCAAATAGTCAGAGTTATTGGAGTAGAAAGCGTTAAATGGCGATCTACTAAACGCGAAAAGGGAGTGACATCATTAGGTAGACCTCCCTCTCCAGCCCCCCGCAGACTTGAGGACCCAGGCCCTCCGAACAGGGGGAATGCGGGAGGTCTGACCAGCGGGATTTCGCCAAAATGGACTTGAAAAGAGGACCACATGGAGGGAGATGAATATATCAGCTCTCTCCACTTGCGACTGACCATTATGAGAGCCGATGGAAACCATGCTCGTGTGTGGGATGATATAAGTGGGAGGGGATCGGGCGGGGAGCAGGAGAGCATAATGTCGACCAGTATTTCATCTGGCAGGCAGAAGATGGGAGACATGAGGGTGTTGGTCGCCAAATTGATGCTCGACCGTAGTTTGTCGTATCCGTCGTGGAGGATTCGAATTTTCGCTTGCAATTCAGATATGAGGGCCGAAATACAGCTGAGGGTGAAAGCACCGAATTCGATGCCACCTCGTAGAGCGGTGCGTTTCTCTTTGGGCGGTGCGAACGCATCTATGGAACTCCAAAGCGAGCCCCTCGTTGTGTCGGCGAGGGCAAGAATGGTCGCCTCGTACATGCTCCACTCTGGTCCATTTCGAGGACCACTGGCAGCATTCGATTCAGAACTCGATGGCATGATCTCTTATTCTACAATTTGGAGTCAGATAGTTGAGTGAAATAAGGGAGATTTGGACGGTTTACTGGTCAGTGGATGTTCAGGATACACGAGGATTTAGAGTACTCAGGCCTCGAGGTTGTGGGCGGAAGCAAAGGGCGCAGTCGCCTGACTTCAACATTCTCCCACGAAGCGAGCCAGCCGCGTTGCGCCGCTGATCAGCACGGCTGGCTGAAGCGAACCGCCACCGACTCAAGTCATCACCGTGCTAGAACTGGAGCTGATGATGCTTTTTGCTGGTTGTGCATCTTACCCTGCTGTGGACATAGTAGCGTTAAATCCCTACTGGCGTATCCTGAGGAAGTATTGGCATGCTTGCCACTTCAGACCTGGGCCGGTCTTGTTGGAAGCGCGATAAATGGGTTTACAACGAACTTAGGACGCGGTATGATATCATTCTGTTTCCTTGAATACTACGGCTCAACTCGTATTTCAACTTTTGGCAGCTTTCACGATCATTTTCACCTTCGTCTCTACGGCGGCATGGGCCAGCGTTCCGTAGCATATACATAACTCGAACGACTGTCTAATTTGTGTCTTGGTTTGGCAGTTAATGATGCCCACGACCAAGTCACCAAGTCGGCACGCCCATCGCGTTGGTGAGTAGGACTCCGTTTCTCGGTGTGCTTTTGTTCCGGTTTAATTTTTGCTTCAGGCCAGCTCCCATGATAGAGTTACCATCGATATATATCCTCGAGTACACTCTGGAATATCCGGGTGCAATCTTAAGGAGTCCCTATAGCCCCCAGCTATGCGGGGATGTCCCCTTGAACGACCATATGCAGCATACCCGACTTGGGACATCGATGCCAAGTCTTTCACCACATGCCTCGCTATCAGTTGAACATCACAAGCCTACCATCTGCGCACCGCCTCTCCGCTGAATGGAGAAATGTTTTGCTCGTTACTTATCGCCGTCCTATACCTCCACCTGAAAGAAACCGCCCCTCACGCACGCACCATCCCCTACACTGCTCTCTGTAATCTAATGCCACTCGTGCCTATAAGTGTGGGCTTCGACTCTATCCTAGGCGTTTCGCGAGGGGCTACCTAAAAGTCCGGAATTCATGGATCCATACATCCAAGACAGACTGTATAGCCTCTTCGCGGCCTGGTCGCCTTTCCTTTCCGCATTTAGCGCAATAGCACTCATGCTCTCGGGAACAGTCTCTTCCATCATTGAAGAGGCTGTTCAGCTCAAGAACTTTCAGAGACGGCTCATAGGGCATCTGGATATAAAGCCCTCGGGCATATGAACACCCTTTTCAACGTTCCCGGTCTTTAGGATGTCCCCCAAGCCTCGTATTGTGATTTATAGTACGTACCCTTCGTACTTATGGTTGCTAAGGATTGACGAATCATAATTCCCCCTTTCCTAGGTTTAATCATATTCATTGGAATTGCCGAGACTATTGTTGCCAGTCTTCTGGCCGTTTTCAACGGGGTCTCTGATCTGACGAGTACGAACGCATCGACGATGACATGCATTATATAGGCTAACGACATCCTTAGCACCATTCGCATGGCTTACAGTGGGTATGTCTGCAGCAACGTGGATCTGGACAAGTCTTTTGTGAGCAAAAATTATCCTTCGCCACACTCACTGATATGTTCTGCACCTCCCGAGTAGATTGTTCTATACTAATAGGCCACAGTCCAAACGCGCCTTCTCGAGAGGTTCATGGCATTGCGGTTCGTTCGCGTTACAAATGATGATATGGCCCAGTAAGATTCCGCTTGTATCACTCACGGATGAGACCCTTATTCTTGTCAAGCACTTACAGTGGCTCTGGGATGGATGTCCCGTTCCGAATGCACCGGCGAGGTGGAGTCGACCAATGATTCCCCTGTCGCGTGGTGCGCATTGGCTGCATCATCAACCGCATTAGCATTCTTACTTTCCGTGCTCGGTGAGACATTTTTTTCTAGTCATACTCCGTATATACGACTCACATCTGCCTTGCGACCATTTTGTGCTCCAGTCATTACCGCCTCTATCGTTGTCTGCGTTTCGGTGTCTCGCCGCTCTAACACAATGTCGGTAAACATCGCCAAAGATGAAGACATTGAACTACGTAGCCAAAATTCTTTACCGTATCGGTGTTCTGACCAGGTGTTGCCCTCCCCTATTTAGCCTCCTATTTCGTCCCTATACCCGCCCTTTATCTCCTCGCTTGTTGTGTCCGACTGAAAACCCCCTTGAAATGCAACTTGAGTGTCAAGTTGGCTGCTCCGTACATTCGACCATAGAAAGAATTATATCTACCGGCTGAACGAGTAGAGAAAGCTGACTTTGATTTGCCCAGACGGCCAGTTGGCCAAACTCAGCGCGACTCAGTAAACATCACAGGCACGGTCTCTCTCCTCGAAACCAAGATAGAGAATTTGCGGCTCGACCAGCCTGGGAGCTGGTATCTCCGAGCACAGCAATGCCATAAAATTTCATATTCCATTCTCACAGGTCCGCTTGTTTCCCGTACATTGAAGCCCGTACGGGGTCTTGGGAGATTCTAGCTCAGTTGCCAAGCCGGATCACAAGGTAACCATAACCCATGGGCAACTAGTCTTACCGTCCAACCCACAACATCTGGGACCGTCGTTACATGCTTGCAGCCCAAGTCTTCTACCTAACGTTAACAAAGGCATCCTGGACAGTTCATTTCGCCTCCACTCCTATGCCTCCTGTTGATCTGTAGGGGCTGCCCCTAGCGGGCCGCTGCGAGAAGCAGGATAGACGTAGTCCAATGTGGCCTGACTACTGCCGTAATGCAGCTGTTGGGTATCTGATAGGTACTGACATTGCTGTGCCGCTTGTGTACAATGCTATTGACTCCGCTACATCTAAGCATGGGAGTAGATGATACGCCAGTTCCGCAGCACTCTGAAAATCTGGTATTGGGGTCTGGAGCATGATGCGTGATGATTGCTACCGTACTGGTTTCATGCGAGACATTACAATCCAACGGACATAATTGACAACAATAGCGTACGTGTAGAACATTAATATGTTTCTCAGGCCTGGACACTGAAGGGGGGTCAGCACAGCATCGATACTGCCAAGTTACATAAAGTACGTACTTCTGTTCTGGTATCGTCTCGTCAGGAATTTCTTCCAACTCCCCGATGTCACCGGCAGCGCATTGTGGGTGATTATCGCGGAATTTGGCCTCCAGAGCGTTGACATCCCAGGGCGATTTATCGGCTTTACCTTTCTTAGTGCCAGCTGCAAAGCAGGTCTGCATACAAGCACACGATGTTACTCTGAGGTCGAAGCTTTTCCGAGGAAGACCGACTCACCGACCAAATGGGCCAGACAGGACTCGTCCACAAAACCCCATTTTTGTTTACGTCCCAGAGACCTTGGGCCTGAGACTGCACGCCGTAGCGAAGCTCCAAACCGCAGTCCAACCATATGCAACCGCTAAACTTCGCCTTAACATTGGCGGTAGCGGCGGGGCCAGCTAATTCCGAAGAAGCCATAGCTAGGTCTCTGGGATAAACGTAGGGAGGGATATATCGCCGTTTGCCTTTCTTTGGGGGTGGTGTAGCACCGATTTTCGCATTGGCCGTAACACTGGCCTCCGCCTTGACACTGACGCGTCCGAAAACATCAGCCTCAAGGAAGATGTCGGCACCGGCTTTCCCTCCTAATCCAGAGACACCAAGCTTGAGCGCTGGAATGACATGGCCTTCAATAAAGCCTGCGAAGCACATCAGGAAAATATCGATGATGTTAAGTCAAAACTAACCTTGGGCATTTGCCTTGGCCTTGGCCTTCAATTTGAGCGCTGCAGAGGATGAGTAGTGGCACATGAGAGATGGGAAAGCCACCTACGTGACTGCTTTGTACGAACGCCTCTCTTGGTGGCAGGCTTTGATTCAGGCGGGTACCATAACTCCACTGTTTTAGAGAGGTTAATCGGGGTAAGAGGTGGATATAGGCAGCTCACAATTCTCAACCTTATAAGCCAAATGAACATCGGAGTCAATGTTGAGGTCGAGGAACGCCTTCGCTTGGCCCGACAGTTCGACGAAGGGTCCAACGGTTAGGACACTAGAGAAGTGGCATAAGACTATCCTGAGAGTTGGTAGAGAGGACAATTGAAGACATACCCGGGGATTGATAGGCCGGGTAATCCTACAGGCTTAACGATAATCTTCTTGCCGGAGTCGTAACCGCCCTGACCAAGGCATCAATGGTCATCTACAAACGTCAGGACAAGACCGTTGGAACAAACCAAAATGCTGGCAGAGACATGTAGGGTGGCATCAACGTCGAAAGATAGTCCTAAATAATAAGATCATCATGGAATCGCTCCGCCATTGATTCACCTGTATACTAGTAGACGTACCTGCGAATGCAGCCAGATTTTTGATCTTGGGAGGAACAATTGTCCCCTCGATGATAACCCCCGCACGGGCGTTGCCAGTTCCTTTACCAGCGACATCAATCTTCAACTTGCCAGTCCCTTTGCAGCTCTGGGCTTGATAGTCTATTAAAGTAGTGGCTCCTTCCGGATTGAGGGGTCCACTTGAAACTGTAGGTTTGAATTCGAAATGGGTAGCATTCTCCAAAAGCCCTGGCACGCCTAAGGGAGTGATTTTTCAGTTAACCAACTTTGTTGACCCGGAAGAAAGTTGCGGTATGTACCTTTGACTGCCTCGAAGGCCGATGTAGCAGCACCTGCAATGGCTTTGCCTGCGTCTACAGCGGCGCCTGCAACAGCCTTTCCAGCGGTGGTCGCCGCACCCGCGACAGTATTTGCTGCTCCGGAAATCCAATTTCCAGCGCCCTTGATAGCGTCGTCGAACCAACCGTCCACAAACTCGAAGTTGGCATCGGCGTACGGGTCAGTAGCGCCTACGAAACCAAAAGTAATCTCGCCAACTCTGAAAGTACGATTAACAGCGTCAAAGACATGGTACTAGTGAGTCGCTCACTTGGCAGTATCAATAGCTGCAAAGTTGACATCGAGCTTGAAAGAATGAACCTGTGGAGCGACCCCATCTCTCCTCATGATTGAGGCTCCGAGGTGATGCGGAATGCTCTGATCAGCAGCCACCGTAGCCTGAGCAATGCGTGCAAAGGGACCTGAACCGCACTGAATGTTGCTGAGAAGTCTGCAAAAGAGAAAGAAGGGACTCCGACATACACTCTCAGGAAGTCGTACAAGCTTGCCCTCCGCGCCCCAATGCTCGAATACGTGCGCACATGCACTGGCGTCCGAGTCATCGTGTTGGCATACAAGGCGGATCTCTTGCTCGAGGGCGTGTGGATCACAATCTAAGATGACCCAACCTGCAGCTGGGGTGATATCAGTGATTGCCTTGGGGGAACCAGCCTGAAGAAAGGGATACGGCGTCAGAACAAACCACACCGGAAAAGCGAACTGAGCTCACAATCCGAAGGACACCAGCTGAGCCCTGACGTCCTGGGATATCGTATGCACACTCGCCATCCAAACATGGCTTAGACCAGTCGTTGGCTGGGGCAGCCGCAGCGAGTAACCCGGAGACGATGACAAGAACTGTCGAAGACAGCATCGCTCGAGTTTGGAGTGCAATGGGGACAGACGATACGGATGGTCATGGCTAAATATGAGAGAGTCGATCTACTGGGAGCGTCGTGGGAGTGCCGAGAGCAGCCAGAAGCTCTTCAACAAGATCGTACTATAGCAGCCAAGATACTCGAGGACGGAGTGATTTGAGGACCTTGCGAGCGCTTAACGAGGCATCCACTTCCTAGTTCTGCCTGTCCACAGATGGGCAGCTCTGGAGTGGATTGATACGATGCTAATGGTAGGCTAAGTTGAGGATTTAGTTGCTAGCAGACAGTAGCCCATGATGTGCTTACCAGACGGCCTCGGTCTGTGGTAATATTTCAGCTGTCATACTAAAACTTGCAGATATTCATGATGTCGGTGCACCGCCACTTCGACTGCAAGCTCACAAATCACAAACGGACAAGCACGGAAGAGGACATGCTACTGGCAAGCCTGATACGCCTGCACGAATGTGTGAGGCTCACTGAGGCACTGTGGTGCAGCAATGTTAGTAGTAGTGGATACGGAATATCCTTCACGCTACACATTGACTCGGACTACACATTAATGTGTAGCGTGAAGGGTAGATTGCAAACGATTGTGATCGATGTCGAAACATAGCCGTCGCTACTGGAGCACTACAGCGGCAGAGCCCGTGTCAATCAGCATAATCTATGAGATAAGTTAGTGAATTCGTCGTTCTGGAGAATGATAAACTCACTAGTGTCACTGATAGACGATTCGGGATCAATCTTCGGGCCTAAGGCTGCCCAAAAGGAGGATGGGGTGCTCAAAATTTTCGTGGTGATACTGTTTCTGTGGGCGGTTAGGGTGGGATTTGCGATGTGCGATGTCGGAGTGCGGTTGGTAGGTCCTTGCGAAGAGCATGACATGAACAAAGCCTTCAAAGCTTCATAGCTTCATCCTTTGAATCGCTGGGATACAAGAAATCAGAGAATCTAACTGTGTGCTGAAGAGCTGGTTCAGAAAAATATCAAATCCTCATCCTTCCACCCCAAAACATTCAGAATGTGGCGAACGTTCTCCGTAAGCGATTCCGGTCCACAAACGAGCACGAGGTCTTCTCCATGAACGCTCTGACACGTTCCAACTTCCCGCTCGAACAATTCCTTGTTCATACGTCCCCTAAGGCCTTTCCACGTAGGCCCAGGTTGACTGAGCGTGTAAATCAACCGGAACTTGCACTCGTTTCCCACAACCATAGCATCCAGCTCTTCCTTACACAGTATATCCTCCTCGCCTCGGTTTCCATCGATCAGCAGGCAAAAAGTCGAATCCTCTGGATCTCTCATGATGGCACGAAGAACTGGGAAAATGGGGGTGATGCCCGACCCCGCACAAGCCATGAAAAAGCGCTTAACCCGTCGCTGGACGCCAGAGATCAAACAAAGCCCACGGCCAGCGTACTCAAACTTTCCCATCGGGCCCCTGAAGTCCACAAAATGCCCAATGGGAATGGCATCCAGCGCCTGCGTCATCCTACCGCCCTTGCGCTCAGGCGAGTCGTGGTACACCTTGACGAGCAAGCTCATCTTTCCTTTCTCTGTCACTTCCGAAATAGGCGTATACAAGCGAATGATGGCTTCACGGGTGACAGGATCGCGAAGGCGCATCATGAGGTGCTGGCTTATTGCCAGGCCGAGTCTCTGGTCTGGATGCTCCAAGTCGAAGGTGAAAAGTTTGGTGTCGGATGATACTTGTTTCTTGCAGGACAAGATACCCCTCGACCACGCTTTCGCTTGCAAGAAACATTCGCGGAGCGTAGCGCTTTTGGCGACAACCGTATCTCCCTCCATCAGAATCATTCGAGATGCTTCGTCCAGAGACCCGATGTGGTAGTCGGGTAGCATGGCTTTGGCGTTTTCGCTATCTGTGGCAAGGCTTTAGTATGATTCCAAACTTTTCAGGCAAGTCAACTCACGGATGGCCATAAATTCTTCAGTGGTATCTTGCCCGGCTGCACTGAATATAGACGCGGCACCGCCTGGGTGACCTTCCAAGAACTTGGTACCATCATAGACGTGGCCATGGACTACGAACCACGGCTCTGCTTCGCCGCCATGTTCCTGCAACTCGTCGATTGTAATTGTCCGATTAACCTCCTTGTTTATCAGGCAAACTTCCTTGCTGTACTGGTCTTGGGAACCGACATCGGCGTCCCCTGACAACTTCTCACCCCAGTGTCCGTTTGTGATATTTCCGCCCGCCTTCCTAACGCGTTCCATCCATCCACCTGGGATCAAGGCTGGCTGCGTCGGATGCTCGAATCTCAGGCCACGGGCTTCTCTGCGTATCACAACTCGGAACCACGGATTATTCATCATGCCTAGTACGCTCCAGTACATATCACGGGGCTGTACCATCATCGCATCGTCCATAGCGCGCACCATAATATCTTCAGCTTGTCGAAGAGTGACAATCGGGATATCCAGGTGCCAGAAGCACCAGCAGAAACAGTTGTCTCTCCAGGATATGTCCAGACGTCCGCCGTACAATTGCTCGCCATCGGGAGCTGAGCGATAGTCGTCTTCAGGATACGAAATGTTGGCCAAGTTCCAAGTCCTTCCTTTATCAAAGGTAATTTCAACCCTCGTTACTCGCTTGCCACCGCCAGCGTAGGCGTATCCACGGACGGTGTAGGTATCAGGAGCACCGCTGAACGAAAGCTCTTCGTCGTGAGCAGGGTAGCAAACGGCGCTGTTGGTGTTGAGATCATAAATCGCGTATCGCTCGTCCTTCCACATGTCCGGCAAGTTGGCGCTTTGTTCGGGGTCGATCATCGTCGGTAATACTCGGTTATCGTAGATGTGGTACCAATTATCACTTGGGTCTTCCGCGACGATTATCCTCTTCAGCCACTTGACACTACGACCGCCAATCTGACCTGGGACGATGATTCGGAGCGGCTTGCCATGGTCGGGCGGAAGAGTTTCGCCGTTCATTCGATGGGCCACTAAGATGCCTCGGTTGGGGTCCATCGCCCAGCTCAACCTGACCGACGTGCCGTAGTATCCATTTGGTAGTTTGTCTGCGCCTTCGAAGCAAACATACCTGGCCCCTCGCATAGGGCTTGCCGCTTTCAGCAAGTCCTGGAGTGCGACGCCAGTCCATAAGGCTGTCGACACGCCGGCTGCGCCCCACGAGAAGCCTTTGGTTTTCCTCACGACATTCTGCTCCTTCCTTCTGTTCCCTGCACACACAAGCGTGACCGGATAGGTAACCTGGTCATAGTCACTGAGAAGTTGCGCCAGGTTCATCTTGAGGGGGTTGTCCACCAGGCCTTCAACCGTAAATTCCCAATCCATGACCTCCGTATCGTCAACCTTGGGCACGTAACCATGATTGCGGACGAAATGAAGGCTTTTCGAGGTTAAGAACCCTTCGTCGAAGAGATCGCTCAGTGGCGCCTCGACGTTGAAAGGATGTACGCCAGTTAGGCGGATTAATCGAGGATCTCGAGCAACGTGGCTGTCGGGTGTCTTGAGGTCTAGATCAAGTACCTTGTTGTCGTCTAGTCCTGTCCTCGGGGGCAGGGGGTATTTTGGTGGGCCCTCGTCGCTGGGCTCTTCAAAGTGGAAAGATATTCCGCAGTTATCTGAACCGTTATCTGGGCTTGTTTCCCCCGAACTCACTTCCGTAGCTGGAGGAGATGGAGGTAGTCGAGGCACCTGCGCAGAAGCTACGTCTCTCAAGGCAGGACGAACGGTCGGCATGTCGGTTTCTTCCCAAAGATGCGACGGCTTGGCAGAGGGCAGCAGCCTGGCGAAGGTACGGTAGGTACCCAGATAAGATAGAAAGCCTGAGCGCCATGTAATCTAAAATTACTCGTAGAGGCTAAGAATATGTGGGAGAAAAACCAGAGTGGCGAATGGAGGCCGTTGGAGATACTACAGTAAGTCGAAGCAGAGCCCGTTTGATTGATTGAAAAACCATCATGAGAGCATGGCGAAGACTGCAACATGCTGAAGAGAATCTCGGGGGCTGGTTCAGGCCTCAGAGGATCCCGCGGAAGCAGAACCGGAGAGTGTCGCTCAGCATCGAGCCGGCGTCAATAAATCAGTTCAAACTCTTCCCACGGTCAAACACGGCAGCCTCCGGAGTCCGGCTCGAACTTGAGGTTACCTGAGCAATAGAGTCTTTTTGAAACTGATTTTGAACTAAGATTTGTGCTGTACCTGATTCCAAACGATCGAAGCTCTCCCAGCGATTGCCGACCGTTGCCAACGACATAAGCGAGCCCGACTTATGTGCTGCCATGTCTTTCAAGTCAGTAAGGACCTGTGCTCATTTTTTAACGCAGCTGAGACACACTTTATCTAACCCAGGCTATGGCCCAACAACCATGACTATAACTTCAGTCTGAGAGGAATACCGAGGAAGACAATTCCGTTGATATGGGTTATGTCATCGAGGTATCGCATCGTTACCAAGCCCTGAGTCTGGCCCTAGTTCCAAATCCAAAATCGTTAGTTCGTTCCAAACCGGTTTCGAAAAGACTCTAATACCATCAACTTGGTGTTCGCCGTTCGGCCTTACTATTAGACTCAGAGTGGAAAAGTAAGAGCATAAGTTCATTAACTTTCAAACTGACCAGTGATTCGCTTTTGACACAGGTGCCGGAGGTCTACTGCATCCGTGAACCTACCATGCGGTGATGGTAGGTTGATGCAATCTGCCGTTACCAGTCGATCCTACACACCTTATTCCAGTCCGCAAGACTCGGATGAGCGCGAGGGGTCAATCCAATAGGCCATTAGTTTCACTTGACATCACATTAGGTAGCCACTCCGTCAACGTGATAGAACCTTGCGGCGTCCATACGTTCACAACCAGCGATGAGGTTGCCAAGAGGGCCCAAGCCACTGGCCCTAAGGAACGCGCTGCATCCTCGCTCTAACACAGATAAAACCCTGCATCAGATCTCACGCATGATCCTGACGACGGAAACCCATATATGAGTGGAGGTTGAGGTTACTCCTTTCCACCATATCCTTACACAATAATGTTCCTCAATGCGCGCATCACGGTATACAGTACGTCTACTGATTCTACAATCCCATGGACACCCTTCGCTGACGGTTTACATAGGTCTGATTATAGTGATAGGACTAGCTCAAATGGTCACGTCGATTTCATCCACCGTGTTCTACATGTTCAGCCCGCTCACGAGTATGTTGATTGTGATTCTCAATCTAAATCTGCTGATGCCTCCTGAAGGACCGTTTGCCATCGTTTCAGCATTCTTCGCTCTACTCACCTGGATCTGGACAAGCATCCTGTATAGTTCCATTCTTGCTCCGGAAAATGACAATCGAGCTAAGTTGCATTGCACACAGGTTATCATACAACAATCGGCCAGACTCAGATCATATCCTAACTCGAATATCCTCCCACTTCGCGTCTTTTAGTGTGCTGAGCATTCTTTGGCTTGGTATCGTATTACCACTTCCCTCCGTATTCTCGTATCTCTAACACACACCAAAGTCCTAGCTATCATGCTCACCGCCATGTTCGCACCCACAGCCCCCAAAGAATGTGGCAGAGAAATAGGCTATGCCGATGGGAACGCAGTATATTACTGCGGTTTCGTGGGCTCCTCACTGGCCTTGGCGTTTCTACTCTTCATCTTGGGTGAGCGGTCTTCTTCCAGCTTCTCGATCAGATCACAAACCCATTTGAGGTTAGCTACCGCTGCAGCTTCCCTAATTTTTATCCCCATGAAACGTCGAGGAAAAGCCGGTTCATCGGCGAACGTGGCTTCTTTCGATTCTAGTCCTCATGACCAGCACGCCATTCGTCTTCAAGGGTGATGCGGATGTATGGATACTCCAAGGTGGCGATGCTGTCATCATGCTGAGCAACCGTCTTACCCGATGAGCGCCCCTGGGGTCCATTCGTTATTCTCTGTTGTCTCTGCGACACCGATCCTTGGCTGATACTTTATGATGCTTCTTTACGTTCTAGAAGTGATGTCTGTTACGTCTGTTTTACGAAATGTCGAACGCAATCTGTATCTCACCAACCTCCCATACCATCATGGTTCAAGTCAGTGAAAACATGGACAAGTATGCCCCTAGCCCATCTCGCCCACGGTGTTCCATTATTCGACGACTATCGTCTGCTATAATCCACGTAACGAAGTCGTGAATCTAAGGTACATCGAAGAGAGAGCCTGCACTCGGTCAAAGCTGGTCAAAGCACCCCTTAGTTGCTCTGCCAGGCCCCTATTTGAAACACGATCACGCGGACTGACGTTGTGGCCTTCGTATTTAGTGGCTTTGCGCCACCACAGCTGCTTGTTTCCTCCTTACACTATTCTACTCGACGCCGCACCTAGGATATACGCCCATCGCCGACGCCGCCAGCTCCTGGACGCACTCTACTAGATACTAGATTACGATGCCCCGCTCACACAAAGCTTCCAACCCCTCACGCACCACCGCAGGAGGTCCCACCAAAGTCGAACGCAGCGACGCCCAAGTTCATACTAAGTTTGTTATGAAGGAGGTTGTATCGCCCCTCGAACAGTTCACCTCTTCAAAGGAAATGATGAGGGTTATGTACGATGCGTTTCAGGGTGCGTAGGCACGTCCGCAGAATCCTATATATACATACTGTACTAAGCGTCGCCTTGTATATGTAGGCCATCGAGATGCCGTCGAAAAATACGGCACTCTGCATAAAGACATCTGCCCTGCGAATATCCGCATCCACAACGGCAGAGGCCTATTGCTCGACTGGGACTTGGCTCAAAGGAAGGCCGAGCCCACAAGTGGAGAGGACGATCGCCATTTGGATGCTTTATTCAGGAAGCTACAAAAGCGGATGGACCAGTCTGAATCCTCGACGGACACACTCAACGCTGACGATTTGGTCGTGGATGATGCATTCTCCACCCACATACAGGGTTTGCGAAGGTCGCAGCGGGGTATCCGTGCTTCATGAAGACGATCCCAACGCTCGTTCGGAGATGCCTGTATTCACGGCAGTGCATGGAGCCTGGATATTCTGCGTATTATTATTCCCTCTTAGCTTGCTCAAACGTAGATATATTGTAACTAAACTCACAAGTCAGCTTATCTCCTGTAAAGGGCCCCTGTCTGCGTTCGATGCAGTATGCCATACGCGTACAGATCCAGTATACATTGAGTGCTTGAATACTTTCGTGTGCTGCCAATATTCCGTTCTTCAGTCGAATCCCAAACCCCTGACTGAACTTCGCGCACGCGTGACATGTGGCGCAAATGACTTCAAGTTGTGGCGCAAATACACCCAAGTTTGTTCGACAATGCGCTGTCTTCAATTTCGACGGCCACCATATCCAGTGACTTGCCACTGGCATACTTGGTTTGTATTCCTTCTATGTCACGAAACAATGGTAACTGATCTATGTGTGGCTCAGATACTACCATTTCGAGCCCTCAGTTAGCGAGCAATCCACAGTGGCATCTGTGGCTCGCTTTCTGGATTTTCTGTATAAAAAGGTATGTCTTTTCGTGCTAGAATTGTGGAACACATCGCTCACGCCGTCATGCCTGCTCGTAGTGAAACTACTCCTCCCCCTCGATCGCCCCCAGCGGTAAAATTCAACAGCACAACCCCAGCCCTCAAAGCGGCCGGTATCAAACGCTTCCTAACGAATCAGCTTGAAGCCAAAGTTAACAAGACGAACATGGCGCGAGAAACCTCTGGTTATTGGATAGGACACATGCCTGTCGGCACGTTCTTCGACCAATTCATGCCAATCAATAAGAAGTCATCTCAGACAGCCAGAAAGTCCGATCGACTGGGTGTGTGGACCGTGTACCACAGACCGCGATCCATGTTGCCACTCACGTGCTAGCACAGGGGCTCAACTGAACGAAGTATTAGTGCATTGTCGCGCCCAGTCCCATCGCCTGATGTGCACCTAGGACTCTCCTTGACACTCCCCGCCCTCCTAGACAATCCTAGAGTCACTGTATGTTATGTACTTACTGTAACGGTCTTGCAACTTCCAGCTCAAAAAGGTTATCTACGTGCCGTACACGATGGTAGCCAAGGTAGATGTTCTCGCAGTTCAATAGGACTATTAGAACAGACAACACGTACTCACGGTCTTCCTCTGTCTGCCCAGACTGCGCCCTGTCTGCTACTATACTGAGTTTATACTCCTCCGAGTTCGTATCATCCACCCATTGCCAAAGAGCTCCCATACCACCACCCCTTGCTCTCAGCTCTCTGGATAGTATTGTAATAGATCATTGATTCGTACCTCTAACAATGCATGATAGGCTAGCGGTGATGCGGGAGGAGGGCTGAGTCAGCGTGTGGAACGCCAAAGGGAGGACCGCGGTCCACACTCCCAGTCGATCGGACGTTCTCCAGACAGCGGAGAATTCGGAATCAGATCCTCCGCAGAAGTCGACGATGAAGATTAAGATGAAGCCAAAGCCAAAGCTGCATCCGACGCCAGCACCGACGCTGAAGCCAGATGGGGAACCCCCGAAGGCGCCAGAGATCCCTAAGGACTACTTCGCCAAGTTGGAAATCACCAACGAGAAGGAATTGTATCCAGAATTGGCAAGCTCATCGTTTTGATGCGCTGGAGTAGTTCACTGACCTTATTCGTAGGCGAAACTCTTCCACGGAGCAGGAAAGTATCCAGCACTCGCTCCACGTTATGTTATGGTGGACACCTCGAATCACCCAGATAGGAACTCTAAGCCCAGTTCCAAGGTCAGAGAAGACGCCACTATCTACGAGAGAAGCGACGGTGTGCTGGAGACATGTCCAAACGACATGGGCATAGCTTCGATGGGGGCGGAGCTCAAGTCTCACCGGCTCTTGGATATCATCGAAGCTTTCGCCGAGTCATGCGACTTCGATGGCCAACCTCTGGAAGGTACTACGCAAACTCGGATGCTCATCAGAGGACAACTTTGCACATATGCCACTGAGGTGTGCTCACGCCAGCATCGAACACATTTCTTCATGCTTTTCATTTGCCATCCAAATGTTCGCTTTCTTCGCTGGGACCGATCCGGAATCCTTGTCACCAAAGAGTTCAGCTACATCGAAGACTGCTCTCATTTAGTCCAATTTTTATGGCGCTATGGACAGTTGACTCGACCTCAACAAGGTTTCGACCCGACGGTGAAACTCGCAAATAGGGTGGAAACTGCACACGCGCACCGAGTTCTGGAAAAGTGGAAACCAGTTGGAGTCACGCGGCCGGTGTTCAAGATGGACGTTCCCGACAATGGTCGTACTCGCCAATTCCTGGTATGGGGAGCGCTCGCTGAAGCAGAATCACCCCTGGGTCGCGCCACGAAAGGGTATCCGGCAGTCGAGGTCACTGGCGGTACGTATTCAAACACACCCAATTTTCTCAAGGAGCAATGGCGGTCGGTCAAGGTTGTACCGGAGGTGGAAACGCTCAGGATGATGAATGAGAAGGGAGTTATCAACGTCCCAACCTTGGTTTGCGGTGGCGACTTGGCGGGACAGACCACTCGTTCGCACGAATTCGAACATTGTGATTGGCGTGTTCGTACGACGAATCCCAGCAAGGCCACGGTCATCGAGATTCGCGTTCATACCAGGCTCGTTGTAAAAGAGGTCGGAGAGCCTCTTGAAAGGTTCAAGTCTTCACAGGCTATGATGAAGGCTATCTATGATGCGTTTAAGGGTGCGTAGTTCGCGACATCTCATTTCTGTGTTTTGAATGGCCTTGATGTCTAGCTCATAAAGACGCTTACAAAAGTGTGACCTCATACATCGAGACGTCAGCGGAGGCAATATCCTCATCCTCGACGATGGTAGAGGTATGCTAAATGACTGGGACCTGGCTCGAACAGAATCTGAGCTCGCCGATGGAGCGCGTTTGCAAGAACGTACTGTAAGTGGTTAGTGCCTCAGCACACACACTCTCTCACTCTTCCATATCACAGGGAACGTGGCCGTTTATGTCCATTGAGCTCCTTGAGATCAAGGACAAGGTGCACACTATCCGGGATGACCTGGAGTCATTCTTCTGGGTTGTTTTATATTACAGCCTCGCCTATCTGCCCCACAATATCAATGAAATCGTTGCCATGGTGAATAATGTATTCCTCAGCTTCGACCTTTCGGGCGACAATGGTAAGGCCCGAGGTGGAGGGGGGAAGAGATCTGCACTCGGTGGAAAGTATATTGGACCCTGGGAAAAGCCACCTTTCCAATTCGCCAACTGCCCTCCCTTGGATCGATTTGTCGCAGACGTTGCAGCATTACTTCACTCTTGGCTGTTTCAATCAGGCCTTCTTCGCAGAAAACCATCTCCTCCTGACACGAAGAATGCTCTCCTTTGGGATGGTGATCCCCTGAGGATGCTCCACGACGATATAGAAGATTTCTGGATCACGGCTGAAAACGCAGATGACTGGCCTGTGGGTGATGCAGCCTCCTACCAATTAACGTCTGCCACGACAGTGTCTTCAAGTAAGCTTCGCTTAACGGATGCCTTGCTTTCAACAGAGACTGTCGAGGATCTTGACGTCCCCCCTTGTCCCAAGAAACTCAAACAATCTCGTTCATGAAATAGAACCTGGATTCACTTATCTGGCAGTTTCATTGGACTTGTACCCATGATGTACTCTACGCTAGTATATATGGTCCCTATCTCCTCAGTGTATTGTCCATATATCCTCATAATGTTGTTATTGAGCATCTGTTCATCTGTGTCAACGTCGAGGCTGCTGAAGACGGTATTTTATATTTCACCCGTCTCCTGGCATCTCTACAGGGGTTTCCAGGGATTACCTAACTGTAGTCTCCCCAGTTATGGTCAGGATTAAATTCCATCCGCAATTTGCATACATTGGGAAATTTCAGGATTTATTCATACACTTCTCCCATATAATGGCATTGGCATTTGTGCAGAGCCAGCACTCGGGCCCCCTCAACCCCTGAGTTTCGACCGGAGTTTAAATTATATGATACCCGACACTTCTTGACGCCGATCGTCATCCCGCCGTGGGACGCAGCCTCCTGTTCCCGTCCTTCTCTCCGTCAACGTCGACTACAGCTATGTGGTCATTTCACATCAAGGGTGCCAACAACCAGTATGAATTAATCAGAAACGGTGAATCCAGCGACCGCCCGGAGTCGAGGTATGAACGCGCTGCTGCCCCGCATCTCTTCCCGACTCGTTATTTCTTCTGCAGAGGCTCATGGCGATTGGCCAAAAGGCGGTCGCTCTACATGTCTGTGGCAGTAATCTGCCTTTTCTTCGCCAGCCTCACGCTATTTCTCGTTGATATATTCTCTCTGAGGCAACCGGCTGTCACGGACTTAGGGGGTATCAAGAACTTGGAGGGAGGAGGGTACGCATGGTTCTTGAAGCACCTGTGGCCAGTTGGCCGCCCTGACCGCATCGACAACTGGGAGAACGAAAACAGCAAAACTATGCACGCTCTATTTACTTGCACAGCTGCGAGAAACTGCAGCCAAAACCAGACCAGCGTTGTGATCTTGTCGTCGCCCCACTTTGCGGATTCGATCGCTGGTCATGTTTCAGGGGAAGATATATGGTCTGTCCTTCGTTCATCTTCGTTCCTATACTCAACTATTCAAACCTATGACACAGGGCGATTAGTATTGTACGTCGATCCCGCATGGAGCGGCAATCGTTTCTTAATCCACACACTTCCCATCTGACAGATCCTTGCGCTTCAAGATCTTGGATACACCGCCATATACGCGCCTCGCAACTACGAACTCTCGAGAATATATCGCCAGTTTCCGCATCTCGTCAAGGCAATCCTCATCGAGGGCTCCGACGCTCACAAGTGCTTCGAGAGCTCTAAATGTATCAAGTCCAAGTCTCATCCTCTCGGCATCCCCGTATGGAAGATGTTTTCCTTACACTTTTGGACGGGGGCGGATCACCCGCTTGGTAGTCCATGGACACTTTCACCGGAGAACTTCCCGCTCTTGAATCCTGCCAATTGTGCGGAGAACTTCTATCTGGGATACAGCATCGAGCGAACTTGTCTTGCGATGCCCGTTACCCCACCAGAGGAGCGCCCCATGCAAGCCTACATTCTATCCAAGCAGACATCGTACCTTTACAATGATAATTTCGCGTGGAAGGGCATGTCCTTTAAACCTCCGTTTCCTCTGGAGATTATTTCTGGGATGCGAAACAACACCGAGTTTCCATCGACTATCCCGCCAGGGTGGAATAACTTGGGCCAATTGGACAAGGACGCCTTTTATCACAACCTCGAACGGAGTCGCGTGTTGATTGGCATCGGGACCCCGACTTTAAGCCCCAGTCCCTACGATGCTCTGTGCAGGGGCGTGCCCTTCATCAACCCAATCCTCAATTGGAAAGGAGAAGATCCCGACAATCGTGACGAATGGCAGACACAACACGATGGGCTCAAATATGAAAACCCTCCATATGTGTACAACGTTCGGAGGGGTGACGAAGAAGGGTTTTGGGCCGCCATAAAGTCCGCGATAGACAATCCGATACCAAGGTGATCTATCTTGCTACAGTTTCCCTCTTCCTATTGCGACTGAAATTCTCCGCATAGATATATCGTTCCTAACATGACTATGGAAGCTTTAAAATATCGTGTCGGTCGGCTCGTTGAAGGCGATTGGAAGAGCAAAGCGGAGTTGATACTTGCCGAGAGGAAGGCTTCGGGCAATGGAAAGGTCAGTCACTCAGGTTCGTATATCCGATCCGCTCACATAACTTGCTCAATAGTTATTCGACCTATGAGTAGACCACTGTAATCTTCACGTCATATACATATAATATGTACACCACGACCAGACCTATAGTACGTACAATGCAAATTCTCCAGACATTCACAAGCAACCCCTGATGGCCCCTAATACCTGCTTTCATCGACTGCCACTGTGGCCTATTTGGCCTATGTGGTTTGTCCCACGTCCGCGTACAATAATTGACCTCCATGATCTCTAACCTCCGCCACATCTCCACATATTCTAACCTTCCAATATCTCCCGGTGCCACTCTTCAGCGAACCCATGTCTCAGTCTCAATCATCGTCCTCGGCAACACAGAGCCAGTTGTTCGTAGGACGGACTCATGGAAGCTGGATTGGACCGTGTCCTATCGACGTATTCCTACGCGATTTCCTACCCATCCCTGGACACTCGGCCGGAATGAAGAATCCATACTCAATACCCAGGGATTACTTCAACACTGCAGCCTTCGACACTGAATTGGACATGTACACAGGCTTGGTAATTCTTACGACTGTGAAGTTATGATTGTTTCCTGACCGTTGGGATTTCCGACAGCGCGCCATTATAAATGGCGAGACTGAATACAAGGGCCTTGCTCCGGATTGCGAAACAGTAGACACGAGCAAGCTACAATCTATTGCCTCTAATTGGGAACTTCCGCGGATTGCGCCGTTCATGGGCATGAAGAAGAAGAATACTGATTCATTCAAGAGTCACCGTGAAGATACCACTCTTCTGATGATGTGTGACATGGACCTCGAGTCGCCAGATATCGTCTATGACCTCGCCTCCCCTTGCGCGTCACAGGAAGCTTGCATCGAGGACCACCACGAAGAAGCGACTGACGCGCGCGACCAGCTAGCGTGTTTCGTTGCAGAGGTCTGCTCACGTCAGCACCTAACGCATTTATTCATGATCTATGCATTTGATGATTATATTCGTTTTATGCGCTGGGACAGATCCGGAATTATATTCAGCACTCGATTCAACTATCGGGAGGACTGTGGCCCTCTAGTTGAGTTCATATGGCGATTTGGGCTCCTGGATCTGGCGGGGCAAGGGCTCGACCCGACTGTGTCGCTGGCGAACGACGAGGAGACGGCTCATGCATCTCGTGTCCTGGCCAAATGGAGACCTAGAGACGTTGAGCAACCTGTGCGCAAACTCGGGATACCGGACTCGGAAGCTGCAGGCTCTACTCGAGAGTTCTTAGTATGGGGCGCTGTTGCCGTGACCGACCACCCAATTGGTCGAACTACCAGGGGATATGCCGCCGTTGAAGTGACGGGCGGTGCGCGTGGCGAGGACGTTATGTTCTTGAAGGAACAGTGGCGGTCAGATACCATGGAGCCTGAGGCGACCACACTTGAGGCGTTGAATGACAAAGGAGTAATCAACGTTCCTACACTAGTGTGCGGTGGAGATATGGATGGATATCGAACTCAGTCTCAAGAATATGCCAACAGCTTCGGGAGAACTAGCAAGCAGCAAATCGAGACCCGAGTGCTTGTTAGGTTCGTTGTGAAGGAGTTTGCGTTGCCTCTCAAATTTTCCCAGTCGCCAAGGTCCATGTTAAAAGCTGTCTACGATGCGTTCAAGGGTGGGTGGGGAGCCGCTTGAATCAATACCATTTATGTCTGATCATTTCGTTGTTCACACAGGTCATGAAGATGCTTACGAGAAGTGCGGTCTGCTGCATCGAGACATAAGTGAAAATAATATCATGATTCTCGATGACGGAAGAGGACTTCTGAATGACTGGGACATGGCACGCAAAGTGTCAGACCTTGAGAAAGGCGGACACACACGGGTGGTAAGTTTCTATATCATGCCCCTATACCCCTGTACGGCTCCTGACTGCGTGATTTCTTAGGGTACTTGGCCGTTCATGTCGGTGGGGCTTCAAATTCGCCCAGAGAAGATTCATGTCATCCGCGACGACCTCGAATCATTCTTCTGGGTCGTGTTGTATTACAGCATCAAACGGCTGCAGCATAATCGCGAAGCTGACCGTTCGGATCTATTGAGTTACATATTCGAGGAAGTGTGCGCCGGCTGGCTACAGGGCTCACACAAGTCAGCCATCATATCAGGGTATACTATCGGCGTCATGGATTCCAACCCCATCGAATTCTTCAACTGCCCTCCCCTGAATCGATTTGTGAAAGAGTTTACATGGGAGCTGTGCCGTTGGACATTCGAAGATGGGGATAAGTACAGAGCCTTTAGGAAGGAGTTTCCGGACACTCCTTATGACCCTCATGTGTCCAGCGATCCTCTAAAGAAGCGACACTCCGACATGGAGAAGTTCTGGCTGGAGGCTCTCAGTGCCGATGATTGGACCAAGGATGAAACGGCTTCGGAACCAAAGGTTTCCCCTGAGCCCACACAGAAGGTCCTGGCCGTGAAGCGTGATGCCCCCGAGCACGATGAAGACTCGGACCTACCGACTGCGAAGAAAATGAAAAGGTCGACTTCTGATTGATTAGAGTATTTAGACATATATCTCTTCTATGCTATATAATATTAATGTTACATTCACATGGAGCTAACGCGTTTCTGAACGTCAATACAATGTTGTTTCTGAACGGACAATATTCAATTCAGGGGCTAGGAGGATGAACGGGGGAGATGTCGTTAGGATGGTCGGCTTGATGCTGACCTTGGGTAGCCTTCGCGACATGGCTTATCCCAGCTACCAGTCATCCTCATTGTAATCATCCCAAGCTACCCACTCAAGAAAAGGGAGTCGGCCATCAGAATGCAGATTCTTCAGCCGCCTCAAGTCCTCTTCGTATTTGCTAGACTGCATCGCCAATATGGTCACTCCGAGCCGCGACAACGGATGCCGAGAGCCTCTCGATTCCACCATTTCGGCTAAAACTCCAGTCGGAGATAAGAGGCAACTGTTCAATATAAGCTTCGATAGTCGCGGGCACAGTACGCCTTCGCCACTGGTAGGTACGACGAGAGCTGAAAGGACCTCATTGTCGAGTTTGGGCAAACCGGTGATATCGAGCGCAACCAAGGATGAAGATACACATTGAAGAAGCTGTATGAAGCGATGTGCGGGGATGAAAAGATTGTCTACGACGAGGGATCTGAGTGCCGACTCGTTGGTTTGGAAGAGTTTGAGTAGATGTGGGAAGAGTTCTTCCATTTCGCTGTGTTCAGGGAAGAAGGGAGCGTAGATGTTGAACGTGAGGTCTTGGAGGGATGGAAGTTCCAAGTACTGCAGCAGATTCGCAAGACCATGGGGTGTGCCATTGATATTCAGGAAGGTCAGCTGCGGCAAACGAAGCTTTCGCTTCCGAGATGCACAATGATCTTCGCCGCAGTTGTATATGACGGAGGCCTCGAACGACAGCAGATTGGGTGTCTCGCTCAAGACTTTAAGGCAGTCGATGTAATGTACCATGTCTCGGTAGCAAAGGGCTGCTTTCGTCAACTGAGCCCAAGGAACCGGGAGACCGAGGGCTCTCGTCGAATCCCCCGTCCAAGTGAAGCTTCGCAAGCGAGGGAAATCCGTGGGCCTGAGCGAGGCAACGACCTCTGGATAATTCTTCAAGTGCAGATCTTCTAGGCTGTTGGACCCGGGGATGAGTGGCGGGAAGGGGTGATTGATGTTCGCGTCTGCGGTCGCACATTCTGGAGCTTGGAAAGAGAAGGTCTTCATGTGGCTCATGTGGGTGTGCAAAAGCTGCAAGATCCTGCGAGGGATGGGTGATGGAAAATCATTGTTCCAGCCTGTGAACCCAAGGAATAATGTCACTGAGAGCGGATACGTCCCCGATCTCTCCAGCCAGCAAACGACGACGTCGAAAGGAGGGTTGCACATCCCGCGGATCTCCTCACCCTCTGCGGTGACCCACACCGCGGGATATCGAGGGTTGTTGACCGAGATGGTAATCGATGACCATAATGCCGTATGAGCGATCGCCGTTTGGCGCCAAGAAGTGCAAACCTGCGTTAGGATCCATGGCAACTCGTCCTTCTTCGGAGTCAGCGGCTCGCGACCCACACAAGCGGAGAAGATTTTCTGAAGGAGTTCTTGGGGAAGGATATCAATGGCTGCCTGTTCCGCGATGGCATTGGGTTCAGCCATGCCAGACGCTGCGGGGCTGAATTGGAAATCAAGCTCGGAGGCAGTAGGATTTGCTTACTTTGGTTGTAGCGATAGGTAGCTGAAGCAGATACTGAAACCTCAGACGGTGTGCTTCAATCTGCCCAGATGGTGGTGGGCGCAGCTTGGCGATGGTCGATGGGCAGTTAGAATGATTTGCGTTACTGATAGCCTGAAGTCGGCTATTTCCATTCAGGGGTTGCTGCACTTCTGGATCATTATGGACGCAGCATTTACGCTGGATACCCCGTTGATATAATCTTAACCGACATGCGAGTACATGTAGTAATCAAACGAAGGACACAATGATTATACTTTTCTACTCCGAACAGGTTACGCATTGAGAAGCATGGGAAACAGGCGGAGGAGGAACTCACACATCGTGGTGGTGTACCATGAGGCACACCGAAGCGAAGGGTTATGATTTGCCGTTCGTCTTCTTGTTCTTCTTCGCAGCTTTCTCCTTCTCTAGGCGCTCCTTCTCAGCCTCCTCTTTGGCGATCTCGTGAGCACGGTCGTTAAGTCCTAATCTGTTCCTGCAAATTTCGTATGCGTAGAACTGGGTGCGTAGCGGAATAAGTTGCTGGGACCCGTGTGTGCTATCAAGAAGGGAGAAGACATACTTGTATACGGGTAACTGCAGGAAACGTGCCGTCGTTAGTCGGGGTCATGGCACGGAAGAGTGTCACACGAACCGAAGATGGTGTTAGTCTCGCCATATTCCTGTGTAGCATCTGTTCTAATCAAGGATCCAAAGTTGAAGTCCTTGACCTTTTTCTCGTACCTAAGTTCCAGCAGTCAGCTAATCCGTACAATACAAGCAGAGCCCATAGAATAGACGCACTCGGCAATGAACACACGCCATCGCTCCTTCCCATCGGCACTCTTCATCCAGTCTTCGTCAATCTTCGTCAGCTTGGTATACGGCTCCTCAGCAAGCTCCGGGAAGTCCTTCATGACGTGTTCGTAGATCTCATCATCGAACCTGGAGCAAGCACGCCATCTCATGTGAGAAGAACTGGCACGACACCTCGAGGCGCGGAGCGCTGGAGGGCTTACTTGGTTAAGCGCAGATCTTTCGGTGCAACCTTTTCCAGCAGATTCCAGTAAGTCTGGATGAAGGTATTAGTGATGGCGAGACGGGGAGGCGGTGATATCAGGACAGACCTGGGCCTGCTCAACGGCTTTGACGGCAAACCTTATCATATCATCTTGGTCAATTCTGCGACGCACATACCACCACTAAGAAACTATACGTACTGTTTCTCGATCTGTAGTAAAGCAATTCAATTTGAGTTCTGATCAGCGGCCTCGTTGCAGTTGCGTGGGGCTCATTGACAAATTCGTCCAGGTCCTCACCTCCATGAGATTCTGTGCATTCTTAGGGTCAAACTTGCCGGCCATGTTGGGTGAGTGTGTATGAGAGTCGTCCTCCTGGTGTAAGGCTTATATGTGCGATGATGTGGCAGGCTCTAGGGTTGCTGAGGGAGAAGTGTGGGACACGTGGCAGTCAGTATTCATGATCATGATCATTGATCGGACCGCCAAGACATCGACTGGCTGTAGACATCCATGATCTTCGCTGCTAATGACAGTGTGGAAGGAGAATAAAATACAAACAAAATAGATATTGATACAGCGATCAGTTAGTACTATACGGGTACTGCGTAAGGTCATGAACCATTGACGCCAATACCAAACCGCTTCAGCTTTTCAAAATACTTTTGCACTCGGCTAGCAACTTGTCGAGGGGTCCGTCTTCCATTCATAGCTTGCGATATCTTCTGCCACCTGTCACAAGATGCCAGGAATAAGTCTCCACCCTCACGAGACCAAAAAGAAATACAACGAACCGATTCTTCTCGCCGTCCGGAATGTCCTCCAGCAACTTCTCCAGGAGATGCTGCTCCGACGTTGACCATGCCTGTTTGTAGGTCTCGGGTTTGGGTTTGCCAGCATCACGCGAGCGTTTGGTGGTAGTAGTAGTGGCCGGGGGCGGCGGAGGGGGTGTATCTTCTAGCTTCACCTCTAGCTTACGTTTCTTACATGGTCTAGCTTCGGCCAAAGCCAATTCCTGTTCCTTGACTTTTGCGGAAACGCGGCGCACACGTGTTGATTTCGAAGGCTGACTCGAAGCTGCTGCTCCTACTGCCGTTGGTGGGACTATTGATGCCGATGCCGAAAGTGGGGGTGAGGGTGATGGTGGTGCAGGCGGAGTTTGATGATGTTGATGATGATGCTGATCATCGTCGAGGGAAATATCGACATGACCACTTTCATCTTCAATATCCCGTCGAACGACAACGTCGGTGGGGACTCGAGCGCTAATCGATATTGTTAGACCACCGCATTTGAGTTTCCGCTTCTTGAGCTTCATCAGTCTCTCAAGCTCGAGCTCGTTCTTCAGCGCCTCGAAATCGATTTCTTGCTCGTCTTCATCTACGTCGAAACACCCCGATCGGGTGAGCTTGTCGATAACGGGATCGATGATTCGGCATTTAGATGATTTGACGAAAGTTTGCAACTCAGACAATTCAGACCGCTGCGACAGGTAGGGTGGGGGACGGGCGTCGTTGGCAAGGACTTTCAGAGGGGTGGGGTCTACACAGGCAGTTATAGCCCCAATAAAGAGATAATTACTGGTTGTGACTGACCTCGACCAGCATAAACGCTCCATTCCACATCGGGGGCATTCGCGAAGCCTTGTAGCCGGCTGCTGAGCTTGTAGGCAGTGTCGCCAAGCTGAGAACGGGCGTTGTTGGGTCAGAGCATCGACGAAAAAATTCATCTGGCGCACCTGTTCGCTCAAATTCGAGCAGAATTCATCAGGGTTGGCCGCAGCCTCTGCCCTCAGCCTCTTCAAACGGGCTATGTCGGACTGAGTGCGTTCAAGAAACGAATTTTGGGATTCAAGAAATTGCTGGAGCGCCTCGAGGCTGGAATTGAGATACACTGAGCAGCAGAGAGGGGGGCTGGGAGGGGAGATACATACGTCTCGGCGCGAATCTGGTCCATTTGGGCTGGGTAACAGGAATCATTTGAATGAGGGGCAAAAGTAGGAAGGAAAAGTTATTTGAGCTGCCGTTTCTCACGAAGCCGCCAGATAGGGGCTTAAGCGCTCATGATCGCAGCGCCGTCAATGGTCATTACGAAGGGTATATATATCCTTGATGGTCCTCTAATAAATCATTACGGAAATCGAAAGCGTTCATAGATAGGCACGAGTCCTATCGTCTCCGAGCTGCAACCTTCGCAACAGCGGCCTTGATAACACCGCAGGCCTTCTCAATCTCCTTCTTCGTCAGTCCACCACCGCCCTGCCCGCTGTTCCCCCCACTGATGCTCAGCCTGATACTAGGCTTGGGTTCGTTGACCTCTTGCCCTCTCAAACGCCTTGCCCTCGTCAAGAATACACCTTGAGCCAGAGCCTCATCGACAATCTCCTGCAGTATGCCCTCCTCGAAGGCAATTTGCTCAGGAGATAGCTGAGGGAGGGTGAATGGAGAGTTGAACGGCTGCTTAGGCGAGCCGTGGCTAGAAGAAGCGACTCTGGTGTTGATGGAGAGGGCGGGGGAGGAGAGTGCCGATGACGGATGAAGGAAGCCTTTGTTGGGATTAGGTGTCGTCTCGGGTGTTTCCAGAGGTGACTTCCAGGCTCCTTCCTTGAGATGTATGTGGATAAGCGGACTGGCAGCATGGCTAGGGATGGAAATGCCATCAACTTTGTCCAAGAGGGCTCGTGCGGTCCGGGTATTCTCGTGAAGGGATTCGAGGATGGATGGTGTAGACGAAAGCATTTGGATGGCTTCGGTGCCGGAGACTGCGAGGAGGGCCGGAATTGATGCAGAAAAAACGAAAGCCATGCCGTTGCTTCGCTACAAAGCTGGCGTTAGTACGTGTCGTCGACGGGATTTAATGTCTAACCTGATGATCTATGACGGCCTGTGTTCCGGCGCAGAAACCACCGCCAGCACCGAGGCCAGTTGCAGCAGAGCCAATGATCATATCGATCTTTGTAGCCTACAAGGTGCTTAGGAGTGTGTCCGAAGAACACTGAACGATGACAAAACTTACTGGAACATTATACAGTTCAGTCAGGCCTCGTCCAGTGCGTCCAACAGTGCCAAAAGAAATGCCTTCGTCAAGCATCAAGCGATACTTGTATTTTTGCTTCAATTCGATCAACTTGGGCAGATCCACCATAGCACCGTCCCGCTCGAAAATGCCTTCAGTGATGATGTATTTCGCATGGACTGCCCTCGAACCGAACCCGAGTAACCGCCCCGCCCGACTCAAACAGCCCCGTCTACGTAACCTCCGTTTCTCCTCCTTCTCCACACTCATCAAAACCTCTTCGAGACTAGCGAGGTCGTTATGCTCGAACCACTTCACGGTGGCGCGAGAAATCTCCAGGCCCTTGCGAATGGCAAAGTTGGCGTGTTTGTCTGCTATGATAAGGTCTCCGCGCTTGCAGAAAGCGGGAATGACGGATTCGATGGTGGACATGGACTGTGCGTACAATATGGCGGCTTCGGTGCCAAGGAACGAGGCGACAGTTTCTTCGAACTTGGTGTGCACATCAATGGTGCCGTAAAACCCAGAAGGACCACAGCTCCCAAGACCATAACGACGCAGTGTTTCGATAGCGAGTGACCTGATATGATCGTTCCCTGCCAGGCCAGTAAAATTGAAACTGGCAAGGTTGAGTACGGGTTTGGCCGTTTTCGTGAGTTTGGGCTTCGCGCCGTTGGGGCCGGCGATGATGGGCACCGAGGCGAGCTCGTTCTTTTCAGAATCTGAGAGGGGCGATGAAAGTGGCTCTGGCGTCCATTCTTGAACAAGCTCGTCTATTTCCTGGAAAAAGAACATACCAGATCACTCACACGACTGGTAAATAAAAAAATGGGGGAGGCGACGATACCTTCTCACTGAACTCGATGAAATGCTTTTGCTGCTTTTCAGTCCTGGTGCGACTCTGCAGCAACGTACGGATGGCGAAGAGAAACAAAATGAGTTCCAATATGGTTCGACCTGGGTCGTTTTGGTGCGAGCTCTTGACATATCGCGCGATGACCGCAGAACCGGGTAATTTGTAGAAAGCAGTCTCGACTGATGACAAGGAGTAGGCCAAAAACGCGAATAGCGGGTCGAACGAGGACGAAGGAGCCATGGTGCTCATGTTTGCTGGCCCGAGCGAACCGCAGCACAACGAAGAGTTGCCGGGCTTCGGCGCTCATCGATCGGTTAGGCTAATCAGCCCCTGAGGCCCCTGAATCCTCTCAAGCGTTGCGAAACGTCAAGTTATGAGGCTACTCGTTGACCTTACGGGTGGCGCGATGTTCTCTGCCACACCAATGGAAATTCAGCTCAATTCGATGCGTACCGGGTCGTCGAATTCGCCATGAACTGGCTGTCGTGTTGTATTTGCCATACCACGCGATTGGCAAACAACTGTCAATCTCGCGTTCGCACGTCGCGCGTCTTACCGCTTGTACTCTTTGACCACCCCGCCGTCTTCCACCTGTTTACTTCCCCTCCCTCGCGTCGCCCCTCTCCTCCTCAGAATGTTGGAAGCCAAGCTTCAAGAAGCTGGGTTGCTCAAAAAGCTCCTGGATGGTGCGTGTGCCCATCGTCCGACGACACGATTAGGACTGATTGATTCTTTCAATGAACAGCCATCAAAGAACTTGTAACGGACGCGAACTTTGAGTGCAATGAGGAGGGTATCAACCTCCAGGCCATGGACAACTCACACGTCGCGCTTGTCGTTGTGAAGATGGAGTCGACGGGCTTCAAAAAGTATCGCTGTGATCGTCCCATGCCACTGGGCGTCAACCTCGGTTCTTTGACCAAGGTGCTCAAATGCGCCAAAGATGACGATCAGTGTACGCTCAAAGCAGGCGACGGCGGAGATATTCTGAATCTCCTGTATGAAGCTAAAGGTGAGACGCGTTTCGATCTTCCGAGCAATTCACTTTCCACGGGTGATGGCGATGGCTGACTTGAACGGATGCCAGCCTCGGATCGTATCGCTGAATATGACATGAAGCTTATGGATATTGATGCCGATCAACTTGGGATACCCGACACGGACTACGACGCGCGCGTCACGATGCCCTCGGCAGAGTTCTCGCGTATCGTGAAAGACCTCAGTTCGCTCGGCGAGAGCGTGCGCATTGAAGTTAACAAGGAGGGCGTGCGGTTTATCAGCGAAGGCGAGTCTGCGAACGGGAGCATACTTCTGAAACCTACCGATGGCCAGGTGAAGATTGGTGACGATGGAGAGGATGAGGATGAGGAGCAGCAGGAGGACGATGACGATGACGACGACAATGATAAGAAGAAGAAGAAGAAGGCAAAGAAAGACAAGAAGGTTAAGAAGGAAGCGGGGGATGATGTGGAGATGAACGGAGACGAGGACGGCGATGAGGAGTTCAAAGCCAAGAGTGATGATGAGGGTGAGGAAGAGAAAGAGGACGACGAGGACGATGAGGAATCGGAGCGTAGCAAGAAGCGCAAGAAGAGTAGTAACTCCAAGGTATGCCTCATGGTCCAGACATGAAATTCACATTAACCGTCGTCCGTACTCTAGTCGAAGCCCTCGAAGAAGGCGAAAACGAAGAAGGACGACGAATATTCGGGAGGCGTCGAGATTGAGATGAACCAGAGCGTCACTCTCACCTTCTCCCTGAAATACCTCGTCAACTTTTCCAAAAGCTCGGGCCTGAGTGAAGTCACCCAGCTCATGATGAGCAACGACGTACCGCTATTGGTGAGTAGACGCGACCCTCCTCTGGTTGTCCCTGCTGACCGCCTTTCAGGTGTCGTATTCTTTCAACTCGGGATACATTCGATACTACCTCGCACCGAAAATCGGAGATGATTAGCACGGCCTTGTCTACGCTTTCCTGTTGTCTTTATGTTTTCTCATACATCTAATCTCGTCTGTACTCTGTCAATATATTTCCTCGGTGGCTGTCGGGTTCTGAATAGATACAAAGCCCGCTGTGGCAATATTCAGAGTCCTCCACGTGGGGTGGAATTTCCATTTCCAGGTGTCGGTGAACCTCGAGTCCCCTTGCGAGGACAGCAGATTCTCCAGCGCTATACCCACATCTTCGCAGCATTCCAATTTCGTGAATATTCTTCGGTCCCAGGAGCGTCGCGTATATTCGGCTGGGCTCCGTTGCGGCTACGAGTGCCGTCTTATCTTGGTAGAAGCTAAGCGCTGGACATATTAGTCAGTCTACCTTGTTCCTCCACCTTCATGTCGCTGAAGGGGGCTTCAAAGCCGCTGACCCACCGCAACACAGCCTGCAACCTCCTTACACCTTGGACGACCACAAAGCGGGCCCATTTATCACCGCGATTGCGATTTAGGAATACAGCATCTCGCTCGTGTGTCGTTACATGCCGCCTCTTGCCCCGGAAATCCAGCGAAATGGCAGCTCTACCAGTGCAATGACGACAAAGCAGGTGTCGGACGATGATGAGGCGAAGCCGTACGTGATTGTATCAGAAATTGGCAAAGGCAGTTTTGCGACGGTGTACAAGGGGTACCACGAGGTGAGTATATGCGGCTGTTTACTAGCAGGTGGCTTCATGCAGCTGAACTATGGGCAATCCAGCAAACTCATCATCAGGTCGCTGTCAAAGCCGTCAAGCGCGACAAGCTCTCTGCCAAGCTCTTTGACAATCTGCAAAGCGAGATAGAGATTCTCAAGTCTCTCTCCCATCGGCACATCACCCGACTCCTCGACATCGTACGCGGCGAGCGGAATATATTTCTCATCATCGAGTACTGCGCTGGTGGTGATTTGACCAATTACATCAAGAAACGAGGGAGGGTGGAAGGGTTGGAATATATCCCGTCTCCAGGAGCTGCACCTCAGTATTACCCCCACCCACGGACGGGCGGGTTAGATGAAATCGTCGTCAGGAGTTTCCTTCGTCAACTTGGTGAGACAATTCAGTCAGTTCGCATTTGCCTCGTATTGTAACCGCGCCTAGCCCGAGCTCTTAAATTCCTTCGCCAACGAAACCTAATCCACCGCGACATCAAACCCCAGAACCTCCTCCTTAACCCTGCGCCCCCAGAAGAACTAGCCCGCGGCCATCCACTAGGCGTACCGATACTCAAAATCGCTGATTTCGGCTTCGCGCGTTCACTGCCCAATACTATGATGGCCGAGACCCTTTGCGGCTCACCGCTATACATGGCACCAGAGATCCTACGGTACCAGAAGTATAACGAGCGCGTCGACCTGTGGTCCGTCGGTGCAGTCCTCTACGAAATGGCCGTTGGTAAACCCCCGTTCCGAGCGCAAAACCACATCGAACTCCTCAAGAAGATAGACAGCTCAAAAGGCATCAAGTTCCCCGACGAAGATCCAAAGAATGAAGGGAGTTTGGAGATAACGGTAGTCCCGCCGGATGTGAAACAGTTGATTAGAGCGTTACTGAAGAGGGTTCCTACGGAGCGGGCGACTTTTGACGATTTCTTTAAGAGTTTGGCGTTGGCGAAGTCGAAGTTTCCGAGACCTAGAGAGTCGATTAATTTGGAGACATCGACGAATTCCGGTCAGGCTTCGCAAGGTCCTCCTACGCCAGGAGGGACTACAACGCCGGAAGCGCATCGCATCATCCCTCCGGAGGTTCTGGACCCTAATACTATCATACCACCAAGCAAGTTTCACTTTAGGAAACGGGAGAGCACGGAGGGTGTAGCGAATGGGTTGTCGCGCAACAGGTAAAGCCCCACCGACTTCGATGCTTGCTCGCTTGTCTGATTTATGCAGCTCGTCATCCTCGCGGGACAAGATTCCTTCGCCGACGCAAGGACGACGACCGTCTACTAATGGGCGACCGTCGGTGCCACCGAACGCTGTAGAGAGGGCGCTTTCTACGGAAGGCTCGTTCATCCCTGGTGAGACAGAGGAAGACGGTATGTTGCGTCGGGAGTATGTGCTTGTTGGCGACACTCGAGCTGTAGAATTCAACCGCGCTATTGATGGTTCGTCCTTGACCCTCCTCTCGTCATTACCCCTCACGCATACAACTCAATAGAACTTAACACTGCACCCCGTCGTCCCCTCCAAGATCGCAAAATCCCACCATCCCCCCTCATTGAAGATTACCCCGGCCGAGATGCACCCGCAGACCCATCCCCTCCCACCGTCAATAACGCCACTTTCCCTCCACCACCCCACCCACAAGCCCCGTCTCTGTCATCTTCACCATCCAGCCTTGCATCGCGCGCAGCCACCAACGCCCTCCACCGTGCTATCAACCTAGCGACTAAGAAACTCTTTGGTACACCACGATCTTCGCCTCGGCCGAATAGCATTTCGGGGTCTCCGCGAAGATCACCGCTTATACCGTTGGATGCGGATAGTCAGAGGGATCCCATGGAAGATGAGTTACTTGGGCACCTGGAGGAGCTTGCGCAGAAGACGGATGTGTTGACGCATTGGGCGGACGAGATGTATGAGTATGTTAAAGCGGTGCCGCAGAGTGAGTCTCCTCTCCACTTTCTGAGAAGTGATGATTTGACCTTGGGCGTAGAACCGCTAGCTGATCCGAATAAATTCGTGCCGCTGGAAGGGGAGGGAGAGAAACACGCTAGACGTCGGAAGAACGCAGATGTTGAAGCGGAGTTGAATGCTGTTACATGCGTCGCTGTGTACATGCTATTGATGTCTTTTTCACAAAAGGGCATCAATATGCTTCGTCATCACCAGGAGCATATGCGGATGAAGTATCCAGATGATGATTATGTGGTCAGTGAGGGGTTCCTTGATGGTAGGTCGTTCTGATGTGGTTCTTGGCGAAGAAGGACTGACCTGGATGCATGCTGCGCCAGCATTAACGTGGTTCAAGGAGCACTTCATAAAGTGTAATGATCGGGCAGCGTTGGTGAAGACTTGGTTACCTGCTCAGTACGAGGGGCCGAAGACATGGTTGGATCAACTAGTGTACGACCGAGCACTCGTCTTGGTTTGTTTTGCTTCTTACTCCTCTCCGGCCCTACCTCATAACTTGCGTTTCAGAGCCGTACGGCTGCGCGCAAGGAACTCCTCGACCAGGCTTCATCGCCAGACGAGTGCGAGAAGCTGTACGAAGAGTCTTTGTGGTGTCTCTATGCCCTACAAGATGACTTGTTGCAGACGGGTAATCCTTTTATGGAGGAGGATCGTGCGACCATTGCTACTTGTGCGTTGACGATTCGTCTCGACCCCGGCTTTCTATTGATTTGAACTCTTTTGTTTTTCGTAGGGATCAAGCGAACTAAATTGCGTTTACTGAGATGTCGTGCTCGAATGGCCATGAACGATCGAGATCGGGTGAAGGACGCCCGTGCTGATCAGAATCTCGTTGATGTAGCACGGATACCTGCGCCTTGGGATAAACCAGCTGAGCAGCAAGCTCCTTCGCCTCAGCAATAGTCCCTCCTCACCGGTCAACCTCAAGTTTCTGCACCTTCGTCGCTTCGCTTTCCTACTCACTGTCATCCTGCCACCATCTTTCACACCTCGGGCTAGAATCAGTCTATGTATTACCTCACATGCAGCACTCTGCTTATTATTCACTCACGCAACAAATCGCATCAGGAATTCTTTTACTAATATCATCGTTCATCTCATGGACTCTATGTATGCACACTATGTAGGGTAATTATTTGTCGCCACCTCTGTACAGCTACTCTATCGCATAAATGCGTTCGCTTTTGTATTTGCTTCAGAATCCATGCATCAGGAATGTAGTGGATCCTGACTATCTAGCATGTATGTATCAGAATTCAAATCCTTTGTTTAGGTCTTCGTGGAGGAGTTCTCGCATGCCTGGAGGGAGGCGGGGGTTGCCTTCGTTTGCTATGTAGCCTGGTAGCGTCCCCGATGTCAGCTAGTCCTTTCAGGAGAAGAGATGGTTTTAGATGGTGCGTACGGAAGGGCATTTCGACGCTTTCTTTAGGGTTGAATACGATTGTCGGATAGTCCTACAGGCTGTTGTTGTGCCTAGAGAGTTCCGCATAGAAGAATACGTACGACATATGGTATCTTGTTTAGAGATACTAACGTAATGCGAGTAGGTCAATTAGTGATGATGCCGCGAGGAACTTGCCTTTATCATCCACGACGATCTTCGTTACGCCAAGCGCTGTGTCTGTAGTCATTTGGATTGGACCAAGGTGACGAGCGGGGAATCCCATAGCCCGTAACTCGGATGTTCGATCGCGAGGGGGATCATCGCCTATCAAGGGCGGTGCAGTCAGAGCGAACGAAAACAAATCCTCGATGAACAGGTAATACATACCTAGGATTCCCTAAGTATTGTAGAGGAAAGTGAGCTTGGACGGTTTAAATCCCTCAGCGTAACCTAGCTAGTTACACCAAATAGAAACCATTCGAATCTGCCGTCTCCATCTTCGGGGGAAAGTTCTTTCTCAGCCTTTGGATCCAAGAGACAGACTTTATCGATGGGTATGTTGGATTGTTTCATGCATTCCAAGATTCCTTCGGTATGGCAGGAGACGGCGGAAAGGGTGGCGCTTGTACTGGATGCCGCGGCTCCAGCAGGAGTGGTTTCGAATATTTGTGAGAGCGAGGTACAGGAGCTTTTGGATAAATGGGTGAACCGGAGGTGAGCTTGTGGGCCGGCTAGCATTTGCATGTGCTGGAGCACCGAGCACCGTATATCATTATGAGACGGTTGTATGGTAATCAAGCTAGGAGGAAGCTGACCGCGTATTCTAGCTCGACCCATGGAGGGATTGTCCGTTCGAGGTTGGGCTCATCATCCTCCATATGCTCTGAACGAAAATGGTCAATAGAATTAAAAAAATAAGATTACGGTCACTTGCCGACTACATAAACGAATGTCATGTTTCTGGATAAAGTGGAAAACGAAACTTCAAGTCAAAACACCGCCACCACAGTACCCCTGTATGGATGCGCGCACACGTGACATGGCATGTGGCGCAAATACTTACAAGTTTGTTTGGCAAGTGCTCGTCCTCACCTTCGACCACCACATCCACTTGCCACATACCTAGTTTGTTTTCTTTCTATGTGACGAACAATGGTAACTGATCTACGCGTGACTCAGATACTACCTTTTCGATCACCCTCAGTTGGCGAACAATACATAGCCGTTGCGCATTGGCATCTGTGGCTCGCTTTCTGCACTTTCCGTATAAAAAGGTCTGTATTCTAATGCTAGAATTGTGGAACATATCGCTCACGCCGTTATGCCTGTTCGTAGTGAAGCTACTCCTCCTCCTCGATCAAAATCCTCAGCGGTAAAATTCAAGAGCACGCCCGCTGCCCTCAAAGCATCCGGTACCAAACGCTTCCTAACGGGTCAACTTGAAGCCAAAGTTAACAAGACGAACATGGCGCGAGAAACCTCTGGTTATTGGATTGGGCCCATGCCTGTCGATACGTTCTTCAGCGAATTCATGCCAATCAACGACAAGTCGGATAAGACGGCAGAGAATTCGGAATCAGATATTCCAGAGAAGCCCAAGTTGACGATGAAGATGAAGATGAAGCCGAAGCCGCATCCGACGCCAGCACCGACACCCAAACAGGATACGGACACCCCGAAGACGCCAGAACCCCCGAAGGCGCCAGAGATCCCTAAGGACTACTTCGCCAAGTTGAAAATTAGCAACGAGAAAGAATTGTATCCAGAACTGGCAAGTTCATCGTTTTGATGCGCTGGAGTAGTTCACTGACCTTATTCGTAGGCGAAACTCTTCCACGGAGAAGGAGTGTATCCAGCACTCGCCCCAGATTATGTTATGGTAGACACCTCGAATCACCCAGATAGGAACTCCAAGCCCGGCTCCAAGGTCAAAGAAGACGCCACTATCTACATGAGAAGCGACGGTGTGCTGGAGACGCATCCAACCGACATGGGCGTAGCGTCGATGGGTGTGGAGTTCAAGCCTCACCGGCTTTTGGATGTCATTGATGCAATCGCTGAGTCAGGCGATTACAGCGGCCAACCTCTGGAAGGTACTACGGAAGCTCGGATGCTCATCAGAGGACAACTATCCACGTATGCTACGGAGGTATGCTCACGCCAGCATCGAACGCACTTCTTCATGCTTTTCATTTGTCACCCATTTGCTCGCTTCCTTCGCTGGGACCGATCCGGGATCATTGTCAGCGACCGCTTCGACTACACCAAGGACTGCTCTCATTTAATCCAATTCTTATGGCGTTACGGACAGTTGACCCGAGTTCAACAAGGTTTCGATCCCACGGTGAGACTCGCAAGTAAGGCCGAAATCGCACATGCACACCAAGTTCTGGCCAAGTGGAAACCAGTTGGAGTCACCCGACCTGTATTCAAGATGGACGTTCCCGACAATGGTCGTACTCGCCAATTCCTTGTATGGGGAGCGCTCGCTGAAGCAGAGTCACCCCTGGGTCGTGCCACTAAAGGATATCCGGCGGTCGAAGTAACTGGGGGTATATATCGACACACACCCAATTTTCTTAAGGAGCAATGGCGGTCGGTCAATGTTGTGCCGGAGGTGGAAACACTCAAGATGATGAATGAGAAGGGGATTATTAACGTTCCAACCTTGGTGTGCGGCGGCGACCTGGCCAAGCAGACCACTCGTTCGCACGAATTCGAACATTGTGATTGGCGTGTTCGTACGACAGATCCTAGCAAGGTTAAGGCCATTGAGATTCGCGTTCACACCAGGTTTGTTGTCAAAGAGGTCGGCGAATCTCTTGACAATTTCAAATCTTCAAAGGCTATGATGAAAGCTATCTACGATGCGTTCCAGGGTGCGTCGGCAGTGGCGTCTCACTTTCGCATATTGAATAATCTTCATATCTAGCTCATAAAGACGCCTACAAACAGTGCGGCCTCATACATCGAGACATCAGCGGAGGAAATATTCTCATCCTTGAAGATGGCAGAGGTTTGTTAAATGACTGGGACCTTGCTAGAAGGGAATGTGACCTTGCGGACGGGGGACGGACACAGGAACGTACTGTAAGTTTCCAATGCTCAACTCACCCCTACCTATCCTCACCTTGGTAATCATCAGGGAACATGGCCGTTCATGTCCATCGGGCTTCTCGAGGCCCCGACAAAGGTGCACACGGTCCGAGACGACATGGAGTCATTCTTCTGGGTTGTCGTATATTACAGCCTGCTCTATCTGCATCACAACATTACCACCCTCAAGGTCGTATTGGACGAGATATTTCATCACTACGACCTATCGGGTCCTGATGGTCAGGCACTAGGAGGGGACACCAAAGGATCTGCGCTCCGTGGAAAGTATATTGGAGACCTAGGGGAGCCACCTTTTCAATTCGACAACTGCCCTCCTTTGGATCGATTCATCGCGGAAGTCTCCGAGGCACTCAATTCATGGCTGTTCCAAACGACTCTTGCCCGCAAACGGCGACCTGTTCATGAAACGACCAAAGCCCAGCTTTACTGGAGTGGTGATCCACTCAAGAAGCTCCATGCGGACATGGAACACTTCTGGACGGACGCACTCAACGCCGACGACTGGCCTGTGGGAGATGCAGCCTGTAATCAACTGCAAGCTGCTAAGACTGCCGAGAGCAAGGTGTCTGCGAAGCGAAGCTTACCTGATCACCTCGAGTCCTCCGATGACGACCTTGACGTTCTACCTTCTCCCAAGAAACTCAGACAGTGTCGTGCGTGAGGTGGAACCCAGATTTATCTTGTATTTTGATTGGACTTGTACTCGTACTGTCTGCTTGTATACCCTATATTGTAATCTTCTGGCTATATATATATTCATCATGTCATGCTCCTCTGTTCGACCTCATGGCACAGGCATCAGACTGAGGGGAGACTTCGAGTCGTCAGCGGCAGATTTACTGAGTTGTTGACGGAATATCAGCCTGCAAGATTTAAGGCAATCCAAGTATCATTTGAGTATGCGAGCGTCAGGACTTCCTTCTAACCTGAATCGTGTTATATTCAGGGCGGCTGAATAGCCCTGTACTTCGACCTCTGCAGGCTAACGTGTCGCGATCGTGAATTGGGTCCTTGGAACCATACTTCGGAGCCCCTGATAATTCTCCTTGGCCCCTATCGAAAATGCTCTCAGTGCCACGGGATATTTTGCGCTGTGAAAACGATCAATTTGTCATGTCATGTTTTGGGCACCGGATCCGTAGCTCTCGAATGAGAAAGATTTTGTGTCGCATGTTCGATCGCGAGGGGGATCATCGCCTATCAAGGGCATGAATAATGGAGTCAGAGCGAACGAAATCCTCGATGAACAGGTAATACATACCGAGGATTCCCTAAGTATTGTAGAGGAAAGTGAGCTTGGACGGTTGAAATCCCTCAGCGTAACCTAGCTAGTTACACCAAATAGAAACCATTCGAATCTGCCGTCTCCATCTTCGGGGGAAAGCTCCTTCTCAGCCTTTGGATCCAAGAGACAGACTTTATCGATGGGTATGTTGGATTGTTTCATGCATTCCAAGATTCTTTCGGTATGACAGGAGACGGTGTAAAGGTTGGTAGTTGTACTGGATTCAGTGGAAGGGGATTTGAATATTTTTGAGAGCGAGGTGCCGCAGGATGACTTGGATAGATGGGTGAACCGGAGGTGAGCTTGTGGGCCGGCCAGCATTCGCATATGCTGTAGCAGCGAGGACTGTATATGGGACCGGTGCTATTTGATCAAACTAGCAGAACTGAGCGGCTGACCGCGTATTCTAGCTCGACCCAAGGACGCCAGGAGATGGAATCGCGCAGACGAGCAAGAGAATATTTAGCCGAAACATTGTAATACACTGAGCACTGAGTAGCGTACAGTACGCGAGTCCAATTAAAATTCAAGATAAAGTAGAATTACAGCGAAATGTCAAAATCGTTTTCAGTGGGCCGGGCAAGCTTCGTTTCAAGGAGGCCTTGCTTGCAGTAGCCTTGGCAGAATGTAGTTGGTTGCAAACTGCACCGTTCGCAGGCCAATCGTCGACTTCGAGTGCGTCTGCCCAGAAACGTTCCATATGGTCATGAGATTTGTTGAGTGAATCACCCTTCCGATAAAGCTGAGCTTTGGTCATCTCAAGAACAGGTCGTCGTCTGCGAGCAACGGTCGCTTGGTGCAGCCACAGATAGAATTATTCGGAGACGTCTGTGATGAATCGATCCAAGGGAGGGCAGTTGTCGAATTGAAAAGACGGATTTTCTATATTCGAACAGATCAATACATTATGAGGGTATACGGCCAATACACTGAGGAGATAGGGACAATATACACTAGCATAAAATACATCATGAGTACAAGTCAAGTCAAAATGCAAGATAAATCCAGGTTCCATCTCACGACCGAGATTGTTTGAGTTTCTTGGGACAAGGGAGGACATCAAGATCCTCCTCGGCGGTCTCAGTATCTTCAGGTAAGCTTCGCTTAACGGATGCTTTGCTCTCAACAGTCGTGGAAGAGGTCAATTGGTAGGAGGCTGCATCACCCACAGGCCAGTCGCCTGCTTTGTCCGCCGCAATCCAGAGACTTTCTATATCCTCATGGAGCTTCTTGAGAAGAGGTTGGGCTTCCTCCGTCTCATCCGGTTCGCGGGTGTCAGCGAGCCAGCTTTCGTGTAACCACATCTGCAATGTTTTGGAAACCTTTCTGATAAATCGATCCAAGGGAGGGCAGTTGTCGAATTTGAAAGGCGGCTTTTCCCGAGATCCAATATACTTTCCACCGAGTGCAGATCTTTTGCCACCACCGCCCCGCGCCTTGTTATTGCCTCCTCCTGAAAGGTCATGACGAAGGAATATGTCGTTCACCGCAGCAGCGAGTTCGCTGATATTGTGGGGCAGATAGACGATGCTGTAATACAAAACAACCCAGAAGAATGACTCCAGGTCATCTCGGATAGCATGCAGCTTGTCCGTGATCTCAAGAAGCTCAATGGACATAAACGGCCACGTTCCCTATGATATGGAAGATTGAGAGTGTGTGTGTGCTGAGGCACTAACCACTTACAGTACGTTCTTGCAAACGCGCTCCATCGGCGAGCTCAGATTCTGTTCGAGCCAGGTCCCAGTCGTTTAGCATACCTCTACCATCGTCGAGGATGAGGATATTGCCTCCGCTGACGTCTCGATGTATGAGGTCACACTTTTTGTAAGCGTCTTTATGAGCTAGACATCAAGGCCATTCAAAACACAGAAATGAGATGTCGCGAACTACGCACCCTTAAACGCATCATAGATAGCCTTCATCATAGCCTGTGAAGACTTGAAACTTTCAAGTGGCTCTCCGACCTCTTTTACAACGAGCCTGGTATGAACGCGAATCTCGATGACTGTGGCCTTGCTGGGATCCGTCGTACGAATACGCCAAGGAAAATTGTCGAATTCGTGCGAACGAGTGGTCTGTCCCGCCAAGTCGCCACCGCAAACCAAGGTTGGGACGTTGATAACTCCCTTCTCATTCATCATCCTGAGCGTTTCCACCTCCGGTGCAACCTTGACCGACCGCCATTGCTCCTTGAGAAAATTGGGTGTGTTTGAATACGTACCGCCAGTGACCTCGACTGCCGGATACCCTTTTGTGGCGCGACCAAGGGGTGATTCTGCTTCAGCGAGCGCTCCCCATACGAGGAATTGGCGAGTACGACCATTGTCGGGAACGTCCATCTTGAACACCGGCCGCGTGACTCCAACTGGTTTCCACTTTTCCAGAACTCGGTGCGCGTGTGCGGTTTCCACCCTATTTGCGAGTTTCACCGTCGGGTCGAAACCTTGTTGAGGTCGAGTCATCTGTCCATAGCGCCATAAAAATTGGACTAAATGAGAGCAGTCTTCGATGTAACTGAAGTCTTTGGTGACAATGATTCCGGATCGGTCCCAACGAAGAAAGCGAACATTTGGATGGCAAATGAAAAGCATGAAGAAATGTGTTCGATGCTGGCGTGAGCACACCTCAGTGGCATATGTGCAAAGTTGTCCTCTGATGAGCATCCGAGTTTGCGTAGTACCTTCCAGAGGTTGGCCGTCGAAGTCGCATGACTCGGCGGAAGCTTCGATGATATCCAAGAGCCGGTGAGACTTGAGCTCCGCCCCCATCGACGCTACGCCCATGTCGTTTGGACATGTCTCCAGCACACCGTCGCTTCTCTCGTAGATAGTGGCGTCTTCTCTGACCTTGGAACCGGGCTTAGAGTTCCTATCTGGGTGATTCGAGGTGTCTACCATAACATAACGTGGAGCGAGTGCTGGATACTTTCCTGCTCCGTGGAAGAGTTTCGCCTACGAATAAGGTCAGTAAACTACTTCAGCACATCAAAACGATGAACTTGCCAATTCTGGATACAATTCCTTCTCGTTGGTGATTTTCAACTTGGCGAAGTAGTCCTTAGGGATCTCTGGCGCCTTCGGGGGTTCCTCATCTGGCGTCGGCGTCGGTGCTGGCGTCGGATGCAGCTTTGGATTTGGCTTTGGCTTCATCTTCATCTTCATCGTCGACTTCTGCGGAGGATCTGATTCCGAATTGTCCACCGTCTGAGCTGGCTTCTTATTGATTGGCATGAATTGGTCGAAGAACGTGCCGACAGGCATGTGTCCAATCCAATAACCAGAGGTTTCTCGCGCCATGTTCGTCTTGTTAACTTTGGCCTCAAGCTGATCCGTTAGGAAGCGTTTGATACCGGCCGCTTTGAGGGCTGGGGGTGTGCTGTTGAATTTTACGGCTGGGGGTGATCGAGGGGGAGGAGTAGTTTCACTACGAGCAGGCATGATGGCGTGAGCGATGAGTTCCACAATGCTAGCACGAAAATACATACCTTTTTATACAGAAAATCCAGAAAGCGAGCCACAGATGCCACTGTGGATTGCTCGCTAACTGAGGGCTCGAAATGGTAGTATCTGAGCCACACATAGATCAGTTACCATTGCTTCGTGACATAGAAGGAAGACAAACCAAGTGTCCCAGTGGCAAGTCACCGAATGTGGTCGTCGTTGAAGAAAACATTGTCGAACAAACTGGGGAGTATTTGCGCCACAAGTCACGTGTGCGTGCACTCACAGTCAGGGGCTTTATCACAGGGGTCGACGGACAGATTTATTTTATTGGTACCAATCGGAGAACACGATACAACTTTGGAAAACGATATCCAGGTTCCAAGTACTACCGGACAACAGATAATGCTTCGAATGGCGGTAAGGTCAGCCTCGCTTCACGGATACCCCGCTGCGACCTTGGCGGAATACACTTGGCTGGTGAATGCATCATCCACGAGCATGTCATCAGATTTGAGTATGTCCATTGAGGTATGAGATTCCTCCATTTGCCTTTGAAGCTTCTTGAAAACAGCATCCATATGATCCTCCCTTCCACTTGGGAGCCTATCTTTCTTTTGAATAAACTCCCAGTCGAGCAATAGACCTCCGCCATCATCACGGATGCGGATATTCGCTCCGCAAATGTCCTTATGTAGGACGCCGTACTTTTCATAAGCATCTCGATGACCTACGGTGACGTTATGTCATCCTGCAGACATAAAACATCGTCGCCTACGCACCGAAAAATGCATCGCACATCACGTCCATCAGCTCCTTTGAAGACCCGAAGTGTTCAAGAGGCGACGACACTTCCTTTACAACAAATTTGACATGAACTCGGGAGTCATTGCTTTCGATCTTGGAGGTGGGATCTGCGGAACGGACGTGCGAGGGGGACATCGTAGTCTAGAAAAATGGTGGCGACGAGCCACCGAAGCCACATGAACTGTTTCAATGATAGGGGCCAGGGGCTCGGCATTTTAAGTACCTACAAATGGATAGCCAGAAAACGTACACCATGGCTTACATTAAAATAGCATCCGTGAACTTGTCCATGGCTAGGAATTGAACATACACCTGTCCCTTCACATCCTCTTTCCAACCATCCGGCATTGTCCAGACAGTCCTCTGTCGTTCCCTCGACGGGACGACCAATACATACTTGACCGCACAGTTGGGGTGATATTTGAGTTTACTCCGAAGGTCTCGCACGACGTCATAACCATTCGCCGAACCGCCGACTCGGGCTGAAGTCGTCATCTGCAATATCCAGAGAACCCCTGGGTCGCCTCGGGGTGGAGAAAAGAAAGCAGCGTCGAATAGGGGGTGGTCTTTGGACTTGGGGACACAGAACCGGTTGAAATAAAGGTCGTCGAGATCATTGGATATTGGGCGGGGGGTGATGGGGAGAGTCACGGGCTCAGGAGGGTGTAATTCAACAATCTCAACACCCCAAGGTCCAACGCGGAGCTCAGACGTATCGGTATCAGACGGGGAGTACACAAACGAGGGAGGATCTACGTCCACATCTTCCGTTTCGTCCAGAGCCATTGGATACATATCTTGGATAAATCCAGGCAAAGTAGCCGTCCCACTAAGATACTCGATCGCGATCTTCTCAAATAGCCAACCTGCGAGGATACTGGTCTCAGGAGTCGGGCGACACAGTCGATAAAGATATTGAGCGTCCCGAAGGTCAAGCCTTTCATATTGAAACAGAAGCCGCTTGGCGATGTCCAGGGTTTTCACTTCCACGATAGCATAATCAGGACCGGTGTGATCCAGAATAGCTGACGGCGACCGGCGCTCGACGAAGAATAATGTGTGGGGTGCTGTGGCAAGATTAGTCGTCTCGCGCGCTGCATTGACGAGTTGTATGATCTGGGATATGTTATTCGGTCGAATTTCCAGCAAGGTCTCCTCGAGGGGCACATTCAAGCTATCGGGTTCCAGGAGACCGTTAATAACGTCACGAATGCAGGGCCCAAAATCTTTCCGTGCTTTCTGTGTGTCTTCGACGCTCAGATGGCTCAACTGCAGATGTAGCACAAGCCTAGTCTATCGTAAGTCGAGGGGGAAACTGACACTATAAGGGATGAAATCTCACGCCTGATGTAGCTCTTCCTCCGTCCACGGATTCATGATTAATCTCACGCCTGAGTGTTGCTTCGTCCAACCCGCATAGTGCTGTCGATTTGGAGAGGCGGCATGAACGGGAAAGAGTGAACGGGGTCGAGTAAGAGACAGCGGTGGATTAGTCGCGGTGCTCCCTGTGTCTATGAGAGTCCAGACACGCTCAGTGGACAACATCAAAGACCGGAGATGTTTAGGGACCCAGAAATCTCCGCTAAGCTTGTAGACGGCATCGGTATAGAAGAGATAGAGTTGGTTGTATGCGGTGTAGAAGAGAGTGATCTCGCATTTCTTGAGGCGTCTCGCAAGGACATATAGGAGGAAAGCAGATTTGCCTGTCCATAGATAACATGTCAAATCAAGGACGGCATGCGTAGAGGATCGTGCATACGAACCTATTCCTGGAGAACCGGATACAACACGGCCACCCATATTCTTTGCACTAGACGCCTCGAGACGGTCGTAGAAATCAGAGTACTCTTGGCGAATGAAAACACGGCCTTTCGTCCATAACAGTACGGAGAGATCCTCCGTCGGTTCACCCACGTCAAGTACACCATTAACTTCGAGCTCCTGATCGGTCCCCCACCAGGTGTCAAAGAATGAGATCCAGTGAAGTGCTTCTTTCCAGCCGTAATCAATAGGGTGCTGGGTGGAGGCCATAGGGACGCAATGAAGCCCAGGAGACAGAGATTAAGGAGTATTTATCTGAAGCCATACTCCCCTATTCGCAACTCCTCCTAGGCGACCTTGCCGCTTTTGGGATGCGGGTGCGGAGCGTGATAGGTGCTTCGGGATGACCAGAGTGCCGTGTTTGGTGCAACCAGACGGGAGGTTTGAAGCCGTCGAACTCGAAAGGCGGTGAGAATGGGGACGAAGTGGAAATACGATACCAAGCCAGAGAACGCTCAGGAAACTAAAGACGCGAGTGAGAGGCTCTGGTAGGGACGAGATCTGAGTCTGGCCGACTGCTGTATGATAACTTGTAGGCAATCCGCAGCTCGAATGTCACATTGCTGAGGGGGAACCGTACATATGCTTGTCCAGATCCAGGTGAGAAATGCGAAGAAGGTTGAAATAATGGCGAACAGCCCTTTCATGGAAGCGGCGGCAGTAGTGGGATATGGCATTGACGTAGAATTAGACGTACTGTACATCGCAATGCCCACGTTGAGGGACATTGTGCGAGAATATCGTAGAACGGAGCGGCCAGTATAATACTCATGCAGTGGTTCGATCCTTGGGAGTCATGCGTCAGAACTGATGCAGGCCCGCTTCCACTGGTGTCGGGAAGCGATGCCTTTGATGCATAGCGTCGTGTGCCTTCGAGCCAGTGGTCTTGCGCCCTTGGCTGAAACAAGGTGCTATCACGTCGACGGGTTTAGTCACTGCGCATATAGGCACCTTTCGTCGAAAACGACTGTATTCTATGTTATCGGCGACAACTAGGCTGCCCAGGAGGGACAGGGGTCCACAGGAGATTTATCGCGGAAAGGAAGAGAATCATGATGAGTCTGACCAAGCGGCGAACGTCGTGATTGATAAAGGTGACAAAAGTACGACGGGGGGCATACGATCCAAAGACAAGTCCAGGGTCTCAAATACGCCTCATCAGCCAGCCTGTTCCCCTCTCTGCAAGAACAGAGAGGGGAACGGGATTGTCGGGATAGATTTGCTACAGGGATGAGCCGCTCCCAGCAGCGTCAACAGAGGCCATTTGGGTGGAGAGTTCGTCGTCCGCGAGAGTGCCGTCGCCATCCTTGACTGGACTTGTCGAGGATTGTTGCAAAATCATTTGCTGCTGGAGCTGAGTTATCATATCACGAACTTGATCCACGCCCCCTCCACTCGGCATCGCAAGTTTCTTTCGAGTATACTCCCAGTCGAGCAATAGGCCTCTGCCGTTGTGACTGAGGAGGTTGGCTGGACGGATGTCTTTGTGCAGTACGCGGTGGTTTTGCCAGGCATCGCGAAGACCTAGATATTCGAAAAGTTGAAAAGCTATTCCAGTCTTAGCATTAAGCGAAACATGTAGCTGACGTACCAACAACGGCATCGATAAGAACCTGGATCATTTCAGGCATAGAGTCGAGCTCATCGTACGGTAATGCGACCTCCTTCACAACAAATTTGACATTGATTAGAGACTCAGAGCTTTCGACCGTGGTGGGATCTGTCGTGGGTACGCCAGTGGCAGTTTCCTGGGATGTCGACATCGTATCGCGTCAAAGACTTAGATTCGGCCAAGAGGTCGTGGTGAAAAGTTCTAGTATGAGGACAGCCAGCGTTGAGCAGAGTACCGAGAAGTCGTAGATTCTGTCGCTGCCTACCATGCAGAGCTCGGGCCTGGCCCAAGGCTGCCGCAATGCCGAAGGGCCGATTCGCCACGTGAGCTTATTACGCCCAATAGGGGCCAAGGAGACTTCCTAGGGGCTCCGACAGTATGTTCAAAGGGCGCAATTCACGATGGCGAAACAGTGATACGTTGGCGGTTCGACCATAGTGGGGTGGTTCCTGGTGGGAGTGAAACAATCTCGGACTATATTTCTACAGCACATCCTTCACATACCCCTTCCAAAATTGCTTTGTCTGACGTCCACGACTGAGTGAACTTGAAGTCCATGGGAATGGAGAGTTCTTCGACATCAACTTTAACTTGGGGCTTGTGGTTTGAAATTCGGCACCTATTCCATGTATTCACAGCCAGATGCGCTAATATACATATTGCCATTATACGCGCCCAAGGCCTGCTACCCAATCACTAAAGCTGAACCGGCTTCTTCCAACTCATGCAGAGATGGGTTGGTGATATTATGTTTTGATGACCTCGCGCAGTCGTGGGCCTGTCAAGATTCAGTAGATTAGGTAGGTCATAAACATAGCTCCACATGAGATTGCTAGTAAGCCAGTTAGTCCCTGTTAACGAGCAAACTATGATCTACACTCGTTCTGCATGCTGATTGGCCTTGACGCCCATATCAGTGGTGCCGTGTCTCAGAATGAAGATGCGACACTACTTGACATGCTATAGCTAGGTATCAGTATTCTTTGCAACTGAGCTAACTCACGCACGAGCTCCTGAGTTCCCTACGGACTAGCCTAGAGACATTCTTGAGGTTATATGTGGATACGTTCGGTCAGCCTGACGATGGGACGATTCAGCTATTAAAGTGATATTTGAATTGTGAAATTGACCTGCACTATGAGGCAGACTTTTGCGAAGGCCGTCACCAAACCGTCAATCCCCTGTGTGCTTGGAGCCCGAGCTAGCTCCCCTTCCACCACTCACATCAGTTGTGATTGCGCTCGTACCAAGTAAGCCCGTCGTATGGGATGATTGACAGGCGCTATCATTGTCAAGTTCTCATCGGCGAAAAAGCTTTCCGAGCCTACCCCACAGCCGGTGAGAGATTCTGCCCCAGCCCAACGTGGTGTGCTATAGGATCCATGATGGGCGCTGTCGATATTCATTAATGTTGAGCCCAAGTTGAGCCCACCGCGTTGCCCGCAGTTCGTCGAGGAACACGAGGCGACTTGGCATCGTATCAGTCGCTAATATGTACTCGCTATCAAGTGCCGGTGGATCATCCCTGGTTATATCGACCGAGCTGGAAGACCCAGCCTGAAAGTGGGTGGGAGTATTTGGTCGTGTTATATCCGGGGGACGGCTCGTATTGCATTTGTCACCACGTCAGAATATCGTCTCACTGCAGAGTCGTCTTCTCTCTGACCCATGTTCCATCCCCGTACTCTACCATCCACCGTAATTTCCTCGACGACGACGCCGACGTTCTCCCAAACGCTTACCGCGAACTGCCACATCGTCGCACCGTGACCTGGTCTTGTCACGAGCACTCTAAAACCACACCTAGGGGCATAGCTTTGGCTTTACAGCATTCTTGCAGGCCACTTGGCTGAGCTTTTGCTTTAGAATCTACTACTACGACGACGACACCCAGTTCAGCCCCGGAAAATGTCTCTGCAGGTGGTAGACAGCCCGAATTACTCAGGGGGATCTCCGCATCTGCGCATGTCCCCCAGACGGCCTCCTCCTGCACCATTACCTGGGGTTGGCACCAGTACGGCACCCTCGCCACTCCCCTCTGCAGCTCTGCCATCAGAAACACCCGTACCCCCCACCCCTACACATGGCCTACTTGCGCAGCTTAATCATCTACTACCCCGTCACACACTTATCCACGTCCGACTTCACATACACGAGATAGCCAGTGTGCCGCTTATCGCCGGCGAGTTTGGAGTGAGATGGAAGTTCAAGCGCGTCCGGGCCGTCCCAGGATCCAAGTCAGGTCTGCTAGGAATGGTGAAAACGAGAAATCGGTCGAGACATCGGATCGGGCAAGAGCTTGAAGAGCAAGCGTCGGCCAGGTCGACTCGCACGGAGAGCGAGGATGGTCAGGGGAGTGGTAGTGGAAGTGGTAGCGGCAGTCCTAGCCTGGAATCATCCGAGGATACCCCCTCGATACCGTCCGTTGTGGTATCACGGCATGGCTACGGTCCGCCCAGTCAGCCTACCTCGCCGATCTCAACTCTATCCCCCATGTTGTCACCCTCCGCATCATCCTCTCGCATACCCACCTTGACTGAACTCTCGTCGCGTCTGTATAAATCCCCCGAAGAACAATCTACGCCTTCGTTGGCAGAAACCACCCCCGTCGATGGTTACTCGTCGTCTCGCGGAATGACGGCGTACGGCCTGTTAAGGGAGCATAAAGTGGTTTGGGAGCACAAGGTGGATGTGGTGGTGAAGATGGCCGTTGAACGAGACACGATGCAGCTACTTCCAAGCGAGCTTAAATTGGAGGTCATGCAGGTGAGGGCTGGTTTATCAGTTGATTGAATTCTTTTTTCCCTCTGACTCCTTTTACTTGTCAGCGCGTGATACCCAACGACCCCTCCTCTCCTCAAAATCCCCGGTTAGGCGTCCTATACATCAACCTCGCTCAGTATGCTTCCACTTCCACAGTCACCCGCCGCTACCTCCTCCAAAAGTCGAAAACCAACGCCACACTCAAGCTAACAATTCAACTTGAATGCGTCGGTGGCGAGAAGAATTTCATTGCACCTCCACTTCCAAAGGGTGAAATCCTGGGAGGTATCAAGGGTGTGTTGGATAGCGACGTCATCCGTTTACCACCGCGAATTGCTGGTCTGGAGCGAGGTATGGCCGCAGCGATGGGAGGAAGCGTCGGCATCTTCTCGGAGTTGGGGACAGTCTATGGACCTGGCGCTCGACGTACTGATTCCGACGGTGTCGCCAAAGTCAAGATCTTGGATCAAGAATATTCTCTGGATCATCTGGGTCAATTCCATGGCCCGAAAATTACAGAGGATATCATTGACATGATTTTCAACCCGGCGCCGACGACGGATAAGACCAAAGAGGGGCCCTTCACGTATTACGTCGATCCTAACGAGATTATGAAGCAAATGTCGCCATCACACGCACTATCGTCACCGTCTAGCGTGTCGCTATCTCGTATCAGCCATGTCGCTCAAGCTGACAGCGCGTCGATCTATTCGAACGAAAGCAACAGCAGCACTAGTGAGAGTGTTTCTGAGCATTCCCATGTGTCGCGGCAGTCTACGTCGACGCGCTCGACGCGCTCGAGTTTGGGGATTGGGTTGGGAGTTGGGTTGTCTGGTGTTGGTGGTGGTGGGGATGAGCAGAGACGAAGTTCTGTGGGGAGCACTGGTAGCGGTGGCTCTGAGGCAGCCACACCGGAGCCGAGTGGGAGGATGAAGGGGTGGTGGAAGCGGATTGGGCATGGGCATGGACATGGGCATCTGAATCCAACCGGGGGCGGGAGTCCATCTAGTTCGCCTATGGGAATGCCGGACTCGTTGACGCCTGCTGCGTCGTCGAGTCCTGCGATGCCGAGTATACAGATCACCACCTAGACGGCCAAGACCTGCTCCCCCTTCCCCTTGCTACCCCCTCTCTCCGCATCCCAAGCCCCTCTGACGTCTTCTTCCACGACGCTTAGCGACACCTTGCATATCAGCAACCTTGCGATTGTAACGATACACCTTCCCCCCTCAGAAAGACCCCTCTCACCGAGCCCTTTCTCCTGCGACGACCAGGCTCGCCATCAATTATCATTGTCATATAATCACTACCCACTACGCATTCCTCACGCCCGCATATTATAGCCCACTCGGGCTCCACGTAGCGCATCACTAGTCTGCTCGGATCCATCCTCCATACTGCCACTAGTCAATTCTCCCTACTACATAGACTCCTACATGCCGTACCGGCACAACTAATCTACTCGAAGCAAGTTTTCGTTTTCTTTAGCTGGGTTTCTCTTTTTTCCTTTTGCTCGATGATGCTCCCTTGTTTTGATGATTATTTCGTTCTTGCAATATAAGTTATTACTTTCGTTTTGGATGTTGCTCGTCGTTCTGTATATCCCCTACGTAGATACGTGGTTCAACGTCCCCCAGACTCCAGAGAACATTTCAACAGGGCAGCCCGGCAGGAATGCTGTTCCCACGATCGAATCCTCCCTCAGCCTCTCATTTTCGTTGCGTTTCGTGCGGTGCTGCTGTATTCATGGCCAACTGCTGGGGATATAGCTTACGAACCAAGTATGCCAATGACTCCTCAGACGATGACGACGACGACGACGACGACGGTGCCAACGTCATCACTAACCCACCAGCTGCCGCCTCTGACCGACTCGGACTTTCGCAACACAAGAATGCCCCCACTACAGATACCTCATCCACGATATCCACTAATACTTACCCAACCAATGAAACGGAACTACTCAATGACTTGGACCTGTCGACGCGCGAGGAGTCTGTGGTGTATAAACCCAATCCGTGGACTATCGCAAAGATAAATGCTGCTTCGAGATCGGCCCAGGGTGCCAGTGGTCAACATGGAGATGCGCCGACTCGTCTGGGTACCAGGAAGCCTGGATTTAAACCTTCGGACAAGGTGTTGGGTACTGCTGCTGCGATGACGAGGACGCGGACCCGTAACCGGAAGGGGAACGCAGCGAAGGCGAAGGGACCATCTAACGCTAAATCAAGGACGCACGACTCCTGGACACAGCCTTCCGCAATACATGGCGTACCTACGAAAGTCATCATTGATGTTGACGTTGAGACTGCACAGCGCTCGAGCACACCGACAGACGATGGCGATGTTCCCGTGGCTACCGATGACCTGGAAATACCCACTACGACAGGCGATGAAGTTCTACCCCATTCCTCCAAGGTCTTGGAGGCGACTGGAGTGCATATAGTCGGACGGCAGAGCTCTATGACCCTCTCTGATATAGGCGATAACGCGACTAACCAAGAATCTGACTCTAATGCTGGATTTCAGCATCCTATGGTACACCAGCCCTCTCGAAAGGAGTTCTCGGAGAGCAAGAGTTCAACTGTCCGACCGAATCCTTTGCGTCCTCGGGCCCTGTCACCACCCTCAAAGCGCATGATGGCAAACCGTGATGCTTTGTCTTCTCCTCTGCCCCAGTTATATGCTACGACGCCTGCTTCCCACCGCAATATGCAAGGACCCAAAAACTTTGCTGTTAGTGCTGCTTCTGACATTCGTCATTCCGATCGACTGGCGTCTTCATCAGCAGGCCGGCGGATTTCAGAAAGGAATGGACGTTCCCTTGGGACTGGGAATAACTCTCCTGACCCGTGTATCGTCAACAGCGTCCCACTTCCTAGGTCGCCTGATAACTGTCCACCATGCCCGTCTTCCGGACCGTCGTTTCTGAATCACTCTTCATCTCTGATATCGCCACCGCCGTCGGATCCAATTGACACTTTCTCGTCTCCATTGCTTCGTTCTCATGCTAGGACTTATAACTCTGCTTCTGGACAAGCCTTGCTACCTAAACAACATGCATATACTGCAAATGCTACTCGTGCTTCGACCGAAATGCCCTCATCTGAAAACTGCTTTCCTGGCCAAAGCTTCGCTCAACGATTATTGTCTACGGCTATCCCGTCTCCTCCGCGCAGTGTTGACCGTCTACCTTCAAGCTCACTGTCTCCTCCGCTTCTGGAAGTCACTTACCATCCCGCTAACGTCGAAGTCACCCCAACGAAGTTGCATTCATCACCCGAGATAGATAGATATTACAGATCGGCCAAAAGGAAGCTGCCATCATCGTCTACTTCGCCGCAGCCGAGAACTCCTCTTTCAGTTGCGGCCCCGCAGCCCGAATCTCACAAACTCAAACCTGATCCATACGGCTTCATACGCCAGTTGGATGAATCCGATTCTGACGCTGCCTGGTCAACTCTTCCGTCAACACGGAAGAGAGACAAGCCTGGCGGTGCAGCTGTTAAAACTTCTGGCAAGTTCCGATTGCCTACCAAGTTTCGACCTGCTCCACTCAGCTCTGCTGGAACTGCTGTCAAGAAAGTTGGAATGAGAGCAGATTCGGCGAGGAGGGTTGTTACGTTCTTGCCTACACCTTTGAATGCTCGACCCCCATCTGATAGCGTGGAGAAGGAAAACAGCAATTATCAGGCTGACATGTCTGCTCGCCCATGCCCACGATACCAACCCACGCCTCTGAAACCAACGAAACCTATCAAGTACCCCCTCTCTCCGCCCACCTCAGATCCACCCGTCGTCGCGGCCGACGCTGATGAAGGCGACGAGGATGTGGAGTTACCCTTTGACATTGAGACTATCGAGCGTAATTACCCGGCTGTTCGAATCCTTAGCTCGAAGGTAATTTTTTTCTTGAATCCATTGGTGCTGTGTCTATGCTTCGAAGCTCTTTTTCATTGACTTTTTTGGCAGTAGCGTCGACGCGTTCAAGCAGCAGATCTTTGCAGTCTGCTGGAGATGGAGAGCTGTGGTGTGGTGTTTCAAGATTGTTGGGTGCGGCGTGGGCAGGAGATTCAGATACCGGTTTGGCAAGGTCTACTACCTGCCGCTGGCCCTTCGTGGTAGTGTTTCGTTTACAAAGTTTCCGCTGTGACAATTTCATTTGTCGGGGGCGGCCCTTGTTCCTTCTAATCCTCCCAAGGGTTCCTGATAAACGACACCTTCACCTCGCGCTCAAGCCAGAACTTGAAGTAGCGCCTTTGAGGCTTTGCCTTATGTAATGTCGGCCAACATGTGTTTGCCGGCAACCAGCTGCTCCGCCTCGACGACGACGACGGCAACAGCGACAACGACAGATTTTTAGCGTTTATATATCATCATCTAGCGCGACGTCCTCGTAGGATTCGCGTATTGCACTGGTACCCGAAAGCTTTGGACTCAGTTCAGGCTTCCACCATGTTGTTCCAGTCGTCGGCTGCCACGTTCTCTACCTCGTCGACACGAAAATCATCATATTTCTCGATGAAGAGGACGGCTACTATTCTCAGTGGCCTTTATCTCGTCGGGAAGTACGTAAAGGATAGGCTGGAGGAAACGAAGGAAGGTATCATGCAGGAGAGGATGGCCAGGGATACGTGCGCCCGTTTCTTTCCTTTCATTTCCTGCTATTCACATCTATGGATTTTCTCCAGTTTGAAGCGACGATATTATACAAATCACCAAAATATCTCGTACACCGTTCTCGCACTCATTTCTACGCTTTCTGAGCAAATAACGGAAGGGATGGATGTTGAGACCGTTACTGCCGAGTTGCAGTCGTTGTCGTCGAAGAAGGGCGGGCTAGAGAACAGTGCACCAGGTGCTGGTGTACACCAGGAGGTTGCGCAAGCGCCCCCAAGAGCGCCGTTACCGACAAACCCAGACCCCGGAGCCACATCTATCCTCCCCCCACCGCCGCCTCAATCCACCACAACGCCTACGACGCCTTCCGATGCACTTTCTCTCTCTCTACCGTCCGCTGCGCCTACTTCTGACCCCGAAGCGAGCTCGGACGTCGGCTCGACTTCGCATTCGATGATATCAACGTCGTCGTCCTCACAGGCTGACGAAGTGAACTTGTCGCAATCCTCGACGAGTTGGATGACGGATAATGTCTCCGTGCTCTCTCATGCGTCACCGTCCGCTGCGAGTATGGAGCTAGTGGACCGTACTTCAGAATCGGAATCCAGCCATCAGCAGCAGCAGCCTGTGACTCTGAACACGGCCAATGGATTGGCGGATTCGTTTCTCAGCACTGCGACTACTGACACAACTAGTTCATCAATGCTTTCGTATCCTGAATCGATAGCAGCGCGTCCGGGGCCTCCCCCAGCGGCACAACCAATGTTACCGGCACCAGGCCGGACGAAAGCGGAGCTTTGGAACGAAATTAAGATCATGAGTGCGCATACACCTATCTACTCTTTCTCTGTTCTTTTTTCAGTCTAGCTTATCAAATTCGTCATTTACAGCATTTACACGCACGCTAACCACACTCTATTCAACGACGCTCCTTTCCCTCTTTACCTCTCTCCAACTAACTCTCCTCTCCCGCTCTTCGTATGTCCAGTACGTTGTGCGACAAGCGAGGGATGAAATTCAGGAAGAGAAGGTAATGTCGATGTTGGGCGGCGGCGGGCTGGCTCTGGCTACGTTACCCATTCCGGGTGTACAGTGGTTCGTCGGCGGTGGACTCAACGGAAACGGAAATAATGGTGGTCGAGGGGAAGGCTCGCTTGAAGAGCAGTTGTTTTCGTTACTTCAGCAGCCGGAGGGACACTCCCCGCCGTGGGAGGGGAGCGAGGACGACGAAAGGTCCGATGAAATCGGTGGAAACGGTAGAGGTCGAGGGATCTCGGAAGAGGTTGAGAGGAAGTACTTGACGTTGAGTTGGTGGATGCTGCATGTTGGATGGAAAGACGTGGGGGAGAGAGTTCGGAAGGGGGTGGAGGACGTTTTAGATGGGTGCTTGATGCTTATTATTGCCCGTCTATGCGCATATATTGACCTTTCACCTTCCAGTGTATCTTTGAAGACAAAACTGGGCATCGTCGACCTACATCGGTTGATATCCGATATTCGGCGGCGTGTAGAGCACGAAGTCACCTTTGAAGGTCGGGAACGCCGCATAGAGTGTGTTGTCCCCCTCAACTCCTCTGATCCTCCCCCTTTACTCATTTCACCATGCAGCTTCCTCTCAACTCTGCTTCCGCCAACGCCCGAGATGACGCAGCGGGTCCTTTCAGAAGGAGGATTCTTCCCGTCTTCGTCACCGCTGAACAATCCCCATTTTCCGCCTTTGCCTGGTTCTACGCTGTCCCAGTCCGGTGTTGAGAGCCCGCCGGAGCCGAGTGTTACTTCATTCGAGTCGCAACGACTTGACGAGGAGGGTTAGTACTTTCTCTCTGGCTCATTATTTCCGTCCTTTTGTCCTGACTGACTCGTCAATCTCTCTCACGTCTTAGGTCATCCTCAAAATGCACCACCAGCCCCGCCGGCCATCCCATCCAACTTGTCTCCCGAAGACGAGCAATTTACGTCTCTCTTGGACGAAACACGACAAACGATAGCTTCACCCGATTTTGCTAAAGTCCTGGAGGTGTGCATGGAACGGGCGGTGGAGGTTTTGTTCGATGACTTGGAGAAGGATGTGTATTTCCCTCATTCGCAGATGAGTGTACCTGCGGGAGGAGAGACAGGTAGCGCTGGTGGTACAAGCGGGGGAGAGGAAGTGCGGATTCGGCTTGCGGCGCTGTTACCTGGGTTGACGAGGTGGAGTAAGGAGGTGCTGAATGGGTTGCCGAATGTTCTTGTTGATGTGCGTCTCCCTTCTTCCCCCCCCTTTCCCATCTGTAATTGCGAATGCTGATTTTTTTTTTTCGTTTGCAGACATTGATGACCACCAGAGAAGTGCTAGCTTTGTCGGCCATCGTATATTCGAGATTTGAAGACCAATTTATTCAGTAGGATTCGAGAGGTTGTTGCCGTCGTCGTCCGGTTAAAATATTTGGAGTGAAGTATAATGCGTTGACGGCCTTGCTTAAGCAGCAAGCACCGCTCTTCGACCCGCCGGGTATAGGCCACCTAATCTCGAATTTTCCCGTTTTGTATCCCATACTCCAGGACCGACAATCAGATGCTGGAAGGATCTGGATCGCAGGGCGGCAGTGATTAGCATCCAGTTCAATGGGTACTACATGGCAAAGCCAACGAAAGGTAATCTGGTAATCTTGTGATGTCAAGAGTATGTAAAAGAAATCGAATATGAGGGTATATGCATCAGATTGGTGGTCAAGATGGTAAGTGCTGTCATAACTTGGATCCTTTCATTATCGTAAAAAAATTCGTAGTATCATACCTAGTTGTAAGTGCCTTTAGAAGCCAAGAGCAGAAGGTGGAGTACGGTTACAGTACCCACACACGCGCAAGTATTCATCAACCACTCTTCTCCCCATCAAAGAAGGCAACCAAGTCGCCAATGGGAACTTTCCCAATTGGTTTGGGCATAGCAATCTCCTTCCTCGTCTTCTTCTCCTTCTCTTGTCTTCTTAGAACCAGTGGGTCGACAAACTTCGCATCACCGGTAGCAGCACCGTTGTTGTTGAACCGGTCATTTGATTGAGAAGACCTCAATCTCCCCGGGTTGAGCGGTGCGACAGGTTTGGGCGGAGCTGTTTGATACACTGAAGACAAGCCATATATGGACTGTGCGCGAGGTTTATGACCATGCTCGCCTCTCAACGCAGCGTTGCTTGAAAAGTCGCTCCTCGGTGGCCGAGGCCTGATTTGACCTCCTCCTCCTGACAGAAGTGCAGACTCTGGTGGGAGTGAATTCAAGGATGTGGTGGACGAACTAGCTTCCTTGCTAAGCGAAGAAGCCATCCTAGCCGATGCTTTCTTGCCTATGGTTTCATCGGCGAACGTATCATCCTCGCTCTCGGCTTCACTTCCACCTTCATTGGCGTCATTGTCGCTTTCAGAGAGTAATGCACTAGGTCTTGTGATTGGTTCTCCCAAAGCAACCGTGTACCTCTTGCGGGGCGTTGGACTTGCACTGGGACTCGGGCTAGGTCGGGGGCTACTCAGTCGTTGGGTATGAGGTGCCGTCGTAGGTGTGGGCAATGGCCGGGAGGCAGGGCTGACTTTGGCGCTTGCACGGGAACCTGGGACGGGACCGGGACTGAGGACACGAGTAGGGCCACCGAAAGGTGGTGGAGATGTTGATGACATAGGAAGTCCAGCGACGGAAAGAGGTCTTGTTCGACCTTTGCTCTCCCTGTCGTCCTCAGGAGAGGCAGCGCCAGTGGATGACGGAGACAACGTGGCTTCTTGACCGGACGGGGGAGGCGCATAATCGCCAGTTGGATAAGGCAATCGTGTTCCACTTCCGCGTTTGCTGATAGCCGCACCTCGAGCGGTTCGGGCCGCTAACGGAGGAGAAGTCGACTCTCGCGCAGTCAAAGAGGGTACACGCCTGTGCGGAGTGGATAGAGGAGATGTCATAGGGGACATCCCAACGCCAAGATCAATAATCGAGTCTTCATTGAGAGTCTCTTCATTGCTAGCCTCTTTCGCATCGTGCACGTCCTGGTGAAGCTCGGGCTCTTGGTTGCTCTGGCGGTCATCCAGTTGGCTCGTTGAGGGCACGTTCACAGAGGCTTGGTCAGTGAACTCATCTTCGCTCTCTGACACTATGCCCTGTTCGCTAGCCTTCCGTGGTGTGACACGGACTTGGACGGGCATCTTTGATGGACCAGAAGAGAGTGCGAGGTCGCCCCATTGACTGCCTCGCTTGTCAGCTCTGGAAGGCGTAAGGTTGAGGTCCCCAAGCGTGCCTGAGGCGAAATCGGGCAGCATGGGCGGACCAGGAGGGATGGATGGTGGAGGGGGCGGCGAAGCTGGGGCGTCGATGGGCATGGCCATGGCGAATTTAGCCACTTCTCGACCAAGTAGAGAGACCCTGCTCTGAAGTTCTCCGAGTTCGTCGCGCATACCACCCATCTCTTCTTGTATCTTGTTGTGTGCATCAATATCGGCCCCCTGGTGTCTACCAGCTTGACCGTTCTCCTTTTGCTTCTCAACCTCTCTAACATTCTCTTTCTCGACTAGCCATGCCTCTACGTCACCCATACGCTCTTCGAGAGCCCGAACATGTCCCACAGTCCATCGCTCTAGCTTTTCAAATCTTCGTGCTATGGTAAGCACCGTGGATGGAATATCAAGCGTGCCCGCGGGAGTAAATGTCGCGTAGATAGGTAGTGGAGTGGGCTGGCGCTGAGTTGGAGAGTTCGCAGCACTGTTGTTCCTATTAGCTGGAGACGAAAGCAGGTTGGGCGATGCAAGGTTAGAAGAGAGTGAAGGGACAGATGGTGAAGGTTGGGGCCTAGGAGAGGGAGACGACGGTGACATTGGTTTGGGCGAAGCGGATACGGGAGGGAAAAGCGCTTCAGCATTAGGTTGCGGGGACCGTGACGGCGTTGGCGATGAAGGTGACGGGATTTGAGGCGCTGGCTTTCGTGGAACTTGCGGCGTGTTGAGTTTAAGCAGAGTTGGGTCCGACTGTTTCGCGCTAGGATTCGTGGGCCAATCCTGCTCCCTCCCTTTGTAATCTCGAGAATAGACATCTTTCTCGCGTTCCTTGGCACGTTTCTTCTCTTCCTTTTCTCGAGTTTTCGTGTCTTGGATAACTTGCTGTGCTGGCGTGAGCTCTTTGGTCGGCGTGAGCTTGTTCTTTGCCGCCTGCCACCAGCCACTGATCCCCTCTTTCTGAGACGGAGTTGGAGACGGAGGTAGCGTCTGTGAGCGAGCCGGAGGCGGAGGAAGGGACTCGGAGTTGGTTTTGTGCAGCAAGGCTAGAACACGTTCCTCAACACGCTTTCGCTCGTCCGCCTCTGCCGTCAGAATTCTCTCAGCCTCACGCCTTGTTCGATCGCGTTCTCGTTGAGCCTCAGCCTCGATCTCGGCAGCACTTAACCCTGGATGATGAGCAGGAGGATTGGGAAACTGCAGTTGCGCAGATGAGGCAGTTGGAGAACGTGGTCCCATGGTTGAAGAGACGAGCGATCCCACGCGCTGTGCCAGGTTGGCGGCTAGCTGTGTCACAGAAGCCTGTGATGGTGAGGGTGATGGGCTACGCGTGCCTCGCCTCCCACCGCGTCGTCTGTCATCCTCGTCATCGTCTGAGTCGTCGTCATCTGAGCCTGATCCTGAATGGAGGGTCGGGTCGATCCCCGTGGAAGTATCAAACGAATACCCGTGCCTCAGTGGCGACGGAGGTCGAGGGGAACCAGAAGGCTAGTAAATCGTTAGCTTCTCTTACTGCTAACCGTCCGAGTCACATTCAAGCATACCATGGTCATCCGTCGCGGCTGCTGAGGAGGGTGCAAATTTGGCATGCTGGTTGTTGGTCGGTGGGAAGAGGCCATTGGCGACGATGACGATGACGACGACGGCACTGTGGTGTATCGCAGTTAGTGTCTCGTAGCCGCCGCCGGGTACGAGCCACGGTACGACAGCTTGGGGGCGTGCAGCGCGCCGACCGACGGGTACGATGAGGAAGGAGCGAAATCGAAGCAGGCCAAAGAGGACCGTAGGCGCTAAATTAGACGCCACTGTACTCTTCCGCAGAGTTGAGGTCAAGATTCCATATTTGCATAGCTAAAACCATCATTCATATTCGATGCCAAATCGTGACCATCGTAGAGGGCGAGCCATCAGCATACCGTAGAGTAAGGATATTTCTACTCAGTGCCTGAAGAAATTGACAATATAACTTATATAAAGAAAATGCGGAAGAAGTGGGTATCATTCAATTCACCACGCGAAGACGAATCCACCAAAGAGCGATAACACCACACCAGCAAGCAGGGCCCCTCCACGCGCACCGAGTGCCCCGTTCGTTGAGGCACCTGCAGAAGACTTCGGCTTGTTAGTGGATTTGCTAGTCGGTTCCGGTTCGTTTGTGACGCCTGACATAGTAGCCTTAGCTGCCAACCCAGAGTCGCTGAAAGGCTGGTTCCAAAGGAACCAAGCTTCGGCTGGGTAGTCTGGATTGTTGGTCTTCATGTACTGGGCGTACTTGCCGTTGGGATCGCCATATTCAGCGGCAACAGCACCGACGTTAGGATCCAACTCCGCGGCATAGTCGGCTTCACCAGAATCGCGAGCCTTATAGAGCATAGCATGGTCGAGGGCGGTCTGGATGGTAGCACCAGCGGTGGTCTTCATCTGGAAGGGCGAAGGCTCGTTCGGGGCCGCGTAGATTCCGATTCTGGCGTTGGTGATCATGGCAGCCAGGTTGTAGGCGCGGTAATGATACGGCCGGGTTCGAGCAGCCTCCAATGGTTGTTCACCATTGGCTTCAATCTGGGCCATATAAATGCCACGGAAGAAGGTATCCGTAACATTTCTCGCCGCCTTGTTGTTGTTGACGAGGAGATAAAGCGCCGCAAGTTGGTTATAATAAAAGGTACCGTGGTTGCTGATGACCGATCAGAAAGGAGGATGACGAGCAACATGTGCAACATACTTCGTGGAGAGAGCTTCTTCGATGGCTAGAGTAGCTGTCTCAAGCCAAGTGATATACTGCCTGGTCCAACCGTTCATCCTTTCATCCAGCTCGGGAGTCCAGTCAGGGCAGTTTCCCTTGCGGAGCATAAGGATGCCAGACACGATCTTGGTCATTCCCTTCAAATCACTGTTGCATAATCAGCAAGGCATGACACAAGTATTAGCCGGGGCGTACAGGACACCAGTATGTGAGCCTTTCGGATCACCTGGACCGCGAATTTGCTGAGCATAATCGAGATTGGGCAGCATCCCCGTCGAATCATCAAGGAACCATGTTTTAACAAAATTTACTGGGCGCAATGTCAATTCTCAAGCACTGGATTTCATTTACGTTCACTCACCAACATTCTGTGAGTACGAATTGGAAGTAGTGGTGTTGCTGAGCACCCAGGCGATTGCATTATACAAAACAGCATCTGAAAGATCTTGGAAGGCGCCGACATCATTGACGACGAGCCGAGCGTCCGGGTTAAAAATACCGTCGCGAGAAATATATCGACAAGTTGTCCAGACTGTATCAAATGGGCGGTGAGTTTGGTCATCATGACGAGATAATTTCGGAACCAGCTGACTTTGTTGGGGAGTTAATTCGGTGGTGTTGCCAGCATTACTGCAATCGGGCCACCAGCTAAAGAGCAGCCGACGTGAGGTAGAGTGATATGAAGTTGATAAACGGTGCGTACTATGGAGCCCAACTCATGTACGTGCGCTTGTCGCCGGTTGGAGGCGTAGCGGTCTTGTTGGTGACAGCTATGGAGAAGGAATCGTTCATTATCTTTCTCTTCAAAACCATGTAGATGAACTGACTCCACGGTCCCTTCGCAGCAAGCTCTCGCGCCCAACTTGCGATGGTTAACGTTGCTGGGCGACTGCTCTCCCCATAATTTCCCGCCAAAATATAGTCTGGATCAACAAAATCGTTTGCGTAGGAGGTGAAAGCATGAACACTGGCAAGAGAAGCAAAAATGTTGAAAGCAATGACAAAACGAAGAAGCGAGCGGGTATTGAAAGTGAGTGTGGGCAACATCCTTAATCGATGTTGATGCAGCAGTCGAGCAAGGGAAAACAGTTTGGTGAGTCGAGGAGACCTTGCGTTAAAGGCTCATGTACAAGGTGCGGTTGGGGGAAAATGAAAATTCGAACAAATGGAGCCGGTCTTGTGAGTCCGTTTGCCAAGCATCCGGGCAACACTGGACAGAAACGGTCAGCGGCCAAGCCAGCCAAGACCCGATGTGTCTTCTGGAGTGGAACGATCTGGTGGGAGATCTTTGCGCGCCCATATGCCTCAGGGGTTTCAGGGGCGCGCCGGCTGATCTCGGTGCGCACCCGGCCGCCCGGACCTCAGCGCCGCACCAGCCAAGTAGGGCCCGGGAGTCACGGTGAACGCTCTTTCATGTTGTCGCCTCTACTCGATATACCAGGAGGCAGAAGCTGGCCGCTGGCCGCCTCTCGATCTACGGGAACACCCCACTCTGAATATCCAGGTCTTTGACTACTTTCATCAAAGCAAGGGCCCATTCCTTTGACGATGTGGCTGCAATCTGACCATATTTTGCGGACAATGGAAATCCACCTCGAGTGGCTTATTGCGGTATATATACTCATTGGCCACAGTGGTTGGGGGTATATTTATCGGGTTTACTCCCCAAATTTCGCCACTCGTTTACAAAGGACTGCGTCCAACTACACCTCTCGCTCCTTCTTGGCACTCGCTCTCGAAACTCTATTTGAAAGTCCTCGTTTATGGCTGCTACCAGAACCCACATACCCACCCTCTCACTTTTGCCGAGTTTGGGCAAACCCACCGACACCTCTGTGCCATCTGAGCGCACCATCTCCCCTCAAATGTTGCTCGACATTTCTCCAGACCGCGAAGCACTTTTCATGGGTGGTAAGAGTATCGAGGAAATCAGGCAAACGCTGAAAATTCATATGAACGACAGCTATGGGTGACTGCGTCTTTTCTAGCACCTTTTTGCGGACGAACTGACCTTGATAACCCGCAGGCACTGGCTCAATCTTACGAAAAAGAAGCAAGGAACGCGTTACCGAGATCGCACCGCCCGGACATCCAGATTCCTAGACAAAGCTCCCCTCCCAAATGGTCCTGACGAAAACGAATCAATACAAGAGGACATCCAGATCGTCCGACGTGTCTGCTCGGCCGGAGCCCTTGGATCATTTATGGGCGGTATCGATAGTAGGCTCAACATCAACGTCTCCACTGGAGGAGCTCTTACCTTCGACATCTGGGGCGACCCTCGCTTGAGTTCCACAGAGAAGGTTATCTCTCCTCGGCCATTGGGACCTACCCACATTCTCGTCGTACAAGAGGGCTCGTTGTCTCCTCGGTCACCTAGATCTCCTAGTAGAAGTCGGAATACTCAGCGCGAGCCCCCTTCGGAATCTTTGGAGCTGCCGATCAACGACCTGCTCTTCGTCCTCAACGTCCCAAACCTAAGTCCTCCTAGTCGATCTATCAGCGACGTGCCCGCCAGGATACTTCCTCACCGGCTTCCTAAAGAGCTGCCTCGCGTCCTTCTGTCCGCACCGCACCTGGACACCTTCCCAGAAACAATAGTCTATCTCCACACCAAGAACCAAGCTGCCCTGTTTCGAAAGATAATCCCTGAATGGATAAGGGATCTCATGCACCCGCTGCCTCTTGTTGCAATACCCATATCGCCGTCTTTCGCCACCAGAAGCGACGTTGGCAGCATGATTTACAGCATCGACTCGCATTACTCGCCTCAGAGGAAACGAAGCTTCTTCCAAGGCATGTTCTCACCCACCACTGCAGAGTTCCCCGATTCTACGAATTCTAGTCGCGAAAGTCTCATGCCGCTGGCCTTGGCTTCTGCATTTAGTGCAAGCTGTACCAGCCTGGTTGACACTGACCGCTCAATTGTTTCAATTGCAAAGGAGATTGCTGACGTTGCGGTGGCCAACTACGATGGTGACGACGTCTTGGTGCGAACGGTTACTCGCTTGGATGCCCTTCAGGACAATTTGGAATATCTGGGATATTTCGCCAAGGGACTCTGGGGCGAGCTAATCACCTACAGGGAGATTCTGATCCGGGCCATTGCTTGCAAGGCCAAGCTCGACGCCACTGCCTCTGAGAGCTGAAACGATGATGTAGCACCCTCCCTGTTCACTTCACTCTTCATCTGACTGTTCTTCGCCCTAATACTGTATCTCGTATTCGCGTCAGTGTATTCCTTACCTATCTGTATCAAACTGTTTCTATTTCCTCAAAACACGCAGACATCAACGTCGAGGCCGAATTACCAGTAGCTTCAATTCAATTACTGTAAGGTAATAAAGCGCAATATGGAAGCAGGCACACCCCACGCGGACTGAGGTGAACAGAACTATGACTGTAGGAGTTCCTGGCGCTCCCTCTCCTGGTTCTGAAGATATGCAATTGTCGTACGCGCACTAGAATGGACTCATCAGTACAACAACCACTTAGTCACATCATACGCGACTTACTCTGAACGGTCTAGCGCCTGCTTTGCTGCTTCTCTAAGCTTACGTGCATCTGCCAGTGTGGGACGCTTGCCAAGTAAGAAGTTATCGCGTTCCTGTTGAGCCAGCTTCACGCGACGGGCAAGTTGAGCCTTCTGACGCTCAAGAAGGGTGAGGCTTTTGGTACGCTTCGGGGGAGAGGGTGCGGTAGGCTGGACTGGAGGCGGGGTATTTATGGCGGGGCCATCCAAATCCATTGTGGGAGCTACCTCAGCGTTTGGTGCCGGCTCACCGCTTTCTGATGCACTGGAGCTTTCTCCTAAACCAACCACCTCAGCAGAACCCATTTCAGCTGAGCCCTCGGCCTCCTCTGACAACAATTCTGCAGTTTCTGGCGTTAATTCGGTCTGCGCCAGGGTGGCGGCGACATCTTCTGAGCTGCTCAGTTCCGAGCTCGGTGTACTCGTAACCGTCTGAGACTGCTTTTCTTCTTTCTGAAGTTCCGCAAGTCGTTGTTGAACAAGGAGGCGCACACGCATCCCCTCCCAGGCAAGGAGATCCGCTCTTGTGTTCAGAACGTAATTATCCAAACCGCCATACTGACCATTATCAGAATATCAGTTCAACGCTCTAAACCATTCAATATTAGCCATCGCACCTTCTTTACCGTCTTCAGCGCCCTCGTCGTGATTTTCATCCGAACCTCGTGTCCTAACGTCTCCGAGAACAAGTACTTGTGCTGAACGTTCGGCAGCCATGTTCGTCGTGTTTTATGCTTGGAGAAAGGGACATTATTGCCATATTGTTTTGATTTTCCTTGGAAAAGACCCAGTTGAGCGCGTTTGAAAGGCCCGGAAACAGCTTGGAGAAGGGGAGTTGATGGTAGCATGCCAGGGAATTTACATAAGCGCTCAACCGAAGGCGCTTAGCCGATGCTGCCAGTAAAACTTTGTCGACTGCGCCAGGACCTACTTACTGCTCAGTCACCACTCTATACTCGAGTATAAGCGAGATATGCTGCGTCGTTTCAATTCTTTGCCATTCCAATAGGAAAGGATCAACTACGAAGTATGGAAAAGACGGTGATCTAGTCCAATTTATCAATATATCCTACCTCCCTGTTGCGGCCTTGAAACCCGCTTTGGCGGCCTCTATGGCGACTTTTTTGGCAATGCGTAAAACTTCGGGAACGTTGGCCTCTACCCAAGAAGATGCATTCTTGGCTGTGCCATCAATTGCCTCTTGTATGGAATCCTTAGCACTCTCGACCTTAGAGATCCCATTTGTAGCGACCTTAGAGATCCAATTTGCAGCGCCCTTGACAACAGCGACGGCAACCTCGGGCAAACCGTCCACCGACTCGAAATTAGCGTGGGCGTATGGATTAGCAGCGCCATCCGTGCCAGAATTAGTTTCGCCAACTCTGGAAATGCGCTGAGCAACAGGCTGAAAGAGATGCTACCGCGCAGGCACTGACTTTGCAGCATCAGTGGCCGTCAACTTGAGCTGAGGAGCATGTTCATCTCTTCCTAAAACTGTGGCTCTCGAGTGATGGGGAACGCTTTGGGTAATATCTGCAATCGACTTCGGGGAGTCAGCCTGAAACAAGCGATATGGCGTCAAAATGGGCTCTACCAGGAAGCAGACTGAACTCACGGCCCGAAGGATACCAGTCGAACTCTGATGGCCTGGTATATCGTAGGCACACTCGCCGTTAAAGCACGGCTTGGTTGGGGCAGCCGCAGCGAGCAACCCGGAGACGATGACGAGAGTCGTCCTCAGGCTTAACAACATCGCTCGAGATTGGAATGAAGTGAGGGCAAATGACACGGATGGTCATGGCTAAATATGTGAGAATTGGGTCATTGTGAACGTTATAGTAGTGCTAAGAAGCAACCCGAAGCTGTTAATCATAGTGGCCAAGATACGCTAGACGACGTATCCACTTCCCAGTTTTGCCTGGCCACGGATAAGCAGCACCTGGATTCATAGGATCCGAATTGTGAGCGAAGATGAGGATTTTAGTAGCTGCCAACAGAAAGTAGCCTAAGATACGCCTACCAGACGGACTCCAGACGGCCTCGGTCGTGATAATGTGTGTTCAACTGTCATACTAAACTTGCGAGCTCGCACCATACGCACGGACTCGAAGGTGAGGTAACGAACACAGAAGAAGATGGTATACGTAATTGGGCCAGCCTCTAGGGTCCTACTATGCGCTGAGTACAGATGTCAGATGTGACCTTCTTGACCGTCTTCAGCGCCATCGTCGTAATTTTCATCGAAATTCTTGCCCTAACGACTCCGTGAACTTATGTTGAACGTGTGGCAGCCATGTTCGTTGTGTTTTACGCTTGGTTCAGATTTTCCGGCTTGGAGACGGTGGCATGTAGTTACTTTACTAGTAAGGAGAATTTTACGGGGCAGCTAAGGCGCTCCAATGCTCAATTATTTTGTCAAGCGCTCATGCCCCCTGAGGTCCCCTGAGGCCCTGTCTATGCGCAATGTCGATTCTTTGCCACTCCAATAGGAAAGGATTACGGGTCCCGAAGTAACACGAAGGGATCCGTCTTCTTAACTAGAGCATTTGCGCGGGCGCTTCCTAAAGTGGGCGGCGATTTCTTTGAATGCCGTGATAAGCGCTCGCTTAACTCCGCTCATGACCGCTTATCGAAGACTTACTGTCACCTACCCAGAATTCGGTCGGAGCTAGAAATGGGTCATTGGAACTCAAAACACGAATTGTAAGCGTAAATATTCACCTACCGATATAAGTCGACCACCGTAAAGTAGCGACTGATGTACATTACACAATGGATAGCATATAAAATGGATATATCCGCTTGTTGTTCTCCGATTTACGATTGTTCAATTTGGGCCACTTCAAAGTCCGATTTTAAACAAGTACAAACAAAGGGTCGGTCCCTCTGGACACGCAACTATACCTTCGCATCTAGAGAAAATGCCTTTAATTCATGAACTAGGTACACGGTGGTGGAATGGTACTGTATATAACCAGCCATTATGTGGAAATGGCACCGAAACGTTAGATTACTGACTGCGCTGAGTCAGTTACAGGCCCGGGGTACTATGCACTCCACATGTTGACTGCTGCAGTTATCTTGGACGTGTCAGCTGTCCTATGAAGCCCATGTGCTCCTGATAAGATCCCAGTGGTTGCATTATTTTTACGATTTTTTTCTGAGCCAGGACTGACATCTTCCTCCGCACCTCCTTGGCAAAGGGGTCACATAGGAGCACCATATGACAGCACTCGTATGCCTCGTTCATGCTTATCAGCCTGGGCATACATATGGTGGGTGTCATTAACGCATCATAAGTGGCGCAATTAGCCATTTTCTCGGAAATTTCAGCTCTCCTTATGCCGATAGGAATGGTATAAAAACCCAGCCTTTCTACAGCTAATCTGTACTACTACCAGATTCTTCGCCATTGCTAATGTCATCCAATTCAGTCAACGTCACTCCACAGCACTACCCTAGTTCACCATTGCCACCTCCAGATTCACCGTCGCCATCTGCATCATCTGAGTCAGAACTTGATGCCATCACTCCCACTCCTGCCAACGACACTCTCGATACCCCGAATGAATATTATTCTGATAGCTCTGACAATGAAGAATCCCCAGAAGCTGATGTACCTTATGCTGATTGCTCAGCTGAGGAGAGAGAGAGCCGTCTCCGTCGAGCAACTCGTGAAGTTCGCCGCAGCGGGTATGATCAACACGGTCACTATGCCTATCCTGTCCGCCAAGCAGCAAGGGACTTTGATGTTCCTCATAGCACTCTTCAAGGCCGGCTACAAGGTCGCGTTGCCAAGCGGGATGCCCATGATGAACAGAAACACTTTTCCAGCTCGCAAGAAGAGGTAATTGTCGACTGGATCACCACTTGCGGCCAACGAGGCATTCCCGTGACTCAAGCTTCACTTCGCAACTTCGCTTCAGACTTCCTTGAACAGCCTGTTGGTAAAAGCTGGCCCCGGAAATTTCTGAAGAACCATAAGGAATTAAAGGTAATGCATCTTTAGCTTAATCATAATCGCTCTCGGTAACCCCATGCTTCCCTCTAGACCAAGTTAACGCAGCCACTTGAGGCATGCCGTGCAAATGCACTCAACCGCCATAATGTTAACCGATACTTCAACATTCTTGAAGAAGTTGTTCGACAGTACAACATCCGACCAGAGAACACCTATAATATGGATGAAAAGGGTCTTGTCCTTGGTGCCGCTTCTCGCTCCCTCGCAATCATTGACCGAGATCAACGTACTGTATATGAAATTGGCGATGGAAATCGGGAACTAGTCACAGCCATTGAGTGTATTTCCGCCACAGGGGTCGCCCTTCGACCAACCATTATTTTCAAGGCACAGAAACGGAACTTGGAATGGGGTCGAAATAATCCAGGGAATGCGAGGCAAGCCCACAGATTAACATCTAGTTCTCGCAATGTGTATTAATCTGTGTATTTCAGTGTTGCCATCTCTCCTAATGGTTGGACCGATCAGGAGCTTGGTGCAAAGTGGCTCATCGATGACTTTGAGCCGCAGACAGCAGCTCTTCTCGCGAATAAAGATGATTATCGGCTTCTTATTCTAGACGGCCACAATTCCCACTGCACGTACAAGTTCTCCTCATTTGCACATAAGCACAAGATCATCGTAATCTGCCTTCCATCACATACTACTCATGCTCTTCAACCCTGTGATGTAGTGGTCTTCGCGGCACTGGAACGCGCATGGAAAGAAGAAGTGAAACGAGCAAAGAAGGTCACGAAGTCTAATTTCCTTGAAATCTATCATCTCGCTCGCATGGCAGCTCTCAAAACCTCTACCATTATTTCTGGCTTTGTTGCTACAGGAATATGGCCTCTGAATCGCCATATCATTCCCGATGCCAAGTTTGCTCCAGCTCTCAATACAACAACTGATTCCGCATCGCTATTTCCTTCACCCCCTAACATGATCCCCCTCCCGGACTCTGATGATGAATCACCTGATCAAGTTGATCAAGTCGTCGACAACGCGCAACCTCCGCTTTCTCCCACTCACTCACATCAATCTGTTCAAACCGATATCTCGATACCCACTCACGAAACGACCATGTATATTGGCCCCCCTCTCAAACTCCCCCGCGATGCGTCAAAGGACCAGTTCATGCAGCAAAACGAGGAGTTCCGCCGCATCAACAAGGCACTCTACAGTCAAATCCAGGCAGAACAACTCAAGCTCCATCTCTCGAACCTCGAAATCGAAAAACTTCGACATCTTGCCTTCAAGAAACCCCCCGCAAAGCGCATAAACGACAGCTCCGAAGCCCGTCACCTCACCTCTGATGAACAGCTCAAGCGCCTGGAGGAAGCGGAGAAGCAGGCAGATGATAAGGAGCGCGAGAAGCTCGAACGAGCAGAGGAGAGAGAGAGGAAGAAGGAGGAGAAGAAGAAACAGGAGGCTGAGAAGGTTGTGCAGCGAAAGGCTGCATTGGAACGTAAGGAATTGGATCAGTTGACCTCGTCGGTCATGGCGGGGCTACTTGCCGCGGAGAAACAGATCTTACCACCTCCTCGCCAACGGAGGAAGAGGCCAGCGGCAGTCTTAGGTGCGTAATATATTCATTGAATCATTTCTGACACTAATATCTAGTATTTGCAGAAGAATCCAATGATGGCGAGCAATTTGACCTTGCCGCTGTTGAAGATGATGAACCTGCTCCCCCTGCTCCCTCTCCTCGTCAGCCTCGCCCTCGTCCTCGCCCCCGCCCCCGTGCTCGTCCTCGCCCTCGGCCTCGTGCTAGAGCACCTTCAACTCTTACTACCCAAGCCACCACTCCCGGGCCCACTGACTCAGAGCCTTCTCACTCTCCCATCTCATCCCCACCCTCCCATCCTCAACCATCTCCTCAGGCAGCAAATACTACTCGTCGAAATGCGAAGCGGCGCAAGATAACCGCACTCACCGATGATGTCCCAGCTGTAACTGAGATCCCGGGCAATGCCAAGGACACAGGGACCCTCCAACCTTCCAATCCCATCCCTGCAGAAGCCGGAGCAGCTGGGGATGCTTCTCTTGAAGGCTCTGATACTGCCACCACCACGCCGTCACTCCCTCCTGTTGTTTCCGAGCCTCCTCGACGTGTAACTCGGTCGCGCGCTCGTGGTCTTGGACTGTGAGGGCTTTTTTTTGCTGTTTTTTGCGATTATTTCTGGTTTTAAATGTTCCAACACTAGTATACCCTGCCATGTAGCATAGATATAGTGTTGTACTAGCTCGTCGTCTTGTATCTCCTCATTCCGATGGCTTGTTCGCCGCCAATCAGCACAATTGTGACATTTTATTGACCGTGTGAAGGCGTGACCGAATTCTCAGTCACATCCCCAGTCGCGCCCCATCTTGAAAAAAATTCATATCTTCACAACGATGCAAGCTACTGCCATATAACTGGTATTGCGAGGTAGATAAACAACTAATCTATCATAGAGCTGCAAATGAACATTTGGGAAGGTGAGCTCAACCCACCGTTGCGCTCACATTCGTGTGTGACCCGTTTCTGGGTGCGTCACAGTAGATTATTGATTATCTTATCTGTGTTTGTTTATCTTATCTTGATTGACGCTCCCACGTGTGTTTGAAAGTCGCATCCTCTTGTAGGCTGGAAACCAACCACTATATTGAGAGTATGATAGTTGATACTCTTAGAATAGAATCCTCTTGCTTCAAACCAAGTTCTCGTCCATCTGAACTCAGGATCAACGACATCACTACACATTCGAAGTGGTATTCACCATACGGCTCGTTTCGTTCTGCTGGAGTCGGCCGTCCTCGACTTCGCCTACCATGGCTCGACTACATCCTTCTCAAGCTCATCGTCCTCTGCTTCGGCCTCTGATTTGGCACCATTGACTATTTATAAGCACAGGATACCCCTCTTTCGAAGTCTGTATCCAATGCTGCGCGTTCTACCTGCGCGGAAGGTGCACAAGCGGATTAAGCGCTGCATAGGGCGCAATGGGAACATGGGCATAAGAGTCAGGTTGAAGGGGCCTGAGTCGCCGCTGCCTGACGCGATGATATACTGGAGTTTGGTATGTCTCGTTCGCATTTTTCATCTCCCGGCTTCTAACTTGCGTGCAGTCAGGTATTACATTAGCGTCCTAGTCCCCTCTTCTCCCTCCACTTATACTCTCTACTCACACACACTTTCCTACGTGTCCCACACCCGCACGGAAGTCTTACACTCAGAATAACGTGTCTTACAAGTCCCATATTCAAGATTGACGACACGGATAGCCTTCTATCGAGCCGATTTCTTGCTGGTGATAAAGCTGGGCTGCTCGAGAAACCCGCTGCAGTCGTACCCATTGCTGAGCCCTCTGTCCTTGATGTAGAGTTCGAACTGACGCTTGTTAAAACCCCAACTCCTGCTCCTACCCTTCATTATCCCATCTTCAACCACTGTGCGATTGGCCTAGGCTCCCTACTACATCAAGCTCCCCAGCGGGGGAAGCGCTGCAGCATTGGCAAGTGTTGGCGCAGCGATCCCTCGACCGCTATCATGATTACGCACATCCAGCTCTGCATCTGGCCTGGGATCGCCCACAGGCCTTAGTCTCGGTCTCGGTCTGGGGCTTTCTGGTTTGTTGTACAAGTCGGTTTCGCCATCAATGAAAGAACCTCCACCTGTCCTCTCTAATACCACCTTATCTGTCAGTGCGTCATCGACTAATACCGACTTGGGGCCTCCGTTGCGCCCTGCGTGCATACCACAACAGTACCGCAAATCATCTCCAACTTGCAGATGTCGGACACCAATCAAGAAGAAGTGTCTCGACGTCTTATCGCCTTCGGACCTAATGTCCTACAAGGCAAAGGTGGCATCTCATCACTCAGGCTGGCTGGCCAAATCGATGAGCACGCGACCCCACATTCACGTTCTGTTTGAGATCGCAACTCCCTCGGATGATCTAGCGAATCTGTTGACGCTCGTCCTAGTAGCAGCGTTGGCCTTCAGCTTCAGCATCAAGGATTTTGTCGAAGGAGGCGTCATCGCTGCGCTTATCATCCTTAAGCTTAATATGGTATCTCCCGTGGTGTCCTGATTCCCTCCGTCAACTTTCTTCGCCAACTGCTGTAGCTCGTTCGGGATGGTGAACGAGTGTCTATGCCCGCTAAGAATGTGGTGCCTGGTAAGACACAAACCCTGATCTAGCCATCGCAGCTGACCTGGTCGTGATCAAGGCTGGTGACTCCATCCCCGTTGCATTCCTTTCAGCCATGAACATTTCAATCTCATACGAGAGGACATTGTAGCTTCAATTGATCAGCGTCACAGACTTGGAAGTATCTGAGCAGCTTATGATTCTTGTATTTACAGCTTCACATGGGTGCGAGTCATGTTGTACTTTGTCTCATACTTGTCTGGACGAAATATATTTTGGCGGTGGTTGGACGCGGCGGCGATTAATTTGTGAGCTCAAACACCTTGGAGGCAATCCAGATTCCAGACGGGACCCGTACATGCCATGCTGTGCATTGGCCCACATACCCAAGTCAAGTATGGAAAAGACAGTGATCTGGTCCACCTTGTCGACATATATATTATATACCCTACCGCTGCATCGTAAGTATTTTGATATTTCACGCATCACCTTTGAATCACCTTTAATTTACTTTCCACCTTGGCTTTCCCCTTATCCACGGCTGCCGCGATACCGCCTACAATAGCTTGGCCTACATCCTTGGCGCCCGGGAGAATTTTTTCAACAGGATTCGGACCAGCCGCCTTTATCCACTCAGCCTGAGTGAAGGAAGTCTTCGCCTTATCAAGATAATCTTTAGCGCTATCGACAGCGCTGCCAACCCGATCGTTGTTATGCGTCACCTTACGAATGTAGTCTTCGGCACCCTTGAGGTAGTCAAAATGATAAGGATCGAAATCAGAGTCGAGGTGATCACGAGGGCCGACGGAACGAGAATTCATTTCGCCAACTCTGAAAATGTGCTAAGCAACCTCAAAGAGTTGTAGTTGTCACCGCGGAGGACTTACGTTGCAGTATCGGTGGCCATAAAGCTGAGCTTGAATGAATAAACCTGAGGAACTAGCCCATCTCTTCGTAAAATTGTGGCGGTCATGGGATGGGGAATGCTCTGATCGGTAGCTACCGTAGCCTGAGTGATGCGTGCAAAACGACCTGAACTGCACTGAAATTTGCTGAGAAGCTCGCATAAGAGAGAGAGAAATGGGACTCCGACATACGCTCTCAGGAAGTCGCACAACCTTGCCCTCCGCGCCTCCATGCTCGAATACGTGTGCACATGCACTAGCGTCCGAGTCATCGTGTTGACATACGAGGCGGATCTCTTGCTCAAGGGAATGTGGATCGCAGTCTAAGATGATCCAACCAGCATCTGGGGTAACGTCCGCGATCGCATTCGTGAAGCCAGCCTAAAAAAGGACATGATATCAAAATGAACTCTACTGGGGACGCAGACTGAACTCACAATCCGAGGCACATCCAGCTGGGTTGGGGCTGCCGAAGCAAGTAACCCAGAAACGATGACGAGAACCGTCGATGACAGCATCGCTTGAGATGGGGGAAGAAGATATGGATATTCATAGCTAAATATGTGAGAATTGATTTAGCGAACGTCGCGGTAGTGCTGAGAGCAACCAGAAGCCGTTAATCAACGTGCCATAGTGGCCCAAGATACGCTAGGTGGCAAATGTACTTCCTAGTTTTGCCTGGCCACAGGTAGTAGCATCTGGATTGATACGACGCGAATTGTGAGCGACTTGAGGATTTAGTGGCCAGCAGAAGGTAGCCAAGACACGCCCACCAGACGGCCTCGATCGCTGAACAGGATGGGATAGACACGTTGGCTGGGCCAGGGCCCTATGCACTAGTCCGGATGGAATATGAGGCCCTCGGTCCGGAGGATGAACGGAGCTAAGCATCGGAAACGGATACTCGAGTACATGTAGCACGAAGTTTTGAAAGGTAGATTGAAAATGATCATGATCAATGCTGCTATAGCGGCGGACATTATTATAAGACAAGTTAGTGAGCCGTCGTGACGGTATCATCCTCGAGAGTAGTAGACTCACTAGTGGCAATGATATTCCGGTTCAGGTCTCGGAGCTAAGTTGGTCAAAGGGAGGACCTGTCAGTGTTCAAGCTCGGGCTTAACTGTGGCATCCCGTTGTACCTGCCTTCAGCGATAATCTGACAACAATACTTTGAAATTCAGCTTTTAAAACAGCACAAACCTCTTAGATACCCTCGAAGAACAAAGCCTCAAGACTCGGTGTTTGCACCTTACTAGCGCCAAATGTGAGATTAGAAGAAGGAGCAAATAAAATTACGAAAATATATATCTTTAGAGAGGTTAACCTAAGCATCTGTCAGCGTGTATGGAAAACAGGGAAATTATTGATAATAAAATCAATTTGCTCTTGACGGTAATTGTCCGGAATGACCTTGGTATCGTTCCCATTCAGCTCGAGCAAGACCTATAGAGGGGTGACAATCGTGTCAGCTGGGCCGGTGAACAAACGCACAAACTAGGTACCTGGTTTGTGGGGGTGTACTGAGGCCAGAATGGTCCTGCAATGCGAGGGAAGTATTAGTGAAGTTGACAGGGTTTAGTACAGTTGTCGAGACACGCGTACGTCTAATTCCATGACCATCGTTAGGAGTTAGGCTCGAGGCGAACGAGATCCAATAGTCGATCATGAGGCTACTAAGTCGTTTAGCAGAGGCAGTGCCGTTGGTCGTGCCAAAGACATATGGGAGCTCCGTTAAATGGGATACTGAGGACGGCGAACTCTGAGTCAACATGCGTTCAACGAATGGGAGATGAGACTAACCGCCTTGGTAGAGTGGCGTAGTTGTAGGGGGGTCTGTAAATAGATACCCGTACGCCGGGACACCAGCACGACTAGCCAGCGTCGTCCAGTTCCTTCTTTGCGCGTCAAAAATTAGATCACCAACTGAGAATGATCTCATCAGCAAATATAGATGCTGCGCAAGTTCGGACGCATCGCTTACGCATAACCGAGGCTCGCTTATATTGACTACTCAAGCCAAACGTTTCGTTACCAGTCCCATGTGGGGCTCCAAGGGCAGGGATATCCGGATATAGCTCTAAAAGTGCATTCACAGTGTCATCAAGTGTTCGCTCGCCCATCAAAGCAGGCGTATAGTTTGCAACGAAATCGAATCGAATCTCCTCGGCGGACGCAACCCAAGGGTGGGTAAGTAGTGTCCCTGTGCGCTCACTAAGCATATAAGCGATCTATCATCACGGAAGTAGACTGACCTTCGTCGAGGTTGTTTCCGGATATGAATGGCAAATGGGCAAATTGACCTTGTGCCCATAGCCGAGAGGGTAGATCCGGCAAGAAACCGCCAGGACCGTCAACGGTGTTATCCCAAGGGAAGACTTCCTTTGATAAGGCCAGAGGAGCTACAACAGCAGGGAGCAGTGTGCTAGAGTTGGCTGCCCGAATGCAGCTGAATGTGTCATTTGTTCCAGCGCCAGCGGAGCAACCAGGGACAGCATTGACAAAATTCTGCCAATCGGGCTCACGGGCGATTGTATCTACTGATATCGTAGTCGCGGCTGATCCTGATTCAAAGATCTATAGAGTAAAGAATCAGCAGGAAAGATCGCAGTATAGAACATAAAACAATTACCGCGGCTCGTGCAAGCCCGACGAGGCGAGAATTGAGATATAGGGTCCCAATGGAGATGGCGCCGGCACTTTCGCCAAAGATAGTAACCTAATATGGAATTGAATAAATCACAGCGCCACGCAAGTCAATCACTACCTTTGACCTGCAAGAGACAAATGAGAATGACTGTCATCATGACCGAAGACCAGAACCAACCTGTCTCCTCCAAAAGCCCCAATATTGTTTTGAATCCATTCGAGCGCTAGAACCATATCGCGGAGGCCCAAGTTCAAGACGCCTTCCTGCGAAGCTTCGCGGCCTTGAGGGAAGCCCAACGGCCCTAGTCGATAGTTAAAGTTCACATATATGATAGGTGTACCCTATGTTCAATTACCACTGGCAGTGAGGCGTTTGTGTCATGCCAAGAAAGAATAGGACGTACACGAGAGACACTCTGTCTGACGATCGCACTGCCATTGTATAGATTGGACCCGCCCTCTGATGATTATCAACAGATTGGAGTTGAAGCAACAACCAGCGAACCCACGTTGAAAACCGCCGCCGTGAACCCAGGTCATCACTGGCAGTCCAGCATTGCGGCGAGTATTGGCCGGTCGGAGGACATTAATTGTCAGGCAGTCCTCTGACATCTGATCAGTAGGCAAGCCCTACGATACTGTCAGGGTTGAAGAATAACAGGAGGTTCTATGAACGTACGCTTTGGAGACAAACGGGTCCAAAGTCACTTGCGTCAAATGAGGCAGCGCCGAGACTACCTTTTGGCACGGGGGGAGCTAGGCGACGATATCCTGACGGAGCCTCAGCGTAAGGGATGCCTAAAAATCAACGTAAATTAGTGAAAGCGACGAGGAGCGTGGCTCAGCCGACTGGCCTCCAAAAAACTCCAGCTTCGACGCTGGCAGGTCTCGACCGACAAGGGCCGTACGACCTAGAGTAATGTGAGGAGCCGCTGCAGCCCATGACGCAAAGGCGAGGGATAGAAGATAAACGAGAGACATTGGGTGCTTGGTTGGTCAGGCCTTCAGAGTTGACTGGGAGGCTTATATATGGGAATACCAGCGTGGCGGACAGGAAATCTGTGCTACGGGTCAGCACTAGACGGTGGGTCGCATGAGAAGAGGATAAGCTAGATCAGAAAGCAGAAAATTACATGTCTCGGAAGCAGCCAAAGCGAGTACCTCGGGCTGGGTGAGCATATTGGCATCAATTTGAGTGAGTCCGGAGCGTTGGCCATAACAATTATAGACGCTGCGCGCCATAGTTCGTCCACGGGCCTAACGCCACAATGGCCACCTGTCCAGGATCACATATTACGATGGCTGTCGTCTGAGCCATGCATCGACGATGAAAGCCTGCTCGGTGGGATTCTCATGACCATCGGCTGGGAATGCGGGATGAGCACATAGAGTCATTTATGCCTGCATATGTTAAAAACGTCAAAGGGATCCGGGTACAGAAGCGCAGAAGGACTGACTGCTGGGTACAAGCACACTTGTCATAATTGTCCAACCAAACTTGGCGGGACCGTGACGCAGGTTCGCGATGTTTGGCTTGGAGGGCACAGCCAAAGCAACCGAAAAGCGCCGAAGATTTTTTTGGACGTTGTTTTGATCCTTACACCCACCACCATGTCCCGAACTTCAGACTGGCGGTCTCATCATCCATGATGCTCCTCTTGCACGAGGTTTATTGTATTCACCAATGAGCTGGGCGCGCCGCCCAAACCGCGCCTCGTTAAATGAATGCCGCCACATCTCGATTCACATCGTATCCCATGCTGCCATTGTCTGTTACCGGATGTGAGTGGGAATGCCTTTCCCATAGCATTGGAGACTGAACCCACCGTAGGCCGACGTTACTGAAGATGCTTTACTGTACGGCTCGTTCGAAGCTGTCCTTACTAAGGCCTAGCGCTCCCGCTGGCTGCAAAGACCGCGATCAGTATGATTGCATCTGACAGTGACTGCTATCCTGACATTACCGCCACAATGTCTCGGACATTGTAATGAAGAACATCACTTTTACCGTGGCCCATGGTGGGCGTTGAAGTTGACGCGTTGACGTGTCTTTGGCAGAGCAAAAAAACTGGACGTTCTCACGACATCTAGGCGCTTGTTATTCCCGGCGCTTGTCCTCAGGTCCCGCAAAGAATACCACCGCATTTCTTATCATGTTCTCGTGCTGGTCCAAACCATCGAGAATGTCATTACAAATGCGAATATTGCCTCTTGAATACCCCCTCCATTCGCTATCAGCGAGGATCCTGCGGGAAATGATCGTTAATAGATAGTAGGTCGGGGACATCTACATGTGCTAGTATCGCAAACGTTACCCAATCTGTAATTCGATTTCCAGGCTATTGACGTGTCGCGAGAATATCTCCACAGTTTTACGTGGGTGGAAGTTCGGGTGATGTATTCCCTGTCCCCGACCTCCCATATGAGACTTGTTCTAATTGCCCACATCGTGTCATATGTAGGAATACCGACTGTCAGCAACGGGCCAGGGTTTGCCGTTCGTGTAGCTTAAACCACCCGCTCCATCGCTCGCTTATCCCTCCGAGTCGGATCAGAATGATCGCCCGCGTAGAGCCGCACCCTAACTCGGAGGGAAGTCTAATGCCCAATCGTCGCTTATGCATATGCGGCAGTCCCCATCGCGCCACGCCTCCATGACGAGCACGAGGCCGCAAATGGCAGTCTGTAACGAGGGCAGGGATAAAGGCTTCAGCCTTTATTAATAGATTCCTGGCTTAGCGAAGACCCTCGGCCTTCCCCTCAAACGATTTTACTCTGGATAGGTTGCCGTGTAACCTTATAACTGACACCTCTCACTGAGGTTTACCGAATGACAACACGGTAAATGCATGTGCCGTTGAGTGTGTCCCCCCCTCCCCCCATGAGCCAGCCGCTCACCGAATGGTTTCGCCATCACGAGGTACTATTTTATGCACGTTAGCTGAGCTTCGTTCGATTCTGTTTGGTTTTAGCTTTCCAACAATCACCTACCGTCAATACGACGGTGAGTTGTTCTAATGATCGGCGACAATTGACATGCACGCTCTATATTACACTCCCCTCAGCAGCTCTCATCTTGGCACCTGATGTAGCATTAATTCCCAGTGAGAACTCGGTCGACTGGGAACAAGCCGAGACAAGCGAAACCAAGTCTGAGGTTCGACCCATCAAATTTGATGGAGGTAACCGCTGTGACCTTGCCTGGACTTCTCCTTCTCTCAATCAATTTCATCCAGTCATTTAGTTGACTCAGAGTGGCTTCGACGCTCAAAGTCTTTCCTTGGCCCCCACCACCACCACCACCTCGCTGTTCGGCTGCCTCCTCCTCCTCCTCTCCTCTATTCGTACTCCGTGTACAAATTCTCCGCCAACTTACTGAAATGCTGATCGACTCGTAGTCGCATCGCCCCCAGTTGTTTCCCTACTGGCGCCATCCAGACTTTGGTGGGAACAGACCCCCATATATGCGCATATATAAAGTAATTCAGCTATCATAGGTACCGTCTCCTGGTTCCCAAATAGTTGGCGGTGGTGTGAAGTTCATTTTTTTCATGTGTTGCGCTACTCACTCTCTTAGTACAGCCCAACATTGGCCACGACCCGGGCTTTTGTAAGTCACATCTTCTACCTCCACCGCGTTGCCCCCCAGCCGGTCCAACATCCCATCATACATGAAGCTGACACCGCGTCCTCCTCAGTGCACCATCGTTCTCGAATCAAGTTTCATGGTGTTGGAACTGTTGTGAATGCTAGGTAAGTACACTCCGGATACTGGGATGTGAAGTGGCTACTTACGCGAACCGTGACTGGTGCCTTGTGGGTGGTTGATCTGAAGGAACAAATATCTAATGGGACCGAGCGAGATATATTCAATCTAGCTACTTGGTATGGCTTGTTGCTCGCAAGTATATGGTAAAAAGAGAAAACGAGCCTCTAGATTTCGCTCGACTCGGCTTGATCCCACCCGACCGAGATTAATTCCTCGCGGTTTGCCGTCCCAAAATGCTGGCGTATTCACTGATGGCTGCGACTTCTTGACGTACTCTCTCAGGCAGCCCAGTCGCTCGCCCACGAATTTGACATCCCCATTAATTCCTGATTTCAGCGCAGAGCCTCACTCTCCTGGTGTAGAACCGATCAAGCTGGAATTCAAGTAAACTTTTCCCATCCGAGTGGTAAATCGATGGCATGTGGCGCCCAAGTAGCGCCTTCAAACTTTTGCAGGTTCTTTGTCCACTTTTGTCATGGTGGCTCATGTTCCGGCGAAGTTTCGCCATGAGGTTGCATTGCTGTCTGGAACACGCACAAGATAACGCCAGTGACTGCGTCCCCTCTACTCCCATCGACTACCACCTAGTGTGGACCTCTTTGATGAGCTACCATGATCACGATGAGCGGCCACCAGCCTGAGCTGTCGCAACCTTCAATAATTCCGCCCAAGTCATCAAATGTCTCAGAATCGGACCCTGACGAAGAGCCACTAGCTATGACTTCGTCTCAAGACCATCAGCAAACACTCAAAATGCAGTTCGACGAACTGTCATCGTACCTTTCCTCGTACCTTACCAGATGTAGGTATAGTCAACTAGAGTCTGTTGCGGGATGGCGCCGATTGATCTCCTACCCCTTACCTGGGTCGTCTAGCTTCGATGATTCCAGGAACAGTCGCCGTACACCAAAGGATCACCAACGCCACTCCTGAGCAACTCTACGAGCTCTCTACTGACATTTACGACGAGCTGAGTCGAAGAAAGTCCAACGAAGGTAAGGGGTAAATTGTCATTAAACGTGGGCTCATGCTAACCGAGTGCATATCTTGCAGCGCCCTGTCTGCCAATACGGCGAGACTTGCATCAGAGACGGAACGCCTCTCGCCAGAAGCTAGCCACGATCCCGAACCCCCGCTTTGAGCACCTCTCCGGTGATGTATACATGGAAGTAGCGAGGCGATATCCCCAATTCTATGGCTGCGTACGTATTGCGTCTGTTCCATATTACAAGACATGTAACGATGATCTTCAGATCAACGATGACAGCGATTGGAGTCTGGCGTTGAGTTGCTGGATACTCCGCCAGCATGGCTATCGGGGTTTGAGACGAACTCGGCGACTCAATAAGGGCCGAGGAGCGGGGAGTTGTGGACATGCTTCGCGCAACGTGAGGATTGAAGAAATCCCAGCAGGCGGCGATGAGAAGAGACGACGGGACAAGGAGGAACACCCACCAGCATACTCAGAAGCATCCACGCCCTTTTCATCCCCACGTCTCGCCCTGGGCTCTGAATTGACCCTCGTTACGAGCGTGCGCCCGCTGAAAGGAACCACCGCTCATCCAAAGGATTCCTGCGGATTTGCCGGATTACGGAAGGTGTGTCGTCTTATGCTTGGCTCCTTTGCCCTCTTGATGGAATTTCGGCACAGCGATGCAAGGCTTGGTTCTCGAGCCTCTATAAGAAAAGCACCGCTCCTGCTGGCAGAAATCATCCCCCACCCGTTTCCCGCTCAGAAATCGAGCATAATCGTGCATCGACTGAAGAAAAGCACCGAACAATTGGTCGCCTAAAGTAGAACCCATCCCCTCCTGTTCTAAGCCGTCGCTGATTCTCCCGTCCTAGATACACGTTCAAGTCTCTGCTGTGCTTGGCCCGTATTCGCCTCGGCTCTTGACCCGGTCCTCTCGAGATATCTCTACCCACTCATGAATTCAATTTCGGGCTGTATGGTTAAACGGAGGGCTGGTTTTGACCCCAAAATGTATCTCTTATTTGCGTGTCTCTGTAATTTCCGCAATCAGACCTCGGATCGCCTCTCTTTCCCTGGAGCAGACCCTCGACCCATAGTCCGCTCAATGCACGACCTTAATAGCTTCCTATCCCCTCTTAGCTCCATAGCCCGTCATGATTCAGCTTGGCTGTCGCACACGCCTGTGTTAAGGGGTCCTTACGCCAATAGGGGACCTCTGACTACTTAGAATATTACAGGAAATTTCGTATTTCAGCTAGTAATCTGTACGAAATGGGCAGTAAGCAACGTAAATACGCGAGCAGTCAGTGACGACGTCTACGACGTCGAGACTTTCCCCCCTTTTTACCAGACCGACGATGCGTCGAAGAGAGCTGAGGTTGTTTTGCCTTCTTATGCGAACGACGTGCGATGTCGTCAGGCTCGGGCACATCACGACGAGAACGCTTTCGCACGGACACTCTGTGACCAGCGGTTTTGACTAGTTGATTGCGGTTGTTCTTGGGCCAATCAGGAGCGTCGAGGGCCTCTTCGAAGAATCGGTCTATTCTTTTATGATTTTTTTCAACTGGCTGCCATGTATCGAGCCAGGCATAGGAGTGGCCATGGTCTTTGAGGTATTCATATAAATCGTCCCGTTGCCATTGGTAAAGTTCTAGCGCCATGTCCTTGACGAACTTGGTTAGAGGAGGACAGTTGGAGAATGCGAAGTCGTCGGTGGTGCGGATACCAATATGGTATCCGTGAAGCACTGCGCATTTCCCGTCTCCACCTCGAGCCACACCGTCAGGCTCCGGAAATGAGTAGGCGTAGAAGATGTTCTGCAGCCAAGTTGACAGGGGCCATATGCTTGTGTAGGGCAAATGTACGAGGCCGAGATATAACATGACCCAGTAAAAGGATTCCAAGTCGTCTTGGACATCATGGGCTTTCAATGGATCCCAAAGAAGGGCGACTGACGTGAATGGCCAGCTACGCTGAAGAACATAGCGCTATGAGCCAGAGGGATGGAGGAAAAAAAGATGAAGGCGTACAGTACGCTCCAAACCCAGAGGCCGATTTGAATATTCGCTGATCCGGTGAGTAAGGTCGACTTCGTTTAGCGTGCTCTTTCCACCTCCACATAATAGTCTATTCTCTACAAAGATTATCAGAGGTATTCCGATGGGCAAACGATGGTCAAATGAAACCGTGACTGCGTGGAAATGGTTAATATAAAAGACGAACCTTGGCAAGCATCGTATACCGCCTGTAGCATATCATGCGGAGCCTCGAAGTGGGAGGGAGGTCCTTCTTCCGCCACATCGAGTCTAGCCAAAAGCTTCGTACAGTTCGGATGTTCCAAGGCCATTTTCCAAGTAGCCAGCCCAAATGAAGTGCGTTGACTGGCGGCGCGAGCGTTGGTTTACTAAGGAATGGGGCTGGAGAAACTGGGATATCGCCATCTACTCCTAACTTGAAGATCAGGGGGGGAAACGCGTCTGGCACGACGTCATAAGCGCAGGCCTTAGAACGCCCGGACCATTCACAAATGATCGGCTACATCTACGTCTTCTGCAGTTCAACCAGCTACTCTCTAACGTCCATTCCCGGTGCTCATATCTCATCCCATTCCAACGAAGGACCAGAGGGCAGGATATCGACCTCAAGTATTCTAGGGAGACGCAGTGCGGAGATAGGATGACGGTTGGGGCGCGAATTGGGTTCAGGTGAGTAGATGGCTGGATACAAACCGCCCAGTCGTCGCCCGCCCATACTAGACTAAGTAACTTCGTGAAGGTCGAGGGTAAATGGGACGCGGACACCAATAGCGGCGAGATGCGAGCATGAGCATAGCGGCAGGTTTACGCATGGCATCCTCCGAAGTGCATGGTTGCGCGGATACACAAGCACGAGGCTACTCTCCACATCCAGAGTCCCGCACAGCAAGTACGATAGATCAAGAGAGAATCTCAATATCAGCCATTCGTGGTTTCTTGCCGAGGCCACCCCAGGAGCGAAGTGGAATAAAGCGCCGGACGACTCGCAGCCGCCAGGTGTACCTGACCCTGCAGGTAACGGCGTAGACACACTGTCAGAGGGGAAGGGTGAGTGAGGTCATTTACCGCCGGCGATGTACGCTAGATGGTCCTATACCATAGGAAAACTGTCCCCAACTTCGTCTCACTTGTTCAAGCTTATACTGCCGCTTGCTATGAATCAACATCATGAACCGCCTATGGTTCTTTTGCTCCATCCCTCCCAGCCCTTGTCGCACGTCGGCCGGCTCATCCTAGCCTCAATAGGCCCAGGGGCATCGTCCCTATCCTTCCGCAGCACCTCGCCAGGAGGAAAGCAGTTGCAATGGTCAGCTTCGACAGACGTGGGGGATTTCATCAAAGACGCTGCTCGGGCGGCGGAATTTTGTATCTACGTGAAGACTGCTGATGGAAACGAAGCCGTGATCGAGGTGGAAGTGCCGACGTTTGCAGACAGGACTAGGTTTTTGAGGCGTAGGCTGGCGTTGGTAGAAGGGCGGCTTGTGGAGTTGGATGCTTTGAAGAAGCAATGTGATTTTGAGGCCCGCCGTGGGGCGCGGAGGATGGCTATTGGCGGTTTTGGTATGCTTGTTGCATATTGGGGTCTTGTTGCGCGTCTGACGTTCTGGGACTTTGGATGGTAAGTTCTTTATAAAGCATTAGCCTCGTACTGATTCTCGAAAAGGGATATCATGGAGCCGATAACTTACCTCTCGGGACTCTCAACGGTCATTTGCGGGTACTTGTGGTTCTTGTACCAAGGCCGAGAAGTTTCATATTCGTCCATCCTAACACGGTCAATCTCGGCTCGTCGACATGCGCTGTACAAATCGCGAGGTTTGGACATAGATCGATACATAGATCTGGTGGCCGAGGCGGAGACAATTAGGAAGGATATTAGCAAGATTGCGGAGGATTATGATGAGGCTAGCGTGACAAAAGACAACGACGAGGAGGAGGCTAAGGAGAAGGGCGAGGAAGAGCTGGAAAGGGAGGTGAGCCAAGGGTGGCTTCCTGCTGATTCTCGACTAGATCAGAAGGGATTGCGTTAGATGCGAGACCATAAGGTGCCACGCGACCGTGACTGTATTATTTGCTTGCAATAGAGGCAGTAACCTATAAAACATACAAAATCATGCCTTTGTGCGCGGCTGACCGCTTGGTTGGGTGATAACACCAGCCAGCTTCGTCGATAGGTCTTTAGGGTCATTGGCGGGACAATCCTCATGGCTAGCCAGGCACTCGTTTATCCATTTCTGCGTCACATCGAGCGTCTTGGGTATCCCAAAGTCTGTGAGTATGGCATGGGAGTGGACCATGGCAGATGCTGGGTCGTCGATCCATGGGTTCAGTACTCCACCGCGCGGAGGCAACTTGGATATTTTGCACCAAAGTGTGCTTTGCGGACTGCTCAGAACTGTCTTCGATATCGGTTTCCGAGCTTGGGACGTGCTTGTACTTAGCATCATGGAAAGCAACAACCTTGCAGGAAGGACAAGCATCCATAACAGCCGGGAATCAACGAACAAACGCTTGTATGCGCACAATTTAATCCTGGGACGAGAGCATCTTGTCCTGGTTCCTCACAGGGTGGCCTAAGGTGTCGAGGATCGTCTTCAGGCCTCAGGAGCGAAATGAAATGGAGCTGGCTTTAGGTGAGGGAATGAACTAAGTTAAACCAACACGAGAAATCTTCGTAGCTGTGAACATTATTAAATAGGTCAGCAAGATATATATATGCTTGTACCTATGGCATACCTGGCTGTGTCGAAGTGAAAGCGCACAATTTGGCCTGAAGTAAGTGAGTTCTGGCGTTCCTTCCAATCAAGGGATATCATGACTCGGTTCTGATAGTACGACCGATACTGAACCTGGGTAATTCCAAAGATCAGTCATACGATTCGGCAACCGAAGGAAATGGGATATATCGAATCATCTTTCCGTTCTTAGCCTGCAGCCTGAACGGTTCCTCTCAGAGTCGACCAGGAGAGGCTACAAGCTACGGCTTTCAACGAGCCATATGTCGGGCTCTCCACAGGTGTGATGTTCTAATCATAAACACAACAAAGGATACGTGAACTCACCAGAATAAGACATTCCCAAGGTTGTGAGATATTGGTCCGGGTTCAAGAAGTTGCAGTGACGCTATTGTCACATTGAGCATAACACCGTGACTGGTCCCACAAGCGCTCGCTTATTAGGCTCTTCATCTTTGCTTCATCTTTTCCTTGTCTTTTCCTCTACGTTTTCCAATGTTGCATTTTGTCGCCTGCAGGTCGGTCATGGCCGAATACGCCTCGTTTGTACTCCCCAATGGTATCCTCTCCACCGCATTCCAATATTGAAGAATCTCGGTTACCTGACACGCCCGTTCTGGCGTTCACTGTGTAGTGCCGAAGATAGTGTCGATTTAATATATCTAGTCAAGGGCGTAGCGTATCCTCAGTTTGTGAGCAAGCGCCATTTAAACTACCGAAGGCCTGCTACAAGACTAGGCATTTTCGAGCCTTCATGCTCGTTTTGGTGGCACCTGGTCATACCTGGCTCTGACGGGAGCATCATGTCCTGAACTCCCCTGCACGAACCTCATATCTTCCAATAAGCAAGGCATTGTTTCGTTGGTTTATCTGCCGGCACGCTTGAACTATCTACACTCTGGATTTTAACGACGTTCTCGATTCTTTGCAAGTCTTCGTTTGCAATTTGTTTCGCTTGGATCAGGAACAAGAGACTTACAGCACTTGTAGCTGATATACCCCTTCTCAATCAGAGTATAGGTGCTGCGGTCATTGTGCGTTCGTCCGTTCGTATTAGGTTGCGACGCCATGGTCAGCACGTCTCTGGCGCCATCAAATTCCGGGCGCTCCGTCGCATTGCCCAACACTGCCTCCTACAATGTCCATTGCACTTTGGACATTTACGTCCTTCGGTTTGTGCAATTTGCTCCCATGACCGGTCTATTTATGCGGAGGTATTTCTCACCGTGGCTGTTGACGCGGCTGTCTTAAGAATGGTGCTGTGCCCACCTTGGATCCACTCCGCCTGCCTCCCTTTCGAATGTCTCTCAATGATCACGCCTCTGATACCGACCCAAAGAGCAACAAGAGAGCCTCTGCAGATCCACGCGCTGTCGTGAAGAGACATTTTGAGGAACTGGGTGCATTCTTAGACGCCCACGCTGTTCAATGTGCGTGCTCCCCGCTATCCTCCCATTTATGTGCGAATTCATTCCTTCATTATCAAGTTCCCACAGCGCCACCCTTGTCCTCCAAGCAGAGAGTATCGCGATTAACGAAGCAGGAGTTCCATGAGTTGTCCACTGATGTCTACGATGACCTCCTACGGAGGAAGAACCAAGGTGTGTACTAATGTCGTAATGTCGTTCCTGTATTTCACGTGTACCCCATGTACAGCTTCATTTCTTCCCCTGCGAGAAGACTTCCACTGGCGGCGCATCCTGGCTCGCTCGGAGCTTGCTCAGTTAGACGTGTCCCGTTTCGAAGCCCTTTGCAGTGATGTATACGTTGAAATACAGCGACGGCATCCTGAATTGAGAGGTGCTGTCGTACGTCATGGTATCACCTATTCTTCTAAGCTGTTATCTTATCCGTCCTGCCTTAGACAACAGAGAGTCATACGAAGGTGGCTGCAAGAGGCAACACCCCATCCGAGGGACGACGATCGGAAGAGCCTAGACGGCCGCGACGCACTCTTCGACCTCGCGACAGTGTCACTCCTGATCCTTTGGCACTCAAAGCGAATCCTTCTCCGCCACCAGATGCCATCAGTATATGCAGTACAGCCGATACGATTTCTTCTTCAGACCACGATCAACAGTGCCAGAATGCCAGCCATACGAGGATGCAGATGTATTATGAATATAAAGTCGCCATGATGCACAAAGCATGGAAGCAGAGTCAAGCGCATGTCGTAAGATTAGAGGATGAGGTACTTTCTCTTCGACTTGTGAGTCCGTGCCTGTCAACCTTGTCTTCTTGGTTATTTGATCTCTCCCCTCAGCTTTCGGAAGAGCAATCCGCATCGTTATCGCGCCTCCAAATTGAAGTCGAAGATCTGCGAGGAACACGTCCGCCTATAAAGGCGAATTTCGACGACGAACTACAATTACTGCGCGATCACAATGCTCAGTTATGTCGGGATAAGGAGGTTCTCGTGGCTCTGCTGAATTATGTCGCATCCCTCACTTTGATGAGCTCAGGGGCCGAGTTAGGGGCATTTCAGAAAGCCCAACGCCAGAGCCTTGTTCCTCAGAGCTCTATTTCTATTGCGGACTGGAGATTTGAATCGAAACCGCTGATCGGAGATGGAGTACCATCGAACAATCTCGACACCCCTTCGGAACCTGGACTAGTACAGCAATCACACTCGAGAGACACGTCAACCTTGACTCTCGTGAACGGCATGGACAATGCACCTTCCCCGAGCTCCTCATCGACTACTCTCTATGCGGACCCGGGAGAGTCGTCTGAATGGGACCTCAGCTCCTTGTCAGACGATGCGTGGGCGACACTTCAGGTAAGCATTTTTGCGAAGGCTCGAGCATCATGTGCGTTGACAATCGCCGTGCCACATGAAGCTGTATGTCCGGGTACAAATCAAAAACGTTACCTCTTCACTTCATAATATTCTCGCTGGTGCGCAAGGTTCTACGCCGGTATCCATTATCAAGGATGATGTCGACCAGCTCATCGCCATTGTCTCGAGCATTGTCGCTTGCTGTCGCGGTAACTTTCCCCAAGGTCTCATGCAAAAGGGAAACGATCTCTTGGATGAACTCAACGAACATGCAAACGAGCTCAGCCATGTGTACTCCAAAGTCTCACCATCCAAAGGAGTACCGTTAGCCCTAGCTAACTCTAGTCTTGGAATCTTCAACACTATGAAGGTTTTGACGGATCTATGAACAATGATTGTCCCTCTATCCCCCTCGATACATGCCATTGCCGTCACCTTTCATATAGAATTGCATATCAAGATGACCTATCTTGCGAACTAATATCTTCTCCTTCCCACAATCGCACCCGCCACACAGGCCCACTAACGAGAAGCCTCTGCGGATCCACAAACTGCTCTGAAGAGATTCTTAGCTGCTGCTCCTTTTTGCCCTATGCGCTCTCCACCAGGGTCTACGGATTTACTCCTTCATCTTTATCAACGGTTTACGATTCTCAAGTTGAAGATAGGGGAAAGGGGCCCGCCTGTGGCGTGAGAGTCCTTGTCGCGGTCAGGTGACACTCGACAGGCCTCTTGACTCTTCAGGCGCGTCGCCCCTTCCTTTCTTCCATCACCAAGCGATACAAGAATGAGGTGAGGCTAATTACCTCGTACGCTCATCTGTCTTACATCTCATTGCATTGGCAGCTCACGTCGGGCACGCCGAGGACAAAGAAAACCTGATATTGACATGGAGCCCGTCCAGCAGGCAAATGCAGCCTGCATGGCGCTTTCAGAACAATACGACGCGAAGATAGACGCGCTTTACGACGAGATACGCAGATTGCGCGAGTCACGCAATGCAGATTGTAGCGCAACGAGGAATCTCCCTGCTGAGATATTATCTATGGTATTCCGACGGCTCGACACTTCTAAAGGATATCGACGGTCTGTTTCTTGGATTTCGGTTACCCATGTCTGCCGCAAGTGGCGACATATCGCGCTCGATGAGCCCACACTATGGACGAATACGGCTCGCCTGCCGGAATGGTGGCTGAAGTTGTTCTTGAGCCGTGCAAAAAACGCTCCTTTGAGCATACGGTACGAAGCCATTGATGAAGACTGCGCATCATCTTTGGACGCATCCTCGGACGAATCATCTATGTTATCCACATCATCACTCTCGTCCTTATCTTCGACATCCCAACGCGAAGTCAATGCTATCTTGGAAAGCCTGTTTAGTTCGCCGGAGCGACTGGGCAAACTGGAGCTAGTTGACTGCAACAACGAGATCACCGACCGCCTTCACCAGCCCGCGCCAAATCTCACAGCCTTAAGCATTTCTGGAGAGGGTGTCATGATCATGTCGCCGAACTTCCTGGGCAATAATGCTCCCCGTCTCCGGTCCTTTAGTCTGTCTCGGGGATCTGTTTCCATGGATACGAGTTGGCTGCGAAACCTGCGAACCCTCCGTCTCAGCTCCTATTGGGGATTGACCAACTCTGCTTGTCAACCAGTCTCGAAAAACACCAGCTCGCTTCTAGAGTTTCTCGGCTTTCTGACGAGACTCGAAGACCTGTCAGTGATCTTTGACACCTTTGATGAGGCAACGCATCATGAATATTCTGGAATGTGCATTCGACTGCCTACCTTGCGAAGGGTTTGCCTCAGCTTTTTCGATCTCAAGATAGTTTCAATTTCGAATATCCTGGACCACGTCCAGTGGCCAGCTCTCCACACCCTCAATATTGGCTATCCCCCCAAGTTTACTGACTCTGTGCAGATGGACAAGGTCTCTACATTTTTCGCTGACAATATCGGCCAACCCCTCCGACGAATTTCCTGTGTCTTTGGGCTCTCCTTCCGGGGTTATAACATCAAGTTAAGCGCTGGTCGGGATGGACCCGCCCTCACGTTCCGTAACATATCCATGGACCCAGGCCTCCCTTTTCAGAATTTGTGTACAATCGAGGAGCTAGAGATCCGATCACCCTTGATCCTTGCCAAAGTCCTTGAACCCTTCTCTGCGGGTGCGGTACCCTACCCATTCCTAACGCAGCTGGAAATCCGCGACAAGGCTTTGAAGCCCAAGAGCAAAATACTCCCTACTCTCAAGCGTTGGCTGAAGGCTCGAAAGTCATCAGCCAAGAGCATCGAACACTTGATCATATCTGGAAATGAGTATCTTACACAGAAGGATATAGCCTCATTGGAGAAGCTGGTTCATGTTACGATTCGTAATAGTGACACTAAGGATTACTCAGTCAGTGTACATATCTCCGCTTATGATGTCTGCTGACGGTGTTTCAGAGCGATTCTGAGTGAACTATGAGTCCGGCATTGCGTGCTTATATGTCATCGTCGTAGATGGTAATTGCGAGGAGCCGTGCCTCGCATGTCTACCCTCTCCGTTATCACTGTGCTTCCCCGTTGTTACAAAGTCCTTGACTTCCCCGTATCTTGCCCAGCTGTTCAGCTACTTAAATTCACTATGTAGACTCGTCATCCAATTTGAAATATACGTCCACACATTTTCAATGTTCCAATCTTTATTGTCTTCAAACGAGCTCCGTGGGCGTGAATACCCCCTTTATCTTGTTTCTACCCAATCTTAGTCCAGAGCTTGACTATGCTTGATACGATTTAGATCTCCTCTCATCCCCAATGCCTCCTTCAGGACACTCAGATCAGAATCGTCGTAGCTGTTGTATTCGAGGGACGACATCGCTTGCCTCCCTCGTACTTTTGTCACCCATATCAATCGCGATGCTTGCTTTGTCAGACTTGTCATGACTCTCTTCCCTTCCGCAACAAATGTCCTGTGGACCCTGTACCTCCTGGCCAGTCTAGCCGATAATATAGAAATTCAGCCGTTTTCGACGGTGGTCGCCGCCAGAGTGAAAATACCGCATGAAGGTGCTTATATGCGCTGTGGACTAACACCTTCAACGTGATAGCACTTTGTTTCATCTAAGGGCCCAGGACCACTAGCCCGAAGGTACTACTACGCTTGACTGAGCTAAAATTGCCGGTACTCTTCTCCTTCTAACAGTACCAGCGGGAAAGAGGTCCGCGCTTGCGATCGGGGGAATGTGCATCGGCCTCGAAAAGCTGCCTTGCCCTCTCTCAGGAACAGGAACATATACCCGGAACGCAGCGCCCACCGAGAACAAGGTCACCCAGATTGAGGCTTGGAGAGACTAAGGTGGGTTGCTACAGGGGACAGGGGCCTACTGTGGCGTGAGAGCTTCAGCACCAGCGCGCCGTTTCTTTGAACTTTGCCCTTCGTTTCCTCATCACCAAGCGATACAATAATGAGGTGAGATTAATTGCACCGTACGCCCATCATCTCGCATCTCACTAGCATTGGCAGTTCACGTCGGGCACGCCTGGGACAAAGAAAAACTGGCACGCAGCCCGTCCAGCAGGCAAGTGCAGCCTGCATCGCCCGTTCAGAACAATACGACACGAAGATAGGTGCCCTTTGCGATGAGATACGAAGATTGCGCGAGTCACGAAATGCAGATTGTAGCGCAACGAGGAATCTTCCTGCTGAAATCTTGTCTATGGTATTCCGATGGCTCGACACCTCCCATGGAAGTCGGCGTTCGCTTGCATGGATTTCGGTTACCCATGTCTGCCGCAAGTGGCGACACATCGCACTCGATGAGCCCACGTTATGGACGAATACAGCTTGCTTGCCAGAACAGTGGCTGAAGCCGTTCTTGAGCCGTGCAAAGAACGCCCCTTTGAAAATACTCTACGAAGGTTTTGATGGATACCACTCATCATCATCCACATCTTCGACCTCCCAACACCAACGCAATACTATCTTAGAAAGCTTGTTTCGTTCGCCGGAGCGACTGGGACAACTGAAGCTAGTTGACTGCCATAGCGAGATCATCGATAGCCTTAACCAGCCCGCACCAAATCTCACAGCCCTAAGCATTTCCGCAGTGGTTGACATCTCGCCGGACTTCCTGGGCAATAGTGCTCCGCGTCTGCAGTCCTTTGATCTCTCTTGGGGCTCTATTTCTTTAGGTACGACTTGGTTGTGCAACCTGCGAACGCTTCAGCTCGGCTATGAATGGGGGTTGACCAACTCTATCGGTCGAAATATCCCAATCAGCAGCCGCTCGTTTCTACAGTTTCTCGGCTTTCTGGAGAAGCTCGAAAACCTGTCAGTGATCTTCGACACCTTTGATGAGGCAACACATCGTGAAACCTTTGGAAGGCACATTCGGCTGCCTACTTTGCGAAAGGTTCATTTCAGCTTTTCCAGCCTTGACCGCAGGATATGTTCGATCTTGAATGGCTTCGATCACATCCATTCACCAGCTATCCACACTCTCAACATCGACTGGCCCCGCGAGTTTACTGACGCGGTGCAGATAGACAAGGTCTATACATTTTTCGTTGAGAATATCGGCCAACCCCTCCGACGAATTTCCTGTAGCTCCCCGCGTTCCACCCACGGTTATCTCATTAAATTAAGCACTGGCCAGGATGGACCAACGCTCTCGATGCACAACATACTCACTGACCCAGGCTTCCCTTTTCAAAACTTGGACACGATTGAGGAGCTGGAGATCCGATTACCATCGATCCTTCCCAAACTCCTTGAATCCCTCCCAGTGGTCCCCTACCCATTCCTAAAGCGGCTGGAGATCGGTGGCAAGGTTTTGAAGCCCAAGTCCAAAATGCTCCCTACTCTCAAGCATTGGCTAAAGGCGCGAAAGTCATCGGCTAAGAGCATCGAACATTTGGTTATATCTGGAAGTGGGAGTCTTACACAGAAAGATATCGCCTCGTTGGAGAAGCTTGTTCAGGTTACGTGGATTCGTAATGGCGATACCGAAGATTCCTCGGTCAGTGCACATGCCTCCGCTTATAATGTCTGCTGACGGTGTTTCAGAGCGATTCTGAGTAAACTATGAGTTCAGCATTGCGTGCTTATATGTCGTCGTAGATGGTAAACGGCCAGGAGCCGTGCCTAGCGAGTCTATCCTCTCCGCCATCACTGTGCTTCCCCCTTGTTCCAAAGTCCTGGACTTCCCCGTATCTTGCCCAGCTACTTAACTTCACTATGTAGACTCGTCATCCCAATTTGAAGTATATATGTCCACACATTTCGAATCTTCCAATCATGCGGAACTGCTTAGCTCTGGAGATAGGGGAAAGGTGGCGTGAGAGTCCTTGTCGCGGTCAGGTGACACTCGACTGGCCTCCCAGCTCCTCCCAGTCATCAGGCACGTCGCCCCTTCGTTTCTTCCATCACCAAGCGATACAATAATGAGGTGAGCCTAATTACCTAGTATGCTCATGTCTCTTACATTTCATTGCATTGGCAGTTCACGAGGACAAAGAGAACCTGATATTGACATGCAGCCCGTCCAGCAGGCAAATGCAGCCTGCATCGCCCGTTCAGAACAATACGACGCGAAGATAGCTGCGCTTTACAGCGAGATACGCAGATTGCGCGAGTCACGCAATGCAGATTGTAGCGCAACGAGGAATCTCCCTGCTGAGATATTATCTATGGTATTCCGACGGCTCGACACTTCTAAAACATATCGACGTTCTGTTTCATGGGTTTCGGTTACCCATGTCTGCCGCAAGTGGCGACATATCGCGCTCGATGAGCCCACATTATGGACCAATATGGCTCGCCTGCCAGAATGGTGGCTGAAGTTGTTCTTGAGCCGTGCAAAAAACGCTCCTTTGAGCATACGGTACGAGGCCATCGATGAAGACTACGCGTCATCTTCGGACGCATCCTCGGACGAATCATCTGCGTCATCTACATCATCACTCTCGTCCTTATCTTCGACCTCCCAACGCCAAGTCAATGCTATCTTGGAAAGCTTGTTTAGTTCGCCGGAGCGACTGGGGAAACTGGAGCTGCTTGACTGCAATAACGAGATCACCGACCGCCTTCACCAGCCCGCGCCAAATCTCACAGCCTTAAGCATTTCTGGAGAGGGTGTCATGATCATGTCGCCGAACTTCCTGGGCAATAGTGCTCCGCGTCTCTTGTCCTTTAGTCTGTCTCGGGGATCTGTTTCTATGGATACGAGTTGGCTGCGAAACCTGCGAACTCTTCATCTCGGCCATCGATGGGGTTTGACCAACTCTACCTGTCAACCAGTCTCGATAAACACCAGCTCGTTTCTAGAGTTTCTCGGCCTTCTGGAGAAGCTCGAAGACCTGTCAGCAGTCTTTGACACCTTTGATGAGGCAACACATCATGAATACTCCGGAGCACCCATTTGGCTGCCTAATTTGCGAAAGGTCCATTTCACCTTTTTCAACTTCGACCCCAGGATAGCTTCAATCTTAACCGTCTTCGACCACGTCCATTTGCCAGCTATCCATACCCTCGACATTAGTTGGCCCCCCAAGTTTACTGACTCTGCGCAGATAGACAAGGTCTGCACGTTCTTCGCTGAAAATATCGGCCAACCCCTTCGACGAATTTCCTGTTTCTCCCTGCTGTCTTTCCAAGGTTATGACATTAAATTTAGCACTGCCCAGGGTGGACCAACCCTCTCGTTCGCCAACACGGAGCCAGACTTCCCCTTTCAGAATTTGGGTACAATTGAGGAGCTGGAGATCCGAGCACCCTTGATCCTTCACAAACTCCTTGAGCCCTCGCCTACTGGTGCAGTATCCTACCCATGCCTGAAGCAGCTAGAAATCCGTGGAAAGGATATGAAGGCCAACATAATTCCTGCTCTCAAGCGTTGGCTGAAGGCTCGAAAGTCGTCGGCCAATAGCATCAAACATTTGATCATATCCGGGAGTCGGGGTCTTACAGGGAAGGACGTCGCCTCTTTGGAGAAGCTGGTTCAGGTTACGTGGATTCATAATGATGATGATGACGATACTGACGATTCTTCGGTTCGTATGTATACCTCTGTTTATCATCTCTGCTAATAGCGATTTAGAGTGATTCTGAGTGAAATACGAGTCCAGCATTGCATGTCAATGCGTCGGTGCGCAGTGAACTGCCAGGCGCTATGCCTCGCAAGTCTACCCTCTCCGCTATCACTGTGCTTCCCCGTTGTTCCAAGGTTACCTGGACTTCTCCGTATCTTGCGGCTACTTAATACCTTCACTGTGTAGACTCGTCATCCAAATTTGAAATATTCGTCTACACATTTTGAATCTTCCAATCCTTCATTTCTTTCAAACGAGTTCCGTGGGCGTGAATCCAGTCACCCCATTTCTCTTGTTTCTAACCAATCTTAGTCCAGAGCTTGACTATGCTTGATACTGTATGATTTAGATCTCCTCTCATCCCCAATGCCTCCTTCAGGACACTCAGATTAGAATCGTCGTAGCTTTTGTATTCGAGCGACGACATCAGTCTAGTGAGGAAGCCAATCACATGTTGACGAGTACTTTGCACGTTCTAGTTTGGAGAAGGAGGCGGTCGAGGTGTTCGCCATGGATGGACGAGCTCGACGGTGACACCTACCGAGGTCGCGTGGATCACAGCCTACGATAGGGAACTCAGGGAATTTAGGGGCCACTCAAGAATTCGAAGTACACACCCCATCTGACAATCCTCAACTAATCTTACACATTGACTGGAGGTTAAGTAGCATTGATTAAACGTAGCAAGTGGTGACGGGTATAGATACAGCTCGAAATAAATAGCAGGCAATATCAAAGCAATGTAATATAAATACAGCGGGAAAATAGTAGGTCATCTCATCGCCGCCTGGACGAATGATGAGACCTCTTTAAATTTGAGCCAGACGGACGTTGCGCAGGTGGGTTGTGAGATTGTTTCGGCTTCTTGTCAGAGCGGCGCACATCGGGTGCAACATCGTCGGGGTCGGGAGAGCGCTTTCGCAAAGAAACTCTGTGACCGGCGCGTTTGCAGCCTATTTGGTTCACAGCGTAATCATTCTCTGGCCATCCGGGGGCACGAAGGGCTTGTTCGTAAAATTGTTCCATGCTGTCATGACACTTTTGAAGCGGATCGGCAAGCCAGTCAGGCGGAGCAGCCGCAAGGTCCTCCCACTTGCCCTTCTCTGTCCAATCATCCTCCTTCCATCGGTGGAGTTCTGCTGCTACATCCTTGACGAACTTAGTCAAGGGCGCACAGTCATAGAACTTGAACATGTGGGCGTTGCGACCAACATATCCCCCATCAAGCACGTCACGTTTGCCACTGCCGCCGCGAGCTAGCCCATCAGGATCGGTGAACGAATACTCATTAAAAATTTTCTCCACCATATCGGGGAGGCCCTTGACGTTTGTGTGAGGGACATATACCAGGGCCAGGTAAAGCACAACCCAGTAAAAGGACTCGAGGTCATCGCGGATAGTATGGATTTTTGTCGGCTCTTGAAGGAGCGCAAGTGACATGAAGGGCCAGGTACCCTGAGGAAACAACGGTAAGATTCAGGAATGAATGAAAAGGATCAAGGCGCACAGTACGCTCCGAGCACCGAGACCGCTTTCCAAGATCTGAGAGTTTTCGTGCAAGGTCCCAGTCATTCAAAATACCCCTGCCATTCTCGAGAATTAGGATGTTCCCTGCGCTGACATCCCGATGAAGAAGTTCGCATTTGGCTATAGCATCCTTATGGCCTAACAACATAAAGTCAGAAGGAATGAAAGCCATATAGCATGAATGTAGACGCACCTAGGAAAGCATCGTACACCGCGCTTAGCATTTCATGCGAAGACTCGAACCGCTCAAGAGGCGTTCCTACTTCAGCCACGACAAGCCTCGTATGTATTCGACGCTCAATCTTTATAACACTATCCCGATTCTTCGATACCAGCCTCCAAGGCGCGCTGGTGTACTCGTGGGATTGCGTCGTTTGTACTCGTTGAAGCCGTGGCGAACGCCGTTTTTGGGGTCCCCCATCGTCTGCAGATCCAGCTCGTCGGTCAGGAGCTCGAATATCACCACCGCATACCAAGGTCGGCACATTGATGACTTTCGCATCATTTAGCACCTTGAGTGTATCCACCTCAGGACGCACACTTTCCGACCGCCACTGTTCCTTCAAAAACACAGGGTCCTTCGAGAGCTTGCCATCCTCCAAGACCTCGACTGCAGGATATCCCTTGGTTGCTCGACCTAACGGTGAGTCCGCTTCAGCAAGCGATCCCCATACCAGGAACTGACGAGTTTTAGTGTCATCCGGCACCTCCATTTTGAAAACCGGCCGCGGAACGTCAGGCGTCCACTTCGCAAGGACTGTGCGGGCGTGGATGGCTTCGTCCTCGCTCGCGAATGTGACTGTAGGATCGAACCCTTTGCCGACATCGTCAAGTTGGCCAAATCGCCACATGAACTCGACCAAGGGTGTGCAGTCCTCCAGATAGTTGAATTTCTCGCTCACGATAATGCCGGATCGGTCCCAACGGATAAAGCGCACGAAGGGGTGGAAGATATATATCATGAAGAAATGAGTACGGTGCTGGCGCTGGCAGATTTCTGTAGCGTAGGTGGCCAGTTGTCCTCGGATGGCGCACTTTGAGTCACTTTTGGCTTCGAAGGGAGTTTCGTCGTCATCATCATCGTCGTCGTCGTCGTCTTTGCTGGCACTACAAAATGCATCTACACGCGTTCCCTTGATCTCCATTGAAGAAAGGGCAATACCCATGTTATTTGGTCTGTCTGGGGATACGGCGCCTTCCCGATACTGGTTGATGTCCACCCTGCCTTGAGATCCCGGTCTCGAGTCAGGATCTGGGTGTTGCGATGTGTTTATCAACACGTAGCCCGGAGAAATGGGACCAAATTCCCCTTCGCCATTGAACACCTCGATCTAAGATATCCTCCTAAGTAACGGTAGCACTGCCCATCAAAAGAAAGCTTACAAGATGTTCGTAGATGTCGCTCTCCTTGTTGACCTCCTTATCTTGGAAGTATGATGACGGTATTTGAGGCCGCTCTGGCGCTGGCTGCTTCTGCGCCTCCTTAGCCTTGGTCACCTTCTTACCCTTGTCGTCCTTAGTATCCTCATCCAAGGGCAAGAACTTGGCGAAGTATTGCTGAACGGGCATCGGTCCCATCCAATAGCCAGACGTCTCTTGAGCCATGTTTCGCTTGTTGGTTTCGGCGCTGAATACTTTAGCTAGGTGAGCCTTGAGTCCTGCGGCTTTTCTGGCGGCGGGTGTGCTGTTGATGCCTTTTACTTTCCCCTTCTGCGGAGGAGTACGAGGGAGATAGAGAGATCGAAGAAGAGTGGGCGGTCTAGTCATATGAGATCGTAAGAAACAGTAGAGTATGCAGTGGCATAGCAAACATACCGCGGTTATAAACGAGGAGAAAGCCACAAGGCGAGCCACAAGAGTGTATTGTTCACAAAAGTGGGAGCGTTAATGTGGCCAAGTGTCGTATCCTGTATTTGTACGACAATGACGCGACGAATAGAAAATAGTGTGGCAGGGGGGATGTGGTGAGCCCAGCAATCGAGTGGCGCTGTAAGGATGAGGAAGAAGTGTGAACTACGAAGTAAAGAACGAAGGCCACAGTCATGTGGGCGTGTTCTTTATTTGTGCACGTTTGGCGAGCCCCTAGCTACCCCTCTTAGGGGATCTCTCGGCTTCAGCATCGAACCAAGTGGTTACCGAGTACCCACCGCGATCGCAAGTATATTGCCATCTCAGCCAATCCATGTCCATCATGGTCCTGCTCCTATATTGACGTCGAGCTTGTCCAAGTCGGGGATGGGTCGGTGCCATTCGTTTCATCCTTAGTTGGGTTACTGAACAGCTACGATAGATAAGTAGGGGTAAATGAAGATAGCAGTAGCGGATAGTGGCATTGAATTACTTGGTTTGGCATGCATGTAGGGTCACAAGTGGACTACGGAGAACGTTCCCACCGTGTAACTGGGGCACCTATGTCGAGTAAGTAACCTGGTGCCGATGAAAGGACGATGAACGCACAAACCCACGGGGTGACAAGGTACTTCCATTCGCGCTCAAGCGTAGCATAACTTGTCACGAGAGTTGATCGGATAGCCTAAGGTGCAGAAAGGCATCGGCAACATGTCCATTGAGTGTCTCGACATCAAGCTGATTAAATCCAGGGCCATCCTCATTGTAGACTTGAAGGAAGAAATTCTTCACGGTGCGTAAGCAGGTCGACATGCCTTGATACTCTCGCAAGATAAATTTGTCCACTCGCTTGACGATGGGCGATATTTTGGCATCAGCAAGTGCTGACTTTCCGCGCACCGACCACTCTTGTACAGAGAGCTGGGACGGGTCGGCCACAAGGAAGCAAAGAGCGTATAAGAAGGATTCGAGGTCATACCGATACAAATGCGGAGGAGGGGGAGTCTGCTGCTGCAGCTCGACGGCCATGAAAGGCCTCGTACCAGTTCTTTGCTTTGACGTTGGTCCATCTCGAAGGTCTGATGTGGGCGTCGCGAGATCAAAGTCGTTCAGTACTCCACATATCTCTCCATTGGCTTTCCTCCGGAACATCAAATTACTGAGGCTGATATCCCGGTGCAAAATTTCTGCGCGTTCGAAAACCCATCGGTGGCCTGAAGTAAAAATGGCTGAGTAAACGCAACGACCATCGTCAAAGAGCCTACTTACATTTCACAGTATCTGCAAACGCTTTGCCAAGTTGCACAGCATCCTTCAGTTTAGATATCTTCTCGAGTTCTTCATACACAATTAAGCGAAGTGTCCGCTTCTCGTACTCGTCGCCGAAATATTCAGCTAATCGAGCTTGAATGCCGGTCGAATCCTCGTGATCTTCAGAATGCAGTAACTTCGGGAGATGATCCTTAACCCAGCTATACTCCAGCTATCCTGAGTTGCCTCGATTTTCTCTTCGATCTTGGCCAGGATTTGCACCTCGAACATTCTTGACGACGACGGCCAGGTTATCTTGACAACAATGCCGTTGCCTGAACCATCCTTGTTCTTGGCTCGAACAACCACCATCCCGCGACCGCTGAGACTGTGGGCTTGGTGAACGATGTCGCCCAACTCCAGCTGGCTCTTGTCTCGGAATGTCAAGGTCACTCCTTCGACAGGATTCGCAACTTCGGCCTGAGTAGTAGAGGGGGACAGTTTCCTAAGGCGCTCGAGGGACGGCGTCGGTTCCATCTCTGGTAAACAGGGATGATATCCCCACTGCGCGAGAGACATACGGCCCATATGGGCCAGCGTCGCCTCAAACAGCTTCCAATTGTCGACGAAGTTTAACGGGTGGGAGAGAAGTATGATGGAGCGGTCGTAGTAGAGCAACTCGACTTGCGCGTCGGTGACAAGGAAGCCAATGACATGCTGCCGAAGCCCTTGAGACAGCATCTCTAACGCGTAGCCAGCACACTGGCTCAGATATGGATCCAGCGGCTCGATCTCGTCAGACGCGATCCTCGGATACTCGGGCGTCATGTATATGGGGGTGATACGACCTGGGATTTTAGTGGTATTCAACCGCGGGCTCTTATGACTCCTCGATTTGCCAGCATCTGGGGGCGTTAGCGAATCCCTAGTGTCTGCTTCGGACTCAGCTTTGCGCTTTGGTCTCGGTGACATCGGATGAACATCTATAATATAGTGAGTAAGCTCGACGCTGCTCTAAGCAGACGAACATACGTATATTAGCTTCGGGGGAGCGATCGCTTTCATTGCTCTCTGTAAACTTGCACTCGAAAAAGAGACTGCCTCGAGGGGGTTGGCCGCAGTGAATGGGTCGGGGGGACCATTGCTAGGAATGCTATCAACTGATTTCATGGCGTCATTTGTTGGCGATGATGACAACAGTGCGAACTCATCAGGTTTACGCTGAGTGTAGCCATCCAAAACAAGGGTAGAACCATTCCGACAGAGGATGTATGGAGAATAAGATTTTCGGAGGACATAGTTGACGAGCTCTAAGAAGGCCCTGTAGTGGTTGTCCCCATGTAGAGCCGAGCGATAGTCATCCAGGAATTCCCGACTCGGAAGGTACGGGTCTTGGTCGTCGGGAGATGTTGAACTGAGGTTCGTATCAAAATTCAGTACAAGCCTGCAGAAATCTTGGAGCGGAACGAGGCGCTCGTGTAGATCTTCGGGTGCATGTACCATTGGGTGCCTTTGGGTTTACCACCACAGAAATTCAGGTTGAGCATGATGCACAACTTATGGGCGTCAAAAATGCCCTTTTGACGCCCATAAACGCGAACACGTGTAATAGGGGCGCCTGCATTTCTGCGGCACCGGTACCTGCACTGCAAAGCGTGTTGGCCGTTCGTTTCCGCACGCGACCACTTAAACGTATGTGGGGATGGGGATGGCGTAACCCGTGGCTATAAATTCTGGATTGACCCTTCTCGTCATGATGATCCTTTCCTGACTTGTCCTGACGGAAGGTAAAGATGAGTGTACGCGGTATGATTCATTCTAGGTAACGTTATAATACCAGTAGTATGACCAGCGGAAGCCAGCAAGTACAAGGTGAGGGACGACAGAAGACGGAAGCGGCGATATGACTCACAGGGGCGTATGTGTAACAAATGTGTAACATCGCGATTCGTCTAAGATTGGCGGATGTTAGCGGGCAATGAACGACGTTCGGTTCCGTCAGAAGCACAGCCCAGATGTAATAGCAGCCATGGAGAGGTGTGAGAATTCAAGGTTGCCAGCAAGGCATAGGAGAAGAGCCACGCTGACGTCGAGCCATCGAACCCAGATGGCAAGATAACAACTCTTCCTTGAGCTCTTTGTCCTTCCTAAAGTCCTGGCATCAACGGATGTATTTTGTAATGGGCGGGTTCAACCATAGCCTCTTCCATGACGCTTGTCTCCTATTGAATTCGATCACACACCGCCACGCCCTGACGGAATAGGGACACTTTCCTACATCCCAATTCTGACAGGAGCGGTGATGCCTCGAGGATTCGATAATTGCAGTGCCCCATGTCTTAGGGTTCCCTATTCATGGAATCCTTCAAAAACAAGTCAATCAGCGTCGTATACCTACTACCCAACGGCCTTCTCTCTCTCTCCGCTGATCTCTGATGTATTCGCCTCGTGCAGGTAGCCCGAGCGCAGGCCGCGCAACGCCAATCCAGTTTCTCTATCATCGAAGAGACTCTCCGACGCCTCTCTCTGAGAGACGTTCAACTCTAGCCGTCCATCACACCGAACTATCATCCTACTTATCTTCTTATTTGGACAAATGTACGCACGGTTTCCCATTTATTTGCGGGTGGGCAGCTAGGCTAAACTACGCTTCGACGTTGTGGTTGACGGATAGTCGTTCCTGGTTCACGGGCGACCGTTCGCGGCAACCTAGAAAAACTATCCTTTCAACAATTAGCAGAACTATCCACAGACGTATACGATGAGATCCTCCGCAGAAAAGACGGCAGAAGTAAATAAATCTCTTTGCACGAAGTCAGTGTGTTGGCACTAACATGGCATGTGGCTCGAAGCCCCGTCGCTCCCCCACCAACCGGACCTTCATCCAAAGCGGAACCAAACGCGCCAGAAGCTGTCGGTGATGCCGACTGCCAGGTTCGAAGATCTAGCGGGTGACGTCCATTTCGAGGTCGGGCGACGATTCCCAGAATTCACGGGCGTGGTGCGTACCCAAACAGTGTTCCTGCTCTCCCTCTTGCTAAATCTTCTTGAATTTAGTTCAGCACATCCCCTGAGTCCACATTAGATACTATGTCAATGGGGCGAGGAGTTCCTTGGGAGAGAGTCAGTCTCACCGACCGTGCTCACGATGAATCCGTACGGGATCGTGGCATCGCTCGTCCACAAGGTGCGCGTGCAGTCTCGAACCCACCCCCATACAACGGAAATATTACTTCCCCTACCCCTCGCGACGCCACCAAAGGCCATGGTCGAGCCGTCAGTGAATCCCTTTGGGCCAACGCCCTACTTGGACCCAGAGGGATCAGTGGGAGCGACAGTTCAGTCGGTGATGTTGCTGTACCCCAGGAAATGGAACATACGAAGCAGTCAAGCGAGGACATTCGAGGGCCTCTGATCAGCGCGTTCCAAGGCCAACTAAACGGCCACGATCGAGCCGTCGCTCCGCAAGAAGTGGATCATGCGAAGCAGCCGAGCCAGGAAATTCAACCGCCTTTAATCAAGGCGTTCCAAGGCCCAGTCAACGGCGACGACCATAGCACATCGATATGGCAAGACCATGAAGCAAGGATACAGCAGCTTGAACTTCAATTAGCGAAATTAGCTAGTGTTCGGTCTGTGAGTTGTCTTAGCACACGCTGACACAGGACACGACACTGATTTATTTAGGTCTCGCCGAAGACTGGCCCCGACGTGAAGAGTGTTAAGAGTTTGCGGGCAGAGCTCGTTGAACGGAACAGGGAGGGAGATGCAACACCGTTGCCAAGCCGAGGCGATTTGCCAGAAGAGAAGCGGGAGCCACAGGAGAGGATAGGCGTAAGACAAACCATGATTTTACCATGCTGTTGAGCTGATTAAAACTTCAGGTTGATTCCAGCACCGTTGAACAACTGTGCACGTCAGTAGAAGGCTTTATGAATGATTTGAGCAACTTGATGCACCCGGCGGACAAAGCGACATCGCCTAGGATTACGACACGGGATGTTGACGGCCTTATAAATGAATTCAAGCGTCAGTACGAGAAAATGAGAGCGCAGATTCGATACTCTCAAGGTCAGACTATCCTCATACTTTCCTGCGTGTCATTCACGTTACTATTTTCTAGAAATTATGAATAAAGAGCTCAGACTCCAAAAGCTGAGCGAGATACCTGAATCGCCGAACGGTGGCATACCGCCCATAGACCTGGCCGCCTTCAGGCTAGCCGTGGGCAGTCTTTTGGGAAGCGGCGGGAGGCCAAGGATTAGTGCGGCCCTAGAAGCAGTGATCAAAGCCGGTTTCTCCATCGTCGAGGATGTACGAGAATATGAACGCCAAATAGGAAACGACGGTCAAGGCATGAAATCAAGACCTTTCATCGCCGCATCTCGAGAACGAGTGCAGGTCGTCTTGAGCCACCTCGAAGCGGCTTCGAAACGTTCGACAAGTCCGGGACAGGGCGGGCTGCCGTTTGGGATGGTGGACGGGACGGTGATTCAGCTATGTGATGCGATTGTGGAGATTGGAAATATTATCCACGTTCGTGGGACCTAAAGAAATATGCCGTAGCGTCGATGCAAGTATGTACATGTATTATTGGATACTATCGGGCCGATGTAGTCTTCTTCAGTTGAGTGAGAGCTGCATCGACTTCGCGGATGTACTTGTCGGTCAGTTTTTGGAACTGGGCGAACCTTAGTAACGTGGGGAAGCGAGCAACGGAGAGAGAGGCATACCTCTTCTATTTCTATAGATCGCTTCTCGAACTTGCCGCGTTTTAGACTGGCTTGATGTTGGTTCCGTATTTGAACACGAGTCTCTTCGGCCTTTCTCGCTGTCGCGGTATACAGCGCCGTTCTCGCGTCCACCGTGGGTCTGCGGGGATAATTAACTAGATAGACTTCTGGACAGTAAAGGACATACCTCGGTATCGGTATCTTGATGGTTCTTTCATCCTGCTTCTGGGGAACGATATTGGGAAGCTTGGACGCATAGAGTGCCTGTTCGACTGCTTTCATGTTCTACTGAATCGAAAAATAAGCTGAAATGTAAGCACAAACAGACCCAACGCACTTTTTCCTCAAAAAGAGTTATTAGGAGAGTTGAGCCTTCCCGCACTCCGACTGTAGCAATATGGTCTAGCCGCACAGCAGCCTTAGCGTCGGGAAGACTGACACGAACTGGATCTAGTATGGCCGGGGTGATACGACCGCTCGCACGCGTCTCAACAGCCGCACATTCCTTCCTGAACCAGTCGAACGCAGCCTTCATTTTTTCTTCAGCCCTTCCGTACTCTTCTATTGCCAGTTCCGTGGTAAGAGGCTGCTTTGAACCGGGTACAAGGCTGGCGGTGGATTTCACCTTGGATTTTGAAGCGTACGCGCGCAGCTGTTGAGCTGGCACATATCCTGCGTAATGCAGGGGAGATGGAGACCGTCTGACGCGATTTGCTGTGACGAGCCGTGTAACCAGTCTGTGCATGTTGGAGGACGGAGAAGAACGGTGGCAGGATGATGACATTTTCTGACTGTGAGAATATGCATCCTAACTGTGGGAATCAAAATTATGGTGGCTCAAATTTCCAGACATACCTCGAGCTCGCAACCTCATACCTCGGAGACTTTATGCGCAAATGTCTTGAACTGAGAAGACTGCCCAAGACTTCGAAGTTCACCTCCATTACCGTAGGTTAATTCAATTTGAGTCATATGTACGTACGCTGAGGACCTTCTAGTTTCGAGGCAAAACACCCGGCTCTCCGGAGGCGATCCTAGATTTTAAGACAGCAATATGCAAGCTACCGAAGCGGCATTTCCTTGGGCCAAAGCATCCTGCTACGTGGCATCGGAAATCTGACTTCCCCTCTTTTACCAGCGACGCTTTCTGCGTCTCAGCCTATCCTTTCGCTGTCCTTGTGAAGCCGAAAGAACCCCCACAAGAGTCGATTTCCTCACAGTTGTTACGCTTGAATCCCCCAAGGACATGGGCGGAGGGGATCGCGCAGCTGGAGGAGACGGTGTGTCGGAATCGCGCTACTAATATCAATGTGTCGGCCGTGAAGACGAACGCTCGTGTGCCAATGTCGATGCTCGTGCTGAGTTCTAGACTGGGGATATGTAACGCCGTGGTGCGCAACATGATCAAACGGCGTCTCAAGACTGCGTTAAACCTCCTCGTTGTGCGAAATGCTCGCGCACACGCTGTTTCTCCCGGCCGGTTCGACCTTGTCTTGGATGCGGAGTCTGCACGAAGTCCATGGGTTCTCCAAGGTGTGTCAACAGTCCACTTAATACCCCTCGCCGACCTGGTCTCTTGTGCCTAGGCTGGTCATATATCTTCAATCCATCACCTGAGGTTTATCGAATGCCTTATCCATCTCTGGTGAACCTCCTCCGTCAAGCTCTGCAAGGAATCTGGAAAAAAGGGGTCAAGATGGAGAGGCAATGGGAAATTGATCGGTACGTCTTCGAACTTGCCATGGCTGCCTCTATCCTCAGTCTCTGGGCAGTGTCAAGATGGAAGCCAACATACAGAAGAAAGAACAGAAGAAAGTAGATATGGCCTCCCCAACGTCGACACAAAAGACTCCTCGTCCACAGGTGCGTTCACTTTGCATCACAGTGCGCAATGATCAATGCTTTCAAGCTGGAAACTAAAGTATCAAACATTCTTTGCCCTGCTATCTAATTGGAAATGGCATTTTACGCCAATCATATCCTCTCAGAGGCTCCGGCCGTGTTACTGAGAGATTCTTTGGGTTGTTGTTTGATGCTTTCCGTCGCCAGCTTATCTCTGTTCGCCTAATTCTGGACAGTTGCTACTGTCAAGCATTACGCAAGCAGTTGTGAAAGTGTTGGTTGCGGCGCGCTGTGTATTCCTTCATTTTGTCCTATGATACTTATCCATGGTTAGGTCAAAGAAGCTCCTTCCCGAGGTGGTCACTTGGTGAATTAGCCCTCACTATATTCAGGACCTTATGTGCTTATTCGACACACAGACCCAAATAGGCATTGTTAGCGAATCGTGGAAATGGGACTCGCCAGGTCCGCTGGCTTCGCAGCCTCAGACTCCGCTTGTTACGCTCGACCTTTTCGCAGACAACCCAAAAGACGAGGTATGTCCCACTTCCACGAGCCAGGTAGTGTAGCATCGACCATTGTTACAGGTCCCTATTTCGGCTCTCTTCAGCAAGCTAAAGCACACGGTATGTGATGTCTGAGTCAACTGCTTCCGTTGGATAACCTCCTCTTGCAGCTTAACGTGGCGCCGCTCCCCGAGAGACGTCCTCGGATGCGTCCCAAGCTACACATCCACTCCCGCTCGGAAGGTAGATCCCGTGTCCGCGACAGAGATACTAGCGACGGCCCTAGCGATGAGGTGGCGACCAAACGCCTCTTCCAGCAGAAGTCAGTGATCTTGCGACCCAAGCACGTCCAAAGTCATTAGCCCTCCTTCCTGTGCTGGCCACTGTGCACTTACTTTGACATTGTATATACGCTAGTAGATTACGCGGGGCCTGACGCCTTGCTATTTGGATTGATGCACTCTCTCTTCCGTATTAAGATACCCTTTTCCTCTACGAATAGAGCTTTGGTGCGACCTCTCTCCGCAATCTCGGAAGGATTCCGGACGATGTCATGGCTGTTCAGATTTCACACCGATTTGGCTGAAGGAGACTGATTCCATCAATCTGTCGCCCTTACGCCGGCTCACTGATGACATTCTAAGAAGTAAGTCAAATACAAGGCCTCGGTGTATATCTATGCGGCGCGCCATACCGTGCACAGAATCGGTTTACTAGGGAACAACGCTTTGAGATCGATCTGATATCACCACAAAAGTGGGACTCGACGGTTGCATAGCCTGACTGTCCTAGAACGGTTCGTGGGGTTAGAGCACCCAATCCGCATTCCGAGACCCGCAAGAACCTTCCGGCGCTGGCTGACTGTATATAGCACAATCCACCACGTCATTCTAACTAAACCTGTGAGATCGAAGTTGATACTGGGAGTTTCTGGGCGGCAATCCGTATGAGACCGTTTCGATATCACTGATGCAGACGCTGAAGCACAGGCTACTTACTTCTGATCTGAATATAGCACAATAACGAAACCGCTTCTTCTCCTCTCCTGGCTATGTACTTCTCATACTCGAGACGCAGACGAGGACATCGTAGCGCCGTCAGCTCCAGTATATTGGGGTGATGATATCTTTATGGAAAAATGGTCTATACATGTTCGATCACCGTGCTGACGACTTGGTGGAGGGCATGCCCACAAGTACATTCCAGCACGGTAGACCGTCGGCAACAGTTCGGATATTTGGAGATCACAGTTGACGTAGTACTGCGTCGATAGAGCGACGCTGGCTCTGTGTGCTCGATTGTTGATGCTTAGTGTGGACGCAGCCATTAATTCTAGCGACCGTAACCGGAAGGAGGGTGATTCAAGGCGAATATGAACGGTAGGAATAGGCCAATACACGAGGTCAACTGTATATCCGCTTGGGGTGGGCAAACTGAGGTTGGGACAATCGACGCAAACATGCAAGCCCAAGGACAATCGATGAAACGCCTCGAGGTTGCTTTTTGCTCCTAGCGCATGTATGGAAGGTAGAGACCTCAACGACAGGAGTGGTTGCTTAGAGAAGAGTCCACGGAGGCGAGGCGAGATAGAGATGCACAAGGAAGCGAAGAAGAGACACGGAGACAGGGTATTTGGCTTCCTGAAGACTGAGACTCCTATGTAGCAAGAAGCCAGTCATCGAAGCTTAAACACACATGCCGACGCCAGGAAAAGCCTCCTACAGATTTATGGAGAGAGATTTGTGCAGGAAAGGCTAGATGAAAAAGCGTGTATCGAGCCCGGTGGTGGTCTATTGGATTAATGAGTAGGTCAAGTCAAACAGTGATCGTACGGGTGGTAGGACGGTAAAATACGCACCCACATGAACCATGCCTAAGCAGTAGATACCCGAGCATCCAGGCGTAGAACAATAACGAAAGCGTATCCGCATCGTGGCCCGTTGAAAACGTGTACGGCCACGGTAAGGTATGTGCAGCAACCCGAAATCAGGTGAGGGGCTTTGAGAGCCAGGTGGAGTGGCGGGGGCTGATGGATGGACGCCCACAAATCTACATGCGTTCATCTTGATGAAAAAATTCACCGACTGTCGTGTCTCGGCCAGGACGAGAGGTGCGGTGATTGGGAAGGCGTGTATGATATATGGGCGGATGGTGGACTAGTACGGATGGGCGAAAGCCCTAGGGCTCGGCAAGTATGCCGAAGTCACCCTTGGTGAGGTAGCTAGTTAGAGCACGTGTAAACAGCAAGTCCACGAGACTGACAAACGAACGGTGTGTGCATCTGAAACGAAAATTAGCGTACCGTTCAGCAAGGAGGTGTACAAACAATACCTGACAGAAGGTAAGTGGATAAACGAAAGAGACGAGGAGTGAACAAAACGGCGGGGGGTTGTGGGTCCGACTGAGGGGACGATGGAGGGCATTGGAGGCTGATGTATGATGATTAACATAATATTGGCCGATATCATACGTCTTGGAGGGTGTAAATAGGATCATCACTGAGTTGTTCCGGCAGCGACAAAAAATGTAACCATCCGAGTCGTTAGCTCCACGGGATAAGCAGGAAAAAATTACAGCACCCCAACACCACATGGATGCAATGCACCGGAGCTGTTGTGTTAAGTTGGAACTTGGATCGGGACCGGACTAGGGTGCGTGACAAAGATGGTATACGAGCCTCGTGTTGGAGGATAGGCGCACGACGAAAACAATAAAGGCTGCCAGACCAGGAGGATCAAGATGACTACACCAAGCCCGAACGTCCATTCCTGACGCAACGCTGTGCATAGGCCCTATGATACGAATTGACGCCATGGGTATCTTCAATGCCGCAGTGGCGAATTATTGGGCGAATTATTCAGTGTTGCATGTTTTGCGAGTCTCATGACCGAGGGCGACTTCGGCATACTTGTCGAGCCCTAGGGCTTTGGCCTATGGAGGTATTGCTGAGCATACTCTGGATAAGTCAACTCGCGTTGAGTGCAACACGCTGTGTCTCCCACCACCCACCTCTCTACATCTCATATCGTTATAGCATAGCCCTATTCTGCCTTGTCGTCTCTCGCACCAACCAACTCCCATCTAACGTGCCCTTGCCCGTCTCCCGCAATGCCCAAGCCTCGCGAGCCAAGCTCTTACGCGCTACATCGCAGTCTATGCGGATGTCCTCGATCAGCCCTTGCAGATCGTCGTAGTCTCTCTCCTCCCTGATGAACCCCGTGATCAACAGCCGCATCTCGACGCCATAGAAGTCGGCCTCGAACTCGTGGAGCAAGTGCACCTCAGCCGACCGTGTCGTGTTCTTGAAAAACTTGTTGTACCCGATGGACATCACCATGGGATATACGCTGAACCCGGAGTGCGCCTCCAGGGCTGTGGTTGTCGCGGTAGTGGTGTCTGATGTCGTTGGTTGGTTCGGATGTGAAGGTGGCAGGCGTAGGGAGGCCCAGCCAAAGTACACCCCGGACTCGATATCAGCGATCCATGGTGTCAGGCTGCTGTCGACGGGAAGGTTGGCAGTAGGGATGCCTAGTTCTTTGGAGCCACGCCTGAAGCCTCTGATTACTTTACCTTCCATCTGCAAGGGGTACGGTGCTTCGGGCCCCGCAGAGGAGCCGATGATGAGTGGGCGGGCAGTGGCTATTGGAGTCATAAGCCGAGGATTGCGATGTTATTCGTACAAGTTTGGAGCCTTGTTAGGAGGAGATGAAGGGGGATTCGTAGCTGCAGTTGTCGACGATGGTTGTCGAGGATATAGCCTGACCAAATTCTATATCTCAGCGAGAGAATGTGCAGGCCTGTCGAGTCTTACTGGCGATCGCTCGAAAGGCCTTAGGTTGAATAGTAAATATGGTTGGGTACGGGACAAGTCTTGCTATCTTTTGCTTGAATGCCAGGTCGATAAATAGCTGGACCTGCCAATATCAGAGAGTAGGACTTTTACTTCTTGGGTTAGTAGGTTGGTCGTACTATCGTTCCCTCAGACAAGCAATATCCGAGCAATGCCCTCGTAGAAATAATTTGCTGAATAAAATATGAGTCCCGTGAACCTCGGCATCGACACATGAGAGGCATACCTACCTCTTAGATTTTTCCTATGGCCTTGGTCGACGTGAGTTTGATGCTGTCGTCGTGCCGAACGATGGCCAGGAAAGTAGGGCAAACGGACTTAGAAGCAAAAGTCACAGTGAGTCACGGAATTTTGATATCCGCCGGGCGTGCCGGAGTGATGCCGAAGAGCCTAAATCGTCGAGAACATGTCACGCAAGGCTGGCGACTACTTGTTCATAGCCATTTAGCTCTCAGAGCACCTTCGGAACGCTTGTGAAGGTGTACATGATAACACTGTCCATGTGCATGAATCCTGATTTTGGTACTTACTCTGATTAATATTGACATTGTGTCCTGTCGATGCCGCACTCCTTTGATCAATAATTGAAATAAAAATATATTTTCTCACGGTAATATTAAGGCCTGTTAAGTCTTAAGTTGAGCGACGTTAAACATGACTTGTTAAGCATTAACAAGCCTTAATTTCCATAAGGCTTGACCAGCGTACCGTTCAGCAAGGAGAGGTGTACAAACCATACCTGACTGAAAGTAGAAGGTAAGTGGATAAACAAAGAGACTAAGAAGAGGTAAAAGACGGCGGGGGGTTGGGGTCCAACAGACTCCAACTGGAGGGACAATGGAGGGCCAGCTTCCAAGGCGTCGAAGTGCCCCTTCTCTACCCAAGGAACCCTGTCAACTTGTACGTACTCCATCACAATCCAACCCCTAATGCATCAATGTGTTGATAGATACGCCTCAGGCCTCAGCCACTCCACCGACTCAGTCACCGAAGCTGTATCCATCCAGAGCCTCCTGTCAAAGTGAGTTTCCCTCCCACAGACTCCCTTATTCAAGTAAACCTATCCAAGTTTGTCTCCAAACAGACGCTTCGAATGACAGTGGGGGGCCCGCTGCGGAAAGCAATGCCCGTCGAGGACGGACTCTCCCATGCTGGTTAACCGCCTGGGGCGCTCGACACCGACCCTTTCCATATATGACTGGATGGGACAATAACTATAACCCTCCCGCCTCTCGGCTCCTTAGCATGAGTAGGAATGAATCGACACCTAGATTGTGCTGAGTATACCTGAAGCTCCGGCTCAAGATCGATGGACCCACTGCGGCGGCCCGGGCATCGACGATACCCATGGAGTCGAGTTACGAACATGTCAGCACATACGGTACCTAAGCATAGCGTTGCGTCAAGAATGGACATTCGGGCTTGGTGTAGCCACCTTTCTCCTCAATTCCGTGCTTAATCTGGCAGCCTTTATTGTTTCCGTCGTGCGCCTACCCTTCCACACGAGGCTCGTATACTATCTTTGTCAGGAACCCTCCAGCCCCGCTCTCCATCATCAAGTTAAAACAACATTGCTTTTGCGCTGCATTCATGCGGTGCTGTACGTCGGCGTTCGGATTTTCCTACCTAGCCTGTGGAGCTAGTGATGATTACATTTTTGTCGCTGCCGGAACAACTTGAACTCAGTCACGATCATGTTTACACCCTCCAAGACGTATCATGTAGGCCATTATCCATTAATCGTCAGCCTCCAATGCAGAGGATGACCAAGTCTCAGTCATCCCAGTCAGAACTGTAGATAGCGCAATTCTATTGTCTTTACGGCAGAGAGCATTGTGTTGGGACGTTACCATTCAGAACTTGGTAAGTCATACGGGCCAGGGGAAGCGGCTGTGATGATCCCCGACGATGGCTCGAGTCATTAATCCTGAAGCCGATGAACGCTCCCAAGGAACCCCAGGAAATGCACACGCTCGGCAATTGCATTTATTCAACCACGATAGGTGTGGGATTGGAGAAAGGTATCGCCAAGCGATGCTGTTTGACCAGAAGTACGCCGTGTAAGCGATCATTCACGGCAACAGAAAACCGCAGGCTTTTCTGACAGAGGAGCTTGGGACGAGGCGGATCAAACCTCCCGGCGTATCATTCCATAATGATGGTCGACCATGGACAATAGAACGCTCTGAGAAGGCTACGCTTCACTGGCAGAGGTGTCGCCAGTCCTGAAGGAGATAGAGAAATTCAATGTAGCGGATGCTGCCAGCCGTCCCGAGTCAATGTAGACGGCAAAGTCGCAATTATGGGTTTACTCCGAAAGAGAAACCTCGATACAGGGATAGAGCCTGTCGGTGGAGGCGAAAACATTCCAGCCTGCGAAGTCAACTCAGGATATAATGGAACAGCGGGGCCAACCTCGACGTTGAGTTTGTACTGGTTCAGACCGCTGCATCCCCGATACGATAGCACCAGGAGAAGAGGGTCCGAGAAAGCTCACGCTCTCCATCGATATCAGTCAGGACAAATGGTCGCGAAAAAAGTACAAGGCTAGCTCATCACAAGTGCAATACGAAATTTGCTAGTCGATAACCCTGGCGTTGACGATTTCAAACATGCACAAGGAGGACCAGAAACAGAACAAGCAGGAAGCCAAGTTGTGGTAGCAACCAGCGAAGTTGTGCCCACCGTCAAAGGGAACGAACAAACGAGCTACCGCAAAGGGTAAGTGACTTTTGGACTCTATTTGGCAGACTCGCGCCGCGTGGCCATTGTTTATGTTTGCGCTTCTCCTGAATTTGGCAGGTAGTGTCTAAAAAGAAATCAAGGGCCGGGCTGTATGATATGAGAGATCCAGGATCTTTTGAGATCTGCAAGAGCGATACAAGCTTGTGGTCGGATTTGTTCCCAAATGTTCATCCCCTTCAACGATGCCTGTATATAATGCCCTTCAGATCATCCAATTGAACGCACCAACCGCCCTCCCTCATAACAACAACTACTACTCCCAGCCTCTCCACTAAAATGTTCCAGGTCGCGGCCCACCCTACTGCCTTTGACGCCCACAACCACGGTCACGGCCACCGTCGCCAGCAGTCGTCGAGTCACCATTACCCCCAACAGCCGGTCGCTTCCTCCAGCGTCCAGCTCCCAAGGACCCTCGCAAGGCCTCCATTCGCAGACATATCTCGTGAAGCCATCATCGCTGCTTCGCCCGAGCTTGCCAGCGTGCCTTCCGAGTACATTCGCCGACGCCTGCGGGATACGGCCCCTCAGTGAGTTTTTGGTTCAACTTGGGCATCATGTTCCGTAGCTTACGAGTCTCTTCGTAGAATGATGGCTGGTATCTCCAGCTTGGCTCCTTCTCATCTTCCTTCAAGCCTTCCCCGCTCGCATCTACCAGCCTCACTCTCGGTTCCAGTTCGCGCAGCCCCGTCCCCTGCTGGTCCTCCATCATTCCCAACACATGTCCTCGCAATTGCTCCTTCCAAAGCATCATCTTCCCATTCTGCTGACGCCCTCATGATCGTGCCTACGCACGCTCTCGTGCTGGCTTCCCAATGCGCTCTTCTTCCCCGACTTCCAACATCATCATCGGCATCCGCCCCCCCGAGCAGCACACAACTCCAGCTACCCGTTATCCCAGTGTCCCTCCCATCGCCTGCTGCCTTCCAGATCCTCCACCCCTTCCTGTACACCCACAATCTTGGCGCTCTTCTCGCCTCTCTGCTGCCCCTGCCGAAGAGCTTCACGCAAGCCCCCGGCTTCAGTGGGGACCATATCAAACACGTATTGGGATCTGGTCAGAAGCTCCACGAGCTTTCTGTGTACCTCTGCCAAGCGAGCCACTCGCTTAGCGCCCTCACTACCCATGCGGCTCATGTCAAGGAGCTCTGGCAGAATTGCGTTGCTCTCGGCGTCTACGACGTCGAGCTTTGGGATGCCTTGGACCTCGCTTGGGAAGTCGTCCTTGGCGCTATGAACCTCGCTGCTCGTCAATAAACTCCACGCACCCATATTCTCTCGACTATAATCGTTACTGCAAAAGGCAAATTGACTTTGCCCTCTTAATATACGCCAACCCATAGAACTGCGTACTAGTACTATTCATACCCCCCACGGAACTCCCTCTCGAAACTACATTCGCACCATTGGCATTGATTTGCATATTGGCATTTGCCCCCCCAACTAGTGTATCAATAGGTTGTTGTCTCATACCCAGATTTCCTCATCTCTGTGACGTACTTTATTAGTGATATGATTCGCTTTCGTACACCACTGTATCCTCTACGTATCTTCCTTCCGGGTCTTTGTTCTCAAAATAAACTATATTATCGGCTATCCAATCAGCATGTTAATGGCGACGGTCACTCTGATCTGAGCCTCCAGCTATCAACCCAATATGAATCCTCAGCGTGCCGTGAGTTAGCAACATTGTTACCTGATGCGACTATCATACCCGGTCCTCAAGCTGTGTCATCATAAAGTACAGCTTGCACCTCGCACCTCCTATCTGTTGATGGACGGTCGGTATTAGCGAGGCCTTCCCGAATGCGAACGCCCACATAGTAACCTGGGACAGATCGGTGACAGACAGGGGATCCAGTCGGTAGACAGACGGAATCAACCGCGCGTAAGGGAGATTCCTGATCAAGTTATGGACACATGCGTATGCGGATGGACATCTGGTGGCACGGTTTAGAGAAGCGTATGGGAGGTAGGCTATGAGAGCTTTGGGTACATGCGGGTGTGGCGGGACAATGCATGGGGGCGCTTGAGACAAGCGGGTCAGAAGACGAAGAGTGAACGCATGGCAAAGGAAATAGAACTGCTTCAATATGTCAGTCCCTCCTCGAAGGACTGCTACACGCAAAGTGTAGTAAAAGCTGCCAACCATTATCCTCACTGAAGACTCGGACTGATTGGTGACGATTCAATATTCATGGCGGGCGCAATGCGAACTAGAGTCTGTGAGGTTCAAAGTGTAGGATCCCACTACAACGACGAAGATGGCGACCTGGGCCAGGGCCAAGAACTGCAGATGCCAGTAGTAACTGTAAATCGTCGACACTGAAGACGAGGAAGGATTCAACTTGCGGGCGCTAGCATTGGCTGCAGTAAGCGCTGGAAGGACGCCAAGGACTTGGTAAGCATGCAACAACAGAGTAACGCGCCCACGTGACAAGAGCACAACCAATCAGATTAATCAGACCTGGCAGCCGAGTCTCCATGACAACGCACCGTCCGATGACTCTTACATATCGTCCTCGCTGCTCCACTTCTCCGCACTTACTCAACGTTGAATCATGTCTGGACATGATATTCTAAGCTCAAGACAAAGGTGCTCAATGGATGACTTTCCGTAAGGATCTGGGGATAATGCCGGATTCAAACGTACTTGACTGACTTTGAAAAGAGATTTGAGGATGGGCCGGCTCTTGGGTTTCAAACCGTAACACGCATTCTAATCGATGTAAGAGATTCAAACTAGCACGTCTCGATATCAAATGTTACCTAATTGCCTAATATATCCTTGAGTGAGCCGCCTTGCAATTGTGCGCCTTCAGCATTGCTACCCAATGGATCCATGGAGCCTGCTATACGATGAGGAGGAGGAATTGGTGTTGATGGCAGTCTTTCTCGCGACACTCATCTCAGGCATCCTAATGTCCCACGCCGATCGTGTTCGTAACCGAAATCCTTCACGCTTATATCTTTGTCGCCCTCAGCTTCTTCCGAATCCTCGTATTGGAACACCATGGCAGCAACTCTATGCCACCCAGAATGACCGCGCATTCATAACAACCATGGGAATTGATGTCGCCACTTTCAATCTGCTTCTCTACGGCCCTGGGAGATTTGCTGAAAGGTGGAACACAACCCCCATTCCCCGCGCCGACACATCATCGTTTGGCAATCCGAGACTTGGTCGTCGATCCCTCGATGCTGCTGGTGCCCTAGGATTAATTTTGCACTATATGGGCTCATCGATGCTTGAGATCAGTCTGCAACAAATCTTCGCGCTCATTCCATCGACTGTCTCACGGTACATCAAGTTTGCGCGCCGTATCCTGCTCGAGACCCTTCGGTCAATGCCAGAGGCACGCATCTGCTTCCCCAGCTCCATCGAGGAGTTCATTGAACTGACGGAACTCATCTGCGCACGACATCCGTTGCTCCGTGGAGCGTTTGCAAGTATCGATGGGCTCGCTCTCTTGACTCAAGTATCCGAAGATCCCGAGATCGAAAATGCGACGTATAATGGCTGGAAAAGTGACCATCGTATATCAAATATTCTTGTTTTCTCACCGCTGGGCAAGTACAACTCATCTACAGCTATTGGTGTATTAATCTTGCTGCAGGCACAATAATCGCAGCCATTATCAATTGTCCAGGCAGCTGGCATGACTCTCACGTTGCGGCAGGGATATATGAGAAGTTGAAGAAGATCCCGGAAGGCTTCTTTCTCGTTGCAGACTCAGCGTTCCCTCGCGGTACCAAGGAGATTGCTGGCAGGATCCGCACACCCATCAAGGATGGAACCCGTCTCCCATCTAACGCAGTCGATCGCCAGATGTTGATGGATGAGAATGCACAACTTGTGTCTTATCGCCAGACCGCCGAGTGGGGTATGCGCATTCTTCAGGGATCATTTGGTCGGCTTCGTGTTCTGCTGCCTATTGAAGACCCCAATGAACGAACAGAGCTCCTGGAGATTGCAATCCGTCAGAGTAATGTTCGCACTAATTGTGTCGGTATCAACCAGATTCGGAAGGTATATTAGTGTAGGGCCGAACCCCTACATTTCTCCTATACGCTCCTATTGCCCTAGATCACATGACACTATTTACGTCTAGCTACGAGCGCCTGTAGATCATCTTTCCTTTTCTCTCAAACTCTCATCTAATAGAGAGTTTGTTCCTCGCACTTCTCCCCTGCTGAGTGTTCACCCTACACTTTTTTTTTGCGAACGAACAAATTCTTTTCGCGCTCGTAGTGATCGCGGTCAAAAGCGTCGTTCAACGCGCTTTTCGCCGTCGCTAGTGGCGTGTATTCGCCCCGCCAGTGGCGTGTATTCGCTTAGTGTCGCCAGTGGCGTGTATTCGCCGTCGCCCTGACCAGATCGCCAAGCTGTCGCCCAGCGAAGCGAACGCCCTGACCGCCCAGATCGCCCAGACCGCCCTGACTCCACCCCGACGCCACACGAGGAGCTCTCGTATCCCGATTGCCATCACTTCTTTCAGCCCACCACCCCGCGTACGGAAAATCACCGCTAGGCGTGTGGGACTGCCCCCCTTGCCGCCGCTTTCGCCACTCTCACCTCTTTCCTCCCGTGGCAGTGATCAGCTGCTGGATGACGCGCATATAGTCAACAAAACTCCCACTTCGAGCTCCCCATTTCGTGTTGCAACAATGCCGCAAGCGTTGGCGGTTATACGACAGAAGAAACCCGATGAAATGCCCTCGGTTACGGAAGGCAAAATCTCCCCGAAGCTCCTCCATGTCTTCGAACATCGCCTTAAAGGATACTTCCTCCTCAAACGGTCCCCGGAGGAAGACTGGGTGCCGACCGCTCTGATGTGTTGGCAGGAACCTTTGGTTCAAGATTGGATCAGCGCGGAATACGATAAGTTGTCAAACATGGCTTTAGAAGAATTGATGATGGCGTTTAGAAAACGTTGGCTCGACGACGACTGGGAGTTGGAGGCGCGTAGGGAGATGCTGGCGTTGAAGCAAGCTGACGACGACTCTGCCAACGGGGTAGAGTTCCGTACCTTCGAGGACCTCCAGAACGCCCTCCGCTCTCGCAATATTGTGCTCGCAAACACGATGTCACATTTTTCAGACGCAGAACTCCGCACCTTGCTGAACGGTAAGATGCACGAAGATACAGCTGCCATGTGTGCGCGCCGCAAGGTACACCTGGTCGATGCCTTCGACGATTGGATCAAGGACGTGGTGGCCGTCGACAAGGAACGTCTTATGAGCCTTGCGCTCGTCGAAAAGCAACTGAGGAAACGGGCGGAACTTCGATCGCGGCTCACCGGTAGCTCGACGTTCAACACCAAGGCCGCCGCCGGCTCGCAGGTCGTGCCTACTGCGTCCGGCTCGTCCCGTCGTGGTCCCGCTGCCGCTGCCGCAAGGTCGTCCGCTCAAGGTGAAGATCGCCCACCCAAATTGACGGAGAAAGACCGCGAATTGCTTTTCGAACATAAAGGCTGTTTCACATGTCGTAAATTTTATGCAGGCCACACCGCCAGAGACTGCAAGGACTGGCCAAAAGGGTCTACCTACAAACCTCTCACCACGGAGATGGCTTTAGCTGCAAAGAAGAATGCGCCGAAAGTGGTCGCTGCCGTGAACGTGGAGGAGAACCGAAACGAGTCGGCCGACGACGAGGATGTCCCTTTGGTAGCGTCAGTGGGCTTGGGCCCGTCGTGCGTGCTCGACGACTCTAGTTTCGGGTCGAATGATAGGTACGCACCCCCTTCTGGTTCGCCTCCACCCTCTGCGGTGCTCCCTGTGGAGTCGCCTGGGCCTAGCGGGCCTGCTACACATGACGATGAGGATGCAACGGATGAGGTCGTTGCACCGCTTATGACTGCCCAGTTGAACTGGGACTGTCTCCCCTTTCCGGGTGCTCGTCGTACCGTGAGCTCGTTGATTGATAACGGCTCTGTTCTAGTTTTAATTAAAGAATCTTTGGTCGATGAGCTTGGCCTCAAGCGTCGCAAGTTGGCTAAGCCACTGCCGCTGGGGTCAGCATTTTCTGGTTGCGGTTCAGACGTGACTCTGTCGCATTACGTTAAGCTCCGGCCATGTAGCCGAGATAATATGTTCCATTCTGTTACATTGCAAGCTGTCGTGTCCCCATTTTTATGTTCTGACCTCTTACTTGGTGGCCCCTTCTTGGAGGCCAACCAGTTACTTCTCGATACAGCCCGTCGTTCATGTTTAGCGCCCCTGGACAATAGCCGTAGTTACGATTTGTTGAATCCGACCCGCGTCACCCCCCCACTTGCAGTCCAACGTAAGCGCCGATATTTCCCAGCATCAGAAATCCGTCATGCTCGTTCGATGAACCGCAAGCCGCTCGCGAAGGTGTTTTTGGGTAAAGAGATGTCCGACAAATTGGCTCAGCACTTCGTCGAGCCGATCCCGGAGGCGTCTGCGAAGCCCTTGGTCGCTGCGATTAAGGACCGAATCGAAGTATTGGCCTTCAAGCAGAAACTGAAGGAGATGGATCTGGCAGAGAAGAAACGATGGGCGCATCTGTTCCCGGACGATATTCCGCCAGTCCACAAGATGCCCGACACGGTCTTCCATCGTTTCGTACTCAAAGACCCTAGCAAGATGATCAGAGGTCGCAGCTACTCGTGCCCCCGTAAGTACCTCGAAGCTTGGAAAACGCTCATCCAACAGCATTTGGAGGCGGGTCGCATCCGCCCGTCGTCGTCCCCATACGCGAGCCCAGCCTTCCTGATCCCTAAAGCGGACCCCGCCGCTATGCCCCGATGGGTCAACGACTACCGCGAGCTCAACGACAACACGGTGCCGGATAATTACCCATTGCCTCGCATCGATACGATCCTCGCTGACTGTGCAAAGGGTCGCTTCTGGGCAAAGATCGATATGACAAACGCGTTCTTTCAGACACGCGTACACCCAGACGACATCAAGTACACTGCGGTGCGTACTCCCCTGGGTCTCTTTGAATGGGTCGTTATGCCCATGGGTTGCCGCAACGCACCCAGTACGCATCAGCGTCGGATGGAAGCAGCACTGCGCCCACTGATCGGCAAAATTTGCCATGTATACCTTGACGACATTATTATCTGGTCTGCGACGCTAGTGGAGCATATTAAGAACGTCAGAACCGTGCTTAAGGCACTGGAAGAGGCGGGACTGTACTGCTCCTTGAAGAAGACTGAATTGTTTTGCACCGAGCTGAACTTTCTAGGACACCGCATTTCTCAAGCAGGTATCGAGGCTGATACCGCCAAAGTGGATCGCATTTTGGCCTGGCCTACTCCTCGTACTGTTGGCGATGTGCGGCGGTTTTTGGGTCTCGTTCGTTACATCGCTACCTTTTTGCCCCGACTGCAGGACCATGCCAGTGTGCTCTCCCGCTTAACGAACAATTCTGACTCGGAGGCCCCCATCAACTGGGATAATCACTGCGCTATTGCGTTTTCGACCATTAAGAACCTCGTCGTGTCCCGCGAATGCTTGACGGCTATCGACCACGATGATAAGGACAATCACATTTTCCTCACGACGGATGCTAGCGAGCTAGGCACCGGCGCCGTGCTATCTTTTGGCAAAACTTGGGAGTCGGCCCGCCCCGTGGCGTTCGACTCCAAAGGCTACTCGCCGGCGGAGGCCAACTACGCTACCCACGATAAGGAAATGCTAGCGATTATCCGTGGATTGAAGAAGTTCCGAGACGATTTGGTGGGTGCTGACTTCACGGTGTACACTGACCACCGTACCCTAGAGTATTTCACAAAGCAGAAGGAGCTGTCCAAGCGCCAGCTTCGTTGGCAGGAGGCGATGGCGGATTATAATTTCAAGATAGTGTACGTCCGCGGTGAAGACAATACCGTCGCCGACGCGCTCTCTCGTACGATTCCGCAAGCCGCTGGGACTGTGGGTGACGAGGTGACCTTCGAGAGCGTCGTTGCGAGCGTGATGTATGCGGCAGAGAGTTTGGCAGACGGGGTTTCACCAGCTGCAGCGACGGTCGCCCCCATATCCACCGTGGCGTTGGACGACGATGTGGTGCGCCGAATCAAGCATGGGTATACTGTGGACCCGTGGTGTCAGACGTTGTTGAAGGACGGAGCCGGCATGAAGGGCGTTCGGAAGGAGAATGGCTTGCTGTTTGTGGCGAACCGGTTGGTCATTCCACGCACCGCCGGGATACGAGAGAAGATCTTTCACCTGGCGCATGATGCCTTGGGTCACTTCGGCACGAAGAAATCTTACGGTGCGCTACGGGATGCCTTCTACTGGCCGGGGATGTACTCGCAACTGGTCGATAAGTATGTGCCAGCCTGTGATGAATGCCAGCGAAACAAGCCAGCACCCCGCGCCCATGGGCCCCTGCACCCAATCCCAGTGCCGGACGCGCGTTTCGACTCCCTCGCAATGGATTTCGTGGGCCCGTTGCCAGAGGACGAAGGGTTTGATTACTTGCTCACTATCACTGATCGCTTGGGTTCGGACATCCGTCTGGTGCCATGTTCGTCTACCATTACGGCCCCCCAGCTGGCCGTACTATTCTTCGACCACTGGTATTGCGAGAACGGGCTGCCATCGGAGATCTTCTCCGATCGCGATAAGCTTTTTATGTCCGAATTTTGGGCTGCGCTGACCAAGTTGATAGGTGTCAAATTAAAGACATCTACAGCATTCCACCCTCAGACGGACGGGGCAAGTGAGCGAACTAACCGTACGGTGATTCAGGGCCTGCGGTTCTTCGTGGACCGCAACCAGGCGGGCTGGGTTAAGGCGCTACCCCGGGTGCGGTTCTCCATGCTTAACACTATTAATGCTAGCACGGGTTACACAGGCTTTCAACTGCGCTTTGGCGCGTCCCCCCGGGTGATCCCCCCCCTCCTTCCGTCGCCCCGCCAGCCGCCCGTCAGCGTCGCTGTGAAGGAAGTCGAGGCGGTCCTCAACCGCTTGCACCACGATGTTCAAATCGCTCAGGACGCCCTGGTGGCGGCGAAAGTCGCGCAGGCAGAGCAAGCCAACAAGCATCGAGGCGAAGAGGACGCTTTCCAGGCCGGCGACCTTGTATATCTGTCCACTGCGAACCGACGCCGTGAATACCTGAGCGCGGGCGACGGTCGCGCGGCCAAATTCGTACCGCGGTTCGACGGGCCATACGCGGTACTCGAAGCCTTCCCCGACTCGTCGACGTACCGACTCGATATCCCGGGAGCGAAGTTCTTCACGAAGTTCCACCGTAGCCAGCTGAAGCGGCACCATGCCAACGACGCCGATCTCTTCCCCGAACGGGTCCTTGCGGAACCTGGCCCGGTCGACGTGGACGGTCAAGAAGAATGGTTCGTCGACAAGATCGTGGACGAGAAGGTCATTCGCGGGAAGAAGTTTTATTATGTACGCTGGCAAGGTTATGGTAAGAAGGACGACAAGTGGGTCGAAGCCGAAGAGCTTGAAGAATGCGAAGCGTTGGACGTGTGGGAGGCGACGAAACCTCGAAGGTCTTCAAGGCTCCACGGTCAAGAACCGAATGCCTGAACAGACACTCTCCGCGCAAGCCCCGAGCCTCCTCAAAAGATGTCATGCGACCAAGACCGGAGTGTGTCAGCGGAATTGGTTCGGGATCCGGTGTTTCACTGGAGATGATGAACGCGTAGTCAGTAGGTAAAATTTTAGAGGGCCGGGAGGAGTGTAGGGCCGAACCCCTACATTTCTCCTATACGCTCCTATTGCCCTAGATCACATGACACTATTTACGTCTAGCTACGAGCGCCTGTAGATCATCTTTCCTTTTCTCTCAAACTCTCATCTAATAGAGAGTTTGTTCCTCGCACTTCTCCCCTGCTGAGTGTTCACCCTACAATTACCCCACTTGGCGGGCATCAGAGGATGAGCAGCTATGGTCAGACTTGGGAAGCATGGTTATTGGGAATATACGAAAGGCTGACCGAGTTGCAAAGTTTCATCTTATTGCGCAGGAAGTCCCCGCTTAGATTTTTCGCCCAGAGCAGCTTTGTATTCACTACTCTAGACATATTATACTTTTTTGCTATCAACTAAAACTATTAGGATGCGAAGGTAAAATCAATTAAAATGGGTATCATCTAATGAATTATGCACGGAGAGATAGGAAGGGAGAGAGAGATGTGACAGAGGTGAAGAAAAAAAAAGACTAAACACAAGAATGAGTAATTACTTTTGCTTTGGAGTGGGGGAGACATCGAGGACCAGCTTGCCATCGCTGTCCTTGCGTGGCGTGAAGCTCAACGTGAGCGTTGATTCATCCTCTCGATGAGTCATAGGAAGGTCTTCAAGTCTTATACGGGACGATGAAGCGATGGGCTGATGAGCCACAGGCAGATCTTCAAGACGTACACGCGATGATGAAGCAATTGGCTGAGGGCTAGGAGAGGTCAGGGGCGCAAGAGGGGCAGAGGGATAGGCATGACGACGGTGACGAGAGGACGGTGGCTGGACAGCACGTCGTGGGGCATAGTATGAATCAGATGTGGAAGAGGGAGATGGACTACGGCGGCGTGAGCGATGTCTAGAATGGTTGCCTTGAAGGAGCGTGTACATCTCCAACTGCGTTTCAGCCTTGTCTGCACGGCGGGTCTCTGCCAGTAACCTGTCCTGGAGCGAGTCAATACGACTACGAAGTTCGCGGATTTCAGCCTGTGTAGATGCGAGCTGGGAGAGCTGAACCGAATCGGCAAGGCGTTGACTGTCACGGTCTCGCATCGCACCAGGATTAAACACGGCACCAATTGCACCAAGAGTGTTAGTCGCAGCGGCCAAGTTTGAGCCGCGTCGAGGTTTGACATCTGGAGGGGGAGCCATGGAAGCCTTGAACGACTTGGCTGCGACAAACGTTGAGTTAGAAGCATGCGAAGCCGGATCCTTGATAGAGGGCGCAGTTGATTGAGCGGCTTCGTCGGAGGAGATATCGATCACGCTCTGGTTGTCGTCTGATACTGCTGGCCCATAGAACTCGTCATCGTCGAGCTTGAGCGAGCCAGCCTTCTCGTTGATAGCATCTTCGATCTCTAGGACGAGGTGGAAGGGGTCGTCGTCACCACGGTCTGGATCACCCGTCGGCTTATTGAGGGCATGCTTCAGGATCTGTAAGCATATTAGCAAAGGACAAAGGCACCCGTCAAGATCACAAGACATACCGTATTGTATCGAGCTCGAATGGACTTGACATCACGCTTGGGAAAGCCGTCAATAGCCCCCTGTTCATTGTGGTCACTGGCAGCTACCTCCCAGGTTTTGCCGCCAATAGGAAGGAGCTTGCGAAGGATTGAAAGGAGGACCATGTCCTCCGCTGTCGAATAGTTGACAACACCTTTCTTGCGACCGCCTCGGGTGCCTGTAGTCTTCTCTGATTTTACTCGCGGCTTGACCGAAGCAGATTTGGAGGCGCGGCGGGATTTGGCCTTGTCATCGACTCTCGACGGAAGGGGCTCCTTCTTGGCTGCAGGGGCGATGGTTACGTTAGGGTCGGATGAAGTGGGAGCGCTTGCCGCCTGCGCCCTATTTGCCAAAGGGCGAGGACGAGGACGAGGACGAGGACGAGGGGGCTGATTTTCGGCATCAGAATCAACCTGCGAGAAGTCGCGTTTCTTCCCGCGAGCAATTTCCGAGCGAGCAATACCGGGGCGACTGATCTCCGCTGGGTGGGGAAGGTCTTCCTCATCTGATATCGGAGGAAGGGTACGGCGGCTGTCATTGGCCCCAGATCTAGCAGGTAGCGGGGGTGGGAGGATATGCGGAGATGAAGTGAAAGGTTGCTGAGGCAAAGGAGGGATGTATGGATGGCCGAAGGTGGGGGTATTGGAGCCCCTAAACATTGGGGAGCTCGAAAACTATGAATAAAGCCCTTAATGTAGGCCGTTATGCAATAGGATCCTACATACATTATCCACTTGTTGGCCATTGGGTTGACTAAAGGAATGGGTTGGAAAACTGAAGGTATACTGGCTGGGCGGTGGATGGGAAGAGAGGCCTTGATACGGCGGCAAGAGGGTAGCAGAATTGCTGGGGTATGGTGGAGGGCGTGTTTTATCGGGTTGAGAGGATTGCTGAGAGCCGTCGTGTTCACCGCGGTCCATTTTTTGTTGGGAGAAACTGAGGTTAACGTCAGGAAGTGAAAGGAGGAAGAAAGGGGGGCGAACATACCTTGTTATAGAAGGGAATTCGCCTTGGCAACATCTGACAGCGGCGCGGACCTCGAAAACGGTGCCAAGGCTTGGTTTGAGGACGTCGTCGACGTGATTTTGGCGTTGAGGAGGGGTCCCGAGGCCTCTTCAAAGTCGAGCGTTTGAAACCGGTCGTTGGCTGATTCGGAGCTCGAAATCCTTGATGGTGGCGCCCGGCAATTCGGCACGGTCCAGTTTGAAACATTTGAAGACGCAATGTTGGATTCAGATGCTTACGGGAAGTCATCCAATGACACACGCAGTTGAAGAGCTAAGGCACGAGCGGCTGGTTTCCTTCCAAGAGTTCTGCAAGCTTGTGTTGGATTTTGATACCAGCAGCCAGGCAGCATCTTTCGACGAGGATGATACAGATCCTCACCTTCGGGATCTTCTAAATACTTGCTGTTCGACGGCTTCACATGAGACGGACCATTACAAATCCTTCTTCGAATTGGTCAATCACATACTCCGAAAATCTCATCCTGGATACGTACTCCGTCAGAATGACGATTGCTGGGGAATCTACGCTCAGCTCAACCATGATGAACATGATGAACATGGACTGCCGCTAGCACCGGCGACTGACGCTTGCCAGGAAATCACTGATAACGTTCCTGCCGATGGGCCGGTCTCCGACATCCCGTTCCAACCCCTCGAGGCTGTCTCTTTTATCGAGTTCCAGTTTACAGAGAACAACGAAAGTGCTCGTATCCCCGAAGTTGATACATGTATGTTCGTCTATTGAGTAGTGATGCTGAGCTTACACACTATCCATGATAGATATTCCGCTGACATCCCCGAGACCAAAGCGTAAAGCTGATTCCGAAGGAGGTGCTAGCGATTCACTTACGCCCCCAGATGCTGGCCAATCGAGAAGTAATAAGAGTCCGCGGTTGAATACCCCAAAAATTCCAGGTCGTATCACCCCAATATTCATGAAGCCCGAGTATCCGAGGATCGCGTCTGACGAGATCGAACTGCTGGATCCATCTCTAAGTCAGTGTGCTGGCTACGCGTTAGAGATGCTGTCTCAAGGGCTTCGTCAACATGTCATCGGCTTTCTTGTCACGGACTCACAAATCGAGTTCCTCTACTATGACCGCTCTATCATACTTCGCTCACACCCGTTGAAGTTCGTTGATAACTGGAGACTGCTCGCGGCCACACTGACCTATGTGGGCCATATGTCTCTCGCGCAGTGGGGATATCATCCCTGTTTACCAGAGATGAAACCGATGCCATCCCTCGAACGCTTCAGGAAACTTTCCCCCTCTACTACTCAGGCCGAAGTGGCGAATCCTGTCGAAGGAGTGACCTTGACATTCCGAGACAAGAGCCAGCTGGAGTTGGGCGACATCGTTCACCAGGCCCATAGCCTCAGCGGTCGCGGGACCCTAGTTGTTCGGGCCAAGCACAAGGATGGTTCAGGCAACGGCATTGTTGTCAAGATAAGCTGGCCGTCATCGTCAAGAATGTCCGAGGTGCAAATCCTGGCCCGTATCGACGAGAAAATTGAAGCAACTCAGGATAAGTGGGTTAGAGACCATCTCCCGAAGATACTGCACTCCGAAGATCACGAGGATTCGACCGGCATTCAAGCTCGATTGGTTGAGCATTTCGGCGACGAGTACGAGAAGCGGACACTTCGCTTAATTGTCTATGAAGGACTCGAGAAGATTTCTAAACTGAAGGATGCTGTGCAACTTGGCAAAGCGTTTGCAGATACTGTGAAATGTAAGTAGGCTATTTCACGATCGTGGTTGCGTTGCCTAAGTCATGTTCACTTCAGGCCACCGATGGGTTTTCGAACGCGCAGAAATTTTGCACCGGGATATCAGCCTTAGCAATCTGATGTTCCGGAAGAAAGCCAACGGAGAAATATGTGGAGTGCTCAACGACTTCGATCTTGCTACCTCGACGCCCCAGCTCGGTGACGGGCCCATGTCGAAGCAAAGAACTGGTACACGGCCTTTCATGGCCGTGGACTTGCTGAAGAAGACTCCTCCTCCCCCGCATAATTACCGCTACGACCTCGAGTCTTTCTTATATGCTCTTTGCTTCCTTGTGGGCGACCCGTCCCAGCTCTCTGTACAAGAGTGGTCCGTGCGCGGAACATTAGGCCTTGTTGATGCCAAAATAGCGCTCTTCGTCAAGGCACCAGACGAATTCGTCTTGCCAGAGTATCAAGGCATGTCGACGTGCATAACTACGGTACAGGATGCGGTCATTCATATCTACCGCCCGAGTCTCGCCGCTTTGGATCAGGTGGATGTCGACCGCGACCTCGTACCTCTCATCGCTCATACTTTCATGAACCTGCCGGCTCAACTCTCGTGAGGTTATGTTGGCTTTGGTCACGAGGTTTTGACACCATGTACTTTGATCCCTTCGGGAGGCGCATTTTTCCAGCATGCTTCGCCCACTCGCACAAGATCAATGACACCATATTGAAGACATTCAGTTTATCCTGGGCCATGCTCTGTCCATCACGAGAATTCAGCAGCAGAAATTGAGCTAGATGGAAATATAACTAGGTCGTCTTCTGAGAGGAGATGCTAAGGGCTTGTCAATGATGTAAACAAAGAATTCTCATCAGGCGCCGGGTTACACTCCAGGTAGGTTGAAAGGCTGGGACCTTCCGCGAAAGGTCTCAGCCCTTGGGAAGCAGGCTCTGTGCTCGGAGTGTGCTGTAACTTTCGTCTTTTTTTACTATTTCATCTTAGTTCTGGTTCGACATGAACAGTGGTCCGCAGCAGCAGTGCCCCTGAGTGTGGGCAGACACGTGGTGCATACACGTGACCCGATTCGATGTGTGGCGTCGTGCAATTCAGCTCCTGCTCACCACCCATGGCGTCGACCTCTGATATACCCACCACGCCGCCGCCGACTCAGCCTTCACAGCAGAGCGAGCACAGTACGCCCCTTTCGGCTGGGTCGAACACCAATACAACCTATGACTCGCGCCCCAAGCAACGTGACTATGCACCTTTCCTGCACCAAGATTTACAGCACGAGCAGCATATTAGCTTCGAGGAATTCTGCAAGGTTGTGCTGGATTTTGATACCAGCAGCGTACCATCTTCTGGTGGCAACGACAAGGCATTTGAGAAACTTCGGACTGACTATTGTTCGCCAGTTTCGCACGAGACCCACCGCTACCAGCCCTTTTACAAACTCGCGAATTACGTCCTCGACAAGGGTGGGTCTCAGTATGTGGTCTTTCGGAATGATCCTACGTGTTTCTGGGGCATCTACGCCCAACGCAAGCCTGATGAACTGCTGGCGTTGAAGTCGTCTCTGAGCACGCCCGGAGCGAGGGAAATGTCAGTCGATCTGCTTTCGGCCAGTGGACCATCCGAGAGCCCGTTCCACCCCGTCGAAGCTGTCTCCTTCATCGAATTCAAGATCAAACATTACGATTTGACTGATTTCAAGGCTCGCGCCACCAAAGCTACGATATGTAAGTTTAGTCTAGTGAAGCGTGATGTTGGGCTTACCCTCTACATAGACACCCCCCCTCCCAAGCCAAATCAGCCGTCGAAAGCAAAGCGAAAAGCTGATTCAGAAGCAGACGCTAGTGATTCACTAGCAACTCCAGCCACTGACCAACCGAGAGCTCGTAAGAGCCCACGATTGAATGCCAAGAGTAATACAGGCCGAATAAAGCCTAAATTCATGAAGCCCATGCCTGGTCCACCAGCCACCAATGAGCCGGAGGACCATCCTCTGAGGCAGTGCGCTAGTTACGCGTTAGAAATGCTTTCCCAAGGGCTTCGTCAACATGTCATCGGCTTCCTCATCACGGACGCGCAAGTCGAGTTGCTCTACTACGACCGCTCCATCCTCCTTCGCTCTCACCCGTTAAACTTCATTGATCGCTGGACACTATTCGATGCCACGCTAACGCATATGGGCCGTATGCCTCTCTCTCATTGGGGATATCATCCCCTTCTACCAGGGATGGAACCGAAGCCTTTCCTTGCTCGATTAATGAAACCTCGCGAGGCCGTTTTGGCACCAGTGGAGAATATTTTTGACGGGGTGACCTTGACACTGCGAGACAAGAGCCAACTGGAGTTGGGCGACATCATTCACCAAACACACGGCCTCCGAGGTCGCGGGACCCTCGTTGTTCGAGCCAAGTACAAGGATGGTTCAGGCAACGTTGTTGTCAAGATAAGCTGGCCGTCAAGTTCAAGAATGTCCGAGTCGGAAATCCTGGCCAAGATTGAAGAGAAAATCGGTGCAACTCAGGATAAGTGGGTTAAAGACCATCTCCCGAAGATACTGCACTCCGAAGATCATGTGGATTCGACCGGCATTCAAGGTCGATTGGCTGAGCATTTCGGCGACGAGTACGAGAAGCGGACGCTTCGTTTGATCGTGTATGAAGAACTGGAGCCGATATCCAAACTGAAGGATGCCTTGCAGCTTGGAAAAGCGTTTGCAGATACTGTGAAATGTAAGTAGGCTATTTCACGATCGTGGTTGCGTCTACTCAGTCATATTCACCTCAGGCCATCGATGGGTTTTCGAACGCGCGGGCATTTTGCACCGGGATATCAGCCTCAGTAATCTGATGTTCCGGAAGACAGCCAACGGAGAAATATGTGGAGTGCTTAACGACTTCGATCTTGCTACCGCGACGTCCCAGCTCGGTGACGGGCCCATGTCGAAGCAAAGAACTGGTACACGGCCTTTCATGGCCGTTGACTTGCTGAAGAAGACTCCCCCTCCCCCGCATAAGTACCGCTACGACCTCGAGTCTTTCTTATATGCTCTTTGCTTCCTTGTGGGCGACCCGTCCCAGCTCTCTGTACAAGAGTGGTCGGTGCGCGGAACATTAGGCCTTGTTGATGCCAAAATAGCGCTCTTCGTCAAGTCACCGGACGAATTCGTCTTGCCAGAGTATCAAGGCATGTCGACGTGCATAGCTACGGTGCAGGATGCATTCTATCCCATCTACCGTCCAGGGCGTTTCGGTTCGAGTAAGGTGGATGTCGACAGCATTGTACCTATCATTGCTGAGGCTTTTGTGAACCTGCCTGATGACCTCTCATGAGGTCATCTCAGCTTCCGAGACGAATGGCAATGATTTCGAACTTGTGGCCTTCCTGTTGCCAGTTTATTACCCGTGTACGTCGTAGTTTTTACCGGCGGGCCATTATTTCCAACTTACTCGACTTTAGGCCGCTATTGTAGTAGCCAAATATCCCACTTCGTTTCGATATCCGATATACAGTACCTCCCGAATCCGATGTTCTTGCATTATCGCTCTCTTTAGTTTTCAGTCGATCAGTATACTCGAGTAGTATATCTGCTGTTTGATTACGTTCCTACGCTATGGGTGGCCCGACCAGATTCATCATCAGATGTGCACAGCGTACCAAACCTGCACAAGGGGCGGAGGCAATTAGTCGCATGGCCCTTACCAAACTGGAACCCGGCCAAACTGTTTCGCCGGCGCACCGCCTTCGTACATTCGTGGTAGGAGAAGGGTGGTTTCTGAGATCAGATATATATTCAAGGGAGAGTCAACCCCTCCTGCTCAAGCGATTTCTTCGATTGTCATCATAAGGTAAATGCTCAACTACGCTACATCTCCTACCTCTTCTCACTCAAAAGCTACTTGTACAGGGATAGCGGTCCATGGCTACCAGAATCCAAGTTCGCGTCTACCAAACCAACACCAACGCATTCTTCAAGGTCGTCGAGAGTTCAGTATTCACCGCTGGCACATGGTCGTACTCTGACGGCGAACACAATCTGACGATCGGAATCGATACATCTGGGGCCCTCCGTCTCAGCTCTGGTTCTGAAAGCGCTGTGTTCGTATTCGGCACTCAAGGAGGCAGCGGCAAACCATGGTGCGACGTCGTTACGGACCTCGCTCCTGGAGTCTCTGGTTCAGAGATCAATAGGCAGTATTACTATCCAGGGGAAGGGGTCGATCGAACGCCTGTCAAAGAGCATCATCAGCTAAGCAAAAGTGTCTCCAATAAGAAAAATCGGCGGTTCGATGTTGAGTATTCGGTTTCCACTGGGGTGAGGCTCGAAGCTAATATCATTATCCATTGAAGTGAGTCGGATAGATCTGTTATTGACCGCATTTATTGACCGTAATTTGTCAGAGTGGCCTCTTGCACGACCTCATCGATGCATCCGCGTCGTGTTAGGAATCTCAAGTATATTAAACGATGTATAGCCATCCACAATGATATACTATCGATAATGTGGGGTCACAGTACTTTCGCACAACGTGTGGTCATCGACTATACGCATGCGACTCTCCAACTTGACATTATCGATTTCCCTTCCATAAGGAGGCGGTGCTGGTAACGTCGCTCAGCTGAGGTAATTCGCACAGGGCTATAGAATCGCCATGCTTCGGTAAGTCCATTAGCCCACAATGAAATGCACATCAATTCCTAGCTCCGCTCCCTGAGAGTCCCTGAGAGCCCCTGAAATACTGCTTTCTGGTGGAGAAGGATTTATTCGGTTGTACCATAACGTCCCCGGGTATCGGGCTAGTATCATGCGTCCTGCTCGTAGTCGCTCGGACGGTGCTTCCCTCTAGCGTCTACCTCCGTGCGGTTGTCCCTAATCCCAACCTTTCTTTCATTAACAGGTGTCCGTTTATTTCCCAACCCACGACCATTTAAGCTTGTACTAACTGGGGTGTCAAATCAAGGTGTCAGTCAAACGAATATTTTGTGGTAGCTCGAGCCTCGAACTCAGATTTGGGCATTATGGAAGTCAGCGATGACGGGACCGTGTCCATGATGGACGCTCGTTGCATTTGTATCCGCTGTTCAGAGGTAAGCACTGTGCTAATAGTGGGAATTCTCAATTCCATACTGACAGCCGCTTGACCTCGCGCCTGCAAAGTGGTTTGGACCCAGAAGAATCGGGTACTTCAGACCCTCAAAGAGTACGTAGCATTTTCATCGCTTCGTTCAGCGCCGAGCAATTGAATCAATCCAAGTAGCCATCGACGCTAAGTTGAAATTCCATGATTGATATCATCCTCGGTAAACCCTTCCGTATTCTTTGGCAGTGAGAGAACTAGGCGATAATCCTACAGAGTTTCAAGCCGCCCGTCGTAGTCGTCTAGTAGATGATCAAGAGGGTTACATATAAAAGCTTCCTGGTTGAGTATTAGACATCTACCAAGCGAGCCGCATTCACTCACTTGCACTTCCTCAGCACCAGGATCACTACCAAAGCTGCCAAACACTGCCAATGAAGTTCACTAGCATCGGCGCATTTCTGGGTGCTGGGATCCCGATCCTCGTCATCTCACCGCTGATGGTGGCGAACTTCGCGAACGCAGCGTGGTGTCGTTGCCAGACCCACGTCGGCGACGCATTCCAAGCTGCGGACCAGACATAGTGAGTCTATTTCTTTCAGCCGAGCACTAATACCTATTGTGACACGTTCACAGCTCCGTGTGTGCCAGTCTCGGTGGACTTTGGATGGTGAACGACTGGCCATTCGGGAAAAAGTGCGACGTCGGACCACATCGCTCTACGGAGTTCATCAACAAGTGCACTACGACCTACGGGCAGAGCGCGACTGCGAAGTGTTCCTGAAGCTGGGCGACGTGCTGGTGAATGAGAGGAGATGAGAGGAAGACGAGGAAGACGGTTTCAGTGTCGGAGTTGTACCCTGTGGGGTGGGGTACGTCCTGGGGGGGCTAAGATGATGGAGTAGCAACGATTCTAGTCCGAGTGTCCTGAAGGAGTGTGAGGAGTGCATCTAAGTTACATTGAACATAGCCAAGGTCTGGACTAAGATTGGTAGAAACAGGGGTGACTGGATTCGTGCCCAAGAAAGCAATGAAGATTGGAAGATTCAAAGTATATGTCAAATCAGGATGACGAGCCTTCATGTTACAGTGAAAATCAAGTAGCCGCACAGCTGGGCACGTTACGGTGAATTCTACTTTGGAGCTGAGGTGACGACGGATAGGGTAGTGATTGGTGACTGTGCTAGGTATCAGCGCGTAATAAGGGAGTCGTAGATCACTCAGAGTCGTCCTGAAGCATCATTAGCAGACATCATACGCAGAAATATGTATACGAACCGAAGGATCCTCGGCACCGTTATCATCCTCACGAATCCACTTAACATGAATCGCCTTCTCTAACGAAGCGATATCCTTCTGTGTAAGACCCTCACTTCCGAATATAACCAACATTTTGATGCGGTTTGACGATTTTCGCGCCTGCAGCCAACGCTTGAGCGCGGGAATCATCCTGGTCTTGGGCCTCAAGTCCTCGCAACGGATTTCCAGCTGTATCATGGATGGGTAGGGTATCGCATCCGCCGGTTGGGTTTCAAGGAGTTTGGAAAAGGACATGAAGGAATCTCCAGCTCCTCGATCGTACCCAGACTCTGGAAAGGAAGGCTTGGGGACGAGCAAATGTTTTTGAATGAGAGAGTTGGTCCACCTCGGCCAGTGCTTAATTCAACGTGATAACCACGGTGGAACAGATACGATAAATAGGCAATTCGTCGAAGGGGTTGGTTGATATTTTCAACGAAGAGTCAGTGACCTTGTCTGTCCGCACAGAATCATGAAAGCGGAAGGGCAAGATGAGGCTGCGGATAGCCGGCAATTGGGTGTGGTCGAAGAGATCTGATATCCAATGTGCCTTTACGAAGCGGAGACAAATATGTCGCAAATTGGGCGGCCGAATGCGTGGTCCAGAGTGCTCACGATGTGGTCCTTCATCTAAGAGTTCAAAGGACACTTCAAGCCTCTCCGAGCAGCCAAGCAACTCTAGAAACGAGTTTGACAAGTAGAGTTGGCCAGCTCCCATTTATAGCCGAGATCAAGCGTTCGTAGGTTCCGCAACCAACTTGCATCCAAGTGAGAGACTAAAGAATCGGAGACGCGGAGCACTATTGCCCAGGAAGTTCTGTGAGATGGGAACCTTTCCGCGAATAGTTAGGGATGTCAGATTTGGTGCGGGCTAGTTAAGGTGATCAGCGATTTCGGAAGTAGGAGCAACAAGGGTAGGCTGAGGGGCGACCCGGCGAAGAATGTCATGGACAGCAGCAACGGTAACACAAGAACAAGGCATACTGGCAGCGCGGGGATCAGTCTCAAAGGCGGTAATCGTGCTTGCAGAGCTGAATATAGTGCAATTGAAGCCTGAACTGGTCAGATAATCGATACGTGAAATGGACATTTATCGCGTACCAAAGCAACCAAAGAAACCAGGTTGACGTGAGTTAGGGGCGATCCTGTCGTGTAAGAGACAAAGGCTTGCTTGAAGGCCTTGTAGCCGGCCATGACCGACAATTGGAGGATACAATGAATGAATGGCGACGGTACGAGGAGGAGGAGAGGACGATCTGCACATGCCGCAGAGGCATCACAAGCGCTCGCAATTTGACATTTTGACGCCCATGCTTCACGTTCAACAAAAACGCAATTTCCTGAATCTGAAGCGGCCACGGTGAGTTTGCATCCCATTCCCAGTTCGTTATGATTAGAACTTCACATCTTGGAGAGCCCAATATTCGGCTCGTTGAAACCCATAGCCTTCAACCGTCTCTGGTCGACTCTCTGAGGAACCGTTCAGGTTGCAAGCTAAGAACGGAAACATGATTGACCTAATATATCCCGATTTCTACTTCAATGGCCGAGATGTATGACTGATTAGTGGAACTACTTAGGTTCATTTAGCTGCATGAGAACAAACTTCCAACCTCCTCGCGCCCCGCATTCGAGATCGTAACAGGCATGCCCCCCACAAACCAAATAATTCTACTACAAAAACTTTACACCGTCCTTATGATCTTATATGCGGTGCGCGGCCTTCTAGTCTAGCAAACAAATCTAGCCCAGTAGCTGGCAACGCTTCTCTGTACTTCCTTCACTCTCGCCCTCTCCTCTGTTGAGAGCCAACGGGTCTACCATACATAACGAGCAGACTGAACCGCCGATGCGGCCATCCGCTCTGCCGTATGGCGGGCCTCTGAATTGCCTGGCGGCGTCAGCGCTTCGAGTCCCACTAGCTGCCCTTTCATCTGAGCCAGCTTACTCCTCAGAAACGTACTATCTGCTCTATCTGCAAACGTTGGTGAGTACAGCTCGGACACTTAGCTGTGGCATATCTAACCCTGAGACACCAACAGGAAATGACTCCACCGACTTTTCCCCTCTGTTAATTTGACAACTCAATTATCTGCGGCGTCGAGTCCTCTCGCTTTTCCCTCCGCTTCGCTCATGATGATGAACCACAATTTAATTCACCAGAGGTTAACTTGAGAAGATTGGAACATAAAGGCGGCCGGCGTGCACAGGAGGCTGTTATCCGCATCCAAGGTTCGTGGAGCAAATGCCAGACTGAGAGAGAGAACCTCACCGTCGGCAATTCGTGGTATGGTATGCTCACCTAGACCACGCTACGAATCCCATCGTATCCCACCACTCCACTATGCGAGTTACTCTTCTTGAAGAATCGAGGGCATGTCCAGCCCGCTGTCCTCGGCTGGGACACGAATCGTTTCAGCTTCTGTAGCGCAAGATTACCTTATCATGTCCTAGTCATGAATCTATCAAAGTCACAAAGAATCGCCTTGCTAACCCACAGGAAGCAAGCTCCTGAGCTTGAAGGTTAGGAGTAAGTGGCCATAGACGTGACTAATGTGGCCAAGAGCTGACCTCCGTTTCCAGTGGCAATTCACATAGCCTCTCTCACGTTTCTTCGCAACACAGACCACCAACGACAGCACGGGAAGAGAATGACGATTCGTACAGACCAACAACCGACGCTGGTATGCGTTGATGACCACATTAGACAGCGAACTCTCTGTCAAGATGTGCTATCCCCTTGTAAAACAACCTCAGAGCATCCGAAGAATCTTACGAGGCTTGAGGACCGACCCGTCTGGAAGGAAGAGGAAAAGCCTCTCGAACACTCTGAGTACCCATTCCGTATTCTCAGGGCAGTGCACGACTCCTTCAAAGGTTCGTCTGAAATACAGCGCAGGTCCCTGTGTCTCATTATACCATCTTTAGTCCCTCGGGATGACTTCGGGAGATGTGAGATCAGTGTAGAGAATATTCTTAAACGCGAAGACGGAACGCACTCACAAGGTTCGAGTCGTGCTCGGACATTAATGGAGCATCCGGTGCGCCTTCATCCCGTTAATCCATCGCAGCTGATTCTTACCGTTGCTTTCCTTTAGCGCACTTGGCCTTTCATGTCACTCGACCTTGTATCTGATCCAAAGAAAATTCACGCTGTCCGTGACGACTTGGAATCCTTCTACTGGGTCGTGGTATATCTTGGCTTCGTACATTTGCGTCATACGAGCCCCTGGCCCCAATCTGAACTGCTGCAGAGAATTTTCTACACATACTGGTTTCCAGAGGACGATGGCCTAGCTCGTGGAGGCATCGGCAAATGTGCGCTCTTCGATGGAGCCTTCGTCGGTTACCATGTCCGCGATTTCAAATTCTCCGACTGTCCTCCTTTAACAAAGTTCGTCAAAGCCGTAGCACGGGAACTCTGCTCTTGGAAGCACGAGACGATCACGCAGACTTTGGAATGTGAGGATCCCGATCCTGCTTGGCTCGCCGATCCGCTGAAGAAACGCCACGAGCACTTGCAACATTTCTTCGAAGCCGCTCTCAAGGCCCCTGGCTGGTCGACGGACGGCATGCCCATGGTCGACAACCACATCGTGGCCGACGGTCTACCGAATACAGATCTCAGAGTTTCGACGCTCAAGCGCTCTGTTGCTGACGAGCCTGAAGATAATGACGAATCCCGACTCCGTCGTTCGGATAAGAAGTCGAAGCAGTCTCATTCCCTCCCTCCCGCTACGTCGGTTTGACAGGCAGTGGTCTCCATATTCTCAATGCCGACGCCGTTAAGACTGATCTACGCAGATATTGTCGCTATGCGCCCTCTGTATTTCCATCAGTACTATGTGTTGCGGTAATATTAGCTACTAGTGACTTATAGTAGATGCGAATCGAAATGGATATCAACTATTTGCTTATAACTGACTAAGTTGTAGAAACAACTTCGATCTTGTCTGCTTCGCGATGTGGCGGGACTGACACGACGAGGACGACAGCAAGTGGCAAGTAGGTTGTACAGGCGAACCCAAACGGATTGGGAGATGGTCAGACAAACTCACGCGACGGAGTGGAGGCTTAAGCTTGAAATGTATTATTGAGAATGCAGGGGTATATATAAATATGAGTACAGAGTAGAATACATAGTAGTAAGCAGCCAAATATGCAAGGCAATTATGGCGTCTACGTAGATCGATATCAACGGCGCCCGGAGGAGTGTCGAGAAAGTTGTGCGAGTCTACCAGACCGACGGAGGGGAGGCGGAGGGGGAGGATGAGAACGTTTTGGCTTTTTATCAGAGTGAAGAGAGCCCGGGTCAAGTCCTGGCTCGTCACCAGCGGAGCGCTTGAGCATGGAAACTCTGTGACCGGCATGGAGTGGACCAGTAGCCCTGCGGAGTACTTGATTCGTGGCCTTGTCGCCCTTCGGCCAGCCAGACTCTTCGAGGGCTTTGACGAAAAAGGGATCCATGTCCGCGTGGCATTTCTTCAGCGGATCAGCAAGCCAAGTAGGGGTGGCAGGCTCTTTGCGCTGCTGAGTCCGCGTGCGCGTCTGATGCTTCCACTCGTATAGCTCCGAAGCCACATCCTGGACAAACGTGGTTAGAGGAGGACAGTCGCAGAATTTGAAGTTGGGAGCCTTGTAGCCAATATGTCCTCCGTCAAGAACGTAATTTTTGCCGTGGCCCCCACGAGCTAGGCCGTCATCTTCTGTAAACCCATAATCGTAGAATATCTTCTTCAGCGTCTCCCACAGGTCCCCGGGCATCGTATGGGGTACATATACAAGGCCAGTGTATAGGACGATCCAGTAAAATGACTCCATGTCATCACGGATAGCGTGGATTTTGGTGGGATCTCCAAGAAGTTCGATTGACATGAAAGGCCATGTACCCTGAATAGAGTAGATTATCAGTATATTCTGCAATGAATGAAGAAGATAAACGCTTACAGTCCGCTCCGAGCAACGAGCACGCTGGCCAAGGTCTGAGAGTTTGCGCGCAAGGTCCCAGTCGTTCAGCATACCTCTGCCATCGTCGAGGATGAGGATGTTCCCTGCGCTGACATCCCGATGAAGGAGACCGCATTTTTCGATAGCATCCTTATGGCCTAAAAGAAGAGAAAATGAGGAAGAATGAAAGGTAGATGACATGACTATAGACGTACCTAAGAAAGCATGGTACACTGCCTGTAGCATTTCACGCGAAGACTCGAAGCGCTCTAATGGTGTGCCAACTTCATCGACGACAAGTCTGGTGTGAACTCGACGTTCAATCTGCACGACGCTTATCTGATTCTCCGAAACAAATCTCCAATCCTCCTTAGCGAAGTCGGAAGATCGGGTTCGTTGGTCGAGGTCACCGCCACATACCAAGGTCGGCACGTTGATGACGTGCGCATCATTTAGCATCCTGAGTGTATCCATCTCGGGATCCACATTTTCTGACCGCCACTGTTCCTTCAAAAACACAGGTTTCTTCGAGAGTGTGCCATTCTCCAAGACCTCAACTGCGGGATATCCCTTCGTTGCCCGACCTAACGGCGAGTCCGCTTCAGCAAGCGATCCCCATACCAAGAAATGACGAGTCGTGTCATTATCAGGCACCTCCATTTTGAACACAGGCCGCGGAACAGAGGGCTTCCACTTCGCAAGGAATTCACGGGCATGTGCATCCTCGTTCGCGCTCGCGAGGGTGACCGTAGGATCGAACCCTTTACCAACATCGTCCAGATTGCCAAAGCGCCACATGAAATCGATTAGTGGGGTGCAGTTCTCGGTATAGTCGAATTTCTCGCTAACGATGATGCCAGATCGGTCCCAACGGATAAAACGGACGAAGGGGTGGAAGATGTACGCCATGAAGAAGTGTGTTCGGTGCTGGCGTCGGCAGACCTCAGTGGCGTAAGAGGCCAGCTGTCCTCGGATGAGGTTCTTCTCCTTCGTATTGGCTTCAAAGGGAGCTTCATCGTCGCCAGGGTTGTCACGGCTACAATAAAGATCCACATCCTCCAGTTTGCACTCGTATGAAACAAGGGCAGCACCCATGTCGTTTGGTCGCATCTTTGATACCACGCCCTTCCGGTACTCGTTGATGTCCACTTTGACTTGTGATCCGGGCCTTGAGTGAGGATCTGCGTTTTGCGACGTGTTTATCAAAACGTAGCCTGGCGAGATGGCGTCGTATTTCCCTTTGCCATTAAACACGTCGATCTAATGAAGTACTCGTAACCAACTATCATCCAGGTAGTCATAAGACAACTTACAAGATGGTCGTATATGTCGCTTTCTTTCGACACCTTCTTGTTTTTGAAGTAGGTGGGCGGTATGTCAGGACGCTTCAACGCTGTCTTCTTCTGCTTCCCCTTTCCTTTTCCGACCTTCTTACCCGTTGCTACCTTCTTATCCTTGTCCTTGCGTTCTTTGGGCAAGGGCAAGAACTCCTTAAGGTACTCCTGGACGGGCATCGGTCCCATCCAGTAACCAGACGTCTCTTGACACATATTGCGCTTGTTGGTGCTGGCAGTGACGACTTTAGGCAAGTAAGGCGTGGTTCCAGAGGCTTTGTTGATGGCCGGTGTGCTGAAACTGTCTACGTACGGCAGTGAGCCGGAAGCTGGAGTTCGGGGGGGAACCGCGGCACTTGGATCGAGAGGGGCAGGAGGGTGGGGCAAGAGTGTGGCACTTGGATCGAGAAGAGCAGGAGCCTGGGGGGGAAACGCGTCACTGGAGTCGTAACTCGGAGCGGGATTTCCTGGGCGAAGGGAGTCGATATGGAAATCGGGAGTGAGACGAAGAGCAGGAGCCTGGGGGGGAAACGCGTCACTGGAGTCGTAACTCGGAGCGGGATTTCCTGGGCGAAGGGAGTCGATATGGAAATCGGGAGTGAGACTTCGCGAGTATCTAGTAGGAGTGGGAGCTCGCTGATACGAGCGTCTAGGAGGACCAGGAGTGGGGGGTCGTCGATATGAGTGGCGGTGTAAATTTCGAGGAGGGGTGGCACTTCGCGGGCGATATGAGCCACTATGATGGGGGCTGAAATGGGGAGAATCCATGATGAGAATTTCTGAAAACGATGCAGAACTATTGCGGAACATACCTCGCTTATATACGGTGTAATGAGGGAGAAAGCCACAACCACAGTAAGTCACGTATTGCCCACGAAACAATACGCAAGTGTGCTATTCTGAATTTGTACGACAATGAGAGCAACGAGGCAAATTGGGAAGCAACCGAGTCACAGTGGCACTGCGATAATGAAGTGCAAACTACGAAGTAAAGCTGGAGCGCCACAGTCATGTGGGCGTGTTCTTTTGTTGGTGGATATTTACCTGGCTCCTAAGTCACTTCAGGGGCCGCCTCGCTGCCGCCACAACTGTCGACTTCGTCGATGTCTGTATGGTTTCATGCCTGCTACCTTGCTGCTGCCACAAATTTATCCTTCATCAGCAGATAAACTCATTGTGAGTATCGCTTTCGCTGCAGGAAGCCATAGCGACAGTGTTCGGCGAACTTCTCAGTTCCGGCTGTTCGATTCAATATGGATGATTATCCAGCACATAGGAAAAGATACTGAACGGTTCCCATCCGGCTGTGATACAGTGAAACTCCAAAGCTTCAGTTGTGCCCCACCATTCAAAACATATGCATCTAGTATGTGTTTGGTCATCGGCCTCACCGCACAACTTACAAGACGACTCATAAACTGTCATTGGCATGCAGCTCGCGCAATTGAAAGGTGATGCGTAGCCGAATAGGTGCTCGACGTCGACAATAACTAGATTCAGACGTCGACGTCTAACGAGATTCAAGCGGTACCGTGTTAGCGCGTAGGGCGCTAAACATAAACTTTCAACTCAACTTCAACCACATGCCAGTGCGTGTCTTTGTTCTTCGTTCAATATTCTGCCCTCCTCCACTCAGGCCGCAGTTACAAATCCTTTGGATAAGGTGACCTTGACACTGCGAGACAACAGCCAGCTGGAGTTGTGCGAAGTCGTTCACCAGGCACACGGTCTCAGCGGTCGCAGGACCCTGGTCGTTCGAGCCAAATACAAGGATGACGGAGCGATGTGGTGAAGATAAGCTGGCCGTCATCGTCAAGCATCTCCGAGATGGAAGCCTGGCCCGCATCGACGAGAAAATTGAAGAAACTAAGCATTTGTCAGAGACCATGTCCTGAAGATCCCGCATTCTGAGGATTATGTGGATTCGACCGGCATTCAAGCCTCAGGCCTCAGGCCTCAAGGCCTCAAGCTTCAAGTTCGATCGGCTGCATCGTTCGCTGAATGTGTACAATTAACTCCTATTGACCCAATGACGACAGAGGACCCTGTAAGCCATGTCACAGCTGTTTGTAGCCGTTGCGCGAGTCTGCACTTTCTCCGAGCCGACATGGCCAAGCTGGACTACTTCTTCGTTTTCGCTGACAACCAGAACAGAGCGTCTGTGGCAGTAGGAGCAAATTCCACCGTTCTTTCTGTCATCAACTCTATTTGGGCCGACCTTCAGGCTCCCATTAAATATCAGTGGCCCAACGCAAGCAAAACGTGGTTCACTCTCATTGTACTCGTACGTTGTTCTCCATGCACCGCTCCTCGCCTTCTCAATTCCAGTAGAACCCCCCCGTTTCTTTAGAGATGGACGGGTCCACCCTTCTGCAGTGTATGAGCACCTACAACGGCACAAAAACTCCCCTGCCCGGTGACGCTCTGATCAGCCAGCACCTTCCGGACCCCCATCATCTCGCATTTGAACTACGGCTTTCTATTCCTCTTACTGATCCCACTGAAACACCCGTCGCTTTGACGGACTTGTATAAGAAAGCTTGGAAATCAAAATGGCCATCAGAGGAGCGGACCCTTCAACTCGCACTGAAGGAGGATGACCGAGTGGACGTTGATGCCGATTCGATTAATGACGTTGATGTTGGCGTCGATAACGGCGCCCACAAAAGCGACGGACCGTCTCTGCCTGCAGACCAGTCCCAATGGAAATACACATGCATTCTCGATGGCCACCAGCTTGCTGAGGCTTTGCCGATGTGCTGTCAGCCTCTCCCTGTCATCGTCGTCCTGGAAGAATACGACTGGCTCTGGAAAGCGTTGGAGAACAGCCGGCGCTCATTTGCGCTTGTGGGGACTCCGGGGATAGGTCAGTGGAGCTTGTCGTGCCATTCTGTAATCCATCTCCCCCTGAATTCCTGTGACCAACAATCTAGGCATTACAGCTGCTCTCATCGTCCTCCTACTGTCCCGCCTCGAGCGGGGGCTTCCGACGGCCCTACAGCTCCTGCCGGACAAGTACATCCTCTTTGATGAGGGAGGTGTGGCGGTATACGCAGCTCACTCTGTCGCTCCTGGGCTCAAGGACACTGCATGTTGGGCCCTCGTCCATAGTTCCGTTTCTGTACCCTGCGCGGCCTTTATCAATTCGGGGGCTCGTATCATTCACGCGCCGTCTCCGGATCCAGATGAATGGAAGAACTGGATGAAATACAAGGGCGCTATTCCACTCATCGTGGAACTGCCAAAGCTGCTAGAAGTTGCGGCGATAGCGTGAGACTGCGTCTCCTGTTTGTTTCATGGCATATGTGACACCTTTTCACAGGAAAGAGAATGGGTATGATCCTCTTCGTGCCATCGCCCTCGCGCGCAAATGGGGGCCTTCCATCCGCACTGTCCTCGCAGTCTTAACGTACCCATGTTATGAACACCATCTTCACCATCACGCGGAAGCAGCTGTATCCGACTTATCCCGGGACCACCACGCGTTCTCGTTGAGATACACCGTGCTGCCTAATTGCCTATGCTCACCACTGGTCTTCATCCGCCCACATCGCAACTTCCTCCCAGAAAACCTTGAATACCCTGGAGACTATGGGTTCTACATTCCGACTGACTACCTCGCCCATATTTTTAATGAGCAGCGTCAAGACATGCTGCATGCGCCAGCTGTGAATCTCTTCGAGGTGTTCACAGAACGCTCGGTGATGTTCACGAAGACCGTGCATGTTTATATGAGCAGTAGGATGGCCCCCCTAAGTCTCACTGGTTGTCAGGGACACTCATCGAGGTCGATGCGACCGGGGACACGACTGCTTGCCGGGACCTGGGGTGCGCTCCAACGAGCTTGGAATGAGAACCTCTTCTACTGGATCCCTTCTGCCTTCATTTGCCCCGGGGTTGACGGCGTTCTTGTGAACGACGGAGACATCTACGCCATCCAGGCGATTAATCAGGTTGACCATGAATCTCCTGAGGCAGGCCTGCGCAAAATTTGGTCAGTCATCGGTTCGGTTGACGCGCACCGTCGTGCTTGGCATTTTGTCGCCGTTGCAGAGAGCCACGAGTTGGCTACTCAGTATGCAGATTCCTTCGAGAATGAGCTGAACGGTTTCAGACTAGGGGATATGGATGAGGAGGATAAGGAAGGTGTTGCGGTCACGGTGTGGGGCTGTGTGCTTCCAAGACCAACTGGTCAGTCTGTAAGATCCTTTTATTAATTGTACATATGGATATATGGACGAAGTTCCGAACGTTTATGAACATGGTGTACAATATGGTACGATGTTGGTCATGCTGTATATATATAAGCGCCTGTGATGTCGCGGAGGCAGCGGTACTAATGCAGGTGGGGAGGCGCAGGACAAGTAAGTTGGATTAGGATGAGGAGAAGGATGATGGGACGAGAGAGGGTGAGGGCGGCGATGACTCGAGACAGTCCAGGCACTCCACAGACATATGTTCGCCCTGCGACACAGCGCGGGTCGAGCTCCATGGTTCACTGAGCTAATCTTTATCTAGCCTCATGATATCAACAGCTGCGAGGGTCCCAGTGCAAAGCGACAAAGTGAGCTCGGTGGCGTACTTACTTTTAGCGAGTTCAGTCGGGACTTTATTCGAGTCGGCGGGGATCGCTTCCGAGGTGCCAACTATCATTTGATGAACAAAGAAGCCACCGAACACGGATAACGACCCAACTGAGATCCATGAACCCGCTTCCGAAACACTTCTTTAACCAGGCCGCGTAGACATAGAAAGCTGCGGTCGTTGGTAGTGGAAAATCGTCGCTTTCGGTGACTGCGCACGTCCTTAAAAAAAGGGAGTTAATTATTTTGGAATTGAGCCGAGTCCTCAGGTGTGGCCTCCCCCTTGTCCGTGGACAGTAAATCTGGAAGATAAGGCAGAACATGGCGTCCGCGAATGCGCGCGAATTCCTCCTGAGACAAGGCCTTAATGGACCCAGGCGACGGTTGCACTCGCTTGGCGGGTGGATCAAGGTCCCCAGTTAGAGTATCCAGTTGACGATTTGACGACGAAGCCATACAAGCGTGACGGAGGCTGCATGAGAGATAAGTAGAGATGAAGATTGGCGATGGGAGTAAATTGTACAAGCATAATGACGTACACGTCCAAAGTTTAGCGGAGAGAATTCGACGGAGGGCCCGTAAATTTGGTCAAAACACGACGCACGCTAAGATAGGATATATCAACTACAAGTGTATTAGTCTCCGGCTCCTGGATATCCAGGCAACGGAACAAAAACCGAGGGAATAGCCGCAAAGAATCAAGAAGGCGAATACCTCTGAGGTATACATCGTTCGTATAGTAAGGTTGATCAGTCCAGTCGCAGCGTTCGCCTGAAAACCAACTGTCAGTCAAACAGCGGAAACTATTGATGACTGGCTGACCAGTAAGAAGAGCGCAAGGCCATTCTTATTGATGGCCTCAAACAGCGGCGGGGGATTCCCAAGCTGCTTCCCAGCAAATAGTACAGCTGTTGGCTCGACGGGGACTTTAAGTTTTGATGTGGGTGAGTACACAGATTTGGATAGTGGCGACGGGAAGAAATAAAGGTCAAGTAGGAGGTAGCCAAAGATGAAGCTCGTGTTGTACGCAGCAATCCAGAGAACATATTGAAGATTGGCCTGAAAGTTGATTAGTACTATCAGTGTTCCGAGCTTGACAGAGATGACAAGAACGGACCATCCTCCTTGATACGTTAGTGCCGATCCCGCATAGCTTGCTTAGTCCAAGTAGGGACCACCAAACCACCGCGTATGAGCAAAGCTCTGTTGCGGTCTTGTCGTTCTGCCTCCTGGAGACGGCCGGGACAGGTGTATTACCGCGATGTTGCTGGTAGCGCCGAAAGTAGTTGGGAGACGGAGGGAGGATAAGCGTGCCGACAGATAAACCAAGGAGATGAATCGCCAAGTAGCCTGTGAGCGAAACCAAGCCTTCCTTGTTGGAAGATATGAGGTTCGTGCGGGGAGAGTTCAGGACATAATTCTCTAGGCCGAGCCAAGCAAGACCAAGTTCATGCGCTGTCGAATCGAATATCAATGCTTGAAAATAGCAAGCAAGGATCTACGCACCCACGGCGACTAAGACTGCGATGAAAGATACAGGTAGGTGAAGGACGAGTAGATGGATGAGAACTTGTAGAATCGGAAGTAACGCGAGCGTGATGAAGAAGTTCCAGTGAGTCCCATATTCGCTTTCGTGTTCCTGTGAGACGAAGATAAGCAGGGACTTCCCCGACTAATATGACAATGGCTTACAGGATAATCGACCCCCTTGACTAGGATGACCCGAACGACACCAAGAAAGATGATAGGCAGCATCTTCGACAACACGGTAGGTAATTTACGCCATATGGAACGCGTCAGGTAACCGGGATCCTTCAATATGGGAATGGCCGAGACGACACCCTGCGAGAACACAAACGAGCCTACGCCGATGTCCATCTAGCTATACATTGAGATGAACGGCACGGCTGTATCGGAAGACTTACTAGTGACACACCGAAGGTCTCTCACTTTGCCAAATACCTCGGAAATATAGTAAAATCGACTGCAAGAATGGCCAAGACTGTCATGAGCATCATATGCGCCCGGTACGTCGTTAGCGCAGGTAATCGTTCAATTAGTAGAACCTCGGTGGCGCGGTCATTCGTTTCATTCCTCGGCGAGGTAGAGTCTGGTAAAGCACTGGAATCCCGTGCTGGGACAAGCAGTAGGAGTCCCGTCGGAAGTAGGAGCAACAGGGAAAGGGTGAGAGGCGACCCGGCAAAGAACGTCATGGACAGCAACAACGGTAACACGAGAATCAGGCATGCTGGCAAGGTGGGAATAGTCCTCAAAGGTGGTAGTCGCGATTGCAGAGCTGAATATAGCGCAATTGAAGCCTGAGCTGGTCAGATATTGAATACACGAGGTGAGCATTTATCGCGTACCAAAGCAACCAACGAAACCAGGTTGACGTGAGTTATGGTCGATCCCGTCGCATCAGAGACAAAGGCCTGCTTGGAGGCCTTGTAGTCGGCCATGACCGACAATTGAAGGATACAATGAATAAATGGCAGCGGTACGACGAGGAGAAGAGATCCTCGCACGTGCCATCACAAGCGCTCGCAATGGTCACTTTGGCGCCCATGCTCAAGCCGTTGTTGCTTGCAGTCAACGTTCGCAGAAGTAAAAACCTGCATTCCTGAATCCTGAAGCGGCTATGGTGAGTTGACATCCAATTCCCAGTTCGTGATGATTAGAACTTCACATCTTGTAGAGCCCAATATTCGGCTCGTTGAAACCCATAGCCTCCAACCTTTTCTGGTTCACTCTTTGAGGAACCGCTCAGGTTGCAGACTAAGAACGGAAACATGATTGACCTATCCCGATTTATACTTCAACGCCCGAGATGTATGACTGATTAGTGGAACTCTTCAGGTTCATTCCGCTACATGAGACAGACCGAATTCCCAACCTCCTCGCGCCCCGCATTTGCGATGGTACCAGTCAATGCTCTCCCGCAAACCAAATAATTCTACTACAAATTCTTCGCCGTCCTTATGATCTTGCGTTTGGCAGTCCTTGTCTAGCAGAAAATCTCGCTGTTCTTACTTCCTCGTTCGGTCTCGCTCGTCTCTGCTATTGAGAGCCCGAGGGCTACTCCACCATATATGCTGAGCGTAGCGAACCCGCCGACGGCTATCTACTCTACTGCACGGACGGTCTCGAGGTCGCTTGACGTCGTCATCGCAGCCAGCTTACTCCGCAGAAACGTTGTTCTATCTACAAACGGTGGCGCTTCCATATTCAATCGTCACGTATGTAGATATTGAACCGCAGTTTCCATTCTCAGATTCACTAGGCAATGTATCGCAGCCTATTGGGGGCTAGGATGAGCCTGGAAGGAGTTCGAGCCTGGACAAGTGAGACGTGGTTGGCCCGGGACAATTTGCTCTAGTATGGTATCATCTAAACCTGGAACACCAACGGTAAACGACTTCACCGACTTTCCCCCTCTGCCACTTTCTTTACGGGCCTTGAATGCGAATAGCAGCCTCCTGTTTATGCTAGAAAATTCTCTGCAGCAGTTCAGATTGGGGCCAGGTGCTGGTATGACGCAAATGTACGAAGCCAAGATATACCACCACCCAGTAGAAGGACTCCAAGTCGTCACGGACAGCGTGGATTTTCTTTGGATCACAAAGAAGGCCGAGTGACAAGAAAGGCGGACGCTCTAATGTCCGAGTACGACCCGAACCTTGTGGGTGCGTTCCGTCTTCACGTTTTAGAATATTCTCTATACTGATCTCCCGATGCATTAGATCACATCTCCCGAAGTCATCCATACTCTCACTGCCGACACCCTTAAGACCGGTCTACGTAGATATTGTAACTGTGCGCCCTTTGTATATTCCCTTAGGTCAACTATGTGTTACGGAAAGATTAACTGCTAGTGACTTATAGTAGATACGAATCGAAATGGATGTCAACTGGTTGCTGATACCTGACTGAGCTGTGGAAACAACTGCGATGTGTTATTGAGAATGCAGGGGTATATATAAATATGAGTACAGATTAGGATACATAGTAGTAAGCAACGGAAGATGCAAGCAGGCTATCATGGCGTCTCCGTAGATCGATATCAACGGCGCCCGGAGGAGTGTCGAGAAAGTTGTGCGAGTCTACCAGACCGACGGAGGGGAGGGGGAGGAGGATGAGAACGTTTTGGCTTTTTATCAGAGTGAAGAGAGCCCGGGTCGAGTCCCTGCTCGTCAGGCGCGGAGCGCTTGTGCATGGAAACTCTGTGACCGGCATGGAGTGGACCAGTAGCCCTGCGGAGTACTTGATTCGTGGCCTTGTCGTCCTTCGGCCAGCCAGACTCTTCGAGGGCTTTGACGAAGAAGGGATCCATGTCCTTGTGGCATTTCTTCAGCGGATCAGCACACCAAGTAGCGTCGGGATCTTTTTCCTCCTCGAACAGCTCGATGGTCTTATGTTTCCATTTGCGGAGCTCCCGTGCCACACCCGTGACGAACGTGGTTAGAGGAAGACAGTCGCAGAATTTGAAGTTGGGAGCCTGGTAGCCGATGTGTCCTCCGTCAAGGACGTAATTTTTGCCGTGGCCCCCACGAGCTAGGCCATCATCTTCTGTAAACCCATAATCGTAGAATATCTTCTTCAGCGTCTCCCACAGGTCCCCGGGCATCGTATGGGGTACATATACCAAGCCAGTGTATAGGACGATCCAGTAAAATGACTCCATGTCATCACGGATAGCATGGATTTTGCTGGGATTTCCAAGAAGCGCGATTGACATGAAAGGCCATGTACCCTGAATAGAGTAAGATTATCAATATATTCTGCAATGAATGAAGAAGATAAACGCTTACAGTCCGCTCTGAGCAACGAGCACGCTGGCCAAGGTCTGAGAGTTTTCGCGCAAGGTCCCAGTCGTTCAGCATACCTCTGCCATCGTCGAGGATGAGGATGTTCCCTGCGCTGACATCCCGATGAAGGAGACCGCATTTTTCGATAGCATCCTTATGGCCTAAAAGAAGAGAAAATGAGGAAGAATGAAAGGTAGATGCCATGACTGTAGACGTACCTAAGAAAGCATGGTACACTGCCTGTAGCATTTCACGTGAAGACTCGAAGCGCTCTAATGGTGTGCCAACTTCATCGACGACAAGTCTGGTATGAACTCGACGTTCAATCTGCGCGACACTTATCTGATTCTCCGAAACAAGTCTCCAATCTTCCTTAGCGAAGTCGGAAGATCGGGTTTGTTGGTCGAGGTCACCGCCGCATACCAAGGTCGGCACGTTGATGACGTGCGCATCATTTAGCATCCTGAGTGTATCCATCTCGGGATCCACATTTTCTGACCGCCACTGTTCCTTCAAAAGCACAGGTTTCTTCGAGAGTGTGCCATTCTGCAAGACCTCAACTGCGGGATATCCCGTTGCCCGACCTAACGGCGAGTCCGCTTCAGCAAGCGATCCCCATACCAAGAAATGACGAGTCGTGTCGTTATCAGGCACCTCCATTTTGAACACAGGCCGCGGAACAGAGGGCTTCCACTTCGCAAGGAATTCACGAGCGTGTGCATCCTCGTTCGCGCTCGCGAGGGTGACCGTAGGATCGAACCCTTTATCAACATCGTCCAGATTGCCAAAACGCCACATGAAGTCGATTAGCGGCGTGCAGTTCTCGGTATACTCGAATTTCTCGCTAACGATGATGCCAGAGCGGTCCCAACGGATAAAACGGACGAAGGGGTGGAAGATGTACACCATGAAGAAGTGCGTTCGGTGCTGGCGGCGGCAGACCTCGGTGGCGTACGTGGCCAGTTGTCCTCGGATGAGGTTCTTCTCCTTCGTATTGGCTTCAAAGGGAGCTTCATCGTCGCCAGGGTTGTCACGGCTACAATAAAGATCCACATCCTCCAGTTTGCACTCGTATGAAACAAGGGCAGCACCCATGTCGTTTGGTCGCATCTTTGATACCACGCCCTTCCGGTACTCGTTGATGTCCACTTTGACTTGGGATCCGGGCCTTGAGTGAGGATCTGGGTTTTGCGACGTATTTATTAAAATGTAACCTGGCGAGATGGCATCGTATTTTCCTTTGCCATTAAACACGTCGATCTAACGAAGTACTCGTAACCAACTATCATCCGGGTAGTCATAAGACAACTTACAAGATGGTCGTATATGTCGCTTTCTTTCGACACCTTCTTGTTTTTGAAGTAGGTGGGCGGTATGTCTGGACGTTTCAATGCCGTCTTCTTCTGCTTCCCCTTTCCTTTTCCGACCTTCTTACCCGTTGCTACCTTCTGATCCGTGTCCTTGCGTTCTTTGGGCAAGGGCAAGAACTCCTTAAGGTACTCCTGGACGGGCATTGGTCCCATCCAGTAACCAGACGTCTCTTGACACATATTGCGCTTGTTGGTGCTGGCAGTGACGACTTTAGGCAAGTAAGGCGCGGTTCCAGAGGCTTTGTTGATGGCCGGTGTGCTGAAGCTGTCTACGTACGGCAGTGAGCCAGAAGCTGGAGTTCGGGGGGGAACCGCAGCACTTGGATCGAGAGTGGCAGGGTGGGGCAAAAATGTGGCGCTTGGATCGAGAAGAGCAGGAGCTTGGGGGGGGAAAGGCGCCACTGGAGTCGTAAGTCGGAGCGGAACTTCCTGGGCGAAGAGAGTCGATATGGAAATCGGGAGTGGGGCTTCGCGAGTATCTAGTAGAAGTGGGGGTTCGAATTCGCCGATATGAGTAGCGGTGTAAATGTCGAGGAGGGGGGGTAGCACTTCGCGGGCGATATGAGCCACTAGGATGGGGGCTGGAATGGGGAGAATCCATGATGAGAATTTCTGAAAACGATGCAGAATTATTGCGGAACATACCTTGCTTATATACGGTGTAATGAGGGAGAAAGCCACAACCACAGTAAGTCACGTATTGCCCACGAAACAATAAGCAAGTGTGGTATTCTGGATTTGTACGACAATGAGAGCAACGAGGCAAATGGGGAAGCACCCGAGTCACAGTGGCGCTGCGATAATGAAGTGCAAACTACGAAGTAAAGTTCGAACGCCACAGTCATGTGGGCGTGTTCCTTTGTTGGCGCATATTTGCCTCACTCCTAAATCACCTCAGGGGCCTCCTCACAGCAACAACTGAATGGACGTCGACTTGGTCGATGTCTGTATGGTTTCGTGCCTGCTGCCTTGCTGCTGCCAGTAATTTATCCTTCAGCAGCAAATAAACTCGCCGTGAATATTGCCTTCGCTGCAGGAAGCTATAGCAACAGCGTCGGTTTCGGTTGTTCCATTCAATATGTATGACATAGGAAAAGATACTAAACGGCTCCAATCCGACTGTCATACCGTGCAGCCTCAAAGCTTCAGTTGTGCCCCACCATTCAAAACATATGCAGCAACTAGTATATGTTTGGTCATCGTCCTCGCCGCACAACTTACAAGACGGCTCACAAAGTATCTTTGGCCTGCTCTTCGCGTAATTGAAATAGTTTTGCCAACATGCTACGTAGCCGCGTAAGTGCTCGACGTCCGACTTGATTCAAGTCTGTTAGCGCGTAGGGCGCTAAAAATACACTTTCGATTCAACCACCGCGTTTCTTCATACAACTTTCTGCCCTCCTCTACTCAGGCCGCAGCTACGAATCCTTTGGACAATGTGGCCTCGACGGTGCGACAAAAGCCAGCTGGAGTTGGGCGACCTCGTTCACCAGGCACACGGTCTCAGCCGTCGCGGCACCCTAGTTCTTCGGGCCAAGCACAAGGATCGTTCAGGTGACGTTGCTGTGAAGATAAGCTGGCCGTCACATCAATAGTCTCGGGGGCGGGCAATACTGGCCCAGATTGAAGAGCCAATCGAGGCAACTCAGGCTACATGGGTTCAAGACGATCTTCCGAAGTTACTGCATTCTAAAGATCACGGGGATTCGACGGGCAAGCTCGATTGGCCGAGCATTTCGGCGATGAGTGCGAGAAGCGGACGCTTCGTTTGATCGTGTATAAAGAACTGGAGAAGATATCTAACCTGAAGGGTGCTGTGCAGCTTGGCAAAGTGTATGCAGGTATTGTGAAATGTAAGTAGGCTATTTCACGATCGTCGTTGCGTTGCCTAAGCCATATTCACCTCAGGCCACTGATGGGTTTTCGAACGGGCAGAAATTTTGCACCGGAATGTCAGTCTTGGTAATTTGATGTTCCGTAGGAATGCCTGTGGGGAGATATTTGGAGTCCTCAACGACTTCGATCTCGCGACACCAACATCAGACCTTCAAGATAGACCAACGTCGAAGCAAAGAACTGGTAAGAGGCTTGGCCGTGGACTTGCTGTAGAAAGCTCCCCCTCCTCCGCACTTGTATCGCCACGACCTCAGCTCCTTATTATATGCTCTTTGCTTCCTTGTGGGCGACCCGTCCCTGCTCTCTGTACAAGAGTGGTCATCCCGCAGAACGCTAGCCCTTGCTGATGCCAAACTAGGGCTGTTCTTAAGGCCAGTGGACGGATTCATCTTGCCAGAGTATCAGGGCATGCGCAATTACGGCGCAGGATGCATTCTACTACCGCCCAGGACGTTTCTCCGGTTCGAGTAAGGTGGACGTCGACAGCGACATTGTACTTACCATTGCTGAGGCTTTTGTGAATCTGCCAGATGACCTTTCATGAGGTATCTCGGCTTCCGAGACGAATGGCAACGATTTTGAACCTGCGGCCTTAAGCTTCCTGGTGCCAGTTTATTTACCCGTGTACGTCGTAGGTTTTACCGAAGGGCCATTATCATTTCCAACTTACTCGACTTTAGGACACTATTGGAGTAGCCAAATATCCCACTTCGTTTCGACACTGCCGACACTGGATAAACCTCCCCAATCCGATGTGCTCGCAATATTTTTTTCATTATCTGTGTCGTCGTTCCGAAAGTACACAATTCGCTCCTATTGAACCAATGACGACAGAGGACCCTGTAAGTCGTGTCATAGTGAGGTTGTTTGTAGCCATTGCGCGAGCCTGCGCTTTCTCCAAACCGACATGGCCAAGCTAGATTACTTCTTCGTTCTCGCGAACGACCAGCACAGAGCGTCTGTGGCAGTAGGAGCAAATGCCACCGTTCTGTCTGCCATCGACTCTATTTGGGCCGACCTTGAGGCCCCCATTAAATATCAGTGGCCCAACGCAAGCAAAACATGGTTCACTCTTATTGTACTCGTACGTTGTTCTCCATGCGCCGTTCCTTGCCTTCTCAATTCCAGTAGAAACCCCCCGTTTCTTTAGAGGTGGACGGGTCCACCCTTCTGCAGTGTATGAACACCTACAGCGGCACAAAAACTCCCCTGCCCGGTGACGCTCTCATCAGCCAGCACCTTCCGGACCCCCATCATCTCGCATTTGAACTACGGCTTTCTATTCCTCCTACTGATCCCACCGAAACGCCAGTCGCTTTGACGGACTTGTATAAGAAAGCTTGGAAATCAAAATGGCCATCAGAGGAGCGGACCCTTCAACTCGCACTGAAGGAGGATGACCGAGTGGATGTTGATTCCGAGGCTATTAATGACGTTGATGTTAGCGCCGATATCGAGGCCCACAAAAGTGAAGAACCGCCACTGTCTGCTGACCAGTCCCAATGGAAATACAAATGCGTTCTTGACGGCCACCAGCTTGCTGATGCTTTGGAGATGGGCCGTTGGCCTCTCCCTGTCATCGTTGTCCTAGAGGAATACCTCTGGCTCTGGAACGCGCTGGAGAACAGCTCGCGCTCATATGCACTTGTGGGGCATCCGGGAATAGGTCGGTGAAGCTTGTCGTGCCGTTTTGTAATCAATGTCCTCCTGAATTCTTGTGATCCGCATTCTAGGCAGGACAGTTGCTCTCATCGTCTTCCTATTGTACCGCCTCGAGCGGGGACTTCCAACAGCCATCCAACGCCATGCAAACAAGTATGTCCTTTTCGACGAGGGAGGTGTGACGATCTACGCGGCCGACTCTATCGCCCCTGGGCTGAAGGACGCTGCATGTTGGGCCCTTGTCGATAGTCCCGTTTCCGTTCCCTGCCAAGCCTTTATCGATTCGCAGGCGCGTATCATTCACGCGGCGTCTCCCGGGTGGAAGGACTGGATGAGGTACAAGGGTGCTCTACCACTCATCGTGGAACTGCCGAAGCTGCTAGAAATTGCGGCGATAGCGTGAGTGTATACATCCCGTCCGGGGTCTGGTGCCCATGTCTCTCGTTTCACAGGAAAGAGAATGGGTTTGATCCCCTTCGTGCTACTGCTCTCGCACGCAAATGGGGACCTTCCATCCACACCGTCCTCGTAGTCTTGATGTCCCCAAATTATGAAGAGAATCTCCACGCTAGAGCGGAGGCAGCTGTAGCCGACTTTTCCCATGAAGACCACGCGATCTCGTTGAAGGACACCGGGATGCCAAGTAGCCTATGTTCACCGCTGTTCTTCATCCGCCCCCTTCGCAACTTCCTCCCGGAACGCCTCAGATATACTGGGAACTATGGGTTTTTCATTCCGACTGACTACCTCGCCAATATTTTCGACAAGCAGCGTCAGGGCATGCTAAATGCCCAAGCCCTGAATCTGTTTGAGGTGTTCAGGGAGCTCCGAGTGACGTTCACGAAGAGCATGCATGTTTATTTGAGCAGTGGTATGGCCCCCCTAAGTCTCATTGACGGTCATGTACAGTCCTCGAGCCCGATGCGACCGGGGACACGACTGCTTGCCGGGACCTGGGGTGCGCTCAAACAGGCATGGAATGAGAACCTTTTCTACTGGATGCCTTCTGCCATCGTTTGCCCCGGGGTTGACGGTGTTCTTGTGAATGACGGAGACATCTACGCCATCCAGGCGATTAATCAGGTTGACCATGAATCTCCTCAGGCAGGCCTGCGCAAAATTTGGTCAGTCATCGGTTCAGTTGATGCGCGCCGTCGTGCTTGGCATTTTGTCACCGTTGCAGAGAGCCACGAGTTGGCTACTCAATATGCAAATTCCTTCGAAAATGAGCTGATCAATTTCAGACTTGGAGATAAGGATAAGGAAGGTGTTGCGGTCACGGTGTGGGGCTGTGTGCTTCCAAAAGAAACTGTTCGTTACTGGTGGCAGTCTGTAGGATCCCTTTATTAATTGTACATATGTTATATGGATCAAGGCGTAGACTCGTGAGTTCCGAACGGTTATGAACATGGTACACAATATGGTGACATGCGTCGCGAGAGACAGGACGTTGGACATGTTATTTACATAAGCGCTTTTGATCGTCTCACTACTCATGCCAAGTCTGCTGTAGCCGAAGGATGCGGACAAACTGATTCGAAATCGATATCCAGCTCAATGTTACTGAATGACTGGGTTATGATGAAACATCGTGGTAGGTACCAGGGGTCAAATAGGGGATACTCCGCAAGGCCACGGTAAACCAAGTGCAGAGGCGGTGATACTAGTGCAGGTGGGTGAGTCGCGGGACACGTAGGTTGGATTAGGATGAGGAGAAGGATGATGGGACGAGAGAGGGTGAGGGCGGCGATGACTCGAGACAGTCCAGGTACTCCACAGACATTCGTCCTGCGACACAGCGCGGGTCGAGCTCCATGGTTCACTGAGCTAATCTTTATCTAGCCTCATGATATCAACAGCTGCGAGGGTCCCAGTGCAAAGCGACAAAGTGAGCCCCGCTGCAAATATGTCGGTGGCGTACTTACTTTTAGCGAGTTCAGTCAGGACTTTATTCGAGTCGGCGAGGATCGCTTCCGAGGTGTTAACTATCATTTGATGAATAAAGAGGCCACCGAACACGGGAAAGGACCTAACTGAGACTCATGAACCCCCTTCCGAAACACTTGTTTAACCAGGCCGCGTAGACAAAGAAAGCTGCGGTCATTGGTAGTGGAAGATCGTCCCTCCCAGCGACTGCGCGGCACACGTCCTTAAAAAAGGGGAGGTAATTATTTTTGAAATGAGCCAAGTCCTCAGGTGTGACCTCCTCATCGTCCGTGGGCGGTAAATCTGGAAGATAAGGCAGAAAATGGCGCCCGCAAATCCGCGCGAATTCCTCCTGAGACAAAGCCTTAACGCTCCCAGGCGACGGTCGCATTCGCTTGGCGGATGGATCAAGGTCCCCAGTTGGAGTGTCCAGTTGACGATTTGACGACGACGAAGCCATACAAGAGAGGAGGATAGGAGGATAGGACCTGCGCTTAGCCTTCTCTCATACGTGACGTAGTACTCGCGGATGGTCAGGAGTTTATGTACATGTATACCACCCGATACCAATTGTACGGTGCACACATGGAATTAACCTAATTTCACATCATCTTTGGACAACATCAGCTGCAAGCCTCTCTCCGCACAGAAGCCTATGAGAGCGTCCAAATAATCCTTCTCATCCAGCGTAGGCTTCCCGGATGGACAAAGGTCAGATTCGACAACTCTCAGTCCGTCGCAGCTTAGTATCAAGAACGCCAGGGTTGGCGAAATTCCCGTTCCAAAGACACTCAGGCGGGTGACATAGCCCAAGGGAAGTGACCCGGGCAGAGGGATCGGCATTTGTCGCTGCAAGGCATCAATCGTGGACAACGGAGTGCTCGAGTCGAAAGAATACGATATCTCCAGATGGGTAACTTCTTTTGGGAACGCGGCGAGGCGCATGCTGTCGAAAATATCGGTGTAGCTGCAGTTGACGCAGTTGATGGAGACGCGACGGAGCAGGGGGAGGTATGGGATGTCTGCAAGCCAATCAAGGAGGTCCAATGCGCTATGAGAGTTATCGAGCCTTCGTTCTTCGCCTTCAGGCGGCGGCGGGAGAGTACAAGGCTGTTCGATGTGGAAGGTGAGGGAGAGACAATGATCTCTCGGCATGGCATGGGTCGTAGGATGGAAGATGGAGGATTGGTCGTCCAAGATGTTGTGAAAGTATCGAGCATACCCCAGCGAAGGTATGTGGACGTTTTTGAAGGCGACTTGGCTGTAGAGTGTCGACCATGTTTTGCTGACCAGGGTCGAAGATGTCATGAAGGTGATGCGCTCGGCACTGGAGAGAGGCAAATGCCATACAGCACCGATGATCTTTTCTACGATTTCGATGGGAAGATTAGGGCGAGGAGAGGTGATTGGGGCCATCTTCGAATTCCGTTGTGTGTATATGTGGAGGCCACTTGCCTTGTCGCTTTATAACTAACGGATTAGGAGCATCAGTCGAGCGAGGCTCTTTATCCGTGGTACCCGACACTTCCGTCCCGAAGGCGCGGAACTTGCAATGGGTGGCGACAAGCTATCTTGCTCGCAGAAGATAAACTAGTCACGGATGGTTGAGTGTGCGTCATCCGTCTCCTGAGCCGTCGGTTGGAACACACGCGGGCGGCATAGCGAAAGGGGGCTGACGAAGGGGGTTGGGATAAAGATAGTGACTAGGTTGCTCGGTGACCTCCTAAGGTTCGATGGGCGCTGTTTCACGGAACGAATGAACCTGATCCATGGAGAATGACCAGTAGTTTACTCATCACCGCTGCCCACGACGGCCCCTGATCCCCTGTTCCCATCTCCTCATTCTGGTTTCTCGACGTCGTCCCCATCCTCCATACTCACCTCATCGCTCAGCACCAATTCTTGATTTTTCCATCATCGCCCAACGCCCCTTTCTTCCAAGCGGGCTATCTCCTGACTGCCTTGCGGAATGGAGGACTGCGTCGCAAATGCTCACTCAAAAGATCCTTGCGGGCCAAGAGCGTCTCGTAAGGCGAATTATTAGCGATGACTTTATACACCTTGTCTGAGCATCCAACGATGGTGATATGGTAATGAGGATGGTGCGCGGCTTCGGGAGGTGAGAAAGAGGAGAAGGATTGTGCGCCATCGGCTCGCTCTCATCTCCGAGTCCATCGCAACTGTCATGAATGGCTTTGAGGTTCAGAGCCGACAAAAGAAGTGGTCCACGCTGCGACGATAGCTGGGAATGTCTCTGATCAATGGGATGGAAATGAGTTTTGATACAAAGAGGGGGCTAGCACTCACTTGCGATCATTTGTGAACGGGCCTCAGACTTTCTCGCTTCCCCAACTATCAGCTAGCGGGTAAATATGACATCTAATGAAAAAAGGATAGTGGCTCAACTGAGGTCAATGAGATCTACGAAATCCTGAGCGGCCCAGGCGGTGTAGACAACTTGGAATTCGAGGAATGGAACATCGTCGCATCCAACGGCCTCTGCACACAGCCTGAAAGAAAGGCACGTAAGAGTCGAAAGAGAGTAAGGGCCTCCGAGTGGTGCAATGGCTCTCTGCGCCGTCAGGAGAACGGCCTCAATCCCAATGAGAAGGTGGGGGTCATCGTTCACTACTTTCTGAGGATAGACGATCATGATCTAGAAGTGATGGGGACTCACAAAACTGACCGTGCGACTCTCGAGATTGACTGTGGGAACCGGCAGTTGACAGCCGACCATCAATGGATTCTTCGAAGCGCCACCGCCTTCTGCCTGACCACCATGTCTCCCGCCCCGGATTCACCTCGATCCTCCCAATCACCTCCTCCAACAGGGAGCCAAGGTGACCTCGAGCTAGAATTGTTCGGTCTCGCCACAGCGCTATACAATCTTGGAACAACCGTCATCGCAGATTCGACCAAAGACCGAGATAAACCTGGTGGTGGAAAGCCAGTCGGTCAGAGGGTGTGAGTTTCGCCATTCCATGTCCCAGTATCCGAGCTCACTCATATGTATTTTATTTTGTGTTTGAATTATTCGTAGGAACGAAGTTATCACCCACCTCGCGACGCTAGACGAAATGGCCCCTCACGTACACGCGATGGTACCTATGCAAGTCCTCGTCGACATCGACAACTCCCGCAACCCGATGAACGTCACGCGCGACAGGATCGAACGCGCAGCTACCGAGAACCAATTTATGAATGGGAAAATCGCTGCGGTGGAGGTGAGTTGCTGCACAGCCGTATTGACTTCGTTTATAATGGTGTTACGAACAGTCGTATAACAAATACCTCAACGAAGCGCTGATCCAGAATTTCCCGGACATTGAGCCGTATTTGACCGGCCAGGTAGCAGCTGCGACTGAGACTGCGACCATCAAGGCGGAGCACGGTGCTGTGAACTCGGGATCCCCCCATTGATCTCCTTCTCAACCCTCATCCCCGCTCGGGATTATCAATGATACATCGACCCGCTCGCCGCCATCGTTGCAGCAAAGGAGTTGCTGGCTGGGCAAGGGGACAGATATGGGAAGCAGGTCGAAGATGACTCTTCCCAGGATGCTTGCAGTCAAACATCATCCTCGAGACTCGAAGCATACTCGACCTCCCTCCGCCGTCACAACTGTTGCGTCGCTAAGAGGCGGCGGCGAACCATTGGTGAGATAGTGTACTCGTAGTTCGCTCCAGCACCGTCAGCTTTCCTAGCTGCTCAGCAGCGTGTGGGTTTTGTCAGTACTTCATCAGCCATGCGTTCGAGGAATAATAATCTCAGTAGATTTCGAAAGAAATGTCAGTAAAACAGTTATTTTATAATGTCCATAAGAGATCCAATCGACGCCTCTGCGGGAACCTATTCTTCGTCTTCATCATCATCATCTTCGTCATCATCAGCTTCCTCGAGCCACTGGGAAACCGAGAGTCAGCTGAGAAAGAAGAACGGGCAAAGGGTATACGGACCTTGAGGAAAGGCTCACTAGCCTTTCGAATCTTTTTGCTGGTGTCCTTATCGACGTACTTTTTACTAACATGGGTACCCCACTGAGTAACGAGCTCTTCGTCGAGGATGTCAGCCTGGTAGAGCGACATCAGGATTTTGGGAACGACCACGCTGGCATTAGCGAGAAGCTCAGGGTGAAGGGTGCCAACGAGGCGCTCAACACCACCAAGCAGCGCCTTTTGATGCTTCTCAGACGTCACCAACTGCGATAAAGAGTACGTTACAGCAACGAGGCTCGGAAAGTAGCGGGGAAACGTACCTTCTGGAGCAATGCAGCATACTTCGGAAGCTCAGTCAGGACATCGCCGGTGAAGAGGGACTGCACGACAACGAGGACAGTCTTGTGCTTCTTCGCAATGCCCAGTTCTTCAGCCTTCTGGAAGATTTGCACAGCGAACGCCTTGGGGTCGGAGACAGCACCCCTTTCGCTTTCCACCCAGTGGCCAAGCTGAGAATAAGGACTGTTCGCATCCTCGTCGCTACCGTCATCGTCGCCTCCGCCGAGCGCAAGGGCAGCCACGCCGGCCTCGACAGCTTGACGAGCACGCACGGCCTCAGGAGAGGTATCAGCAGACCAGTCTTCATTGGCGATCTCGGCGGTGTCGTTGAGCTCCGCAGCCTCAGCCTTGATGCGCTTGCTAAGTTCGTCGTCGCTTTCAGCACCATCGGGCGACGCTTCGCCATCCGCGTGGTCGACGCCGTTGGGCGCCGCACCGTTACCACCAACACCGTTAGCGGCATCCCCGTTCGAGCCCTTCTTCTTGCCTTTCTGGGCTTTGACAGGAGGGTTCTTGAGAATGAACGTGGTGAGCTTGTGACGCATGTCGATGTCCGTGCGTTCACCACACGCCTTGCAGTCGCGGATGATGTTCTCGTTCCGGCCGGATTTGAGAATGACGAGCTCGGTTTCCGGGTTCTTGCAGGCTTTGCAGAGAACGAACTTGTCGATGAATCCGTCGAGCAGTTCGCGAAGGCGGTCGGCATTGTGGGCGCCGTTGACGATATAGCGGTCGTTCTTCTCGTCAAAGGAGGTTTGAGCGCCGAGCTCGCAGCCGAAGAACTTAGTGGTGTAGGTGGGCGGACGACTGAGCGCACGGGCGACGTCAGACATGTTTGGAATAACGGTTTTAATGCCATTTCCCTTGCCCTCGATCTTGGTGGTCAAAAGGGGCATGCGGTAGCGGTAGAACTTGTCATCAACATCGCGGCGGATGTTTACGATGCCAGCTGAAGCCATGTTGGGCGAATTTTAACGCTGGAAAGTAGGGTTAGGAAACGAGAGTACGATGACAAGGCATTGGACGAAGACATGGACATACAGATATAGAAGAAGAATGGGAACTAAAGGATCTCTTGTGCTTAGGAATACCGATTGGCGGACGAAGCATGAATCCTCTGTCGTGACAGAAGATGTCAGGTGGGGGAAGGGTAGCGTACGGGGAAGGTATTGTGGAGATTGTGCCGCTGGCCAACTGAAAACAAAGGATCTGGGACCCGGTGAGGAGGAGATGGTGGTGGTTGGAGAAAGAGTTGTGTGAGCTCCGGACGCTTCCCTAAAAGTTTGGCTGAGTTGCCGGCCTGCCGACGTGTCCCCGCCTTGGTCAGCAAGGCAATAGCCGAACCGATCACGTACGACTCCTTTCTGCCCAACCCCTCCACGATTCTCGAAATTCGCCAGCGGATATAGAACCGACGGTATCTGTTTTCTCGCAATTCTTTGGTGACACACTGCTGGAACTGTTCATATGCGCGACGCGCAGGAGCTCTACTACGCCTGCGTTCGGCTAGGCCAATGCAAGGCCTGTCTCTGATTCTGCTGGCGACACATCGTCTCGTTTTGCAGTTTAGTACTTCAAATTAACTCCTTTGGAACGCCTACATCTCTGGATCACCTGGATGCTGAATTCTTATCGCTAGGCCTAGAAAGGAGTGGCTGCTGGCAACTTGTTGTCAAGTTGGTCCGCATTCCGAGTTCTCTAGGAGTACAGCAAGAATCTGCATCAGGGGCTGCGTTCTCGGCCAAGCCGACTACCACTGCCGGGGGCGGAAAAACCGGGTTAAACTGTCCATGAACGAGATGTGCACAATGTACTTTTTCGTCTTTAATACGTGTCATCTGGGTCACCGTCAGGGAAGTACACCCGCAGCGACGAATGACTCTTCTGAATCTATGGTCATGGTTCATCCAATGCAGATGCAGTGACTCCCAGGTATCTGAAACCCACTACCTTGCAACCTCGCCCATATCATGTTTCACGGCCTGTCTCCGAGATTTCAAAACTATCAATCCTCTAACTCCTCATCATGATCTTCAGTTGACGCTCCTCCTTCCGCGCGGCACCATCCCCAAATTAGTACGTCTCCTACCCATCGATAGTTTATTATTAACTCACCCGGGATCGCCAGGCCGACAGAATCTGGAAAGGCGGCTGACTACACACCAGCCAACGGTTCCGCCGTTCAAGCCCTCAACCAAGCCCTCCGTTTGCCTTCCGCTCACTGGGGGCTCGCAAACGGTGGTAGGCACGGAGACATACATGTCTACAGACGCGAGCAGTTAGATAGGCTGCTCATCGGAAGGGATTCGTATCTGACGACGAAACCAACGTCAAGCTTTTGAATACTCGAGATGACGAGCTTGACCTGCTCGTAGCTCGAAAAGCTGTTGATTACGCACCAGCCATAAACATGGCTGCCCAAATCGTCGGTCAAGCTCTTGGACTACCTTCTGCACAAAGCACTTCTATAAGATATGGGTATGGTAGTGGCATGAGTATGGGTATGGGTGAGATCGCCCCGACTCGCTTCAGGCGTGAACTGGAAGACTTGTTTGAAAGGGCTCTCGCTGACGACGACGGGACGAGGACAACGAAAGGAATCTGCATACCCGGGATGACGACTATGCAAAGTTTGAGGCACGCAAAGCTGCCGATTATGCCCCCGTCATCGGCATGGCTGCTAAGGTGCTTGGACAAGCATGAGGCTTGCCATCAGCTCAGAATGTACCCGGTATGGGGTATGAGCATGGAATGGGCGGGTATGGCACGGGCGGTCATTACAGGCGGGCAGTCGAGGAGCTGTACGAGTGGGGATTGCTCGGTGCTTCTGAGTACGGCATGTAGACCATCCAGTCCGCGGGACGGTAACCAATAGAGCCCAATTGTCTAGCCTGATTACTATTGTAACGTTATCGGTTAAAGAGCCTACGTGGTTGACACTTAGTGGTAAAGTGGTCATCGTACTTGTGACACGCTGCACTATGGATACAAATATGCTGGCATTACCTTCGGCGGCGACCGGAGGGGGAGAAGAAAGTAGTAGTGATGTGGTCCCAATTATGAGCCTTAAAACGAGTATAAGGACCGTACATAAAGTCCCAGAAATCCAGTACTAATTTTTCATATGCCGACAGTAATGGGCACACAACCCACCGCGAGTGTTCCTTTCTACGGAGAGGATTAGCAAAGATATGACATTGTTGGTAAACTAGAGGCGTACCACTCTCAAGTGCTCGCAGCACACGGGAATGCGAGTGCACTCGTTCTGACCAAGATTGAAGAGATTGATCGGTACACATTCCCATCCGCTACGAAGTCATTGAGTGCTTTTCGCTCAGAGAGGGTAATAACAGGCTTACAGCACAGTGTTTTCTACATTCTCAAGTACACCACCGACTGTTCCCAAGAGGTCGCCGATAAGGGAACCGTCAGACTGTGCGTAGATTCGCTCAGGTTAGCTAGAAGCGATCATCATAAGGCAACTTACGCGGTTGACAGCGTGGCAGCAGGCTGCGCTCTTAGGAGGACAACGGCTGGCGGGGATGGTTGTTTCAGCGATATCCCTCTAGGGGAAACAAAGTATGGGATCATCTGTGAGTTCGTCCAACGACATATGGTAACTTACTGGCAACTGGAGGTGCTCAACCGGAGTCGAAGCGACTTGCGGTGCTAGCAGTGCGCAGGCGGCAATCAAGACGGAAACCCCAGACTTCATCATCATCATTATATTGTTGCTTTGGATCCTCGGCAGCTTGAGCCCCAGCAGAACTGGACTCGAATGAGTGAAAAGGAGTGTGGGGGTTGAGATAGCAAGAGATTGCTACGGATGTCGAGTCTTCGTCACGCCGGGGATATATATTTCCTGCTTGCCAACGGTGCTACTACTAAAATGCCAAGCATTCTGAGACGAGCGGGAGGAATGACCGATGGGTCCATGGAAGCTGTCTCCGGGTGGTCCACGGTGAGAACACAGTGCTCGGGATAGTGGCTTTCGAGGAACTAATGGGGCCAAAGAGCGCTAGCTGCGGGTCTTGCATAATTAACCCGCTGTTCCTGGTTGATAGTTCGAAGGAAATGACAGAATATTGAGCGAAGTAACGCAGGTGGTTGAAGTTGGGTCGAAAGTGTATTTTTAGCGCCCTACGCGCTAACAGGACTTGAATCGAATTGGACGTCGAGCACTTATGCGGCTACGTAGCATGTTAGCAAGGCTATTTCAATTATACAATTACGCGAACTGCATGCCAAAGATACTTTATGAGTCGCTTTTTTAGCGGTGAGGACGATGACCAAACACATATTAGTCGCTGCATATGTTCTGAATGGTGGGGCACAACTGAAGCTTTGAAGCTGCACGGTATGACAGCCGGATGGGAGCCGTTCAGTATCTTTTCCTATGTGCTGGATAATCATACATAGTGAATGGAACAACCGAAACCGAGAACTTCGCCACCAGGAAGACGCTGTTGCTATAGCTTCCTGCAGCGAAGGCGATATTCACGGCGAGTTTATTTGCTGCTGAAGGATGAATTACTGGCAGCAGCAAGGCAGCAGGCACGAAACCATACAGACATCGACCAAGTCGACGTCCATTCAGTTGTGCAGCGAGGCGGCCCCTGAGGGGATTTAGGAGTGAGGCAAATATGCACCAACAAAAGAACACGCCCACATGACTGTGGCGTTCAAACTTTACTTCGTAGTTTGCACTTCATTATCGCAGCATCGCAGCGCCACTGTGACTCGGGTGCTTCCCCATTTGCGTCGTTGCTCTCATTGTCGTACAAATCCAGAATACCACACTTGCTTATTGTTTCGTGGGCAATACGTGACTTACTGTGGTTGTGGCTTTCTCCCTCATTACACCGTATATAAGCAAGGTATGTTCCGCAACAATTCTGCATCATTTTCAGAAATTCTCATCATGGATTCTCCCCATTCCAGCCCCACTCCTAGTGGCTCATATCGCCAGCGAAGTGCCACCCCCCCTCCTCGAAATTTACACCGCTACTCATATCGGCGGACCCCCACTTCTGGTCCTCCTAGACTCTCGAATCAGCGAGCTCCCACTCCTACTAGATACTCGCGAAGTCCCACTCCCGAACTCCTCCTCGACTCATTACCCCCACAAAGTCCCCCTCCCACTCTCGACCCCAGTGGCGCGTTTCCCCCTAAAACACCAGCTTCCGGGCCACTAAAGGACACAGTACGCAGCTTTCACGGCACGCCGCTTGTCAACAAAGCCTCTGGAGTTACGCCTTACATCACCGAAGTCCTCAGTGGCAAAACCAACAAGCGAAACATGTGTCAAGAAACCTCAGGATACTGGATGGGACCGATGCCCGTTCAGGACTACTTGGACAAGTTCTTGCCCTTGAATAAGAAAGCCGAGGAAGGCGAGAATAAGAAGGCGACAGATGGAAACGAGACGCCAAAACGGCCCGACATACCACCCGCCTACTTCAAAAACAAGAAGGTTGCGAAAGAAAGTGATATATACGACCATCTTGTCAGTTCTCTTACGATGAGCAGGGTGATGATTGCTTACGAGCGTTTTTTTTTTCAGATTGATGTGTTTAACGGCAAGGGGAAATACGACGCCATCTCGCCGGGCTACGTGTTGATAAACACGTCACAAAACCCAGATCCCGACTCAAGGCCAGGATCCCAAGTCAAGGTAGACATCAACGAGTATCGGAAAGGCGCAGTATCAAGAGCGCGACCAAACAACATTGGTGCTGCCCTTGTTTCGTACGAGTGCAAGCTCGGTGCAGTGGATTTGTTTTGTAGCCCTGAGCACCCTGGTCACAGAGACGCTCCCTTTGAAGCGAATACCAAGGAGAAGAACCTCATTCGAGGACAGCTGGCCACATACGCCACCGAGGTCTGCCGACGCCAGCACCGAACGCACTTCTTCATGGTGTACATCTTTCACCCCTTCGTCCGTTTTATCCGTTGGGACCGCTCTGGCATCATCGTTAGCGAGAAGTTCGAGTATACCAAGAACTGCACGCCGTTAATCGACTTCATGTGGCGCTTTAGTAAGCTGGACGACGCTGGTAAAGGTTTCGATCCTACGGTCTCCCCCGCGAGCGAGAACGAAGCCATCCGCGCCCGTGAAGCCCTAGCGAAATGGGCTCCAAGATTTACTCGGCCGGTGTACAAAGTAGAAGTGCCTGATAATGACCAGACTCGTCATTTCCTGATATGGGGATCGCTTGCTGAAGCGGATTCGCCATTAGGTCGAGCAACCAAGGGATATCCCGCAGTTGAAGTCTTGAAAGATGGCAAGGTTTCGAAGGATCCCGTATTTTTGAAGGAACAGTGGCGGTCTGAAAATGTGGATCCCGAGGTGAATACTCTCAGGATGCTCAACGAAAAGAATGTCAAGAACGTACCAACGTTGCTTTGTGGCGGCGACCTCGACCAACGAACAAAATCTTCTGAGTTTGCGACCGAGGACTGGAGATTCGTTTCGAAGAATTCAGACAGTGTCAAGATTATTGAGCGTCGAGTCCATACTAGGCTTGTCGTGGAAGAAGTAGGAACGCCACTTGAACACTTCAAGTCTTCGCATGATATGCTGAGTGCTGTGTACGATGCTTTCCTAGGTACGTGGACACGAGTGCCTTATACCTTTCATTCTCTCTAATTTTCCCTCCCTTAGGCCATAAGGATGCTATCGCCCAATGCGACCTCCTTCACCGGGATGTCAGCGCAGGGAATATCCTGATTCTTGAGGACGGCAGGGGTATGTTGAATGACTGGGACCTTGCGCGAAAGCGGTCAGACCTTGAGAAGCGTGCTCGATGCTCGGAACGGACGGTGCGCCTTTATCATATTCACCCATTACCGAATCTTATCGTTCTTTCTTTCAGGGGACATGGCCTTTCATGTCTATCGCCCTTCTTCGCGATCCGAAGAAAATCCATGCTATCCGCGACGACTTGGAGTCCTTTTTCTGGGTTGTGGTCTACCTTTCCCTCGTATATGTGGCTCATACGAAGGTCGAAAATCTGTCCGATATGCTGAAGAGCATTTTTGAAGATTATTCGTTCACGGAGGCTGACGGCCTGGCCCGCGGAGGCGGTGCTAAACGTGAAATACTTGATGGAGAACATATCGGACACCTCGCCCACGATTTCTCATTCTGCCACTGTCCTCCTCTAACTACGTTCATCAAGGATATTGCGCGGGAGTTCTACAAGTGGAAGACTCTCACAATCGAGCGGCTTGGAGCTTCCAAAGAGATGGCGCCTCTACTTCTTTCCGACCCACTCAATAGTTTTCATTCACACCTCGATGCTTTCTTCGACAAAGCCCTTAAGGACCCCAACTGGCCGAAGGATGATATGGCCGAGAATCAACTCCTACGTGTCGAAGCTGATGGGCCTCTAAGTGCTGGTCACAGAGTTTCTGTGCACAAGCGCTCCGCTTGTGACGAGCCAGGACTTGACCCCGGCTCTCTTCACTCTGATAAAAAGCCAAAACGTTCTCATCCTCCCCCTCCGCCTCCCCTCCGTCGGTCTGGTAGACTCGCACAACTTTCTCGCCACTCCTCCGGGCGCCGTTGAGATCGATCTACGAAGACGCCATAATTGCCTGCTTGCATATTCGGTCGCTTACTATGTATTCTAATCTGTACTCATATTTATACCCCTGCATTCTCAATATCACATTTCAAGCCATCAGTCGATCGCATGAGTTTGTCTGACTGTCTTCCAGTATGTGTGCGGTTGCCTTGCTTGACACGCCGCTTCTCCGGAATAATGACATCCATTTCTTAGTGCACCTAATTATTTACAAAGAATCCATAACAGGGTCTACTAAAATCGGTCTTAACGACGCCGGCACTGATAATATGGAGACCACTGCCTGTCAAACCGACGTAGCGGGAGGGAGGGAATGAGACTGCTTCGACTTCTTATCCGAGCGACGGACTTGGGAGTCGTCATCATTTTCAGGCTCGTCAGCAAGAGAGCGCTTGAGCGTGGAAACTCTGAGATCAGTATTCGGTAGACCGTCGGCCACGACGTGATTGTCGACCATGGGCATGCCGTCTGTCGACCAGGGGCCTTGAGGGCGTCGCTGAAGAAATGTTGCAAGTGCGTGTGGCGCTTCTTCAGCGGATCGGCGAGCCAAGCAGGATCGGGATCCTCGCATTCCCAAGTCTGCATGATCGTCTCGTGCTTCCAAGAGTAGAGTTCCCGTGCTACGGCTTTGACGAACTTTGTTAAAGGAGGACAGTGGGAGAATTTGAAATCGCGGACACGGTAGCCGACGATGGCTCCATCGAATACCGTACGTTTGCCGCCGCCTCCACGAGCTAGGCCGTCGTTTTTTGGAAACCAGTAATCGTAGAAAATGGTCTGTAGCAGTTCAGATTGGGGCGAGGTGCTCGTATGACGCAAATGTACTAGGCCAAGATATACCACCACCCAGTAGAAGGACTCCAAGTCGTCACGGACAGCGTGTATTTTCTTTGGGTCACAAAGAAGGCCGAGTGACATGAAAGGCCATGTGCGCTAAAGGAAAGGAATGGTAAGAATCAGCTGCGACGGATCAACAGGATGAAGGTGCACCGGATGCTCCATTAATGTCCAAGCACGACCTGAGCCCTGTGAGTGCGTGCCGTCTTCACATTTAATAATATTCTCTACACTGATCTCACATCTCCCGCAGTCATCCAGAGGGGCTAAAGATGGTATAATGAGACGCAGGAACATACACAGTATTTCAGGCGAACCTTTGAAGGAGCCGTGCACTGCCCTTAGGATACAAAGCGGGTACTCGGAGTGTTCGAGAGGTTTTCCCTCTTCCTTCCAGACGGGTCGGTCCTCAAGCATCGTAAGTTTCTTCGGATGCTCTGAGGTTGTTGTACAAGGGGATAGCACAGAATCTTTATGGAGAGTTCGCTGCCTAGCGGAGTCATCAATGCACACCAACGTCGGTTGTTGGATCATTTCTTTTGTATGCAGCGTCGTTCTCTCCCCGTGCTGTCGATGGTGCTCTGTGTTGCGAAGGTTGCAAAGAGCGTCGAAGAGAATATCAAATGAGACCGGATATTGATACGAGTGGATTGCCACTGGAAATGGAGGTCAGCTCTTCGCCACATCATCTAGTGTGGCAACTGACTCCTAACTTCAAGGCCAGGGGGCTAAATTCCATGATGTTAACACGAGGTTTGGGCTTTGATAGGTTTGACTAGCCAATCTAGCGTCCCTTGCGGTGTAGAAGGATCTGTGCAAACGGCTCGTGTCCCAACCTAGGACGGCGGGCAGGGCACTGACCTCGATTCTCCAAGAAGAGTTATCGTATGGTGGAGTGGTTGGATTACGATGGGCTTCGTAGCGTGGACTAGGTGAGTATACCGTGAACCACAATTTCATCATGTCGCCGTGCGGCGGAGTGGATGGCCGTCGGTGGGTTCATGATGCTCTATGGTGGAGTAGCCCTGGGCTCTCAGCAGCAGAGACTGAACGAGGAATACGACATCATAAGGGCGGCGTAAATTTTTCTAGTGCAATTATTTGGGGTGCGTGCGGGCGCAACTCGCGGACGCGGGGCGCGGGGGGGTTGGAAGTTTGGTCCGTTTCGTGCAGCTGAATGGACCTGAATAGTGCCACTAATCAGCTATACGTATCGTTCATTGAAGTAAATATTGGGATAAGTCAATCATGTTTCCGTTCTTAGTCTGCAACCTGGACGGTTCCTCGGAGAGGCAACCAGAAAAGGTTGAAGGCTATGGGTTTCAACGAGCCGTATATTGGGCTCTCCAAGATGTGAGTGCTAATCATAAAGAAGTGGGAATTGGATGTGAACCCACCACTAGCCGCTTCAGAATCAGGAATTTGCGTTTTGGTTGAACATGGCCTATGGGCGTCAAAGCGTCAAATTGCGAGCGCTAATGCTAGGATTCTCTCCTCCTCCTCCTCCTCCTCCTCGTCGTCGTCGTACCGCCGCTATTTATTCATTGTATCCTGCAATTGTAGGTCATGGCCGACTACAAGGCCTCCAAGCAGGCCTTTGTATCTGACGCGACGGGATCGACCATAACTCATGTCAACCTGGTTTCTTTGGTTGCTTTGGTACGCGATAAATGCCCATTTCACGTATCGATTATCTGACCAGTTCAGGCTTCAATTGCACTTTATTCAGCTTTACAATCACGACTACCACCTTTGAGGCTGATTCCCGCCCTGCCAGCATGTCTGATTCTTGTGTTACCGCTGCTGCTGTCCATGACGTTCTTCGCCGGGTCGCCTCTCACACTTTCCCTGTTGCTCCTACTTCCGACCGGACTCCTACTCCTTGTACCAGCACGAGATTCCAGTGCTTTACCCGACTCTTCCTCGCGGAGGAACGAAACGAACGACCGCGCCGCCACGGTGCTACCGATTGAGCCATTGCCTGCTTTGACGACGTACCGGGCCCACATGATGCTTATGACAGTCTTAGCCATTCTTGCTGTCGACTTCCCTATATTTCCGAGATACTTGGCCAAGTGTGAGACCTTTGGTGTGTCACTAGTAAGTCGTTTGATACTGTCATGCACGTTGATCTCAACTTATAGCTAGATGGACATAGGTGTCGGCTCGTTTGTATTCTCTCAGGGTGTCGTCTCGGCCATTCCCATATTGAAGAACCCTGGCTACCTGACGCGTCCTGTATGGCGTAAACTACCTACCGTGTTGTCGAAGATGCTGCCGATCATCTTTCTTGGCGTCGTTCGGGTCATCCTAGTCAAGGGGGTGGATTATCCGGTAAGCAATTGTCGTTTTAGTCACGGAATTGCCTGCTTATCTTCGTATAAAAGGAACACGAAAGTGAATATGGGACTCACTGGAACTTCTTCATCACGCTCGCGCTACTTCCGATTCTGCAGGTCCTCCTCCATCCACTCATCCTTCACCTACCTGTATCTTTCATCGCAGTTTTGATCGCTATGGGTTCGTGACTCCCTGCTAGCCTTTTTCAAGCGTTGATATTCGGTTTTCCAGCGCATGAACTTGGTCTTGCTTGGCTCGGCCTAGAGAATTACGTCCTGACCTCTCCCCGCACGAACCTCATATCTTCCAACAAGGAAGGCCTTGTTTCGCTCACAGGCTACTTGGCGATTCATCTCCTCGGCTTGTCTGTGGGCACACTTATCCTCCCTCCGTCTCCAAACTACTTTCGGCGTTACCAACAACATCGCGGTAATACACCCGTTCCGGTCATCTCCAGGAGGCAGAACGACAAGACCGCAACTGAGCTTTTCTCGTACGCCGTTGTGTGGTGGTCTCTACTAGGACTAAGCAAGCTATGTGGGATCGGCTCTAACGTCTCAAGGAGGATGGTTCGTACCGTCTCGACTTCGAAAAGCATTTGTACTAATAACTATCAGGCCAATCTTCAATATGTTCTTTGGATTGCTGCGTACAACACAAGCTTCATCTTCGGCTACCTCCTCATTGATCTTTATTTCTTCCCGTCGCCATTATCAAAGTCCGTATACTCGCCGACATCGAAACTCAAGGTCCCCGTCGAGCCAACTTCTGTACTATTCGCTGGGAAGCAGCTTGGGAATCCCCCACCGCTGTTTGAGGCAATCAATAAGAATGGTCTTGCGCTCTTCTTACTGGTCAGCGGGTCCTTTCCTCACTAGTTTCTGCTACTTGGCTGATCATTGGTTTCAGGCGAACGTTGCGACTGGACTGATCAACCTTGCGATACGAACGATGTATACCTCTGATTTATTCTCCGTTTTGATTCTTTGTACCTATTCTTTCGGGATCTGTTTCGTTGCTTGGATATTCAGGAACCGGAGACTAATAAACTTGTAGTTGATACTTACATCCCATCTTGATGTTCGATTGACTGAATTTCCGCTCGCCCAGTCGAACTCTCTCCTTCGAAATTTGGACGTGTATGTCCTGATGTTTGTGCGACTGTCCGATAGGGGTTAAAAGGGGCCTGTGGCGTGAGAGTCCGCGTCGGTCAGTTTGCCAACCACCGCTGTTTTCCGTGAACCAGGCAACACAATGATGAGGTGAGGCTCCACTGTATGAGCTCCGGTCGCGTAACATGTTCACTGCATCTCATTTGAATTGGTAGTTCGCGTCGGACGCGTAGAGGCAAAAGAGAAACACAAAATCACGCCCACCAGGCAAACCCAGCCTGCATCGCGCTTTCAAAGCAGTACGACGCGAAGATAGACGTCCTTCACGAAGAGATACGCAGGTTACGCGAGTCTCGCAATGCAGATTGCAGCGCAACGAGGAACCTCCCTGCTGAGATCTTATCCATGGTATTCCAACGGCTCATCACCTCCAAAAGATACCGACGTTCTATTTCATGGGTTTCAATTACCCATGTCTGCCGCAAGTGGCGACACATTGCGCTCGATGAGCCCACATTATGGACGAATACGGCTCGCCTGCCACAGCGCTGGCTGACGTTGTTCTTGAGCCGTGCGAAGAACGCCCCTTTGAAAATACTTTATGTTACTAACGATGACCACTACGTATACCCTTATCATGACTCCTCTGACGAATCCTCTGATCCATCTCCTTCATCTCCATCGACTCCATCGTCTCCATCATCACTCTCGTCCACATCTGCATCCTCCCAATGCCAAGTCAACACCATCTTGGAAAGCGTGTTTGGTTCCCCGGAGCGACTGGGGGAACTGAAGCTAGTTGCATGCGATAGCGAGATCGCCGATCGCCTCAACCAACCCGCACCGAATCTGACAGCCCTGAGCATTCGTGGAGAGGTCACCATCTCACCGAACTTCCTGGGCAATAATGCCCCGCGTCTACAGTCCTTTAGTCTCTGCGAGGGCTCCTTCCCCTTGGATGCCAGTTGGTTGCAAAACCTGCGAACGCTTGATCTCGGCTTTCAATGGGGGCTGACCAACTCTACCTCTCAAAGAGTCGCTATCGACATCAGCTCGTTTCTAGAATACCTCGCCCCGCTGGAGAGGCTCGAAGACCTTTTAGTGTCCTTTGAATCCTTAGATGAAGGACCACATCGTGAATACTCTGGACCGCGCATTCGGCTGCCCAATTTGCGACGTATTCATTTCCGCTTCATGACAGCACCTTGGATCTCAGATCTCTTCGACCACATCCATTTGCCAGCTATCCACACCCTCGCCATTGACTGGCCCTTCCACTTTGCTGATTATGTCCGCATAGACAGGGTCTCCACATTCTTCGTTGAAAATGTCGGCCAACCCCTTCGACGAATTACCTATTCCTCCCACCATATTTACCGTGGTTACGAGATCGAATTAAGCACTGGCCAGGGTGGACCAAGTCTCTTGTTCGATAACATATCCTCGGACACAGACCTCCCTTTCCAGAATTTGGGTACGATTGAGGAGCTGGAGATACGAACATCCTCGGTCCTTTCCAAATTCCTTGACATTCTTCCTGCAGGTACGGTACCCTACCCATCCTTAATGCAACTGGAAATCCGTTGCGAAGATTTGAGGCCCAAGGCCAACATAATTTCTGCGCTCAAGCGTTGGCTGAAGGCGCGTAAGTCGTCCGCGAAGTGCATCAGTGGGTTGGTTATATCCGGAAGTGAAGGTCTTACACGGAAGGATATTGCGTCGTTGGAGAAGATGGTTCAGGTTACGTGGATTCGTAGGGATGACGGTAACGATAGTGAGGATTCTTTGGTTCGTATCCATGTCTCTGCGTATAATGTCTGCTGATGAAGCTTCAGGGCGACTCTGAGTGACCTACGAAATTCGAATCCCTTATTACATGCTGATGCATAATAATTATGTACAGTGACCGGTCCAGCGCATTGCCTCCCAGGTCACCACTCTCCGTCATCACACTACTTCCGTTGTCCCGAAGTAGAATTTACTGTAACACTGCGTATAACCTGAAGGCTCGTAATCCCAAGTTGAAGTAAGTATACGCATATGCGCTCCATCGTGATGCTGATACCATGGAATGGAGAGAGTGACAACTTGCCCTCTCAAGGTACGTGTATGTATGCATCCTTCATTGAAAAGATTCCAGTAAACTTCACACTGTTGTTAGATCACGGTGGTTTGATGAACCACCGACTCGAGGCTAGCGCATATACATACGCGGAGGCAAACAGAGCCCCAGAGCGAGCTCCTCCTTCCCATAGTGGTACACCTCCTCGTCGTATACCTCCTCAATTTCACTAATGTCACCTAGCCTCTGCGGTGAGTCGAGTCGCTACAGTATTCCAACGTGGCGATGTTCCGGAGAAAGCGCAGGTAAAACGCTATCACAGTCCCCTGTCCTCATCACGTCAAACATTACGACTCGGTAGGAGTGAAAATTTCCTGCTGCGTCCACCACAATAGAGATACATTGCTGTGAGTAAAGGAAAACTATATGTGACCAGTCTCCATTCCATCCCGTCCTGCTCGGCGGAGCGCCATGTGTCACATCAGTATTCAGCGCGGTCCTATATAAAGATCTGCGTCACCTTGATCACCTCCCTTCTTATCCTTTCACCAATACCTTCTACGCAACATTGATGACCACGAACAAGATACCCGAGCATATAGATGCTCAATCCGAAGGCGGCAGCAGTAACAACTTCGTAATGAACATCCTGCGCGCAGCAGATCCAGAACGCGATACCATGTTGCCGAAAATCCTCCACGTCTCGCTTGCCATCTTTGGCGAGGACGTCAGCAGTGGCCACTACGGGTCGTACGACGAATGGCTTCGCAGGCTATCATTGCCCGGAGCGTTGATCGTTTACATTTCCCGTATACGCGATGACACTTCTGAGCAAGTCGACTCGGACATCATTGCCTTCGTCTTCGTTCATCCACGTTCGCATGATGAATCACCGCTGCAAACCCGCATTACGAAAAGTGCGCATATATGGATAGCCGGTGTACTCCCGAATGCACGAAAGCAAGGATTGTTGGCTAAGATGATGGATATGGTAGAGGCGGAGGTGAGAAAAGATGTCCCGAATCAGATGGGGTTCGGTTGCGGTGAAGACAGGGTCGAGGATGTGATGCTCACGGTGTGCACGACGCCTTCAAAGTTCCCTGTGATGTGGGGATGGCTGCAGGCGAGGCATTGGAATGTGGAAAGAGAGATGAAGGGGAAGATTATGCTGAGCAAGCCGTTGAAAAAAACATCAAATCGAATAATCTAATCTTATCTGTATGTTTTTGGTTCCATCATCTTCTTCGACATCCATCATGATGAACACAAAGGACTCACAAAGGCTCCACTTCCTCATCTCACGCGCCCCAGGTCAAACCCCAGCGAGCCCTGTCTTCATTCTCCCATTCTCCACGATGTTGAATGTTGTATGACCACTTTGGAAGCGCAACTTGCATACCTTCCAATCAACCCTTTTTTTCGTAAACCGTTACCGCCGCAATACCACCGTTCACTAAAGCCAACTGTAACCTCCACGTCCATCGCACTCATCCGGTATTCTCTTCTCTTCTCTATCCTCGTCCTCAATCTTATCTCGGTTCGACCCTGCCTAGACTCTGGTTCCGTCGGTTAAATTCCTCTATATTGGTCCCTACTGTGTCCGTGGCTGGACGTTCTTCACACCAGGTTCGAATTCGCCGTGGCTGTTTTTTTTGTGGCTGGTTGAAGCGTCGAAGGACCTTGGTGTAGTGGCGGCGGCGGCGGTTGACGAGAATGAACCACCCATACAGCAATCCGGCCAGTTACATGTACGCCAATGAGGTGCGTATGTTGAGGCTTTCGATACTCAGACGCTCAACTCATGAATCTCTCTTGGTTACTATTCGGATGTCCCACACTCACTCCTTCCCGACTTCAAGTTCACCGTTGATGAGAACAGTTACAATATCCCCTACTCTAATCATTACGAAGTGAAGAAGAGATCGTCCACATCGACCGGCAACCGTGGCAAAGGCAAAGTCAAAGATCCGTATGCGAATATGAAGAGTTTCGGACCTGTACGTGCTTGGAATCCTTTGGTATTCATGTCCGTTGATATCCCATGCCCACGCAGTCGCTATCCGTCGATTCCCTCCCGCTGGCTTCCCCATCACAAAGGACCTCGTTTGCGAATGCGAATGGGGGTATCGAGGCTAGTGGCAGACCGCATCGTCATCCATATGGGCTCGCACATACGTCAGGCTATACCTCACACCTCACCTTCGATGATGATGATGACGACGACGACGGTTTCCTCACCCCACCCTCACATACTACTTCATATTCAACAACAACGACGACGACGGCGAACTCTGCTTCGCCATCAGGAGGTTCCAGTACAAGTACACACGATTATCCGTCACGACACCATAACCACAATCATCACCACGGTCATCAGTCGCGGCGTCGGGATGAACGTGACACCGGCTCCCGGGGAGGGAAGGGGAAGAGTAAAAGTGAAGGAGGTCACCTTGCCCCGCCTCCGCCTCCTCCGTTTGCTTCATCTTCACCTTCAATTTCGAATTCGAATTCAGCGTCAACAACAACATCGAGGCGGTCGACGCAGGCTCAGGCTCAAGCCGGTCCGAGTACGAGTGAGAGTCGGAGAACAATCCTACGGTCATCAGGCCGTCATGGTGCACACGAAGCAAACCCCGAATATTTATCTCCCTCTCTGTCGATGTCGCATCCTGGCTCTGGATCCAGATCTAGGTCCGCTAGCGATACTGCGAGTAATGCCAACGCCAGAGGTAATGGTAATCTCAATGCCAACGGTGACACTCTCCGCATTAGCCGATCGACGTCACACACTGGTACCACACCACCCTCAGCCTCCTCCTCCTTCGCTCACTCCCACAATCACATCCAGTATTCAAATTCATATTCGTATTCGTCCTCCGGGCAACTGAAGTCGCGGATGCAACGGTCTGGAGCTGGCAGAGGGGGGATCATGCGGTTTGCTGCGTCTGAGCGTGACTTGCCTAGCTATCGGCAGGGGGTGCGGTTTGTGAAGGGGGATGTTGTGGGTAGAGGCAGTAGCAGCGACGACGACGACGGTGCTCAGTGGGATGCAGATGCGCAAGGCTCGCGGGGAAGAGGCGGAGGTGGGGTGGACGTGAGTGTGGATGTGGTGGAGGTGGACGGGCGTCGATATCGTGAGGGAGAGCTGGAGTTGTCGCTGGAGAGAGAGCAGCGTAGTAAGCAGAATGGTGGTTGGAAGTTGAGTTTGGGTGTAAGTGTATCGATTATCTTCTACTCTTTCTCTATCTCACCCAGATTCAGAAGCGGATCCGTCGAGCCTCGCATACAGTCAAATTATTTTTCGGAGTTCGGTTGTTGAAAAGTCGATCGATGCCAACCTTTCCCTCTACGTACGACTTCAATGATCCTGGTATGGACCAGTGGGACAACGACAACCGCTTGAGGCAGCGGAACGTCGTCGCGTCGTCTTGGCCTCCGTCCAGTTTGCGGATAGGTACGAATACGAGGACTAATACTACCAGTCAGTTATCGTTGGTGTGACTGATTTACTACTGTAATATCTAATCAATCATGATGTAAGTAACGTATGTTGGATGGTTGCTTCTACTAGATACTAAACGGAAGAAGCTAAAGACGCTGTACTGTGTTGCTATCGATATATCTGTATCACGTTCGATGAATTGGTTCAACGTAGCTGCTATATATGTATCTTCGGATGCTTCACCGTCGATGGGGTAGAGTACATAGGCGGTAAGGACGACGGGCCTGGGATCATTGGTGTTCCTTGGTATAGATGGAGAAATCATAATAATTGCAATTGGGCCACTGCTGCTGCTACGCTAATCCTACAGCGTAATACGGTTGAAGTGAGAGATTCAGGCTACCAGGCGTGCTGCCTAGTAAGGAGAACGTAAGGGAGTCTTTTCAAGATGCTCAATGTGCATCCGCATCGAGTGCATGATATCGATCTGTAATCACCAAGTGCATCATTTAGAACGGGGATTGGGGCTTGCCCACGTTAACTCTGCTCATCTCATCTTCCATTCAATGTTGCCAGACGACTGAAAAAAGTTGGTGGGTGTGCAAGTCAGTCAGACTGCGCCATCTGAGTTCGAAGTTTGATATAGTTTGTTACTTACATCCAGCTGTCTCACGGTCAGTGACTAATCGCAGTTTTGACCGTGGGAACTATAAAGCTACTTATCCAACGCCAATGACGTCACCGATATTGATGATCTCATTCGACGGTCTTGCTCAACCTGTTGCCATCGCTCCAAGCGTCGCCCGACGCAAGCCAAACAATGCAAAATATTGCGCCTGTATATAGAATCAACTGCCGTCCTCGCTCGCATCTTGATTCTCAACCACCACCATCTTGGAGATCCTGCTCGCGTAGCTGTTAATCTAGCTACCCCGGTGTCCCGCTTCTCGCTTCCAGTCCGCTTTCTCTACTTGCTCTACCTAACTACATGGCCATCGTGTGGGTAGGGAATGGCTATATGCGCCGTATTTTTGCTCATTTCACTTTCTAGATTTGATGTCTCGGTTTTACGAAAGTCTCCAAAGCAGCAGTAGGCTGCAAGGCCCACGGGCCCAGGATCACTAAGTTGCCACCTGGTGAGAAGCCCCGCTGGCACTAAAATTTAATTTGCTTCTTAACATATTAGTGCCGGTTTGGTGTATATCAACGTCACAGAATGTGAGTAATGCAAAATACATTGGACGTTTGTATATTCGTCTGACATAAGGTATACCCAGCTCAGAACCAACGACATCACATGACTCAGAAGTGACTGACGGTGACATAAATCAAGTAAAAACCTTCAGGCCTCCATGGCCACCTTAGCGTAGAATGTAAAACCACAGAGTTATGAAGAATGGTATTCAAAAAATTTCTGTGGTTTTCGTTTTTCTTGAAAATGCGCCTCAAAATTGTGAAGCTAATTACAGTGGTCGAGTGCCGAATGTGGTTATAAGTCAATTTTCCGAGTTCGGGCATACAGTGGCGTCCAAAAGTATCGCACGCCCCCCACGTGTTCGGTTAGGGACTGCATTAGGAGCGCACTTCGTTAATATTGGTCGAAACATGTATCATAGTTCACGCGAGCCCCCTCCATTGTCATATTAAGCAGTAATTAAAACCTATTGAATGCTCTAGAAATGAATTGTGCATGCTTTACCTCATTTTGGGGTGTGCATTACTTTTGGACACAGGTGCAACAAGTTCAGTGTGAGGGATATAAAGCCAGCTAGCAAGGAAGCGGGTCCCAACCAACACAACACACGGAATTCTACACCTATGGTCTACACTTCCCCAACCAAAGTCATCCGCGTTGCTGAGTTCAAGGCTCTCGGCATGAACAACACCGAGATCGCTGATAAGCTCGGCATCCATCGCACCACTGTCACTCGTGTCCATCAACGCTTCCAGAAATCCGGCAGTGCTTACCATATAAATCCCAAAACTGGCCGTCCCCGCAAATTAGATGTCCGAGACGCTCGCCGCGCAGCCATTCTATTGGCCAAAACTGAAGTTAGCAATGCGACGGAGATAGCGACAAAGATCTTCCCTGATGTGTCTCGCCAGACCGTTGCTCGTGCCCTGAAGGAACAGGGCTTGGTCTGCCGTGTTCGTAGATCGAAACCCTACATCTCTCCAACCAACAAAAAGAAGAGGCACAATTGGGCCCGTGAGCACTGCAGCTGGACTGTGGCGGATTGGGAACGGGTCGGATTTTCGGACGAGTCCAAATTCTTGCTATTCAAGTCCGACGGCCGTCAGTACGCGTGGTTTACACCTGGACAGGCACTCGATGATCGCTACACCAAGAAGAACATCAAGCATGGTGCCGGAAGCCTGATGGTGTGGGGGATGATCACCTCAAAGGGGATGGGGCGGCTTCATCGGATTGATGGCATCATGTGTGGGCCGGATTATGTCCAGATCCTTCAGAAGCAGATGCTAGGGTCTCTAAGGGATCTGAAATTGAAGCGCACAGGGAAGGATGCTTTAATTTTCCAGCAGGACAATGACCCGAAGCACAGATGCAAAGTGGCAGAAGCTTGGTTTGCGGAGAAAAAGGTGAAACGGTTGCCTTGGCCCCCCTCAAGTCCAGATATGAGTATTATTGAACATGTGTGGGACCAATTGGATGCATTGGTACGTGCGCGAAATCCGTTGCCGACCAATAAAGAGCAGTTGTGGGAAGCTCTTCAAGAAGAGTGGTACAATTTCCCACAAGAGTCCCTGAAGAAGCTATATGAAAGCATGCCTCGCCGCGTCGTTGCGCTTTTGAAGGCAAAGGGTGGTAGTACCAAGTATTAGCGGCGCGTGAGTCCCCTCGCATTTGTTCGTCTTCGGTGTGCTGATCTCTAGGAAAGTGATAGGGGCGTCCAAAAGAATTGCACACCCTCAATTTCGCTTTTCTGCCTCTTTTACATTTTTATGGACTCGGACATTATTTTATTGGATTTCAATGTTGCTATACCTTAAATATCTACCATTGTATCACTTTTATATATGTATTTTCCTGCTTTCACGGCGTCGAGGGAATGATTTACATAGGGGAGCATGACCGTGCGATTCTTTTGGACGCCACTGTAGTGCTCGAATTAGCGCCCCAGGCCTGTCGCGACGCGACGCGACTCGCTATCCAACTGTGTGCGATGCATTTTTTCTCTTCGCCATACTACCTCGCATGCCATTTAAGCGCAAGCTCAATCTCAAGAACCTTGGAGAATGGGCTGTCAAGAAATGCAAGCGAGGGAGTCAAGGCGAAGAGAAGGAAAATGTAAGCAATGTCTTTCAATTCCTTTATGTCACGAACAACCATGAAAAATAGGTACCTATCACACCCAATGCCAATATCCCTCGAAAAAGAATTGTACAGTTATGGGGCTCAACTACAGTTGACATTTCCTGGCCGCCAGCAGCTCAGGCAGCCCCTGAAGCAGCTCCTGAGGAAGAAAGGCAGTCGGCTGCACGACCGGACATTCTGAATGCAAGTGACAATGGAGATCTGGATTTATGGCGTAATGGTCAGTAAGGACTAGTAAATCCTCGAATTGATTCATACCTTGCACTCCAGCACATACGGAACCAGAAGGGTGGCTTGATGACCCCGACGGACTAGTGGAGACCTTCCCAGAGATTAGGACTGACGATGACGAGATGTCATTGATGGATGAGGTCGAGAGGGAAGGAACATCACCCGTTGAAAGCACCTCTGTGATGCCGGGAGAGTTCATGGAGATCTACAAGGATGATGATGATGAATTGAGGTTAATTGAGGACGGGGACGAGCTGCGAAGGATCAATGAGGAAGGAAGCGATGATGAAGATATTGAAATCATTGTTGACTCACCATTTGCGCCATGTTCAGGTAAATACGACCCGCCTCCATCGTTGGATGATATCAAGTCAGCTCGAGAGGATTTGGGGAAGATACTGAATCCGAAACGGGAGAAGGGATATGGCCGGAAAGATCCTGAACTTGATGTCATCATCAGGGAGCGATTCGAAGGCATGCACCTGTTCTGCTTCCATGTCATCGAGTTACAGGGACAGAAGCCGAATACTACCCAATGGACCAATGCGTCGCTTCTCGTTGCGAAAAGCCTTGGTCATGGTCCATATCAGGCGCGGATGCTGCGAGAGTGGACACGAAAGTTCATCCTGAACCGCAAATTTATTCCCGATCATAAATGGAAGGGTGGATTAGGACGTACTCATCTCGATGACGATGATTTCGTACAAGAAATCAAGCTGCACCTCCAAGGAATTGGCAAATATGTTCGCGCCCAAGATATCGTTGACTATGTTGCACAACCCGAGGTACTGCAGAGGCTCAAGCGGACGAAGACGATTTCCCTTAGCACAGCTTCGTCCTGGATGGCTAAGATGGGTTACCGATGGACAGCAATACCTAAGGGTCAGTATGTCGATGGGCATGAACGAGAAGATGTGATCCGGTACCGGAATCAAGTCTTTCTACCTGCCATGGCCGCACTGGAGGGAAAGATGAAGAAGTGGGATAAAAGTGGTGAAGAGGAGAAGGAAGAGGATGGGGCCGAGTCTGAACAACGGCCGCGTCGCTACATGATCGTCTGGTTCCATGACGAGTCGACATTCTACGCTCACGATCGTCGCAAACAGCGTTGGGTCCATAAATCTGAAAAGGCCGTCCCATATGCGAAGGGGGAGGGCCGTTCACTGATGGTCGCAGATTTCGTTTCTGCGGAAGTGGGATTTCTCAGATCGCCCGACGGATTGGAGTCAGCTAGAGTATTGTTTCGGGCAGGAAATGGTGAGCTTAGGCAATGAATTGGCTGAATGCACTTACATCTTTGATAGGCAGTGGACGAGAAGGGTACTTCGACAACAACCATATTCGCGCACAACTTGGGAAAGCGATGGCTATTGTGCAGAAACATTATCCCGATTACGACCACACTTTCGTTTACGATAACGCAACAAACCATCGTAAGCGTGCTGAGGATGCGTTATCAGCTTGCAAGATGACGAAGGGGCCCTCCTTGAACTTTGGTGTTGAGGTAAACCTTACCGATGCCCAAGGGAAGCCAGTGTATGATAGCGCTGGGAATATCTGCAAGCAAAAGGTTAGGATGGCTAATGGACGGCTTCCAGATGGTACCGAGCAGCAATTCTACTTTCCAGAAGGAGACCCGCGTGCTGGTCAGTTCAAAGGCATGGCGGTCATTCTTCAAGAACGTGGATTTGATGATATCGCGAAGAAGAAGGCTCAATGTGGGCGAAGCTTCAAGGATTGCACTGAGGGGTCTGTTGACTGTTGCTGCCGCCGATTCCTATACAACCAGCCTGACTTTGTTAACGTGGAATCCATCCTGGAAGCCGAAGCAAGAGGAATGGGTTATCAAGTGATCTTCCTCCCGAAGTTCCACTGTGAACTCAACTTCATTGAGCAGGTCTGGGGTTACGCCAAACGAGTCTACCGGATGTACCCGCCATCTTCGAAGGATGAAGATCTTGAACGGAATGTGGTGGCAGCGCTGAACGAGGTGCCTTTGGTGTCTATGCGAAGGTATGTGATCGCTTATCTGATCAAGATGTCATTCAGTGATGTGAACGTTTCAGGTTTGCGACACGCTCACTTCGGTTTATGGATTAGAGCTCGGTGAAAAACTCCGACGAAGTTTTTGACAAGTCCGTCACTTTGCGCAGTGCCAGGGGTAGTTATTAACAAGGTTATTAACATGTTATTAACATAGGTATTGTATTACGCGAATTAGACCAATTTGAATGCCCAAACCGGGTCTACGCTGACTGGAGCCTTTTTGTATGCAATAACAGGCCTCTTGGAAGTCGCCGATGTAACTGGTATGTCGGACAACACATCCAGAAGGTCTGGGGAATCAAGGTTGATATGAGACCCGACATCCATATCATCCTCTGACATCAAACCTAGCTTACTCTCGTCCACGCGGTCATCGTCTAACACTGCTTCTTGGGTGTCGGGAGAATCTTCATCTTCATCTTCGTCACTGGAGCATTCGGAAGTGTTGTCCACATCATCGTCAGAGTCTTCCGAGTCGGTGGGTTTCTTGCGTTTGGATGGCACTGTAATAGGCTCCGACTCGGAGCCGTATATAGTGGTGCGCATGTCACGGAACTTCACCGTGGGCCGATTGTGTGACTTCGGTTTATCCTAAAACCAAATGAGACCTTATCTAGCAAGGGGGAATTCTCAGTATACATACGGTATCAGCCTTATACTCCCGAAGTATGTGCATTCTAAGTTGAGTTGTTTTGACAAGGGTTGAGACCTTTTGGGAACTTCTACGAGGGGCATTGAGCCATGTGAACGTAGACGCGGTTCGCTCGTCGGCCATCGAATTGGGTGTCATCGAAAATATTCGGATAGCGCAGTGCTGGCAATGATGCTCATCAGCAGAGACAGGTGAGGAATGAATATTGGAAAACTTACCGCAAGGACCGCCGCCTGGGGATTCGGCGCTAGCTTGTGCCACCAGTCAATGACAGCTGTATTCTCGCCACAGGGGATGTTGAAGGGGTAGTGGTTGCAGATGTATGCGCTGATCTGTTGGTTCAAATATTCAATAGCCTCAGCAGCTAACAGTCCTGCGACTTGGATCTCCTTATATACATATTCACGTCGTAGCATTTCGACCAAGAATCGGCCAATCCGTTCAAGGGTTTTGTTTTCATTCGAGGGTGACACCTTGGGTGCAGACCCACTGCGCGAGATCTTGATAGATTGAAGCTGAAGGGGATTGACGCCCTTGAGAATTGAAGCATTGCGGTAACCTATGGTGGCATGGGTCAGCTTCCGAAAATGATTATCCAGCATAAAGTTACGGACGGGGATCGAGAAAGAACCCAGTTACGAAGATGTCCGATGGACCGTCATTGATCGACTGATCGAAGCGGTAGTTGCAAAGACGCCTGACATTCTCTCCAACACGGATAGGAAGCCCGACATCCCCAGATTTGAGAAGATCATGAATGGATGCCATAATGGCGAGCCAAAAGAGATAAGCATCTGCTGGTGTAGCGTGGGTTGATTCTAGACAAGTGATGGATTTTGCGATGGGGCCAAGTATAAGGAGGAATTGCTGGAGATCCGTTTCGAAGGTGGAGGAGGCAATGGTGTCAGGCATAAATTTATTATTGACTTCTGGGATAGTCACCACTTTCAGTTTGCATATTTCTCGAATAGCGGGTAGGCAACGCTTGACAGAGGAACCCGAGTGATAGGTTGTAGCGAAACGAGTCTTGCCAATAGATCTGAGTCCTCGTGAGATTCGATGTCGCTGGCGTGCTGACTTTAACGCCGCACCGGCGATCGTGGATTTCTTGAAGAACTTTGTTGTTCGGCGCACAACTTTGATAACCTCCGCTAAGGTCAGCAACCTCCTATGAGCCCCTTGGGAGCAGTGGTTTACGTACTGGTTTAAAGTGAGGGAGCTTGCATATGTCTTTTGCAAGGTTATTCAATCGATGGCATGGATCGGCCATGTTGAAAATCCAGGGATACTTTGTGGTGACTTTCTCTCGTGCGACACGAGTATTCCCTGTGTCGTCCGAGCAGATGCCAGTGAACTGCTTTGGTCCAATTTGGATGATCGTCTACGCCCAAGGTTAGATTAGCGTCCTGCCAGTTTGAGTGATGGATACTTACATCATCTAATACTCGGAATAGGTGCTCCGCGGTATGCGACTCGTCCGAAGCTTCATTGCCTTCGAAAAGGTAAACAGTCCGGCTAGGCGTAATTACATGGATGGTATAGACAGATTCCGAGGCGCGAGTGGTATTGCCATCAAACGTGATCGTTAGGTTGTCGGTGGCTTGAAGAATCGCAATATTCTGGGTTCTAACGAGACCGGCTTCAGCAGGAAGCAGGGAGTCACGAAGCCTTGTGGAGGATGGCGGAGTGAAATCCGGATCGACATTTTGCCACATCTCCTTCCATTGGGGATAATCAAACGCTGCTGGTGGGATGCCTGCAACGACCATCCACCTGAGTACGTCTGAATCGAGCTGCGCATTCTTGGCATTAACCCGGGCCTTCTTGGAAAGTGTGTAGACAAGATTTGATGAAGCTGGGGCAGTAATCTTGTTACCGGTACTGGACGTTGATGGAACAGCGGTCATGGACGGCTTCTTAGAAGCGAGGTGAGGAATCGAGGCCTTGATCTTGGCTAACTTTGCTGATGGGGCATCGATGCTTAATGCCTTGTTAACTCTCTCACGTACCTCAGGCGATAAGTGCTCACAGTCGGACGTGTGTTCTAGCACACGCCGTTTACTTCGATGTGGCCCAGCATAAGTCTTCGAGCAGACGGAAGTAGCATGGCGCTGGAGAGATGGGTCCATTCCGATGCAGCGGAAGATCAAACTCTTCTTTGGATCACTCTTCTTATAGCAAGGAAGAGCGAGCTCGCGAATAAGTTGACAAGCCGTTGCGCCCCCTGGCCCCTTCCGCTCCTTTTTATCAGCTTCTGGGACGCTGACATATTCGTCGAAGACTGACGGTACGCCAATGTGTCGGTTCGCTTTGCCTGTGGGTGTTGCCTGGGAGTTTCCTTTCGGAGGGACGGCATTCCCTGGTGCAGGCAGTTTCGGCTTGCAGGACAATTCAGTAAGCGTCTCAGCATTCCAGCACGAATCACTCACAAGCGCAACACCAGCCGCATCATATTCTGCCTTCGCAGCCTTCGTCAAATCTTCAACCCACTTCTCCAAAATAGCTGACTGAGCAAAGAGGGCGAAGACATCGGCCAACACATCTACAACAGCCACTAGGCCTGGTCCCCTCTCCTGCAATTTGAATGGTACATCACCCGGCTTGCGTCCGTTCTTCGCGAAAGTAACTTCAAGTGTGCGGTTGAGGGCCGACTCCTCGGAGCCATAGAAGTCAATATCTTCAGCGCTCGGTTGCCATCCTTGGAAGTTATAGATGTTCGAGCCTTCAGGAATCGTAGGTGGAAGATGCTTGAGGATGAGCGACAAATGATCGAGGGCTTTCTCCATAGCAAGAAAGTGTTCGGCGTCCGTAGAGCGAAAAAAAACTCAGGAATTTCAAATTTGAAAAGGGGCCCCTGACTGGGTTATTAACATGGAATTTGCCGCTCTCGTCAGCCCAAGCGTCAATAACCAGTTACTAACGTGTCAATAACTGTTGTGTTAATAACATACAGGTTTTTCACCGAGCTCTATTATGGATGCATATCGCAAGGGCCTCAATGGATCCCAAGCTGCATGGGCTGCAAAGAAATACAAAGGACATCGCACCCTCCCGCACGATATTTTATCTAAGCTCGACACTTCTAATGCATCCATACCTGGATCTTAACGCCATATAATCACTGCCCAATGATCTAAACTACATCTGGAGTAATATTATCTGTACATTCTGTATATCTAGCATCGTAGATAGTACTTCTAGTGTAGCCATAGCACTTATCCGTAGATAGACGCCCCGCTACTTGAATGTTAAGCCAGCCGTCACAAACTGTCACGAAACATGTGATGGCGTTGGTTCTGAGCTGGGTATACCTTATTACGGTCTTTGTGGCCGCGATCGTATCTACGTCTACAGATCTGTCCACAATGCGTGTGCAATGCGCCTCCCGCCCGTTCCTGAGGGCGCTACCCAAACAAAGAACGATCAGGCACCAATAAAGCGCCTTTGTTTGGCTACGCAACATTGGCCAAACAATGGCCCAACCTTCGAACTCGAACTGAGTCAATGCAATCGTGTGTGCCCGGGGTTATACGGCGTTGGATTTACTTGTATAATCGAACAAAGGGCGCGCTGAGCACATATCAAAACATGTGTTCAAGGGAGACAAAGGATATGGGAGCCGGAGTCCGGGGATGCTTATTGTCTCCAGGTGGCCAAACAAGGCCAAACAGTGAAGACAATGAGAAGAGCGGCTTGAGGGAAGACAATTGGCATCTGAACAAAAATGGAGGGCCTCATAGATGTGTGTCCGCTTTCTCTTTCTCTTTCTCTCCGTACTACTCTGCTAGTTCAGAAATGCGTCGAACGACGACCCTCGAGGTCGATACCGCTTCGACAATGCAGCCTACGGCGACGACAAGCAAAGAACATGATGAACAAACGACTACTTCCCCTACTTCCCCTACAACCCCCACAACCCACACGACACTCCAACCATCACTCAAGCTCTTATTTTCCCTTCTCACCCGGCGCCATATCCTCATGTTCCTCCTTCCCGCAATCGTCTTCTCCATCATATCAGGCGGCGTAGCCCCCTTCATGACGTACGTTATCGGCCAAGCATTCGACGCCTTCGCAAAGTTTCCCATCTCGTCCACAACACCGTCCCAACAAGACAAAGACGACCTCCTCCGAGGTGTTGGTATCGCCGCGCTTCAGTTACTCGGCTTGGCTGTCGCGTCGGTGGCCCTTTCGAGTGCCACTTCGAGCTTGTGGATCTGGACTGGGGAGCAGAATGTCATGGCGCTGAGGAAGAAGGTGTACGAGGAAGTTACGGCGAAGGATATGGACTGGTTCGATACAAAGATGGGCGGTGAAGAACAGATTGGCGCTGGTGGTCTTATGGCCAAGTTCGCCAGGTGAGTTGATGTCATCGTATTTCGAAGTGTCTGGCAGCTGAGGATGTACTTGCCAGGGAAACCGACGAAGTCAGAATGGCTTCCTCCCTCGCGTCAGGCATGGTCCTCCAGTATCTCACGACGACCATCACCTGCCTTATCCTCGCTTTCGTGCGATCCTACCAGCTGACTTTCGTGATCCTTTCCGCCGTCCCACTCCTCACCCTCATCCAAGGAATTTCCCAAGCCTCAGCTGGCCCTCTTCTCAACACCGAACGCAACTACATCGGCGTCGCTGGAACACTCGTCGACCGCGCCATCACAGCCATCGCCACTGTCAAAGCCTTCAATGCTCAAGGCTATGAGCGCCTTGCGAGCGGAAAGGTCTTCTTCAACCTCCACATCGTCGCAAAGAAGCTGAACGCCGTCTGGGGCCTTACCAGCGGCCTCGGCCAATTTGTGATGATGTCCATGTTCGTGCAAGGTTTTTGGTTCGGATCAAAGCTTGTTAGAGAGGGCAAGATCACGCCTGGAGACGTCATGGCCGTCTTTTGGGCGTGTCTTATTGCTACCAGCAACCTCCAAATGTGTATTCCTCAATTCATTACTCTCGCTAAAGGCAAGTTTGCGATGGTGTCCCTCCTCAGCCTCGTCGAGGAGTCGCCTTCTTCACCACCTTCTCCGACTCTACCGCAACCGGCTACTCCCCTCTCTCCTGTGTCTCAGCATACTCTTACATCTCGCTCCACTCACACCCTTTCGCTTTCGGTCTCCAAACCCCGTGCTCTGCGCAAAATCGTCCCCAGACGCTGTATCGGCGAGCTCTCCCTCACCGACGTCACCTTCGCCTATCCCTCCCGGCCCACTCTCCCGGTTCTCAAGAATGTCTCATTGTTCTTGCCTGCCAGTGAGACCACTTTCGTCGTCGGCGGGAGTGGCTCTGGCAAATCCACGGTCGCCTCGCTACTATTGGGTCTCTACAAGGCTACGCACGGTCAGGTCTTGATGGACGAGCAAGACGTAGTGTTCTTGGACGAGAAGTGGATGAGAAGCCATGTTCTGGGTGTTTCTCAGGGTGACTGTATTGTTTTTGATGGGAAGAGCGTGCATGACAATGTTGCGGCGATTATGGGAACTCCGGAGGTGGTCTCACGCGAACAGGTTGTGGATGCTTGCACCAAGGCGCTGTTACATGAGTTTATCAATGGACTGCCGGATGGGTACGAGACTATCCTCGGGGGAAGTTCAGAAGATGGCGAGGAGAAGAAGGTTGGTGGGATTACGCTCAGTGGTGGACAAAGACAACGTCTTGCCATTGCTCGTGCGTGTCTACGAAACCCTACTGTTTTAATACTTGGTGCGTTATTCCGCCATGCCCCACATTATCCCCACTAATGAAATTTGACAGACGAAGCGACCTCGGCTTTGGACCCTACATCCCGCCTCCTCGTATTCGAAGCCCTCAAACGCGTCCGCCACAACAAGACTACTATTGTTATCACCCATGACCTCTCCCAGGTTGGAAGCAGCGACTTTGTGTACGTCATGCGTAATGGCGAAGTCGTCGAGCAGGGGTACCGCAGGGATCTTGAAGTTGGGTCGAGCATTGAAGACGTCAACGCTTCTACCACCTCGGTCAACACTCTGGGCGGTGTCGGTGTGTTCAAGGATATGGTTCGCATCCAGATGGGTATGGGCGGGTACCTGCCCGAGCGGGATATAGACGCCATCGCCACCACCGATCCGTTCTCCAACGATGACCACGACGACAAGCTTGAGCGAAAGACCGTTACCGATGACGACGATACCACGACCGACGACGTTCCCCCTACGCCTCCGCCCACCGCCGCTTCACGACTCCGTCCTCTGACGCTTACGCTGGGGAATTGGATGTTTGATGTTGTGGCTGATTTGACGAAGACGGCGAATGGGCCTGGTGGAGCGATTAGTCGTTTGTCGATGATCCCGGAGCATGTCGAACATCACCACAATCAACGAGCGAGCATTCGCGCCAGTCGGTTTATACCAGCGGATATGTTCCACAACAATCTCGGTGCCCCTCTTCCGAAGAAAGATCAAGATACGACGATGATCGAATCTCCACGACGCAAATCTCGTCCTACCAGCATTGCTATTCCCTCATCACCCACAACACCCACGGCAGCGTATACTATCCCACCCACGAGGCGACTCAGTTTGCAATTCACGCCGACGTCGCCTGTGTTCTCGCTCGGGGATGGCTACAACTATTCGTATACGTATAGCAACGGGGACTTTGGAGATAATCTTAGTGCTATGGGGAGTGAGGTTGGCCTGCTTGGCAGCCGGAGAGGAAGGGGTGTTGGCGATGACGATAACGATGATGAAAAGGTTATGGAGCAGCGTGGTGTGACCGCGGAGGAGAGGCGACGGCGAAGGGTGAAGGGTGAGAGGAGACGATGGGATGTTGAGAAGGTGGTCGTTACGCCGAAGGATAATAAGAAGAGGTTTGAGGTGAAGGTGGATAAGTGGAGACGAAAGGGCGAGAAACTTGACAAGGAGAAGACAGATGACACTCCCTCTTCCTCCTCACTCTCGTTCTGGCAGCTGCTTGCGACGATATATCCGACTCTTCCTTACAAGCCGCTCCTCTTTCTGGGGTTAGTCGTCTGCGTCTGCAGCGGCGCGATGACCCCCATCTTCTCGTTCCTTCTTTCCCGCGTAATGTTTGAAGTGTCCATCGGCGCTTCGAACGTCAGCGCCATCAACTCCTTTGGCGGCCTCGTTTTGGGTATCGCCGCCCTCGATGGAGTCCTCCTCGGTTTCAAGTACTTCATCATGGAAACTCTCGCCTCGTCCTGGGTCCTCGGCATCCGCAACACCGCGTACGAAAAGCTCCTCGCACAAGACAAAAAGTTCTTCGACAAGGCCGACAACAACACCTCCGCGCGCTTCGTTCAGATCCTCGTCAAGGATGGCGACGACGCGAGGAATCTTATCGCTGTTGTGATTGGCCAGTTTTTGGTTGTCGCTGCGATGCTTGGTGTTGGTCTGGTTTGGGCCTTGGTGAGGGGTTGGGAGCTGACTTTGGTTGGGTTCGCCATTGCTCCCGTCTTTGCGGTCACGATGGCTGTTCAGACTCGCCTTGTGGTCAAGTGCGAAGTGCGGAATAAGCGTGCTCGCGAAGATGTCGCCAAGGGGTATTATGCTACTATCTCCAACATCCGGGGTATCCGATCCATGTCGTTCGATGCCCTTTATAGGAAGCAATTCGATTCCGCCACCGACCGGGCGTTGGCTACTGGGGTCAGAGGAGCGTTCGTCGAGGGATGCACCTATGGTGTTGCTAGTGGATTGATCTACCTTGCCGAGGCATTGCTCTTCTACGTCGGCGCTGTCCTCATCGCGTCTGGAAGGTACTCGTACCTCCAGATGGTACAAACGTTGAATTTGGTTGTCTTCTCCGTGACCATTGGGTCTCAACTGATGGCTTTCAGTAAGTTTTCTTTTCAGAATACGGGATACGTGCGGGTTCTAACGAATTGTTCTTTGCTCCCAGCTGAGAGGATCGCCAAGGCCGTGCAGGCTACTCGGGACTTTAACGAGCTTCTCAACCTCTCCACCGACAACGACGAGGCCAGGGGTACCATGAAGCCCTCCCTCGAAGGCCCCATCACCTTCCGCAACGTGTCGTTCTCCTACCCAGAGCAGTCTGAAACTACCGTCCTCAGCGACCTCAACCTCGACATCACTGATGGCGAGTGTGTTGCTATTGTTGGTGCGTCTGGGTGCGGCAAATCGACTATCACGGCCCTTCTTCAGCGCCTCTACGAACCCTCCTCAGGCATGATTGCCATCGGCTTGAATGAGCTACGGACTGTGGATGTCGAGTATCTTCGATATCATGTCTCGGTCGTCAGCCAGAAGCCTAACTTGTTCGACGCCAGCATTACCGAGAACATCAAGTACGGTAACGAATATCTTACGGATATGGATGTCCGCCGCGCAGCCAAGGCCGCCAATGTCCACGACTTCATTATGTCCCTGCCCCAAGGCTACGATACCCTCGTCGGCGAGAACGCATCGCTAATATCTGGTGGTCAAGCCCAGCGCTTGCAAATAGCACGCGCTCTCGCTCGGCCATCTCGTATCCTCATCCTGGATGAGTGTACCTCGGCTTTGGACGCTGCCAACCAAGCAGCTGTCATGGATACCATCCGTACGGCGAAGGTGGGCCGGACGACGATTATGGTTACGCACAAGGTTGATGTTATGAGGATGTGCGATAGGGTTGTGGTGGTGGATGGTGGCCGCGTTGTTGAGGAGGGCCGGTATGAGGAGTTGATGGAGAGGAAGGGCGTTTTCGCTACGCTGGCTAGTGGAGGCGAATGGCAGAGCGATTAGATTTTCTTTTTCGCTCGCAAGGTGTGCTTTTTATCTGTTATATTTCTGCCTGGGTGCAACTTCCCCTCTCTTTCGTGCCTACACACCCACCCTCCTTGTTTATTCCTAAGTGACACCACCTTCGTTATTTCATTTCGTTGATTATTACCTATTCCTTTTCGATTTCGATTTTACTCTGCATCATCTCATCCGTATCTACATACATGTTTACATTCTGGGCAAGACGACACAAGACCTACTTATATACATCCCCTCACAATAGTCACTGTAGTTTTATAGCATTAGTTTACTGGAACATTTCTGTTGTAGCCTCTGTAGCGTTGACATCCATATTTACGATAGAATGAAAAAGATTTGGATACCACGAATGTATGACCGACAAGTGTGAGGATATCAAGCGAACATGATTCAGTCGAACGGGACGGGTCTGACTGCAGGACCAGATAGCCGCAGGCCAGGTTGTTTGTGCTTCTCCGCTTGCGCAGCAGCAAAAGCTGAAGGAACAGCAATCCCACAACAATCACCCCAACCAACCTCGCGCACGCCTGGGACACCGGGGTGCGCATGCGCATGGCCCCAATGAGCATCGTCAGCATCATCATCCAAAGACTCAGACTCAGACACAGGGGGCGGTGGCCCTTCGTAGCGGAGGATGGATCCAAAGAGGAAATGTTGAACGACGGGGAGTTTGCCTAGCACTTCGGCGAGGTACATCTTGATCATGCCTGAATTGACTTTATCCCAAGTCTTGACCGCAGAAATGTCGTCTAGCATTGGAGAATGCCATCGGAGCGATGCCGTTTTTATCTGCAAGCATTCGGAATACAATGATGGTGAGCTTATGACGGATGGTTGCGCAAGCTGAAACTTGACTTACCGAGTTGATAAATTGGATGCATGCGAAGTACATGTATTCCTTAGCGTACTCTTCTACGATTTCGGGATCATGGATCGCCTTTGGGCGAATGTACTTGTGTCCTTTCGAAGTTTGTTAACGGTGATGTTTGAGATGTGTTTAGAAGGGGGCTTACCTCGTAGTTGGGCGGAACCCCATAAGAAGGGCAGGAAGTGGTAGTCGTCCAGTCCCCATACGCCGTGAGAACCAGCAGGCTCCAGCCAGTATGTTGATTGCAGGACGCGCATGACCTGAATGTATCTAACGTATAATCATCTTAATTTCAGGAAAATCCTCGATTCAAGGGGATCGTCCAAACCTCCAAAACACTTTGATGACTAAAGCTTTATGATCTGATTCAGACAGTACGCCCAGGCGCTCGAGGCATATCCTTCAAAGACGGATGTCAGAACCATGGGCACAGAGAGAAGTAGAGTATTGGGCGTACATCCAGCAAAGGAAGTTGAGCTCCATACCGCTCCCATAATCGATACGCTGACGATTTCCCCACGATTCTTGGAAGTAGACAGAGATCTCCTTCTCGGCTTCTTGAGGCAAGTTCGGGATCGTCGCATGCAGCGATGATGATGCCTACATATATGGCTATTAAGCCCTAGGAAGGGGAAATTAAGAGAGCTTACCTCTCCGACTTTGTCATAGAAAGTTCTGAAGGCGGGGTTGCCAAACCGAGACGCAGCATTCTCGACAGGAGGCGTTTCTTTAGCGATTTCCTCGACACGATCCAGAATTCCGAGAATCGCAGTCACGGCCTACACGAAATATAGATCATGAATCGATCTGAGCAGGCTTGAAGAGATGCATACGGGTGATATCTCACACTCGGCAGAAAGTGTTACGCCAACGACCGACTCGTTGAGTTTTTGGATATGCGAAACGACATCTTCGTGGGTTCTTGATTGTTGAAAGGCAACAAGTTGGTCGGGAATGAGAATTCGTTTCTGGGGGACCTCGAACTTGGATGTCGTGCTCATCGTGCCAGTCGTTGAGGGAAGGGTCCTCGGGCGCTTATGTTCCAACTGACCCCTAATGGCACGATCACGTGTGTGTTAATTATCCCGTCCGAATTTGGCAAGGCTGGCTTCGCCACTTCGCATCTTACCACTTGCTTCGGTGTGTGGCGGCATCTCCTCAGTCAACACCTGCCCTAACCGTCGTGTACGGGATCCTTTGTGGACACCCAGACGAGCCACAAATAATATTTGGCGAACAATACGCAGAAACCTCTGTGGCATTCTGCTGAAACTATTTAAGACGGTATGTTGTGGTCATTCCGTATCTCGCTGTCTTCATATCCTCTGACACCATGTCTGACGCTCCAGCCACTCCTCGACGTGTATCTCAAGCAACTCCCGTTTCAAACACACCCGCTAGCCATAAAGCATCAGGCACGGTCCCGTATCAGCCAGAAGCACCGAAAGCCGTTACGAATAAGAACAACATGGCCCGTGAAACCTCCGGAAAATGGCTTGGTCCATTAAAAGTGGCTGTATTTCTAGATGAGCTCTTGGAAGTTGACAAGCACTTATCGCCGCCACCCTTCGACCCGAAGTTCTTCGCGGACAAGGAAGTGAACAATGAGCGGGATATGTACAAGCATTTGGTGAGTTTTCTACACACGCCAACATTTATATCGTCTTTGCTCACTCTTTGTCCTCGCGTCAGGCTGCTCTTATCAACGGGAAAGGCGTCGATGACCGGCTGCTACCGGGCTATGTATGGGTCGATTCCTCAAACCACCCTGATCCGAATTCCCGACTGAAAGTACGCCCGGACGGGGGGTTGGTCGAGGAGGCATCTTTCGACCCCGCCCATCCTAACGACATGGGGACAACTCTGGTTAGCGGAGAAGATAAGCTTAAGCACGGTGACATCTTCAACGATGACCCTGACGCTTGCACCGACCCTGCTCACCCAACACCATACGAGGCCACTGCTCAATCTAAGGTTGAGATCCGAGGCCAACTGGCTACCTATGCGACCGAGGTTTGCTGTCGTCAACACCGAACCCACTTCTTCATGCTCTACGTCTTTCATCCTTATATTCGCCTCCTTCGCTGGGATCGCTCTGGAGTTATTGTAAGCACACGTTTCCGCTATACGGTTGACTGCACACCATTAGTGCACTTCCTTTGGCGCTTCGCAAATCAAGACCTTCCTGGGAAGGGATTCGATCCCACAGTATCACTAGCGAACGCCGAAGAAACCGCTTACGCAAAGGTTGCGCTCAGTGAATGGAAGCCTCAAGACGTCGAGCGTCCCGTGTTCAAAATGCAGGTCCCAAACGGTGAACGCATGCGAGATTTCTTAGTTTGGGGACCGCTGGCGGAGCCGCATTCACCGTTAGGCCGGGCGACGAGGGGATACCCGACTATCGAAGTTACGAAAGAGGGCTTCTCACCAGCCCCCATGTTTTTGAAGGAGCAGTGGCGGTCGTCATCCGTGAAACAGGAGGCGGTGACGCTCCAGAGGCTGCGCGATGCAGGGGTTCAATATGTACCGACTTTCGTGTGTGGAGGAGACCTTCCGGGTCAAGTTACGAAGTCAAGCAACTATCGCGATGCAGGCTGGCGAATTGGAGAGGTGACTGTGGAGGTCAGAATACACACACGATTTGTAGTTAAACAAGTCGGCCTCCCCCTGTCTCGCTTTCCATCATCAAAGACCCTCTTTCAAGCAATCTATCATGCATATGAAGGTTTGCGACTCCCCTCACACTCTGGTTTCACATACTCACCACCTTACATAGGACACAAGCAAGCATATGAAGCCTGTGGCATCCTTCACCGCGACGTTAGCGGGGGCAATATTCTGATTATGAAGGACGGTTCTGGGATGCTGAGTGACTGGGACCTCGCAAAGGATGAGGATGAGTTGTTGGCAGGTGCTCGTGTTGACGAACGCACTGTGAGCCTAGTTTTTCCTAGATCACCCCTTCACTCATTCTGATCAATGTTCAGGGAACCTGGCCATTCATGTCTGCGGCCCTCTTAGCAGATTCTAGCAAGCTGCACTCTGTCCGCGACGACTTGGAATCCTTCTTCTGGGTTGCCTTGTATTACGGTCTCCGCTACCTTCCCCACAGCCATGTATCACAGCTGGATATCATCATGGACAGCATATTTGACCAGTACCATCTTGCTGATCGCGACGGGAAAGTGGACGGCGGCTCTGGCAAGGACCAACTGATCAACCGAGGGAAGCATATTGGTCGCATGTCCAAACCCAAGTTCTCATTCGACGATTGCCCACCCTTCACTCGCTTCATTGACGCTACCATTGCTCTTCTGCGTGACTGGACCCGCGATGAATGGAACCTTGATCCACCCGATGATGACGACTCGCGACAACTATCAGACGCCGAATTAAAGGCGAAGAAGCTCGCGCAAGGCGACCCGTTGAAGCTACGCCATGCTGACATGGCTCCCCACTGGAAAACAGCGCTCAGCGCTGGGGACTGGCCTGTAACAAATGACGAAGCCTCCGATCAATTGGTACGATGCAAGAAGATGCAGCCTCGCGTACCTGCACAAAAACGAACTGCTTCTGAATTACCTGAACCTTTAGAAGATGCTTCCGATGTCCGGGCGGAAAAGAAACTGAGGTCGAACAAATGATGGATTCTGCGGCTATGGTTCCTTTTCATCATCTATTCTACTTGGCTGATTGATCATATTTAAATTTGTACACCGTATGTATTCTACATGTATTAGTATATCTATTACCCTTGGCTTATGGCAGGCACTAATTCACTGCAGCGCGTTATTGCATCTCCTCCATATGGTCATTGGCTCCTAAATGCGTAGGGGTGAGCACCCCGAACCTCCTATCTTGACACGCTCCAGATTACCAGTTTTAATTCGGAGAATTGACGGCTGATTCCATGTCACTACAGACCGCGGTCTTGATGACCTTGCATATCGATTGTCCCAGCTGAGCTTGGATGACAGGCAAATCATGAACGCTGCCAGGCAGCGCAATCGATCAGTATGGACAGTTGAGGCATGATAAATGTTACAGATGGGGTCACGATCTCGAAGGTCTTCGAGTTAAGTCTGGCATTAAATTCTTAAAGCACTATTACACGATCTTACAACTCCTGGCAGAATGATTTGAACGTCGCATTGTGTTGAAAATTATTCCACTCGTTTCATCTCGTAATGGAATTCTACTCAATTTGAACCTTGTTCTATGATTTTGCCAGTTGATCGCGCGATAGCTTCATAAATATCAGTAGGCTTACCTTGTAGAACGCGACGTATCCCTTTATGTTTTTGGCCTTCTCGCTGGTCTCTGGATAATACCTGTTATCGAGTGAGATTTTGGGGTCAAATTGTGTGATCAAGGAGGAACTCACCAGGCTACATCTTTGACAACCTGTCCGTCCACAGATACGTTGTAGTACGATGCAGTCCTAGGCCATCGCACAGTCACGATTACGATTCTTTGCACAGAAACTGTCCATACCCCTTCCAAGGACACACGGTACTGCATGCGCCAGTCAGATAAAGTGGATTGCTTAGTGCCGGTGGACACACCTTGTGCTCGACGGATTGAAGTACTCCTTGTTAATTGCGGCAGGGGGGAAGTAGTGGTTACTCTCCACTACGATAGTTTCGTTGGATTCAGCGAGGACCTTGCCACTGAGTGTTACTTTGACCATGGCTGCGCAGAAGGAAGGATGACAAACGAGCTCCTCACGCAAGCGCTTCGAATCGCCGAACATAGGGGCTTATATAGGGGCATCTCAACTTACAATATCGAAAATCAGCCCGCCCCATTACGAGCAACACATTGCGTTACCTGAGAAATTAAAATTCACCATGGAACGCCAAATTTGTCAGAATCAAGCCCATTTGATTCCTCCAAGGAAGACATACCCTACTACCTCAACGCGACGGCCGCTCCATTCGCAGGGCGTAACCTCAATGTCATACATTCTCGCCTTTCCGAAAAGCGTCCAGTCGTCGACGGCTTGAGCGAAACTGGCCAGGAGCGGATGAACCAACCAGTCACCGAATGCGGAGAATTCTTACCTTGGAGAACATTCCCATTCTTTAAAGACACGTATGTTGGCGAGGGAAAGAATCCCAAGCTGACGATGTTGATGCTCTGTCGCACACTCTCCGCTTCAGTTTGACTAACATCTCGCCCACGTTTCTATCAACCAATTACTTTCGTTAGTGTCCGATGAGAGAAGGGCGCCACGTAATCGTGGAAGTCGATATGGTGTTTGGCAGGGAGACAGCAAGGAAGATGAAGGTGGTATTTCGGACTGGTATTCCTGAAAACAAGGGTTCGATGACCATGTCATTGAGGGCAGTACGGCGTGGACGAAGGGCATAATGGCCTACATAACAAAGCCAGACGATTTCGACGTCATAGAGAGCAGAGGTCACGGTACCGCATCGAAATTCGCTTATAGAGGCGTTTAGGGGTTCTAGCTTCTGCTCTCAACCATCATGGCCACTTACGAAGGCAATATCGTCAGAATCAAGCCAGTAGCCAAACGCCTTCCTCCAAATCCGCTTTTAGGCTACGATGGCTCTCGAACGGGGCCAACAACCACCAGAGCCTCCAGCGTAGCGTCTTCGCAGCTTCCTCAAAACAAACTTCGTCGCCAGCTCATTTTCCACGACCGTCGTTCCATTATCACTGGCTGCGTATGGGCGAGTTTGCAGGTCCTGCATTTCATCACTCCCATTCGGCGTACAGGACAGAAACCTGACCGGAGCGCTCGTAAAGCTATCGTTGTGTGTAGCCACTGTCGGTGTCGTCCAAGATTGATTCGGACTGACTTGGTGTCTATAGGAAAGAATTTTGACTAGACAATGCTTTGCAGGTCTGGGGTCGTTTACCTTGGACTGGAAGGGAAATGCCGCCCTCTGTATGTGCTAGTCGGATGACCGACGAATCATTGATGGTTTACTCTTGGGCCATAGGCGAGGCCGATTTATGTATTGCTCTGGACGTCTACGGCCTGTTCGCACTCCTCCCGCCATCAGATCAACTGCTCCACGTTAACGTCAAGCTCAGAGAAGCTAATCGACAGTGGCAGGCAAGGGTGAATCAGAATCCCCATGCCCCTCGCAATCTCGACGTTCGTACTGCTCTCTCGTTGATCTGCAGTTGTTTCAAGTCCTTATATCATAACAGACATCCAAACCACCCTTTGTCGTCAATTATTTGGAATTGAAAGTCCTCTATCATGAATTCTTACCGTGTGGTCAGCCACTTGCCATCCTTGCGCCGGAACACCGTGGTCTCGACCCTCCCACCGAGCCATCTGAGTCTCTCAGATTTCATTTCCAGCGTTACTATACCGAGGTGGGCCGCACTTCCCTTGTGGACGCCGCCGGCCTGGGTTTAGGACCAATTCCTGTCCGCATGGATCGCACCCCCAAAGACAATATTTCCATATTCTCAGTCATCGTCAATGGTGCATCCAAATTCGAGTGCTGTCGAGATATGCCGCCAATGCTGGAAGGCGTGTCTCATCTACTGCAGCAGCTCATCACCGCGATATTCTTCACTCCAGATGGCTACATTGATCAAGAACCCAACAGCACGCAGGTTGCGTCTCACGCAGATGTTTCCTCTGGCTCTGCCAATATTACACACACGGCGCCTGTCACCGCCGCTGTCCCACCCGTCCAAGTTGCTCCTGCTACCTCTGGGAGTGATTTCCCCATGGACACCACTGCTGATGATACCAAAGCCGGTACATCTTCCAACATGACTAGTGATGCCGCGGCGAACTCTAGCTCGCAGGCTGGATTGGAGCACGGCGATGATGATCAACGTTATGCTCGGCCCGACGACGATGACTTTGACGACGACGACGATGAAGATGAAGATGATGAAGATGATGACCCATATCCGCTGACAATGGAGGAAATAAATGTTCTTGCGCAGCGCGCATCTGATGGATCACTCAGCGGACGTGAGCGTGCAGAAAGTGCAATGCTCTTGATCGGCTTTGGTCACCGTAAGTACATCATTCGGAATATTGCTACTGCTAGTTCTGATGCTCGGGGTTGCAGAATTGCGAGCACCAGAAATGCCTTGGGACTGATGCTCCTTGTCGAATGATGCCCCTTACTTGTCACGTTGTCATTGTCTTATTTTCTGATTCTTTCGAGCATTGGACTTTGTAGCACGAACTTCAGTGTATGCGCAGCTTTATCCCTTCTCGTCATTTCCTCTATACCTCGATCCGTTCTGAATTGAGCTCCATTCACCATGATATAGGGGGCTGATATAGGGGAATCTAATCCAGCGTTACGAGGAATGTGTCAAAGTGTTTCTGTTTCACATTACGTTACCTGCACGCGTTCCAGCTTACTAGAGAACATTCTGTTTATCGGGATCAGGGAAAGACTGGGGCGACATTATTATTAGTGCCGAAATTAACTAGCTGACATCGCAGGACTTACCGTTCCGGACAGCCAGCGGGAGCAAATATCCACGGAATTCGAGAAGCTCTCCAATCCAAATCGACTTACGAAAGTGGTCCATTGATCTGAGATATTGCGTTAGTACGTCGCAGTTGCTTTGGTACGTACTCGCGGAATCACAGAATTGGGCTGGTCATGAAAGCCAAGGGTACATGACGGAGGGACGGGGTACGAAAACGACAGTGGAATAGACGAACATATCTCGATCACTGTGTTGAAAGAGGTCACCTTGTGGTTAGGTCGAAACGAGGTTTTATGGAAATATCGACGCCTGCGGGCAGTCCGGATTACGCCACCGCCATCTCCAAATACGAAAGGCCCTTTGTAGACCCTGTACATATGTCTCCCGCGAGGCGGAGGTGACACCTAACGTCGGCACATCGTCAGCGAGGCAAAAATTGATCTACCACGAAAATGGCCCTGCTGTGAACAAGTGGGTAATTTGAAATCAGAGACTAGAATTGACGGGATAATGGAGGATGTCACCTGTTCACCTTTATAACATTGGCCAAACTCGTACATGTCAACAGATCTTCGACGCCTAGACCAAAACGTGCTCATCGAATACCAAATAGAACCATCGACACATGTCTTGGAGGCCTACGATGGCTTGGAGCTGCGTCTGCTACCACGACAACCCGGGGTAAGAAGAGGTGCGACCGGAAAATGAAATGGCACGTTGGCGGACTTAGCTGAATGGGGTCGACCGGTACGAGATACTTCCGTCGATCGGCAATCGATATAAGGGCATAAGGATTGTTGTCAGAGTCGTAAGGTCGGAAGGTTCGTTGGTGGTGTAACGGAAGGGCAGCCAACACGAGGGACTATGTTCAAGGGAACCCATCGACAGCACCCTGGCGAACGCGAGGTGGCTCCGGGGAAAGCGGTAATGGCAAAACAATGAATAGAACGGATTTAAGAAATTTTCAGATGAGCAGTCGAGGGCGGGCCGATGACACGCCGGAGATGAAGGATTTTATCTCCAGTTGAGAACATCAGCGCTCAGCCCTTAAGGAAGGCATACTCCACGCTAAACCGGCCTTCGAAAAAGTCGCGTGCACGTCCTCTAATGTCGGAAACTACACAAAAACATACCCATTCCAGCCAAACACTGCGGGTGTTCGCGGCGAAAAGGTAGGTTTCTGTGTGTAGGACTTTAGAGGACGTGGAACACGACTCGTAGGCTGAAAGGCGGAGAAACCGTTGGTTAACAGTAGTGGGGGAAGGGGGAAAGATTTGGCTGACCTTTCCTTGTCTCTCAAGCCCAGTATTTAAGGATTGTGGCCGCGTCCAGACCCATGGCAGTCCTGACGGCATGCGCACCCCCAACTCCATGATACGTAACACTACACACACAAATGCGCATGTTGCAGATTCTTCTGAATGCGTTTCATCGCACAAATTGGGGGTGAAGATTAATGACAGCGACAGACATGAATTGAGCTGGTCGACGGGGCTATGAATACTTTACAAGGATAAATGGGTGTTTGATGATGGTTCGGAGTGTTGTAAGACGGATGGGCAAAGACGTCTGCGTGCCTATGTGGCGTTGATCGACAAGAGGGCGAAGGGGCGAAGTGCTGATTTTTAGGTGCACGTTTTGGGGCTCATAAACGTCGGGTAATGCTACATCCATGACCAGGTAAAGGGGGGCCAAGCGTTCGTTCCGCTGGGGAGCGGTTCGAAGCAAATCCTCGGTGCACACGCATGGAGACGGCGAATGCGACGATTGGATAAGCCGTGAATTTGATTTTCCGATGAGCTCCTCAAAGCTACGCAGGCATATGGTCGAGTGAAATTAATGACCTTACAGGCAGGCATATTACCTGCTGTTCCTTGGCAGGTTCGAAGCATAATGCGACGTGTAGGCGGCGACGTATGCAAAGCGATGTGGTCGTGGGGAGAGGTTTAGCTCCATGCGAGTGCATACGGAGGGTCTTACGAAAGCCCATCAATCAAAGCAGCCACGAAGGTTAGTTCGTTGGGGACAGACCTTTATGTCAATCGACCACGGAGAAGTAGAGCATACCTTTCTCCGCCGGACGAAAGGCAGGCGATCAAGATCGCCCCATGCCTCGCACTAAACCCTCGATCTCTTGCTGACGTCCACCGGAAGCCAATCGGGCAGATTTCACTCACATTCTAAATTCAGGAAGGGTCGCTCATCGATGTCAGCACACGACGCGAAAACTGGGGTACCAAGCGTGTCGTGAATCGATGCTGCTGGAAGGGGCGAGGGGCGAAGGGCACGACATTGCAGTTCGAGCTTCTACATGAGACACACCTACATCTCCGCATGTAATTTGTACGGCATTTCAGATGACAACCACATGGGCACAATTTTCTGCTACGTTAAGGGTGTCAATAGAGACGTGATTTCAGGCGCACGGTATAGAAGACTCGCCTGCTGCCAGCATCTGGATTCCAGTGGCCTGGCGGCATCCATTCTTGGCCGGACCAGAGATGAATAAGACGAGGCTTAGGACAAGAGTTCTCTCAGTCCTCGGCGTAGGGAACATGGGGTCACAACAAATCCATTGATTGTCGAGACTCGAATGGTGTCAACACAATGCAGTAAGAATAGACGGCCAGTCGATGGCACATGTTGCCCTGAGATACCACTAGGATTAGCCGATCATTAGGCGAAGGAGATAAAAGCGCTCGCCTAAGAGCCGATGACGGAATCCATCCCACGGGACCTAAAGAAGACCTGTAGGCATGGGAGGGGAAGGTTAGCGGAGGGCAGGCTGGCATAGAGAACCCCTAGTAGACAGCGTACAGCAACATCCTCGGGCGAGGGCACACATACACACACATGGAACCGCAAGTGTCTAGAGTTAATGAATCACGCCATATGTCAGACAAAGCCGGAATTCCATGGCAATATCCCTGGGGATAAGCTGGGGTCTTCAATGTTTGGGCCGTGTGAATGGGATGCAGTACAACGCGTAGTCGAGGGTACAGTCGTGGATGAAAAAGATATGAATAGGTTCTGACATCCCCGTAAGTCAACTAATTCGAGGAAGAGCATCCTAGGACCTAGGGACGGCCAACGTCCAGGAATGTGAGATCCAGCTTCGCGGCGGGTTCGTTCTCGTTCAACTTAACCGTCGACCATGAGAACCCAGAATATGCCTGACGAATCTAGGATCTGCTAAGCGACGATGATCAGCCCGAAACCACTACAAATCTCACCACGACGGCGCCTCATTGAGAACGGAACCTTTGTCTGGAAGCTTGGCTTCGTTAGCCGAAGCTTGGATCCCGCGAGGAGCAACATGATGTACCCATACCTTCTTTGAGCGCCGCTAAGATCCGTGTGCCGGTATTTTAAAGGTGTATACAGCTATGATGGGCGTCTGTATTTGATAGGCAGGGGGCCGACTTGCAGAGTTGCGGAAGCGCCTGGGCGCCTAACACCAAACCGCAGCTAGGACTGACAATATAATAGTCCTCAGATTGAAATACAGTCTGTTACGAGAGACAAACGAGTGAATTAGACCGGTGTCTCGGCTTATGGTGTTCTCAAGAGAAGACACCAAATGTGAGGTACAGGATCAAAGAACGACAGGAGGGAGAACTCGCAAAGCCTATAACTGAAGAGTGTGAGCGTTCACGGTGGTAAACGAAAACGGCACTACTCACTAACGTAGAATACAGCACAAAGCACTGAGTGCTTGACCATCGACCTGACAGGGTATATCGACATTCAGAGTACCAGGATAAAATCTCCAGAGCAACCACAGCGAATACACGAAGGTGGGTAACGCCCCAGTTACACCGCCATCAGTGTTGTTGTGACTAGACTGGGTGCTGGCCTGAAGAATTCCTCCGCATACCTAAGTGCAGTCAAGTCAGCAATGGTGTGCAAGGAAAGCAAGCAGTATTCAGAGATCTCACCGCTCGTTTTGTCTCTGGATTTCTACCTCGGTAATGGTTGAAAAGATGGACGAGCGCATCGAGAAACCCATCCAGAACAAGAAAACGACGAAGATAACAAGAGCAGCCCTCTTGAAAGGCGACGGCGCAGGCTGGTAGAATCGGGGATCCCTTTCTGCAACTTCATGGAGATGTCGAAGGAACGTATGGGGAGAACTGGGAGTCGGAGGATCGTTGCGGTCAGTGATAGCGGTCAGACGAGCAGATTCGAGGTCCTCTCGGGGGAGTGATATTTTGAGCTTGTCGCTGGTCATTGCGAGTGGTTGGGAGCTCGGCTGGTGGAAGCTAAGGTGAAAAATTGAAACCGTACAGTCTCCGTCGTGCGGTGGTGCCTACCGATCGTGAGAGCGAAATTTAGGCGCCTGGGCGCTCACAGTTCAAGTAGCATCCGGGATGGTATTGATGATATCTGCGAGGTAACTTCAATTTCTGTGCCATTTTTCCGTGCCTCACCTCCGTATGTCTGATGATATGGATGCCAACTACATAGCTTCAAAAAATCTCCCATGGTGCTTCGTGCTTCGAACCGCAGCATTTAACTTTGCGAAGTACAGGCAGCTGACAGCCTCGTGGAAACGTTCTTAAAGGCAAACCTGTGGACATTCTGCTAGTCAGCACTTTCTAACGATCATACAAATGGCTAGCGTTGCTTCCACCGACCGTACGACCTTACCGTGCTCAATTCTGGGCCAATAGCTAACGATGGCATAGACTACGTCGTTGCCGACACAGAGGCCGTGCTCGTGGATGTAGTACGTATGCTGGAGAAAGCGACCCATATAATTATGGACCTTGAAGGGTTCACCTTGGGCAAGGAGGGTGGACGGCTGTCCGTTATCATCATCCGCCCTCTTGGATCCAAGTCTACGCCAACTTACATCATCGATGCTGTGGCCCTAGACCACCACACTCTACAACCACTCTTTGGAATTATCAAAGCGGACTCGCCTGTCAAAGTAGTCTACGATGGTCGGATGGATTATTCTGAACTCTGCGCCAGTTTTGGGGTCAAGATGGGGAAGACTGTCGATGTTCAAATCGCCGATGTCTTGTCAAGAGGGGTTCGCGGAGAAAGCCTTGAGCTGCAGTTGCAGCGTCTCCCAGCATGGATGAAATGTATCGCCCTTAAGGATCCCTGGTCCTTTACGAGAATCCACAATATTCTTCCCTCGGAAACTGTGCGAAGGAGCACGGCATCACTGCTATCGATAAATGTAAAGGTTGGTATCTATTCATCTCATATTTTATGTGGTGGAGATCACTCACAGCTTCTACCTAGTTGACCACACCCTCTGGCTTTTACGTCCGATGAGTGAAGAATACTTGAAGTATGCTGCCAACGACGCCCGACTTATCGAATCGATCTACGAGACTTTTCTGAACTATGGACTACTGACAGACGATTTGGCTGCGATCAGTCGAAGATACATATCTGTGTGGAACGGGGAGAAGAATAGCCTTCAAGATAGGTTCAGACAGCTTTCAGTTCTATCGCTCAATATCTTAGATTGGGTCCATCCCAATCCCGGTAGGGCTTGTACGAAATGTCGTCGAACCTTGCCGACTCGATGCTTTTCAAAGAAAGGTAGTAGAGACTGTACGATATGTCAATTTGTACCCCGAAGGTTGGGCGCATGTCGGTGATGACATTGATAATACGAGGTCTGGCCGTGCATTTCTGCTTTGCTTGCTATCGTGCTTAAGTTAACACCGTTCCGTACAGATTGAGATAAAGCACGCATATTCGGCATGCGAAGGAGAGAGGCGAAGAGGATGTCACGTGAAGCTTGAAGGGATACAGCCATCTATGTATACACTGATGTTCATAATACTACAAAGTTCCAAGGCGCGTTATAGAGGTGGAAACCACACAGTGATGGAATGACAACGAAGAGGTGTCCATTGAAAAGCTGAGACCAAAGAGGAGTGGAGAGCATGAAACAAAGTTGTAGTGTCATGCCAAAGGGATTTCTGGTGCTCGCAATTCTGCAACGCATACATCAGCAGGAGTAGTGGGAGGATTCCAAGGGATGTACTTACTGTGGCTGAAGCCCAGCAACAGCATTGCACTGTCTGCACGGTCGACTGCGCTTAGCGATCCGTCGGAAGCCTGCCGGGCAAGAATGTATGCTTCCTCTGTGGTCAGTGAATACACGTTCTTATGCTGAATGTCGTCGTAGTCGTCGGAGTCGAAGTCATACGAATTATACTGAGCGAGATCGTAATCGTCGAGTCCAGCCTGTGAGATGGAGTCTGCCGCCGCCAACAGAACATTGCTAGTCGTGTTGGGAGAAGTAGTAGGGGAGTCAGAATCATCAGCAGTAGTGTCCAAGGGAGGATGACTGCCAGAGGTACCAATTGCAGCAGACGGTAGTGGTGATGTACTGAGAGAGGCAGAGGAAGCGCCTCCATGAGGCGATGTAATGCTCTCGAGTTCTTGGTCGATGTAGCCATCTGGAGTGAAGAAGATTGCAGGGATGAGTCGCAGCAGTAGGTGAGATACACTGTCAGTGGTCAAGGTCCTCTTCCGGCAGCACTCGAATTTGGATGCTGCGTTGACGATAACTGAAAATATGGAGAGATTCTCTTGAGGGTCGCTTCGAGGTTTGATGGGGATTGGCTTCAAACGTTGGCCGAAGGCATCGACGAGCGAAATATCGCCCTTTTGAACGTAGAAATGCTTGAAACGCAATCTGAGCGATCGAGGTGACTCTGTGGGAATGTCGAGATCACGGTGCTGCGGTGACAGGATAGCAATCGATTGTCCAAAGGGTAAGAACATATCGTCGAGAACCATGAGCTCTAACTCGCTAACGACAAACGGCGGCTGGGATGTCTATAATGAAGGAAGGGCTGAAGAAAACCGTGAATGGACAGGGAAGCAATACGAACGTCGAGATTGCGTGGTGCCTGGGGATCGGTATGCACCCTCTCCTGCCAATCGCTGTTAGTCACGTGGAGCGTATGCAGGATGGTGAGGAGCTGAGCGAATGGAGGGACGAGGGAAAACAGGCCGTAGTCATCCAGAGCGATATGCAGTTCGGCCTCACCTGTGGGGTTGAGCAGTTTAGACATCAGCACTTCAGAATCAATCGTCAGTGATCTGAAAACACATGCAGAGCGCGACATTTCCCGCCCAGTTCAAAGAAAACGGCTGGAGACCTGCAAAGCACTGGCGAGTCAAAACGCTTTCCTATACAACTCATCCCCAAGTCAGTCATTCAATATTCAATTCTTGGACGACATGATGATGGCTACGCACAATGAGAGCTTTACGAGCGCTCTGGGCGGGGTCCTGTGTCGTGCGGCGAACTGCATTAATGAAGTGAAAGGCCTGTAAGCTCGCCCATACACCGCCAGTGATGATGGAACGACGATCGTTTAGCAGCAACTGGCGACGAAGTTGGGCTTGGGAAGGTTGAGAACCAGGTACGCTGTAGGCTACGGCGGCTTGGCCTAGCTGAGCACTATTGACGTGCAAGAGCGGATTGGGAGGAAGGTGTCGGGATACTGGTTGGATCTTGACTACGTTGTCGTCCGAGTCGTATGTGGCCATGACGGTTGGGAGGAGAGTATACTATGATGCTCGATGCAGCTTCGTTCCTACAGCACACGCCTCCCAAAAATTTGGAAGTCCGACTCGATGGGCCCGAGGGCACTCGACGCGAAGGACCGTAAAAGCGATCATTGAATTCTACATAATGTACTCTACAAGGAGTGTCTTAATGGGGTGGAATTTGAGTGGCAAGCAAGTGGCAAGAGGGGTGAAGGAGGACGAGAACCTGGAGTTTACTTCTCAGGGATAACTGCGCCGGCAATTCCTAAATTATTTTCATCATCCGACGCGGAGATTTAGTGCAATATCTAGGATTCCAAATCCTACGGGAAGTCATCCACTGTGACAGAATAACAACCAGGTGTCCACTGACACGCTGAGAAGAGGTGGAGATGAAACAAATTGGCATCATTCCCAAGGCATTTCTGGCGCTCGTAATTCTGCCGCCCAGAAACATCAGCAAGAGTAGCGGCAGATTCCAAACCATGTACTTACTGTGGCCAAAGCCCAACAAGAGCATCGCACTATCTGCACGGTCGACTGCGCTTAGCGATCCGTCGGAAGCACGCCGGGCAAGAATGTATGCTTCCTTTTTTGTCAGCGGATATGGGTCCTCCTTGAAATCGCCATAGAAGTCGTGCCAACCATAATGATCGATATCGTAAACATCATCGTCACACTCCCCTCCAGCATGGGAGCTAGAGTCTGCCACAGCCAGTGCAACATCACTAGTCACACTGGAAGAAGTACTTTTGGAATCATTCGCAGTGGCAGCCATGGCAGGACGATTGCCAAATGTGGGGGGAGTCATTTGGGTAGGCGGAGTCTCACCAGAGAAAGATGCCATTGGTGGGACGTTGAGAGAGGCAGTGGAAGTACAAGCATGAGTGGCCTTGATTCTCTCGAGTTCTTGATCAATGTAGCCATTCGGAGTGAAGAAGATCGCCGTGATGAGCTGCTGCAGCAGGTGAGACACACTTTCAACGGTTAAGGTCTTCTTCTGGCAGCACTCGAATTTGGACGCAGCATTGATGATGACAGAGAACATGGAGAGATTGTCTTCAGGGTTGCGGTCAGTGTGGACAGGAAGTGGCCCTAAAGGCAGGCCGATAGCATCGACGAGGGATACATTGCCTGCCTGAGAGTAGTACGGCTTGTAATAAATGAGGGATTGAAGTGGCTCTTTGGGAGTGTCGAGGCTACGGTGTTCAGGCGCGAGCATAATGAGCGATTGACCATACGGTAAGAATGTATCATAAAGGACCATCAGCTCCAATTCGGTAACGAGAAAGGGCGGTTGGGACGTCTGTGATAAAGGATTTTGTAAAATTGTGACTCGATCGACAGAAAAGAAGTACGAACGTCGAGACGACGCGGCGCGTGAGGATTGTCTTTTACCCTTGCCTCCCACTCGTTGTTAGACTGGCCGAGCTTAATGAGGATGGCGAAGAGTTGAGAGAATGGAGGGACGAGTGCGAACAGGCCGTAGACGTCTAGAGCAATACATAAATCGGCCTCACCTAGGGTCCAGGATTCAACCAACAATAATTCGTCAGTGATCTGACCAACATACAGAGGGCAGCATTTCCCTTCCAGTCCAAGGTAAACGACCCCAGACCTGCAAAGCATTGTCTAGTCAAAATTCTTTCCTATAGACACCAAGGTCAGTCCGAATCCAATCTTTGGACGACACCGATAATGGCAACGCACAATGATAGCCTTACGAGCGTTCCGGTCGGCTTTCTGTCCAGTACGCCGAATGGGAGTGATGAAATGCAGGACCTGCAAACTCGCCCATACGCAGCCAGTGACGATGGAACGACGGTCGTGGAACATGAGCTGGCGACGAAGTTTGTGTTGAGGAAGCTGGGAAGATGCTATGCTGGAGGCTCTGGTGGTTGATTTGCCTGTTCGAGAGCCATCGTAGCCTAAAAGTGGATTTGGAGGAAGGCGCTTGGCTACTGGCTTGATCTTGACTATTTTGCCTTCGTAAGTGGCCATGATGAGAACGAAGTATCTCTGCCTCCCCCTATCGCTTCACCTCCTCTCTGCCCAACCTTATGTAATACCGGCTACAGGCTCCGCCACCGTAAGTTAGCAAGAGACACCGGCACATTGGTCTTCTGTAAGCTAGGGTTAAGCACGCACGGACTGAGATACATACGTATATTAGAAGCTCATTCAGGATAAGTTTACGCAGCATTCGGTTCTACTGCTTAACGTTGTGGAGTGGGTCCGGGGTCAGTTTTGTTTGAAATGTGCTTGAGTCGAATGAACACGTGTACATGGGCAGACATCGGGGCTGAACGTTCTGAACGTTGAACGTGGAGAGCGGAGCGCTGAGCCCTTGAATTTATCATAGGCATGTATCACTTGCTATAGGTGAAACGTAAGAGCACACTTCGATACCAGTGTCGTTGCGAAGCCTCAACGTTCAACGTCCCGAAGGCACTTCATGAATAAATATACTATGAGCCATAACAGAGCATAGCCAAGTGGTTATACAGCGATTCTAAACTACAACAAATACGATGAACGACATACGAAGTCCCATCATTTTTAACCAGAGGCGGGGGCGGGCGCGAGGGGAGGTATACATACAAACATACTTGATATTTAAGCACTTTCAGCAACCTTCTGCTTGATGACATCGACGACGCTCGGTTCGGCCACAGTGCTGAGATCGCCGAGCTGATCGCCCTCGCCAGCGACGATCTTTCGCATGATGCGGCGCATGATCTTGCCGGAGCGGGTCTTGGGCAAGTCGCTGACGATGTAAATCTTCTTCGGTGCGGCGAAGGGGCCAATAGTTTTGCGGACTTGGAGGACGAGTTCCTTGATGAGGCCAGATTCGTCGGCAGGATCGTAGGTGAATTCACTGAAACATAATGATCAGCAAGGAGCCATAATTGAGAAAGGTGACACGCACGGCTTGAGGGTGACGAAAGCATAGACTGCCTGACCAGTAAGCTCATCTGCGGTACCGATGACGGCGGTCTCGGCTACGCCCTTGTGGAGGATGAGCGCCGATTCGATCTCAGCAGTTGAGAGACGATGTCCGGAAACGTTAATGACATCTGCGCCGAAGGTCAATCCTAGGTTCAACACCTAAGTTGACAAAGAACCATACCATCGATTCGCCCCTTGATCCAGATATAGCCGTGCTCATCACGAGCAGCTCCGTCACCCGTATAGAAGTAGCCGGGGTAAGGCTAAGAAGAAGAGTCAGAGCGAGCACCAACCGATCAAGCGAAGAGCACCCGTACCTTCATATAGGTTTCGAGATACCTATTATGGTCTTGGTAGATCGTGCGGGCAATTGACGGCCAAGGCGTCTTGAGGGCAAGAACACCTTCCACGTTGTTGCCCACCAGTTCCTAGATGGTGGTTAGCTCTCGAACTTGGAAAGAAGCCGGATGCTTAGCTTGTACCTTGCCAGAAACGGGATCCAAGATGGCCGGTTCGATACCGAAGAAGGGTACAGTTGCAGATCCGGGCTTGGTCTCGATCGCACCGGGGAACGGAGTGACGACAATAGATCCCGTTTCCGTTTGCCTAAAAGGTGACCACGGTCAGCATGATCTTGTTACTCCAGCCGCGAAGAAATACGGACCAGAAAGTGTCAACGATAGCACACTCCATCTTTCCTACATGCTCGTTGTACCAGTTCCATGCTTCGGGGTTGATAGGTTCGCCGACGCTACCAAGAACACGGAGACTGCTGAGGTCGTGTTTCTCGACGTGGTGGGCGCCGAGGCGACGAAGCAAGCGGATAGCGGTGGGCGCGGAGTAGAATTGAGTGAGCTTGTGCTTCTCGACAGTCTCCCAGTAACGTGATGGTGTGGGATAAACCGGGGTAGACTCGAAGACCGTGGTGGAGACACCATTGGCGAGGGGACCGTACACAATGTACCTAAGCTTTGAATGAGTCTCACGCTCTGACGACGGCGATGTATAAACGTACGTGTGCCCTGTGATCCAGCCAATGTCAGCCATGCAAGCAAACTTGTCATCTGGGTGGACATCGAAAACGTATTTGACCGTGAGAGCGGCGCAGAGAAGATAACCACCCGTGGTGTGAACAACACCCTTGGGCTTGCCGGTGGAACCAGAAGTCTATATAGAGATATAAAATTCGATCAAGGGAACTCGCACGCTCGTGTAGGAGACTTACGTAGAGGATGAACAAAGGATCTTCCGAGGCCATGACCTCAGGAACGCAGTAGTTCGGCACTTTGAGAGTCTCTTCGTGCCACCACTTATCCCTGCCTTCAGTCCAGGGGACCTGGTTACCAGTGCGCTTGAGAACGAGAACATGTTCGACAAGTGGGCATTCCTTGAGAGCAGCGTCGACGATTGCCTTAGTTGCGACAGTCTTTCCTCCGCGACGACCCTCATCGGCAGTGATCAAAACACGAGACTTGCAGTCTTGAGCACGATCGCGAAGGGATTCGGCGGAGAAACCAGCGAAAACGACTGAGTGGACAGCTCCGATACGAGCGCAGGCGAGGAAGGCAGCGACGGCGTGCCAGGTCATGGGGAGGTAAACAGACACAGTATCACCCTTCTTCACACCCATGGACTTCAGAACGTTGGCGACGCTGCAAACTTCTCTGAGCAGCTCGCTGTAAGTCACTTCGCAGCCCTCTCCGGGTTCGTCGGCTTCATAGATGATAGCGGTCTAAGGTTGTGATATAAATCAGTCGTCTTCGAAACAATAGCGGTCAACGTACCTTGTTCGGGTGCTTGAACGCCCAGCGATCCACACAGTTGTACGAGGCGTTCAATCCTCCCTCTGGGAACCAGACGATGTCTCCGGTCTCAAATCCTCCTGATCTGACGGTTTGGAATGGGCGGTCCCAGTGAAGGGTCTCCCGAGCCATCTGAGACATCATCAATAATGATTCTGACCTATACGAGAACTACGCCAACCTTCGACCACCAGCGATCAGACTCGTGTCCGACGGTTTCTTCATGGGCTTGCTTGTACGCGTGGTAATGGGGTCCGACATGGGGCTTCTTGTGACCCTTGAGGATACGAGGAGCGACGGGGTGAATGGGAACGGTTTCGGTTGCTTCAGACATGACGAGGGGAGGGAAGTGAGAGAAAGGGACTAGGGAATGGGTATTGAATCTGTTGGCGTTGATTGAGTTTAAAACGGTTGGGGTTTTGTTCGCTTATAAGTGATGGCATAGGGGAGTAGCTTCCCGATTTAGCCACAATCGTGTGATTGGACCCTATCGTGCGGGGTAACGCTGGCGCCCTGGCCCGTTGTTCGGCCAAGATGAGGGGAAGGAGACATAACGGGTTCCGTTGATATTCGACCAGGTAACGCCTAACTTGAAGCCTATCCTCACCACGCCTCCCAGAAGGTAGCCCCTAATCATGATGTTTTCAACTATGGAGCTCGTTAAATGGTCTCATTGCCGAGGAAAGGCGGATTGGGGTTAAACCCGGGTTGCTCACCAATCGCATGGCCTCGCCTAGATGCACTATCTTGTTGACAGCGACCGGGATAAAAATCCAACATACGCAATGGCCGCTAAACACAGACGTTGCAAGGTCCAACCCTGAGTTTCCGGAAGCGCGATAGGATGCTGTGATGGTACGCCGGAAGGAGCGGGAACTGAAGGGACCCCGATACCTTCATCGAAAACCGACCGTCACCTCTCTGTACGATATATTAAGCAAAATGGGCCGTACCTGCGACGACCCAACCTACGCCAAGGCCGAAAATGTGGGTGTACATACGGAGATTGAGAAAAGACATCAATCAACTATCAAAAGATGTTTCCTCGTGGCTTCTGGAGATTTCTCACAGAGAGCGGAACAAACTTAGTGGCGATTACCATCAAAAGCATACAGTATTCGCTTGAGGCCTTTCCAGCCGGACCAACTTTGCTGCCCAGCGGCCTGGGCAACTGCAATCGGAAAATTCACCGCAGGGATTTCCCCCTCTGGTTGACGTACTTGCATCGCTGGTACACTCGTCAGCTTGTATGGAACGCAACGGCTTCCCGTCCGCAATCAAAATATCAGGCGGGTCCGATTTGTGAGCCCCATTATATCGATCTAGCACTGATCATCGGAGATTTGTTGAAATACCTCGAAACGACTTTCCTTGTCTCCTTGTCAATGCGTCTCCGCAGCCATGATAAGGAACGGGAGCTTAAAGCGGATGCGGAGCCCCACACAGGCTGATGTTTCGTAAATTGTGGGGGTGAATCGCAGCGATGTACGTGAACCAGATGCGCCTCGAGTGATGCGCCCTGTCTCTAGATCGCCGTCGACTGCAGTCTCGATACGGCGTACGGAATGCTACAGGGGAAAATAAAGGGACGCTCATGCAGGGTTTCGGGCCGAAATATCCAAGTTCCGATCCTGCCGAGTGCATGACCCGAGTGCGGAGTTTTAAATTCATTCACATTCCGTGGCATCTTGCCTTGTCGCGGTCAACCACTTCGTCGTCCTTTCCTCGTCCATTCCGCTTCCTATCGAACTTAGTATCTTTTAGCCTTGGATTCCGAAGTTTGGTTTGATCTACTCAAACCGCGATGCTCACATTCAATGCTCTTGTCGCCGCTTCCTTGCCATGAACGCCGTTGGAACGCCGTTATCTCTGTGGGTTGTTTTGGAACCAATCCGCACTTGGGGCAGGACGACTCGATACTTTGTGAATTCTTATATCTAGGATGCCGCGGTCTGGCTTCGGACTCTGAGTCGACACTTAGCCTCAGAGCCACTGGAATTCTAATCTCATGTTTTCGGGAATCATCTCACTGATCCTTTTCTCGGCTCTGGCGGTGGTTCACTCATTCACCCACCTCACGAACTTGCGCGAATTGAATAACCAGTTGCTCTCGATCTTTAGCAGTCTCCAGTCTCGGACTTTAGAGCTTCTTCACCCACTAAATGATCTCGGAGACTCGGAATTAACCAACCCCTGCTTAATTGTGCTCGCTTGCGCCGTCGAAAGCTAGCGAAGACAAGCTCTCTACGTTCCTACTGTGTAAACTTGAAGTCTCTCTGTCATTAGCTGCTCATCACTCGAACTATGCCTCGGTGATTAGTACAACGTGCAATTTCAGTTGACGGATTCGTAGCGCCTCCTCTTCTATCATTCACCACCCACAAGAAGGATACGGCGAATCCAATGTCCCTCTCAAAGTAAAACGCTTTGTCTTTGGAGCGTAGCATTTGGGCTTCTTGAAAGATTCATACCAGGGCACGTACTAGGTTAGGTGAACCGTCGCGCCGCGGAAGCTGCATCTCATCATCTGCACATCCTTGGATCTGATTTCTGCTCTGGCGAGCCCCAGCTGCGGCCCCCGGACACTACTCTTAACGATGCCGCCTTTCACCCTCCGACCCACCGGCACATCTCTGCTCTCTGCTTTGGCTTACCGTGATGATCCGGCAAATTTTCGGCTCGACATCGACTCACTCTGTTGTCAAATCAGAGCCCGTCCTCTACCGATGGTCTCCGACTGTGCGAAACGTTGGCTCGCTCCGACTTAACGAATATGATACGCTCTCTCTCCGTTAGCTCCGCGCGAGGTTGTCTGTGTGATTCTCTTCAAGTGTCATATGCATCAGCGATCAATGACACAAAATTCTCTCCAAAATCTGTTCATACTACCTCCACAGTTTCTCCTTGTTCACCCTGGGTAGTTCAAGCTTTTCGGCTGGGCTGGTGTTTCCACATGGACTCCAACCTTGCGCTCTGCTACCTGTTCACTGCTCAACAACATCCGGGATCTGCAAGCTCACTTTTTTTGACATATCCACGCGTTTGTCTGCGATCTTACAACTTCCTTCTTCGCCACGTTTCTTCGAGTCGCCGGACGGCTTAAACTTCTAACGGACTCGCCTTCCAATCGTGATCCGTAGACATGGCGTGTGTTATCCCCTTTGACTTCCTGCCTCTGTGAGTTTGAAATTTCGATATGTAGCCTCGGTGTCGTTTTGGGGCATCTCCCGCCTCCAATCAACTGAAGGTCCGCTCTAGTAGCGCCCGGGCGCTTTTCCCCACTCGTACTCAACTCGTACTCGAGTGTCCGTATGGCTTCACAACACTTGGTTGCCATTGGTCCCGGGTGAGCCTCCGTTTTCCCTCGCTATCTAACCTGCCTGACCTGCTTGCTCAGCATGACTGATGTCGCTCCATCAATACACCACCAATGACATGATTTCTACGTATCATCCCACTACTTCTCTCTTATCAGGCGGTCTAAATGTGTTCCATTGCGGCATTTAGAGATGTGAAATATTTAATTTTGGTCTTCATGATCAGCTCTCGGCTGTGCCGTGCCCCAGAATACTTTGGGTGTCCGAATGTTTGTCCTTTGGTGTTATGAGCTTCTTCTCTCATGGTTTTTGCTTCTTCAAGACATGATTATTCACTCACCGCAGTTCCACTTACAATTAATACTCCCCGTTCAGTTCTGACCCCAGTCCAATCGCATGATCTCCTCCAGCCAACGAGGATCGTGGGTGTTTCCCGTGTCATATGGTCATGCAATCGTTGATTCGTGCAGTAGGCTTTGCCGAGATGCCTGTCAATGATCCGTCGAGACCTAAGTAACCCAAGGGAACTGCTCGCCCACAGTCACGAATCGCTCCAGGCAGGATACATCGCTCAGGAGACTCAAGGGCTATATTCCGTGACTCCGTTGAGTTATACCGATGCAGCTTGAGGCAAGCAGGAATGGGTAGGTCACTCTGATACACATACCTAAGACACGGTCATCTCTGACGTTCTGAGCAATACAGCATTCAATACTTTACTATCACTGTAGCACAGTGCGCCGTCTCTACATGTTTGTCGACTACCTTGGTAAAGTAGATACTTCACTTCGTCATCACAGACGGGTAATTTTCTCACTAGGTCGATAATTCCGGCGACAGAATCGGCCATCCTCATCGTGCAACCACAGTATTCATAGGCTCGTTTACAGTCAGATGAGACAACTCATTGCCGTCTTCATTAGGTTCGGCCAACCTGCAGCTGACTAAAGCAATGTCCAACGGCTGAGCGTCTTCTCCCAGGGAGCGACGAAATTAGATTATTGGAGGTCTGGCGAAGGAATACGGTTGTCGACGATGTTCGAACCAATTGACCCCGATGGGCGCTGCGAAGTGATTTCGCGGTGTCGTCGTACGGCACTGAGTAGAGCGATAACGACGGCAACAAAGGTTGTGCGTTGAGACTGACCTTCGCTCTATCCTGGCCTATAGCTTCCAATGTCCCAAGACGAGGTGCGTATACCGCTGATGAGAAAGTCCTTAAATATGAAGCTCCCACAGGCGTACCGCTTGGTACTCACGAGATCGACCCTCCGATGGGTCATGGGTGCGACTCTGGACGGCTTACACTGTAGGCCCAAATGTCAACTTCTCATACAGAAGTCCTCCATCTCATTATAAACCCAGATACCCTGAGCGTCGTCCCCCAATTCTACCATGCTTCCCACTCAGACTCAACCTCCAGTTCAATCGTATGTTCCACCTCCCCCTACCAAGGAGGATCGTACGTGCTCCCCCCCCTTCTTTTTTATGACTCTCAGCTAATTTGAAGTCGTGGCTGGAATGCAGTCAAATTCGCTGACCTTGCTATCATCGACCTTTCATTGGCGGCTACTCCTGAAGGTCGAGCCGAGCTAGCCGTCCAGACTCGGGAAGCCCTCGCCAACGTCGGCTTCTTCTACGTGGTTAACCACGGATATACCCCTGCCCAGGTATGCCATCGACATGATAGTCATCTCGACCTGTCAGGCACTAACTATGCCGTTCATTTCAGACTGCGCGTATCTTTGATATCGCGAACGTGCCCTTTACACAAGTCTCGGCTGAAGAGAAAAAGGAATACGCCAGAAAGGATGTTGCGGTCTACAGGGGCTACAAGTTGAGACAAGAATGGGTACATCCACCTCGCACCAACAGTTTCATTCAGTCTAATTCAGTCGCAGGTCATTTCAGGGGGCGTTCGAGACGAAATTGAGCACTACAGCAGTAAGCAACGCGGTTTTCACTTGTTACTACGTCTAGTAACGATCCCCGTGTAGTCAACCGTCTTGTCGTAAACCATCCTCATCCCCCCGCTCTGAGACCCTTCCTATCCGAGATTTCGGCTTTTGCTAGACACAACCATTTAAGCGTCTTGCATCCTATCCTCAGGCACGTACCTCGGACGTTAGAAAAGTCGTTCCCTCCCTAATTCATCTCAGGATCTTGGCGCTAGGACTTGAATTACCAGAAGATGCACTCACGAAGCTCCACGGTTTTGATGCGCCTGGGGAGTCAGCAGGTAAGGACCGAAGTGCGATAGCGAATTGTATTTCAATATGACGCACAGTCAGGTTTATGAAATAGTACGTGCTGGATAATGCGAAGCGGCTTGGATACTCATCTCCGCACAGTTACCCGCGGCCCGACAACGATGAAACGAATTCCAAGAATGTCTGGCTTAAAGGTCATACCGGCGAGTATAATACTATGCGGCCTGTTGTTGCGGACGACGTCCTTACAGCCGACTCGGATTACAGATATCGGGTCTATCACGATCCTTTATAGCCAGCCTGTTGGCGGTTTGCAGATCCTCTCCCGTGACGGTCAGTGGAGATGGATCAAGCATATCGATAATGCCCTTGTAAGTTCCGGATGTGGTACCGTTAACTGTTAACTGATTTATTCCAAGGTTGTCAATGCCGGCGACGCCATGGAATTCCTCTCCGGTGGTTACTACCGGGCGACTATCCACAGGTCCGTGTGCACATCGCGCATGTGAACTTGCACTGAAATGTTATAGGGTTATTCAACCTCCTGCCGATCAGCGCAATATCCCGCGGCTGGGAGTCTTCTACTTCTCCATGGCTAGCGACAACGTCAAGCTGAACCCGCTTAGTGAGAGTCCCGTCTTACAGCAGGTGGGAATCGAGCAACGCTTTGAAGATGGTCAAGCACCTACAATGAAGGACTGGCGAAGGAGTAGGACAGCGCGGTATGGGACGAGTCCGCTGAAGACAAGCGATACTGAAAAAGGGGTCGAAGAGGAGGAGATTCAGGGGACCATTGTGAAGCATTATAATTGACAGGCAAAAAGTCCTTGGATTTGTACCCTCCAACACAACGGGAATGGAAATAAAAATGTGGTACGTGTGAATTGCCATCCAACAGACTGGGAATGGCTTTGTGAGTTGACAGGAAAGTCCGGATGAGAGGTGCGGGGTGCACAATTTCCTGCTCGTGGCTGAGAGATGTCGTCGGTGTTGGTTATCACCCAATCGTCCATCCATTTCACTATTTTGCGCTCACTAGTAAGTTGAAGGCTTTCTTTCTTTAGTATGGGGGATTTATCACTGATAAGGTTGGTTTTTTGTGACAGACTTCGTCATGCAATCGCACAAGACCAAGATCAGCCCGTTGGTGACTTCATTAGGACTGTCCAACCTTCTCTGACATCGAACGGCTTGTTGTCTCCTTCCTCCGAGCAAAGAACAGAATTAGGTTACGCTTGCATCAGCTGAGGGTCCCATGCTCCCAATGCCGCAGGCGTCAAGAAAGGTGTTCAATTCCCTTATCACGGTACTACTGATTCTTGTCTCACAACTTGCTTCGTCCTCATGAGAAAACGAAGCTTCCATAAGTTTATCCCAAGCGTATTCAGCCCCCAGAGTTCCGACAGGCCATTGGTGCGATACTCTCTATAGAGTACGTCTGCATATGCTGACCTTCATACCTCGGTTCCCTAAGATGTTTCCCACTCAGACTCAACCGCCAGTTCCATCGTATGTTCCACCTCCCCCCACTAACGAGGATCGTACGTGTCCCCTCTTAACGAATACTAGCTAAGTCACGACGGTACATAGTCGAATTCGCCGATCTTGCTATCGTCGACATTTCATTGGCAGCGACTGCTGAAGGTCGAGCTGAGTTAGCCGTCCAGATTCGCGAAGCCCTCGCCAACGTCGGTTTCTTCTACGTTATCAACCATGGATGCACCGCTGCTCAGGTATGACGTGTCCCGTGATTGCCGTTATCAGGAATTATAGCATGTTTTTCTCGTCAGACAGCCCGTATCTTTGATATTGCAAACGTGGCCTTTACGCAAGTCCCGGCTGAGGAGAAGAAAGAATATGCACAAAGGGATGTTGCAGTCTACAGGGGCTATAAGTTGCGACAAGAATGGGTAGCATCCGTCACTTCAACGAGGTCATTATCTCATTCATTTTGAAGGTCATTGCAGGGAGCATTCGGGATGAGATAGAGCAATACGCCAGTAAGCATTACTGTTCTTTAGCGTTCATTAACGAGCCCTGTGTAGTCAATCGTCTTGTCCTAAACCACCCTCATCCCCCTACTTTGAGACCATTCCTACCCGAGCTCGCTGCATTTGCAAGACACAACCACTTCGCTATCTTGTATCCTATCCTCAGGTGAGTATCGCGGGTGTTGTGAAAGGGGGCACCTCTTGACAGGATGCAGGGTATTAGCGCTAGGACTGGAATTACCGGAGGACGCACTCACGAAACTGCATGGTTTTGAGGCGCCTGGGGAATCTTCAGGTAAGGACCGAAGTGCGACAGCGAATTGTATTTCAATATGACGCACAGTCAGGTTCATGAAATAGTACGTCCTGGATGATGCGAAGCGACCTGGATCCTCATGTCTGTAGTTACCCGCGACCGGAAAATGAAGAAGCTATTGTCAAGAGCGTTTGGTTCAAGGGTCATACTGGCAAGTAAAATGTCAGAAGATGCAGAAGACATTATTAAAGGCGATGGCAGATATCGGTTCTATCACTATCCTCTACAGCCAGCCTGTTGGCGGTTTACAGATCCTCTCCCGTGACGGGCAGTGGAGGTGGATCAAGCATATCGATAACGCGCTTGTACGCACGTATGCAGAGCCCTTGAATGCTGGCTGACTTACACCAAGGTCATCAACGCTGGCGACACCATGGAGTTCCTCTCCGGAGGTTATTACCGGGCGACTATCCACAGGTTCGTGTGTGCATCACACAAATTCACTCGGCGCTAAGATGGTATAGGGTTATTCAACCTCCCGTCGATCAGTGCAATATCCCGCGGCTGGGAGTCTTCTACTTCTCCATGGCTAGCGACAACGTCAAGCTGAACCCCCTTAGCGAGAGTCCTGTCTTACAACGAGTGGGCATCACGAAACGTTTTGAAGTCGGAAAAGCGCCAACAATGGAAGACTGGAGAAGAAGCAGGACTGCTCGGTACGGAATGAGTCCGCTGAAGAAAAGCGACGCTGAAAAAGGGGTCGAAGAGGAGGAGATTCAGGGGACGATCGTGAAGCACTATAATTGATAGGAGATTTTTGAGGGGGTGTTGCTGGGAATGCGGACCGAGCGTCGATATTATCCTGCTGTATGAAGCAATCGCAGAAACATTGGTTATAGAAGTCCGCTGTATCACGTATTCCAAAGCGTGGTGACGGAACCAATGAGACGGTCGACCCTGTAGCTATGTAGGCCTGACTCCTCACCAGGATGTTGAGACCAGGCAAAGTATTTTTAGCCGCCTATTTCTAGCCGCCCGTCCGAGTAAGTCGAAGTTCATTTAGCCGCCTCGAATACGAAGAATGCTTAGGGCTAGAATATGGGAGGCATCCTTGGGCGGATACTTGGGTTCAAGTCAGCCGCTGTGTCCAACATAAACGACACTAAGTCGACTCAGAGCCTGCAAAAATTGGCTCAGACTGACGGACGTGAGGGACGAACCTCATCACCTTGTATGCCGAATATTACCAGTAAGGAGTAACTGGCAAGACTGACATCGTTTACCTGCATGAGGAGGTGAAATCGTCACGCTGTGCAGGTTGGCAAGAAATGCTCACGCCATATGTCGATAAGGGCGCCCACATACGTCAAATTGAGAGATTGTGTTGTGATTGTAAATTCGTTGAAGTAAATTTGTCGGTTCCGAAAACTGCATCATGATGGTATCGATCTGCACTGGCACTGCATTGGTGAATGATTCAATAGACATAGCGTGGGAACTTACGGTAACAGCGTCCGCCACGGAGGCAGTACGTATACAGGAAAATGCAGTGAGGTGAGCAGTGTCACAGCATTTCCGCTACAAACCTCCTAATGTAGGTCATGGTGATTCATGGTGGGTTTTTCAAGAATACCCCTCTGGTGTTCGAAGAACGACTGGCTATATAGGGGCTTCAGAACAAAGGAAAGTCTTAGTAGGCTTGGGCGTGTAATTTGCGAGCTCGTCGGGGCATGCGTCCGCTACCTATCCGGAATAGGTGTCATTCGTGAAGGATGACACAGAGTTAGTCCAATGGCTAGCCACGATATGGCAGGTGTTTGTTGTGTGATATCCAGGCATGCATCGGATCGCGCACAGCAGGCGCTGTGTCCACACCCCCTGCAGGGTTTAATGGGTGGCTATTCTGTCTAGATAAAAGCGACCCCAGAGTGGTCTGCTCTTACCACAAAACTCCCATCTATCTCCCTCCTCAATGTCGACGGATCTTAGACGAAAATTAGTTGTCGTTGGCGACGGCGCCTGCGGAAAGGTATGAGTCAAAGGCAACCTCCAACGTTCAACCCCCTAATTCTTTTTCGCTAGACGTGCATGCTGGTCGTCTTCTCCGATGGCAAATTCCCGGAAGTTCATGTGCCAACCGTATTTGAGAACTATTGTTCCGATGTCCATGTCGACGGTCGCCATGTCCAACTCACTTTATGGGATACTGCGGGCCAAGAAGAATATGGTCGCCTGCGGCCATTGAGCTATCCTGATTCGGATGTTGTCGTGATATGCTACGCGATAGATTACCCTGATTCACTGGAGAACGTCCACGAGAATGTGAGTACTGTTTGGTCTCTCATGTTTTTCTACTCGCCTCAACAATACTTGTCTACAGTGGATCGGTGAGGTCCGACACCACCTCCCTCGTACCCCTATTGTTTTGGTGGGATGTAAGAAGGATTTGCGACACCAGGCGGAGGCTACTCGGTCTGGTCAACGTATGATTTCATACAAGGAGGTGAGATACTACGATTGTTTCACGCAGGTGGCCATGCTTAACGTGTATCAGGGGAACGACGTCGCTCAGCGCATCGGTGCAATGCATTTCCTTGAGTGTTCAGCGAAGACCGGGGAGGGTCTCCAAGAAGTGTTCCAATACGCTACTCGAGCGGCGCTGGTCAATCCATACAGGCACAAGCCCTCGAAATGTTTTATACTTTAAGCCGTACGTACTTGATGATTACGACTCCATACTTTTTCCCGCTCCTATACCCCATCCATTGTATCGCATATCTGTAATCTATAGTTATCAATGCTACGGCTTGTGTATTACGAGAGGTTATCTCATTGTTAGGAAGCGACGTAGGACCCTGTTAGAGACTTGTCCTTTGTCGCTTTGTCCGACGATCTCGCCGCCTTCCCGTTCGAAAAAGCATGAAGTGCTGAGCAGAGGGAGTTGCAAGGCCTTGCAGACTGGTCGGCCAGTTGGAATCACCCGCAGGGTCCTCAATCAGGATGATGTAGGTTTCGGTGGATCTGAGAATAGGGCAGTGCGACAATAACGGACAGGTGGAACAAGGCGTTCCAGCTAATGCACAGTCACCATGTCCGTCCAAGGTAATCTGAGTTCAATAGAAAGACAGATGTCAGGCCGAACAAAAGAGATCCTGACGTGAAGAGAGGCGTGTGCTCATCATGCGTCGACCGCCTGTCTTCTTCCGTCCCGATGTGAATCTAGAGAAGCCCAGTGTCGAGGGCAGCCAGATAACTGACCACGGAGACTTCGACATTACACACTTCACCAGCTTCCGGTCCGTCGCACTAAAGGCATTTGAGATACAACGTCATTTGGATATGATCTCGAGACTGGGAGAGTCGAACCCCTGCGAAATAACGGAGGAGGTCCACAAAGCCGGAGCTCCTCAACCAGGACTGAGCTGCCGGCGTCGCAGTGAGTTGGCCCTAGCTAGGCTTTGAGATGTATTGCAGCCAGTCCCGACCGAAGTGGCGCATGGTTAGCATCGTTGCCTTCGACGTATATCCAAGTCTGTCGCCGCTGAGCCCAGACTGAGATTGACTACGGCGATTCTACACCCCTTGGAGAATTCGCGCTAAGTAATCCCGACATGGATCAGGCTCAGGAGATACGCAAGTACAGCAGGTCCGGTAGCCTAGCAAACCATCCAGCGGAGGGCGGAGAACATATCGCGTCAGCCGTCAACGCAAGTGCTAACAGCTTTCATGTCGCAACTTCGCTATGTTGGTTAAAGAAGCGGGGTGATGCCAGTCTCGGCGACATCGTTGAGGGGGTTCGAAAATGAGAGGAAGAGCGCTTACCGGTTACCGGTTACCATTATGTAACTGATGCCGGAGGTCACGGTCACGGTGGCCATGTCACCCCTAAAGACTTAGGAGCCTGTCAACTTGAACGAAGTCTCGGTACGGTGAACTGGTGCCTGCCGGAATGAATGGGTAATAAATATACAAGTACATGTAGAATATATACGGTGTGACAAAACAATCAGTCTGCTAAGTAGAAGAACACATCATGAAAGAGAGCCACAGCTGCAGAATCCGTCATTTGTTCGACCTCAATTTCTTTTCCGCACGGACCTCGGAAGCGTCTTCTAAAGGTTCAGGTAGTTCAGAAGCAGTTCGCTTCTGAGCAGGGACGCGCGGTTGCATTTTCTTGTAGCGAACTATTTGATCTGAGGCTGAGTCGACAGTTGTGGGCCATTCCGGATCGTGTCGCGTTTCCTCCCAGAACGATGCCATGTCAGCGTGTAGTAGCCTCAGTGGATCGCCTTTTGCGAGTTTCTGGTCATCTGACTCAGCCTCAGAAGACTGATCCTTTTGCGATTTCAGACCGATGGCAGGTGACACCAGAATTTCAAGGGCCGTCCAGCGAGCAAGGATATGAAGCATGGTTGCGATGAACCGATTCAAGGGTGGACAGCTATCAAACGAAAATGGGTCTTCGGATTGAGGGCCGATATAGGTCCCCTGGGTGATCAGCATGTTTTTGCCAGAGCCGCCATTCACCTTCCCGAACTTGTTGGCGGGCTCGTGCTGACCAAAGAGGGAATCCATGACCTGCCCCAGATATGGAACGTGGCTGTGGGGAAGGTATCTGAGACCATGGTACAAGACGACCCAGAAAAAGGACTCCATGTCATCGCGGACAGAGTGCAGCTTGCTGGAATGCCGTAATAGCGCCACAGACATGAAATACCATGTTCCCTGAAAGTTGATTAGAGTGAGATGAGACGAGAGTACGCTTAACTCACGGTGCGGTCATCCATGCGAGCACCTGCCAACAGCTCTGCTTGATCTTTGGCAAGATCCCAGTCGCTCAGCATCCCAGAGCCGTCCTTCAGAATTAGGATGTTTCCCCCGCTAACGTCACGGTGAAGGATGCCACAGTTCTCATACGCCTGCCGGTGTCCTGTGCAAGCTGATAAGTATGAGAGCAGCATAGTCAGAGCGTCACAAACCTAGGAATGCATCATGGATTGCCGCAAACATGATCTTCGATGAGGGAAAGCGCGACAGAGGGAGGCCAACTTCCTTAACCACAAATCGTGTGTGTATCCTGACCTCTACAGGCCCCTCCCCAATCCGCCGGTCTATATCGGGATAGTCGCTTGACTTCGTAACTTGATCCGGAAGGTCTCCTCCGCATACGAAAGTCGGTACATATTGAACTCCCGCATCGCGCAGCCTCCGAAGCGTATCGGCTTCTTGTTTCACAGATGACGACCGCCACTGCTCCTTCAAAAACATGGGGGCTGGTGAGAAGCCCTCTTTCGTAACTTCGATAGTCGGGTATCCCCTCGTCGCCCGGCCTAACGGTGAATGCGGCTCCGCCAGCGGTCCCCAAACTAAGAAATCTCGCATGCGTTCACCGTCGGGGACCTGCATTTTGAACACGGGACGCTCGACGTCTTGAGGCTTCCATTCATTCAGCGCAACCTTTGCGTAAGCGGTTTCTTCGGCGTTCGCTAGCGTCACCGTCCGATCGAATCCTTTCCCAGGAAGCCCTTGTTTTGCGAAGCGGCAAAGGAAGTGCACTAATGGTGTGCAGTCAACCGTATAGTCGAAGCTTTTGCTTACAACAATTCCAGAGCGATCCCAGCGAAGGAAGCGGATACATGGATGAAAGACATAGAGCATGAAGAAGTGGGTTCGGTGTTGTCGACGGCAAACCTCAGTTGCATAGGTAGCCAGTTGGCCTCGGATTTCAACCTTCGATTGTGCAGTGGCCTCGTAGGGTGCTGTGTGGTCGGGGTCGGTGCAAGCCGTGGGGTCATCGTTGACGATGTCACCGTGCTTGAGCTTATCCTCTCCTATAAGCAGAGTGGTCCCCATGTTGTTCGGATGGGCGGGGTCAAAAGATGCCTCCTCGACAAACCCCGAGTCCGGGCGTATTTTCAGTCGCGAATTCGGATCAGGGTGGTTTGAAGAATCGACCCATACATAGCCCTGCACGAGCCGGTCATGGACGCCGTTCCCGTTGATGAAAGCACCCTGACGTGAAAATAGAGAGTGAGCAGAGAAGACATAAATATGTGAATAGAAAACCCACGAAATGCTTGTACATATCCCGCTCGTTGTTCACTTCCTTGCCCGCGAAGAATTGCGGGTTGAAGGGTGGCAGCGATAAGGGCTCGTCAAGTCCCAAGAAGTGGGTTAGAAATACGTCCAAACCGCATGGACCAAGCCATTTTCCGGAGGTTTCACGGGCCATGTTGTTCTTATTCGTAGCGGCTTTTGGTGCTTCTGGCTGATACGGGACTGTGCCTGATGCTTTATGGCTAGCGGGCGTGTTTGAAATGGGAGGCGCTTGGGATACACGTCGAGGAGTGGCTGGGGCGTCAGACATGGTGTCAGAGGATATGGAGACAGCGAGATACGGAATAACCACAACATACCGTCTTAAATAGTTTGAGCAAAATGCCACAGAGGTTTCGGTGTATTGTTCGCCAAATATGACTTGTGGCTCGTCTGAGTGGCCACAGAGAATCCTGTACACGACGGTTAGGGCAGGCGTTGACTGAGGAACTGCCGCCACACACCGAAGCAAGTGGTAAGATGCGAAGTGGCGAAGCCTTGCCAAATTCGGATGGGATAATTGACACCCACGTGATCGTGTCACTACTGTGCCACTTAGGGGCCATCAGGCCTCAGGGGTCACCTCTCCTTACGCCTAACTTCTTTAGGTCATAGTCGGCTAACAATGTCGGTCTCGAATGAATATATCTGATACCCCATCTCACTTTCTAGTCAGTCGCGACGAGCACTTCAATCAAGGTCGAGAATCGGGTTTTGGTTCCACCTGGCGAGTACAAGATTTCACCGTCGCTTCAAGGTCATAGGATCGATTCATGGTCTGCATTTGTACCGATTGTGAATGCGATTCTGGAATTTTTTAAACAGTGTGTCAGACGTAATTGATACATGGATACTCAGATTAATTCAGTCCAGGAATATCAATAAGTCAACCCTATCAGCGACGCCCAGCTGGCCTGAAACGCAACGCGTAGCAAACCTTACAGTCCGTCGACCTGCCCTCCTGGCCGAAGCAGCTGCGAGGGAGGTAACGTCCGCATTTTACACATAAATGACCGGGGTTTGGCTCAACCCAATCCAAAATATTGAGGGGTAAAAGCCCGTGCTGCCTGTACATGTCGCTGATGGGGATCTTCTCGCCGTTCCACACAGCAATATATCGTTGGCTTATGGCCGGTAGGTCACCGGTGATCAGCCCAAGCTTCAGGAATTCCTTGTAGATCAATTCAATGAGTCGGGCATCGTCAGCAGCGTACTGAAGATACTGCTTGTTAATTGGGCGAACAAGCCACCTGCTGTGGTCAACTGATGGGGGGTTGTAAGCTTACAGGCTGACAAGACTTCAAGAACGAGAATAACCTTTAGCTTTATCCGAGTAAGTGACTCTGAACTCTTTCCCGCAGTGGCCAAGTGAAATGATGTTATTGATTGGTCGGTAGAATTCAGGATTCGATAGAGCAATTTTTCGTAGCCAGGCGGGAAGGCGCCGTAGTTGCTCATGAGGAGTTTGGCCCAAACGCCGCCTCGAAGCAACTTCGGCCACCTGCAAATCGAGCGTTTTGCCAATCTTCACGTCGTAGCTCGTGAAAAGCTCCGAGTAATCCATGCGACCGTCGTACATGACTTTGATTGGCGAATCTGCTGCAATAAGCTTTAGGATGGGACCCAAAGCGTCTTGTCCGAGGGAGGGTACATCGACAATATAGGTGGTAGCGTCGGCGACGACTGGCCGGATTATGAGGACGGAAATCTGGCCTCCTACATTCCCGAGGTCCAGCCCTTCAATGTCAAGGACGACGTGGCTGGCTTGCTCCAAAGTCGGCAATACGGCGGTCAAGTTCGCCTCCGTATCAATGACGACATATTCTATGGCTCATTATTATGAGTCCCAATGTAAATGGTAGACAGTAAATGTAGAAAATGCTTACCGCTGTTCAGGGAGGCACTTCGAAACATGGTGAGGGGTCGTATTCAACCTCCAACCTCCCCTAAATATATGTCCGACTCAAGTGTCCCTGTAGAGCGGGAGTGACACATAGCAAACGTCACGAAGGAGGAAGCCAGGGACGTCAAAGTCCCAGGCTCGGTTACTGGTATATATGAGTGTAGGTTCTGACTACAATTCTGGGGTTCTGGGAATCCCTAACATAAGTACTCAGAGTACTGCGCCAATGCAAAGCGATATCAGCGCTCATAGCACACGGCAGACTTTACAATCTGTCGCGCTGCCTCCCTGTCCAAAGCAGCTGCGAGGTAAGCGTCGCCGACATTTTACACATAATTGACCGGGACTTGGCTCCACCCATTCCAATATATTGAGAGGCAGAAGGGCGTGCTGTCTATACCTATCATCGGAGGCGATCCTCTCGCCGTTCCAAATAGAGACGTATCGCTGACTGATGGCAGGTAAATCTTCGGTGATCACCCCGAGCTCCAAAAATTTCTTGTAAAGCAATTCGATGAGATGCGCATCGTCGGCAGCGTATTGAAGATACTGCGTGTTAAGTGGGCGAATAAGCCATCGGCTGTGGTCAACTGATCGAGGTAGCATTGTGAGTTTGCTAGTCACGGCCTGAAGAAATGAAATCTAACCTTTGGCTTTGTCCGAGAAACTGACCCTGAATTCTTTCGCACAATGGCCAAGTGAGATGAGATTATGGATTGAGCGGTAGAGCTCAGGATTTCCTAGAGCCTTGTTGCGGAGCCACAGCGGAAAGCGCCACACCTGCTGCTGGAAAGTCTGGCCCCTGCGTGGTCTAGAAGCAACTTCGGCAACCTGCAAATCCAATACCTTCCCTATCTTCACGTCGTAACTCGCATATAGTTCCGAGTAGTCCTTGCGACCATCGTACATCACTTTTACCGGCGAATCTGCTTCGATAATCTTGAGGAGAGGGCGCAGGGCTTCACGACCAAGCCTGGCTGCGTCGACGAAGTAGGTCCTAGCTAGATGGTGATTGGACGGACTATGAGGATCGATATCTGTCCTCCGACGTTTCCAAGGGTGAGCCCTTCAAGATCAAGGATGACATGGCTGGCTTGCTCCAGATTCGGCAAGATGGCGGTCAAGTTCGCCTCCGTATCAATGACGACATATTCTATAGCACCGCCCATTATGAGTACCAACGTAGATGGTGGGCGTAGAAACTGCTTACCGCTGTTAAGGGAGGCACTTCGAAACATGGTGTCGAATGAGGAATCTCCAACCTCCCCTAAATATACATCCGACGCGGGTGTCCCTGTAGGGCGGGAGTGACACATAGCAAACGTCATGAAGGAAAATACGCAAAGGACAGTGTGAGCCATGAACTTACGTCGACACGCCATTACGTTTTGGATGCGCAGCTGCGCTGCGCACGCACGGAACCCTCTAAGTAAGCTTTAGAGGGGGACAATTGTATCGGGAGGTGATTGCATGTATTGGACGCTTGTTGCAGGACCTATTGATATTAAAGGTAAGCTCCCGTCTTCGAGGGTAGAAGTTCGATAAATAGAAAGCTTGACGCTGCGACGATGCATTGTGTCACTAAATTGGCTGCGGACGGCAACTTGAGGCTTCGATCTTCGATGCTTGAATCCAATTGTGCTCTGCACTCAATATGTACCTAAATTGCGGTCAATGGCTACAGTATGCTATGAAGATGGGAGGATGACGGGATCGGGAGAAGCGGGAACCTAGAGAGAAATGTCATACGTGAATAATCAATAAATAATGCAAATCAGAAAAAAAAGTTGATATAATATTCCAGTTCAGAGAATCAGCAGCAGCAGCAGCAGCAGACGCAGAGAGCGTTTTGTTAATAGCACCAATGAAGGTCTAACCCCGTACTACGCCAATAGTGACTTTTGCATCTTCAGAACCAGGTTCCCGCCCTCGCACGCGGAGCGAAGCCATACACTTCTCCCAAGCCCACTTCGTAAGCCGAAGCACATCATCGTCGCCCAAACCCTCCTTGACATGCAGCTCAAGCGTAACCACCAGCGACTCAGCGCCGTCCTGCTGGCCGTTTGTTAGAACGGGTATAGGTGTCGCAGGAGAGGGCGTCAATTGCCAGATGTGAGGTGGAGGCATGTGAACGACGTGAGGATGGCGTTCAATCTATGTGAGATGAGTAGGATTCGATGTGGATGTATGAGAAGTAATTGGAGGAAGTGCTCACCTCCTTGATCATTCTTAGGAATGAATCCATTCGACCGCTGCTGGACGATCCTCTTGGAGGGCTCGTCTGCAAGAGAACCGTGCCGAGGACAACTGAAGCCTTGTAGGCTACGTTGAAAGTCACGACTGTTATCAAACAGGCCAAAACCAAGTCGCAGGTGTGATGTTGAGAGCTGATTCGGTCTCATCAGTACCGCACTCAAGCTGTTGTTGTGCCTAACTCACACATCAAAGCCGAAGGATATACAAAGGAGCGCGAAAGCGAAAAACAGAGGGGATGCAATATATGGGTTGGATAGTATCTGCCCCATGGTGGATGTCGGAGGATCGTCGTAGTCGTAAGCATAGCTACTAGATCTTGAAGTTGACGTTGCACGGGAAATCGAATGAGTGATACGCCGTAGGAGCGTCCCGAATGAAGGAATACGGTTACCAGTCACTAACAAAAGGGAATTACTAAGGTCAAGGGTCCTTAGAACTGTATGACTTACTACGGAGGAGTTTGCCATGATTGTCATAGAGAGTGGCAGTGTACAGCAACGAAACGAGGGTGAGCAAAGTGAGGAATATAGGGAAGTCGATGCTGTAACGCTTAGATCAGTCCTATAGATGTATACGACACCAACAGGGAAGGTGACGAAAGAAAATGTCAACATACCCAAGAAACTCGGCAGTGTCGTCGCCTCCACCGTGATGATGATGATGTCCCTCAGAATGTCCTGCACCGCCAGCCCCTCCGCCTCCACCCACTCCGGCGCCTGCGCTGAGGAGAAGATGCTCAACCGCCTCTTTGCAGACGTAGACAGACGAGAACATCAGATAAACCGCCTGAGCGAACATAAGGACGGTCTCTACCCGAGCGTTCCTACGAAGATTCGAGTTAGACGACGTAGACGCTGGAACGCGACACATACCCATAAGGTCGCCGTATTTGCAGCGTGACGGAATCATTGCCCTTGTCGCCGGGGGGTTGAAGGTGTTTCCCAGCCCAAACACCAATGCCCACACCAAACGCGTCGAAAACAACCCAATAGCCTAGCCCCGTACATGATAGCGAACCAATCTGCTGACCAGTCACCCACATCCAAGCTCCCAACATAAACTGCAGTCCACCAACCACCTTAGGTCCTACGCCCGTGAGCCCATACGACTGCGATTGCGAATACGATTGGCCGGCAGGATTTGGGTAGCTAATATCGCCGTTTTGTGAGGGTAGTTCAGATACCACGCTGGGATTGGGTGAAGGTGAGGGCGAAAGTGAATCAGCAGTGTTCGGAAAAGGGGAGATCGGATGCCAAGGCGAGACTGGAGTGAGGGTTGGCTGGGTGTGCAAGTCTTCCTCATTTGGCCGCGGAAGGGAGCTGGCTCCTGGCTCGAGAAACGAAAAGAAGTTATGGGACAATGAGTGTTTGTGGTGATGCCCTCGTCTTGAATGGGATTGTGAACCGGTAGAGTTGGAACGAGAAGACATAGGAGATGGCACAGGCAGTCCGCTGGTACCGTCAGGGGGCCTCTCACCGAAGGTGAAACCAGCGCCAAGAGGCGTAGGAGGTTGGCCCGACGAGCGAGGAAAGCTGATGCTTGATCCAGCGCTCGGAATGGTGCTAACGGGTGCCTCGATATCATCAACTTGGATCTCCACCTCTTGAGAGCCATCCTCCGCGATCGAATTCGTCGGTAACGATCCTGGTCTCGGAAAGAATATGGAGAGATTGCGTGAATGTAAACGGGTGTGGCGGCGACTGGAGCCAGGTTTGGGTGAAGATGGTGTTTGTACAGGAGCTGGGATTTCATCAGCCTCGGATGTGGGCATCGCGGAGAAGCTGGAGAAGCTAGGGAAGGCGTGCTTCGTTGCGGGGGCAGATGTGGGCAGGGCTGAGAACGACTGGGATTGTGGAGGAAAGGAAGACGCTAGCGGGGAAGACACTGGAGGAGAAAATGGTGTGGAGATGGATCTCGTGCGCGAATGAGATGCATGGCCATTCGCTAGGTGTGACGGGGCATGTGCAGCGCCATGCGGTTGATTAAGGGAGTGTATATATGTAGGGCTAAGTGAATGGGAGAACGTTCGGGTGTGTGAAGGAGATGTGCGCGTGTTGGTCGGGGAGACTGAAGTTCGGTAAGCGGAGGGCGTGGAGCCGTTGACGTGGCCGTTTGGTGTGGGCAAAGATGGGCTCCGGTTGGGCATAAATGTCGTCCGATGCGGACCAGCTGAAGGCGGGTGCGCAGGGACACTAGCATGAGGGCGTGCATGGCCGTTGATAGATAGTGGCTTGGTCGGCGAAGAATTCGCCCTCAGCCTTGAACCCGCCTCCTCCGAGTCGGGTGAGGCTTGATTGGACGGTCTCACGGATTCAAGTATTTCTTCGGCATCACGACTGGATTTTCGTCTATGAATTTGACTTGTTGGGTGAGGGTCCATTGGATGCAGAGGCTAGGAGACAGCGCTTTGAGCCCAATATCTGCTAGATTTCAGTTCAAACGTTAGCCGTGACTCTCCCACCAACAAATGAAGCGCACCGAATGTCGTTAGGTCCCTCAAGCACCACTAAACTCGTACTAGTCGGACCTCTCCTAGTCCAATCAATATGGTCTCCAGAGGATGGGCGCTCGGTGATTCCTTGTCGTGGAATATCCTGGGCTCTGTCGCGTAAAGCTAACAGTCCAAAGAGTCGATACCTTGGATGCCTATGCGCAAAGGCAGTCGAATGTCGACTGCGATGATCCCAAGGCGCGAGATAGAGGGTTGTAGGCCTATGCAAATTCATCATGACCAGCTAGTTCCATCAACAAGTTATTTTCGAACCTAAATTTCACTGCCAGTGCAAGGAGGTCCAAATGGTGCGCCGTCTGAGCAGCTGTGAGCTGGAGGTGGTCGCCGTTGCGGTCCAAGCTGGAAGACGGCTTCAACCTCAAAGCCAAGACCACTCGGTACTCCCAGATTCAAGGTCACGTGCTGATAGGAACCATATGGCGCTCGAGTTCAGGGGAAGCGCTCCATCCTAGGGGTAAATAAGCGATATTTCTCTGCAGGAGGCTTGGATTCTCAAGAAAAGACAATGATTCAAAGAAATCGAATTCGGTAACAAAAAAGCGAAGCGCCAATTATTGCAGATAGTACGATACATTGACAAAAAAGGGGGGGGCGGTAATAATAGTGTGCTATCCTTAGAACCTAGGCCGGCTTAGAAGAAGCCTAGATGGCAGAAATGCTACACGCTTATAATTAGCGATAATAAGAACCCAAATATCTCTGTTTCTCACCTCGAAGCAGGGACCGACTCGTCCACCAATCCCAACAAATCCGAGAGGGCAGAGGTAAGGCAGCTCAGATCACGTCGCTCTACACTGGCACCTGACGTGTTCCCAGCATAGTCAGAGTAATCTGAATCATGTACCGCGCGCTTGCTCGGCGTGCCGAAGCATTTCTACAAATTTAAATAAGATGACGAACGCCAGTTCGAAAGAAGAGAAGGAGAACAGACCTTGAAGATCTCGAAATTCCGCGAGAAGAGCGAAACCTTGGTGCCTGTGTTGAATAATCCAAAGAAACTCCCATCTGCACCAGCATTGACGTTGAATCCAGCCTTGACCTCGACGCAGCCATCTACGCCGGCCGATACGTCCCTCTCAAGCATCTGAATCATCTCCGAATCGCGGCGGATGTAATAAGGACCTGGAACAGGTGTGACAAGTACTCTGCTTGACGTCGTGCTACTAGTGGTGGTGGCATGGATTGAGGTCACAGTGCTCTTGGAGACGTGGCTGCTTGTATATGGGACTGGCGAAGCAAGCACGGGCTTAGTGGTGGTGCTTGCAGCAGCAGCGACGGAGCTGACAGGGTGTGTTGGAATGTAGCTCGCAATTGTTGTACTAGAATGTGCAGGTATGCCCGATGCGATTTGTGTCGTGGTGACGGTAACAGTTACAGTCACGGGAAGAGGGCAACTAGCCTGGGGCTTGCCCTCGGTGGTAGTGATCGGCTGACCGGTGGTCGCTGGAAGAGAATGGGTATTGGTTGTGATAACAGGTAGCGAAGAAGTTGAGGTAGAAGGAGGATGCGAGAGGATGCGAGATGATGATGTTGAGCTACCCCACGTTGATGAGCTGGTAGATAGGTGTGGAGAGGAAGAAGATGAAGGCGGGAACGAGGCAACTGGCAAGAGAACGGTGTTTGAAACTGAAGGGTGAGCAAGCGGCGACGAGTAGATTGTGATAGCAGTGGTGCTGTGCGAGGAAGATGAAGAGGTCACGGATACGCTGGAAGAGGGTTTTGAAGACGAAGTAGGGATGGGAGTGGAAGAAGGCTTTGTAGACAATACCACAGACGAAGGTAGGCATGATGGCAGCAACGTCGAGGATTTAATAGAAGAATATACGGACGAAGACGTAGGATGGGTGGACGATGAGGACGAAGAAGTAGCATGGCTAGATGACACAGAGGAAGTCGTAACATGAATAGACGAGCTAGCCGAAGGTGAAGGAAGGATTGAGGACGCCGCGCGAACAGAGGAGGTAGAAGAGACGATCTTGCTGGAAGACGTGGAAGATGGCAGGGAGTTGATTGTGGTGCTCACGGAAGCATGAGCATTGAGCTCAAGAGTCAACGATGCGCTGGCGTCGAGGTCAAGGAAGACAGTAGCTTTCGCAGCACCTCCAAGAGCACTAACACCGAACTCGATGCGTGGAATAAGATGAGCTTCCACAGTCCCTTTAACGGAAATGGATGGATCAACAGACAATTTCAGTGCTGCAGAAAGATGGGGGAAAAATCAGGATTCGTCTGGAGACACGGAAGAAGATGCGACTCACGGCTGTCTGCAGGGGAGAAATTTCCGCCAGAGGTTTGCGTCGAAGAAGACGGGAAGAAAAGCTTTGCGCCTTGGGTGTGGTACGCCATGCCCAACTTGAGATTCACGTCCGACTCGAGAGAAGCTATAGCTTGACCCTGAATCTTGAATGTGGGCCCAATGGACAAGATCCTGTAGATACGAGAGTCAGATTCTGGTGAGCGGAGACGAGGGATCCGCTTAATTACCCCGGGAAATCGAGGCCAGGTATACCAGTCTCAAAGAAAGTAATCGCACCGGAGTCAATCGTACCCTGTAACCAAAATGGTTGGGACGCGGACAATCAAGCGCAAAGGAGGGGCGTACGGATACAGAAGCAGCCAAGTTGAGGGTCCCAGTGAAATCAGCATCAAGGCCTTTCCAAATGTCAGCGTCGGCAGCCAAATCAGATTCGACCTGCGAACAATCCAAAGTTCGTGATTTTAGGGGGAATCAAGGAGCCCTTTGCGACCACACCGACTTGGACAACGGCGTGGAGTGCGGTGTCGACGTTGACGTTGACAGATGCGGAGACGGCTGGCTTCCCCGGAGCGCTAGCTGGGTAAGAAAGACTCTTCGAGAACACAGGGAAATTCTTGTTTACGTCAATAGGAGAGAGGTTGCTAGTCTTGTCGATGTTGATGCTGGCGAAATCTTGATTCCGCTTATTAGTGATGAATAGGAAGAGTAGAGACGGATGCTCGTACCACTGAATGCGTTCTCAACCGCGTTACCTGCGTCTTCCAGGCCATTTTTGATACTATCGAAAATGCCCCTCTGGTGGATACGACTAACAAGATGTCGTCGTTGGGGGGACGCAGTCTGGCCGCTGGTAGGGTTACCAGCTGCACCAGGGATGGTGGAACCTTGTACGAAAAGCTCGACTTGTCCGACCCTATGAAGAGGCAAGTTAGCACGCATAATCCAAATCATCAAGGTGGCACTTGCTTAGAGGCATCAATTTCGGCAAAATTCGTATCGAGGGAGAGGCCTTGGACGGTTGGTAGGGAAGTCCCTCTTCTCTGCAAGTGTGTTCGGATATGAGAGGGGATCGTTTGATTGCTGTGAACCCAATTCCTGGCAACTCGAGCGAATGCGCTCTTTCCGCACTGTTATGGCAAGGTTAATCCAACCGAGAGGATCTAAGGGCATCACACTTACACCATCAGGAAGACGGACGACCTTCCCAGTTGCACCAATCTTGCGGTAAAGGTGGTTGCATTTGGCGGGATTGGGATCTTGACAGACCAGACGAATGTCTTGACTCTCGGCGTTGGGATCGCAGCCTAGGATGGCCCATCCAGCGGCTGGAGTGATATCAGAGATGGCATCGGGTGAACCGGACTGATGGCAGGCGTCTTAAGAATATTGTACAGAGCAAGGAAGGAGATACATACGATTTGCAACGTAGCAGTAATCTTCCCATTTGCGCGAAGGTCATAAGAACATTTACCGTCGAAACACGGTTTGTTCCAGTCGTTAGCGGCGAAGGCGAGCAAAGGGGCAAAGAATGTAGTTAAAATGAATGACGAAGGGACCATGGTGTCCTAAGGAATGAAGGTCCTGAAGAGGGACCTCAAATAGAAGAAAGAAAGAAAGAGAATGCGCTGTGTGCCCAAAACCATCGCGAGGGCAGCTTATATACTGGCGCATCTAGAGTTCTCGAGTACGTCGGTCACTCCATTTGCGTATACAGCAGATAGACTAGATGGCGCTGTAATCCGTTTCAGCTTGAGAGTTGATTCAATATGTCATCGAATGACGATCAACGTGTCGACGAACTGTTGAAAGGAGAATGAGATCTTGAGAACCCACTCAGTCGAATTGTTTGGACCTGATAGAAGCTGAAATCTGTCGTGACCATCGTCTGGTTGCCTGCAACAAGGTCGGATCAGAGTGACCTTCCGATGACAGACCGTGAGGACAACAGAGAGAGAAGTCGGCTAGACGCCAAAAATTGTCTTGAAACATATAGGACTAGTTGACACCAAGAGTCAGTGACGGGTCCATCTTGTCGGTTCCTAAGAGGCGGCGCGTGGCATTTAGCAGGCGGGCTCGGTGTGCAAAGAATCTTGATCGCTCAAGCTTAGGAGAGGCGGGCGTATGAGAAAGGTATGGAAGCTGGCTTCCAAGAGAGGCGGCCCGCCGGCCAACAGCCTCTAACTGACCTGGCGACAAGGGTTCTTCAACGAGGGGGACGGAGCACCAACCAGGAGAAGGCTGGCCAAAAGTGCCAGCATGCCACAAGGACGTTAAAACAGTCGGATCGTGATGGTCAGGTACGATAAGCATCCTCAACAGCATGCCTCGAGCTAGGTCGCTGTTTCCATGGAATATGAAATCGACAGATTTTCGAAGTTCGGAGCACCGAGTTGGAAAATCAGCGGTACAGGGGGTCATTAGGTCAAGCTTGGACATTCATATGAGCTTCACATCGAAAAGGAACCGTGAGCGTCCAGCCGTTCCATTGAGTTGCTGAGCATGTTCTGATTCAAGTCGAAGCAGTGCGTGGGCGCTAATTTGGCCTACATCCATTCACAATTCATGTCATTAACTGGACAGTCGCAAGGAAAGCAAGACATAATAGTCACAAAGCTGGATGCCAATAGTTCTAGGTGAATTATAAGTAGGGAAAACATGCGCTGGGATGCAAAGTCCGTATGACCAAACGATTGTATGTGATGTAGAGAGTAGTAGTAGTATACTAGAGTCAATTGTGACACGGTGTCCATTAAGCTAAGGAGAAACGAGAGCAGAGGGACGTTCATCAGCGTACGAGTAACCAAGGTTGCAAAGCGAGTAAAAGAAATCCATGATGTCCAGAAGCCAAGAAGATTGAATGTCCCAGCGAACTAAGCATTATTGAGCAGTATGTCATCGATAGCATCGTTGATGGTCTTCTTGCGAGAAGACAGATCCATGCCGAACTGCTCCTCCAACTGCTTGCGGATTTCTCGTTTTGTTATCGAGTTAAGGTCGGCGTGACGGAGGATGTCCTGCACAGCCCGCTGGATATCAGCGTCGGAGGGCGTTCCTGACGGCGAATCAGTTGTCGGTATGGGAATGTCGAGGTAATTCGTGACGGGACGCGAAGGTGCTGGTTGATACATCATGCCGTACTGTGACTGGGGAGTATTACGGCCAGACTGATATCCCGGAGGAGGCATCATCATGCCCCCTTGTGACGGTGAAGGAGAATGACTGCGTGGTTCATAGTAGGTCTCTCGGCCGTAGATGGATGCCGTTTGGGACTCGGCGTAGCCGTCATTCTTGAATTTCTGCGGAGGGACCCAAGAACCAATGCTGTGATTCGATTCCTTATCCCATAGTTCGTTTTCCTGAAAGAAAGTACTTAAGAATGGAAAAATACTTGGAATCTGAGTACATACATATTCGGTCCAAGACTTGAGGGGAATAACACGCGGGTCAAACTTGCCTTCATCCTAGAAACAGTCGGTTAGAACATAGCTCACATAAAATGTCGATGGGCGTACGTGGACAATGATCTTCTTGCCAGATTCACCCATGACGACACGAGTAGCACCCCACGAGAAGTCGTCCATCTTCCAGAACGAATAGAGAGGGAGGAAGAAAGAGAATACCGGGATGGCAAGGATATAGAAAATCATCCAACCGATCATGTCCCATTTGCGACGAAGAACAAAGACCATCGCCTGGATACCATAGATTGCAGCGATCATGATGAGCGAAATGGTCGGGATGGCTTTGTGTAAGCCAGCAGTGAGGTAGATGAGGTAGACGATCTAAAAACGCGTCAAGTTCTGAGCGACGTAGCCTAACTGAAGAACATACATAAGCAACAGTGACGGGCTGGGTCAAGGTCGACACAAGATCAATCATCACAATGAAACGCATAGAAAAACAGCAGAAACCGCAGAGCTGATCCAAGAAGACAAGTTCACCCAAATTGTGGACAGTTGAGTTGATCCAGCGACGACGTTGCGAAAGCAAAACCTTCCAATCATCAGGAGCGACAGTGTATGCGTGAGCGTCCCGAACGAACTGAGTCTTGAAGCGGGGGAAGTGTTTGAGGAGTAGCGTGGTCAGATAACGATCTTCACCGAGATGCAGCAGATTCTTCATATGGAGGGTATCGACGCGATTTTCCGAATAGTCGTGGATCAGCTGGTTTGAGATGAGGAGCGGCTTGTGCGTGTCAGGAGTGCGGAGGCGGTAGAGGGTGAAACAACCGGGAAGACAGGTAACCGATCCGAAAAGACTTTCGAACGCCTTGGCCATGTGATGGGAAATGAAGTATTCATACACCTAAGCAACGGTTGAGTGAACAAAGCCAGCCATCATAAGGAATCTACAAACTGACCTGCATCATAGTGATGATAGACTGTTTAGCATTTGCAAGCTCGGTTTCACCACAGACGCCAAGGAGCTTCTTATCGTGAATCATACTGACAAAAGGATCAGCGACCAGAGCAGAGTTTTAGTAGTGAGACTCACGCGGAGATGAGGCGGTTCACAGAGAATGGATCAACAGTTGTATCAGCGTCAACCATGAATAAGTATTCGTAGAACGTTGGGTTGACACCAATGACGTTCTTAATCTGGTGATACATTTCAAGTTCCAATGGGTTCATCGGAGCATTAAAGTGAACCTGCAAAACTGTCAGCTACAACGAGGACGACTGACGACGAGGACGCGAACCTTGTTCAGAAACTGCATGAGAAGCATTTGAGAATCACGCTTGCCACGATTACCCGGCCTCGATCGCTCAGTGGGCTTGCCGATCTTGGCAACTACGAGGTATGGAACGACGTGACCAGCACACTCGTATAGTCCAGAGTAAACCTTGCCCATGTTGTGCTGCTTAGCGCCCTCACCGAGGGAGACGAAGCTCAAAGGCTCGGGATCGAGGTTGGGATCGGCGCCGAGAATGTCGAGAACGATTCGTGGTGTGGGCCTATCATTACCGGAACCAACGATCATGCCGTCGCAGATGATCAACAAAAGCTTTCGCTTGTCGTCGTACTTCATCTGGGCCAGCGAATCAATGGTACGGCGAAGGGATGAATCGCCTTCAGTATAGCAAGGGACCTGGCAAATAACGAACTTGTCGTGGTCTTCAGGCGCACGGGGCGAAGAAAAGTTGACAGAGGCCAAAAATTTGAACCCGATGATTGCCACCATTATAGCCGAGAGGGTGATGAGAATATACGTAGCAAATTGGCATTGCGCCGACTCTCGATTGTCAACCTTGCCGATGAGGAAGAGATTACGAAGACAGACTTTCTGACGTGAAAGAATGTCAGGATCGATATTCAACGAGTTGAGCCTCTTCGTAACATCTCCACCAGCGTGAAGCCTGAAAACGTCCAAGATAGCCGAATGCATAAAGTTGGTATCCGTCTGAGGTGCTTGTGAGCCAGCAGGCGCGCGGACCGCTGGGGGACTCTTGAGGTACGACGTCACATCATATATCATCCCATTATAGATTGCTACAGAACTCCCTTTGGCAGCCAGGTTTTTCAATTCCTTCGGCGTATACCCGACGAAACCAACGCGCGAGTTATACCGCATGACGACCATATTCTCGAAATACCAATCCGGCCGGGAATCGTTGGTGAAAACACGGAAGTCGTGGTACTGAGCGTCCTGGTTGGTGTTGTTGGACGAGTCCAGCGTGACAAAGGGACTAACAGAGCCGTCGACACCATTGCAAAGAGCGCTGACCTAAGAAGGAAAATAAGTGCTGACACGGCAGAAATGAGGACAACGCCTACTTGTACTGGGAAGAGATTGTCGGCGACTAGTCCACCATACTTCATAACCGACTTCTGAGGAACTACACTAATCGAACGGCCATGGAGTTCTGCAATCGAGTTCAAATTAAAAACTTCGCCTCGAATGGCCGTAAGGACGTTGCCCGGATTCAGCTGTAATGAATGGGATGACAATTCCCTGAGGTTGAAGACATGTTGCGTAGGACAGATAAGGAGACCAAGAACGGCGATGACGAATGTTGCGCAGCAACAGATGAACCAGATGAGTAAGTTCAGCGCAAGCTTTTCTCTCCAAGCTTGACGAACATCCTGGCGTTTCATACGGCCAAGGTGCGTTAAACAAAAGTTCGGGACCCAGAACGTGAGCAGCCAACACAGCGCCACCCAGCGTCGTCGAGCAGAGGACTCCTTCACAACTTCCGTTGTCTCGTTCTCTTGAGCATCACCCGGGAGAGCCTCCTTATCCAATAACCCCTTCTTGTCGGCGTTCTGGAACATATTCCGTGAAGGAGCATAAGACTCTGAGCCGAAGTTCGAGACCGAGTCGTCACGTTGACTAGTGAACCTGCTACGACCATCAAAATCGTCGCTACGCAAAGACTTCTGCTCGTCGGCATCGTCGTCATACAGGTCGGCACGCTGGAAGGGTGAGGCATTCGCAACGAGAGGAAGGGCTTGACTGGAAGCGTTGAAAGGATCATTGTAGCCGCCCCAAGGAGGGGCATCACCCTCGGCACTAGCGGAGGCATATGGTGCGTAAGGATCTCCAGCACCGAGGCCGGCACCAGCTTCAGCATCCTTAATGCGATTGCGTTTCTGCTCCTCGACATCTTTCGAGCGAACCTGGTCCTCAAGCCGGTGGAACGCGGTTTGAGAAAGGAAGACCTAAAAGATTATAATTAAGTCTTGTCCTCTAAGCTGAAGTAGGAGACGCACCTTCTGCTGACCAAGAACGATGTCCCTATCGCTCATTCCAAGCGCCGTCCTGGCTTGCTCCACCCATTCCTGCGGAGTTCCCTCTGTCACACCAGATGCAACCAAGCCCTCCTTATACCTCTCACAGAACTCCTCAGGCGTCAAGTTGACTTCGAAGGTATTGATGCACCTCCTCGAGATCTCCGATAACCCTACACTCCTCACTTGGCCTTTGACACTCCGTCCCTCAAGTTGATTGGGCAACTGCGAGTCGTTCGGGTTGAGACAAAAGACATACCACGACTGCGTCTCGTCGAGGGTTTCGAAAAGAGTATCGAGGGCGGCACGGAACTCTCCTGCGATGCAAGGAATACCGCCTGTTGCAGGCGAATTGTCGTCGTCGTGTTCTTCTTCGATACCCTCCTTGACGGTGGGCATGCGTCGGATGGTACCCTTCCTCCTTGTCGAAGGGGCCCGCATGGGCTTGACAGGCTGCTGCGCAGCGACAATCGTATCTTCATTGCGAGGGTGAGCTTGGGTAGCGATGGCCTTTGCCGAGAAAAGGCCTTTGACGAATGGGTTATTTGACCCAGACCCGTCAGATCCATCAGAGGTCCCTCGGAGAAGGGAGACGAAGTCAGGATTCAAGGAATCGAGGTTGCGTTCTAAGAAGTTCTCCGACGAATATGTTACAGGACCATTGAAATGGTGGACGGTGAATGTAGGGAAACCCGAACGGTCCATAGCGCCGGTCTTGAATGAGGAGTGGTTACCCCATCGTTTAGTAAACGCCTCCACCATCGTCAGATTTGTCTTCTTCGGCGCACGACGGGCTTGATCATCCATAATATGGATCAGCCCACCAGGCTGGTTCTGCAGGAGCCGGATGCATTCAGCGTTGTCGAAATAAGGTACCTGAGGCACAAAACGGGAAATCCCTTCAGCGTTGTACTCGTTGACGTGGCTTTCAAAGAGTCGCTTCTGGACCCAATTCTGCATACGTTCGTTGGCAAAGTTGATGCAAAATTGGTCGAGGGAGTTAGGGCGGGAGGTAAGGTTCTGGGGACCAGGGAGATCGAAAAGCCCAATGAAGGTAGAGAAGTCGTCACGGCAGAGGCGTTGGTTGATGTGCTCGTTGAGCCAGGCGAAAAGGAGGGAGTAAAGCGTCTTAGCGAGGTCGTCACGATTGTCGGAAGCTCCGTCTGGATCAAGGAAGACAGTACAGAGCTCTTTCTTAACGAGCTTCGTCTTGTAAGAGAGCGTAGACTCGAGCTCCGAGGCATGAACGCCCAAGAAATCGGCTACAACCTCGAGGATATCAGTATTACGAACAACGGCGGCATCTTCGTTGCGAGATCTGTCGATGGTGAATTCGAGGTTTCCAAGATGGAGGATGGCAGCGATGAGCTGACACGTTTGCGCAACGAGCCGTTTAGAAAGTCCAATGGTCTTCAGAGCAACCTTGAGCTGATCAAACCGCACGGCATCATCATCCCGACCGTTCGGGTTATCTCGTCTCGGCGCCGTCCGCTGACCGAGGTACCGATACGTCATCTTGTCAAGGAGGTGAAGGTGTTGTCGTTCTTCTGGAGACGCACCAGCAACGAGGTAGTAGAAGATATGGAAATTTCGCTCGCCCGACGGAGCCCCTGCCACTCGATTCCTCTCCAAGTAGTAGTCCAGCGTCTTGATGCCGCTAAGTCGGCCGCGCTCTGAAAATTGGAGTTCGGTGTACTTGCCGAACCGAGAGGCATTGGGGTTGAATAGGGTTCTAGCGTTGCCGAAAGTCTCGAGGACAAACTCGGACGCGGGAACCTGGGTGGCCAGCTTCGACCCCTTCTTCCCTGGGTTGCTGACGCTGAGCTCGAGCAAAGTCCTAATGGCCAACCGCCTATTTTCCGATTTCCCACTACCTGTTTCACCGCTGAAAAGGAGTGTGAATACGGATACCAGGTCAACCATCAAAACGCTTCACCTGAAGAGAATGCACTGATCCTGAGTCGTCCTCCGCATGTGGTAGTACGCATTGTTGGCAATTTGGAATATATGAGGCGGTAGCTTCTCCTTATGCTCAGACGTGTCTCGATACTCAGCAGCGTACTTTTGGAGGACTGAATCCGAGTTGGTGGGAATGTATTTGTGGGGGTTCACAGCGACCAGTCCCGACGTGCCAACGCTAGTGTAGATGTGGTCCGACATAAATCGCTCCCGAATGCAGGCGACTATAACATCGTCCGAGATATTCGAGAGCTCCGAGAGGTTCGTTATGGCCTCCAGCCGTTGGTGTGCGCTCATTGACGCTGAAGACTGCCGATTCATGGCGGGCGACGTTTAGCTGGCTTCTGTCCTAAACTGAAACTACGGCGGCAGAATCCCAGCCTTAGAAATGCTCGAAATTCGACGAAGATGTCAGCTCACCTAGAATCGTCCTACAAAGGCGAAAAGCCCAGAGAATCTGGCCAGGTGAGCTCCTCAGGCCTGGAAATGGGTGTAAAGGGATGAAAAGGGAATGTGAGCTGCGGGCTGGCAGACCCGCGAGGAAGTCGTGGATGGCGGTTGCGAAGAAAAGTGGTCGTGGGGTGAAGATTTGCTGCCATTTGCTGCCTGCTGACGAGAACTCCCACGGTCAATGCCGGCCGTCTCGTTTCACATCAGCCTCGTCGTCCAAAGGGGCTAACGGTCAACCTTCACCGCAACGCGGCCTCGCTTCCCAGACCTCGCCAAAGTGTTTTCCTCTTGCCTCTATGCTTCCCATCGATGCTGCAGCACCTCAGCCCCGAATGCGTGAAGGTTCTCGATTAGGCCGTTCGCGTTGACGCGACGCAATCACATGCCCAGCGAGACAGGAGGTTTCAGGGGCTGTCCTCTGCGAAAAACCCCCTCGATGTAATTGTATATAATTTATGGACGACATCGATGATGCGCTACGCTGCGGAGGAGCCATATATAGCTGGGGTAGCAATCACGACCGCGGGTAACTAGTACCCCAGCCGGTTATGACACAATTAAATAGGATAATAAAACTACAGCGAGCCGCACTAGCGAGCCTACAACATACACGACAATGTACAAGTCACAACGTCCACGTCGCGACTACAGAATTAGTTTCTACAAGATCTACCTTACTGATCGCTGTTTACAAAAATCACGAAATGATGCAAAGTCCGGCTGTCAACAGCAGTCAATCACCGGGTCAATTCTTAGGCTTGATACTATACAGTACTCAGATCAGTAAAAATAGATAGGGAGCATGACACGGAAACTGACTTCGATGGTGGAACGACCTGGCTGACGAGCATCAGCAACTTGGAGAGGTCCGGATAACAACCCTTGTCGGGAGTCCCTCTCCGCATGTCCGGAACACGGGGCGGGTCGACATGATACAACGCGCGTTGCGCCTTCGCAGAGGTACCAGCACCCCAACATTGCTGACAGCCCATAATCAGTCATACGGAAGGCAACACGATAAAGATAAATAGAAGCCAACCTTATAAATATCGAACCGCTTCTGGAACAAAGAAACGCGTTTGCCCTCTTCGAATAGCCCGAAGAATTTCCCTTTCGCCCCAGCACCAACGTCAATCCCAGCGTCGAACTGGACACACCCATGAACAGAAGCACCGATGCCCCTCTGCTCGACATTGGATACGTTGACTCTGGGCGCTGGTGTGGATATCGGCTCTTCGGAGGTGTGGACCGCGGTGGAAGTGGAGGGCTCAGGGCGGCGTGAGCTGGAAGATGCAAGCGTAGCATAGGGTGTTTCAAAAGGCTTCGACTCGGCAGGGATAGTATGCTTCGTGTTAGCCAGCGCGTCCAAGGTCAAGGACACCGAAGCACTAGCATCAACACCCAGGTCGACCGTAGCTCGCGCAATCCCTTTCAGGGCACTAATACCAAACTCGATCTTCGGTATTATATGCGCTTCTACTTGCCCTTTGGCAGAGATTGACGGATCCAGGGAAAGCTTGAGCGCTGTATCCAGATGGTCGTGAGATGGTCAACTCTAGCAGGGGAAGGAGTAGAAGCGCACGTGAGCTATTAGGTGAAACTGCCCCGGAGGGTCTCTTGCGATCCGTCTTCGGGAAGAAGAGCTGGGCATCTTCGACCTTATACGATACCCCGAGGTTGGCTTGAACCTTTCCTCCAACCGTCGTCGAAGCCTTGGCTTCAAGCCTGAACATTGGTCCAACGGTGAGGATTCTGCATGTATGCGCACCATTCAGTATAAGAGCCTTAAGGAAGGGAGAAGGTCATACCCAGGGAACTCCAAGCCGGGAAGCCCTTGCTCGAAGATACTGATAGTGGGTGATTCGAAGCTCCCCTAGCGCTCATTATAAATGGATTTCGCGTCCGAAATGAAGACTAGACCTACGGAGCCAGAGGCAGCAATGTTCAAAGACCCAGCCAAATCAGCGTCCATGGCTAAGGATTACAGTCAGTCAGCCCGCAGAACGTATCTTCCGAAACTTCCTCTTACCAGCGAATAAACCAAACGAATCAAAACGCGGGGGGATGATGGTGCCCTCTGCAGCAACGCCGACCTGGATGACAGCATGGACTTTCGCCTCCAGGTGGGCTTGAATAGATCCTTTCACCTGAGGGCCACCTTGCCCTGAAATGTCGCACTGAAAGTTCTCGTTGAGAACGGGGAACTTCTGGTTGATGTCAATCGGCGGCAGGTCCTTGAGGAAGTTCTTGTCAAAGGAGGAGAATCCTGAGAGATGCATCCACCATCAGCTGAATGGCGATAAAACGGACTAATACGGACTGTCAAAAGCTGATTCAACCGGGTTGGAACCACGTTCATAAACGAGATCGCGAGGAGCAGGCGGAGCAGTGATAGTGGCATTTCCAGCAGCGCCTGGGACCGTCGCTCCAGAAATGAACATGTACACTTGCCCAGTTCTAAGCACCAAGTTAGTGTCGTCGCTGAACTCCGTTGCTGACAAACGTACACAGCAGGATCAATGGCAGCGAAGTCTGTATCGAGGGTGAGCCCTCTCACTTGGGGCGGTGACGTTATGCCTCTACGCATGAGCTGAGAGCTGACTTCAGCTGGCACGTTCTGGTCCTTAGCAACCCATGACTTCACAACGCGGGCAAAGGGCATCTTCCCGCACTGAAAACGACGGAATGAGTAGACGCATAACGGACTAGCACACGACACCTACCTTCTCAGGAAGCCGGACGAGTTTACCTGCAGGACCGATGCTACGGTTCAAATGACCGCATCTGTCAGTGTTGACGCAGACAAGGCGAATGTCTTGAGCTTCAGCCTTTGGATCACAGCCAATAATCCACCATCCTCCGGCAGGAGTGATGTCAGAGATCGCATCAGGCGATCCTTGCTGCAGTCGTCCAACATGATAAGCGCGGTTGATATCGTGAAGTCCCTTCTGGACTTACAATTCGCATTTCGCCTTGCACAGCCCCATGTAGATCGTACGAGCACTTGCCGTCGAAGCATGGCTTAGACCAGTCGTTGAGGGCGCCAGCCAGAAGGGGCGCAAAGAGGGCGACAGAAAGGAGAGTGAGGTGGACCATGGTGTCCCAGTGAGAGGTAGAGGTGAGACCTGAGAGAGATGGTCAACGCTCGAGTCTGGCCTCGGAAGGGAGGGGGAGCAGGCTCTGAAAGAGTACCTCCGCAAATTGCGGGGACTCTTATATACACAATCATGTAGCCGAGGTATTCAAGGACTCGGAGTGCTATCATAGATAGATGTATCGGCGATTACTCCATGTTGCGCATTCGTCGAGAACTCCAGCGGTATTCAGGGTTTCCCCGTACTAAATCGTCCCGTCTTCGTGGTACTTTCCATAGAACACACGGACGAGCAAAGCAGGTGATTGTCTCCCGATAAAAACATAGCCAAATATAAACGGGAGCGTGCGTGGGGTGAGCGAATGACGAGCTCATATTCAATATCAGACGGCAGGAAGGAATCATGTAGTCGGTTATCTATCAGATTCCCAAGTCTCAGCTGCATACGTTAATGCGAATAAAGTGGATTTCATCGACTGACCGCATGGACCAGGTGATGATAAAGACCATCAGCTTGAAAAATCCTTGAAACGATTCTGAATCGCCAAGCCGCAAATGCGCGGTCCCGCGTCGTTGCCATCAGCGGCTGGAGGACACGTTCGCGGCAAGATGGAAAAATGATTACTGGAGACGTTGATGATGTCTACAAAGCTCAGTGCCGCCACCGCCGGATCCATGGGACGAAGATGGCGACGTCATGCAGCCACCATGCGGGAGCAACCATTAATGCAGAAAAACTGTAAGAGCATCCGCGATGGACTTGCTTGGCTCCTCATGGACATCGCTTCCCAGATATCCTTGCAAGTGCGCATCACATACGTCAGGTGATGGGGAGCACCCGACGAGGGGTCTAGCCTGATGCACATAGTATCGGAGTAAGAGTAGAGTTTGAGTCTAAGATGCTAAGAAACCCCCAAAAAATATTCAATCGTCTGATTAAGATTCATAGGAGGAATACGTACCAGTTGGGGGCCTTGGCTGGAGCAGGCAGGGTCGCGAATGTTTGCTTCTTCACCATCTCGTTGACGATCGCGATCCTTGGCCCTCCGCGTCGCGAATTATTATCTCAGCAATGCCCACCGTAGGCACAGTAGGAATACCGTCATGCCACAAACTTCGAACACGCGGGCTTGATGAGATAAACAGATGAGTACATGAATCATCGATCCATCCAACGAATACGCACTAACCCAACACCATTCGAGCAATCACGCTAAGAGAGAGATCTGGACGGGCTTGAATAGATAGCCGTCTACGATTGATCTTGAAACGTGAGGGCGCAGACATCCGGTCCTGTGGGGTAGTTGGGGTAGGCGGACAATTTTTTGGGCTTGTGGGGTGGAGATGGAAAACCCATGATTGTTGAACGACTGCGGGGCATGAAGCTAAGGCAGAATCAGGAAAATCTGGAGACTGGCGCATAGATGGAGATAAAAATGTAATCCCTCGCTTTGAATCCCTACAATCCAACTGGGAGGCCGCGACGGAGGAAGAGAACAGGTGGTGAGCGCTTGTTCGTAATGCCTTTGAAAATTAGGCGCGCATGCACCACTCCGTCGGAGTTGCTGGTGCAGAACTTTTCTGTTTCTTTTCTGTTTCGATGTGTCGTGCATCCCTTCTGCTGGAAGGATGTGCAAAGGCCTCACAAGCGGATGCGTATCGCTTACCAGCTGGCAGCGGTCATGAAACAGTCTCCCCTCAATCAAATTTCGTCTGTCGGGGACCTTAGCCGAGTATATCGAGTGCGCTGTCCTGCTGATAGAGAATATATACTTTACTAGTATGACTCGCAGCTGGGTTACACTGTTCAGCGTTACTGCAGGCACTGCAAGCCCCGACGACCATTTCAGTCGCTGTAACACCCGCGGCAGGTCGCTCTGATTCTCTCACAGTCGACAAACACGGTGTTTTTTTTTCCCACTTGGTGAGTCACCTCTTGCGCTGAGTGTAGCACGTCACTCAGACATTCTCGTATTCCTTGTGAGTCAGATATAGGATCAACCATTCCTTTTATTCCGCGCGCGTCTTCGCGATGCAAAGGCCACGTTGTTACTGTATCGAAGTAAGGGAAGACGTAGATGACATCCATCCCAATCCCTTTGGTAAGCACTTCATAACGACCTACCGGTCTGACCCGATAATATACGAGGCTTTATTGCCGCTCATGCATGATTTTGCTGAAAGGACTGTCGCGAGTATGCATCCCAATTTCCATTCCAAACAACGGGTTCTGTCCGGCGCTCACCGTGAAAGGAATGTCATTGAACGGCCAATCCGGTGACTCCAAATCTGCGTTAATCTGCGAACGTTACGCGTCAACGTTGCGTCAACTCCTTACAATCGTCCATCACCAGTTTCCGTCATGCTTGATCTTGAAGGTTGATTCTTGACATGGGCATTGCGGCGGTGGTTGCTCCGCCAAGACCGTTGCTAGGCATTTCCATTTCAGGGAGCACTCCACCTCCAATGACTAGCGCCCGCCAATCCAATGGAGACGATGTGTCACCGTGCTCCAGGTCCGTACCGTCGTCCTCTGCTTGTATATGAATTGACACTACTGTCTTCGCCAGGGCTGCTTTGTAGACTGATGGACTTCAACTGCACCCACCGCTCTCAGCGAGAATGGCTGGCTGTAGCCAGGTTGTGCAAACGTGCAAATCTTGACGCTTGTGCTTTCCTGCATGATGAAGCGGTTTACGCTTGCCGCGGTGGAGCTACGCTCGCAATATCGCGAGGCGGTGTCCTATTTCTTGATACCATCAAGCGGAGGACAAGCTCAAAGACTAGACCATGTGAAAGAACGCATCAACTGCTTGGCTTGTTGTCTGCGTCACCTTGCGACGATGTCAACTGTCCATATCTCGTTGCCCCTTCTCCAGTATGCTCATGTGAATACTTGTGTCTGTCATTCACCTTAGCCTCGCCGGGCGTCTCCATGTTGAGGACCTTCAGTCCCCATCCTGGTTCATGGGTATGACAGCCGGGATCCTTATATAAATGGAACATTGAGGCATTTATCCCTCAGCACGGTCCTCCCTTCCTCACTTCAGCGGCTTCTTCATCTTCATTGGTGCAGCGCACACTTCGCTTCTTCCTCACTACACTTTTTTTTTCCTTTCAAACTTAACCCAACGCGACCACTAGGCAGCGCCTTGTTCTAACACTCACTCACTCTTATTTTTGTTTCAACTCACTCACTCTTATTTTTGTTTCAATCCTTCTACACCCTTCTTCGCCAAACCATGCAACTCCTCGCCCTTACCTCTCTTCTTGCCCTCGCCCTCCACGTTAGCGCTCATGGTGTTATCACCTCGGTGACAGGCGCCAATGGAGTGACCGCCCAAGGCTTCGGTGTTGTCGCCACTACTCCCCGTAACGGCTCTCGTCGCAACCCATTCCAGCAGGATTCATCGATCATCAGAGATCGTGAAATCTCTCAAGGAACTGCTGGTGTTTGCGGAAGAACCCTTGCTGGAGGCACCAACAATGTCCAAACCATGCTATCCAGTTCGTTCCCTCTTCTTGTCCCTCATTTATTTTCTGGCGCTGACCATTGTCGTTCGATAGCCGCCTCTAGCGCAGGTCTTCCTATGGCTGGGGCCGATGGTTCAGTCACCATGACCCTTCACCAAGTTAACGGTGACGGCGCAGGGTAAGTAATGGACGTTTTCACGCCCATTTTCGCCACTAATAATCACACTTTAATAGACCCTACACCTGCCAAGTATCTTCAGACGCCACTGGCCAGAATTTCGTTGCCATGACCGTCACAACCCAAGTCCCAGGCCGCAATTCCCGCTCGAACGCACGGGCAACAGCGTTCCCTCTAGTTGCGCAGATGCCCGCTGGAATGGCTTGCACAGGTGGTCCCAACGGTGATGCCTGTCTTGTTCGTTGCCGGAACGCTGCCAGGGCAGGACCATTCGGAGGATGTGTCGCTGGTAAGCTTTCAGGTTTCCTTTGAGATTGACATAGGGACTCACTTCGCATTTCAACCAGTCACGACCTCTAACAGTGGCAATGCTGCTGCTGCTGCCGGCGCAGGTGCCGCCGCCAATGCCAACGCGGCTGGCGCTGCCAATGCTAACGCGGCTGGCGCTGCTAATGCTAATGCGGCTGGCGCTGCTAATGCTAATGCGGCTGGCGCTGCTAATGCTAATGCGGCTGGCGCTGCTAATGCTAATGCGGCTGGCGCTGCTAACGCTAACGCCGCGGGTGCTGCCAACGCTAATGCAGGCGGTGCTGCTAACGCTAATGCGGCCGGCGCTGCCAACGCCAATGCGGCCGGTTCTGCCGTCGCTTCAGGAACTGCAGGAGCCTCTGGCACCGTCGGTAACGTCGTCGTCGCTGCCGCTCCTGCCGTTGGTACCCCCATCGCCGCCACCGCTGTTACCACCGTCCCCGCAGCCGGCGCACCCGTTGCTGTCGCCGCAGTTGGAAACACCGCCACTGGAGTTGCTGTACAATCTGGCGTTTTCGCGCGTGCTGATGAAGTCGCCCCACAAGAGCCTTCTCTTGAGGAAGCTGAGCTTGCTCTGGCTCAGGATCTGGACCGACGGGCTGTTGAGCGTGTGAGGCGCTCTCGCATCATCGGTCGCCGTGCTCTCTAAGGAGTGGACACGGACAATATTGCACTCCATGTACATATATACTACATACGGATAAACACAACTATAACATTGAATCAATCTTAATCCGACATTGTTTCAGCTTGTTACTACACAGTAGTAATGGCAAAGACCAAATCGACAGTGGGAGAAGCGCGAAAATGGCAGTCTCCTGTCTCCTAACCAAGCCCCTGTTCAGCAAACCCGCACTGAATCCTCTCTTATCTCCGCATGTGCAATGCCCGTTTGAACCCATCCCACCTCGATGCCGATGGGTGGCTCACCTCCCAACTACGAGCTGTCAGATCAAAGTAATGAAAGGAAATGCCAATCAAGTATGCTCACCAGACGATTAAATCGCCCCTTCCAATCACCTTCTCGCCCTCAGAGACAGGCATCCCGGCACCGGCGATCGTGCGCACCCCTTTGATTGCAGGCCTCCTTCCCTGTGGTGGCTGTATTGTAAACTGCTGGCCATCGATCCCCTCGACGTAGATCCCGCATCCTACTCGTACATATTCGGCCCAAGGGATGACGACTGACATCATGAGATCGTCATCCATCCGAAGGAAGCGGTCGTGTCGCAGCTCATCCACTACAAACACCACGTCTTGAACAGACCCATCACTCCGTTCGTGGCCAACCCCTCTGCAGACGAATCTAGTCCCGTGGTAGCACCCTGCAGGTATCCGGAACTCAACCACCGCGTCCCTCTGTCTTCCTGAACGGAGTTTGCGCGTGAGCTGGAATCTACATGATTTTCCTTTCAGGAGCTCCTCCAACGTCAGGTGGAGATAGAATTTCCACTCCGTAGGTACGTCCTGGTAATTCCCAGGTAGCTCTGACGAGTGAAGTGGTAGGTTCTGCTCGTAAAGCGGAACCGACCCTCTAGTCTTAGCCGAATGTCTAGTGATGTATATGGTAACACCGCCAAATCCAAGGGATATGGGTACTCACCGATCGGGTCTTCCGAGCGGTTCAGCACTCTTACGGCGGGAGTCTCTCCGTTGCGGGAGTTCCGAAGGGAGGTTCATCTTGCGTGGAATTGGTGTCGGAGCTGGATCGTAACGCTCTGACTTTCGAGGGGGAACTGGGTCGTGCTGGTAAGGCAGGACATTGACATGGTACGCATCGCCACCAATATCCTTTGTTTGGAAATGGTAAGACTCTTGCGTAGACGACGAGTCCGTGCTCGAATTATATCCGAACGAAGGTCCGGTACCGAGGCCAGTCGGTGTCGGGAATGTAGCATGCATATGTCGAGGCGAGCTTGGGGGATAATACGCTCCAGGTATTTCTCGCGAGTCTTGGTGATGCGAATGCCTGTCACGGAGAACGGTTCGGTAGGCATTGCTGACCTTTAATCAATACCATGAAGGCTGTGCGAGAGGATCATTGGAAAGCTATTACCTCTACGAATCGTTCCGTAGCCAACTCCTTATTCTCAGCGTGTCGGTCAGGATGCCATTGAAGTGCCTGCGTACAATTAGAGATTCGACAAACGAAGACTCTAGGACGCGGAGGGGAACTCACCAGCCTTTTGTACGCAACCTTGACCTGCTCGTTGCTCGCATTGCCAGATATCCCGAGAATCCGGTAGCAGTCAGCGCTCGAGAGCTCAGGCAGCATTGAGAGTGGGGGAAGGAGCCTTGAGGCGTGAATCCGCAGACGTGATTAAGGCTGGTGTTGTCGAGATGATGCTTGACCCTTCATAAGACGTGAAGATCACGACTATATACGTTCGGGACGAGTTCTAGCTCTGTCCGATGGTACTCCGTAATCAGTGTCCATATCAAGAAGTGACTATCAAGCAATCATGTAGGTCCTCACGTTTACGCCGTACTGACACGATCCTCGTGGTGTCCATGCTACAAAGGGACCGCTATGACTAGAAACCTTCAAGACGAGACCAATCTATGCAGACTTCGATGGAAGTAAAGAAGAGTCAAGGCGTCACCGACCCCTAGGGATCGTTGTTGGCAGTTTGGTAAGAGGCGTAGCAGGCGTTTTCGATTTTCGAAGGTGGGTATCCAGAGGAAGATGTGCACGGACATCGGCAATGTTATATGAACGAAATACTGCCGAAAGTGGCTTGCGTCGACTTACCAAGAAAGACTCAACAAAAGCTTGACCTGGTCGGGTGCCACCTAGCTCGTGTTTCGTGCACGTCACATTTTACTCACCACCCAAACTGCCTGGTGGGATCCGGAATTCGATAAGCCATCTCCGGCGTTTGTCCCTCATCGCTTAGATCCCCTTTCGTTGATTGTAATGTGACTTGTCTGTGGCTTTAGAGTTATCGATGTTGATTGAACTCTGCAATTGGACATTTTTGCGGCTTGTCTCGCTCATGATAGCTTCATGGATTAATGTTCAGCGCACCTGACACTATCATTAGTCACTAATGTAGGCCTCCCTGATTGTGTAAGTAGTGAGTGGCGATCATACATGAAATGCCATTCCTTCCGTGGAGTGGTGAGGGGGTGCCGTGAAAGATATGGAGTAATGAATAGCAATACGTGAGCGGACTAGCCTTTTATGTCCAGTAGATTCTATTGTAGTCAGTCATGCGAGTTTGATGATACGGTCTGCGTGTAAGAGGAAGGGTGGATGACCTAGGAAATCATAAGGGGTCCCCCGAGGACCACCGTCCGCGGAGGCGATGAAGTGCAGCAGGGACTCAGGGGTCAGGAGTTAGGAGGACGTTGAGTTTCATTGACTCACAGCAAACATCACGTCAATAAAAAACTAATTGTAGTGCTTCACCAACACACCGTTAATCAACTCCTCTTCAACAGCCTCATCCTCCCCTCTCTTGAGATTTGTCTGCCCATAAGCGCTTGTCCGCCCTTTTCTCCATTCTTCCATCGTAGGGGCGTGATCATCTTCAAACCTCCTTTTCACGCCTACCCGTTGGAGGACAGGGCTTTGAATTAGCGGCCGAAGTTTGACATCGTCCTCAGTCAGACAAAAGTAGAACGCTCCGAGACGGGTTTCGTTACGTTGGTCGCTGGGAGGCTGGACCACGCTATAAATGATACACCGGTGAGGAATTCCTCTTCGTGTCGAAAACATATCACAAGAAACATACCGATGTATAGTCGCGCGGTACAATCCGCCTGACAAGAACTCAATTGCATCCCCCGCATTGATAACCTCCACAACAGACCCTCATCAGAGGAAGGCAATCATGTGCAGAATGGGCAGCTTACCAGGGCGTTATCAAGATGTTTAACCCATTTCCACTTCCCCTCTGGAGTTAGAAGCTGGAGGCCAGCGACGGGTTGACTCCAGAGTATGGTAATTGAGCCGAAGTCTAAGGGGCGGCGTAAGCCGAAGCTTCAATCGAGACATAAGATGACACCAAACCTGTATGCCCTTTGAGCCAGACATTCTTCGTCGCCTCCTCCTCAACATCAGATCGAGGATAGCTATGGGCGATTCAGAAGACTAGTCGCTCTCTCAGGTGAGAGTGTTTTACTATTTCATAAAGCGAGCTGAAAGGTGATCAGTTAGCAATCCAAAGGGATCCGGAGTTGTAAAAACAGACCTTACCATATGTTTCTCCGGCAGCATCATATCGGTGCATATTCACGAGTGTATCCTCCGGAAGCTCAAGACCTAGAGCAAGCAATCTAGACCTCCCATCAGCCCGCCGTAGATGAGGTTCATGCAGATTATCATTCACCTTAGGACGGCGAAAAGAACATTATAGTGATTGAATTCAGCGAATGCCTTGATCTCTGGCAGGAATGGTCGGATCGCTTGAGGATGCTGTCGCTTAGTAACGTCCCTATTAACTTCAAGGACGACCGTCAATGCACGTCGAGCGGATTGAGATCAAACTTACTATTGTAGGATTCTACTTGGTCATGAATGCCGCCGTCAATGTGCTAGCACAACGGTCTAATTCGTGATGAAGAGCTGCCCGTAGCACACGCTGCTCACCCAGTATTGTCTCAGCTTATAGCCTTGATACGAGCCAGTGGTCTTCATGGTACCAGCAAACTGGTGCTTCTCCTCTTGGTCGACACCGGAGAAGAGGACATCGGCTATATCAACTATACGAGAAGTCTGGGAAACAGGTGGGTCATCTACTGACGATATGTTGACATGATCAAACCAGAACGAAACGAACCTGGTCTTGAGTGTATCCGTGATTGACGACGTAGAAGAAGCCAACGTTGGTCATAGCATCGCGAACTTGGATGGCGAGTTCAGCTCTGCCTCGAGGGGTATTTGCCTTTGAAATGTCAATGATGGCGAGATCGGCGTATTCGACTAGAACCACCACAAGCAATTGGTCAATATGAGTTGGCTAGTCATGCAAGTGACTTACGGGCCTCCTTTGTAGGTGGTGCATGGACGTAGTGAGGGACGGGCGGCAGCGTCAAACTAGGCATAGTACGACGCTAGGTAATGGGAATATCGAAACCGTACCGACCCGGGACCTTGCAAAGCAATGGTTGTGGGAAGAAGCCTATGGCATCATCTTGCCCATCGTGCTGTGATCGTTTCCCAGAGGAAGCCCTACGAGCCAATCAATACAACAGAGCGACTATGCAGTCAACCAAGCAACATCGGCACCTCGGCAAGCCCACCAGAACAGACGCGACACGACACACGTGACATAAACGAACAATCGACCCTTGATCATCGCCCCGAGGCCGCACCACCGCTAGCCTCCGATGTCCCGCCATTTCGTCGGCAACAGCGAGCTTTTGACGCAGGTCTTATCTTATCTTGAGCATCGGGACTTGGTCTCGTGCGCCTTAGTGCGAAAAGCTTGGACCGAACCGGCCTTGGACGCCGCTTGGTATCGCGTCGACAATATTGCACATCTCCTTCGGATCCTTGCCCCTCTCGAGAACACGAGCAGAGCCTATGTGAGTTTTACATCCACTCACCCGGAGTCTTCTATCTTAATTTTTTGGTAGAGATTTACCCGCCCCCTCGATATCATCGACTGGGTGCGCTTCCGGAGGCCGGCCTCTCGGGTTCGAATTTTGCAATGTCGCCATTCGCGCGCCCTATCCGGAAATTTTCATCCCGATATATTTAGGGATATTGGGTTCGTACGCACCGCTGATGAAGTCCTGCCGAATCTCCATACTCTGGAGTGGGGCATGGAGCTCTTGTTCATCTCAATGTTCATGCACCGTAAGATCCACACACTTCGCTTGTGGCTTTCCCCCGGGCACGTCTCCCAGTCCACCACCACCACCAAATCTCTATTTATGAATATTGTCTTCCGTTGCCCGAATATCAAGATCCTCGACATCGGCTCTGCTCTCCCGGTAAACACCATCGAAACAGAACTAGTTGGTCTTGTCAAGTCTCTTAAACTTGTCGAACAAGCCATATTTCCCCCTCACCACATGACTCTACGAATAATGACGGCCCTTTCCACCCTTGCCAAGCTTTCAAATCTCTCGATGGCTGGCCTAACAGAGCCCACCTTTAGAAGCAGCGAGGGGCTCACGCTACGCCTGCAACCAGGCGATTTTAACCCTCTCACCCATCTCAGCCTCTCTCTTGACTTCGACAAGGCTGTCTCGGTAGTTCGAAGTTTTTCTAAAGTCAGCCGTCTCACACACCTTGACCTCTACTCCAGAACCTATGAAAACGCTGACACTATGCATAATGTATTACTTGCTGTGGCTGACTCCCTCCCGTACCTCAAGAGTTTAGAAGTCTGTCCTTATGTTGGTGGTGACCCTGATACCGATCTTGCACAACCTCTGGAACGTATAGGCTTTGAGTCATTGCGCCCTCTTCTCCGTATCTCCAAATTAACCGACCTTGCCATTTGCCATCAGCTCTCATTTCGTCTCACCGTCGAAGACCTCGAAGAGTTCGCTCTATCACTCCCGCTCTTAGAGACTTGCGACCTGAATCGCGGGCCCTACCTCTATCCACCAGATGACATCCCGGGATTATCGGGGCTCTTCCCGTTTGCTCGGCACTGTCCCCGCCTTCGTCAGCTAGGTTTGCATTTCAACGCTACATCTTGCCCTCCGTTGAATCCGTCCGATCCGTCCTTCACTTGCCTCGAGCGTCTGCGGGTTGGCAACTCCCACATCGACGATCACGCCCTCCCCGCTTATTACCTCGCCGAAATCCTGCCTCCCTTCTGCCAAATCGACCTAGGTGTTTCCTGGCAGGATATCCTCTGGCCCCGCGATGATCCTCATGGCCGTTGCAGCGCCATACATCTGCAATGGCGAAAAGTGCAGGACGTTCTGCCAAAGCTCATTCAGCGGAGAGCTGAAGTCAAGAAACGCCATTTTGCAGAGTTTCAGGCAAAGTTCCTCACTGCCAGTCACACTGTTACGTCGCATCCAACTGGCTATCGTGCCTCTCTCTCGAATACCGTAGCAACCACTCAACACTCGGCATCGCCTACTCCGCTTTCTACAAAACAACAGTCAGAAAAGGCCACTAATTTCTCGCCGCAGGCACAAGTCAAACCCAGCGCAGTTTATTCTGCCCCAAAAAATCCGGTCCACCGTCCTTGTGTCCCTATTTCTACAGTGCCATCCACGATGGTAATCTCAGCCGCCACTACTTCAATCCAAGCAGAATCTAGTCGAACAGCTCAATCTGAACCCCCCGCCTCCGCCTGTGTGACTTCTCCGATTCAGGCTGCGTGGACAAGACCACAGCCTTCAAGCAGCATCCCTGCCACTCGTGCGGCGACAAGTCCTCTAGTCGGTCCGAAAACATACAAGTTTGGAGACATCGTTCACGCGTCGGTGCCTGGGGATCCCTTGTGGCCTGGGATGGTATGACAGTTGTCTACACACTAGCGGCTTTCTTTTGTGAATGACTTTCACTTCCCTTTCGCTAGATCGTGGACCCCGTGTTCATCCCAATGCAAGTTCAGCAAACACGACCTTCTCAGGTCGATCCCTCCACTCTCTTTTGTGTCAAATTCTTCCCGGACGGAGAATAGTATGTATTCAAATGCGTTACTTTAATTTACCAATTCACCTTGTATTTATAGCGCATGGGTTACGGCTAGTGGTTTGGCACCGTTGAAGAGGGACGAGATACTCGCAGGGATGGTAAAGGCGACTCCTCCCAAGCTATGTGATGGGTACAAAGCGGCATTGGATCCTGTAGCATGGGTGAGACAGTCCCTCGCTTCTACGAATGCATCGCCGAGCAAGTCTCCCTTCTCTCGATATCGATTTCGCGAGCGCGAGCTGACGGCGCACTTCAGAACTTGCTCAATCTTCGTCGGCTAGTGGCTCGTCATCGTTTGATACCATCACAGTTACTCGCTGGCGGCCGCAAGTCAATCCCCAACCAAAGAAATCTGAATCGGAAAGTCCAACGATAGGTTGGGGAGTTTCTATTGATTCGATATGCTTGATGCCTGATGACCATTGTATCAGCTGAGAGGCACATTGACACGCAGGCGATGACCGCTTTGCTAAAATCGTGGAGAACACAGTTGATACTCATTTTACTGGGGACTGAACCGGTGACTGACGAGGTTAGTGTCATATCCGAACTAGGACCGTCGTTGTCGTTCTGCCATTGACGTGATTTGCAAATTTTATCAAGTTGTTAGCTCGTGCTAGCGATGTCCTCGCCAACATGGAGAGCAAGCAGAGCATGCTACCCCTCAATGGGATCATTGTCCGTCAACGATTTAATTTTACTGCTGCTTCCACGACTTACGGGTGTCCAATTCAATTTTTCCAACAGGCTTCCAATATTATCCCTCTGCTCGGGCAAATTGTGTCGCTTGGGAGAGGGCGCGGCAAACTCTTTGCGTCCGACGAACATCGAATTTGCGAACGTGCGTATGATATCGTCGAGGCTTGGTACATCAAGTTCGCCTTGAGCAGGCCGTCTACTCGGTTTAGAAGCGGGAGTAGTGGTAGTGGTAAGGTGAAAATCAAGAACGAAGGTGGAGAAGCCACATTGTAGTATGGTGGGTGTTGAAGCATTGTTTCATCATATCTCCCAGGAATTTCTGCAAACGGAGGTATACCTTACGGGGAGACCGCTAAATGTTGTTGTAGTACTGACCGTGTATGCTGCAAGCGTACTGTTGCTGTAGCACTCTCCAATGGCCTCCTGGCTATCATTTCGTATGCAACTGCAACTGCACGGTGATATAGGGAGCTTGTCAGCGGGATGATGACGAGGACCGTTCGCTGCGGCTACGGTGCCGGACATTGCTCAAGCTACTACGCCTACCCACCTCTCACAAGTGCTACGACGTTGCCGGCTTCAAGCTTGAGACCCGGACTCGAAAACATGCACACTTCAACGGCTGGTCGGCGTGTCTCCGGATAAATGCTCTACCTCTGCTAGAGCCACGGTGCTCGCCGAAACCGTTTCCGCTCCTGTTATCGGTCGTCGTGCCCGCACTGTGCCACTGTGGAAGGAAGCAATACCCATCACTTGCTTCTCTCCACCTAGCTGCCGTACCCTAACCGAATTCGACCTACAACATGACACAGCAGGCAGTCTCAAAGGTAAATAAATCCGTTCGGAATCGATCTTTCCTTTGCCTGGCACTTTCTCGAGTGGTGAGAGTCTGTCGGTGTAAAGTGGGTGACATTCGTTCGGATCGACAACATTCTTCGACACAAGCGATCTTGGAACACCATCATTGCCCCCAGAGGCTCGCTTACCAGCCACCATCGCGTGAATTAAATCCATTGAGCTTAGAATCTTAGAAGTGATAGGACGACGTTGCATCCAAGTTGACTGTTGCATGAGGTTTCAGCCCGGAATTGTTCCCCGCGAAGCTCGAAATCTTTCTATGGTGGGGGACAGGCGGCCATGATACGTACTAAAGCCCTTTACACGCGTACGCTCAGGTACTCCGGGTCCAGTGGAGAACCATATAAGGTTCCCACAGCCAACGGGGCAGATTCTCCTCCGAGCCCACCATGCCACTCCCACAGGAACTCATCGACCTCGTCATCGACCACCTCCACGACGATTTTCCCGCTCTCAGGTCCTGCTCGCTCGTCGCCTCAAGCTGGCGCGCATCCTCGCAACTTCATCTACACGCTAAAGTAACGCTTCAGCCGAAACCATCAGAGACCCACGCTCGTTCTCCGAACAGCAGCAGCAACAATGGCGGACAGGGTTTCTCCACGCGAATCAACTCCCTGCTGAACACATCCCCCCATCTGATACCCTACATACGCACCCTCGTCATTCGCGAAGGCGATTCGCCGTGGCTTCAGCGCGAAGAGTCGCTGCTCCACTTCCTTGATGCGCTGGCGACCTCTACGCGGCTTCTGCAGGTGGAAGTCAACAACGTGGATTGGAGGATAATTAGTCAGGTCCTCCAGCAAGGGTTGCTGCGGGTGCTTTCGTCGAGGACACTGACGGAGGTGTGGTTGGTGGATTGCTATCTCCCTTCGTATGTGCCGTGGACGAGCTTCGTGGGGCCCGAGACCAAGTGCCTCAAGCTGGAGAGAGTCAAAGTGTATAGTTCCGGCGCAGAGGCTCGGTCGAAGGTAGCAGCTGGTGACCGAACGTTGACAAGGCTGGAGATTTCTGCCTACGGCCTGTCTGCGTCCCGCCTCGTACCGTGGATTCTAGGCACAGGGAGTCCTCATCATACACAATATCTCAAGACGTTATCAATCTCTTGCGATAGGATGTCCTTTGAGGCACTCGATCGACTCATTAAAGCGTGCCCTTCCCTGGAGTACCTCAAGTTCGAGCCTTGGTTGTTCCGATGTGCGTTGGATTTCTCTTTTCCTGGATCAGTCTCTGTCTAACATTATTTCTGGCAGGGGACCACCGGGATGCTTTCCCCTTCCCGAGTATAGCCAACAGTCCATCCTTGCACACTCTCAACCTCTTCGGACTCTTCACGGACCAATTCCGTTGGGTCACAGCCGCCTTCCAGAGGCTCATCGACATCCCTACAGAAGAACATCTCGCCTCACGACCCACACCCTCACTCCGTACAGTCTATATCGGCATGACAGCCCAGATTCCCGTCCTCGTGTCCAATGACGAAGCACTCCACAAGAAGATACGGGACCTTGACGACGCGATCGGACAGTTGGGTGATGTCAAGGGGTATTTGAAGCTTAGCTTCCCGGGTATGGGCAATGCGGACGGGCCGTGCTTTGATGGAGAAGAGAATCGGGATGAGTTGAAGAGGATGACGGTGAAGATGAAGGACCTCGAAGAGGGTCTTTCCACCCTCCGGGTTGACGTGGTTGGATGATCTTTTTTGTCTCGGAATCCCGAAGGACCTTTTTGCATCGCATTGTAGTGGATACCCCTTGCATCGCGGAACTTGTAGCCTTATGAATCAGATTCACACCGAGAGCAAGCGCTTATTTTGGCGGCTAATTTTTGCCTTGAGGACGAATATTTAATGAAGCTTCTCTCTCTGAGCAGTGAGCATCTACCAAATTTCATCCTCATCCTGCCAGATGCCATATATCATATCCAACTACTCTATCATGGCAAAGAACCGCCATCTTATATGTTCTAACCGTTCAGGACGTTGTCTATGACGCGTTCGTGGTCCTTCGGATGTCGTCATTAGGACCAGCGAACACGCATATGAAGGAGTGTGCATCGAGTACCCCGAATAATTCCAGCGGCCATAACTCTGTCCACAGCTCGACTTTACGGCCCAGTGAACGTCCACATGTACTTGTTCTCACAGTCTCAATGTCCCTATCAATCGATTTATAACATAAGGAGTTAGCACGAGTCACAGCTTGGTTCAAAAGTTACCGTGTATCGAGTAAGCTGGCCCCTCTTCGCTTGCTATCTCTGAATTATTAACGCCCTCATTCCCAGAGACCCAGAACGCTCGCATATGACATCCGAAGACACCCCCCTCCTCGCTGGGGCCGATAACAATGCTGAAGATCCTCACGTCGCCGTGTACGCCCGCTTCAGTCCTTGGCGCAAGAGAAGCATCGTCGCGCTTGTATCGGCCAGTGGTTTGATTCCGCGTAAGTTATCCTTTTCCTCTGAGCATACGCGATGAACTGACGCGGAAAATCTGTGGCGCGGTCTTATTAGTGTTTGCCAGTGGGACTTTTATTCCTGCGATTCCTCAGATCGCGAAGGATCTATCGACGACGCCGGAGACCGTAAGGCACGTCGCTGGAATCAGCAAAATATTATTCGATTCTAACAGTACCCACACAGCCTCACCATCAGTCTCTCGATCTTCGGGGCTGCCGTGGGCAGTATGGCTATGGCCACTTACTCTGGTTACTGTACGTCCCCCCCAAACTCATCATCCAATTAAAAACTCAGCAAATACACCATCGTACAGACGGCAGACGCCCCGTCTACCTATTCGGTCTCCCGCTCTTCTGTCTAGGATCATACCAGATCGCCGTCGCGAACCACATATATGCGCTCATGGCTTGGCGGTTTATCCAGACTGTCGGTGTTTCTGGAGGTATCTCAATCGGCGGCGGTGTCATTGGGGATATATATAGATTAGAGGAAAGAGGATTTGCCATGGGAATTTTCTTGAGCGTTAGTGCGGTTCTGGGATGACTGCTGAACTTCGTTGTGTTGACCTTGGAACGCATGTTTAGGTGAGCTTGCTCGGACCGGCCATCGCACCCGTCACTGGAGGTACGCTTCCATTCGGCCCCTAGGTCTTTTGTCTGGACGTTTCGTTGACGTTGCTGATTTAATCAGGCATAGCAGCCCACTACGCCTCTTGGAGAACGCTACAATGGTGTTTTCTCTTCTTTGGCGTCGCCTTGTTCGCAGCCATGTTTCTGTGGCTGCCGGAAACTAGTCACCCAGGCTCACGCGGTGTAGAGAAGGATGCGCAGCTCGCTGCAAATGGCAATAGCAACGGCCCCCTTCGTCAATGGAAATGGGTTTGGTTGAACCCCTTCTCGTGTTTGGGGATTTTGAAGAGTCCGAACCTTTTGTTGGTGGTGCGTGTTCCTATCCAATCACACTTCACTTGGTGCTTGATGGTATACTTTCGTTAGTCGCTAGCGGGAACGGCGGCCCTCTTGACGGATTTCGGTTAGTTCCTCGGTTTTAGTTTCCTGCCTTCTGGGATTTAAACTCCCCTACTCTAGTTCTCCTGGTCCCATTAGCATACACAATCGTACGTTCACTGTCAATCCCTCTCCGATGCTGCTGCACAGCTAATTCCCATCTAGGGAGCCAAGTATGGTATTACGAACGAAGCCACTATCGGTGCAATCTTCATGCCTGCCGGCATAGGCAACATGGGTGCGTACGCATCCAGTCTACCTCCTTCTATTCACTTAGTTATCGTTGCAGTTGGAGCCCCCCTCGCTGGCTATATCTCTGACAACAAAGTCATCCAATGGAGAGCAAAACGTGGTGGAGTATGGTACCCCGAAGACCGATTGCGAGCGACCATCTTCGGTGCTGCGGTGTGCGTACCCTTGTCCGCGCTGTTTGTGGGGTTCATATTGGAATGGGTCGAGGGAGAGGTGGGGCTGTGGTTGTGTTTGGGTTGTTTGTTGATGAATGGTATTGGGGTATGTCATCAACCCTTACCTTGATGAACGGGCTTGCGTTTCTGACTCCATGCTTGGGTAGGTTGACTTGGTTCTAAGTCCAATGGCAGCGTATAACGTCGATATCATGCATGCGAGGAGTGCGGAGGTTATGGCGGCGAACGCGTAAGTTTTTCTCCACCATACACCACCACACCTCTACTCACAATCGTATGTTCAGCGGCTTCCGAGCGCTCCTAATCTCCTTCGTCGTCGCCGGCATCCTGCCTATGCTCAATACCTTTGGTCAACTCGCCACTAACGCTGTAGCGGCTGCCGTTGCTTGGATAGGTTTAGTGTGAGTCACCTGTTATCTTTTACTTGTTAAGGACTCGCTGATTCGGACGGTTTTGTAGGCTTATTATGGTTGTTATATGGTATGGTGAGGAGCTGAGGTCGTGGAACGATATTGGGTACTCGACTGTAGAGAACAACTAAAATTCGAAGACATTGATACCCGGATTGTTTTTCCTAGGGAATAGACACCAACGTTCATCATTTGCGTGGTAGCATGCTCCGGACTTGCCTTTGATTCCTCCTTACAGCTATTTTTGTGGACGCAAAGGGGCTAGGGGCCGCGGTACAGTCACCTGACTTCCGATGTACAAGTATCGCCGATTCGCTTGGTCGCGAGTCGCTCTTTCTTCCCTTCCGCCATCATTACCATGAGTTGTCCTTTTCATCGTCCCCGATCCTTTTCTCGGCTTGAATTACGATCCCTTCATCAGGCAGGACTCGGTTTCATCCAAGTCTCTGCACAATCCTTAGCATTCGTATGAGTTAGAGTTACGCGCATACATCACCTTCCACCGTCACGACGCTCTGAGGCAGCCTATTGCTGCGACTCGAATGACATTTCTCTAAGACGGAGCTCCGCGAGTGATACAGTAAATTACAGAGAGAGACGATGAATCAATGGTCCAGCACCCGTTACCGTGTTGACAACACGCGCTATGCTACAGTATGGCTTCTCCACCTTCGGTCTTGATTTTCACCTTACCACCACTACTACCACTTCCAGGAGACTTGGTCAAGGCGAACTTGACATACCAAGCCTCGACGATATTATATGCGCGTTCGCAAATTCGGTGCTTGTCGGACACGAAGAGTTTGCCGCGCCCTCTCCCAAGCGACACAATCTGACCAAGCAAAGGTATGATATTGGAAGCCTGTTGAATCGGAATTGGAACCTGTAAGTCGTGGATGCAGTATAATGATTAACGGACAACGATCCCATTTAGAGGTATGCTATTCTCTCCCTCCATGTTGGCGAGAACATCGCTAGCTCGAGATAAAGACTTGAGGATGAAAGGGATGTTAATGGCACGAGGACAATGGTACTCAATGAACTCTACGACAGACCTTTTCAGTCACTGGTTCAGTCCCCAGCAATAGATCTATCAATTCGGTTCTCCACGATTTTAGTAAATCGTTCATTGCACGCCTACGTCTCGCAGCTGATAAAATGCATCAGACATCAAGCACATCGAATCAGCAAAGACATCCCAACCTTTCGTCAGATTTTTCGACACGGGTTTGGTCGCCTGGGGATTGACTTGCGGTCGCCTGCGAATAACTGTGATGCTATCAAACGACGGCGAGCTACTAGCTGACGAAGTTTGAGGAAGTTCTAAAGTGTCCAGTTAATTCATGCTCGTGAAATCGGTATCGGGAGAAGGAGACGTGCTTGGCTGCGAACTTGTAGATGGGACGGACGAGCTCACTCTTGCTAATGCTGCTTTGTAGCCATCGCATAGTTTAGGGGGAGTCGTCTTAAGCATCCCTGCGAGTATCTCGTCCCTCTTCAACGGTGTCAATGCACTAGCCATAACCCACGCGCTGAATCGTACAAGGTGAACTGATAAATTGAATTAAAGCAGTTGAATACTTACTATTCACCATCAGGAAAGAATTTGACACACAAGAGAGCGGATGCGTCCACCTGAGAGGGTCGCGATTGCTGAACTTCGGGAGGAACGTCCGTGGGGTCGACGATCTAACGAAGGGGCGTCATAACCAATAAAGCAGCCAAGGACAGACAACTGACGTACCAGGCCAGGCCACAAGGGATGCCCGGGCACTGACACATGAACAATGTCCCCAATTGTGTACGCGTTTGGACTGACTGCTAGTGGAGTGATCGGTGCCTGCGTGGTGGAGATGGTGCTTCGAGGTGGAATCCGCCTGGGGGTCTTAGAGGCGGAGGCCAGAGGTTCAGAACGAGGCGCTTGACTAGATTCTGCCCGGACTGAAGTGCTGCTAGCTGAAGCTAGCTTCTTTGGTGGTACCGTAGCGACGGGTGGCTGAATAGGCTTCCTTGGGGTGGAAGAAACCACGCTGGGCTCGACTTGAGGCTGCGGCGAGACATCAGTAACACGAGTCTTTTCTAAGGGTTGTCTTTTAGAAAGCGGAGCCGACGATACAGCCGGTTGGATGGATGCTGACGGATTCAAAGGAAGCTCGCAACGGCCAGGTGCTGTACCAGCGTGTCTGGCTGAAAGAAAACTCGCCTGAACTCGCTCAAAGATCCGCTTTTCAGCTGCAACTCTCCATTGCACCAGCCCTGGGATAATATCCCGCACTTTTTGCCAACGAGCATGTATCAGGCTGCAACGGCCTTGTGGATCGTCGCGGGCCCATTTTAAGTCCTTCCAGGAAACACCTATACTGATTTGGCAGAACCGGGGGAGGATTTGACTAAGGTAAAGAGCGGGAATGGTTGGGTCCTCGATGTGGGAGTTGCTAACGTGCAAGCGCTCGAGGCGAGGGAAGGACAGATCGTGCAAATGCCACGGAGGGCACACAGTAGCGTCTAAATGCAAACCTAGCTGACGAAGGTGAGGACAGTATCGGGCGAACGGTAAAAGGCCCGCCAGGCTCGGGATGTCCTCTCGTGGGTAGATGTATGGGCCGCAATTGAGGTCGCACATTTCTAAGAGGGGAAGTGAACGAGCTAACTCTTCGAGGTCTTCGGGTGTGAGACGAAATGAGAGCTGATGGTAGATGGCTAGTTCGGTTAATTTAGAGAGACGGAGCAGAGGGCGCAACGACTTGAAGCCTATACGCAGAGGTTGTGCAAGCTCGGTATCAGGGGGAGCACCGACGTGAGGGTAAATACGCAGGCCCTTGAGGTTTGGGAGGGAATCGGCCACAGCGATGAAGATGTTTTGCATAGTGTCGCCATTTTCGTACTGTATTGAGCAAAGACTAAGGTCTGTGAGATGGCTGATTCCAGAAAGACTTCGAACTGCCTGTACAGCCTTGTCAAAGTCGAGAGAGAGGTTGAGATGAGTTAGAGCGCTAAAATTGCCTGGTCGCACGGGTAATGCCAGTCCGTCGCTGCTCAAGGTGGGGTTTCCGAGGCCCGCCATCGAGAGATGCGAAAGCTTGGGAAGGGTGGAAAGAGCTGTCATTAATCGGAGAGTCAAGTGATGACGGGGGAGTATCACTTGTTCGAGAAGTCGGAGTGACTTGATGAGAGCGACTAGTTCTGATTCGATGTCAGCTGCTGGGAGAAGTGACCCGATATCGAGTAGCCTGAGATTCGGCGAACGGAGGACAATATTTGTGAATAACGTTTCGACGGTGGTCGTGGAATTAGCGACGTGGCCAGGAGAGAGCCACAACCGAAGCGTACGGATCTTCTCGTGCATGAATAACGGGACAAATGAGAGCTCCATTCCCCATTCTAGGGTGTGGAGGTTTGGCAGCACTTCCTCAGCAGTGCGCACAAATCCTATGTCCTTAAATATATCTGGGTGGAAGGTTTCGCATCGGGCTTTGCTATGACGGCATTGGAGGATTCGGACCCGGGAGGCCGGCCTTCGGAAGCGGACCCAGTCGTTGATATCGAGGGGGCGGGTGAATTTCTAACAAAACGGTAAGACCGAAGGCTCTCGCTGACGAAGGAATATTGGATAATGCAAAACTCACGTAATAACGGTCCGACCTCTCTAGAGGCGCGAGAACACGCAGCAGATGCGCGAGGTCTTCGACGCGATACCACGCGGCGTCCAGAGCCGGCTCAGTCCAGGCTTTCCTTACCAGAGCGCACGACACTAAATCTTCGTGTTCTAGGTAATATAAGACCTGCGTTAAGAACTCGAACATGCGTCAGGATGCTGCTGTGGCAGAATGCGAGCTTGGAACTGAGAGGAGGTTGATGATTGTGTCGCGTAGCGTCACGTGTTTCGCGTCATAATGCATGACCCCGCAAAGAGGCCGAAGCTTCCCAGGGTTCCGATCAATGCCCCAAACAAGCAACTCAATCGTCGTCGGTGATCGCGTGAACGACAGAGCGAGGCTGAAGGAGGCTCTATTGGGAGGGAGCACCAGGAGGTTAGGCCAGCGGTCAGTAGGCTGAGGGCGGTACCGAGTGAGAGTCTGGACAACGCGCTGTCGGAAGTAACGTCTGCAGCATGCTATTTAGCACATGCTGATGTCAGAAAGTGGACGCGGTCAATTGAGGAGGAGAATGGTGTGGTTTGTAGATGGTTAATATCGTGCTGGTCAGTCACTTCATCTATCATACTTATTATCTCGACCGGAGCCTAACTACGCTACACTATCGCGACCATGCGTGTAGACTCTCAGACCGTCGTCATATTCGTCGTGCATCGCTTCTTACGGCACAGACGAGACTAGCTTCGGTAGGAGCTGGTCCTTCCTCGCACCCTTCTAGTGACAACGCCAACAACCGCATACCAGCCTCTCATCTTACGCCCAGCACTGCGTAGCTAGACCATCGATGCTCAATCGCTCATTCCTGTAGTGCCGGAGACCGGGACTAGGAAGAGGGAGTCGATATCGAGGATGGTGAAGGGAGTAGCGTTCCGGTTGTGTAGGACCATAAGACCATCTGTGAGCGAGCTCTGAGTAGCAGTCCTGGTTCTTCGTTATTAACCTATCTCGGTACATTAGGTCTAGCTGTCCCCGTTGAGTTGATAAATTTAGGGCCTTGGTGTGAGTCCAATGCCAAACATATCCAGGGCTTACTGGCATTCGAATCCGGCCTTCTCTCTCCAGTCTCTCGTCCTCCAAACAACGCCTGTCTTCTGGTCATCAGAAAAGTTACACCCTCGATGTCGCGGTGGTGGTCTTGTTATCGTACCGACCCGGAGCGTCAAGGTGAATTCAGTAGTAGCAAATGGATAGTAGTCACGGTGGCAAACGGATTATGGTCAGTAATAATTACTGCCATCGCCGAATGCTCGCTGAATCGAACCTGTTTCTCATGTGCGTGGCTGGGTCCTTCGCCCATGGGTACAGAGGTCCAAGCTCGCTCGATACCAAATATTCTCGACTGGTCAGACTATAGGGGCTAGGGGTCGTGGGCGCGGTCACCTGACCTCCCGTATAAATGAGTTTGCGTCGGTAGTCCCTCTCCTTCCTCCCTCCATCATCCTAACAGCGTGCTCCTCTGGTATAGTCCATGACATCCTTTCGATGCGCCCTTATGCTAACTTATAATCTCATCCGCTGTTTCCAGGATCTCGCCAATATCTGAACGGTCCTTGGCGAAGTAGTGGTCCTGCGGGATACCCGCATATATCTACTTTCCATCGCCACGACGCTCTGGGGCGACCAATGCTGCAGCTCGGCTCGATGGTGACCGTGTCTGAGATGGATCTCAAGGGCGAGTCCTCTTCATTCCAACTATACTCGAGTACGCAGATATATCCGCTCAACATCTGTCATGTAGGCTCTCGTTGGTAACAGTAAGCAAGTCAAAGCACTTTTGCGTAAGGCGGTTTTCTGAAATCAAGGCTGGGAAAGCTTCCTTGGAGATGCGCTCTCCGTCTGACCGTCCCCAAACTCAGCACGATCCTTGGCGAGGCGGCTTTCCAGCGAAAGACGCGCATACATCTACCGTTCACGACGCTGGAGACAAGGTAGCTCGGATAGCATATAGCCTGAGACGGAACTCACAGGTAACTCCTCCTCGCTCCAAATATACGTAGAGATATCGACTCAGTTCTTCCTGACGTAGGCTCCCGCTGCTGTCGAACAGTGATTCAGTGCACTTTTGCATAATGCTGCTCGTAAGGCGCCGCTTTAGAGATACACTTCTCCGTCTTGTCGCATCGAATCGAGAGCGGCTCGCTTTTCATGGTACCCCTAACGAATTAGGGTTCGTCCCTCTGCAGGATTAAGCAAGACTTTCCCACACTACCTTGCTTCTCCTCGAGAACGTTCGACTTCGTACCGCCTCTTGGCATGTCCTTCAATACCCCGTTCATCCCCCGCAAATTACTGAAAAAATCACATTTTCCGTCTAATGCCCCTCCGCTATCGTCCTCAAGCTCTCATCATGTCGTTGCACCGCCGACTCTCACCGAGCCAACTTCGTCCAACATTTCTGACGAAGACATCGCCAGTTGGATCTACCTTTCTGTAGCGGACCATGCCCTTTTCCTCGATACAGACATCCGAAATGTTTTGCTATCTGATCCCGAAGGCGAAGAAAAGGATTCTTGTAAGTGCGCGTTTCCTATACGCCATCCAATTCCACGACGCAACCAGTGATCAGTGCTTAGATATCCCGCTTGGTTATCTCCTCCGTCATTCGCCCGTTCTGAGCAATCTAGAGGAATTCGCTCACCTCCCTGAATCGCGAATTATCAAAGCACTACGGTCTTTTTTACCAAACCATTTTGATGTACGGGTCCTCATCTCGGAGCCCCCGAAGGCGGCGTGGTTTGCGGGTCACCCTGCAATGAAAGGGAAGGAAAAGGAGAGAGATGAATTGGGAGGGTATGAAATTCGCTGGCAAGGTGGACGTGAGTTGAAGGATTTGACCGGTGACGAGTGGAACCGCCGCACTGTCTACATGGTACGTTTCCATGTCGTGTCTCATGGACGATCGCCTGATACGTTGACCAGGAGCGTATCCCCATCCACCACCGAACCATTCCCTCAATTCTCCGTTTCGTCCTGTCCTTATCTTCCACCGACGAAAATCCAATTACGAGTATCCAGGCTGTCACCCTCCCTCCTCATCACTCGGACGACCCATCAACTAGACCGACAAGATGCAAAGGCTTTGCGTTTGTTACCTTTTCTTCTAAGGACGATGCGGACTCGTTCGTAGAGCGCTGGCCTTGGGAGCGTGAGCACTCCAGTGACTCCTTTTCTTCGCTGGATACGCCTGTAGCAAAAGAGGCGGAACGCTTTGGATTCAGGACGATACCTCAGACGCGTTGGGTAGAGTTGAAAGAAGAGTATCTTTCGTACCGAGCTCGTTTGTTAGACCAAATGAACCCACCGACCCCGGTGCCGCAACCGTCGTTGCCGCCGCGATCATCTGAGGCTCCTACAACATCATTGTCATCGCTACCTCCTCCGTCCGCTCACCCTCAGCCCCTTGTTTCTGCCATCACCCTTTCGGACCCATACCCGCCCAACTGCCTTGTCTTCATCCGAAACATCCATCCCGAAACCAACAAGACTACCCTCCGCTCGTTGTTCTCCACTGCGTTCGAGACTGGTCGGGAAGACGGCATTGATTATGTCGATTTCAACAAAGGGATGGACAGTGTACGTACCAATCTTAATGGTATTCGCTGATGAAGTTAACGATGAGCACAGTGTTACCTCCGCCTCTCAAGTCCCGCATATACTGCGCTCCTCACGCAACACTTTGAGGCGCAGCCTATCGTACAAACTACCGGCTTGGACGGTTCCGGCTCCAGCGCCGTCCTTGGCTCCACGCGGAACGACAAGGCAATACGGGTGGAGGTGGTTGAAGGGAAGAGGGAGGCTCTCTATTGGGAGAAGGTGCCGGAGAAGGTTAGAAGGTCGGCGGTTAGTAGGGTTGTGCAGCTGACGGTCGACGGCGGTAGTGACGGCCGGAGGGAGAGTCTGGCTGGAGGGAGAAAGCGCCGTCGGAGGGACTAACCGCTGCACTCACTGTGCGGACAGGCTAGAAGTAAACGAGTTCGAGCATTAGTCTTGTCGTATATATGCATCCGACATGCTGGCTTTTTGTTGAGGCTCGGCACCACAGCTTGTGGGCCTACAGGCGGGAGTCGCACCACGCACATATGAGCAGAGCGGTACCACTTGGCATCAATTCAGTGAGGTCGGCCATTCGCTGGCAATTCAAGAAGCATTTGAGAATCTGTTGGGCATTACTTTACACCCTCCTACTAATGGTCTCGTCGGATGCCAGCCCATGGCCGGAATATGGATCCTGACACCCCAAATTGCATTTCAACGCAACTGCATTTACTCAATAACACCTAGATCATCCCAGTTTATAAAGCGTAGACACGGCTCGTTACCCAAAGCGGTGGGGATAGCGCTAGGATACCGCTGGATAGTGAGATAATTGATAAGATTACTGATAAGCCCGTTTTGGCGGTATCATAGGAGTTCCCTCAGGGGATGAATTCACTAAACATTGGCTCGCCCCGCGGTAATACTTGCTACTCCCGCGCCTGCTGCTGTCAAGTGCTATGAGTTGTTTATAGATACATATGGGTACCAAAATTATACTGATATACTCGGTAAATTGCCAGTTTATTAAGAGTAGAACAGTATCAAACAGAGAGCTTCTGCTTCCAAGCTACATGAGCTGCAGCTAATCCTTGTTGTCAACTTTCAAGATGATGACTGCATTGGTACCCACCCCTGGCATGATGGTGAAACAGAAATATTTCAAGGTTCAGAGTAGAATGGGCTTTTGATGATGGATGCTGTGGTCTGTTGGACAAAAATCATTCTGAGGTGAGTTGGCCATGGTGAGTGGAGTGGTGCTTTGGTAAATTGTACCTTCTGTGTACATTCTGTGTACAATTGACAGCTACTCTGGATGAGAGGGAGCCCGGCCGCAGGCCGGGAAGAAAAAAATGTCGCATTTCTTCGGGGTCTCCCACTAATCCTATTCACTGATTTATACCACATTGCCTGACTTCAAACCAAAGGGTCATTGGCAGCCTTCATTGTAGACATGACAAAGGGACTCGGGGCTGTTCCGTCGCTCGACAGTACGCTCTCTCTTCTCTTTCCCTCTCCTCCTTCCTTCGGAATTTTTTTATTTATTTTTATTTTCCCCACCGCTATGAGCACCGAGCCGTAGACACAGAATACAAGCAAGGGGCCGAAATTCAAACTACATAAGGCGAGGCAGCGTATAAATCTCCAATCCGCTCAATACATGACATATCTAACCGAGAATAGGACCAATCCAATTTCATTTCTTATCCATTTGCTACAGCCAACGACGCAGCCAACTGGCCGGTTATAGGTCTGAAGCAAAAAGAAGGAGAATGCAAAAAGGAATCCCCTGACGACTCAAGCCGGTAGTGCAGTAGCAAGGTCATCGCGCCCCTGTGTTGCAAGCAGAGCACAGAGACTGGGGCGGCAAAAATTAGATAACCAAAGAATGGGGGCGGTGCCCCCATAATAGTGGTTAAACTATTAAGAACCTAGAAAAAAGAAATCATGTCAGTTTCCGCCTTCCGGCTTAGAATAAGTGTTTCCATCATTCTGCCATCGATGTAGGGGGTATGGGGGAGTGGGCCCGAAGCACTAGAGCAGATCGTTGAGATGAAACACGAGGAATATACTGAGACCTACCGCCGGACAACTGACGAGACTCCTGCAGCCATGCGGAACAAATTCTGAGTCAAGATAACGTAGAGTGTGTTCGGGAAGTGCTTTTGACTTCTCCTCTATCTGCGAGAGACATCGAAAGCCTAGTATGTTTCATTACTAGCAAGGGTGGAGAGAGAAACGAGAGCGCACCGGAACGAGATCCAAACACAAATACTGGACTCTGTCAGATTCCATCATTCTGCGTTCGAGGTAGGGAGGGAGAGGGGAGAGCCTATAGAGCAGCATTGAGATGAAACACGAGCAATAAATGGAGAGCTTACTCCAACTGCTTGTATCGCCCTCCGAGAGGCTGGATCAACCCTGCAATCGGGTAGGCTGATATGCCTTCTATTCGAGAGAGTAAATGAACTACGAATGACTTCCCAATCACCGACAGAGAGAGATTCCCCGGCTGATGTCCTTCTAGAGAGTAAACGAGAGATTGAAGAGTAAGAAGGGGCAAACTGACAGCTTCCTCTGGTGACCTCCCCGGCGGACTTCTCTGAATCCCAGATAGTTGTGCCTTCGACGCTGGCTTCCGGGACGGTGATTTGTTAGCCTTTCTACCGAGAGAACAAAGGCCTAGAAAACAGATTATCGCTACGAAACACGAAGAGCAGAAAGACTGTGTACCGAGGATATTTCGAACCAAGCAGCCTATCCAACGTTCGAAACCCATACAGCGGTTCCTCCAACGATGGAGAGATTGTCTCCAGAGTAGCATCGACGCTGGGAGATTTGGCTCCTGATCTCTCTTGGTGAGGTAGAATCGAGTACGGAGTCGTGCAGCGGTTGTGGTGAAAGAAAGGCACTGATGAACCTGACGGCTACAGTTGATCACAATCAAAACAATTCGTTCTCCGAAACCTTGTTCTAGATTCAACTCCGCCCGATCACTCGGCGTCTAAGCCAAACAGTGGCCGTTCGGCTTAGATCAGATGCTTCTCGTGAATACTACACTTGATCTAAGCCAAAAGGCCAGAGTGGTGAAGATTCTACATCCCAGAAGCAGCATTTTATAGCAGAGGAACGATGCACGAGCCAGAAACTGTTAGGAAGGTACGAGGAGGCGAGGGTCAGGGGAGACGACAGGGGACTTGCCAAATGTGGCGTGAATTTCACACTCCGACTGGACCAACCGTGGTCGACCTGTTCCTCTTGGGATTCCGTATGCTGGCAACTTATTCTACGGCAGAGTAAATCGCCCTTCCGACCCAATTGACGCACTCAGCTCGCTCTCTGACGACCCGAATATGTCTTGTTCATCTCCGCAACCTTTTGTCGACGCCTTCCTAATAATTTTCAACCCGGCACTAGAATATCCATTTCTCCGTGTCTTGGTTTCGTAGGACACCATTCTCTGAAGGCTCGGGATGTTGGATGAAATGTGCTGTGAATCCTGGACTACTAGTACTTCCGACCTAATTGACGCACCAAGTTCGCCGTCTCGCACAACCTGGTCATCTGCGCAACCTTTTTGTCGGCAGTCGTCTTTCCTATTCTCATCTGGAAATCACCAACTCGACGCTAGCTGTTATTAAGGCTGCTTTCTTGTCTCCAAGCTTTCGCGAGACACAGTGTTAATCCTGGACCATTGGCATCTGGCAACCTCTGACTGATACGCAATGCGACTCATGACCACTTTCACACAGGTGTGAAGAAAATCATTACGCAGCAAGTTCAGCCCAAGCTCCGTATGCAACAATCTTCTCTACTGCTAAATATAAACCTCAGTATCTCTACGGTCTGTCGCTCGGCCAGTCATCCTTCGCTCGTACCGTTATCAATCAGTGATGATATTTTTACTTCTCGGGCACAAGACTGGCCGTGAGTTCCAGTCGTCTCACATACGGTTCCGGCTATGCACAATAGCTGCGTCTCGATTTCACATCGCCCATGGGACACTATTTATCACCAATGAGTCACCGTCATCCACAGTCGTCGCCTCGTCACCCACCTTTCTTTGGACGGACGCTGATTTCCCTCGCAAAAAATGTCGACCGAGAAACCTGCGGTGTCAACGAAACTATCCATCGAGAAGGACCGTATCTCTGATTCTCGGTCGGAGAATGTCGTTTCCGATACGTCGCAGACCGATAACGATAATGTGGACTTTGGCGGGGAGTCGGGGCTTCCGCCCCCACCTGTGTTGACCGCCGAACAAGAAGCGAAACTGTGGCGCAAGATCGACTTGCGGTTGATGCCCATTCTGAGGTACGTTCAAGCCTATCCAGTTGTGTAACGTCGCTCATCCTATTAGTTTGATGTATCTGTTCTCGTTTCTCGATCGGGGTAATGTTCTGCTTCTTGAAGAATTGGCACCGTTGCTGATACTTCATTTTCTAGGCAACATCGGTCGGTCCCCCCTGGGAGACAGGGAATCCAATGTTGACATCGATATTAGGCAATGCTCGGCTTCAAGGCTTAACAACACAGTTGCACCTAGTCGGGAATCAATTCAACATTGCCCTGGTGCGTCCGAATCCTTAATGCCTCGTGTTCTTCTCACTCAATCGGCATCTACGTACATAGACCATGTTCTTCATCGTGCGTTTCCTAAATGATCCAATTGCTCGAAAGCAATTGCTGATTTTCCTTACCTTATTAGCCGTACTGTGTTTTCGAGTGCCCGTCCAAGTGAATTCATCCCTGTAGTTACGAGAACAGTACCATTTACCGCACCCATCGTCTTTAGCCTCGTGTTGAAACGCTTCAGACCCTCCAAGTACGTCTTGTTCAGCGCTGGCCGGATATCACTTAGCCCTTAATCTAGGTGGCTTCCCGGCATTACGGTAATGAACAATACCTTCAAGTTCTCGCGTACTAACCTTCGTCTGCCGTAGGTTGTATGGGGTACTGTCATGTAGCTATCTTGATTTACCACGACGCGCCTCGGCTCACCTGTGTTATAGGACGCTCATGGGCCTGGTCAAATCGTTGAGCCTTCCATGTTTTCACCCCAACTCTGGCTGAGCACCTCATACTTCTATAGGTACCGACAGCTGGTTGGTGTGAGGATCTGTCTCGGTGTCGCAGAAGCCGGTCTCTTTCCAGGCGTCGTATACTAGTACGCATCTCACACTCCGCCTCCACTTTTCTCGTGTCCTAATCACGCGTCACACGTTTGACATACGTCATTAAGCTTGACGCTCTGGTACCCTCGACACATGCTACAATACAGAATCGGCATTTTCTTCGGAGCCGCGTCGGTCTCTGGCGCTTTTTCCGGCCTTCTAGCTTTCGGTATTAGTTTCATGTCGGGAACGCAAGGGCTTCTGGGGTGGTCGTGGATATTCGTAAGTCTCAGCCACGTCCCTGAGATCATCGTTGGCTCGAACGGATGTTTGCTAGATTCTAGAAGGCATCGCAACAGTGTCGGGATCCTGGCTTTCTTTGGTTAGTCTTGCTCCAACTACAGTCGTTGTTTTCCGAAATATGCTCAACATACTATCCTACCCTAGTATTGGTCGATTTCCCAGCCACGGCCAAATTCTTGACACCCGAAGAGCGGGCGTACGTCGTTTGGAAGAAGAGTAAGTGTTAGCCGCCGCTAATACTGACCTGTAGTGCGGCCCCCCTTTCTGACGCACAGAGCAGAGTACGACAACTCCTCCGTTGGCGAGGAGGAGCGGTTCGCACTTCGTCATGTCCTGGCGGCTTTCAAGGACTGGCAGGTATATCTCCATATCTTGGTTTACATGTCGATCATCACTCCTCGTACGTCCACGCATCATGGCTTGTGAGAAATCACTCATTGAATCTCTGCACATGCTGTAGTATTTGGCATCACGCTCTTCCTCCCGTGAGTACTATATCCCATTATTATCACAGCTCACCGGACTAACAGGAAATAAAAGGTCGATTATTAATTCGCAAGTAGATCCGCCACCAAGCTCTCTTGCTATCTGATCCTTCTTCAGATTCGGTCATCCTGCAGCCATCAGCCAACTTCTTACCGTCCCTCCTTACGTCCTCGCCAGTACGTTCTCTCTTCCAAAAAATATCCCCCCTCCACAATCTCAAGATCTATCTCTACTAATAGCTATCATCCTCGGCTTCTTTGCACACTACTCCGATAAGCTTCGGCTACGATCGCCTTTCATTGTAGCCGGCCTGCTTATGTGCCTTATCGGCTTCGCAATCAACATTTCCGATGTTGCGACCGGCGTAAAGTATTTCGGGACATTCTTGGTCGTTTCTGGGAGTTACGCCGCCTTTCCTGGAGTAGTTGCGTGGTGAGTACTTGTCTATTTACTATTATGGATGTCTGCGATGTGAATTCGCTAATTCGCTGACGAATACAATTCATGGGAAGGAATGGCAACAATTTGGCAGGTCAGTATAAACGTGGTGTTGGAATGGCTGTACAAATCGGTGTGGGCAATTTTGGCGGTGCCATCGCTTCGAACATCTATCGCACGCAAGATAGTCCTCGATACATCATTGGCCGTAAGCCCAGCCTAATTCTTCGAGCGCATCATGCTCATATACGTCCCCCATAGATGGCATTGAGTTGATGTTCGTGGGCATCGGCCTGGTCGTCGTACCGCTCATTGTGATCTCGTACACCATCATCAATAAGCGAAGGGATGCTGCTGAAAGGGCTGCCCTGGAGAAAGGCGAGAAGATAACACTCTCAGCTCGCGAACTAAGGGAGCTTGGTGATAGGGCGCCAGACTTTAGATACATGCTCTAGTGTCAGAGTCAAACCAGGTTCGATGTCTGATTGACGTTGTACTAATAGACGATAACGATGTCTTCTTTATAGTATCACCCAGATGGTATGATGTATGAGCTCGTAAATAGCGGGAGAGAATGAGGAGGCGTTGTGAGGCATCTGCGACTGCGGGACCCTTCGTAGTCCAAATCGCCTTCATGATCAACATGATACCATACAAGATTCATAATTCATCAGAACGTGATGTCCAGAGCGATATCGTTCTATATGTTTTGGTTGAATAATTTAGCCCTTCCAAACAAATCCGACGTAGGCACATACTTGTTGGAGGAATTTGTCGAGGTGAGCTTCAAAGATCGTTGAAAACTCCCTCAAACTCGTGAAGCTTTGTAACATAGGAGCAGTAGTAGCTCGACCCCACTTGATTGAATACTGTCTCGAGTCGAGGAACTCTCTTGCCTTCTCATGGTACACCAGGAGCTGGCGCAAGTCTTCCGCAGTGGTGCTGCCATCCAATTCAGCCTCCGGCGCAAGGAGGTCTCGAACCGAAAATCTCAGTGTCTCCTTCGCCGCCGCTTTTGCCAAGCTTTCAACATTATATTTTCGAGCTATTGTGAAAGCTTGGAGGGGATAGGTCTTATACGCTGAGTGGCACTGGTAGGCTTCGGACACCAATGGAACTATGAAGTCCATCTGATACTTGTGCGCCACAGCCAGCACCGACTTGATTTCAGCGACGCTGCATAGCGTCGGAGCAAAGCCCGGGTAGCAATATCGAAGGGCAAGACCTAAGCTCTCTGCATTCTCGGTTAGACAAACAACGGGGAGGGTGTCGCTGTCGCCTTCGCCGGTTGGTTGGGGGAAGGCGACCATGTCATTGAAGACAGGGGACGCGAGGGAAATGATAGATTTGAACACGCGGAAGTCCACATTGTCAGAAGATCGCAGCACGATGTTTGCCTGTGGATGGTCGAAAGGAGAAGCCGCGAGGTCACGTCCTTCAGTCATGGTGAGAGGTTGAGCGAACATTGCCAGCCCTACTCCTGTTTTATAAGCCACAAGCCCCCTATATCGTGGTAGGTAACTTAGGTCGTTCCAAGGGTCTGCTGGCATCTGGGATACGACAGAGGACGACACATTAAGAAGGATATAATACAAGCTTAGGGGTGTCATTCTCCTCATTTACCAAATGAGTTGACCACTTCATAGTGCATTAGAATTCGTTTGGCCTCCAGAAGCATCATAAAGGAACGTACCCATCAACGAAGTACTCCCCACCAGTCATGTATGCAGCGTGATCCGACAGCAACAAGATGGCCTGACCGGTCATCTCTTCGGGCTGTTGGGGAGGGAGGTCAATATGAAGCGAAGTCAGAGCATCCAGTATATATTAACCTGAGCGAAGCGCTTGAGCGGTAGCCCACTCGCTTGATGGTCGCGGATGGCTTTATCCATATGGGCAGTCTGGTCAGTGTTAACTAGCCACAATGCCGCCAAATGAGTTCAAGCGAGCCAAGGAGCTCTTTTAGTGTGAAGGACGAACCATATCCGGGAGAGAGCGCGTTAACACGAATACCATGCTGAGCCCATTCTGCGGCGAGGCCCTTGGTAAGATTGGACACGGCCGCCTTCGACGAATTGTAGAAGACCTGGGAATTTAGGTAAAAGTTCGAATGCCTTGGGACGAATTGAAAGGAAAGCAAGGTCGAACCTGGGTGAGCGACGAATTCACTCCGGATTGGTTGATAATCTGGGAGCTCATGGACGACGTAATGACGATTGAACCTCCCTGATACTTCCTGTCGACCCATAATCTGCGAAAATAGAGACATCTTAGTTGATATATGCGCTTGAATATTGGCCAAAACGTACTTGGCAGCTGCGCGCGCCGTATTGAACACGCCGAAGACATTAACGTTATAAATGTGATTGAAGTCGTCGTGAGTGAGGTCAAAAGCGGGTTTGACAACTGATACGCCAGCGTTCTATATCAGAATTAGGGAAGAGTGGTGACGATGAGCCCTGAAGGCAAACTTACAGCAATTAACCCAGTGATAGGACCCATTTCATGATCGATTTTCTGGAAGGTTTTGTTGACAAGGTTTGTGTCGGAGACGTCGCATTTGTATGCCTAGGGTAATCATGAGGTCCTCCTCAGTGAGCTTGGGCGCATATATGCAGACGTACCTTGACGTTTACACCAGATTCTTTGGCTATCTTCGCAGCGATGTCTTCAGCATCTGAAGAGCTCCTGAGGGCCACACGTTAGGGATACCCGCCACTAGAGATGTCGATAACGCGCCTATAAATGATGGCTACATTCGCCCCAGCCTGGGCAACAGCTTTGGTAAAGGCATAACCAATTCCTCGGTTACCGCCGGTCACAACGATGCATTTTTCTATCGTCCGAGTCAGACCACATTGCCGACTACATTGCAGAGCACAACGATAGAACGTACTGGCGAAGTTGATCACAAAGCCGCCAGTTGTCGACGCCATAGCTTGCAGAGCCAAAAAAGAGGGTCAGGTATGTGGGATGATGGTGGTTCGAGTGGAAGAGGGAGACGGCCATATCGTGGTAAAGATAGGCATTTGAAGGTAAGGTTTACCGCCCGACGTCATCATGGTTTGGAGTAACTGCACCACTAGTTGCCGAGTTCGTGACTAATCTGCCGCTGCATACCACCCGGAGAATCGTAATACAAATCATCGTCGAAATTTGAAGAAAACCTCGCAAGGTGGCCGTCGTCGTCCGTATCACCAAAACTGCGGGCCGAGAGGTAAAATGCTCCTGGGATGTAGATCAACTTGGTGAAGATGAGAACGAGGAAACGAAGTCACGGAGATTGTGAAGTGTATGGCCTCAAGAACGGCATACATAGCGCTGCAATGCTAGACGCAAGTCCAGGTCAGATCAAGGAGGGATCCGAACTTGCAACGTCGGAGGCAAATGCTCGCGTGGCTTAGACGCGCGGACTTCCTCAGAGCACCACTCTACACACACCATGATCCACTTATCAGGGAACCTTTCAAAACAGGAATCCGGCCAAATCGTTTCGCCGGCGCATCGCCTTCTTACGGTCATGGTAGGCTCTGAAATCAGATATAAATGCAAGGAGATGTCAGATTCCTCCTGGTCGAGCGACATCTTCGATTCTCATCAGGCAAGTTCCCATTGTCCTGCGCAACATCACCTCTTCTCAGCCATGCCCGCTTGTCAATGTACAGGAATAACGTGTGATGGGTACCAGAATCCAAGTCCGCATCTACCAAACCAACACCAACGCCTTCTTCAAGGTCGTCGAGACTTCCGTCTTCACCGCTGGTACCTGGGTGTACTCTGAGGACCAACACGTCCTTACGATCGGACTCGATACATCTGGGGCCATCCGCCTCGACGCTGGAGCCGAAAGCGCAGTGTTCGTCTTCGGCGCCCACGGCGGCCGCACCAAACCATGGTGTGACGTCGTTACTGACCTCGATGGAAGGACTGGTTCTGAGATCAATAGGGAGTATTACTACCCAGGAGAAGGGGTTAATCGAACGTCCGTGAGGGAGCAGCATCAGCTGAGAAAAAGTGTCTCGAATAAACGCAATAGGAGGTTCGACGTCGAGTATTCGGTTTCCAGTGGGGTGAAGCTCGAAGCCAATATCATTATCCACTGAAGTGGGTCAGCGCGATCTGTTGTTGTTGACGACGTTTATTGACATTACGTTGGCAGAGATTGCAATTGGCGTCTACGACTGACACTCATGTTTTAGTGTTTATGGTAGCTGAGCAATGATACAATTTCCCCGTGTCGTCTTCATGGCTCGTGCTCAGCCACCAATTGAAGTCGATCGATAGGCATTGCGCCGCATTGAGAATCAGGTATTTGCGACCGCCGGAGTGCTGTGTCCATGTGTGCCATTGATCGACCAATGCAAACCGCATTCATCCGTAGTTTCACAGCCCATCAATTCGCGTAATGGCGCTCCTAAGGGCCCCTGGATCGTATAGCGTGACCCACGCGCTATTTGTCCCGAATACTGTTGCCAAACACAATCAATATTGACGGTTTTCCTGCACGCTCAACGTTAACGCTCAGGTCCTGCTTCCTTATCGTCTGCCGGTCCAGCTACTCGCGAAAAATGTGCCAAGTGCACTAAGTTCGTTTAGTAGGTCGTAGTGCTCGCGTTTCTTTGTCTCATGTTTTCAATGGCGCTGGGCGTCAGTGCCGTGACCGTCTATTCTCCTTGGTCCCCTCGATGCAGCTTGTCATCGCACGGGGGTTTCTTCGCGGACCCTACAGGAATCCACCATCGCCCGCAAGGAATTTGTTGGATTCTCGACTGAATATGTTTCCAATCCGTCTCCAAAACTTTCCGTCCCATTCAGATCCCTAGCGGGAGGCCTGATTTGTGGAGTGCTTGCCAAATACATTACTTCCGCCCGCCGATCGCTCGATTGTCTCAAAGAGTCTATTGCGTCACGCTTATAAAGACCCGCCGCCACAAGCCGCGTCATAAAACCATCTTCCTGCCTCCCATCCTGCCTCTCATTTTCTGCTCGCCATTGACACTGTGAATCATGGAGTGTCGTGGCGTTACTTCGCCCATCTGCCCGCGCAACCCCGCCATTGATTATTTTGATCCATCCGGTTTCAGCGAACTTAGACGAAGGCGAGCTCTGTCTCTTTATGATCCTTCAGCAGAACCGCAGCCGTATGCTCGCCCGCCGTTACCAAGATCACTCACCGAGTCTGCTGCCCGCGATCCTCGACGCGTGGCAGCCAGAGACGCAGATGAAACCGCGGGCGGACTCCCCGGAACCACTGCCGAGAGTTCAGAAGGCACCGTTGAAGCGCCAACACTCATTGACGAAGAAGCAAGAAAAGAAGGTTCTGGTTTCGACTTTGAACAAATGGTTCGAAATTTTATTTCTCGGTACGTTGTAAATTTCCTTGTGGTCTTAGCTTGCTAACTTGTGTCCTTAGGCGTGATGACGCTGGCATCCAGGCCCGTTCATTGGGAGTTCTTTTCGACAACCTCGAAGTCGTTGGGGTGGGTCAAACCTCGACTGCCCGCCAACAGCCAACGCTGTCGTCTCTATTCAACCCCATCGATATCTTTCACAGCATCCAAGCATCGCGGCACCCTCCCCTGCGTAAGATTATCAGTGGCTTTGAAGGTGTAGTCCGACCTGGGGAGATGTTACGTATGTCTCAGCTACTCCTCTCGATCGGCATGCCAATTAACGCCTTCACCACATTTAGTCGTCCTTGGCCGCCCCGGTGCTGGCTGCACTACACTTCTCAAGACTTTGACTAATCGAACAGAGTCCTTTCACTCGGTCTCTGGCGAAATTGCTTTCTCTTCTTTAACCCCTCAGTTGCTTCGAGATCGTTTTCGTGGTGATGTACAATACATCCCCGAAGACGACTTCCATTTCCCTACGCTGAGTGTGGAAGAGACTGTCCGATTTGCTGCGCGGTGTAGGGCGCCTGCTCGAGAGGCGAGACTTAGAAATCCGGACCACGATGCGGAGGGTTCGCAACACAGCGACAACGAGCTTGGCCCAACGGATACTCGAAGAGAATTTGAGAAGACTCTGACGGATTTGTTCTTGACCCTTTTTGGTTTGAGACATGTTCGAGGGAGCGTTGTAGGGGATGAAAAGCTGAGAGGTGTTAGTGGAGGAGAGAAGAAGAGGGTTTCGATCGCTGAGGCGATGGCAGCTCGCGCCTTGGTCGGTGGCTGGGACAAGTGAGTTCTTCCCAGACTCGTCGATTCTGTGACTGACGGATAGATGGTCCCTTTCAGCTCTACTCGCGGTTTGGATTCCTCGACCGCCTTAGCCTTTTTGACTGCCTTGCGGATTGCCACTACGCACATCCAGAGGACGACAATGGTGTGTCTCTACCAAGCCAGCAACGCGATGTACGAATTGTTTGACAAAGTAAGTAGCTGATCCTGTCTTCCAACCACCCGCTCAGACTGATACATTGGGTTGCCGCAGGTGATCGTCCTCTACGAGGGCAGAATGATATATTTTGGTCCAACTTCGGATGCGAGGGAGTATTTTGAGGATATGGGCTGGCAGGCTAGGAATCGTCAGAGCGTCCCAGATTTCTTGGTTAACGTTACGGACCCAGAAGCTCGGATTATGAAAAGGAAGGGAGCAGAAGAGAAAGATGAATTCGAGAAGACTGAAAATGTCGAAGGCTTTGCTTCCTCCGCTTTGGATCCCTCACAGCCGGAGGGAACTCTGACTCCCTCGATAATGGAGATTCGCCGCAGCCAATCTTCCACCACCCAAGCTAGTCAGGTGCCACAGCCTCTAGGCCCGCCAGTGACTAGTGACATGGCTTTTCGTGAGGCGATGTCGGACCTACGCCCCCCCATTCCTCGTACACCAGCAGAATTTGCCGAGTATTACCTCACATCCGACATTTGCAAGCGGAACAGGGAGGATATGGATGCGTTTAGGAGGGAGTGTGGCCTCGAGACGCGGCGGAACACAAGAAGAGGGATCGACTTGGGGGAATTCCAGGGAAGCGAGGGTGCTGGTGACAAAAAGGAGGCTGTTGTATCGAAGGAGGGTAGGGTGGTCACCATCGTCACGCCAGAAGGCGCTGGGACGAAGCCGAAAGCTCCGTTATTGGCAGCGCCGGATCCCTTTTCGAGGAATGCCTCCACCTTCCTTACTTCGGCGTTTGGGCGATCCTTTTCTCGTCGCCCGTCAAAGATGCAGGTTGCTGAGTCCACCTCACCAGCCTCATCACCCGACTCGGAGGTTCCTCCAACGTTCCCCCCTGGCTCCAAGCACCCTCACACTCAAGCTTATGCACGAAGTGTCCATGCGGAGCATGCTAAGCATGCTCGCAAGCGCTCCTCCTATGTCATCACTATCCCTATGCAGCTCAAAGCTGTTATGCGCCGAAGGGTGAAGATTGTTCAGGGTGATATGTTGACCCAGGTTTTGACTACGGGGACCTTTGTTATCCAGTCCGTGATCATTGGCACGGTGTTCGTCAACATCCCCGATACGACAGCGGCTTATTTCTCGAGGGGCGGTGTCCTCTTTTTGTGAGTGCTCTCTGTGTCGTGTTTTTCGCGCCACTAACCTAGGGTTTTATTTTAGCGCACTTTTCTTACCAGCTCTCTTTACGATGTCGGAGATTCCGTCGTTGTTTAAGCAAAGGCCTATTATCAGACGACACGAGCGGGCTGCTATGTATCATCCAATGGTCGAAGCTCTGGCTGTAACGGTGGTCGATATCCCTTCCACGTTCGTCACCATAGCTATCTACTCTATCATTCTCTACTTCGTTGTAAGTCTCCAGAGGACCGCCGGTCAATTCTTGTAAGTGCCTTTTCACTTTACGGTATGGCCTCTGACCCCCATCCATCAACAGTATCTTCTTTTTGTTTGTTTTCACCACCGCGATGGCCATGAAGTCTTTCTTCCGTGCGTTGGCGGCGGCGTTCCCGGTAGAAGCGCCCGCCCAAGCTGTGGCTGGCGTAATGCTCCTTGCACTGTCCCTCTATACCGGTTATCAAATTCCCATCCCTTCGATGATTGGGGCGCTCAGATGGATTTCGTACATCAATGTGAGGATTGTTTTCATTCATGTCTATATGCGGTCCGATTTTAAACCCAATGTAGCCGATCCGTTATGCCTTTGAAGGTCTCATGGTCAACGAGTTCCACACGCTACATGGACTGTGCTCAACGCTGGTGCCTTCCGGTGCCGGTTACGAAGGCATTACTTTGGCGAACCAGGTTTGCACGACTGTTGGAAGCGTCGCTGGCCAGGCTACCGTTGATGGTAACGCCTTCGTTGGTAAGAGCTTTGGATATTCTTATAGTCACTTATGGAGGGTAAGCTCGTCCAAATCCTCAATGCTTAGCCTATCTCAAAAATTTATGTAGAACTACGGCATCCTGGTGGCGTTTGGCATTGGGTTTACCATCTGCTTGTTACTCTTCACTGAGATCCAGACGACGGCTTCCAAGGCTGGAAGTGACATCGTCCTGTTCAAGAGAGGATCCAAGGCGATAAAGTCCGAAGACACGCTCGTTGAGGATGAAGAAAAGGATCTTCCGGCTCCTGGGACTGCTAGTCCGCGGATCACGGGCCCTGAAAATCACGAACGTCTTGAGGAACAGAAGGCATTAGCGGCCGATCAACCGAAGATGACTGACGTCTTCTCGTGGTCGAATATTCGCTATCGGGTTCCGTCGAAAAATGGTGGACACAAGGTCCTTCTCGACGAGGTGTCCGGATATGTGGCGCCAGGCAAGCTAACGGCATTGATGGGTGCTTCGGGAGCGGGCAAGGTATGCTCCCTACGCTGCAATTCAGTCGAATGATAACTCCTTCCGATCTAGACCACCCTGTTGAACGTCCTTGCTTCGAGGGTGGATACAGGTGTCGTCACCGGCGACCGCTACGTGAACGGTCAGCGTCTACCCAGCGACTTCCAGGCGCAGACCGGTTATTGCCAGCAAATGGATACGCATGTACCTACCATGACCGTGCGAGAATCCCTGAGATTCTCCGCTAGACTCCGTCAGCCATCTTCCGTTCTCACAGCGGAAAAAGACCAGTAGTGAGTAACTCGGAGCAAGTTATGATTGAACTGTCTGACATGGTTTCAGTGCCGAAAAATGTCTCAAAATGTGTGGACTAGAGGAGTACGCTGATGCCATGGTTGGGACGCTCGGCGTTGAACATAAGAAACGAACTACGATTGCCGTTGAGCTCGCAGCTAAGGTAATTTGTTTTCTCAGCCTCCGTCATACATATGCTTACCGGTATTCAAATTAGCCCAAGTTGCTCCTCTTCTTGGACGAGCCTACCTCCGGATTGGATTCTCAGAGCGCTTGGGCGATCTGTGAGTTTCTTAGGGACCTTGCTGACAATGGCCAGGCCATCCTTTGCACGTATGTCATCCAGTATTTGGTGGATCAGTTTCTTACCATTCTCCTATTAGGATCCATCAGGTAAGTTTCGCCGCTATCCACTCATGCTTCAGCCTTAACTTTTGGTCAGCCTTCTGCCGAACTCTTTCAGGTGCTTCACAATTTGCTGTCCATAGGCTTTTCCTGACCCTACGTGCGTTAGGTCTTTGACCGGCTGCTGCTCCTTCGTCCCGGTGGCGAGACAGTCTACTTTGGAGACATTGGCCATCATGCTACGACGATGATTCAGTATTTCGAGGACAACGGTGCCCGGCCTTGCAAGCCGGGTGAGAACCCGTAGGTGCTCACTTTACCATCGTTACTAATATACTGATGTGTTTTCCAGGGCCGAGTACATGCTCGAAGTCATCGGCGCCGGAGCTACCGCTGTAGCCGACCGAGACTGGCATGAAGTGTGGATCAAAACGGGCGGCGCTCAGCGTGTGATGTCAGACTTGGAGGATATCCATGCTCGTGGGAGGCAGGCTGCTGCTGTCAAAGCTGAAGTCCATTCTGACTATGCGGCTCCCTGGTTGTATCAACTCAAGGAGCTGACAATCCGGCAGTATGCAAGCTACTGGAGGACGCCAGCGTATCTTATGTCCAAAATCGCTCTCAATATTATTGGGGGATTGTTCATCGGTGTGTTCGGCGCTCTCTGATAGATTGCTGGATTCTAACACGGCTTAGGTTTCACGTTCTTCAAGGCCGGAAGCACCATCCAAGAGACTCAAAATAAGCTATTCGTGAGTGAAATGAGTTAATGTGTCATTCCTTACTGAATGCGGTCGCAGGCAATCTTCATGGCAACTGTTCTGGTTCGTTGTTTCTCCACCTGACATGAGGGACTGCTGAATATCTTGAAAACAGAGCTCGCCTCTCGCTGGTCAAATGCTGGTTCCGTACATAAACACCCGCGATATCTACGAAGTTCGCGAGAGCGCCAGCCGCACGTACTCTTGGTCTGCTTTGATAACGGCTCAGATCCTTGTCGAGGTCCCTTGGAACATCATAGGATCGTCGCTCTTCTTTTTCTGCTGGTACTGGACCGTTGGGTTTGCGACGAGCAGGGCTGGATATACGTACTTGATGCTTGGAGTCCTCTTCCCAAGCTACTTCACGACTATCGCTCTAGCAGTTGCTAGTATGGCACCAACCGCCGCGATCGCCGGGTTACTGTTCAACTTCCTTTTCTCTTTCGTTCTCACCTTGTGAGTCCCATTACGTGCTAGTTATTCTCACTTGCCAACGCCCTCGACAGCAATGGTGTGTTACAGCCATTCGCTCAGCTCGGTTGGTGGAAGTGGATGTACCATGTCTCGCCGTACACATACTTGATCGAAGGATTGTTTGGCCAAGGTTCGTTTGCGTTCAACTCTCCCGTGTTTATTGTATCTGAATGTCATCTTAGCCGTTGGCCATCAGCCGATTGTGTGCGCCAACAAGGAACTTGTCACGGTCAATCCGCCCGACGGCACCTCTTGCGCTGCTTTCTTCCTGAACTACATAGCCAGACACGGTGGTTACCTCATTAATCCGGTTGCCACATCGGCTTGCCAGTTCTGCTCTTATCGCACCACGGATGAGTGGTTCGGACCAACCTTCAACATCTACTACGCCCACCGCTGGAGAGATCTAGGCATTTTCTGCGCGTATATCGTGATCAATGTGAGGACTGTTTCTTATCAGCGATCGTTATTACCAGAGTTGGCTCAACTCCGTTGATTGCAGACGATTGCGGTCTATTTCTTCACGTACATCTTCAGAGTACGGTCTGTCACTGCAAGTGTTGGCGGCTTCGTGAGAAGGAAGTGGCCGTCGAAGAATAAAGATTAAATGTTTGGAATTGCTGTCGTTCCCAGGTCTCTCAAACTATACTTCTTTTGTAAATATAGCTGTATTTGTATACATATTCGATCCATCGCATCGTATGCACATATGTGCTCGCAATTACCGTCATTGTTCTCCCCCTTATCAGCCCCTAGCTGTCCCCTGAGGCCAAGTTTGCATTGTTGTTTAGGCGCACATCATGATTTTGAGACTCTCTTGTTCTCAGCTTGTTCTCGTTCCAAATCACAGCCTGTAATTCAAATGGGTTGCGTTTTGAATCTGAAGGCGCTGAACTAGTACAACGAGCTAGATCCGAACTTGTTGCGCCGGCCCTAGGAGCCCCTCCCTCGACAATGTCACCACAAGGAACCGTTTGTCCTCCGTGTGAGGCGTTGATGTAGGCTCCCGTTGATTATAATGCGTTGGATCGCTGCGGAGTTGATTTCCAAGGGCACAATACGCTTGGAACCTCAAGGCCTCAAGTTCAAAGGTGGCCCCTACTTTGCCTGTCACTGTGCCACGCCGTGCCACCCTCTTGCTCGCGTATATAAGAGCGTATCTTACAAATGGATTCTCGCCCAGATCTCTGGATTCTCGCCCATTTACGCTCAGGCCGTCACCCCTGGTATCAGCATTTATTCATCCAATATGACCTTCGCCGAAATATACGACGACGGCTGCTCATGCACTCAGTTCGACGCACAAGGAATCTGCAGTCACATACCTGGTGTAAACCTCAAGTGGCGCTCTTCCGGAAATCGTGTAGGCCACGGCAAGCGAGCTTCTGTTGACGTCCCTCTGTCGAAAGGTTGCTTGTTCAAGGAAACCGGTCATTGCAGGTTTGGGTCTCGATGCAGGTTTCGGGCCGAGCACGAGAAGGATATCTCGAAAAGTGCTGCCGAGGACATGAAAAAGCTAGCTATCAAGGTGCATATCCCGCATTATCATGTTCATAAGGCTGCTGACAATGAACGATGCAGGAAACCGCTCGATCCTACCAAGTTGGTTCGATCGACTTTTCGAATCCCACACAACCACTTCCTGTAGCATCATTCTTCGCTCGTCACCCACCCTTCAAGTTCAACCCGGAAATGCCTATCAGCACTGAATTCCACCGTATGCGCCTCTTCTACGGATGGAAGAAGGATGACGCCAATCTAGACCAAGCGAAGAGCGAGTTTAGGAAGGCCCTCGTTGAGCAATTCAATAGAGTCTATGGTATCGATGAAGACGTCAGTGCCTGGCGGAGGATTGCAGTCGCAGTAGGCTGTGATGCGAGCTCTCAGACCGTGGCTGAGTACAAAGAGGTATGTCGCTATCCATCCCAAGTGCATCTTTCTTTTTACTTACCTCAATTCACGTACAGGCTGTGGCGAAGGTTCACTTCAACCTTGTTGACCTTGTCGACAGAAAAGACTTCAGCTCACCAATTCCTGCATTTCCATCAGCCCAAGCCCTAAAACAATATACGGCGAATACTAAGAAGTTCTTCCCTATGCGCAAGGAAGGTATTGACTATGGCGCTGGACCCCTGCTGAAGTCTTTGCTGTCTTTGTATGAGCCTCGAATTAAGTCTGAATAGAGTATGGTCTCGCCAGCCCACTTATCAGGATGTGCCACTACCTGTAGACGATTGAATCATGTTCAAGTTACCATGCACTATGCTGTAGTTAGGACTACGAGCTTCCCTATACTTAGTTTACATCCGCTGTACCTCCGCCTGGTATATTGGTATCTCATAGGGGGCTCCTAGCTTCGTTGGCATCTCCGAGTCGGGCGCTCGGTTCCGAAGCTCGTGCCTCCTCCCTTTCCGAGTTACCTATTTCCGCTGTTGAACACCCTAATGCAACCCCCGAGCTTCGAGGCTGGCTGCCATATGAAGTGCTACACCATATGGTATTTAACGGAGATACATCAGTTTCCGCAATGAGCTTGGAGCCTTGACTTCTTCGGCCTGAACGCAGTGGTTGAACACTTGACTCGGACACGCTGTACTCCGCTATCAGCTGTGAGTCTATCCTTTATTGAGTAATCGTTCTTCTAAATTCTTCGTTAAAACCCAGACTGCGCCCGCGACTAAGGATTCGTCGTTCCATTGGCTGTCTCAACGGGAGGAACAGTTCGTGCTAATGCTAGTATCTCAGCCTCAATTACGAAACACCTCTTCTTGCTAGCGATGGTCTCCTGTCGCAATGGAAGACCTATTCCCTTCCTTTGGATGACTATGACCGGTCAAGGCTCAAGGCTAGCTCCGCCAACTCTCCGCCTCACCACTTATCTTGCCCGCCGTCTGGTGCACCGTTTCTGCAAGCGCTCTGGTATGTCAAGCGGCGACTCTATTGTTTTGTCAATCCCTCCCACTGTTGACGTGAACACACATCACAGTCTGCGACCGTGATCTTTGAGAAGCGAATCCTAGCTTCTGGTCACAACTGGAGACGAGTAGCTGACTCTCTGCCGAGCAGCGGCGAGCTCTAATCAATGCGCTGGTGGACCCCGCAGGTCGTCTGAGTTGGAAACATCTCTTGCCATCCATCTTGAATGGAATTCACCGCTGTGCAACATTGTAGGGATAGGCATAATCCTGTTATGGCTTTGAACTCTTGGATATATATACGGGATGCAGGGTCGGTCATCTCAGAGCCGAGCTCCTCAGCTTACCGCCAGCTCACTCATGGCACAGAAATTGCTTCTGGGAACGCTTACACTGGCGATCAGCCTTTCTGTAGTTCTTGCAGCGAATGATTGGAGCAAGCCTTGCTTCGATGGCGAGTGCGCCTACGATCTGCTCGAAAGTACAGGTGCTTCTGGCATCCTCAAGCTGGTACGCCCATTCCTATACCGTATCTCAGCAGAAGCTCATTCATCTGGTAGCGTGCATCATCCCCTAAAGCGTTGACTGATATTACTCCCGCTGCCGGCTGGGTGATCCTTAATTGTGACCCCAACATCTCCGATCAGGAAATTCGTCTTGTGTGTTCAGACGACCATGATGACTCCGGATGCCGCCATCTATCCGACGGTAATCCCGTCAACAAAGTCGTTCGACTCCCAGAAAGCGTGAGTTCCTTGTTCTCTGCATGCTCTGGCGCTCAACGATGTGCCCAGTGTGGGGACCTTCCATTCGCGAGGGTCGCCTCCATGAATATTGCCGAGGACCAATCTCTACCCGCTCATGTCGAGGGCCAGATCAAGAAGCGCGATGGTGTAGCTCCTCAAGTCCATACCTTGACGATTGACGGTAATTTCGCTCTGGTTGATCCTTCAGAGCAAGTCCTTTGCTTCCTTTCAGCTTCTCTTGGATTAACGGTGGCTACAGGGCCGGTGGCATCCAGTTCGCCTTTGTCGGGGTACGTAGCGTGATATCGATCCAATTATCGGCTAACTTCCTTTGCAGGTCAACGCTCCCGGCTATGACCTCAATGAAGCATTCGCCGACGGTGTTTGGGATGACATCAAGGCTTGGGTGAAGAAAGCTGCCAATACGGTGGCAAAGGCTGTCAAGGACGGTGCAAAATGGGTCGTCGATCGCATCAAAGACCTATCGGACATGATCAAAGGTATATTTTCCGTCTCCACATCAGTCTTCATGATTTTGAATGGATGATATCGAAGAGAAAACCCACTTTGAAATCAAGCCTACCATCCAATCATCCAACATTAGCGTGACCACCAAGCCGCTCGACTGGACGCAGAAGCTTTCAATTGGCAAATGCCCCGTTGGAAAAGTCGGCGCGTCTTTGGAATGTAAAGGCTGGCTCCAAGCAAAGGCGGGTATTGTGCTCATTGGGAGTATCATACCTCCCTCAATCGATGACATGGCTGCTTTTGGAGGTTCGTTCCCGTCATTCAATCATCCCGTATCCATTCTGAGCGCATAGACAGGTATTAGCGGAGAATTTGACGCTCTTCTGAGCCTGGAGCTTCTTCTCAAGGTATTCTATCCATATCCGGACTACAACAACTCACTTATCTCTACATCTAGGGGGGCTTCACGGTCGACAAGAAAATCATCAGTGACTGGGGACTGCCTGGCCTTAGTATTCCAAAGTCAGCTTCTTCGCTCACGCATCCTGCTATCGCTCCTACTTATGTCTATAGGATTATAACCATTGGCCCATACCTTTCTTTGGACGGGAACATCCAAGGTCACGTCGAACTCGATGTGAAGGTTAAGGTTCACCTGAACTACGTCCTAAATAATCTTGAGCTTTGGTATCCTGAAGATGCCGCGAAAAAATATTCGGACCGTCGTGGGATTACCAGTAAAGACTCAGGTGAGCAACCCTTCAATATGATGGTCGTGACTAACGCTCTGGCAGACCTCACTCTAGAAGCCACAGCGTCAATCACCGCTAAAGGTCCGTGTCTTTTGTGCTGATCATGAAGCTCATCGTACTTACACCCTCCGGCAGGCTTTATCCAGGGAACCGTCACTCCGAAGATCAATGTCGGAGTATCTGTTGCTGGTGGTGTCGCAACTGCTAGTATGTATTTAGGAGCGGATGCATGGGTGCGGGGATCCATCTCTGCCATTGCCGAGGCTTCTGCCAGTAACAAGCGCGACCTCGCCCTGGCAGCCAATGATCAATCTGGCGACCTTGACAATATCTACACACCTCCATATGCTCAGGCATTGAGAAAGCGTGTCGACGATGCGGCGTCCGCAAGCTTCAGAGGATGTTTCTGGTTGGACACCGGTTTGCACCTCTTTGGCGGCGCGCAAGGGCAGCTTTGGAAGTGGAAGGCCAAGAAGGACTTCACGATCTGGGACAGTCCCGTTTGGGAAATCTATCGCGTACGCTGCTCTTCTCTTTGTCTGTCCTTGATAGCTCATGTACTTGCAGAAATGTTGGAGCCTTGGGACTGCTACCGGTAAATCGATCAACACCAAGCCGAAATATACTAGGGATCAAATCAATAAGCTATCCGCTGCCCCGAAGAATTGTCCCACTGGGAAGACGATGTCTGGTAAGGTCTCTGACAAGGTGCCAGGCAAAGCATAAGTAAATCGGCGCATCGTGTTTCAGCACTTGTTGATTGTTACGTCGTAGACTCTACAAGGCTTGATCATGCAGCGGAAGTCGTCGGCTCGTGCGCGTACAGGGTTCAAATAGATGGGTACACCTCTAGTTGCGATTTGTACAGCTTGAACTGGCTGCTTGGTTCCAATACATTGATTGGTTACCGTGCCGTCCCCGATGCCGTTGTTCGCTTCCAACTATGGATCTCCGGAAAAGGTTTCCGTTCACGCTCGAGGCAACGCAGTCCTTTCCCTCCTTCCCCTAGCCTATTGATCAAGGGGACAATGTGCATCAGCTATCGACCGCGCTAGAGGTACAAAGAAGTCGACTGGGCTGAGCTAATGGTAAGCAACGTGGTTAAGCTAGTCCAATAGTTATAATAGCAATTCGCCCTTTAGAAAGATATTCCAAGATCATCGGATTCTCAAACGTTGTGCCATATTTCACCGTGCGCTGATAAGGTGGACTACGGGAATCGTGCTGAAACTTACCCTGATTGTGAGCCGCGATATTCAGACCAGAGGTTGATCGCTAACGGCCGTTAGCGATCACCCGCGCGACGCTAACTTTCAGCAAACATCGCATGAATCGAAGGACACTATCCGAGCTTCCAAGCTGCTCGCATGGCACGACTTCGACGTGCCCAGAGCATCTTTGACTTCGTCAATTCTCTGATTGATAATAGGGTTAGCTTCGATATATTCTCTCTCTAGGTCCATGCTTATCACACACCCTTCGACTGTTCCCCTCCAGCCATGTCTATCGGAGACGATGCTCCTTCCTCTCCGCCAAATGGCGGCATGTCGTGGAAATGGGTTGTACAGAAGTTGGATGAGGACTTGATGGATTGTGGAGATACCCTGGCGAAGGTTGTGAAGGACATTGCAAGGTGATCATACTTCTCATAAACGCCGTGGTCACCATTTTGAACAAGTCATAGCAATCTGCGGTATCAAAGAGTGGTGATCGTGTGCGATGCGAAAGCTCCGCCCCCAACCACCCTTGCTGTAGACAGCTCCTCGTCACAACCCTCCACATCATCGTCTCCAAATATGCTGCAGGAAATCCAGCCATTGCGCATCAGAAAGAAGTCAAACGTGAAACGATCTCCTAACTTTCCCCCTGTTGCTTCATTCTATGACCATATCTCTTCGCTTGAACAGTTGGTGTGTAAGACCGCCAAATCATCGATCGGCGACTCGATGATCTTGGAGGAGCTTGAACGCCAAGTACAGGAGGACAGCGATCGCCTTGCGAGGTTTGTTGCTTCGTCGAAAGTTCGTACGTTGTATCGATCTTCGACTTTCTCTTACTGACTGACTTCGCCGCAGTATGATACTCCCTCGGGATTGCGGTCCCTCTTCAAAGCACTGAGTCAACGTTTGACCAGTAAGGTCGTAACTGCAGCTCTGCTTGATCAAGTGCGCATTCTATCTCTGATATAGTATATCGTTTGATATTGCTCCAAGGGCGTGGAAGCTGAGCATGTTGTTCTCGAAGGGGACTGTGTCCTGGAGCACAATCGGCACGAGTTGAAAACTGTCCACGGAAAACATGTTTCCAAACTGCTCCCCAGGATTCATTCCCGCGTTCTGGTAGTTTCTTGTATGTAGATATCCTATCCCAATCTCGATGTGTCCAATAATGACCATTCTTTAGTGGGACCAGACAGCCGAATATCTCTGGATTATTTGGCCTCGTTTCTCGCGATCTCCCTTAACGCGAAGGAGCTCCAAGTATGGACAAAGCTCAAAGGCATATACACCGCCGACCCAAAGAAAGTTCCTTCCGCCCGACTAGTGCCATTTGTCTCTCCACCAGAAGCAGCAGAACTCTCGAAGCAAGGTCAGGGGTTTCCAGCGAAGCCCCTGTTAGATCAGGTACGTCGGAACATTATCGTCTAGTAAGTTGACCTTGACGGTGACTTCTCTTCTTCCTTCCTTTAGCTCGTGGCACATGGCATCCCCGTTCGCATGCGAAGTCTCATTCAACCTCAGAATTTTGGTACAGTTATCGACCCCGCCCTCCGTTTCCCCGATCTCGACGTTCGCACCTCTACAACTGGATTCGGGCTTGTCCCTCCCACTGCCATAACCATCAAAGATGGTATACTGATGCTGAGCATTAAGTCACCGCTAGCAACGCGCTCTTCGCCAACGTTTCTCTCTGGCGTTTGTGGTGTTCTATCACGGTTTGGGGTTGTGGTCAATTTAATAAATACCAGCGAGAGGCATGCTAGCGTAGCCATCGAAGCTGGCTTGCCAAGAAATTTACTTGACCGCGTTGTCGCGAGCTTGAGAACTCATGGCAAGGTTAGTGTCGACTCATCTGTTTGCGTGATGGCCAATTTCTGGACTTCTGATTTGGGGGTCGCAGGTTTCCGTTTACCACGACATGGCGATACTTACCATTGTCGGGCGAGAACTCTGCAGTACCTCTGGAATCGCAGGTCGGGTATTCAGTACCCTCTCCAAGGCGCTTGTGAACGTGGAGATGATTGGGAGAGTTAGTGACGTTAGTGTCGGCTGCGTGGTTGATGGGGTCGACGCAACGAGAGCGGTATGGTTGGCCCATCGGTGTTGTTTTGCTAGTGGGAAGACGGGGGTGGAGAGAGGTAACGCTAGTTAGTGCTTATGTTGAGTGCATTGCTAATGGAATCGTGTAGGGCCTGCTCTTTATTGAACGAATCGAAGCATCCCTTAAGAGTACCAACATCGTAGAGTCAAATTTCATGTATTTGAGATTGCAGTTGCTATATCATAGGAATGTGGAGTAGCTACGGGAATAGTGTTACTGAATGGAAGCGTGTAATATGAATAAATGATGTACGGTATAAATAATGCATCTATCATCATAGATGCTAGGGTGTCTCTCGTGTAGGCAGAGATGGGGTAATTGGAGATCTAGGCGGCTCCTCTATTGCTTTTGCGCTAGGGACTTGAAGGGTCGGTAGTTTCGTAATCCCCCCAACGAGATCTCCTTGCGGGGAAAGCGGGGGAATCAACGGCTTCGTGGTTCCATTTCCATTAGGTTTAATCGGAGGTGTGAACCAGAAGGTCGGATAACGACGTTGGATATTATTGAGAAGAAGGGCCACGGCAAGCGCAAGTGTAGCCGTGAGCATGATAACGGGGAGGAAGTACCACGAAAGGGCCCGAACATCTTTGTTTACGGCTGCGAGTAGCGCAGTAGCGCCAGCAGGCGGATGAATTGTTTCCGTGAGCTGCATAATGACTACTGCGAGTGCGCAAGAGAGGGATCCCGCAAGCCAATCCAGCTCAAGGAACTGCTCTTCGGTGGGGAGGAGGTGAATGAGCTTCGTAATCGAAATCCCCGTCAAGGCCCCAATAAAGTGGCCGCAAAGTAACGGGCGGGGTTGTGCATAGGGCGACTCAATGGCGCCGTATACAAGCACGGCGGATGATCCCTTGGACGAGGGTCAGAAAAAAATACGGTAGACGGTCGGAAGTGGAGTGGACGAACGAAGCTTGCGATAATCGTAGGCACGCCTTTTGAAATAAAGTATCGCGAATGCGTAAAAACGGCTTGGATAACAGACATGGCGCAGAAGGATGCGACGAAGGACCTGGACTCATTAGAGTACGTTTCGTATGTGAATGCAATGACTGACCAGAAATATATCTTGAGCGTTTCAGGGCACTTAAATCTTGAAAAGCAGTCGGCTTGGGTTGCAGAAGAAATGGGAAGGGGTAAATCGACGGGCTTAGGTGCGCGATAGCCTAACCATCGACTGACCCACCAGGGGAGATGTGAAAGACGGGAGAGATGACTGCTAGACATTTACACAGGGAGGAGTTGACGAAAGAGCGGTATTAATGAACCTACTTAGCTGCAAAGTAAATCTTATACAGGTCCGGGGCGTGGGCATGCCCACAGTGGTGCCAGCTTGGTGGAGGAGGGGACGTCCGGAGAGGTGGATCGTACACGGCTAAGAAATGAAAGACGAAACAGTACAGTGTGCATTTCATGTCGATGTACAAGCGCTTGGGGGAGATACGGCAAAAATTGTGATTGGATGGTGGAAGGCATACTGTGCTCAGTCAAGGTTGAACGTCGAGCACTGACCTCGAGGAATCGGGGAACCATGAGGCCGCGCAGCAATTATGAGACTATGGCACCGCGAGTGAACTTAGCATAGCAGTGGCGGCGACTTCTAGCGCGGAAGGGCAGAAACCTTGCTGCCTCAACGAGCGAGAATGTCCCAGTCTATTCAAGAGTTAGCGTTCCATCCAACAATGCACCCAGACGGTAAGTCTAGCGGCAACGTTGCCAGGAAGGCGCAGCGATCAGCGGCCGAACTTGAAAAGGATACCAGACACGGCATGCAAGACACGAGGATGACTCAATTGGTTTCTGAGTACTTTGCACAACGATACACCCCTTGTCGGTCCAATAGAATAAAGTTGAGCACAAAATGGCGGTCAATCGAGAGCCGCGACACCCTTGAAACGATAGCCAGGTGAGAGGCAGCTTCATCACCTGAGTGGCGACAACGAGTTGGCGACACCGACAGCAGGAAAGGATGAGCGATTAATGCTGGAGGCATATTTCGTAGGGTCAAGCGCCTTTGCTTGTGCCAAGGAGTACCCGGAAGTTCGCATTGCAGTTGATGGAAAGGAACAGAGACTGGTCGGAATGTGTTCAAGTTCTCACTGCCGTGACGGACCGGGAGGGCGTACAGGGGCTGGACCCCTTTTCCTAGAGGGGGAGACATTGTCCTCTACAGTACAAAAGGGCGCCGTCGACGTCGGAAAGTACGCGCGTAACGTTTGAAGATGTTAGAATGGATGAATCTGGTGCGATTCACTGGTACGGGAATCACCTTGAGCAAAAATTAATTGCACCGAGGACGATCAATTGGTTCGTCCAATCTCATAAGGAGTCGAAGAGTCCATTCGAAGCTGCTGATGGTATAAAATTCCCCGTAATTCAAAAAACAAAACTTCTTTCATTCGACTTAGGTATCACGGATCAAAATGCTGGTCCAGCACAACTTGTGCTCTTGTCTCCCCCGACTCCAGGCGAATCCAAGTATCAACACCCACTTCAGGATCATGGGATTTGAATACAATGTTGCGCACGCCGTGTTGCCAGCTATCTTGGCCATATCCACCGTAACTGTGAAGAAGAATGAAGGTAAAAAGTGGGGAGAAAACGAGAACGAGGAGATACGCACCCGGAATGCTTGTCGAAACAGAATACAACGCCTTTCGTCCGCTCACGAGCGCACCATTCGTTTCCATGATCTATTCAATTCATAGTTAGTGTGAAAACTTCACGTTTCCGAGAAGTGGAAGGAAGGAAAATATGCTACTGACCATGTCCTGAGATAATTGCTCTAAGATTCTTCACGTTCTTGTTCAGAGAGTCCCACCACACTCCGTCTTTGCCAAGGTCTTGAGGTTGGCCTGAAGCCTGAGTAGAGCCGCCGCCGAGAGTATCAGCTGGTCAGAAGAAGAATCAGAGGAAGTCGGGGGGAAATTGAATCAGGGAGTGCGCACCGTTCAGTCCCTGGTTCACGGTCCCATTCAGCGTACCCTGAACGGCTTGAATAGCATGCCTACCCGGGAATCCATCAAAACGATGAGGAGGGATAATCAGAATATAACTCACGGCGGTATATGCACGAACGCGAGGGCAGATCTCTTCTGGCCGGGTCCCCAGGTCATCTCCATAAGCTTCGTTTCGTCTTCGATCCATTTGGCGACGGAGTCGTCGACCCAGTCGGGAACGCGGACAGAGTTTGGATTCGGGGAGAAGCCACCTTGGTGATGGGTCAGTGGTGTAGAAGTGGTTGATTTGGGGGAAGACTTAGCGTACCGCGAGAGTCAAAAAACCATAGTATTATGGCTGGTGACTTGTCTAAAGGAGAAGGAGAGTCATCAGGAACTTCGAAATAGGAATAATGCGAGGACTAGCCTTTGGCACGGCGATATATCTATAATGTAGAGAAGAGTCAGTGTACAGTCACGTCCAACAATACAAAGGCATAAAGGCAGGGTGAGGAGTACGTACAGGTACCCAATAATTCCCAGGTCCTCCTATCCCACCGATGCCAGCGGGCGCTGTACGTGTATAACTAAACGGAGCAACGCTCAACTCGCGTTGGATTTCTTCAAGATGGGTTATATTCGCTTGGTTATCGTGGTTCTGAATACAAGAAAATAAAAAAAGGCGTGGCTTTATGAGGAAGAGGAGAAGAAGAAGTATATAGAGAGCGTACGCCGTGTGTGGAGGAGAAAGGGACTTTGGCTTCGTTGATGGGGCCCACAATCTCGTCGATGAGCGAAGTTGAGTTTTCCCTGAACGTGTCTGTCAAGACACGCACGTCTCTAAGTTCGGAGGTTGATGAAAACGTAGAGCACTCACTTTCACCAGTAATCAAATCCCCATTGATCACGCTTTCACATAAGTACAATGAGTCGATTGAACCAATTCCGGCTTCCGAGCGAATCGACCACTCACACGTAATCGGGTTTCTCACTCCCCAACACCGTCCTCATAAGCTTCAAACTATTGATGTCTTGAACCGGACCCCAGTCATCCCATGGATTCTCTCCGAAGTGCAAATCCGAAAATACGGTGATCTTGAAGGTTCCGTCTTGGCGGAAGGTTAGGCGAGGCTTGTTAGGGTACGGATCCAAAGCTCGTGAGTATACGGGCGAAAAGGATCTTTCTGTGGGTGTCGGTAGCAAGTTAACCGGCTTGGACAGCGATTAGACGATACTTACCGCTGGCAGGCGCCGCCCAACTGAGGTTGATAGCGAGGAGTAATAACGCGACTACCCGCGCGCCGAATGCCATGATAAATCACCAGCGAAAGCGAGCGCGGACGTTGAGTCCAACAAGCCAAAATCGACGAGGAGGGATTTATATTGGGAGTAGGACGCACGTTCCTCGTGCAACATCGACCGACGAACTTCTGACCGCGTGGAGAGAAGCGTCCGAATTTGTCTTCGTGACCATAACGTGTTTGAATTTCTAAATTGACGGCGAGGGACCACGAGGAACCAGCAATTCTTGTAGTGTGCGTGGGTGCAAACGTTGGATTGACAGATTCTGTCGGCCGGGTGAAGGCAGATATGTTTTCCGACATGAAGGTCGCCGTAGTAAGGCATCGGCAGGCGCTTCATTGGCGCTAAGGAGGTTCTTCCTTACAATATCGTGAAAAAAGAGAAACGTGAAGGTGAGCAACATTGCCAGTCTGGAGACATAGCGTACGAGGAAGGCACCAATGATAAGGGTGGGTCGTGGAGTCGCCTCTACCAGACAGAACCCCGCCCGGCCTATCACGTCCCATTCAGCTTACGCGACTATCTTTCTAGGGGTGTATGTCCAGTCAATATCTTCGCACTTCATCACGTAGACAAGTCAACAGTGTAGCCAAGGACCACTCTGTGAGACGGACTCCGAATGAAAGCTTCGACAGACCAACGAATGGCTTCATTAGACTCATGACCTTCGGACTGCGGCTCAGAATTGCATGCCGAGGTGTATCAACGATATCTGCACAGTCTTTAGCTTCCGGTATTCGTGTTCGCGATGGGCGCACTGTCTGGATTTGGTGACCCGATGACCATAAGCGGAAGTACAGTCTACGAGTACCCAACTTTGTGCGGCAGAGTCTACCTGTCACGGAGAGAGCCGAGGCCATGAAAACGTATAAGTACCTATTGGGTCGTCCCATGATTCCCAACCCCCCTCTTCCCTCTTCTCCCACCATCCTTCCCCCTCCGTCCTTCGCAACGGTCAAGTTAGGGAGCCCCTGTCAAGCCCCTCGCAACTTCGTGTGCAGAATTCGCAACGTTGGGCTCGAGGCCCTTGGTCTCGACTAAAAGATGGTTCGTATATCCATTCCCTTGCGTTGGAACAGTTGGTAGTGGCGGGTGATAAGTAATGGCTAGCGAAGGTCCGTCAGCGTTTGGCCGACGCTTAGTAGACCTTTTCGTGACATGACGCGAGTATCATGTGGAGTCCGACGTTTGCTGCGCATAACCATCGCCACAGGCCAATGGCGGTAGCTTGAACTTCTCAACTTCGCGCCCCAAGCAACCCCCAAATGCGCTCATTCGGTCTGCGGGAGACTCCAATTCCTTTGGCGCCCAGGTCGCGAGCGCTGAAGCCACCATTTGCAGGGACACGCCCACATGTACAGCGATACCTCGCCCGCAGCTGTCGGTTGATCATGAGGCCTTGAGGTCGGTGGGTGATGCGTGGAGAGAGGGGTGGAGGGTCGTCACAGCGCCCAGGTGTCAGCTCTTGGGCGCTATATCTATTTTAGGCTTGGGGCAAGCTTTGGTTCGAGACACTCAGCCCAGTCGTCAGCGTCGTTTTTTTGTTGTCGCGCGGTGTCCGCAGCAGCAACGGCGGTGAAACAAATGATATAACCTGCCTCACGGACCCAAGCCTTTCATCTTCCCCACACCGCACGCAAGCACCGCCATCGCCCACAAGCGCCATATTGCCTCGAGACTTCCTCGATTGCTTGAATCCCTGCGACGTTTGTTCTGGCGGATGGACGATGATGGAGTCAGTGTCGACATTGAATGATGGTACGTTGACCTGCCTTAACCAGCACGCGATCTTCGGTGGTGGCTATGTCTGACTCATGTCGGCTTTGTAAAGGTGCTTTCGTTCGAAGGCGTACGCTGAAGCGAGCGGCCAACTTATCCTCAGTCAATGAAGAACTTTTTCTAGAACACTCCGTCTCGCGCTCTCCGCCTGCTTCGCCCACAAAACGCGATTATGCTAACAACCGCGCCAACAAGCCCTCAGGAGAGATGGAAAAGTCAGACAGTCCCGATGTCGATGAAGTCTTGCAGCCGAATGGGAACGATGAAGGAAATAAGTCCGGATTGGCTGGTAGGAAGCGAGGCGAGAAGCTTACTGCCTCCATTAAGAGACGGTTCAAGCAGTTTGTGCGGGGATCATCTGGGGGCACTCCACCTCCGCTGGCGAGATCCACGAGCTGGAGCTCTCCCCATGGTTCTCAGACTACGGTGGTCGGGAGTGGCTCGGATAGCGCGTCTAATGGGCGTCGGATGGACGGTATTGCGGAGGAGGGGCACGGCGACGCCGCAGGTGGGGGGGAAAAGCAAGGACGGCGGGGACATGCGCATTCATTCTCGGCCCAACTCAGCTCAGCTACGTCAGCTCGGAACGAGTCGAAGCCGACCATTGCTCATTCCCATGCAACCACGGAGGAACAGACACGACGTTTCTCTGTGCCTGCGTCACTCACTCTACACCACATGCCTTCTTTCTCCGAGGCTGCCGTGACTATGACGCACCGAGATGCCAGTCCTTCTCCGGCCCTTGCTCCCCTCACTTTGGATGTTGATGACTCCAACCAACTGCGCAGTTTTCCCGATGTACAAGGCTCCGGAGAAAAGGTTCTTCCCACAGAATACGCCTCACACCAAACGACTTCTCCTGTTCAAGACACCTCCTTCCTCCTATCTACTCCCCAGCCTCCCCAAGCCTCAAACGGTAAACGTGCGAGCGACGATGAAGATAATGACCACGACCAGTTTTACTCTCCTGACGACATGACAGACCAACTGTTCGCCGATGCCGCCGTGCCTCCGATTTTTCAACGTGGGCTTCTCCTAACGAAACTCAGCGAAAAACGCACCTTCGACCTCCCCATCTCTCTATCCAACTCCAGTTCAAGCGAGTTAAACACCTTCAATATTGGCAAGAACATAAGTATTGGCTCCGGCCATCTCCTCGGTGGGCGCAGGCTGAAGCGTGTTGTCGTTAGGGTGGATCCAGACCAAGGGCATATCATCTATGAGAGCGGAGTGGATTGGGTCGAGAGTAACGGTGGAGGTGATGATAGTGCGCCGATTATTATGGGTCCAGCAGCCAAAGGAGCTCGCGTCATTCCCATCGAAAGTATCAGAGAGATCAGGATGGGCGCCGATGCTGTCGCTTGTCTGGTCAAACCCAGCGCTAAGGACGATGGGCAGGAGTTCTCGTCCCCGCTTACAGCGTCGTTCCCCTTCATTTCCGCTCCTCAACAACCTCTCACCTCAGCACAATCGTCCTCCGCTGGGCCAACATCCTCCCCATTCCTTCACCCCGCTTCCCTCCCTACCGCCTATCCAGCTTCCGCCTCTCCGTCTCTCCATCTTCCTCAACCCCTTCCTCAAACACCCCCAAAGACGCCATCGTCCCTTCTACCTCTTCCGCCGTCCTCGCCTGCGCATTCTGCTGCAGCCAGCGCTGTTGCTTCGCGTCTGCTTACTATCATCTATACACTACCCCATAAAACCCAATCTCAGTATAAAACCCTCCATCTTCTTTTCCCCGCGGAATTGGGCCCTTCCCTCGAACCCACCAATGCCTCTGCTTCGGTCTCTGCCGCTCCTCTTCCAACTGTACAGCAGGCCAATATGTGCCAGCTATTCTGCGATACTCTTCGCAAACTACGCGCCGTCAGGTTGGAATTGATGAATGGGCTGGGGAATATGGCGGTCAGGGAGGCGATGTGGGAAAGGATTTTGTGGAAAGAAGGGGATATTGGTACTCGTGTAGGGAATGGAAGTTCAGCTGCGGAAAGGCCTGGTTTGAAAGATGGAAAGGGGGCGAAGGGGAAGCCCAATGATGGACGAGGAGACGGCCGGTTGGAGTGGGGAGAGGTCGAGGCCCTTTGCAGGAAGTTGAACGTCGGTTTGGGGAAGGAAGAACTTCTGGCTTTGTTCAGCGTGAGTTTCCTCGTCGCATGCTTGTCTTCCTTCGCTTTGATTTCTAATCTATGCATTTACCCAGCAAGCGGACGTGTCCAACTCTATGTACCTTACCTTCTCCGATTTCCGCAAGTTTCTCAAGTTATTAAAGAAGAGACCTGAAGTTAAGCGTCTGTACAAGCAGGTCATTTCGGCCACCAACGAAGGGAAGCACTTGCCAGATTGCCCATATGCAGAATCACAGCAGTCTTCGACCCCTACTTCCGCAACCTTGAAGGCGCATGCGCATATTAGGCAACGGTCTGTCCACCATCCCCATCCTGTACACGTTCACCACCGTAAATCGTCGAGCCACGACTACCCATCTGGTCGAGGAGCTTTAGACGAAGGTCATCCGCTTCAACGTTCTCTCTCGGCCTCCAGTACACGTAACCCCGATAAGCGACATCTGGAGTCCTTGCATCGTGCTCTATCCGTAACGACAACTCGGGGCAAGCGTTCTTCCCATGACGGTGGGGCCGGAGATGTGTTCGACTTTTGTGCATTCTCGTATTTCATGGGAGATCTACAGAAGTCCAACCTTGCAGACGAGAACCTGAGAATACTCTTTGAGAGGTATTTGGGCGTTGGGCACCATAAACTGGGAGACCAGGTGGCCGTGGTTTCGGAAAGCGTATCTGGGCCGGAGGGTAGCGATAACCGCTCGCAGCCTTCTACGATGTCGCTGGCTGCTTTTACTGCGTTTCTCCTCTCACCTGCCAATGCAGCGCTAGTCGATCAACTCCCGGGCTATCTTCGACCTGCAGCTGTCAGCGCCTCATCTACTTTGTTTGTGAATGGAGACGCTAGCAAGCCTAGCCCTCACTCTGCCCCCGAGGCTGACCGCTCCACGACAAGGAAGGATGCTCAGGTCTATCAAGATATGACTCGCCCTTTAGCAGAGTACTATATCTCGTGTTCCCATAATACCTACCTTATTGGACATCAGCTAGTAGGCACCAGCACAACGGAGGGGTATATCAGAGCGCTTTTGGGAGGCTGTCGGAGTGTTGAAGGTCTGTATTTCGTCATCCCAATACCACTTACTAGCCCTAATCCTCTCTCTCTCCCCACCATCTAGTCGATGTCTTCGAGGGCGACCCCGAGCCTATGATATTCCATGGCAAGACATTCACTTCAAAAGTATCGTTCCGGGCTGTTTGTCGGTCGATCGCCAAGTACGGTTTTGTCGCATCGCCATATCCTGTCATCATCTCGGCGGAGCTGCATCTTACGACAATAGAGCAGCAAGATATGATGGCGACCATCTTGGTGGAGGAGTTTGGTGATAACTTGATTCGGATGCCCGTTGATGGACCGCCGAAGCTGGAGCGCCTTCCTAGTCCTGAGGATCTGAAGGGGAAGGTTTTGCTCAAAGTTCGTTTACTTACCGTCTCCTTTTTTGCTGCTCGCTTATTCTTTTAGACCAAGCATCTAGATTTGGCTAATTCAAGGGAGGGCAAGGGCGGGGGCGACTCTGACCTTGATATATCCCCCTCGTCTTTGAGCGCATCCGAGACAGATGTCTTCCTGAGTGACACGGGAATATCCAAGATGAAGAAAAGGCGAACATCAGATGTTGATAAAGGTACCTTCTTTTCCCCTACTTTTTTGACTCTGGCCCAATTTTCTTCAACCAGGTTTAGGCGCCGAGCTGCAGCGCGCACGGAATACCGTCCTCCAACGTGTCCGAAGCCGAGGGAAGTCGTCCTCTGCCCCGACGCCTCCTCAAATACGAACGACCCCTTCATCGTCTTCTACGGCTACAGCGCCCCCAATCAGCCCCAGTAGACCCGACAATAAGCCCAAGCACAAGATGTCTTTCGCCCTGGCCGCCCTTCTGGTGTACACCGTCGGCGTCAAGTGCCGTGGTATCAACAAAAAGGAGCATTACGCCGTCGAACATATGTTTTCTCTATCGGAGAATACGATCAATAAGATGCTGAAGGAGGTCACGTATGGCTATGACGATGAAGATACTGCTGGAGGCACGGCTGCTAATGGTGGTGTTGGGAAAGGCGGGATGATGGATCTCATCAAGCATTGTCGAACACATCTTGTTAGGATTTATCCCAAGGGTTTGAGGGTGGACTCATCCAACTATGAACCGCATCGTTACTGGAGTGCAGGTGCCCAATTGGTCGCACTTAACTGGCAAACTTGCGGTATATATTGTCATTCCATCGCATTTGACTTGATCCTTACGTTCTCCTTAGATGTCGGCTTCATCATCAACCACGCGATGTTCCAACGCAACGGACGATGTGGTTACGTCCTGAAGCCCCTTGCTCTTCGTTCCGCCGCACACAAACACTTACTTAGCCAGCGCACCAACCATTACCTCGACCTTGTCATCATCTCCGGCCAACAGCTCCCGCCTACGAAGGCCGGTAAATCAGTCGTAGACCCCTACGTGGAAGTTTCGCTCCATGTCCCAGACTGGACTCATCAGCCCTTCCTTCCTCAGTCCCCGCTCACTGGCGAATCAGCGGGGGCGGATGTCCTCCCTGCTTACTCGCCTCCGAACGGGCGGACAGCTAATATGGCTACCCGCGCGCGGAGGATTACCTGTTGCACTAGTGTGGTGAAGCACAATGGGTTCAATCCTATATGGGAGGAGCGGCTCAGGCTGCCATTTGACTGTGTTGGAGATATGAGGGATTTGATCTTTGTCAAGTTTACTGTCAGGCAGGAGGGGAAAGGTGGGGAGGATGGTGAAGCGTTGGCTGTCTACTGCGCATCGCTCGGAAGTTTACAGCAAGGTCAGTTCTATCCGCCTGCCATACTATTCGTTTATGAGATTGACGTCCCTTTACAGGATACCGTCATCTACCTCTCCATGATGTCCAGCTTTCACAGTACCTCTTTGCCACCCTCTTCGTACGAATTGACATTCAGGACGTCCCTGCTGCTGTCCCTCATTTGTAGTCATCATGCCTAGCATTATTCTTCCCCTCCACCGTCGATATCCTCTTCGTCTAAGTAACATTTGGATTTCTCTGAATCATTTTAACTTATTTTTGCACATATTCCATGTTTCTACGACCCATTGCTGTCCATACAAGAGTCCAATGTATCAACAAGTTGTACGATGTAATTATGCAGTCATCATTACCAGGGAGCATCCTGAGAAGCGCTAGGGTCACTCAAAGTCGCGAATTCCAATATTCACGAACAGTGTAGCAAACAAATGCTGCGATCCTTGGGAATCGTACAAAGGGAGGTGGCGGAATCCTGTTTGGTGAATTGTCAGTATCACAGGGGACGGAGAGCTGCCGGACAGACTTGCCTGGCCTCAAGGTTCCGAGAGGTGCACAGTAAACCGCCAATGGCTCGTCGTGGTCATCGTCCTTACCCTTCTGCCACACCACAAACTTGACAAATACAAGGTTCATCATACCGCCCTCGTGACCACCAAGGCAGTCAAACGGCAGACAAAATTCCTCCTGCCAGACGGGGTTGAAACCGTTATCCTTGACCACGGGTGTCTTGAACGATATCTTTCGGGCTGACGCAGGCTCCGTTGTGGTAGCACGGTGAGGAGGGGAGTACTGGACTTTCGAGTCCGCGGGGATGAATGGAGTTGTGCTCCAGTCTGGGACGTGTAGGGACACTTCGACCAAAGGATCGACTATGGAGTTCTTCTTGATCATGCCCTCGACTCTGCCTTGCTTCGGGCTCGGGAGTTGCTGGGCGGATATGATCTAAAGAAGTAGAAAATAAAGGGATGTTAATTAATAGCAAGTCATTTGATAGAGATAAAACATACGGTAACATCGAAAAAGTGTTTAGTGCGCCTGGTTAAGAGGTCGACATTGAATTCGGTAAGTGCCCGAGGCTTCAAAACATAACCGCAGCGCCCGTTCTCCAGGAACATAGCTTGGTTCATCATATATCCAAAATCTATTCGAATGAACGAAGCATGAACACTTGTTCAATGAAGGTGAAGAGGGATGCAATCGTACCGGTAGTCTGCCAGTTGAGTGCGACAACTTGACACCCAGCCGCCCAGAACTGATGTGGTTCGTAGTTGGTCGAGCTAACGCGAATGCCCTTGGGATACGTTCGTACAAGGTGGGTCTGACAATGCTTAACGAGGGCAAGTAGATCATCCTTTATCATCATCTTCGCCTTGTTCTCCGACAGCGAGAAAATATGCTCGGGCTCATAGTGTGGAGGAGGAGGGTTCAAGGCACTGTTCTCAACATCGGATGCTGGAGTCGCGGGGGGAAGTCCACGGCACTTGACGCCGACGGTGTAGACCAACAGCGCCGCTAGCTTCAACGACATCATGGGTCTCCTTGGTTCTTGGTTTGGGTGGGGAGCTGATGTACTTTTCGAAGGGGAGGAGTCACGTCCAGTGGCCGATTTGATCTTGCTGCTTAGCTTTGACTTGAAGGACTTGAGTTTACCTTTGGCCTTGTTCATCTTGGACGGGGAGTCGGTCTCGGATTCCGAGTCAGACGAGGTATCCGAAGGTGCTTCTACTTGGATGGGACTCGGAGCGGGCTGATTCGTAGGGGGCTTGGAAGAGGCGGTCTCAGTAGCTGAGGCAAGGCTTTCAATTACGTAGAGATTTTTGGCCTGATAGACGGCGCGTGAATATAATAATCTTCCACAGTAACAAAGAGCTACCTTCAGTAAGAACTTCTCCCGGAGACTCTGCACACTGGGAAGGGAGTCGAGCTTTCTCTTAGTCTCCGCGCCAGGGATGTATTCATCATCACAAACCAGCCTATCACCAAAGCAGGCTTTCATAACCTGAACCATCGTATCTTGGCCTTCCAATCCAAGGTGGACCTCAGCGGATATTATGACCGGATAAGGAGATGCTACGAATGCGTATTGATTGATGGCGTTGCAGATATCACGGAGGGGAACTTTCGTAGTGAGCGTGTTGCCGTGCTTTACGACGGGTTCTTCGCCGTCATCGCCACCGTATATATCAACTACGGGAGAGTCAGGATGGTATAAGAGGGCACTTCAGAATGACAAACGTTCAACACTTCGACATCCAGCTAGAAGCGCCCGGATATACCCCTCCACGGTGCTGACGCCGACCAGCTGATGTCCGATTAGGTATGTATTATGGGATGACGAGATGTAGTAATAAGATAGAGGATGCGACATGTCTTGCGTGGTTTCATGATACCCTGAAGCAGATGACGAGACCGCGTTGTCGGATGATAGTAGAAAAGAGGTGAATGTAGACGCCGAGAGGACGGGGACGGATGTCCCTTGCGCGGCAGATTCGGCTGCGTATTTGTTGAATATACGACAAAGTTCGTCTTCGGAAAGAGTCGACTAAAGAATGGCATTGGCATCAATAGTGGCCAACCTCGAAGTGAGGAGGGGGACGCTACCTTTTGCTGCTCCTTCATGAAACCAGCGAACGCGTTGAAATCGAGATTCTTGGTTTGGCTCTTATCGCATATTCTCAAATATAAGGCATCGATCTCAGGTCGGCGTTTCAGAGACTTGACTAGTTGCTTGAAAGCCTCAAAGTCAAGATACCCTCGATGTTGCGTATCCACTTCCTAGGGTCAACCACCTATGAGTTGACGGATATGCGAAGAAAGAGAAGGACTCACGTCAAACATCCTCTTCAAGGTATCAAGAGGAATGTTGATGCTGAGGCGGCGACAAAGGGCCACCATCTCATTCAGATCAAGTTTATTGTCCCCGCCCGTGTCCGCACCCCTCCAATGCATCTTCTCCCAAACAGCTTCACGCATCTCCAGATTATCCAGCCCCTTCATCAAATCCTGTCTCATCTCATGAAGCTGCCTGACCGCGTCACCCCATTTTTGCTGGATATCCGGCGACGGGGAGAGAATATTAAGGACTTTGTATGAGCCGTCTCTGATGTAGATGATGGACAGAAAGCGGGGTAGGTCCAACAATGGGAAACCGAGCCGAGTAAGGTCGTGTGCAGCACGAGGACCCGAGCGAATTTCTTTGATTGTTTCAACGAAGACTAGACAAAGATGGGGCCCTCAGGTCCGCGATGATGAAGCTGGGCTTACCAACGCCGTACTTCTTCGACTGCCATAGGATTTGTCCTTGTTCGGGGTCGATGCGAAACGAAACTTGCCTCTGCTTGCGGTTTTCGTTGATTTTGGTCAAGACGACTCCGGACTTGAATTCTTGGGGGCACTCGAAGGGGGCTGGCGTAGATGGAGTGTGATCGTTGTCCATGGATACAATGCAAAGACGTTGGTTGTCTTATCTTGGAGGATCGGTGACATGGTCCCGGAGATGGTGGCTGTTCGTGGTTGTGATGCAAAGCATCCGATCAGATAAGATGGTTGGTCGAGATCGCCAAGCGACAGCCAAACAAACCTTAGTAGCCGCGCTCAATGTCAATTGAACCGCTGATTCTCCCAAAAACACCACTAACTTTCCATAGCGCAAAGCTGAAGGAACGACATAGAGTGTATAACGTTGTCGAATTATGTTGCATCACAAACAAATGTCTGGAAGTGCTCGCGAAGCTTGAGGGGCTTGACAGGGGTTTAACGAAGGATGGTGGGGGAAGAGGGAAGAGGAGGGTGGGGGGTCGCGGGGCGTTGCAACAGGTATTTATACGTTTTTTATGGCCTCGGCACCGTCCGTGACAGGTAGACTCTCCTGTACGAATTTGGGTCTGGGTGCGGTTTACTTCCGCTTATAGTCATTGCGTCACTAAATTCAGACAGTAGGACCGGTAACGCCACTCTCGAGGAGGATTGTCACAATGGATCTTGTACCTATAGTAAATCCCAATCAGTCGCGTCATTACCATACGCGGCGCAGGGAATTAGACACCTGATGTTGCATTCGTGCTTTGACGGGGGATGACTTTGTAGGTTGCTCTCCCCTACATACGGACGTATATGTTGGCTACATGTTTTTATGTTTCTCTTCCTAATAACTAATGGCTTCTTTATATCTTCCTCAATACATGACTCCGACAACCCAACACATATAACTCAACAACCTTGTCCGCCCCTCAAGGAAAGGGGCTTTGCCCCTGTACTCTCGTTTCAACGACCTACACTGCCTGCAGCCGGAAATTTAACGTGGTGAAAATTATCAATTTGTTACGTCACGTTTTGTACACCAGCTTTTCTGCCCTCGAGGATGAGAAATATAGCATGCGGCGAAATGAGTGCAAAATGAAGGATTTTCGAAGCATTTTGCATGCAGGGTCTTTGCTGACCGTGGGAGATATATAATGACCGTAGGAGAATAATTTGTAATGGATCTGCCACATTTTCAGTGCAGGAAATGTGAGTGAAACTAGAAGTCTCCTCCGAATTTGCACTAGCGAAAATCACGCATATTCTACCACCTGAAAGCTATCAAAGAAACGGAACGTAGAAGTCTAACCATTTTGGGCAGCCAAAATAACCGGCTGCGCGCCGTGCTAGAAACTCAATTAGCCTATCTCCACGATTTCCTACAGCTGCCTCTCCTTCCACAGTCTAACTAGAACGTTGCAGCTACCACGCACACGCTGAACCAGATCAGCCGAAGTTGCCACTGTGAAGGCAACCGCATTCCCGACTCGATTAAATCATGCCGTAGTTACCACGCAAATTAACAAGAAGCGGACGACAAAGCTGAAACATTCACAACGATAGGACCTACCTCCTGTATTTCATTTGGCTTCTTGTTAGCCAAGACGGGGTGCTCGGCGTTGGCGATACCTAGGTCGACGACTCGGACAATAGCGAATTTTCGGTGCCGTACGTGCATCTTTCCCTCGCCGTAGTATCAAATACATATAGACCAACGAATCACAAGTTCAAATCAAAGGCGCTAGTGAGAAGACAAAAACACAACAAACTTGCTAGAAGAAGTTCTCAACGTACGAGAATAGCCGGTACAAACTAACGATACAACCGTGGGTGAATGCAGCATGGAGTACAGTGTGACATGCCTAAGTGAAGAGCCCGGCCCTATTAATACCGTTCGTTCGTTAGGGTCGCATGCGGTTTTTGGTGTCGATAAGTCGCTCGTCGGTGGAGACCACGCCGCGACTCCGTGGGATATTCACATCTGTGAGACCGACGAGCACATTGGCTGTAACCGCGCGATAGTTTCGTCATTAACTCAACCGGACTTAAGCAAAAGGAAGGAGGAAAAGAACCTACTTGCATGTGGGATCATTGCTCCCTTCAGGCGGACGGCCGCACGCAATCTTACGTTCTCGACAAAACAAACATGCGAGAATCTGTTTCTTCTCCGAGTTCCTCTTGATGGTACTCAATTTTGGTGGCTTATATTCGAGAAGCGAGTCCTTCGTGCCGGACGCTGGTCGCTGAAAGTGTTTCATCTCATCAGAGAATTCAGACCGTATACGAGAAGCAAGGGAACTCTACCTTAGAGTGTGGGCTGTGCGGTAGAGGACTGAGTCGCCTCGGCCAGCTTCGTGCAGATTCCAAGTCACGAAGGGAGGAATTATCTTGCATATGGCGAGGCGGTGGTGAAACGGATGGTTGTCCTGACCGTCCAAGAGTTTGAGTGAAGTACGGAATATTCGCCGCAAGTGTCGAGTAAGTTGAGCGGGAGGCTGGAGGGACGGGGTGATGTGGCGGGATATCCACATACCAATCTGCTCGAGAGCGGCAGTCGTAGGATTTGGCGGGCGGTGATGAACATCCGAAATCAGTGACTGGGTAAGACGATGCAAGCTGGGACTCGGTGGAAGAATTAGATCCACGATGTACATACTAAAGACTATGAGACTATGGTTGCCGACGAAAAAAGAAGCGGACTCACGTCAAGAACAGAGGTTGGGACCATCGCGAACGAATGTTCATAAATACGAGTGTCCGCAGTCTTCGAAATTAGTGTCGGCGGCATCGTCACTATAGAATCCCTGTCGCAGCTAAATGAAACATGGCTAGATTCTTCCCCCGCCATTTGAGACGTTGCGAGCGTAGGGTTCAACGGTCCTGATCGATAAGGCTGTAATGTGTGATGGACGACTGATTAATCGAAAGAAAAAGAAAAGTGGGAATGAGGGGAGTCGTACTCACATCGGTATCACAAACTAGATGAGAGATATGGCCTGCTTGATTGGTGTCCTTGCGTTCAACTGCACCCAAGTCCTTGTGCACGGAATGAGAAGGAGAGCCGGAAATGGACCATGCGGCGCTGGTATTGTATGTTACGGACGGTGGCGTGCATCGTTGAGGAGGTTTGCTTGCAATATCATGATAATGACTATATCTAGACCAGGGCGTGGTCGAGTTTGAAGGCGCATGTCGTCCGTAGAGTAGACTGTCACCGAGTCCCGAGGATGACGGCGTCATAGCCATAAGCAACGTCAGGTTCGGCTGTGGTGGTGATGCCAGTGGTGGTGGCTGTGGGTTAATGAATTGTGGCGGGGGCGCCAAATGCGAGGAAGCGAAAACGACTATGAAAAAGTAGCGAGACTGATAGCTGGAGTACGGAGGATCGCTGAAGTCGAAGGACAAAGCTGTGAGCACAGAGCAAGCGGGAGCACAGAAGGCGAAACCGGTCATAACATACGTACTAATTTATCTAACCGGACCTTGAAACCAACCAGCCTTGAGGCGAACAGAAGGATATTATCCAACAAGTAGCCACGTGGGTTAGCGCCAATTACAACATAGAATTGTCGGATATACGCACATAAACACACTCACAGTGGATCTGTACCGTGTGGGGAAATGGATACCCCTCGAAGCTTTCGTAATTGCTCTTGTCCCCTCCGTTTTTGGATTGTTTGGAGACTCGTGAGGGGTGTGAACGTCAATTCAATTGTTGACTTAGTGCCTAAGACGACGCACGCCAAGGGGTGGTGTGCGGCTGGGGACAACGAAGCCGGTCGGGGTGCTAGTATGGTATTCATTGTTGGAAGTGGATGATGCAACGGGGGTGTTCATGATGCACGACGCCTGCATGAGGCACATTTGATACGGCAATAAGCAACGCGATCATGGAATTATATTGAAAACCACAACTCAGGTGGTCTTCGAAACCGGCACGAGAGCGCACAAAAACCGTGCATCGTCCAGCGATTCTAATCCTAGGTTCCTCTGGGGTGCTAGCATGGGCGGATGTAAGCTTTCTAGAAGGGATCAAATCGAAAGTATCGCACCTACGCGTAACTTGTTCGTTGACCCTTTTGGAAACAAATGTGAGATGACAACCTGGAACGTCACAAAACATACGGTCTCCATCCCACAAATAGCCTTATTGTCAGTGGTATTTGGCTCAGATGCCCAAATGCAGGCCTTAGCGTCGAAGGTGCACAAAAACGTCAGTCGCTACACGAGGTAACAATGACGGTGACCTGATGGGAGGATCGATAACGTCTAGCAGATATTGAAGATTGATGTGTCAGAAGTAGGGCGGTCCTAAAAAGGGGTCGGTACCCACGAGCGTAAGGACAACACATCATTCGCGATCCTACATATGTCGGGTGGCAACTCGGACGGCGTAGGAGGAAGTAAGTGCCTGCCATGTCGTGCCCAGGCATTCATACTCCGCGACTTCCACTTGTCAACGACATTGCGACTGCTCCGACAGGGTCTTTACAAGCGCGGAACCATGCAATTGCACCCGGCGGCGCACTGGATCCAGACCTCTGGCGTAGTCTCGCCTTCGAGGAAAAATGGCTTCCGACGATTTGGATTTCGAAGACCAGGCACCGGACGAGGATAGCCTGCCAGGCTCTGATAATGACAGGGTATTAGTAGCACTTCCGCACACAGAAGCCCCAAGGGATTGGTTCGTACAAAGAAAACGTGGAGTACCAAGGACGCTTAGCCATAAGCATTATAAACCTAACGGCATATGCGCCACTCGTAGCTACATGGGATGTTGTTCTGAATGCGAAGTACATTCAGGCCCGGAGTGAAGTCGAGAACATTGATAAAATTCTGTCAATGGAAAAGTTTGATACAGACCAACACTGACGAACGCGTATCATCCGCGGCTCAAAAGCTACTAGTCATAGCCACCAGTCGAAAGAGATGGAGGTAAGGCTGCTTTACCGTTGCCGCAGGTGACATTAATGTCATCCGTCAGCGTCAACTCCACGACGGAACCCTTGATGAAAACATCCCAATCGAGGAAGCAGTTGGACTTGGCCGGCTTTCCATCAATGGTAACACTCTGGTCAGAAAGATGGATTAGACAACGATGGCTTAACGTGGACAAAACAAAACAGTATCACCTTCACGAAGACTCTGCCACCCGTACCATCGCTAGGGTTTCCGACAAACCCATTTGACTTGATAGTAGTAGTCGTGCCGAACGCTGGGTTAAAGAAGGAAATTTGGCGGAAAAACGGCGACGAAAGAAGAAATTGCCTTGTCGCCGGAAGAGGGTACATGCCAGCCAAGTAGAAAGCAGCGTAACTACCCATGGCTCCTGCCATGATGGTCGTAAATCGCGTAAGTTAATTAAAGGGACGAGACACACCAGAGTCTATGATCATCGGCCAGGAGCAAACGCCAAATTCTCATTAGCCAGAAAGGAAAGCCAGAAAGTTAATGTGTACCATCATTTCCGGGGAGGCCATTGACGGAAGTGTTGAAGAACTGCGCAATAACTTGCCTCGACCTCTGCGTACTTAGACCTGGTCGATTGGCGTAATGATACATGAATGGCATTTGTTGCGAAGGTTCGTCCGTTGATTCAAAATAATCCTGGTGCAACTCATCACTTTAACTACTTCGTGAAGGGGATTAATTGCATACCTGATCGAAGATGAAGTTGAGGCGTGAAATGAAGTTAGCCACACCGCCTTGTAATTCAATGAGCTTGGCTGTATCTTGAGGTACGTACTATGATGATTAAGTTAATACGGCACATACATGAATGTACTTCTCAACAGACTTACTTGTGAGTACTGCATAACAAGGATATAGTCAGCGGATAAATTTAGACTCCTTAATTCACGCACGATTATCGGAGAGCCTTCGTAGAACCCATCCCTATTCGCGGCGTTCAAGAAGCAAGTCGCGTGAGCCGGGTCATGGATGCTACAATGTCTCGGATCGGTGAAATTGAATGTACCATTGGCAAATCGAGGCTTCGGCGCACGTATTGGTGAAATGGCAGCAATTTCGGAAAGTGACTCACTTGCATCATGCCCACCACCGAAGCTGGCCCGTCAGGAACAGTGATATTGGGGTTCCATACGTTAAGAAAATTCGTAGCACGTTGAGAGTACTAAAGGTGATAATCAATGAGTGATACCTAAGTATCAGTGACTAATATCGCAGCTTACCTTGCGACCATCAGACGTCTTGTTTAAGATTTTTGCTACTTGTGATATGGCGAAGTCGTTGAATGCGTGCTTGATAGACGCATTAGTTAAGAGATTAGGTGTGATTAGAAGAGCGGTCATACCTCCAGAGTACGTGATACCTGTTTAGAATTAGCACCACCCAAGTCAAACATGTCGTGCGGTATGAAGTCTACGCTCGCCATCGGCCGGAATGCAATTGTGAGTGGATATAGAAGCCGCGTGTTAGATTAGAAGGAGAGATCAGATTGTGGCGTCGATGGCAAGTGAAGCGGAGGACGTACTTAGACGCTTCCAAACATCTGCCTGCCTGCCTTGGAGGTTCCAGTTAGGTGGCTGTAGTTCCGCGTCTGCGAGAAGCGCCGTGTAAAGATCAGAAGCAGACACGTTGAGCGCAGCAGCTTGATCATGAAATCTAGTGGGGAGTTATTTTGCCAGATAAAGTGATAGCAAAACGTGCACCGACTTGACGAAGAACTCTCCAAGGATTGGGTCGGCGTCTAACGGCAATCCGTAGGTCACGTAGTCCACAAAGACGTAAAACGACTTACTGCTTCCACCCTGAATAAAGTGCATGGCCGTAGCGCCACGGCATTCAGGCAACCATCCTGCCATGATGCGCACAATAAGCACGCCGTAAGCTTATTATTACCTGGGACGACGCACCCTCATGTCGTTGAATGTCGATCATTCCACGTACAATACGAGCGAAAGTAGCGGGGTCGTGCAGGGACATCAATGGGTAGAGGGTTCGGTAAGTATCCCACTTCCATAAGGTAAGAATCCATCTTATCCGCGATGCAAGGAAGCCCTTACATTACAATAGAACGAGTCATAATACGGTTCTGTTGAGCTCCATTTCGGATTTTCCCCAGTATCTATAGACACCAGGATAAGCAAATTGGTTAAGGAGGAAAGAAGGCGGGCCACGCACAATCAGCGGGGGAGATATGGGTACGATAAAGCTACGAATTGATATGAACTTCTAGCGTCGAGAACGGGGACTGCACGGTGGAAATGAACATACCGACGAGTAAAACAATTCCACCGTTTCTCTTGGGACGCCACTCGTATCAACCTGAATCCTACCCAATACGTCGTTCCAGGCTTTTCGGGCATCACTCCTAACTCTTTCGAAATCGAAGTCGGGAACTTCTTGCTCAGCATTGGCGCATGCTTGGTCCGCAGAGATGAGAGAGACGCCGACACGAGCGAGGATGACGGTAGGGCGGTTAGGCGAGGGTTGGGCAAAGGTAAGTAAAGCTCCTAATTGATCGACAAAACCTGTAGATAGGCATGTGAGCGAACGGGAGGAATGTAACGACAAGGAACAGCGTACTGGTATACAGTTGCTGGATATCGACCATCCCTTGGACAGGAAAATCTGCCAGCCATGCCCCGAATTCGACGGGCTTAGAGAGGGTGAAGCCCTGTCCCTTGAAGTCGACACATGTAAAGGCACTATACCGGCCTGGTCCGAACGATGCTGCGAACGATGCACCTCCTATGAAACGAATAGAAGACTGTCATGTTAGTGTGGATTGACAAGGAACTTGGTCCGGCCAGTGGTGGCTGGAGCCTCGAAAATTGCAGTGGCTATGCAGGCAATATGTTCGAATCTGGAATCGCCACTCACCTTTGATACGACCCGTCTGAGGGTCAAGGACCATTGTAGGATTAGTGCTGCTGCGCTGTCCATCATTGGTGATATCCACGACCATCCGCGGATGAGTGGAGCTTGCCGGGAAAGTGTATCGATGCAGAGCCGTCCTCCTGGTTGCCGTCAGCTCGACGCGGATGTTCGTACTCTAGAACACCGGAGCCGAAGACGAAGGCGATACGAGTCAATTAGCTAGCATTCTTGGGATAGAATACATTTTGCATACAAGATTAGTGGCGAAATATCCCGGAGAAGCAAAATCGTCGGGAGTACCTGTGCCGTTCACGCGATCATGATTAGTGATCTGAACAAGGTTGGACAACGGGGCAGCTCCGAGATGGAGACGCCTCAAACACGGAGACTGACCGTCAGTTAGGACCTTTCTCCTCGTCTTCCTTCCATCCAGTGATGCCTGACACTTGTCGAAAGATGAACATTCCGCAAATGGCCACAATTTGAAGTTGGACAAGGGGACCGCCTAGAATATTCGAACAGAAAATGTCAGTTCATCGAAGGATAGTCCGGCAGGCTACCGGAGCTCGAACGGTGAGAAATACTCACACCGCCAGTCCCGCTGTCATGTAACTGGGAGAAGCCAGTTGCGTTGAACTGTGGGTCGGCATCATACCCTGCGTGCTATGCGTAGATATTAGAGTGGTCCAACAGCTAACATAAATGGATGAAAACGCGAACTTACGTTCCCAGGCGAATCTGTGTCCATTCCCGTTTTCACCATTCCATGTGGAAGCGTGGCACCTGCGTGTTAGACGGATTTATCTTAAGACGTTCCCATGGCCGTGCATGACAGCGTGTACAGACCAGGGAAGACATGCCCGCCTTTCGTCGTACCAATGAAGAGGTTGACGAAGCTGGCTGGATCGGATATTGGAGCACCCAGGCTTTGGGATGGTTGTGGAGCTGCTGAGCTACTGAAAGCACCGTGGCAAGGTGAAGGTGGCGGTGCCGTTGCATGAGAAAGGTTAGCGATGCGAGGAGTGAAAGTCAAATATGTCGATGCTCACACTGCACTCTGAGAAGACACCAGCACTCCATAGGCGCCCAGCCAGGCTGTCGAAAACGCAATTCGCATTATACCTCTTGATACACTGGGAGGGCGTCGGCCTCGCTCAAAGCTATCGCGACGCCCTTAAATGTTGCCAGAGGGAGGAAGAATCGTACGAGGCCCTCACATCCAAACCCATAAATAGAGGCGGAGGGCACGTTAACCGTTGGGCTTCGCAACTTCGTGAGTTCTATTTTACCCAAGGCTCTCGAGGTCTCACTGGCGGCTCCCAGGAATGAACTGATCAGCTGAATTGCAACCATAAGGTGAGACGCGAGGAGGCTCAGCCAGCGAGGCCAGCAACTGAATTCAGAGAATAAGCGATATCGTCCTGCGAACTAGCGAAGACGACCACGACCACCGTTCGTATATCAGCGAACGTAAAGCCTCAAAAAAGTCGGGGCTCCGCCTGCATACTTGTCACGCTGACGCTGGCCGCATGTAAAACCATGGCCAACACAAGGCTCTGAGAGAATGTACCGGGCCGCCGTCTACAGTCGGACATCCAGGCGAATCGAGGCAAGACATTGGAATGTAGCTTCTATCGCTCGTGCTCACATGAGAGGCCCATATGATATAAAATTACGACAAAATTTAGCCAAGACGCGACCTTGGACGAGGATGACTGACCTTAGAGCTCAATTTCAATGATGTTGCCAGCGCGAGGTGATGTAACACGTCAAATTTCAAGCTTCAGTGGTGTGCGCTCAATTCCCAGCCATAACCAGTCAAAATAAACGCAATTGCGTTTGAAAAATCTGGGGCGACTTCGAGGGCAAAGAAGAGCAGAACGCCTGCCACAACGAGCAAGCGTCAGTATTACATAAATCTAAGTGTGAGAAAATTTGTCTGAAGTGGCGAAGCTGTTCACTGTTCTGTGTTCTCCGAGCTTTGCTGCATCTAAGCAGCAAGCTTACTAGCCGTCTTCAACATATCTTTACGTCAACACTTGAAGCATTTCTTTGGAGGACGAGCTGGCTCTCCTCTCGTTCTTCATGCTCACGATTCCCCTTCCCCCTCGAACATGAGCCAGGAGCCGGCCCCAATTCCAATTTCGCCTTTAACTCTCACCTCCGAAGATGCGATAGTTCACGTTGAATACGACCCAAAGAATATTCCTCCAAAACCGGAGGACGGATTGTGGACGCGATTTGTCTGTATTAGCGATACGCACTCGAGGACGTTCGACGTACCGCATGGCGATGTACTCCTCCACAGCGGGGACCTTACGCCGTCCGGCATGCATGTTCACTTCAAGCAAACCATGGACTGGATATACGAGATGCCGCATAAGTATAAAATGTGAGGCTTACATTGGCTGTTGCTTGGATAACCTGGTACGAAGTTGCCCAGTATCATCGCCGGAAACCACGATTTACCGCTCCATACGCCTTGGTATGACACGAACTTTGATAGATGGCATCGGAAGTCGAAGGAGGTAGGACTGCAGTCATGTCATATTGGACCAGCTTTACCCATCGTACTCCTCACAGCCCCTCAAACCCATCTTAGACATGCTGAATGGTACTAAAGCAAAATCTAAGGGCGTCGTCTACCTTCAAGACGAGAAATATGAGTTTCAGGTCAAAGAAGGAGGAAGGACGTGGAGCGTATACGGTTCTCCAGTACGTACGCCTTTACTATTTACCATCTATTCGCATCTGACACCTACTTGAGTGGTCCCCCGAATTCTTCAACTGGGCGTTCAACTATACCGCTGACGAAGCCGAAGGTATTGATACACGTCCTATTCCTCCTATAAGCTCCTCACAGCGTTCATAGGCCTCATATCCAAGATTCCTCAGGCAGACATCCTGTCAGTTCACCGTCCATCCAAACATGAGCACTTACATCTTGCCTTGATCCAGTCTCACACACGGACCACCATATAAGGTGTTCGACCGGACCAAATCCCGTCAGGATGCCGGCTGCCAAACTCTAGCCAAGTATCTTCCCAAACTCCAACCCCGGCTCCACGTCTTCGGGCATATCCATGAAGCCCACGGCGCCAAGATCGTAGACTGGAACGTTACCCCCGACCTATCGAATATCGAGACCACAGATGGTGATGTTGCTTCCGATGTCACTATGCATTCCGTGGATATGGACGCCGCTGAACCTGCGCCAGACCTCGTTCAACAACCCGCGAACGACTCTGGCAGTACGCCCCTAACAATGCCCGAAAATTCGGGTATCCAGGGGCCTAAGCAGGACACCAAGACGCGTACGACGGTCTTCGCTAATGCAGCAAATTGGCCTGCAGGTCCTCGAATGAGTCGAGAGGGCGGCGTCAGGGTTCCTTTCGCGGGTCCTGGGTTCCAGCCGGTCATTGTGGACCTACGTGATTAGTACTTTCCGCTCGTTGAGTACTTTACTACCAGTGACACGATTGTATTTACTCTACTCTATAACGCTTGTGCGCCCACTGCAGTGACCAGCAGTTACTGTTCGTGACGCGTGACGTCTGTGACGCCCGCTGGTCGCGGTGTGCTTTCACTTGCTCCGAGTCCACCATTACGTCTCCGTTTAATTCCAAGAACGGCATTGCTACCGATATACGGTCCATGTGAAACTTTCAAGACCACAATTTCCTTTGCTCTGATCAGCCTGGAGTCCTCGCACGCGTACTGTGGAACTTGCAACCTTAATTATCATCGGGCTGGAACTCGGAAACGACGTCTCGAGTGGCGACCCAACTGTGTCGACATCGATGGGGAAGAATCATGATCGTTACCCCACTCTTTGCAGTCGTGCCCTGATATATATCGTTGTTGGAAGTAAAATCGACGTCAAGACTCGGACCGGGTTATACGGCGGTTTATCTTAACGCATCAACGTTAACGTTCAACGCTTGCTGGGTGCCACTGCATGATATGATCTACTAGGACACATCTCAGCCCTCACTGAATCCACTTGAGCCGAGCCTACTGTCGGCTGTTCCGGTTGAGCACGCGATTCGTGTGGGGAATTTCCCCGCAACATGAACATATTGACCAGGCGTGAGATCTCACATTCGCTGTCTTCCGTTCGTTCTAACTCTCATTCTCATTGTTTTCACTTTCCAACGCCACACCGCCTTCGCCCCCATCTTTATTCTCGGACGGCGCATCCCCACCAGGTAAATCATTGGATTAAGAACATAGTCGCCACTGCGATCCATGTTGTATGTGAGCTAGAAGTATGTTGATTCCACGGTGACTGTCGATGTGTGTGACCATTCTAATTCTTCTTGCAGACACGACAGTATGGATTTTCCACACGTGATAACAGCTTAGTCCAACTTCTGAACCCCGAGCACATGGCTTAGCTGAGGTTCGCTTTGCTGGGAGCTTTCCACGACCGTTGAGCTGCTGGGCCGACGGTTCTCTCATCATTTGATCCTAATCAGCTCCATTCTGCCGTTGGGAACAGGAAGGCCGGTGGTCATGAGGACAATTCGTTACGAAAACGTTAGTTTGGTTGGAAATGATGTTTGTTTTCCGGTTTATTATGCATCGCTTCTGTGAGCTATATAAGCTTCCTACGATCTTGGATATTGCTAACCCAACAAGTTTCACTGACCTAAAACTCGATCGCCATGGTCAGAATCGTCTCACTCCCTCTCACTGCTCTCTTCATCGCTTGCAGCTTCGCTACACCAGCAGTGAAGCGTACCGCCGCCCAAATAGAGGCGGATATTGCCACAATTTCCAGCCAAGTCACCACGCTCGACAATGCCATCAAAGCTTTTCCTAACACTGGTGGAAGCTTGGTCAACGCGTTGGTCAGTGTATTTTCCACATTTAGGATGGTTCTCGTCGACTAATGTCGCTTTTAGGGCATTCATACCAATGCCGCTAACCTTGTTACAACCCTCACAAACACGAATACAGATGTGGTGGTACGCTCTCAGGCGTTGAATGGCATACCCTAATTTCTTCCCTGTATAGAACACTGGCGCACTACCCGAAGGAGATGCACAGACTATCCTCGCTAGTTTACAATCTATCGAGCCGACGATCGAGGATTCATTAGTTCAAGTGCGTTCGCAGGCCACATCACTCGTTTTCCCGAACGATGAAGCATTTACTCCCTTCTAGATTGCCGCTAAGAGACCCGCTTTCCAAGCACTTCCAATTGGCGGCATCCCCGCACTGGTGAAACAAGATCTTGGCCAGCTCAACGCCTCGACCGTCACACTCGCCTCCAGTCTCATCAAGAACACCCCAGTATGCCCCGTTTCATGGTCTGATTGGATTCGCTAAGCACATCGGGTTCCGTTTAGACTGATCTTCTGGGCCCTGCCAATACCCTCAAGAACAATCTCGCTGCGGCGTTCGCAACAGCTATCGCGGCATATGTGTCTGCTTGAGGACACGTATTCACAGGTTGTCTGAGAGTGGATGACCTGCACTTCGTTCTCCTGTAACACCGCAAACAAACCAGGTTCACTAAACTATACAAAGTTTCTTCACACTTTTACTCTGCGCCAATGACCGAGAAAAAACGTAGATAATCTAGCACCTGTGAGCACCCGGATCCAATGCACCAACATCCTTTAACCACGGTAACACAAATGCGGTCATAGCTGTTCCCGAATATTGGCCCCTTAAATGGCTAGGGGTGTTTAGACGCCAATGAGTCATCGAGCGCTTGAGCCAGGATAATGGCACTTTGGTTCAAGCTGCATGTTAGCATTTCATCGCGTACGCTGCTCGACCGTATTTCGCCATGCACGCAACACAGCGCTCGCGATAAGGCGAGCTTCATCTCTTGCCACCCTTCCCACGACGACGGTAGCTAAAGGCACTGCATTTGAGAAACGGTCAATGAACATTCTGGCCGAGACGCTGTCCATGGATCTACATCGCGTCGGCGGGAGGAATGATGGCGGCGTTGATTTGATGGGCTGGTGGACTGTCCCAGGCTTTTCGTTTCCCAACGGTGCCCAGTAAGTAAACGTTGGCTGTACCCGGAAAATAGGCTAACTCGTCGTACTGCTCGTTTAGACGCGTCAGAATCTTCGCACAATGCAAGGCAGAGAGACTCAAGATCGGACCAAAATATATACGCGAGATGGAAGGCGTGGTGCACGAACAAATTCGGGGGGTGCGACAACCCGATGTCAGAAACGTACCGACGGACCCCGAGTCGCTCAACGGACCAGGAGCGCCAATTCCAGAGCTTTTCGATGCCCAATTTCCACTAGTTGCGCTTTTCATCAGCGAATCGCCATTCTCCAAGTCTGCGATCCTTCGCATGCTATCTTCTTCGATACCATTCATGTTACTTCACATTCCGCCCGCTTCAGATCTTTCCACCGCCTCTCCAATAGACGTAGATTCTGGCTCACTTGGTTCTGCAATCGTTAACCCTGCGTTTTCCGGGACCAATGGACTATTTCGAGGCGAAGTGGAAGTCAGATGGGAATGGTGCCCCCGAACTGGTAGCGGCCGTCCTGGCGTTTGGGTGAACGGTGGAAAGGTGGTTGGACGGATGACGAATACGCTGTCATGGACATAGAAGCCGTATTTACCCAGCATGTTGAACGCCTCAGGAAAGTCACTCTATGAGTGTTTTCGGGAAGCATTTCGCAAATTTCCACTCGCTCTCCTCTCTGCTCTGACTGTAGGGCAGCCGCTTTGTGTCAAAGATCGAGAATATACCGTCAAAGCGCTGGAATACTCTGGCTGGTCCTCCTCTTTATTTCCCGACGAGATCATTGTCTTACATAGCTGGTACGTTAGACGATTCATTTCATCTTGCCACACTTAGAAATTTCGTATCTAATGTCTATTGTTCAGCTCATGCGCTTACCGGTATAAGCATCGGAGGCCTAAGCTACTACTACACGAATCGTGCGGTGAACGACGTAGTCCCCGAACATGTCGACTGACGCCGAGGGTCACATCACTTACCTGTTCGCTCGTAAATCGTACGGCGTCACCTCTAGACTTTGGGTACTTTCCATCGACCCTTGGGCCTTTCTTCACTTGTCCACAGTCTGCTTTGAAACCACCAAGCGTGGACACTTGATGGACAAGCGAACGGTCAATGCGCTTGGAGTCACACGGGCTGTCGTATCTATTGTCGCGAGATCATTGTGCTCGCTTTGCCTGCTGGTCAAATGCAATCTCATTGACTCAAACGTCTCTTCTTGCCTTAGATGGTAATTTCGGGCCGTTCCGATCATGTCTATGACTTGTTGTCCCCGCCAGCCGGTTAAAGCAACGAAGGAACGGACACTAGCTTATATGCTTTCATAGCCGTATATGGAAAATTTGGAGGACTTGCGACCCTACCAAGACCCCTTCTTACATCTTCGAACACGTTCTACGGGCCACATACACGGGACCATGTCCATATTTGGCACGCAGCCACAACCCCTCCACGGATGACAATGAGCGGGGGTGTGGATATTTAAGCCGCGCACTTTTCGTCCTGGATCGTCCTATCCACTCTACCCATTTCTCTATTCTCACCATCGACGTCAGCCTCACCTCTCTTAACAAGCACCTAATAAATCCCCAACGCTAAAATCCAATTTCACAACCATCCCATATTCTTCGTAGTGCCGCCCTCTTCAACTTCAACTCTTCACCCACACACCCGCCAATCGTCATCATTATGCCCTCCACCAGCCTCCAGCCCGCCGCTCCCATTGTGGCAAAGCCTAGTAATCGCAACTACGGAGTTCTCAATGCAGTCGATACCTCCGAATCAGGCTCATCCTTACGCGCTCCCCGTTCAGTGACCACCCCCGCTCGGAGGGCCGCATCCGCACCTTACCCGGTCCCCACGTCGGTCCCTAGCAGCCCCGTCAAAAAAGAGGCCATGGAGATCAGAAAGGTCTTCAATACCCCCCTCAGTGCGAGGAAAGCTGGCGAAGTGACGCTTGCCTTACCACCTGACCTCTCGCGCGCCCTCAGGGAACGAAAGGTGCCATCCCGACCTGCAACCCCGACCCCGTACGGTCGCCCACGCAATGTTTCTGATACCGCCTCGCTTACGAACCCCACCACCCCGCCACGGGCGCGAAAACACAACCCAGACTTGCCTCCCAAGGTCCCCGTGACGCCATGGACGGAAATGTCGATGGTCATGGTCGGCTCAGGGAACACGCCCCGGTCTACCAGAGCGCGGATGACCGAGACCATGCCGGAGCTGAAGAAAATCGAGTATGCTAGGGTGGAGAGGAAGAGGAAGGCGGAAGAGGAGAAAGAGAAAAAGGCGAAGAAGTGGGCGGAGGAAGGGGAGAAAGCGAGGGCGAGGATGATAGCGTCCTTGTGGCGTCGCTAAGATAGCTGTCCTCCGCATCCATGGACCAGCACTACGGGTCTTGAGGGTAGGTGTACAGCACCACCATCTTCATCATCCTCGTTCTCTCATCTCCTTTATCTTTCTGACTTGACACTTTGGCCCATCTCTCGTTCTGTTCCCGTTCTCCTTGTTTCTCTAGTTATCTGTAACGGCTGGTGACCGTCCGACTTTCCTTCAATTCCTCTGATCCGATCGAATTCGCATCTCGAGTTCTGTGAACCGAGATCGATGCCAGCCACTCCTTGTTATTCTCTATTTCTCGTACCACTGTTTCGTATCTCTCTCCTCCATTTCTTTCCATCATCTCTGCGTATCTCATCCATCTCGCTCCTTCCACCTTAATTATTTATTCTCTATTCATCCTCACTTGCTACTTCATCTAACGTATATTACATACCCCGTCTGTGTTTACTATTCAGCCACATCCATAATATCGAAGAGCTATTTCAGTCCTGGCGCCCCGGTTGGTGTTTGAATTGCTCCATTCCCATGTGCACGCCAACATCAAGCCGAGGAAGCCATTTGACAGACTCAGAGCAACGTATTCACCTCTGCGACTCAACTCGCGTGTACCATAAAGATCGAAACAGAGATTGACAAGCCGCCCCATGTGGCTAAGAATGGATTGGGCCATAAGTAAGTGTTGACTGGAAGCGCGTACAACCCTGTATCCTAGGAATATGTGGAAAAGCGAACGGTTCATGAGCTCTGCAGAAGCTGCATGATGGACGATTACACGCACCAGAGACTCCATCCTGGCCGGTATGCAACAAAATCTTACAAGATAAGGACATAACCCTCTTAGGGCATCGAGCGGGAATCAAACCCGCTCCTCCTTCTCCGGCGGGAAAAGCCTCATGTTCTAAGTAGGAGAGGGCGCGTTATCCATTTCGCCATCGATGCTCGCCGTGACTTGGTTCACCTTCGCCTAAATCATAGGCTGTCCTGGTTTACGCCTGGATATGAGTACATCCATCAAGAAGATAGATGTTGGAGGGGGCGGGTAAGGGTAGTCCAGTTCATGGTTAGGCATTCGCAGCGTTTAACCGCCATCAGGTAAACTGGCCACCATATGGGAGTGATTGTCATAGTGCGTCGAAGGATGGGACATGTTGATTTTCAGCAAGCGCCCGTGTTCGGCTACCTCCCGGACTTCCGCCCTCCACTCTCACACCATCATGCACATCCTTAGTGGACGCTTACCGCAAAGATTTAGAGTGTCTTCTACTTGATTTGCAAAGCAGTACGCACGAAGCTTATTTTTGTTGTCGTATAACCATCCAACGCTTTCTCATGTTAGTTGTCAGATTTCCATGTCAATGCAAACTCAGTGGCGTCGACCACGATGGGCTAGGAGAGAGATATTACGGTATACTACAGCCAGATCTCTGAATGAACGTGAGTTTCACGTTGCACTCTACCGCAAGTACAATGTGCGAATTATCTCAGTGAAAAGGGCATTTTCTCCAGTCTGGATTGCCGTACCCATACTAGGTCTGATCCCCTCGAGTGTCGCAGCTCTTTTGGCGTAAAATGCAGACCATTCTCAGGCCAATACGCGGACGACCTGCGCTGGGAGGGTCGTCCAGCAGGATTACACGGAATGCTTCACGCTTCACGCTTCGTTTCCCATCCAATTTTGAATTCGTTTGCTCCAGGTGGCGCCCTTCAATGGTTTAGCCACTTGAAGTTACGTACGTATCATCGTCAAAGTGCCGGTGTCCTAGGCATGTTCATCACGGAGCGCGGACCCGTATCTCCCAGGCCTTAAAGAGGAGCCGGACGAACGTGATTCGAACATGCAGAGCATCTTCCATCTTCTACGTATATAGAAGTGGAAGTGAGACCATTTCACTACGGGCGCGACCCAGGGCAGATCGTGCATCTATCTTTAAAGGTTAGTCTCGTTTGAGTCCTTTGCTATGTCATCTACCCAGCACTTTTTGTGACCTTTCCCTATATCCGACAATCCAGCAAGGGTCGATCCTACCAATCCCCGCCTTTTGAACGCTGTTCATTCTCAATGACCGCTGTCGATGTTGAAGCACTTAGAATCATTCCGAGGACAGACAAGATATGGCGAGGTTCCCTGGATCATTTTATCATCCCAACTTTGCGCTTCCATCACTGTTCCGCGTCGACTGATCTTCTCCAAGTCCTTTCCTACCGGTCCTCTGTTATTCGTTTGCACCAATACATGCCAATTTTCGAGTATTGGCTCCGTTCTCACCTCTCCTACTGATCCCCATAGTCTATCTTGAGAGCGTGTACTTATTGGCTCTAAGTGTCACCATTGATGGTGAAGCTGGTATCACACCTGATTCCGATGAATCTCATCCCATGGATTAGGAATAGCGGGTCCGAGAATGTTTCATAGGTTGCTGCTCTTGTGGGGGAGCCGAGCGAAGTAACGTGATGAATGTTGTTCGCGCTGGCATCAGCCATGACTCAATTGGATGCTTCGAGCCCATAACCTGTCTCCTGAGCTCATCGGCACTCAGGCTGACTCTCGAAAGAATACTTATGCATGTACTACGCAGCCGAGTACGTTGGACGGACGAAGTTCAGAGTCGTACAACTCCGAATACATAGATAGTAAATGACGGCGTCTTCCATATGAACAAAAGCTTCGCTAGCTCCCCCAAAACCCGCCCTCTTAGTCCGATAACTGGCCCGAAACCCATCAAAGCGTAGATGAGAGTCCGAGCAAAAAGAGCCATCATGGTCCTAGTATATACATCGAACGGGAGTCGAACCCGTGCCGCTTGCTTTGACTACATGGACGAAGACGATGGAAGGCAAGCATGATACCGTTTCACCATCGATGTGTACGAACCCATGTGAAACTCAACACATTACTATAGCATACCAAGCCTTCACACGCTCGTCAAACGTGCAGTACACCTGCTTCCTTTTCGATTGCATAAGTAGGACTCGGTCTCTGATATCTTGATTCTCAATCATCCAATGCTCCACACCCACATAAATGGACTCGTATTCTAGCACCTACTATTCTATCTATGAACATGACATACCCGTCTCTCTCTTGGTCTTCGGTATCTGCCACTTCACGCCCCTCGAGTTGAAGCACAATACCGGCATGCCCAGACGTTCTCGATGCCTCAGAACATCCACAATATAGCTCGAGAGACGTGTCGGAGCAGGCCAATCTCCCACTATTGCTGTCAACTTCGGATACGGTGTCGATCCCGGCAGTGGTACGAGCGGCGCAAGGCCTCTCGCTCGGAAGCTGAGACCACCACCTTGATGATAATACGCCGTCTCGAAAAAGTAAAGGCAGTACATCCTAAAGAATGACTGAACGGCCACTTCTGATAAAATAAGCGTTTGAAGATGTTCAAACCGGGGAACCAGGATGTCCTTCCAACACGCAAGTGATATCGGTGTGTTGAAATGACAATATAGCATCTCAACTTTCGTGAGAGGGAAGGCCTCAGCTGCTGCAGCGAATACTTGTTCCGACGTGACTGCTTCGCCAGCCTTGATACGCCTCGGGATCATAGTGATATTCAGAATCATAGCGGAGGAGTCTCTCGCCCGGGTGTTCTTGTGGTGCTGTCTCGAGCCAGAAAACCGTACCCCTACGCCTGACAGGGCACGACTTGGTCGAGTATGCGTCGAAAAATGAACGCTCTCAATTGGATTCCCAACGAGCGAAGGGCCGAGAAGGCTTGCAAGACACGCAAACAATTCCGACGCATCTTCCTCGTAGAAGTCACCACATAAGGAGATTGTCCTAGCGGGACAACGGATGGCACAAAGGAGTCGTCGACACATCGTGAGGTTATCGGACAGGTAGATCTTGCGCAGCCGAGGGAATTCAATAGCGCTCGTCAAGCGTTCAGGGAAGAATACTGGTAAGCATCGCGAGAGGGATAGCTCCTCAAGTGTTGGCAAGCTAACCAGTACGGCGAGGAATGATGAAACGGATGGTCGGGGGAAAGAGTTGCCTTGGTTCAACGATAATTTGGACAGGTTGACTAGAAGTGGGGAGGTCCAGGGGATATGATACCCGTGGATCGACAAGTGGCGCAATTTAGACGGACGCTTTCCACCAAAGATATCTGTTGGTACGTATTGGGGAAGGGCGTACTTGGATTCTCCGACAGAGAGCGAGAAGGATACTAGTGAAGGAGCTTCGGTAAGGAAATATGGTACAACTTGTGGCCAGTCGGTAGGGAGAATGACCGTCTCGAGAATAGCCAAACGGTGTAGATCCTTGGAGACTTTGACGCAGGATTCGACCGAAAGATGACGAAACGGCTTGGTCGATAGCAAAGCGATTTCAGCGCTTCGTGAACGGTGGAGGAAAGTTTCGAAAACGGGAGTGGGGTACGTGTCTAACAACGTTGTCCATAGTACAGGGGTTTGTTTGACGATAACTCGCCACTCCCGACATACTTGACTTAGCTGTGACAGTGTCTCGTACGCAGGAGGTGAGCCAATGGCGTGTGGATCACTTGCAGCCTTAAAGACGACGATGAGAATCTCGGGTGGAAGGCAGTGGATTGGCATGGTAATGGGGAGTCGATGAAGAGGAAGGAGAACGCAGCTTCATCCCTAGCCACAGTATAAGACCTTTGTGATTTAGTTGTGGCCGGAAGCCAAACACATAAGTGGCCCAAGCTAATGCACATGGAGCCACTGGAGAAGACCCGTTAAGGCTACAGCAATGACTTGACTGATGCTAGGTGTTCTATGTTTGCTCGAAATGAGGGACTGTGGAGAGGAAACTGACCGACCATTAGCACATAATCCATCTTTGTCGAGCAGGCCAGTTTCGAATCCAACGGCTTCGAGGGGATAGCAGTTTCCAGTGTGGAGCGGCCAGGTCATAGATTGGTTAACACTTACTAGAGCGGAAAAGGTCGATATCTAGTTGACGAAAAGCGTGATGGCACTTCTTATATCGACATATCTGCAACAGCTGACCGAGATGCCTTTGTTTCATATTCCATACCAAACAGTAAGAGTCCAATGTTGTAAACGGGAGGATAGTGAGTATGACAACCTCATGAATATGAACGATTATAATTGGCGTACGACATACAGGACTCGCGACTCATTGGCGAAAAAACAGAGATAGGAGGTAATTGCAATGCGAGGCAATCTTTATTGAGGAGCCAGGCTGCAGGTATTACGCTGCTAACGGTCTTGATTTTACAAGCGTGGGATGGCCGGCTACGCTAACAAGGTCCGGGGACTCTATGTCTTCTTGCGTAGATGTGGGCGATGCAACACCGTTCGCAAAGTGGAGCGATGACACAGCCTAGGAAGGGTTTGTTTGTGAGCAGAATAGAAGCAGGGTAAATAAGGGCGTACGTACAGTAGGCGTTCGATCATTTGCCCTACTTACATGTAGGTTAATTTCGGATTTGTTCAGCAGCGACTTTCGCTCGCTCCGAGCGTTTAGTGAGGCCATAAATGTATTTGAATATAACTTGCATAGCGCAAAGTCCGGAATGAAATTGCTGTATTGAGGAATCGAGCAGAAGTCGAGACGGGTCACGAAATACTCACAACGCGGCATCCTTCAGAGGCACACGTAAATTGATTCAACCGCAATGAGGGAGATCACTCACCGGAAATGTCAAGAATAGAATGACATCGAGAACGGCGAAAGCTGCCGTGAGTAAACCTGTCTCTACGGCGACTATACATGATGTTTTAGCACTTGAAGAAGCGGCTCCGGTGACTTACAAATTATGATTGAATTTAATACGCTATCCGTAACCGCCATTCCAGTTCGTCCGCGTAACTAACAAAGCGGCGTCAGGTACACCCAAGCACTTATTCACCGAGAGAACAAACCAGAATAAATAGCAGACTCCCCATTATCAAGACATCCGCAATGGCAGACGACATAAGCCACGTTGTCGCCGCCGGGATGAACGTCCTGAACCTCGAATAGTCCGGAATAATGGTTACCAAGACCGTCATAGCAATCCCTCCACCTGCCCGTACGAAGCCCACACGGTTGCCAGTGCTGCGACTCAGCGACAACGATATCACAAGTAGGGTGAGGTATATGCGACTTACCGAGAGAGACAAACGCTAGAAACCCAATGATAGCTGGCAGAATGATGGAGCTGCAGAGGGAGTAGGACCTCCAAGCAAGGTATAATTGCACCGGTGTTGAGATCAGCACCTGTGAAAGTCGAATAAACTTAAGCGGCGGCACAAATCTCGGCGAAGAATTACAGTGATGACAGCCTCTGTACATTTGGAAGAATAAGCGGGAAGCGCAAGGTCATCAACACGGCATACCTGCGGAGAGAACTATGGTGACGGCAGATTCGGATATGGTTAGTAGGACAGCATAGCTAAATAGCAGGGTAGCTCCACGTACGCATTGGCGGTTTTGAACTCGGAAGACCAGACGGTGGACCAGCTACACAACCGTTTGATTCAGCCAGGAAATTTGACTACAAGCGGGGCACGTGTCATACATACCCAAGAGTTTGTTAATGAGAGAATCATATATCATGTACATCGACGTAATGGAGTTGAACGTCTCGAGAATGAGAAGGTAGAATACCTTCCACACACGGTGTCATAGAGCGGCCCTGAGTCACTATGAGCGGCGAATACTCACAAGGAACAAGATCCAAGGTCTATCCGAGCTAAGGCACAGGGAAGATGCTGAGCTCCGCATTGAGACCGACAGGGGAAACGGCGAACCATCTGAAAGTCTGAAAATAGTGGTATACCTTGACGAGGCGGATCACCCAACGAAGCTCAGTGCTCAGAGTTGGGTGTGAATCACACATAGCTACCTGCACCACTAACACCTACGTTGAATGAGTTTATCGACATCCGCAAGTTAAGTGACAACAACGCAACTCACCCCATACAAGAGAACATTCAAGAAGACTCCTATTAACAGAGGGCCCAGGCTGCGAAGTAGCTGAGCAGTAATCGATATGAATGACTGGAAAATACATACAAAACTTGGGGGTTGGGTGGCACTGCCATACTGCAACAGTGTCTCTCAAGCCACGGTCCTCGCTTCGTGAGGGAGCCGGTAGTATATATATCTTAAAGCCGCGACGTGCCAAAGGTAAGAATTGTTTGTTTGTTTGCATGTTCTGGTCTGATGACGCTGAAAAACACTGAAATTAGACTTCCGGAACTCCTATAGTCGATTTCGGCTCACGAACGATCAAAAAGAAGTCGAAGATTGACAGAGCGGATGATGATGAGAGGTTAGGAGATCGCCTAAAGGGGCCGTTGGCATGGCGGTGACGCTCAGTGGGATGAGGTCGACGGAAGCGAGACCTAGGAACGGGGCCTGGCAACGAAATGAAGGTGGCGACACTGGGTAAGGAGCTGAGAGGCGGGAGCTGTGCAGGTCGGCGGTCGTTGTCAGCGCAGGACAACAAAATGATCATCATGATCCAGCTCATACTTCCATTGGTAGCCGTGAACTCCGGAGAGCATGATGTGGAGCGTGTAGCAGCTGGTGTGAATGAGAATACCAATAGCAGTCAAGGCCGGTTTCTTAAAAGAACAGAAGGTACATGCACTAGAAAACGAGAGTGATACATCAACGAAGTGGGGTTGATAAGAGGGAACAAGGTAATTGACCAAGTTCATGAGTAGATGGTCTGATGATCGTCGAAACCTTCACATACCGCTGTCATCGGCACCGCACTGGTGACGACACAACTCGGTGCAGTGATATCCAATAAGCTAGGTGATGGTCCAAGTGAGCGGCGTGGGGAAGCTAAATTGCAGGCGCTCGCACGATGGGAACTGAAAAGGAGACATGAATGTGAAAACGAGCTAAAGGATTGTATGACGCACCGGTCGTCCGTCACAATGCAGTTCAAGTTGTGCTGCCTTCGTGGTCGAAGGTAGGCCAATCCCAAGTATTCAGATACTATTAAGATCTCTTTGAGGCAGCGGCCGAAGCTGAATGAAAAGCAAGCTTTGAGAAAAACTATGAAGAAACTAACAGTACGAATCCACTGCGAATGCTAAAAATTACATCCAAAACTCGGCCCGACCATTAATGGCGGAAGAGACGAGGAAAAAATTGCCGAATTGAAGAAAAATCTACGAAGAAATTTATGGTCAACGTGTAGTTGTGCAATCTGATCATGAGAGGAACAAAAACGTACAATTAGCTTTCGAAAACCATGTCAGAAAGTTAATATAACCTAATATGATCATCGTACACCTCCGTCTCCAAGCAGGAGTCAAAATAGCAGCATCGATAGTGCAAAGCCTCCTGACGTCAGGAGACTCAGCACTATCGAGTGCACCGAGCGAGAGTCGAACTCGCAACTCTTTCCACCGTGCTCGCCTGCTAAGGACCCTAGGTTCAAGCCGGGGAAGGCGTGATACCGGTTCACCATCGGTGCTCTGGCAGCATCATAATCAGTACATAATTATAGCCATAACCTAGATCAACGAAGGCTGAAGATGGGCCCACCTATTAGATTCATGATTTTCACACCCCCGAGAATTCTGCGGCCGTAAGACAGTAGTATGCCCAACTTGTTGTGGGTGGCAGGATCGAGACGAGAAGGAAAGAAAGTCCATGTATTATTGATGAATATGCCGAATATCAAGATCGTGAGGACGAGCATCCCCGCTAAAGAAAGAACTCACCGGCAGGACTCATCACATCATATTATATTACAATCTCCTGGCCACTGGCTCGTTTGACGCCAGCGAGCCAACCAGCCAACCAAGTGCCCGCGGATGTCCCGATGAGTACGCAAGACAACTTGTTAATAGAATCTATATGCAGATCGAAGGGTGAACAATTGAATACTGCGCGTCTGACTCACCGGTGGGGGCGGAAATAGCAGCTGCAGCATCGAGAATATGGGAGGTAGGGAGTTAGAGACGCCGAGGCTGGAGATATCTAAAGTCCAAGAGAGGAAGTAGCCGTTAGTGCGGGAAGTCAAGCAATGGGCGAATGAAGGAAGGAAGGAAGGAAGATAGAAGAAGCTGGGAGCGAAAGGGCTCCCAGTGAGGCAAGAGAATAACACGCAGAGGCCTCGAGTTTTACGGTACCGATGTGATAGGACACGTCCATCAAAATCAAAATGCTGAATATTCTACACTCAATACACTGAGCGAGAATCAAACTCGCAGCTCCTCCCTCCCAGGACAAGACGTCTTGGGAACGTATATATGGGGGGAGGCGTCATGCCGTTTCACCACCAGTGCTTCAGTATCGCATTCACGGGTCAAGTTGACCTTGTGATTACTGAACGTGAATGCCAGCGGAGGCTGGGACGGTAGAGCGCGAATGTAACAGATTGACCTGTGAAGAGCGTGTTAGCGAGCTTGAGAGGATAAGTCGGGACCAGATTGAATACATCTACATCGCGGGTGCGTGTGCATGAACGAATGACACAAGTCTCATGATGCAGACGGCATATGTATGCGTATTATAGAGAAAAGAAGAGACCCGGAGGTGGGCGACGAAGGAACTGATATAGTAGTACACGAAAGAGGGAGCGAACAAGAGGGAGCGAACCGACTGCGCGGACCACAGCTTCATGGCCAGATGTTATACGCAAGGGCTTTTCGGCCACGGGAGCAAGCTCGTGGAGCGCGTGAGCTTTTCGGAGCAAGTGGGAGCACACATTGCCGAAAATCTAAAATCCAAGTTCGTCTGCGAGGAGAGCGTCAGCCTAATGCACTGAGGAACAGCACCGAATGCAATAGGAAGGGAAACGAAAGTGAATGGACGGAGAAGGACCTAGAGTCTGTATACAAGCATACAACGGCGTCGTCGTCGATTATGGATGGGGCAATATCTCCAACACAAGCGCTTGAGCAGGAACGGGCTGGTGAGAGGAAAACAAGGTGGAGGATAGAGGCTAGAATGGGTATGAAAAGCAAATGCGCAAACATAATCATAACGGGGTAGGTAATACGGCCCGACGAAGAGAAAACGAGCGAGTGGCTACGGATGCGCATATAGACAGAAAGTCAGAGCCGCTGGGGGATCTTAAGCAGATGCCAGAGGATTTGAGCAAAGGCAGAATACGTACCGTAGACCGATCCAGCGCTACCTAAATCATCCATCCAGCGGTGCTGGCCTCGTAGGCGAATGATACGCAAAAGAGTTCGGGAAAAGAGCGAAGGGCTTCTCATCGGATTCAAAAGAAAAGCCAGCGGATGTTGAGCGTTGAGTGCGTTTGCCTGAGTCTGCGAGGAGAGCGTGAATATGAAGAACTCGAAAACGAAGAAAGAGACATCGTGAAGTAACGGAATGGGATGCAAAAAATTGTATAAAGAGTCATAAAGCAAGTGCATTTGCATCTGGGGCATTCAAGCTCGGCGAACGGAAGAGGGAGGGCGCGTGGACAGTAAACGAGTCAGAATATACGCAGCACCTCACCTTCAGTGAATGTGGACTTGACCAGCCTATGCATCCTCTCTATCAGTACTTCAATAGCCCGTCACAGCGCCAGCTTTGTCTAGCTGCTAGGCCGTCGTATTCGACGCTGCCTACTGTCAGCTCTGTCTGGCATGGGTTGTCAAAATTCTAACCGTGAACAACGCGTATCAACAGCAATATATAATGGGCAGCATAAAAAAAACTCGTACCATTAGTTATTGAGCAAATTCAGGGGACAATTGACGCGTCAAGAAATCCCAAATGGTCGGGGGGTTCGAGGTCATCGGAGTCGAGGTAGAAGTGCAATAGGCGCCTGCCTTTCTGATCGTGGGAGCAAGTCTTAAACCGTGGGTTTTCGGCAAGGACGGCACACCCTCCAATGACCCTGGCTACAGCAGCTAGAAAACGAACATCTGCCTAATGGACCGACAACACCAATAAGAAAGTTCGGAATCTCAAGAAGTCAGATGAAGTTCACTGGAAAAAGAGGAATTCAATGGCTCCGCGCCTGCAACACCGAATGGGCCTGCTCACAGCGCATATTGGGCGTGATACTGTTTCACCCCAAGTACTTACGGCGGCGAATCATACATACTCATTGATATCGATGTCGTCCTCGATATCCCGATCCGATAGTACACCGTGTCACACTGCTACTGAAGCCCTTCCCTTGACTAGTCCACTTTCGTATGCTTCTGAATTGGATCCCTCTGTTGCACTGGTTCTTCGTATGCTACCGGTGACCGCTCTCTTTCTGCCAGCAACGATATGCGTAGAATACTAACTATTCGAGCCAGTTCCCCAGCACCGTTTGCAATGCCGCTTCGCCTCGAGACATCCCAGAGAAGGGATACGGAGAAGAATCCTCCCATGCTGACTCCTACATCCTCGGCAGACTTACTAGATGCGTATCCTGCCATGATAGTGAAGTTGGTATCACTGCAGGCACCGAGCGAGAATCGAACTCGCAGCTCCAACCTCTATTCCCCATGATGGAAATAGAGGTGGCATGCCATTTCACCATGAGCGCCGTACCCACCACCGAAGCGTTCACGGTGATTACGCTCCAGCTCGTCCGCTAGTTGAACTAATACTCGGGAGTCCCAGGATAGAAGGGGCTGCAAAACAGCCGGAGCAACATCGAAGCCAACTCAGGCCCGATTACAGTAAACCGCTCGCCTTAACTGGAATGAGGCCTTCGAATTTCAGTAAAAATAGCCTGCGGGCAATCAGATCCGGCGCACTGAACGAGAGTCGAACTCGCAGCTCCATCCTTCTTGCAAATTTATGCCTTTCTCTCACAACGAAGGTGGCATGATCCCATTTCACCATCAGTGCTATTCCTATTCCGAAGTGTGGATGCCAGATAAGCTTCTCCTCAGCCACAAGTATCCCGTTTCACCCCTCAGACTCAAGGTCGCAAGAAGCGAGCGTCGGAGAGAGGCCGGTGCTGAACGAGAGGACAAGTAGAATGAAGCGTCTCGGAGTAGAAGTGAGCAGACCACATATGAAAGTATTCAGAGATGGTAAGACGTACATATTCCTAGTGCGAGGGGGGAAAATTAAATTGGGCGAAGGTTTTGAATGCACTGAGCGAGAATCGAACTCGCAACTCCCTTCCTCACCTCGATGCTCTGCAAATTTATGAGGAAAGGCGTGCAGTGATACCACTTCACCATCAGCGCTCCGGGGTTGAGCCTCGCTATCACAGCCAAAAGACGTGATGCACAATGGTGATGATATTGAGCACGAAGACAAATGGCGGAGAAGGGGTGATTTGGACAAAATGGAGAACGGCAAAATCGAAGTGTAGATGTTGATGCTGACTCGACCGAACGAAGCAGAACTTGCCGATAGTGAGAAGATTGTGTGAGTGTTCAGCGAAGGCAACGGTGGACTATACACTAACCAGATTGATGACCGTCTATTGAAGCTACCTCTGCCGCAGTGTCTCAACCATTCGTGAGGATTCGTTGACAGCCAGGAGGCGGAAGGCACGTACGCCAAGGCTCTAGCGTGTGTGCGTGGATAGACTGGGGGTGAGAAGAGGGTTCGCCCTCGGAACCTACCAGGAGGAGAGAATCAGTGGGGAGCCGGAGAGAAGTGAAGGTAGAAGAAAGGGGAAGTAGCAAGGAAGAGAGGGCGGCGTAAAATCCAGAGCGCAATGGGCGGAGTGAAACAAACGAGCAGAATGAAGCGATGTATGAGGGGATCGTAGAATAATTGGGCGAATTGCGGATACGTACGGTACACCTTCCAATACAGCGACGCATGTACAGCAAGACGGCGCCTAGTCGATGCTAGTTCTTCGGTGACCAGTAATGGGTCAACCGGTCATGGTAAGAGGTTTCAAGGAATTTGAGAAAGTGTGTGGTCGACGCGCCTTCGATATGATCGTCCGGAACTTCATTCGGAAGCGAGGCGAGGGGACAGTAGATTGCGCAAGAATGACTGACGGCACAGTACATACCTTACTACTCATACACCAAGCGAATAAAATATCTCGTCAATGCCACGTCTTCTATGACGGGTCGTGTTGCGTGTACTTCGGCATTTCAGGGCTCTCGAGAGCAGGCGAACGAGGTTGCCAATGTAGCCAAGACGTGAAGAACGACTTGTATCACCCGCTGTGAAGAGGCTATCAGTATAACGTCGTAGAAGAGATTTCAGGGAAGAGAGATGACGAATGACAAACGCTAGGGAGCTGTTTTGGTGTCGGGTGCATTCATTTACAGATACACGACAAAGTTTCTCAGAGCTCACCTTCTTATCACCACCGTAGACGTTATTATATTTAACGTCAAACGTAACCGCGCCGGCTCGTCATAAAATCCCAGCTATGCCTCCATTGCGGTTCACGACTTTGCCGCTACGTTTCTAGCACTGTTCGTCGAACCCTACGAGACGAACCAAGTGAGATGATACTTTGAAGCGGAAAACAGGATGTACGCACTGTATTCCTATTCTTAAAGCAGCGAGTTTGCACTGCACGGGAGGAATAGTACTGCGATTCTGAGGCGGATGGTCGAAGGAGAAAATATGCCAGTGACGGCGCTTGTTCAAGTTCAGGGCGGGGCTTCCCCCTGTATGTCCTCCTATCGTCCCGGACACTGGGGGTGCGTGGGGGAACACCCAGCTACGTACCGGACAGACTAAACCAATCGATGATTCTCGGGATTGAGAAATCGGAGGTCCATTCAAAGAAAATCTAAAAGTGAAAGTCCCACTCTTTGCCAAGCACTGGACGGGGATCGAACCCGCAACTCCGGAACGTACACAAGATTTGGGTATGATACCATTTCACCGGTGTTCACCTTGTCCTGTTCCCGTTCCATATCCTAAATTAACAGGTTCGTCACTTTGTCTGCAAACTTTCCGGTGGGGTTATCGCTTTCGCATATTACTGGCTCGTTGTTCATGGGTGTATGTATATGGTTTGGTTGTGGCATGGCGGGTTCGATTCCCGTTCAGGCGCATATCGTGAAAGCTCTGCCTGCTTAGAGCAGCCTTTGTTTTGGGTTGGAATCAGATCGGACTCATCTATGTCCTTTATCATTGCACATACCGCGAACTATCTATAGTAACAGCTATCTAAACACATGCATTCTCAAGTTCACTCAAAAAGAAGATAGATTGAGGACTTCATAGCACATCGGGCGGGGGTCGAACCCGCACCTCCCTCACCTTCGGTCGCAGCGTTTACACAGGACAGGGCGCGATAACCGTTTCGCCACCGATGTGCTCATCACAGTGAGGCTTCGCCCGTGAAAATCAATAGTTATCATCTTCGGCCAAGCAATGTAACTGGGCAGTAACACCGTGTGCTCCTTAGTAGGGTCCACTATCTGTTTTCAGCCCCTATGTACCCTCTTCATCACGGTTGGAAGTGGCGAGTCCCTGGGCAAAATTAATTCTGTCAATTGCGTTGCGACAACCAAAGAAATTCGTGTTATATCAGTGCGCTGACTCACTACTCTCATGACAACCATGCATTCATATCGAAAGTGGGAGGTCGAGACTACGCTATCGCCTTGCAGGCACAATTGCCACATAGGGGCTACCAGGGGGTTCAATTCCAAACAAGCGCTGGCAAGCGTCGCGCAACTTTGCTGCCTCCACGGTCATCCACTCATACTCTCACCTCCCTCCCTTGTATTACGCAGAGTCCATCTTGTACGAAAACTGTCTGCAGAATGTGGTAGATTACCGCGGATTCAACTGGGAGTATGTATGTCATTTCGCTGCTCGGTCATTGACACCCCAGTGCTCATTTCATCGGACCAACAGGCAGCTTAGCGGCTGGGAAGGCAGTCCCTGCATCGACGTTGAAGTCGACATCCATGACGATGGATTTGCAATAGATGCTAGATCTGACTAGCGTGAGATTGGACAGGACGTGGATGGGGTGGCAACCAGCAACTAGTAAGCGGGAAATTTTGCTTTGACGAAGGTGCGCGACCGCCTTGCAACGAATCTTGTGTTTTTATTCACTTGACCACTAGTAAATGGCCCAATTTCAGCTGCCCCTCTGCGCTGCGTATCCCAGCTGTTCCGGCGTTCTATATGCTGCATCGTCCCGCCCAGTCTGCCTCGCTTGTTTTTCATAATATCAAGTCGGGCCTTTCACTATTCTTTATATCTTCATGGCTATGTGTTAGTCGCGGCTGCTGCTTTTTCGCCGAATCTTCGGCCAGACTTGGAGACCCTTTTCTTGCTCTTTCTCGTCTTCACCGTATCGTTGTACTAATCTGCTGTCTTGAATCTAACCTATCAATATGCTCAAAGCGATCTCGCGAAAACCTGTCTTAACGGCTATATCACCGATTCGTTGCACTCACCCTCATGGTGTGCAGTCGCCTGACCGTCCGTCAATTGCTTATAAATGGCTGCCACCCCACTTTGCTGATCAACACCTTGCGCCCGCCACCTCAAGCCACCGCTGCCTCGCTGGTGAAGCTGGTATCACGCCTGGTCCAAATAATGCGCGCTACACATTGATTAGGAGGCTCGGGTTCGATTCCCGATCGAGGCAGATATAAGTGAGGCAGACATACATCTTTTTCAGCGTCATGCCAAGATGACTAGGGGCTTAATGAATCCCACCCCTCGACATCCAACACTCTTGTAGAGCTTGGCGCGATCAAACTCTGTGGCTAGTGTCATCCGTCAGATGGATGCGTAGCACGTAGCATGTAGTCATCTATTATCGAGATGGAGACGGTTAAACAGACCGACTCTGCCGCCCCCATCTGAATCGAGTCCCACCCTTCTGTATTCTTGCTGAATACAACACCAGAGACCAAGATCGTCAAGTCTAAGCGGATAGTGCTTGCTAGCTCCTCGGTGCATCGTGTCGACATTGGGGACTTCAGGAGAGGGGAGAACGGAGGCGGAGGAGATGGGATGGTGGCAGCGGAATGAGAGATATTATGTTACCGAGCGTCCAGCTTCGGAACTTAGGCCATCGGGTTAGTGCTGGACAGCGTGCTATATTGAAGGACGATTATCTGTAGCTGTCAAGACAGCAATTAGTGAATTGCATTCGATATCAGAGGATAGGAATAAATCCAATACGAGTGTCGAAGGGATCAGCGGGTCGAAGAGCGATAAGTAGCGGGAGCCAGCCAGCACCAAGGCTAAAGAATGGGACGCTAACTGAAATGACGGCATATTCGTGTGCACGGGTATGATGCGGAGCTGGAAGACCGAAGTGCAAGCTGAGATAGCTGCCTTCTTTTCTCTCTTCCATTCGCCACTCTGGGTGAATCGTGATGCTCCACATTTCATTGAAGAATGAAGACATGCGACAGATCAATGGGTTGTGCGCACCAGCGAGAGGGAGGAATCGAGTACTGAGACGGGAGGACAGGGGGGGCGTTCGGAAGTCCTGATAGGAATGGTATAGATCGGAGCCTGAGAGAGGTGCAGAGATCAGCCAGGACTGACGACGGTAAGATTATCAGAGGGCGAGAAGCAACTAATGAATTCGGTACGCGAATTCCGAGACCACATGCACCAGCAGAGGTATCGGACTATCCAGCTACGTGTAACAGATAAACTTAGGCCCTCCTCTAAAGCGAGAAAGACTTACAGAAACATACAGTGACGATACTGCAAAAATCTGAGGAATCCACTGCAGATGAAGCTGCTTTGAACGGGAGTCGAACCCGTCACTCTTCATCCACTTTGAACAATGCGTTGCATATATTGGACGAGGCGTGATACCATCTTCACCATCAAAGCAGTGATAGCGAGGGGTGGTGACTAAGTCTTAGGAGAATACTGTGAGTGAACTCAGTCCGGGGTATCTGGAAAGCGAAGCACTCACTAGTAGTTAGTCTCACAACTCCATCCATCTTGGGCCGAGAGCTGAGTGGGAGACGCGCTCAACGAATTGGTATAGGTAGCGGTGGTGAGGAGGCAAAGATCGGGTCAAGGAGAGGAACATAACATGAAGCTTTGAGGAAGAGTACGACGAAATGAAAGGAATTTGGAGACGAGGCGAGGGGATGGTCACATACCTTACGACTCATGCACCAAGCGACTCATACACCAAGCGAATGAGATAACTCTCCAATACTAGGTCTTCTATGACGGATCGTGTGTGTGGGTTTCAATATGTTAGGACCGTTGAAGGCGGGGAGAGCGAATGAACGAAATTGCCAGTATAGCCAACACTTGGAGTACGACTTCGATCGCCATAGGGTGCTAAGAGAGCATCAGAATGATGTAGTGGAAGATGTGTCGGGGAGGAGAGTGGCGGTCAGCTGACAAACGCTAGCGAACTGTTTTGGTGCCGGGTGCGTTCATCCACGAACGCATGGCAAAGGGTCCCGCAGGTCGCCTGGTGATCACTATGGCCGACGATATGATATCTAACGTCAAATGAAACCGCGCCAGCTCGTCATAAAATCCTAGCTATACCTCCATGGCGGTTCACGACTATGTCGCTACGTATCGAGCACTGCGAGACGAACCAAGTGAGATGATATCTAGGAGCGAAAAGCAGTATTTACGCACTGTTTTTCTATTCTTGAAGCAGCGAGTTTGGATTCTTGACCCATGGCATCTGTATGAGAGGAAGAGTATTGCGATTTCGACGCGGAAGGTGGAGGGAGAAAGAGTCGGCCCGGCCCGGCGCTTGTTCAAATTCTACACCCGACGTTGACCGGACTCGGTGATCATACTCCCTTTGCTTGTCTTCGCCGTATCGTCGCCCGATCCTGCCTTGAATCTAGCCTTCCAAAACGCCCTAAGCGACTTCACGAAACGCCCGCTCGAGCGGCTATATCACCCAGACCCCCCAATCCAATTTCTTTTTAGCAGCCCTTCCTAACTCCTCGTGCACATACTTCACGATCTCTGATAGGATTCAGTATCTCAATGACTCAACGAGCTTGTATCTTTGTGGCAGCATTGGACATATGTGCGTGGTAGCGGTCCCTTCGCTCACTCGTCGCATCTTCCGCCTGCTTTTCCATTCTGCACCGTTATTTCGCTCCTTTGCGAACAAAACTCTCGTTCACTCCTTATCGGTCAAGACCTCATCTATGACTCTCGACTCCGCCGCTGGTCTGGTTGCATCGCCGATACGTGCTCAAGTTCCTTGATGGTGACCAACAGGAGTTGTCTATACCATGCGACTTTCAAATCGATGAAACGAGCTAACGTCAAGAGACTGACTGTCTACTCGAAGCAAAAAACTTAAACAATTTATGGCGCATTGCGCTGGACGGGAATCGAACCCGCTGCCGCAGCAAACTGACCTCAGCAGAGATGCAGACACAGGGATGATACCATTTCACCACCAGCACCATGCGGTCTGATCGATTCATTTATTATTGATCTTCCATTCATTTATTTTCTCAGTCGCATTCTAAGCCCCTAGGATCGGCTCCCTTTTCCGTATCTTCGAGCCTCGAGATGGGACGCTTCGATGCTTCAACGGACAGTCCAAGTCAAGCCCTGTAACATGAGCAGAGGGCGGCCTGTGGGTAACACTTCGTCTCTTAATAGCTCATGCCTGACTCTCAGTTATGCGCTTTCAAGATCCACACAAGACGCGAGTTCGGCAACAGCACTGCCTTGATGGTGAACGGGGTATCACACCTCTTCCAATACGTATATTCCACGTCTATCAGGGATGAGGAGATGCGGGTTCGACTCCCGTTCAAAGCAGATTTACGGTCTCGATCCTTGTCTTTTTCTGTGATCGGCAGTTATCAATTTTTTCACTGTCCTTTTGGCTTTGCAACAACGGATTTTCTCTTGGGATCACCTCGCTACCACTATCAGCGTACATAGGCTCTTGTCCTGGAATTCAGTGCCAGACCTTCTCCCTCCCTCCCGGCTCTGTCCCCTCCCTGTCTATCTCGCGAAGCGGGGCTCGGATCGTCTCGTTGCCAGTGCGACGATGGTACCTTGGAGCTGAGTCCCGCTCAGATCTTCCCCACCCTCACCCTCACCCTCAAGTGTGAATTCGCTGTCTCGGCTCCAGACGCAGAGTCCGAGTCGATGTTGGCTTAATCTGACACTCTCCGGAGAGTGGTCCAAGCCAACGCTTGATCGGGCTGTCGAATTGGAGGCGCCGTAGCTTCTCTTGTGAATGTCTCCAAGACTTACTCACGGTTCGTACTAGCACTGCTTTGATAGTGAAGCTGGTATCACGCTTCATCCGACGTATTGGGTTCATAATTCATTCGCGATGAAGAGTCACAGGTTCGACTCCTGTTCAAAGCCTAAATACTGGTAGCCTTTCGTTTTGAGTTTTACTGGCGCCCTTACTGTTGGTTTTTCACCTTTCCTCTTCCTTCGGACTCAGAAGAGCTAAGTTTATCTTTCTTCAAATTAGCCCGCTATCGCCACATCCGTCAATTGTTTATGAATGGTTGGCCATACTTCAATGACCCGTCAGTCGCACTTTGTTCATCGGAACCTTCATCGATTACTACACCCACTCGCTAACCCAATTTACCGCTGCCTTGATAGTGAAGCTGGTATCACGCCTGGTCCGAATAAATATACGCCCAAGACGCTCGGGTTCGTTTCCCGGTCGAGACAGATCCAAAGGAGATTTTGGTTGATGCTTTTGAATGTCCTACCAAGATGACTAGGTTTGCGTGTACCTTTTTTTACTTCAATCTTAGGACTTATCCTCGACGCAAGGTGTACTCAGAAGCTCGGAGTTCCAGTCAAGCGATGGATAAGACATTGATGGGAAGGTATTTCAGAACGGGGATGGGAGATACTACCCCATTCTCCTAGGTACACGAAATTGGGGGCGCGGAACCAGGTAATTTGTTCAATGATGTCGCTGTTCATGATGGCTAATTACTAGGTGCTGGATAAATCCCATCGTTCGACATCCAACACTCCTCCAGCGCTTGGCGCGATCAAACTCTGTTGTTGGTGTCATCCATCAGACGGATGCGTAGCATGTAGCTCGTGGTTGTCTATTATCGAGATGGAGGTCGAGATGGAGACGGTTAAACGGACGGACTCCGCACCCATCTGAATCGAGGCCTACCCTTCTGTATTCTTGCTGAATACAACACTAGAGACCGACGGTTCAGAGACCGTCAAGTCTAAGCGGATAGTGGTGCTTGGACTTGCTAGCTCCTCGGTGACAAATTGTATCGATGTTGGGGATTTGGGGAGAGAGGAGAATGGAGACGGAGGAGACGGGAGAGCGGCAGCAGAATGACAGATATTCTGTTACCGAGGTCCAGCTTCGCCATTTAGGCCATCGCATTAGTGCTCAACAGTTTGCGATATTGAAGGACGATTATCTGTATCTGTCAAGGCAGAATTAGTGGATTGTATTCGACATCAGAGGATAGGAATAAAGTACAACGATGAGAGTCGAAGGGATGATTGGCCCGAAGAGCGATGCCCGGAGCAAGCCAGCACCGAGGTTAATGAACGACAGTGTAGCTGAGATGACAACGTATTCGCGTGCGAAGTTATGGGGAGCTGAAAGACCGAACGAAGTGTAGGCTGATAGCTGCCTTCTTTCCTGACTTCCGTCGCCGTCCGGGCTGAATCGTGATACTCAACACTGCATTGAATAATTAAGACATCCATTAGCTGCGATGGATCAATGCATTGTGCGCACCAGCTAGAACAAGGAATCGAGTATCAAGACGGGAGGACAAGGGAGGCGTTTGGTAGTGTTTATATGAGTGGCAAAAATCGGAGAGAGGTGCAGAGATCAGCTGGGAAGAACAACATAGGGAAGATAGGAAATGCTGCATTCGAGGACGTGGCTTTGGAGACCACACGCACCAATAGCAGTATCCGGGTATCCGTCTAAGTGCAACAAACAAACTTGGCTGTGCTTCTTGCAAGAAGCACAGTCAATAAGCTTGCGGTGATGATCCCACAAAAAACCCGAGGAATCAACCGTAGATGATTAGCTGCTTTGAACGGGAGTCGAACCCGTCACTCTTCACCCAAGTTACAGAATGCATTAGATATATTGGATGAGGCGTGATACCATCTTCACCATCAAAGCAGTGACAGCGAGGGGTGGCGACTGAGTCTTAGCAGAATACGAGTGCAGGCGGTAGGCGGTATCAGGAAAGCGAACCACTCACTATTAGTTACATAGTCTCATGACCCCATTTCGTTCTCCGAAGGGTGTCAACAAAGTCAACTCAGTTCCTCCAGAGCGAAGAGAAGGGTGAGGATTCTGCAACGCGGCCCAAGGATGGGTTTCGCCACAAGCCCCACTCGTCTCGGAGCGTCATCTGGAGGTTTCGGCTCGAAGCAGCGGCACCGAGTGGTGACTCCGAGCAGGGAGCCGAGAGGGAGAAGCACACATCGATATTGGTCGTTTTGGCGAGAAGGTAAAAGGTCGAGACGACATCCAGAGGTCAGCGGCAGGACAGCCGGAGAAATAACGAGATACTCTCAATCGGCAGGAGAGAAGGGAAGTAGAGTGACGGGGGAAGTGACTGGATTCGAGGGACGGGCCCCGAACTGTAACCGAACAGCTGAATGAGGCGTGATACCTCCTTCACTTATCAAGGCGGTGCTAGTACGAGCGTTTGAGTGATTCTTAAATACTCTACGAGGGAATCAAAGAGAGCGCACCAGCGCGAGCATACCATCCTGGAGGGGTTTCATCATGGATCAGCACCGAGCAGGGAGTCCGAACTACGAGCAGAGACGGAGATGTGCGTGCTGGGCATCGGAGAGAGCATAATCGAAATAAGGATCTAGGAATCAATGATAAGGCTGTCGAAGAAGTTGTAAGATAGACCTAGGCCGGGCAGGGAGGGATGAAGTCGAATTCGAGTGCGTGGTGGTAAAAGACTAATTGGAACAATAAGATTGGCTTTGTTAAGGGAGAAGGAGGGCGAAAACCCATCATGACGAGCCCGCAAAAAGTTGGAAAACTTGGACGTGCAGAGTTACTATGCTTTGAAAGGGAGTCGAACCCGTGTCTCCTCATCCGCAACTTGACCTTTCCCACACGCTACGTTGGATGAGGCGTGATGCCAGTTTCACCATCAAAGCCATTTGGATAGTCAGCGGTGTGAGCGAGTCTTGGATGCGTTACGCTGGCTGCTCTTTGAAGGCTTGAAACAGCATCGATGGCGGAGCAGAGACGGTGCGCAGATGGGTGGTAGCTGCTGAGAATGGAATAGATCAGAGCGAGAGATAGTGCTCGAATCGGGATGGCGATGGATATAATAAAAAATAAGTGAGACGCTGCAACAACATGGCACTGGTGGTGAAATGGTATCTTACCTGAGTCGATATTTTGGGAAGGCCAGGAGTTGCGGGTTCGAATCCCGCCCAGTGCTTCAAGGGAGTATTCCGTAGCCTTTTTAGTCGCCTGAATGTTCGAGTCCTTGATGTTAGGCCATTAGTATCGTCGTCAATTTCGTGCTCGCCGTTGCCTTTTGCTCGAGCTAACTTGAAGGGGTTTGATGAAGGAGCGTGAAGAAGCGCCGGTGCAGCGACGGTTGACCTTGACCGCCATCATCTTCAAAACCCATTTTGTCGACCTCGTAAATTACGAACCGGTGCGTCGCCCTTTTCGCTTTGGCATGTTGTCAGAATTCAGCTAATTGAGTCGTTTGTTGGTAGATCTCCCCAGCTATCGCTGATGCCAGATAGTTGGTTAGTTCTGCATCATCGACCACGGTGAAGCTACGGAGCCATCGAGACTCTGAGGCAGGATACGGAATGGGGAAACCGTTCTCCGAGGTGAGGGTGTACATACCTTTCATCCTATCTTCAAGCGCACAGGTTACTGCCGCTTCACCTGCCCGGTTATTTTTGCCCATTTTGCAGGCAGTTTGTCTTGTGCGATTTCTATCACTCTCCTGCTGTTCAACGTTCAACTTGAACCTCGATGTACACCTTCAGTTCTTTGCGTCATCCCGTCATCGTTTTTGTAAAAAAAACCGGCCTGTGCTCTGGATCATCACGCTAACTCGCTTCCCGAAACCAGGCGATCGCCTTAATACTAGGCGTTTACTCAACCCCCGTTTCTCAACCGTCCTGAAATCTTATGGTCTTCACAGGGAGCTAGATGGTCATATGAATCGTAGGATTGGTTGAAGATACGGTGCGTACCTCCTTGACCCCTCTCTTTGTTGTCTCGATGTAAAATTGCCCGGTTTTTTCTGTATTGACGGACATGTCGAGTTGGCTCTCCTCCTAGATTGCATCTCACGAGTCGCCATGATATGCTTATATTTATCTTGTGCGCAACCAATCAAGCCTCTGCCCTCTTCGGCTTTTCTACTTCCTCTGCTAGTGGATCTCGCCAGCTCACATTGATACCAGATGCCAGATCGGCAGCGACGTATCGTCGACCAAGATGGAGGTAGTAGCTAGTGGTACGGTTGAGACGATATGATGAAATAATTTAGGAGCAGGGAGATATAGCTTCGGAGTTCTGAGGTGAGGGTAAATGTTTTCCATTCATCCACCGGACTGTACATTTTCTTCAGCTATCCCGCTCGCTCCCAACGCTTCTCCTGTTCAACCCGGTCTCGGCCAGCTCCCTTCGCGACAGTCCTCTTCCGATTCGGCCATGTCTTTTGTCTCTCCAATCTTGTATCCATCCATTCATCCGGCTAATTCCCTCCCCCGAACACGGGTGATCAAATCACATTCAAATTCAATGCTTCTCTGTCCTGAAACTTCACGCGTATGACGGTCGTGATGGAGCTGGTACCAGCAAGATAATTGAAGCCGACGTATGCCGTTAATATTGTAGGTACCCCGCTTTCCTTCTTCTGTCCCCCCAAAACTAGGACGATTTATGTGTCGTTCTCTATTGCTCATTCCCTTATAGGATCCTTGCTGCTGCAACGCTCCTCTTGGTTCTCGTTCTCAGCTTAAGGTTCAGCTGTCTCTTTCTGTCATTCAGTTACGCCCTCCATGCTGCCACACTCCACCAGGCGATCTCAATATTGACCGCATTCTCACCCCAGAAGTCTCGGCGCTGCGCGCCCTTGTCCTTTGTCCGCTCTCCATCTCTCAATTGTCTTGGAGTTTCACGCCTAAGCTCGTTGTGGAGGAGCTGGTCCGGGCGAGTTATCGCTGCACATTCGTCGCGATGTGGAATCGGATACGTTCACGGTGTGATCCTCCTTGCTCATCTTCAACCTTCGCTCTTCCTTCCTCACCTACAGTCAGAAATCGGTTTACTGAAGACTGCCGCTCTATTCACAGACCCTGCATATCATATCCCACAGCATACTCAGATCTCTATGCGCTGTAGTCAAGTCCGAATGCTGTCCACCAGCTTAGATACCCGGAAGTTCACAAGGACGACCATCGCTGAGAAGCTTTTGCCAGTATCGGTGTTAAGGGTGTGTGCCGTACTATCCTCACTCAATATTCTCGCAATTATGTTCCCGCTCCTTTTGTCTGTTAGCTAGTTCGCTCAGACCTCGAGCTGTTCCGTCCCTCCATGCCTATCGACTGAATCGGAACTACCTTATTTTGTCGATCCGCCCAATGAGCCCAGTTGCTAGCTAATTAGCGGCGTAGTCTTAGCGAATCACGATGATGGAGGCGTTCTCGTCACTCGTTCTGCCTATTTCAATTTGCGACCACTTTTTCTTTTTCACTTCCTCGTTTTACTCCTTGTTGTTTACGTTGATCTGAAGCGCTCAATTTCCACCTTCAGTTCTTCGCAACGTCTTGTTCCCTGTCATCTCTTCTCTTCAAGCTTTTATCCTGCGTCGTCCATCACTCTAGCGCTTTCCCTCCAGGTTTCTTGGCATACACTCTCCTTCTCCCAGTCGTTCTCTCCGTCTCCTAACTACCTTGGAGTTTCGCGGACGATCATCACAAAGGAGCAGATCTGGGTGCTGGGCTGTAGGCAACCAGCACTTTCCTAGCCTTTTACTCATGTCGGAGATAGCATGGACAGTAACCACGCATCGTTGGCTATCGCAACCTCTCCTGTGTATGCCAGTGAGTACAAAGTTAAGACTGGAGAGGGAGGTGTGGGTTCGAGTCCCGCGCGATGCATGGTACGAGTTGCGTTTTTGCGTTTGACAGAACGGGCGACAGGTATCTATATTATAATTCGGATGGGGCAATTTAGGTTTCCAAAGGAGCGACCGGTCCGGTTCGCGTATACTTGGTCTGCTCGAATAGTTGAGTCTTCGACATATGTCCAGGATCTGAGCACTTGCTATACACGAATTCGATCCATCCGTTCGCCCGCAGGCCTTTTCGGACGTTGAACAGGAAGGGGTAAACATTTTTCACGGCAGTCTCTACTCCGAATCCTTCAATGCTGGATCACTCTCTGTCAGGGCTCAGCAACCCGGTTTTACGGTAGATGGGGAGTTCAGATAGCAGTCCCAGGTGTATTCTAACCTATTTATTCTCGAGCTACGACGTAGACGTAACATATTTTTCATTCTGGTTCAGGTGACCACCTGGCAACCAATGAAACGCTCTGGCTTTCATCCATATCGACGCATCGTTGGCGAAACGGTTATTGCGCCCTCTCCAGTGTAAATAGGTATACTTGTGGCATTCGCAGGATACACGGGAGAAGGAGATGCGGGTTCAAATCCCGCACGATGCAAATGCTTCGCTTCGCAAGGTTTCCTTTTTGACAGAATCAGTTCACAGTCATAGCATTATCAAGCGTAAGATATGTCGGATGTGAATCAATTATAAGCTAACTTTTGTTATATTTATGATATTCTCCTCTACGACACAAGTGCTGCAGTGATGGGCTCCTCACCAAGTCAAATGCCTTCAAATTGGGTAAGCCGAGCATTGCACTGGCTGTGAAATGGTATCGCACCTTTTTTTTTCCTTCAACCAGAACACGCGATCTCCAAGACAATCGACTGTTGCTGTCAACTCGAAGCTCGAGTGCCATTCATTGGAAAATAGGGGATTGAAAGGGGGTTGAGCAAGCGCAGGCGCTGTCTCGTCCATGTTCCGCTCATGGCCCATCCTTATCCTTTCTTCCGCAAAACTTCCCACAAATTGAATAGGTGAACAGTACAATGCGTGACATTGGTTGCAATATATTCTCGAATTCTGAATCAGTTTTCAGACTTCGGTGACTCAATATCGACACAGACACGTAGCGGTTGCGTCGACCACGATTCAAGGCTTGGATATTTGGTATAGGCGAAGTGCTATGAGAGGCAAGCGCATTGAGACTTGCTATAGAGCCGATGAAAATCAGCCCAGGTAAGCTCCAGCATATCCAAGTATTGTTCCCTGCTTCTTTCCGTCTTCTCAGACTATGGATGACTTCTCCCGATCTCGCCTCCACGCCCAACCCTCGGTCCTTAATTCCGAAGTCGTTTTCTTTTGGGACAGCTTTCTCCCCCCCCCCTCTTTTCTGGCTTGTGATTTCAGAATACTTTCCGAGATCGCCTTCTTTATGAGTCCAGAGCCTTTAGAGTGTTGCGGCGCATCGTAGTCATTTTCACGGTGATATCTCGAAATACCCCAGGTCGAGAATCAGTGGACGCTTGGATTTGGTGTAAAACATATGACCTGATGGATAATGAGACTGAGAAAAAGGAGAGAAATGGAACGGACATGTCGAAGACGTAGAGCCCTCAAAAGGTGAGCCCAGACGGCAATGGAAGAACTTGAGGGAGGAACGGCTTGGACTTGGACACAGACTCGGAGTAGAGTAGAGAGAATCCAATTCCGGTAGTCAAATCAGCGAGATCGCAATGAGGACGGTATCCAAGAGAAGAATGGATCATAACGAGGGTGGCATAACATTGAGCTGCGGCGCAAGCGGTCAATAAGCAGCACAAAGCAACTGCGAACGGCATCAGCCTTCCGCCGAAAGAAGAACAGACACCAAGGTAGGACTCCTCAACGTCAACGTAAAGTTCAATGCTGATCACGAGAAAAAAGGGTAGATTTCCAAATGACAAGGGCGCCGAGCGAGGATCGAACTCGCAACTCCTTCCTCCTTCCTGCCGCAAGGAACTTCATAGAGCCGTACATGGAGGATGGCGTGATACCGTTTCACCATCGGTGCTTGAGATGGCAGTATCACATCGTATCAACAGCTCAACCAAAAGACCCATAGAGAAGATGAGGAACGTGAAGCATGAAACATAGTGACAAGCGGCATGGACAGAAAAAGACGGCAAGATTCGCTGAATTCGAAAACGAGTGGCAAAAAATCGAGTGCATGTAGTGCACTGTGATGGAGAATGTCCTCCGCAATGGTAGGGTGTATATGGGCGAAGGAGAGCGTTCGTAATAGCTGTAAATCAAAGTTAACGGAACAGAGATTCGACTGAACGAGGGAGAGTTCAACAGCAGTGAGGAGGTGCATTGGCGCTCAGAGAGAGAGAGCAGACAGTTATCAGAAGGGACATTATTCCAGCATACGACCATTGACCGAATCCGAGGATATTTCAATGGGAAGGGAACGAAGAAGGAAGGAAGGTGGACCCGAGCCGAGATACCGACAAGAGGGTAACATCGTAGAAGACAGAGTGGAGCAGACTAACGAGGGACGGCTCGAGGGAAAGTGAAACTGTGATGGATGGATGGTGGAGAGACAGAGGCTAGATATATTGAGCAACAAGAGAAAAGAAAGAAAGGATGGCTCAGTCGCAGCAATCACGCATCGCGTGGGAGTCGAACCCGCTCCTCCTTCCCCTTCCAGCTTTAGTTTAAGCAGAGACAGCAACTTCTGTCACCAGGAGAAGGTGCGATAACCGTTTCGCCAACGATGCCGCCAATACATGATCGTCACAGCACGGTTTCTTATTGTCGATCGGGTCACCCACGGGTAGAGTGTCGGACAATGACCTCCGGGATCAAAGGGTGTGGATGAGCGAAGAAGGTTGGTAGAAATTCAAAATTGAAGGTGACAGAACACAGCTTCATGAATCGTCTGAACGCAATTCAGCAACGGTGGGGAGGTGGGTTCAAGAAGAAAACAGACTTACTGCTTGCCAATTATAGCAGCCTACATGATGCTCTATCCTCACAGTAATTGAGCCCATGATTAGAGTGAGCCCTCGACCTCTGGGGCTCGGAGAGGGAGATGGAGAGTAGACAGATGTCAGAAGGACTCTATCTAGCATATGACCGTTGATAGACCAGATCTGAGGAGATCGTTAGCACTCCGAGTCGGAGCCCAGAAGCAAGGCAGAAAGAAAAGGATATTTCATCAGGAAGGTGGACCCGAGCTGAGATACCGAAGGACAATGTCGCCTGAAAGATGGAGCGGAGCGGACCAACGGTGGGCAGGGAATTGAAACCATGACAGGTGGGGTTGTGGACCGACGGACTGATATACAAGACAAAGGGACGCGTCTGAGGATTGTACGTACGTATGATACCTGGAATCCAACAAGACATGTACCACAAGGCAGCAATGCCCCAATGCTAGCTCTATCGCACAGCCCATGGCATGTGCGTGAGGTCTCAGGAAGTTGAGGGAGTGGTCGTGCGTGTGTGGAGACTGGGGTGCTGACGGTGGATAGATGTCCGATGATCGTCTGAGGTCTATAAGGACGGCGTTAGCGATGCGGATTCAGCAGCAAGAGAAAAGAAAGAAAGGATAGTTCAAGCGCACATCGGGATTGAGAAAAAAAAACAGAACAAAGAACAACGGAATTATATCGACGATGACTTGCACCATGCGGGAGTCGAACCCACTTCGCCTTCCCCCTTTCATCTGGGAGCCTGGCACACCAGGAGAAGGTGCGATAACCGTTTCGCCAATGATGCATATTTAATAGAGCCTGGCTTCTCATTGTCGATCATCGGGATCTTCTATGAGATAATAAGTGGTGGATGTCCGTAAGTAACTATTATGAAAGACTCGACTAGCCCAATCGGCTCCGATTCGAAAATATCATAAGCGTGAAAGCGGCCGTGGAGAATGATAGACGTAGTGCACACTGCATAGAGGTGGGGAATACCTCGGGGATGAAAGGGCGGACAATCAAAGGTACGAGAATGAGAGGAAGAAGCGGAAACAACATAGATGGATTGCATAAAAGGTGAGCGAAGGCAAAGGAGATACTTACTGTGACCATACAGGTTCCACGCAACGACGATTCTAGATCCATCGTGGTAGGTCCCCGTCATTCGTGAGCGGGTGAAATTTCATTGGCAGTTGAGAGAGGGAAAGCAAACCGAAGGACAGGTGAGGGTACACGGAGAGATGCGAGCGCGAATAGACTTGGTCTGAGTGCGCAGAATGTTAGCACTCGGAATGGGGATGGACGAGAGAGTAAGAGGGACGAGGAGCTGGAGGGAGCGAAAGCAAATCATGTACATACCCGACACCCATCCTCATCGTATACACTAGGTATGGATCACACAAGCAACCCATCGAAGCGACTATAGCTCTTGTTGGCGCGAGGTTCCACGGCAATTAAGACTTGGAAGATCGGAGGCCGGGTACGGTTGAATCCGAAAGATAGGTCTGCGGAGAGCACTGGCGTTAGCGTACATATCAACGCAAACAACTGGAGTAGAGCTCCGTATAAAACCGCAATATAATGGAGGGCACAATATACGAGAGATGCAACCCGGAGAGATACAAAAGGGAGAGGTGGAAGAAGGCGCGACGACGCCCCACGGAGGCCAAAGCCGGTCTCAACTTCCAATGCAGGGAGAGGGAAGGCCCGATGGAAGATCAGCACGAGTGCAATCGAAATCAAAGCCAGGCTCGAGGACGAGCAAACGCAGCATTGGATGTGGACATGGAAGTGTATGTGGAGTAAAATAGAAATTCGGCGTTGAGAGCACCTGACAGAGAGATCGAAAGGATCGGACAAGCGGGCGTATGGATTGAAATGAATAGCAACAGTATAACACAGTGAGCTTTGGAGTTCGAGGACAGAGGAAACGGAATAGCGGGGCCCAGATGCAGTCGAGGTAGACGGTGTTGGGATTCCACAATGGAAAAGCTTGACGGAAGGTAGATTACATACCGTAGACTCATCCAGTACTAGCCCATGTCCAAATGATCGATATAATTTCAGCAAAAAGGCTCGGACGGCGCAAAGCTTGTCGCCCTTCAAACTTGAAGATATCTGTATGCGCTGAGAGTTGAGCGGGGGTGCATATGTCTGTGAGGAAAGTGAATACGACGCAATATGTAATCGATTATAAAGATAAAAGGGAGTTATTCCAAGAGGAGTAGAAAGGATTGAGAAGGGGGAGACCTCGAAGATGAGGACGGATCTCAGAGTAAGAAGGGCGGAACAACGTCCAGCTACAGTTCTTACTGGCCGTCTTGATACGACGTGAATTGAAAATCAATGATGCATCACGGATATTTGGCAAGTTCGTCCGTGTGTTGGAGCTCGAGAGGCTGCTAGGTGACGAAGGGAGATGAAGCTCACCTGGTGAACATATTGAACTCCGCCGAAACCAAGTGCGCTACTCGTCACACAGCCCTGGCATATGCTAGCCTACGCTGACTGTGACCCTCCCCGTCCCGAATCAGGTCGTTACATAAAATCTAACATAGACAAAAAACGAAATCAGCCGGTCGAAAACAACGTAAAGATGGCGCCGCGTAAAAGGAGCTTGTATACGTACTAGTTCCTATTCAATATGTTCAGCAGACTATTGTCGGACGAGGTGCATAAGAACAGTGTGAATGGGGGCAAATGTGCGGGGTTTCGATGAGGAGAGGATGATCGAGGTAAGAGGTAAAGAGTGTTTATGGGCGCTTTCTGCCGTCGTCCTCTATCTCCTCCTATAAGACTGGGGAAACCACAGGGAATTGAGAGGCGATGCTAACAGGCAAAGCCACACAACCTTGGGATATCAGAATGCTCGCTGAAAAATTAAATAATGTGTTAGGTAAGCACTGGGCGGGATTCGAACCCGCGACCCCACTCCTTCATGAAGTACGTCGCATGCAGAACTGGGTATGAAACCGCTTCACCACCAGTGCAATCCAACTCCCGTCCGGTTTTACTGTCGTAGCTTTTAGTATACAGACATAACCATGTATTTATAACCCTCGTGAAAGCGATCCTAGATTATTGGGTAGACGGTGGTAGTGACATAGAGTGTCGGTTCCTTTATGATACGGTTTACCCTCACCCCGGTACATCACGAAAGGTCTACTTGACTCTCTCGTACCACATAAAGTCGGACCACGAAAATATTTCGGCTTAAAAAATGCGTGCGAGCATGGGACCTATTCAATCACACTGAGCGAGAATCGAACTCACAGCTCCACCTCAGACATCCCAAATATCCTTATACAAAGGTGGCATGATACCATTTCACCATCAGCGCTGCTACTCACACCGAAGTCTTCACGTCGTATAAGCTTCACCTCGTTCACGAGGATGCCACCCGGCATGATGCGTAGGGAGAGATACCGCTGAAATTACCCGAAGACTGAAGCGTTGGAAGTCTCAGAATAGAACGGTGAAACGACTGGGAGTCATCATCTGCGCTGAAAGAAGAACATTATATGTCCGTGAGTTAGCATTCTTCCTCAGCCTCGATACCGAAATACAACACTCACTAACAACGGACGGAATGATCGGAGGATGAAGCAACGTGTGACAGGGATGTATGGACGTACGCAGGACACCTGATAAGACATGATGTACATAGGCACCACAACGTGGTGACGCCTTGATGCTATTCGACGATGACCGCTCGTAGGGTGCGCGTGAGGCCTCGCGGAAGCTGAGAGTGTGAGAGAGAGAGTGTGTGTAGTGATGAACCACGAGGGATGTCCACCTGGGATCCATCAAGACAGCGTGAGTGACATACATTCAGGAGCAAGAGAAAAGGAAGAAAGGAGCGCTTAAGGGGACGCTTCAATCACAAATCGCTATGCATCATGCGGGAGTTGAACCCACTCGTCCTTCCCCTTTGGCTCATCAAAGTCACGAGGAGAAGGTGCAATAACCGTTTTGCCAATGATGCATAGTTACCAGTGCATGACTTCTCATCGTCAATAGGCCTCCCTCCCGTGAGTCGTGATGCGAAAACCAGGTCCCGAACTAGTTCGGAATGAACGCCGATGGAGCAGGGCGTAGAGGAAGACTATGGTGAAACGAATTGAAGCACGGGCGACGAAGAAGAAGGTAAAGCCAGGGACGGCAGTAGTGAGGGGATCTAGTGGGTGGCGAAGGATCGACTATAGACAAGACACACGTACGAGTACGCTTGTAGACAGCTCCACGACGCATTAATGCCAGCCAGCTCCTCCTGATGACGCTCGTGTGTAAGGCTTCAGGCCTGAGGCTAGTGCACGAGGGGGTGAGGATTCGCAGAGTCTGGAGAGAGCACTAGCAACCTGAATTGACAAAGAAGATGAACATAGCCCTAGAAAGACACGAGTGACAAATGGGCCTCGCGATGATTTTAAGGCATAGTGGTTGGCAGAACTAGACAGGAAGTGGAGACAAGGTAGAAGCCCGAGCGGAGCGGTAATGTAAGTTGGCGTGGACTCGAAGAAAACAAGCAGGGAGTAGCTGTGATATCAGGCGTCATGACAAAGTACATATATGGGGAAGGATAAGGTCAAATGGCTACAACCAGGGGCGAAGGGCACAGCAAGTCGAAAGGAATATGAAAAGGATCGATTAGTCCAATCGACTTTGATTCGAAAATGAGGGACTCGAGGGTTCTGAGACGCGGGTTAATTAATTGTACGTGCTAAGTGAAAACGGTTGAGGAGAATGATGGAACGAATGTAGCAGCGCATACTGCATAAAGACGGAGAATGACCTCCGGGGCGGAAGGCTGGACAATCATAGAGATGTGAATGAGCGAACGGGAGGAAATAAGAGGGACCGCAAAAGATGTTGAGCGAAGGCAAGGACGTACCTAGACCACACACGTTCCGATCATTCTATGTCCCGAGCGTGGATAGGTACACCAAGTAGTTCTTACTGGTGTGTCGTATGAGGGAGGTTTCACGGCAAAAAGAACTTGGGAAATCTGAGGCCGGGTACGCGACAGACGGGTCTGACGGGGATGTTAGCATTAGCGTGGATGCGGACAGTCAGCTGAACAGGAGTTTAGAGACGAGGGAATTTGAAAGGGAATAGTATAGAGGGCTGTGGAAAACCGCAACGGAGTGAAGGGAGCGAAAGTCGAGGTGCAAGCGCGAGGAGGGGTGTAACTGGCGACAGCCACCCTCGGCCGAAGCTGGTCTCGACTCCATATGAACCGGGGGAGGACTCCGTATTTGCATGATCGCCATCGTGTTCGAGTGTTCGATACTCGGAGGATGATGACGAGAATAAAACAGGAGGTAGAAACGTACCGTAGACACTTCTAACGTTACCCTTCGTCATCACGATCTCGAAGTCCTCCAACTAACGGTGCTGGTGGGTCGTACGCGAACGGGTTCAGGCGAAGAGCAGAGCTACGAAGTTCTGCGATTCGAATAGGAGTCAATATCATCGTTGGTGTGTGCTGAGAGTTGACGTTGAGCGTTGTCTGAGTCTGCAGGCGAAGTGAATATGAGGCTGCTGAAAAACGAAGAAAAAGAGGGCGAAGCCGAAGATGGGGATGGAATGCACGTAACCAGAGCAGTTCACGATGCGAATTGTGATCGAACGGGGTAGCGCGGCTATTTGGCATGTTCGTCGAAGAGAGACACGGCGAAACGAGCTCACCCGGTGAACGTTTGAAAATGTGAACTAATAGGTCATCATACCGCCATCTCATATCCTAGCCAACGCTGCGAATTACCCATCCCCGTCTGAAATCAGGTCGTTACATAAATCTAACCTAGAAAAAAAAGTAAATCAGCCGGTCGAAAACAACGTAGGATGGTGCAGAATAAAAAGAACATGTATACGTACTAGTTCCTATTCAATATGTTCAGCAGACTATTGTCGGACGGGGTGCATACGTGCAGTGCGAATGGGGGTTGGGACAAATGTGGGGATTTGAGGCGGCTCGAGGAGGGATGATCGAGGTAAGAGGTAAAGAGTGTTTACGGGCGCTTCTCCAAAATTCTTCCGTCGTCCTCTATATCCTCCCATGGCTGGGGCAACAGCAGCGAATTGAGAGGCGATGCTAACATGCCAAGCCACACAACGTTGGGATATCATAATTCTCGCTGAAAAAATTCAACTATTGCATTGCTATTGCATTGGGAAAAGCACTGGGCGGGATTCGAACCCACGACGCCACTCCTGTCGCAGATGGGGGACCTTCATGCAGAACTGGGTATGATACCGTTTCACTACCAGTGCAATGGCGGGTCAGGATTTTTTTTGGCTTCTAGTGTCATCACTCTTGGTATACAAAGACAACCGTTTATATATGACCTTCATGAAAGCAATCTTCGCTTATTAACTAGATGGTGGTAGTAATGACTACGTAGTGACATAAAGCGTCGGTTCCTCTATGATATGGTGACCCTCACCCCGGTACATCACGAAAGGCCCACTTGACGCTCTCGTACAGTATAAAGTACGACCACGAAAACGTTCGGCTCAAAAAATGCATGCAAGCACGACCTCAGGTCAATCATGCACACAGAATCGAACTCCCACCTCCACCTCAGCCACGCCAAATATCCTCATACGAAGGTGGCATGATACCATTTCACCATCAGCGCTGTACTCACACCGAAGTCTTCGCATCGTATCAGCTTCACCTCATTCCCAAGCCGCCCATTGCACTCCTTAAGAAGCATAGCCCATAGGGGAGAGATGTCGACACTCGTGCCGAGATTGAGTAGAACCAAGGGCTCTGAGACCTTAGTGTAGACCAGGCAAACAAAGTAATGCTACGCAGGGAGCCCAGAAGATACGTAGAGCTCGATTGCTCATTGCGAAAAAAATTTGGTGCCAGATGCACAGGCACTAAGCGAGGATCGAACTCGCATCTCCATCCCCCTTCTCAGCACGCTCGCTATCTGGAGGGAGGCGTGGTTCCGTTTCACCATTAGTGCTTGCGAACTCAGCAAGGGATCACATCCATAACCCACTGATAGACCTGCAGTGACGACGCCGGATTAAAGGCTGCTGCTGAGCAAAGGAGACATGTAAACGAAGGCCGAATCGACTGAATGAAGGATTCACCGAGAGATTGCCCAAAGGTACAACAATTGCTCATTAATGGAGTGCAACGGACGCACTACACATTAGCGGTCGAATGGACCAACGATTAAGTATAAGTGAGCTCCTCGGTGGTGCGGGACCCCAGGCGGCGTTCATTCACGAGCATGAGGGTTCCATCAGCAGTTGAGAGAAGGTGTGCATACGCATGTGCGGAGACGCCAGGGTATCCGGCTAGAGAGAATAATGCATGAAGTAGATAGATGGAGCGGACCAATGGTAGACGATAAGTCAAACTGAATGTGAGCGCAAGTAGCATGTACGTACCACAACAATCGAACACGTACACTGGGTCTGGGTAAGAAACCCATCTAGTCGCTGAGTCCTGGCTGCGCTGTGACAGCACGTTGGTAGTCGCACAAGGACGGCGTCAACCAGATGGGATTCGGGATGCTGTCGAACGAGAGTGGCAGCCGCCATTGAACCGACAAGCGTTCGAGCCCAAACCTAACTCATAAGGCGACAAGGAAGGGGCGGAAGAAGATAAATGAAATAAGAGACACGACACCAGCTGCACTTACTCGTTACAACATCTCATCTATCCCTCCATCGAACATCTGGTTGCCGTCGCTACTGCACATATACAAGTCATTATGCATCAATCGCCGGAACGCCCCTACCTGCTATTTTGTAGTCAAGTTGAGAGCACGGAGTATTGACGACGGAATATGGATGCATATGAAGTCAATTCCTGCAATTCCGAGGTAAATGGTTGAAGGTGAAGCTCCGCGATCCTCAAGGCCTCAACGTTCAACGCTCAGCGAGACAAAAACCAGGTACTTACTTCGGGCACCACGCACTGAACGAGGATCGAACTCGTGACTCCGACCTCCATAGCGGAATTGGGACCTATGTACATGGAGGGAGGCGTGATATCCCTTCACCATCAGTGCATCAATAACGGGACTCAGCATCGCACCCACAGCCCAATATCCCTTCTCCTAGAATCCCAGCAGAGTGTACTCAGACTAGGCTTCCCAAGTAAACCGACCCTTGAGATCGACCAACGAGGACAAGTGGAACTGATGGCGTACTCGAACCCATCTCCTCCATTCCACTGGATATGAATTTCTTTGTGGAGTGAGCGGCCATTGGCTTGGGAGCTTCGAAGGTCCGGGAGTGTGTATGCTGTTGACACGAGCACGGAAGGAAAAGGTTTTGAAAGGAGGATCAGTGGAACCAGAACGAAGGTTTAGTTGGATCGAAACCATGAGCGTAGAATAAGGAAGGTAACGAATCGAGGATGAAATGAGAACAAAGGCACGACGGAGAGATAATGACGAGATCGATGAACCAGCCAGATTTGATAATCTTCCGAAAAGGCTGACATGCAATTCAGTATTTGCCGTCAAAGCCACAGACCGTGGCGGCTTCTCTGACAAAGTAGCTATATGGGAATGCGCATATTGAGTCCAGAAAGGAAGGGTAAGACACATCAATGACCGAAAACTCACCCGACCCGAATTGATCGTGCTAAGCGAGTCCCAAACGACGAATTCGAAGCGACGAAACATCTGCCGGCCATATGAGGTGATATCGAGTAGTGGAACGGAGCTGGCTTGCCTGTGCCGCAGCAGCCGATATGACAGAGTCTTGCAGATGATTGAGAACGACGGTACCGTTGGATGTGAGAGGAAGTCGCCAACTCGAATGAGGGCGCAAGAGGAAGGAAGGTCAAGGGGGCGTAGGTCAGCTAGAGATTGAAACGAAGAAAAATGGTAGAGCGCACCTTCGTCTGATCTGTCGGATACAACCACCAGAATCGACTCCGCCGGACTCGTTCATCTCAACATCTCCACTGTCAGTATAATATAGCTCCATCGTGGCCAGCGTCACCGCATTGCGTATCTCCCATCATCGCCGAAACCTAATAGCAAATTAGCCGGTGAATTGACTGCCTTGCAACAAAACGAGCCAAGTACATGTACCGTCTTCCTATGAAAGCTGTGTGCAATGTTTTGGATGGATGGATTGCCGATACGAGGTACGAATGCCAATGTAGAACGGTTCAATCTCAAACATGGGATGGGTGTCGTGCGTCTCCGAGGCGGACTCAGGCTGCTGACGTTCAAGGAAAACGCTGGGCGCGGGCGCTTGTTCGAAATGATTATTGCGCTTCCCCTGTCTTGTCCCCTAATGCGAACAACCCAGCACGACACCCAGCGGTAGGAAGTAAGCAGCGAGAGGCAAAACCAACGGCGCATTCTGAGAATAGTACTACAGTAAGATTATTAGAGATCTCCGGAATGTACAACAAAAAAAAGGATGTATGCATGCAAGTGGGGGTCACTGCACCGGGCGGGATTCGAACCCGCAACTCCAGTGACGAAGCTATGTTTGACCAAAGTTGGGTGTGATACCATTTCACCACCAGTGCATGCTCAGCTGACCATCTTATAGGCTCTTCGAGGACGGAGCGAGAGCGAAAAGGTAAACCAGAGAAGCACGTACTACGTACGCTGGTCTGATTCCAGCTACAATACAAGGACGTTCCGAATCAGTTACCAGGTGGCAACCTCAGCACCGGATGAGGGCATGAGCTTTCGGCGGGGAAAGGAGGAAGAGGGAGCCGCCGGACGAGAGAGAGCTGGGTGCGCCAAGAGTCTATGGTCAAATTCATCTGCGGAGAGAGTATCAGCGCATTGCAATCAAGGAGTACGGAGACTAAACGGATGATGACGCCAGTGAATCAAGGAAAAGAAAAGATCATGAGGAGAAGAGCGGAAAATGTGATTACGCCTGCGACTCACGCTGGATGAAAAAGCACTCAACCATTCGGGAGGCCCCCGAGTTCAAACAGAATGGAATGGTGGATACGAAGGAAAAATGAGCAACGGACATCATAGGAAATGGACATTCTCGACCAGCGAAGTGGACAAGATGACCAGGGATTGCACAAAGGTCGAAGAAGGCAAGGGACGTACCATATACTGTCTATTGGACGACGATACAAACGGTGATTGAACCTCCCATCGATGCTTGCTCCGTAATGGCTCCGGGTATTCGTACAGCATCTCATGGGCACCTGGGAGAGAAAGAATGGGCAGAAGCGATAAAAAGGGCATGCCGGGACTCCGGGATAAGTATGAGCATGGGTAGACCGGATCTAAAGAGGGCGAGAGCGTTAGCACTTGGAAACGGTAGGGGAAGAGACTATCGAAGTGACGAGGCTAGTTGGAGGGAGAGGAAGCGGATACTTCGTACATACCAGTCATCCATCCAATGCCCGAGCGAGTACACCAGAGATGTGATCACCACGTGAGCAACCCGTCGAGCTGACGCTAGCTCCTCCCTGGCATGTTGTACGAGTAAGGTTTTACGGAAGTTATGGCCTGGAAGATCGGAGGCCACGTAGGGCCGAACGCGACAGAGAAGTCTAACAAAATCGTTAGCATCAGCATGCAAATCGAGGATGCCGAGAGGTCGGAAAGGCATCAAGACAAGAGTAAATTGGAACGCAAAATCGCGAAGGGTGGAAGGTGGAGCTCTGAGGAGGATCGCACAGGAACGAAAGGGGGGAAGGACGAAATGTGACACGGCCCAGACATACAAGAGAGGGCGGTGAAAGGTGGTGAAACAGGTGCGGGACTGGCGACAACCACCCACGGCCGAAGCTGGTGTCTCGAGGCTCAGATAACGATGGTGATAACGAAGTGGGAGAGGATGTATGGCAATGGTAGAGCGCACCTTCAACTTGGGCTAAACCGTAGGATACTAGAGTCCACACCGCCCCATGTTCGTCTGAACGTCTCCGCTGTCAGTATGCTATAGGTACAGTGCGTCCTGATCCCACGTCGCCGCAATGCGCATCTTGCATCAATCGCCGAAACCTAAGTAAGAACAAATGAGTGGGTGAATCGACTGTCTGGCAACAAAAGGAGCCACGCACATCCGCTGCCTTCCTGGACAAGTTGCGTGCGATGTTTTGGATGGATTGAATGCCAATACGAGGTACGAATTTGGATGTAGGACAGTCCAAGAGCAAACTGAAACATAGGGACAGGTGTTGTGCGACTCCGAGGCGGACTGTTGGCGTTCGAGGAAGAAAACAAACCGCGGGCGCCTGTTCAGGATGCATATTGCGCTTCCCCTGTCTCGCCCCCTAAGTTTAACTGCAAAAAAACCAAACAGATTCAGCACGACACCCAGCGGTAGGAAGTAAGCAGCGAGAGGCAAATCCAACGGCGCATTCTGAGTAAGTACTACAGTAAGATTATTAGAGATCTCCGGGATGAACAACAAAAACAAGATGAATGCGTAAGCAGTTTGGACGGCCCTGCACTGAGCGGGATTCGAACCCGCAACTCCGAAGATGAAGGGATGCTTGAATAAAGTTGGATGTGATACCATTTCACCACCAGTGCATGCTCAGCTGACCATCTTATAGGCTCTGTGAAGGTCGAAGATGGAGGTGACACTGATATTGCATCCGAATATATACGTATCTATCCGATAACGACGACGAGCGATAAGTGCTAAGTTTCGAAAGACTCATATTCAATATTCAATACTCACCACCGCTCGCATGCTATCACTGCTCTGATGGTGAAGCCGGCATCACACCTCATCCTAATGCGTCTAGGGAGGCTGGGAGTCGCGGGTTCGATTCCCGCTCACGAGCAGTCGCCAGATCCCGGATGTCCCATGGGCTTTCTTTTTCCTTAGCGCCAGTGTGTTGAGTCCTTTTCAGTCCGAGTTTATGTCTTTCAGGTTGGGAACACAAGGCGAGGAGCTCAGCGGAGTCAACTACACTGGAATAATGTAAGCCCCGAGGCTCATATATCCACTCATCGACGATGCTGCGTATGTATTGCAGCCAAATAGGATACACAACCTAGTCCCCAAAAATTGAATCAAATACCACGCGAGGTTCCAGCCAGTACATCGAGCAGGAATCGAACCTGCACCTCCCTCCCTTAATAATCTCTCTCTCATAGATAGGAGAGGGCGCGATAACCGTTTCGCCACCGATGTATGCATACGCTGTGTGCGATGTCCGCCCACCAGCGACACTAGGTTAGGGTCAAGCGTCCATACGATACTCCACTTTCAACTGCCGCGACAAGTACGCTCACCATCATCATTGGTTAAGTATAACTCAGTAGTCGTCCTCGTCTTCGTCTCACTATCAACCCTTCTGTATTTTCAACATACAGCTTTCTGGAATCCTGCCCGAGCGAAATATCCCTCGGCGCTGCCTTAGCGACATAGGGGCTCCCAGGGGGTTGAATTCCGAATAAGCGCTGGCTCGGGCCGCCGATTCTTCGTACCTCCCTCCACAACGTCGATTCGTTTGCCCACTTGGACTCTCTCCTCCATCAAGCTCCCTCGTCTCATTTATGCGTTACTGCCCGAACTGACCATGATGGGCCGTAACATACAGGTGGTTGGTAACTGTCTCAATCATATTCATCCTTTCGCTGATATGGAGTTCCATGCATAGGTAGCAGCCATTGACGTTACCGACGTTTGAGTTTGCGATTTGAGAGGGTCAACGAGCTGGTAGAAGCGGGATGAGTCTGGTGAATTTGGACCAGATTGCTGGAAACTGGTGCCGAGTAGAGGCTGACTTTATCGAAGGCTAAGTGCATGCTCCACCATCGTACTCACAGCATCCGCTTCACTCCGGCCTGCCTGTCGTATCATATCCCCTTCGGCGTGACATCTTACGGCTCTGATCTCCTTTCCAAAGGAATTCTGGTACCTCACGCCCTGGAACTTCTGGGCTCCTCAATGCCTCTCCGCTTTGTTCTCCTACCTTCCTCAGACGAAGGTTATCCCGGCCTCCACTTTGCGACACGTGTCTTTCGATCGTCCTCTTTCCGAAGGCTTAGGAAACGGACACTCCGTGTTGACGACTGTGCTAACCCGAGGATCCGCCCGTTTTCCGACGATGCAACGGTCGGATCTTTGAGCCGTTCGCGATTTCATCTATTCGACCACCAGATTCTTCTATCTCACTGTAGCTCGACGCTCCTCCGTTCATTGGTAGCTGTCTTGATGGTGAAGTTGGTATCACACCCCACCTGCGTAATGGAGCTTTCATTTCTTCACGTGGCGAGTCGCGGGTTCGATCCCCGCTCAGGACAATTGAGGGCTTAGACCGTTCACTTTTTGCCGAGAACCGAGGTGGGCACATCAGTTCTTGCGGAATTTCCTTTGTGCTGAGTTCGTTGCTGCTACTAGTATGGTCATTCGCGCGTCTAGAGCTAGAGGATGTGGACTCGAATAAATTCCAATCTACAATTTGAAGTTATCTATTTAGAACCCGTGTTCATCCTCCTTCCCACGGCCAGCTTTTGAGCTGCGTCTGAGGCTCCATACCATCCCCTGCTAACCGACACCGCTCCAATCATGTCTCTATTCTCCCCTCCGCGATAAAAATCGAGATTGATGCCTGTCCAAGTTCAAAGAACGAACTAAGTAGGGATTTCAGACGTTGACGATGAGGTCGGGTCTGTGATGGTCATGCGCTCGAACACTGAGGGACGAGCGAGGGAATGGGTGGGGCAGTTTTCGCATGGTTGGCAGGATAGAGGTCGGAGGGGGACGTTGACGATTGGCAGCGGAATGGATGCACTCCACGATGGGACAGAGAAGCACTGTGTGAATTGATGGATCGATGTTCCGCTACGACGCCGACGCCTCAGCTCCAACCTGCAGCACGGTCCCATTCCGATTTCTCCACATATGGGGTTTCAAAACAGATTGAAAAGGCCGGTTGCGAAGTGGAGTGGCCATGGGGTTGGAGGTTTGGAGGCCCGTCTGGTTTGAGGATGGCGCAGCTGAGGGAATATCTGAGTATGAGGTCAGCGTACTGTTAAGGGCGTGGATAGGACGGTGAGCAACCTGAAGAAAAGGTAAACGTCGAGTGACGTGGATAAATAGGCTCGGGGGAAAGTTGAGACCGTTAAGTGGGATCACGATACGTGTGGACAACGTTGGGCGTATGGGAGCGCAACCGCAAGCGACTAATGAGGGGTAAAGAGTGTTTGAACGGGAGGAGTGATAGGGAGAGCGTGGACTGGGGAAGTACATTGGCATTGAGACCGCCCAGCACCAGGTGGAAAGAGGAGCGAGAGGGAAGGAGGATATGATAGAGTGAACATTCGAGATCCGAGTCAATGAATTATTATTAACGAGCAAAAGGTATGGCGAGGGGATTGGGAGAATGTTGATCAAGTGAAGACGGTACGTACCGTCGATCCCGCGACCCAACCCATCCACGACGCCGGTAGCTTCTCGCTCGATGACGCTCGTAAGTGAGAGGATTCAGGGCATTGGAGGTAGCAGCCATCTGAGCACGAGGCAGGATACATGATGCACGAAAGGGTGAGACTGTAATGAGTGAGTCAGGACGATACGTTCGAACAGTGGGCCGAAGCGAGAATTGAAGGCACTGCGGGAGTTGGCCGATACATTCGTGGGATAAAATTTGATGCTATGTAATACAATATTTAGATTTCCACCAGAAAATTTGCGCCGCCTAAAGTGTGATGACAAATATGATTTCGAACCACCAAATATTCATGATAAGCGCCAGGAGGTTGATAGGAATATAATTAAATTATATTCTTATTACAATTGTCAGGGTCCACGTGAATAAAATCTCATTATATGCTGCATATAGGCGCCGAAGTAGTCGAGAATAAAATGGGGATGGAAATCTGATTTCCTCCGACGGAGGTAGTACGATTATCAGTCCGGCGATATTCGGCGAAGGTAAGTTGGATGCGATTAGATTATCCTTTTTGGTATGATCAGCTTATATTCAGCGGACCGGAGCTGAATATAATCAGAGTAACTTCCACTGCGTGCGTTGGCCTATAAACTCTTGGCGTATAAGCGGAGTTTAGTTGAAGATTAATGTAAAGACCTACCGAATAAGAATGTCGTGAATATGAGGATGGTAGTCAGATTAAGAATCAACTTAATGTTCGGGATATTCTGCGCGGGGTAAGTTTGATTGAACTCTGAATACGATAGGGAGGATTTCCCGGAACAAAATGAGACTACGTCCTCATGGTGCACCCTGAGTATAGATCAGTGATATGGGGGAGATTAATTAGATTACGCGCAGCAGCGATCGATCGAGGGTATGCTGAAGATAATCGGGGTGTATCCGAGTCGGAGCCGGGGGATACGTCTCGGATCGGACAGAGGTGCTCGGAAGGATTTACATTTGCAAGAGATTCGGAGGGAGTACAGGTGATGCAAGAGATTTAGTAGGGTACGTAGGTACGAAACTACGTATCGGCATCTACACGGACGCGACGGTAGCCGCTAGGATTGAAAACGACGGTCGAACGAGAGGACGGGTACAGGATGTTGTCTTCGCCGCGCGAAGAGCCGACGAAGATGACGACGACGAGATGCGAGCTCTCGGAGAACCCGCAGACGATTCGCGGGAGGGTGCCTCGAGTGCTTTGGATGCATTCAAGGCCAGGCCTGCAAGTTAAACACCGTTTTGCAGCGAATCGCGACACAACGAGACGACGACTCACGTTACGGCCAGTATCTTGCATCCTTCCGATGCCAATGTCTCCCCGTATCGTCGTAATACCGCCTCGAGGATGGTCTTGGCAGCGGATCGGCTGGATCGCTCAGGGCGGAATAGAGCTGGTTTGAATGTTGATGCATCCATGGTACAGCTAATTTCGTGTGCTTTGTGAGCATCAGTCATCATTGGAGTGTAGATTACTCACCTAAGAGCAAGTAGCAGTGAAGGGAGAGTGAGAAATAGCCGGTGATGTTGGGGTGATGTGGTGGGTGAGGTGTAAGAGGTTGAAGAAGCTTGCCGACCAATTTGGGCATGATTTGTCGCACGGGCGCCTAAGCGTCGGGATATCGTAGAGCGTTGTGATAGATAGCAAACGCGGGTTGGAGGAGTGAATTAACGGGTATTTCAGTAAATAACATGATGGGGAGGGCGCAATGGAAACAATGCGGATGTTTTAGTAACGCCAGACGAGGAACCCAGAGTGGATCTTACTCGCCCAGCCAAAAAAAATGGAGCGCGTTGAGGAATGAGGCCGGATCGTTGGGAGGCGGGAGGCGGGAGGCGGGAGGCGGGAAGGCGGGAGGCGGGCTGAGCGCTTAAGTACGATTTAGCGCTGTTGAGTTGACGCGTATCCCACAGTGCTTTGGGTGCGGCTGAGGCGTTTGTGCCAATGCAATACATTGATTATCACATAAAATTACATGAATCACCGAGGATTAAATCTAATACTGCGTATTGCGTGAGCTACAGTGCCCAGTCTGAATTGCATGATCTTATCTCACCGAATCATACTTAAGGCCCGCAGGCCTCTCTCTCTACGCATGGACACAACTTTGTGAAGCCTCCATGCGACTATTTTGTCGCTTTGTAAATGTGACCCACAATCGGCGGTTGGCAGCGGATAAATAAGGATCGATAGCCCGGTACGAAAAATGAATATCCCAGTCGATGCATCAAGCATAGAAGGACATTGGACAAGTGCACGATGGCGATGATAGTGTCCAGTAAAGCTTGAATTCGGTGGGTGGAGACAGCGAGAGTTGAACGTTGGCGTTGAACGGTGCGTTGAGTGTTGAAGATGACAATATCAAATTACGAACTGTCCACATGGGACCACTGTGTTTCTAATCTAGGAAAGATAGCTTCAAACCACGTTCCATTTTTTCCAGGACATCACTGTGCTTCCAGTTTAGGAAAGATACTAGATAGCTGCAAGCCACGTTCCATTTTTCCGAAGACGTGGGACCACTGTGTTTCTACTTTAGGAAAGATAGCTGTGGGAACGACCACTGTGTTTCTAATTTAGGCAAGATAGCTTCATTGAATCCGTCACAGCCTGTTGACCTCCTGACACTCTGCCCTCTATTTAAGAGGCTTCAGGCTACGTTCCATTCAACCATGATTATCATATGTACAATGAAGGGGGTCGATGCACAAATATCCCCATTTCGGGTGCAAACTTCTCCCCAAGAGATACAAGAGGGTGAACGGGTTATATAGGAACTCGGTTCAATGGCAGGACATGAAGGAAAGAGTCATCAGAATCCGACGTCATCCTAGTCAACGCGCAGTGACAGAGGATGTTGGCTACAGGAATTAAGTGGGTATTAGCGGGTGTCTCGTGACAAAGACTCCCCGCCGCGGGGCCATAGCGTTGATACGGGTCGATATCGGTTGCGATCTGTTCAAGTGAGTGAACAACCACAAAAATGTTACAGCCAGAGTAGCACGCTGTAGACTGAAAAATCTGGTAAATGATGCCATATAGCGGGGGGGAGTTCTGGAGAGAAGGGAGAAACGTGATGACACTGTCCCGGAAGGTCGGTGACTGATATCGTCCATAGATCACGCCACGGACAAAAACCTCGTCGGAAAACAACGCTTGATGCGGAGGATGCGTGACCTCAGTAGCGTTGCTATCAGTAGCAAGCAAGCCGCTCAACAACCCATAACACTGGTCGTCTAAACGGTGTGCAGTGCGGCTTGATCCCATGGTGAAAGCTGAGTATGGGTCAAATTCTTGCGATCGATAGTAGTCCCTTGCATCCTCCCGTGCAACGTTAGCCAATGCCCTCGTTAATTCGGAGAGTTTGGATCGAAGGTGGTCATCATCTGCAAGCATAGCGCGAAGATTTGCTGCGCGAGCAGTCGCGGTCATAAAAGTTGATTCCGATTCACCTGTAGTGTGGTCAGTTCTGCTAGTGGTGTCTGCATAATAAGAAGGGCTCACCCGGTTTCTTGTTGATATTCAAACGCCTAAGGAAACCAATGTACCGCTCATAATATGCTGCGCTATGAGCGTGGACGGGACCGAATAAATGTAACATTTCACCGACGTGGAGCGACGCGTGTTGATGGGGCTGGATGGGCTCATCGGGAAAAAGGTCCATGGCATTGCGATTATAGCGGCAAATCAGCTCCGTGTATGAATTGATTTGCTCCTGTGTGATTATCCGCATATTGGCGATGCGCACTGCGCCGACAAGGTCCATATAATTTGTCAACAGTTCTTGTAAACGATCTTCACTAGAGTGCCACAGTCGTATTAGCGTTATGGGGAGGTGAACGGTGCACAAAGTTCGAGTTTGATCAGCACTAAGTTGTGACGTGGATGTCCAATTACGAGGAATGTTGGACACCCAGCGAGGAAGCATAGTCCGCTCCATGTCCCCCCATATTTCATGCATTTCTCGTTTGCCTAGCACAGCACGATTCGGGACAACCGGAACGACCTGGAGTTGAGAGAGTTTAGATTGCAATCTCTCTAACGCAGTTTCGTCTGAGAGAATCTGTCAAGTGATCAAGGGGTAAGATCATCGGATTCTGTTGGATGAAAGTAGTCTCGCTAACCTTATCCAAGATGGCGTTGAGTAACGGGAGCCTGACTTGACGACCAGTGGGGACGGTGTCGTGATCAATTGAGAGGATTGTACAGGCCTTGCGGAGGGATGGGACACTCATGCGCTCCGAAAGTTGCTTCTCCCGTGCTTCATCACGTCCTAAGTCGACGAACGATAGGATGCTCTTAATTTCAGCCACCTTAAGATCGGGAGCGGCATCCTTTCTCCGTATCGGTTCTTCCTGAGGGATAATGGGATTGACATCGTTGTCCACAGCTGGGACAGACAGTCGGTTGAGTGGGTCATTGGCGATAGCGGGAGATGGAGGTCCTGGAGGTCCTCTGTCGCCATCACTCTCTCCAGCCGGAGTTCTAGATGAAGATCTATGGCGCACACGTCGTCGCTGTCGCCTTCGTGCTTCTTTCTCTGCCTTACGCCGTTCGTCCTCAGCTTTTACCTCCTCCACGAAGCCTGGGATACGAGGGTCATTGCTAGTCCGCTGCATCATCGTCAGAGAATAACTCATACGGAGATGAAGACGTACCCAGCGGTGGATAACTTGCGCTATGATCCACCTACTCCCAAGCAACTGACCATGTGATGCGCCGTTGATGTTGTTTTCAACGCAGAAGACGAATAAGACAGTTCGATGATATTTAAGAAGCATGTCTAGTAGGTCAGGCGGGTTTGTTGCGATGAGTAGCTTGCATTTCCATGGCCGGTCGTACTTTCTGTCGTCGGCGGTTATTGCCATCTTATCTGGCGACCACTTCGGCGTCGTTGAAGTACCATCACCACCGGCCTTCGTAAGATCTATCCGGAAAAGAGCACGTATATGGTGCTTCGACAGGTTTATATCGAGGGTGTGCATAGTGTCAATGACAACAAAAGTTGAAGGATCCCAGTACGGCAACTCCAAGAGGGGAGTCCAGCGTTGTCCAAAGGCCTCAAAAATATGATCTTGATCGGCCGAACATGACGCGTTCTTGAACAAGTGTGCAACACGTCGCAGGTGATCACAGTCACGGCGGGGCCATTGCTCAGGATCGAAGTTATCGATGTCAAGGATATCGATGTCGCAAATTTCGCAAAAGTTGTGAGCATTGGGGGCAGCATGTCCAGCCACCTGTCGGGCGCCGAGCATGTCACATATTAAAGGAACCAAAACGCCCCGATATGTTCGCCCACGAGGATAGCACCGTGTTCGAGTGAAAAAGAGCCCTGGGTGCCAAAAACGTTTGAATTCATCGACAACAAGTTGCACATATGGGTTGATCTGGTCTTTGGATGGTTTGTGCGGGCCAGGTATCACTCCTGCCAAGTAGATATTTTCTGGGAGGTAGCGCAAGTGAGGCGGAAAGTTGTAACAAATTACCCAAAGTCCGGTAGAGGAGACATTAGCTTTACCGGGTTTGGAACCGTGGGTTTCGAAACTATCGACGGAAAATCCGAAAACGAGTCGGCCCTCATCACAGTCTGGTGACATGAATGGCAGGCCATTTACATCTTTGAAGTTCAATAGTACATGGGCCTGCCATATATCCGTCATTGGCTGGGCTGCGTTCCGAAGGCTAGCAGGATAATTGTGCAACAACTCCTCTATTTTCGGTCTTGACAGAAGCCGGCCGAGCCAGTGAGCGAAGGACTGATGATGGTACTTCGAGCATGGAACCACTCGAGTCTGACCTCTAACTACGATTTCCTTCCACAGCGGGGCTGCGCATAGGCTATCTGCTGGGGTTTGCCGGCTAGTGCAGTTCTGTATACGTTGTGCGTCGTTCGAATCGTAGGGATACAGAGCAAAGCAGCGGGTGCAGGCGATATACGTGCATAGCACTGGATCAATACGCAGGTTACGAGTCACAGACCGCGGATCGCAGGGGATTGCAGCAGAAACGTGTCTTGGAACGCCACAAGCTGCCAATACGTCTCGCAGGCCTGCGAGATGAGCCTTCAATGCACGATGAGGTACAAAGTACAAGGCCTCCATAACGGAGGACAGTAGGTGAATGGCCTTATCGAGGGGGTCGTGAGGAACTGAGGAAGTGTAGTATAGTTCTGTCGGCAGTTAGGACGATACAGACTGCATGAAGAGTTAACTCACCTGTATCTATAATCTTCTGACCGGCAGGAGTCACGTCAGGACTCCTCTGTCGCTGCCACTGTAAAGCTTTCTCTTCATCCAGACGCGACAGCTGGTCAAACAGCAATGACTCCAGATAAATCGATTCTTCAGACGGCACCAGTGATGATATTGCTGAGAGTAGGTGTGTGACGCGCAATTCAGTCCACAGAAAGAATTTATTCGCCGGAGAACCTGCTCTCAAGGCGTAGAAGCCAAAATTGGGGTTCGACCAGTCCATCCCACGATGGTATATGGGGGAGTCAGGCGCATGTGGATCATTGACGAAGACCAGAGGCTTGTTGAAGGAGCCGAGTGGCAGATCGTGGAGAAGGATGATCTCATTCTCTATCGTCTGAAGCCACGTGTTGGTGTTTCTTTCGGTTGGATGGGGAGGGATCGAGGACAAGGAAGAGACCTGAGAGAATCGCAAATCGTCTCTGACATGGTTATCTCTGGTGGACCGTGATACGATGTGGCCGTTACCGACCCATTGATTAAGCACAGGATCCCATGTTGTACAGTAAGAACGGCAGCGACAGAGAACGGAAGTCTTCCTGACTGCTTTAGATAGAGTATATTCGTCGTCTATATCCATGAGGGTATGTACCCTAGTATGTGGCATGAGGCATGGGAGACGATGCCCATTATTAGACGCTCAATACTTCCAGGTGACACGCGGCACAATCCATGGGCGCTAAGGTTCAGTACGTGCGCTAGTGCCGCGGGAGCCTGAGCCTCTTGGTCAATTGGATATGCCGCTATATTCCTTCGACGACGACGATTCGGATCTCTCTTCACTCCCGGATTTCGAACTGGATCGGTATCTCCTGCAAGACAGTCATTGTCAAGCGTTTAAAGCCAAATGCTCTGCCCTTCACACTGACGAAGACGCTCCCGTTGTCATTGACACTCTAACGGAATGTATCGAATGCAGAGAGATCAAGAAGGCCAAAGATTCGTCTGACACTGATGACACTGTTTGTCGGTTTCAAAGTAAGCACCATAGCTACTAGTTGCCGTACTAAACCACTCACCGCTCCCTAGATTTGCGTCGCATTTCAACCACTACCCCCATATCTGTGGATTTTGAGGGCGGCCGATTCACTCGCTATAAATGTCAAGATGGACAACCTGCTGACTTCGTGTACCAACGTCCTTTCTCATCCCGTCTGACGATGCGCGAGCTTTGCTTTCTCAAGGCAAGCTTTCTTGACTACTAGCCCGGTTATCATTGACTAGCGCCTGGGACGCCTCTAGACATCAATTGCACCTGCTCTACTGCCGATCGTAACGAGAGCCATTAAGGCCTTAAGGCGTGGTCGGCGGAAAGTCCTCCCTACTGCAAGATCAGGCTATTTCAAGGATACGTGTGGTGTGTAAATTGTTGCTCAATTTCCTGTAACTTGTAACGAAGCAACGTACAGATCGCTGTTCCTGGTCCTTCGGGATTGTTTCTTGGTTCTGCGCCAGTTGTGGCTACTTGATTTGTCTGAACTGCTCCCCTTCCTCGCCAGCTCAATGTTGTAATCAAAAGGCCACCCTTTTATCGGCGATGTCCATGGGCCAACTCGAAGCACTTGCTCAAGATCTAACACCCTTCGTGAAGTTAAGTCCATCTTCTCCTCGAGCCTCAAGTTTAAGTCAGCAGCGCATGGCTTCAGCTGTGGAAGCTGCACTAGACCCCAACAAACGAACTATACCAGCCATCAAGGGCGCTGCCTATGGCGACTTTGAAGTAGTCTGGTCTCAAGGCCTCCCCCTTGTGGTCAAGGACGGGTCAGGCCTTCAAGCCGACTGGTCGCCTGAAGCTCTGGCGCTAATTTTCGGGCGCTCAAAGTGCACCCTCGGCGACTGCGAAGATCTCGACTACGAAGAAGAGGCGTATGTATCTCAGTTTCTACTAGAAACACTCTCTTCTGCTGATTGTAAGCGAGTATATAAGCTCAAAGTAAGGCCCTCATCTTCTCTGAACCTGCCTAAACGCTCCTGTCAATAGGACTACCCACCTAAGACGACTTTCAGACGGGAGTCACCGCTTTTAGCCCTAGATTTTCAGCATGCCGTGCCGTTTCCCATCTATACCAGTGAAGATGGTCCGATGAATATAGTCAATTTCTTCCCGTTGAACTACTGGTGGACACCAGACGTCGGTGAGACTCCTTCAAGCAAACTATTTTCTCGATTAACTCACAATTGTCCACAGGTCCCAAGCTGTATGCTGCCATGGCGAACGCTATTGACGACTCACATCATGGGAGCACTCGCCTCCACATGGATATGGCAGACGCTGTCAACCTGATGACAGGCTTCGGCAGAGCACGCTGGGACATATTTCTCCCCACAGATTCTAAACATGTACGAGACTTTATTAAGTCCCAAGTGGAGAAGGGATATCGGGACCCCATTAACGCGCAGAAGTTCTATCTGACACCAGCAGACCTTGCTGAACTTGAACAAGGTGGCGTCAAACCGTTCACCTTTGAACAGTCCCACGGAGATGCCGTTTTTATCCCGGCTGGTTGTGCTCACCAGGTAGGCCCATTTATCTCCGAAGTATTCTCCCTCTCTCAGGCAGCTCTAGGTAGCCAACATTACGCCTTGCATCAAAGTCGCGGTGGACTTTTTGTCACCCCATAGTATTGCCCGCTGCGCTCAGGTAGACAAAGAATACCGTGGCTCCAAATCTGTCGATGATTGCCTTGAATTTACCAACTTACTGATCCACACGTGGATGGCACTATCAACGCTTGAAGATAAGGCACTTATTGAAGATGACGCCAGCCAGTCAGGCTACTGTTTTCGAGTTGTTCTAATTTGCCTAACTTGTCATTTCCAGATCCTCAAGCATCACTCCCCCATCGTCGTCGCAAGGGACTCCAGCGATCACACACACGACTGAGTTCTCTCGAGCTGTTGCAGTCCAGACAGAGTAGGGTATCGTTTAATGCTGTGACATACACTAATAGCCGCCGGCGTTAGAACTCCTACCACTATTGCCCCTCCATCACACACGACTACTGTTGAAGTCCAGACAGAGTAGGTATCGTTTAATGCTGTGACTCGTACACTAATAGGCGCCGGCGTTAGAACTCCTACCACTATCGCCCCTCCAGCATCGGCGCCACAGACCACTTTACCGGCTGGATCCTACTCGACTGCCACCGAAGATATCCCCTCTTTGTCCACCAATTCTGGGCCTGAGTTTTGCCATGTCATGCCTACCTCCCATCCGCTGAGCTTGTTTAGCTTCGAAAGTAGCACTGCGAATACTCCAGATCCATCTCACAAGCCCTCGCCCAAACGGTCGCAGGCGCCCCGATCTCGTCGTAAGCGCGCACGCCCACCCTCGTCGGGCAGTGCATCTGAAAATATCGGCAACATGCAAAGTACTACCGTACCATCCCAGACAACCCTCGACCCCCATCATGCCCTCCGATTGCCTGCACTTCCCACGCCTGACGCTATATCTCTTGATGTGGCAACGTCCATGACGATGATATTCGCTGCTCCGTTCCGCAAGGCTGCTCTAGGGAGGCGCGTGAGGACTTGTAAGAATTGTCGACGCGAGTACCCGGATTGTCAGGGAGGACGCCTTGGTCATGACATGTGCCAGTTCAATACCCTTAACGCTCATACTAGTTATCCGTGAAAGACAGCCATATATTCACAATATAATCTACAGAGGGCCAATCTTTCAATAATTAATGACAAGTCATAATCTTCGTGATATGATGAAAATCATGATAAGTAGGTATCCTAGACAAGAGTCCTAATGCCCAAGGTGAGTTACTTGTTGGCAGAGCTCAAAGGATGAACGTACTGGAAGAGTTCATTCTCGTGACGAAAGTCATAGCGCTGAGGTTTGGGTCTGACGGTGAAGTCGGTGTTGCTTTGCCGGATAAGCCACTCAGGCTTGTAGAAGTTAATGGGAAGGTCCTTTACGACGCGTTTCGACTGACTTGGTATATTCGCCGATCGATCCCTGAGACGGGGGTACTGGCCCCGCGAGTCTTGCTTCGTTCGGCGGGACACAATATAAGCAGAGTCAATGGCCGAAAGCCAAGGCTGAACTTCAGATGCCCTCCAGGAAGGAGCACGAACGCGATAGATTGGATGGTCCCCACGCACGCGATCGCTAGGTTCATCATCATCATCAGACTCGTCGCTGGACATGCCCTCCGAACCCAATTGTTGCAACATCGGAACGTGACGACGGAGGAAAGGATTGGATTGCGCAGTCGATAATCTCGTTTGAAAAAGCTACTCGACTCAATAAGTAGACAGCTGAGTAACAAGAGCCGAATCATACCGTCAGTTTACGACCCCTGCGCCGCTGCTTAGTTGCCTCTTGCTTCTTCTGACCAGCTGGAAGGCAAAGATATTTGAAGGCCTTCCTCAAAGTCGCCACTCGTGTTGAGAAAGCTTTCGTAAGGATGTCTTCGTCAATATCTAGTTCAGCCCACCTGCGAAAGGACGATGCAAAGACACGAGCAGCCGACAGGTTCCAAGGGTTTCGAGGCATGCCCAACAAGTCATATCTGAAGTTATTCTCATCGCAACAAGGGGGAGCTGAGAACCCATCATCAAAATTCCATACAGTCGCGTAGCGTCGAGCCTCTTCAGTGCTGACAGTAACACGGACGAGGTTTTGTTTCCCGCCTACAAGATACGTGAGGTACTTGCGTACTTCACTCTACTGATGCATCAGTACAGCACTTTGAAGACGAAGACACAACTGTACGAACAGCTAACACCACCTGGTCTACAGGCCTGCGTACAGGATTGGTTGTTATCTTCGGCTCTTTGGGTGCGAGCAAAGATACCGGTTTGACTTTCGCTGGACCGAGCCTGAGATGCTGTTGTCGAATGACTTTCGCAGTGTTGTCGAAACCGGTCTGAATGGTGTCACCAAGGGTTTGGATAATGTCAAGAAATTCGCGATTATTCATCTGGATAGCATCAGTCATCTCTCCCATTCGATGACACAATTGAGTGAGCGCTGGGAGCGAGTCGCCCCGATCGTGATGGAATGGGGTCTGTTCAGGCTGGTCGACATCGATAGGAGATACTTGGCGTGTCACTCCAGGTCGTTCTTCGTTGGCTGGGAATACCTCTGGCTCAGTAGTCCCATCGACAGGATCGGGGCCGCGGAAGGTTTGCTCATCAACATCCATACGATTCTCAGTGGGGATGTGGCTATGGGCTTCATCCCGAGGAGGGTACCACTGATCAATGGACGGGAGTCGGGGGTAGGATGGGTCAGCCTGTTGCCGCGTAGCCACTGCAGTCGGAATAGTGCGCTGACTAACCAAAAGCCGATTGACTGGCTCGGGATTGGTGGTCAAGTGCTGGATAGCGTGCATAGGAGCCCGAGGTGGTTGGATCTCGGTCGACCGCAAAGAAGATAGGGGGAATCCCGTTGCCGGGGAGGGGTTCGCCAGCGAAATGTTTATGGGCGAGAGAAGGACTCCCTGGTGTGGTCGTGCCGATGAACGGAAGAGACGGGAAGGTCCTGCTACTTGAGGTGGTGATGGAAATACCTCCTGTGACCGCTGCGGCGACCCTTCGTTCTGCGAGGACACGTGCGGTAAAGGTTCACCTCGACTCGCTGACATAACTGACGGTGAATGAGTACCCGGTCTACCTGGCTCCTCGGTGGATGGCAAAGGCAAATTGTTTCGCGGCACTCGTGGGGTGGATGGCCAAGATGTGGTGTTTTGTACTCGCTGTGGGGTGGACGGCCAAGATGTGGTGCTTTGTGCTCGCTGTGGAGTGGAAGGAAAAGACATGCGCTCTTGTGGAACTCGAGGAGTGGATGGCCAAGATGGGTAGTCTTGAGGGACTTGTGGAGTAGACGGCCAAGATGTATCGTTTCGTGAAATTCGTGGAGTGGACGGCCAAGATGGATCGTCTTGTGGAACTCCCGGGGGGGATGGAAAAGGGGACCCCCTAGACGCGACAGGAGAATTGGGATGGGGATGTCGAGGGGCTCGAGGTCTGCAAAGGGGATTGGCAAACAATCGCAAGCGTCGGTCTGGTTTAGGATCTTAGGATACAACCAATATCAGCTTCCATCTCTGCTACGCGTCGGAATGCAAAGTAACATACGGCCAGCATTACGGAGAGGAAGTTGTTGAAGACGGGGATCGGGCGCAAGCGATCCTGATGAGCGGGTAAGGGGATGGTGACGTACAAGACAGATAGATATTGCGTACCGTAATGGGTCGCCAAATGCACGCCGGCAGGCACTTGGAAAACTATGAGGATGGCAAATAGCGAGGTGATACAACGTGCATAGGCTCACCACTGCGTTCCCGACGATTTGGAGCCTCATCCAAACGCCGATATCGTTGGCGGGAGTCTGGGATTTCGGTCATGACACATGTACAGCGAGATTCGGTAAACTCTGAAGCGGGCGGGACATGCACGGCGTCGTCGCCTGGAGAGCAAGAACGAGAAATAGTCAGCGCTCAGTCGTGTTTGAGTCGAGCATCGTACCTTCAGATGTATGGTGAGTGTCATCCATGAAGCCGTTCCGATGGAATAATGAATGGGAAGTGGGCGATTGCAAAGGGGGGGTGTGAAGTGCGAACACACATCGCCACTTAACCTTGGTTATGTCGCAAGGAGGTCGACTGCAAGCTCATGAAGGGAGTTCGGCCTTGCAACAGAGTTCGCGGTTCGGTTCGATGGAAGTCTTGCGCTTTGATATCAGGGTCGACAACGTTGGGACATTTCATCATGATCATGTCGACAGGGTTGCCTAGATTAGATAACGTACTGTTTACATAATTGGTTCCGCCTTTGATCTCGATCCCAACCTTGTGTCAACCGCATGCAAAGAGACGGAGCCATCGTCTCACCCATATATCCAATATGGCGAGACTTATGCATGAAGCACCCTCGCAATGTCTACCGTTCGACCTCACCGTTCTTCATACACCCTTTCCGATCAGGCTTCTGCTCCCGCTCACAAGGCCTTCCTCACTGTCATCAGGCTATCCCCTAAACCTCACGACTACGTTGCTATAGGAGATGACCATGGAACTTTGACGGTGAGCCTCCCTACCCACTAGTTTCCCTGTGTGAACTGACTTCCCCTCCCCCGGGACATGTGTAGATACACCTCTCTTCGACCATGGCCATTCTTCGCCACAAGACGGCGCCCGCCGACACGCCTTTCGCGATTCGAGCCATCGAGTGGAATCCCGCCTCACCATCTGAAATATGCCTTGGTTTTGGCAATGGAGATATCCTCTTTTACAATTTGAAGTTGGATAATGATGACGATACAGCCTTCGAGGTGAGCCCCATCGCTCTATGTCATTTCTTGATGATATACCTTGAATAGGATGCTTCCGTTCGTATCTCCTTGCGCGACAGAATCGAGGGTATCGCTGTCAACAACTCTGGCAATCAGTTAGCCGCAATTCATGGAGAAAATGTTTCGATACTCAAGCGATCCGGATTCGGTAAGTCCATCGCATTTGAAAGATCATTCGGACTCACTATAGTGCACGCTCTTCCTCAGCTAAATACGTCATCCACCCTCTTCGCAGACTGCCTGAGCATGCCGACCCCATCGCTCTGAAGTACTATGACGACAGCACACTCATTGTTGTGTGTTTCTCTTCTCAACCTGCGATAATGTGAGTCGAAGCGAGCGCTGTTGAACATATCAAAGGCTAAGATCCCGAAGCATGTATTATCCCAACACCGACGAAGTGAAATGGTCCATCAGGACGGACTCTATCTGCCTGTATGTATATATTCATCGTTCCGCGTCGCCGTCAGACGCTCACCTATATTCCCCTCAGTGTCAAGGCCGCTATTTCACCCAACCGAAGCATCTTCGTGGTCGCAGATGCTTTCGGTTCAATTTTTACTTATTTCCTTCCCCCTTCTGGATCCAAAGCACGACGAATGGCGCAACTCGCTGTCTTCGGTGGCACGGAAGATCAGAACTATGCGACCGATATGGTTTTTATCGATGACAAGACGCTTATGACGGGATCTCAGACTGGCGCACTCAATTTTGTCGACATTAAGAAAGATGGTGTTCCCGCTGGGCTCCATTCATTGAAGCCTGACAAGAAAATTAGTCGGTCGCAAAGTAAGTGCTGCTCCTACTACTGGGTGTCCGCGTACCAATGAAATCTTTGTAGAGTTCCTTCGATTGGTAACAACCTATGCTCGTCGCATGGCCGATACTGACGCGGTCGCTCACAGGATGCTGCCTTCCTCCGTGATGGGAAGCTGCATATCATCACAGGAAATGGTAATCCTCTTTCGAGGTCTGGGCATATCGTCCACTTCACACGATCCTACAGTTTCATGTTGGGGGTTCGAAATCGCCTTCCGGTGACGAAGACATGGGTCTTTGCTGCGCTTTCGATTTCAGTAGGAGGGATCGCCTGGTTTTATTTCGAGGACATCCGCAATGTCAGCCTATCGGAGCTCGGTGAGCGCCTACGCGGTAGCATTCAGCGCTTCAATCCTATCAACGACACCCCATTCCCGCTTCGCGGGCCATCTACCACTTCCCTAGACCACAGTTCAGCTTCCCCACTGATTTCCACAACAATGATACCCCCTACTCAACCCCCTACCGTGGTCGGGCCCAATCTCGACATATCCATCAGCCTCCCAGAGTCGGTCGCTCCTCGAATTGAAACCCTTCGACCGTCATCCGATTCTCCTTCGGTATCTTTATCCGCATCGTCTGAATCTGCGACGATGGAATCGCCAGTTGTTGCCTCCTCCCACTCTCTACCTCACTCAGTCAGCTCTTCATCCCTTCCTCAGAGCCTTCCTTACACTCAGGATGAATCCGTTGTGGCCGATCCGACTACCGTAATGACCGTCACCGCAACTGAGACCGTCACTAACACTGTTGAAAGGTCTAAATCTGAAGGGGGAGGCTTCGTTGACAACTTCTGGCTGTACGTATACGTTGCGGCATTTTGTATGACGCCGTCCATTGTTGGCCTCATGATATATAATTTTCAGAAAAAGCCGGTGAAGCGCACGAGAGCTGTTCGCAGGAGAGGCGACTTGGAGCACGGTGGGGGATCAGCGGCTAGAGCTATGTCCTCCGAAATTGACACTTCCTCCGACTCCACGGAACAAGATGAGCCGTAGTAATATGCCTTTGAATATACAATATTAATTGGTAAAATCAATTATGAAATGAAATCATATAAGCTTCCAACTCATCTAAATCTAGGGATGGAAAGAACAATCCTACAGCAAGGCGAATGTTCGACCTAGTATGCTTTCGGCCGCTCGTTTAACTTACCGTTTATGGTAAATCAGTTTGGCCCTGCGATTGTCAGACACCCTCCAGGTTCCTATAGGTCTACGCGCGCTCTCCTCCCCCTTCTTCTGCATCCCCCACAAACGCTAGCAGCTCTGATGATTTCACAACATTTGTCTGACTATCCATCGGCGAACCATTCGCTCAGCAACAACATTGTCATTCCCCAGGAAATAGATGTTCGTACCGCGCTAACCTCATCCACGGCTGATTGCTGATTGCACCTTGCGCATCCTTAGGTGTTAACTCACGACTTCAAGAATTTCTTGATCAATGACAACGATAACATGGAGGCCGCGCGATCTTCCTCCGTTAGATTCGCAAGAGATGCCGACGAGGCGACAGAGGACTCGATGCCGGAGATCCCCACCGAATCGCATGCGAATAGGCGTACAGGGAGGGGAAGGGCGCATACGCAGCCGCCAACCACCCCCGTGGCGCCAGGTCATTATCCTCAAACCCCTCTGTAAGTCCTTACCCATTTTCCGAAACGTGTCTTCGCTGAGAGATCACCAGCTCTCGCAGAAGCACTGCCGATGTCGAATCTGAGCAGACGGACTCCTCAGACGACCAAACCCCTAGACAATCACCCACAAGGTCCAACAACCCCCTCCTTTCGGACAACGCGTTAGTATATATTTTACCGTTGTTCAAATATATTAATCCACCTCCAGCCCTCGAACTCGCAGTCGTGCCAGGTCTCAAACCCGACACCCAACCCCACCTCCTCAAGCAACTCGGCGACGAACCGCGCGGTCATCAGATGAATCGGATGAAGGTCAGCCCATGCCATTGCCCTGTACATTCATGTCTTATCGATTTCTGTCTGAAGAGCTGCTTCGTGGACAAGGTCAACGATCCACGACCACGACCACGACCACGACGGCGCCCCAGCAGCAATCTTCGCTTCAACCTGCGACCCAGTCGCAATCAGCTTTCCAGTCGGCCTCTCAACAGCAATCTTCTACTTTTCATCCAGCACCGCAGCAGCAGTCAGCTTTACAGGCCACGCCTTCTCAGCAATCTGCGTTTCAGCCGATGCCCCAGCAACAGTCTGCTTTCCAGCCTGCGCCCCAACAGTCCACCTTCCCATTGCAGCAGGCACCCCCGCAGCAATCAGCTTTCCAACCGGCCGCCCAACCGCAATCTGTGTTTCAACCGGCGCCCCAGCAGCAATCAGCTTTCCAACCGGCCGCCCAACCGCAATCTGTGTTTCAACCGGCGCCCCAGCAGCAATCAGCTTTCCAGCTGGCGCCCCAGCAATCCGTTTTCCAACTGGCACCCCATCAACAATCTGCGTTTCAACCGGCGCCCCAGCAGCAATCCGCGTTATCCGCGTTTCAACCAGCGCCCCAGCAGCAATCCGTTTTCCAGCCGGCTCCACAGCAACCATCTGTTTTTCAGCACGCGTCTCAGCAGCAATCGGCTTTCCAGCCTACACCTTCTCAGCAATCAGTTTTCCAACCACCATCCCACTCTCAGCACGCACCAGTTCTTCAAAATGCTTTCCAATCAATTTCCCAACCGTCTGTCTCCTTCCAGCCCAAGACGGAGCCTCCTTCTATGTCGTTATCCGCCTTCCATCCTACCTCTCAACCACCGGAAGACTTCGTTCGGGATAATTTTGGAGGTCTCAGTGTCCTTTGGAGGGGAACAGACGACAAGCAGTCCGTATTTGAAGAACACACCCTCGCCCGAATCTTCAACATGAGTCGGCATACGGGGGACATGTCAAAGATAAAAGACAGGGCTAGCTGGATCCACTGCATCCCCGTAGATAACGTCGTCTGCACCCGCCCCTACCTCGCACCTCACTGGCTTGATCAGCTCCTCGCTGGTGATTTATACCTCGTTGCTGAAGCTATCGGAGGAAAAGCGCAGAGGGCATGGATGTATTCTGGCACCGGCTGGCAAGATATCACGAGTACATGGAATTTGCCCTCCGCCCTGGAGCATAGTGACACCATTTCGCATCCGCTATATGCACAGTATGTTCTTACGAAGAATTCATCCGGGCCAAATTGGATTACCGAGGTGTCGCAGAAAAAGAAGTGGAATCTTCACAACCCACCTCGTACTTCGACTCGCGGCCCCGCTTCCAGCTCCACTTTTGTGTAATTGTATAGTACATCCATGCGAATCAGTTTACCCGTATGTAGTATCAAAATTCGATGAAATCATGTTCCTTCAGCTCGTGAGCTCGACATTAATCTACCCCTAAAACTACTAGGGACATTTGAATCATGTGATACCGAAGGCGCCGGTCTCGGCATTAGGCTTAGCGGGAGTCTGTTCGAGGTTGTACTGCGTGCAGACCTCCTCGTTTCTCCTCACATACGCAGGTACGTTACCTGCGTTACACGAGACCTGGACTTACTTAGGACTACAGTCGCGTTTTCGAGATACTCGGTCGAGCTGTTATTCTGCAATCGGTATCAACGGGGACCTCCGTCACGTCTACACCAGCGACATTCCATGGCTTCAACGTCGGATCCTCAAGCCCCCCCTCCGGTCTGACTGATTGGTCTATCCTATTAGGCCAGTTTGGGCATGGGCCATCTCTTTCGCCACTCACCCTTTGACCCTTTGTCTGGGATGCGTATTTAATCTGCCTTACGTGCCACTCTCCTCACCTTCGCCCACTCTTATTCCTGCAATCTGCCATGAAACATCCCTCTTTTCTTGTCGCAGCCTGTGCTCTCATCTTCCTCGGCCTCTGGGCTCTTTTATGGGCACTCGCAATTTCCTGGTTCTGGCAGCACGTAATCGACGACCCACCTGAAGATCAATCCACTCCCAAACTTTCGCCACGTTACATGCGAAGACGAAGAACTGGTGTGACGCTGATGGCGGAGATCCTTGTGGATGTTTTCTCAACGCTGTCGGATTTGGGCGAGAAGATCAAGGAGGAGTTGTTGGCGCGGGCTCGTCGACACTGGCATGATCGACACGCCACTCTGTTGGATCAAGCGCGTCTTGAGTGGGAGGAAGAAAGGAATGGGACGGAGGCACAGTTGCTGGCGCAGGCTCGTCAAGAGTGGGAGGAAGAAAGGGAGGAGACGGAGGCAGAATCGATGGCGCAGGCTCGTCAAGAGTGGGAGGAAGAAAGGAATGGGACGGAGGCACAGTTGCTGGCGCAGGCTCGTCAAGAGTGGGAGGAAGAAAGGGAGGAGACGGAGGCAGAATCGATGGCGCAGGCTCGTCAAGAGTGGGAGGAAGAAAGGAATGGGACGGAGGCACAGTTGCTGGCGCAGGCTCGTCAAGAGTGGGAGGAAGAAAGGGAGGAGACGGAGGCAGAATCGATGGCGCAGGCTCGTCAAGAGTGGGAGGAAGAAAGGGAGGGGACAGAGGCACAATCCATGGCGCAGGCTCGTCAAGAGTGGGAAGAGGAAAGAAGTGTGCAGGAGATAGAGTCTTTGGCGCAGGCTCGTCAGGAGTGGGAGGACAAAAGGAAGGGGAAGGAGGCAGAATCCATCGCGCAGGCACAGCGACAATGGAATGCTAAACACACCGCTTCGTTGGACGAAGCTCGTCGTCAGTGGGACGAAGAAAGGGAGAGGAAGGAAGAAGAGTTACTGGCGCAGGCTCGTCAGGAGTGGGAGGACAAAAGGAAGGGGAAGGAGGCAGAATCCATCGCGCAGGCACAGCGACAATGGAATGCTAAACACACCGCTTCGTTGGACGAAGCTCGTCGTCAGTGGGACGAAGAAAGGGAGAGGAAGGAAGAAGAGTTACTGGCGCAGGCTCGTCAGGAGTGGGAGGACAAAAGGAAGGGGAAGGAGGCAGAATCCATCGCGCAGGCACAGCGACAATGGAATGCTAAACACACCGCTTCGTTGGACGAAGCTCGTCGTCAGTGGGACGAAGAAAGGGAGAGGAAGGAAGAAGAGTTACTGGCGCAGGCTCGTCAGGAGTGGGAGGACGAAAGGAAGGGGAAGGACGCAGAATCCACCGCGCAGGCACAGCGACAATGGAATGCTAAACACACTGCTTCGTTGGACGAAGCTCGTCGTCAGTGGGCCGAAGAAAGGGAGAGGAAGGTGGCACAGTCGTTGGCGCAGGCACGGCGACAATGGGATGCCGAGCACGCCGCTTCGTTGGACAAAGCTCGTCGTCAGTGGGACGAAGAAAGGGAGGGGAAGGAAGAAGAGTTGCTGGCGCAGGCTCGTCAGGAGTGGGAGGACGAAAGGAAGGAGACGGAGCAAGGATCGTTAGCCGAGGCACGTCGACGCTGGGAGGAGGCAAGAACGAAGCAAGAGGAAGTGGCCTTGGTGGAACAGCATCGGATTTGGCAGCAAGACACGCAAGCCGCCATTGACGCTTCGTTAGCGCAGGCACGCCGGACTTGGGAACTGGACACACACATGGTCATTGAAGCTTCGTTCACGCAAGCACGTCAGACTTGGGAGCGGGACACGCACACCACTGTTGAGGCTTCGCTAGCGCAGGCACGTCAGACCTGGGAGCGGGACGCGCAAGCCACCGTTGAAGCTTCGTTAGCGCAGGCACATCGTCGCTGGCATGATGAGCAAGCCTCCTCGCTGATGCAAGCTCAACAGACTTGGGACACCAAGAAGGCCGAGGAACAGGCGTTGCTTTCGCAGGCGCGACACAATTACGAAGCAACTTCGACTCTTCATCGAGAGGCGGCTGACTCGTATAACCGAGCTGCTGCTTCTTTACTGAGTCAGAGGGAGGTGTGGGGAAACAAGGTATTGGAGGAGATGTCAGTGATTTCAAGGGCTCGAGCTGGGCTGGATGAGGACCAGAGTGCTTTGGCTAGTCAGGGTGAGGGGTTGGAAGCCGAGAAGAAGTCAATCGAGAAGACCAAACAAGCGATCATCGATTATGTTGCTGCCTGGCAGAAGAAGCAGTCATCGGATATAGCAGAGCTTTCAGAGGCCTGCGCGAGTTTGCACGTCGAGCAAGAAGCTCTGGAGAAAGCCAAAGCGAAGCAATTGGAGTCTGAGAAGACCTTTGCGGACACTCGAGCAGCATTTGATGACGAGAGGAAGGTATTGGTGGAGAAAGTGAGGCAATTAGAAACTCAGAATGCCATTTTGGAGGAGTCAGCGAGGCGGTTGGAATTCAACAGCGCGGAGGCTGTCTCGTACACAACGGTGTCAGTTCAGACCGCACTGGACAAGCTGGACATTGTCGGTCAGGGGAGTCCCGCCTCTGTTCGGGCCTTGTACGCAACGGTGTCCGTCCAAACCGCTGATGAAGAGGTGGACATCCCTCTTAGCAATCGTGCCCCCATTCTTCATCTACCGATGACACCACCTCCTGGCTTCGTACGTTCATCATCGACCGTATCGAGTTCTCGCAGATCCGTACGTCTTTATTCATCATAACCCCGTCTTACTGATGTCCCGGTGCAGACTACAATCTCCCCATTAACTTCTCTTCCGTCGTCCCCTTCGAACATTGCGAACACTGAGTCCTCCCCCTGCCCTTCAAACCAATCCGACGCTCACGAGACTACACTCTCGTCGTTACCTTCTCTTTTAGCCTCCCCCGCGAACAACCCTGAATCCTCCTCCTCCCCTTTAAACCAATCCGATCAGGCTGCGAGTCCACAGTTGTCTCGGCCACGTATCCCATCGCCTCTGCCGACGACGGGGAAGACAAGCAGGAAATCCAAACGGTCCCGATCAGACGACGTGGACCAGGAGACCCGCCCTTTTGTCGACTCTCCCTCTCCAAGACATCGCTCGAAGCGACAGAAGAATCATGTGAACTGCAGCAAAGACTTGACTCCTCTGAGCATACACGACGTGGATAACCTCCTTATCACCAAGGTCAACCAGTATCTGACATGGTACAGAAAATCCGATCCAACCACCCCTTCAGTCTACTCTCTCAATCGCGACAAAATTGACCTCGAGCAGCGAAAGACTCTCCTCAAAGCTGCAATACAGCGCTATGCAGCCCGCGCCCAGGGCATAGATGTCGACGCATCTTCTATCACCGATCCAGACAGAGCTGTTTCCGAGACGCCTTCACTGACTACTGCTGCCGCTTCCGCTAGATCTACCATGTCCAACAATTCCACTGTATCTACACGCCGGTCCGCCAGGCTTGCTCACGCTAGCGATTCAGCGTCCTCGCCTCAGCAAGCCTCTACTTCCACTCAAGGGCTCAAGCCGGCGTGGAAGTAACCTATCCGTTCCTTTACCATATGCTAAGTAAATATGACTTATCTATGTAAATATGACTTATCTATGTCTTCGTATGAGTTAGCGACTGTATAATAATTGAAATGCTATGATATTCGACCACGCGAAATATGGGGGCCGGCACCTTTTCAATATGGACCTCCATGAGGTTTCCGTAAGTCGTCTCATCCATAAAACTGCCAAAAGCCGTCACATCCATAAAGTTGCCAAAAGCGGAGCAGTTCAATCACACTTACCCCGCGCAGAATATCCTGAACATTAAGTTGATTCTTAATCAGACTATCATTCTCATATTCACGACATTCTTATTCGGTAGGTATCTACATTAATCTTTGACTAAACTCCGCTTTTACGCCACGAGCATATAGGCCATCGCACGCAGTGTTCCTCGTTATATTCTCAATTTAACGGCGGCATATACTCAGATTGACATGATTGGATAAAACTAGGAGTTAATATTAACAGTAAGCGAACCAGCAAAATGAACCGGCTCGGAGAGGTCGTCAAGTTGAAGAAAAAATACTCTTTCAGCTGGAGTCGAACATCAGACCTTCCCGGGTGGGGACTTCAGCATCCACTCCAACTGGACTAAGACACCGCTGCTAAAACAAGGACTTAGGGACATGATAACGAGTGGCTATCCACCTAAGACCAACCCCACAATAATATGTGCTACTTATAATCAGAGAGGGATCGCATAAACTAGACTACTTCAGTTCCTCTTCGGTACGACCACCGCCAGACGATAAGTGGCAAATGGCAGCGGATCAAGCTGTCGCATCGTTATACACATTCTGAGGGCGGCGACGGCATCCTTTGCGGTTGTGCGGTAGGGGGCGATGTTGTGGGTGACGGCGAGGAGATTGTTGAGGAGAGGGTCGCGCTTGGGGGCGCAGTAGGACTTGAGGATGCTTGCGATTGCGACGAGGAGGCCGGAGGGATCGAAGTGGGAGAGGGGGGGGTTTGAGGATAAGGGAGGGGTCGAAAATGGAGGGGATGTAGTCTTCCTGGGCGTGGTGCTCCGAGGTGTCTGCGGGGGGATGGGAAGACAGGCTGGATGACCATGAGGAGGAGGCGGAAAGTCCACGGACTGCCAGTCCCTGTTGCGATTTCGACCCCAGCCTCGTCTGCTCGCCTCGGTTCATCGTCCCCTCTCCGTCCTCTCCTCGTCGTTCTCTCCTCGTCATCCTCTCCCTTTTCCGCTCCTGACTTCAGCCAATGACAACTGTATGGCTACTCATCAACGCTATCGCACGACGAGGAATCACGGCGGCGGCGACGCAGCGTATCCTTCTACTACACCATCCATCACCCAAGTGTAGAGTACACCCGAGCTCAATCCACCCAGCGCCGAATACGACTGATTGACGGAATGGAGGACGGGATCCTTTTGGAATATCGGAATGGGCAGTAGACTGAACAAAGGAGCGAACTACCGACCGCATAAGCTTGATATTCAGTGGGATTAGCTGTAGTAACAAGATCATAAGTACAACGACCAACGAACAACAATAAGTCCACACACCTGGGTCTGTAGCGCCTCGAAACCGGAAAGCCTCTTCAGGAACGAGCGATCCAATAACAACCCCAACCGGCTCAAGAATGTCTTCGACACGCCCCAGACTTCAGATTCGATGACGCCGAAGTTAAGAGCGAGAGGTTTGGAATCATTTGTTGAAGATGGATACGACAGTCGAAGGGGAACCACCATCTCTCAGTAGGACGGGATGAAAGTTAGGAACAGTTGGCGAGGCTTGGGACACCCTGAACACAGGTTATATACGCGGGCGGCGGATGGGGAGCTGGATGATGGGAAGAGAGTCGACCAGCAACGGGACAGAGTGAAATTGCAGGTATCGATCGTGGTAGACATGACGGAGGGGATGTAACGGAAGTCTTGCGGGTTGGTCTACAATCGAACGGCTAGCTCGGAGTCGACATCGGTAAGCTCAATATGTGACGGATTCAGTGTATTCGGCTAGATATATATGGAGGAAAGTGAATTAGTGAATTGAGTCCCGAGGAAATATGGCTTGCGTAGACTGGGAGTCACTACTCGAATAACAACGGCCACCCAGCTTATCCACTGATCCATTCGCCCAGAATCGTTTGGAATTTGAAGTTTGCGTTCGATAATGCGCTTGCAAGGCAGTTGAAACAGATAATACAAAACTTACTGTTGAAGCCCGCATTAGATTGGCCCGCCGAAAGAAAAAAGACAGCTTACATGACGCGACCAGTTCAACGCAGTCGACGCCTACAACCTGACCGCTCTGAAGCCCTTGCCTTCAACGAAGTCGAAGAGACCTCCATGCCCTGCGCTACGTAGCGAGCTTCAAGCTTCATCGATGTTATCCTTGAAGATATGTAGCGCAGCGCAAGCTAACTGCGTACGGACGACTCGGCTCAGTGGGTGCAGCGGAGTAAACGTGTTGGAAGCGAGATGGAGTGCTGGCGAGGAAATCGACCGTAGACAACGTTGAATATTGAATCCACCCGTAAGCGCTGTATCGGATACCTGAGCAGATGGGAAAAGTCGGAATTAGCGAAAGAAAGATAGGCCGCACATATGATTCCATGGTTTGTATCAATGTATGATGACTAGGAGTAAGATGCAAGACGGTGACGTCGACACGACGGAGTCAAAAGAAGGGTCTTACATGTACAGCAACTCTTACTTTACTTTGACTACGGAAGTGCCGTATCGATATATAGCGGCCCCATCGTGACTTGAAGAATGCAAATTCGAAACGATCGAATACCAGACGGTGATCGTTGACGACGAGGGTGCGATGGGTGGAATTTGAGACATCGAGGTGGATGAAGACGTAGGCGTATTCCGGGGACCGAGCGACAACATATTTACCCCACTCCCTTGTTGCGAATTGGAAGTTGAGGTGATGAGATTCGAGCATGGAGTGTCCACGGCATATCAGAAGACGACGAACGCGTTTTGGGGGCCGGAAAAAGATGATCTTTGCCCACTTCTTTGTCTAGATAGATATTCTTTGTAGTTATCAGTCCGCTCCTGTGTCCCTGAGGAAAAGGTTTACTTCTTACTTGGGACAGGGGAGAACATCTTTCCCAACCGAAAAAGTAGCTGGAAAAAGTAATGGGGGCGATGAGCGAGGGGATGAGCGAGACGATGAGAGCACGATGAGTGCGAGCGGGCGTACGCGATCAGCGCGTGAGTAGAGAGAATGAAAGAAAAGTCTTGAGGCAGCCGTTCAAAGTCGAGGATGGACGGATGGCTGGACTACATTGGACGTACACGGGATACAAGAGTGTCAAGAGATATTGGGTACACGAATTTGTACCGAAACGAACTCAACGAGCTCGAAGACGAAGTCGCGAGCTCGAAAACGATTTCGCGGGCTCGAAAACGAAGTCGCGAGCTCGATACAGCCGCTAGAGATGGGCGAACGTGTTGGAGACGTCAAGGCGCAAGGATTGATGGTCTTGGATGGCGAAAATAATGCGGTGGAGTGCGGGGAAGATCTCGTCGTCGACGTCGGCCGTTGTATCGACGAGAATCGTCGTCGCGAGACGACGGCCCTCCAAAAAGGCACGGACTTGAGGCCTCAGGTCGCCAGCAGCGCCCTGAGGGCTTCAGCAAAAAGTTAGTCGATTTAAAGCGATAAACGAGGTGAATCGCTGACTCAACAACCAAGAATTCGCACTTCTGCTGCGCTAGGTACCTCCCATACCGTCGTAACACCACCCTGAACGCGAGTTTTGCCGCTGCAGCATCAACTTTGGGAGAAGAGAGCAGAACTGGGTTGTAGACTGAGGTGCTCATTTTCCTAGCTAGTTTAGTGAGCATTAACTTGAAGATTCATGATAAATGTGCAAGTTACTCACTAGTTATGAAGTAGCAATGAAGATAGTGATGAGATATGGGCGGTGTGGTGGTGTGGTGATGTGGTGGGAGTGGTGAAGAAGGTTGAAGAGGCCTGAGAACGAATTTGGATATTGATTAGTCGTCAATACCCACAGGCGCCTAAACGTCGGGATCGACGGCGGCGGCGAATATAACCGGAAAAGTCGGGCGGCGGCTCCAAAACGCGGCGACAATGGTATTGTTGGTGAGGTAGATGTTTGTATTAATGGTAAATTTGCGGAGACCGTTTCTTGAGATACGCTGTAAAACAGCGGGCGTCGGGATGCGGGAGGCGGGCGTCGGGATGGGCGCTTAAGTGAAAATCGAGCGCCGCGGCGGTTTCGACAGAGCTGTTTGAGGTTTTCCATCGAGTACACGCCATTTGGGCGTGTTTCGGTCCACTCCACACAGGTAATATATATGCTACTATCGAAACAAGGACAAAACAAGTACTGCGTAATAAATGAGATAAAAGCGTTGGTAGGAGCTGAGTTCTCTCACCTTATTACGAAACAAGGAGCTCTAGAGAAGACCGGAAAGACGTCCGAAATAAATGGGACAGATCCAGGAAGTATTCAAAGCCATTATTTCAGCGACTCAGTGGCAATGACCAGACGAAGGACTACGCGCACTGAGCGTGCGAGTGAGAATGGCCATAAGTAAGCATGTTATCACCACTCGCTCATAGGGGTCAGTGGGAGAATCCCATGCAAAGACCACACGCTGGATCAGCGTGTAAGCAAGTGTGGTGCGAGCGATCGAGGTGCGGCTGTTGCGGGATAGACCGAGCGTCCAGCGCTATCAACGGCGTGGCCACGTCGAACAATCTTCAGGGCAGGTCGCAAATAAATACCACGGAGCGGGTAGCAAGTGAGCGAGGCGCGCGTTAGTGGAGCATGCATGCGGGCAGAGGTGCAAGCTTAAGTATTCGGAGAAGTGCGTATGCGGAAATGGTGGGTATTCGGGCGCGGCGTGAGCAGAAGACAATAAGATCTGCGAGTAAAGATGAAAAAGGGTCAGCTCGAGTGTAGCTCGGAGGACATAGAGCACATATCGAAGGCTTCGGAACTAACCAAAGAGCCTGCAGCATATCTCCCATCGGTGCCGAACTATCGATTGAATACTAGTAAGGACAATTCATCGTGAGCGTGTACGCGTGTAAGCGTGTAATGAGTATGCTATGACCACTCTAAGGATATGACCACACGCTCATAACGACTTAGTCCCTATCGCTCCTAATTAAATATTGAGCGGAGGCAAAGGCGGCGATATATTGTCGCAGAGCGAAAGCGATGATACGGTAAGCTTTATATAGCTAGTGATGAGCGTACTAATCCTCGGGAATTTCACGAACTTCCACCCAATCAGCCCGGTAGCTAAGATCCCTCGGAATGATGTTAGCGGTGAGAAGCCTGGAACAATGACACATGAGTAACAGGAATGAAAGGCTCTGATAACCTACATAGCGAGAATGTCATTGACCAAAGGGATGTCATCATCTTGGGCACTGATGACTGATGCGCCATGCCAGTATGAAGAAGTCAAACAAGCCCGGGTCGGTTGGCTCTTGATCACTAACAGGTTGCCCTCGAATGGAAGGGCAGCTAAGTCCTGGCGAATACTATCATTCCTCCCACCCTCAGCCGATGGAGGTTCGTAGATGAAGGCATAGTGGAAATCATGATGGTCAGGAAGAGTCCGGAAGTTAATGGTCGAGCTGTTGAGATGTGTATTACCCGGCGGCTGGCAGGGATAGGGATGGCGGTGGACATAAGCTCGATATCCAACCGTCGTAGGATTCCCTGCATCAACGCTCACGAACGGGAAAATTGAAAGATCCGACATGCGAGTCGGGGTGGTGTCGAAGAGCGGAGACCTGATGCGGGCGAGCCGGACAAGCTGAGGACCTAACGTGCCAACCTTAAAGACGATAGCATTCGGGAATTCCTAAGAAGGGCGATTAGCAAGACACTCAAGCCCTACAAGCGGACATACTGACAGTGTCTAGGTCGATGAGGCCAATCTTCAGAACGATCGTGATGAGAAGGTGTTGTAAATGGGACCACCCCTTCCGAATGACTACAGTGGTGGCGAGACCAACGGTCAATATAGTGATAAAGCTGGCCACGATAGCCATGATGCGGAACGACGACTCAAGCGTCGTCCCGAGGGCGTACAATTGGTAGCTTAGAGGCATAGGCACTAGTTCTGGGTCAGATGGGGACGGGCAGTCAAACGTCTTCACGCAGTTTGACTGTAGAATTGAAGGCGCATGGAGAACACGTTTGAACCACAGCAGCTAGTTGTGATGAAATTCCTCGTGGTGAAACTACGACCGACAGAACTAACTATTCATGGCAACTGGAATCCAGTATATAACAGCTAGGTACAGAACGTGGACGTCACGCAATAGCGCGTTGCTTTGACCGTTGAAAACCATGAACGCATTAAACGCGAGGATATGTCCCTGCGGCGTAGATTCTAGAAACGTCGAGGAATGCCTCGTTTCATTTAAACGCAAGGTTATCTACGCAAGGTACCTCCAATTGCGAGCCTCACCCAATATGTACTACACAGTAGCCTTCTTGTTGTTGTCGACCTTCGTCTTCGTATTCTGGCGCGTCCAGCGCCGTCTCGGACTGCGTAGCTTTGTCTCGCGGGCACTCTTGAGGGGTGGTTTCATCGACGTTGACAAAGTTGGCATTCCTCTCTCTATCTGAGTTTCGTACATGTGACCGACAAAATCCTAGGAATGCCCGGCCGCGATAATATTCAAGGTGGGGTCTACCCAGCCGCACCTAGTTCGCATCGCGCGCTACTCGTTTCCGTTTCCGAATTTAACGCTGCCGACGCTTCCCGACTTGAATCTCAGTCCCGTGCTGGCATCTGAGGGAGGGTCACCTGCGATGCCTACTTTCAAGCTTTTGGTCCATAGATACCCATATGCTTGTCCATTCGCTGGGAGCGCCAACTACAACCACCGCGAACTTATTGTCCACGGCATCCCCCAAAATCTCCAATTTCACTTTACCATCCTCCTCGAGAACAGTGAGCGAGACTTTGGAGAGAATCACAGTGTTCCCCGGGATCCAGCTTTCGGGGACTGGCACAAAGGGAATATTGTTGTGTTGAAGAACGATGTGAGCGGCCTTCGCCCGGGATTCTCAAACTACTTGCAAGATGTTCGTGTTATGAGCGCCACAGACGATGACGTTCCGGTGGTTACCGATATTCTTCATTCGTCAGTCCCGTTTCACTTGCACGTTGGCTCATTCGATGACATCACGCCACCACAGGATTTTTACTGCCTCCATGTCAAGCGCAGGAGATGAGTACCCGGCGTGGATCCAGGTTCGCGTTCCCGCCGTACCGTTGAACGTCATTGACATTGAAGACTGAATATTTGGCTGGAGGGTCGGCGTACATACTCCCATACTCGTACACAGAGCTCCTGAATGTGATGTATGCTACAATGACAACCTAGTACTTGCGCAGATTGGTTCAAAATGATTCGCGCAACTTTTTCCGGACTCCTAGTTGCGCAACGTTGTTGTCAGTGTCAAATTTTGGAAACATCCTTTGATAGAGCTCACCGGAAGCCTCAAGATTGAGTCGAGGAGAGACTGTCGGCATCTGCAAGTCACCCTCCGTGCGTTCTGAGGTACAGGCGCACACAGCCCCTGAACTGGGAGATCTTATCATGCATCACCTGATCACTGATCATATCTTATCTGAGCTCTTGACCGTGCCGGATTTGAAATTTGAATGGACGCTGGCAAAGGGGTTAGGGGACTTGTGCTGGTGATGGCCGGGCACCTCGGAGTTCATGGATAGTGCCTACGGTCTCTTCTCTACTCAGTCTTAGGTTTACCGTGAGTTCTACCAATGTATATCTATAAAATATGTCACCGAGAAAAATAGTTGCGCGACTAAGAGTCCGAGAGATGTTGCGCGAAAGAAAAAATAGTTACGCGGTTTCACAATAGTTGCGCGAATCATTTTGAACCAATCGGAACAGCTTGACCCTTAGAAATTTCCCGGAGACCGGTCAGGAGAAGTCGCCAGCACCTTCAGGGGCAAGGGGTGACATCGAGAGTGTTGATGGGCGGAAGGCTGCATATGGCGGGCGCGGACAAGAATAGAAGTTGAAGTGGCCTTCAATCGGTCGTCCTGTATATAGATTTCACACATTATAATTAACAGGGTATGATTCACGATATATGTATTAGCGACTTCACTGTAGGGCATAAGCAGCATACAAAGCTTTCGTATATAAAACTTGCATCACTCATAATGAAGAGGAACCAAGTTAGCTCCGGGTGCAATTATACCGGGCCCCGCGCTGCTTGGTAAGGAGGGGGGGGCTCAACATCCTGCCCATCAACGCCGGCTAGCTCGTCTCTCCCGGCCTGATCATCCGCCTCGTTTTCTCCCTCATCTTCATCGCTGGTAGGAGGGGGATCTATATCAGGCCTAGGGTGAAATTCAGGCAGAAGAGCCGCTCGGTAGTTTGGAACGGCGCGCATGTCGAGCGGGTCGGGTCTTCCAGGGGTGTGGACACTAACCCATAAGGTCGTGCTCTGGAAGGTCCCCCGAAAGGATCCTATACGGTTCAAGCTACTCAAGTCAGCTCCATCCCGAGATTTACAGGAAAATTTAGTAGAGACGTACGTAAATAGGACGTCTTCAATATATGCGATGTCAACCTGCGTCGCACAAACAACGGTAGGAGTAAAGGGTTCCCGGTTGCGTTGTATCTTTTGTTTGATGGCGATGACGTTCCCCTGGAGTCTGAAGGAATTACTTGAAAGGTACGCGTTTTCTCCTCGCACGATACCATCCGTGGGTCGTTGGAGTTCAAAAAGAATTGTAAAAAAGAAGTCGTAGCGTCTGTCTCGCAGACTAGGAACGTTGGCCACCCAGATCTTAACGTGAGGGATCGTACGATCGCGATAGCGTGGATTGGTGGGGAAACGATGAACATGGATAATGTGGTTGTTAGAAAGGCCGCGCGATATATACGGATCCAAGTCCAAGTCATGAAGACGTAGAGAAAGAGGGGACCAGAAGGGCGACAATGCCCTCACTGAGGCGCGCACTAGAATGGGTCCCTGGATATTTGACTTGAAGAGGATGATAAAGGGCCGCTGCTACAAAAAGCACGAGTGTGAGCTTCGGACAAGTCACGAACAACGTAGTCCGCTTACAGAGTTGGCCACGGAGTCGAGCTCCCAAGAGACTCTCACTGCGCGTATGTACAATCCTCGAGCTAGGGTGAAGATGAAGGCGAGGACTGAGGAGGGGCTTCGAGGGATGGGCTGTCCTTGGAGCGTTAGAAGGAGCAAGATGATGGTCGACGCGACCATGCCGGAGATGGGCACATCGAGTTGCTGGGTGTAGGACCACAGTCCACGAAGGACAGCGCGCGGCGTACCCATGGAAGGAGAATCAGATTCATTCAAGGACATGACAAAGAGTCGGGAAGTATCAATTGGATGTGGTCGATGGCCAAGCAGTGGACAGGAAGGTTTATATAGCCAGCGGCATCGTGATGTCGATATTCCCATGTCCGATTAGACATGTGCTGGCCAGAGCCCTAGGCATCGCAGGGACCGATGAAACATCTAAATGGACACGAGACGCAACATGCGAGTGACATGAGTTTGAAAGGGAGCCGAGCTGACTATCACTCAAGGATCCCCCCGGCTGCGAAAGGAGATGCGTTAAAGAACCAGCAAAGGCGCTGCTCGCACAGAGATATACATATGTTGGTAGTCGAGCGTATGGAAGTGTGCTATGTGAGAACCTCTATGACTGTAGTTACTTGGTTGTCAATCATCACGCCTCCATCGTTGGCATCAATCGCTGGGGACGCCTCCTCTCCGACTGCACCTGCTTCGTTGTCAACCATCCCACCTGCAATGTTGCCATCAACGGGCTGGGGGACAATCGCTGGGGGCGCCTCCTCTCCGACTGCACCTGCAATGTTGCCATCAACGGGCTGGGGGACAATCGCTGGGGGCGCCTCCTCTCCGACTGCACCTGCTTCGTTGTCAACCATCCCACCTGCAATGTTGCCATCAGCGGGCTGGGGGACTTGCTCTCCGGGGTTGGCTCCATTCAAAACGTAACGCGATTGATGGCCATCTGCAGACTGAAAATGGTACAGTGGGATAGGCGGAGGAGCTCTCGGTCGACGTGGCGGGGGCTCCGTCTCAGCGTGGACGTTCACCCATAACGTGGATCTTCTGCCTTTGAGAGGGAATGACCCCCGATGATAGAGACTATATTTCGAATGATAAGCGTTCTAGCGAGCCGAAGAGAAATGAAACAAATTACCTAAGGAGGATCTCCTCAACTATCGGGAGATCATCCCGTGTAGCGTCTACCACAGTAGCAGTGTACTCGTAGGAGGACTCTCGCTGGTCGAACAAAGCAGGGGGGGCGGATTGTTTAATGACTACCACGTTGCCGTACATTGGTGCTTGCCGAGCCATGAAGTATGTATTCATGGGGGCGAGTGGAAATCTGGAGACTGCGTGACGTTCATCTTGCTGAGGTTCAACACCTTGAGACTCGTACAAGATGGTGTAGTGAAAGTCGTGAGCAGGAAGATGTGGGACGATAACGTCGTCGTGCTGATAGGCAGCGTTTCCTGAAAAGTAGCAAGGGTAAGGGCTCCGATGGGCGTAGATGGAGCGATCCGAGTAATTCGACGCTCGAGAAACGAAGGGGGTAAGCGCCAGGTCTCGCAGGTTGAGAGAGAGAGGCGCCAGCACCGATGATGTCCGTCTTGAAGTGCGAATCAAAAGAGGTTCATGGCTATCATGTTTGTAAATTATAATTCTGGGACGCTCCTAAAGATAGGAAGTCGAATCAGCAGCCCAGGAGATACGAGCCAATATTAACTTACTGCGTTGGCGAAAGTTGCGCTGTCCCATGCTACTCTAACCAACCGTATGAGCGCTGCATGAATAAGCGCAGTAGCCAGGGAAACCAGGCTTCGTAGATACAAGAACCGACTGGGTCGTGGAGGCCGATTGATGGGACGAGTGAGCGTTGCCGACGATGTCGAAGACATTCTGCGATTAGACCAGGAGTACTAGTTGCACACAGGTATGGAATAGGAAGCTAGATAAATGAGAGGATCTCTTGCAAGGCGCGACCAAGCGCATCGCTGCATGGAAGCCTCATGTCGCGCAACATGTAAACTCCACGCTGCAATGTGATGCAGCGTTCGTGCTCTAGACAGTAATGACCCGACCTACTATGCATGTGTTCAATTTCCCGCTGTGTCTTGCGTCCCGATTCTTATCACGATTCAGTCGCGCTCAGACTGAGGTGCAACCGTTGGCTTATTGAAGCCGATGGAGCTGGAGGACGACAAGGAGGCAGCCCTTAATTCCGCTGCTGGGTTCTCCGAAACAATAAGGGCCGCTTCGTTGAATGTTTCTGGGCAAAGGGTGTGCACCGGTATACTTGACATGGCCAATTGCAACGCGAGCTGCCTTTGAATGTGAGGTGCAAGCTAAGACAGGCCCCTGGGCATGCAATCGGACCTTATACAAAGAGGTAAATAGGAGCCGGATATTCCAGATCCTGGAATGAAGGAGGTAGCGCTTAATTTCTCGAAGCGATCATAGAGCGAGGTAGAGAAGACTAGGCGTTCTCCAGTACCTACCAGCTGCAGAGCTTGCGAACTGGGGTAGGTTATTATCAATCTTTTGGGCTCGCCCACACCAAGCTTAACTTAATAGTATGACAATGGTGCGAAGGCGCTCGAGTTTACGCAGGACGGTCCTTTGATTACGATTATCACGACGATGGACATATACGGAATATATATAGCGGCACCTATATTACGCGCAATCGTACCCTGTACATGTATCACCTGGACACCGCAGCAGCATAGATAGAAACGCAGAAAAATCTCATAACTCAGAACATAGCCCTAGTTCCATAATAACGAGCAGACGCTTACTCCTGCAATAGGCACTAAGTACGCGTCCACCAAGTGGAGAGGACGTACCAGAATCTGCTGAGGAGTGGGGAGGCCCGCGTCCAGGGCGGGGATGATCCTAGTCAAATACCTGACAGCTAGTCAGTACATAGAAACTAATAATCTGAGAGTGAGAGAACGAACAGGCGAATTGCCTTGTGGCGAGTACGTTTTGGGATAGGGGAGGAAATATACGGAATGACTTCCCCTACGCGGAAGACGGCAAGCTCCCCTCGCCACGCGATATGGGGAGAGACGAGACTGAGAGCGGCGTTGACTTCGCCGTCGGCCGTAGAGTAGGCACAAACTTTGAATTTTTGCCTACGGGGGTCAGCGAGAACCACCAACGCCTCAAGTATCTTCGGCTGGGGGCCAGCGGTGGGGAAGGTGAAATGTTCTGTCACCCTTACATCGGCGGAGTGGGACGTATCAGGACGCCGATGCTGGGTAAAACAGTGAATGCGAGGGTGGTGGTGGTGCCTAGAGTAAAGGTAGCCCTTCACAAAATCCTAAATATGATATTGTCATCCATGCATAGTCAGCATAGTAAGAGGCGAGACGTACATTTTGTCTGCGCCGAGTGCGGCGAGAACGAAGGAGGGGGGCAGCAGGAGTCGAACGAGCTCTGAGCAAATTGGGGGATAAGCTGCGATTGCGACGGCGCATCGAATGGGTAGATTGACCCGAGTGACGACGAGAGCGACGAGGTACTGTGGGCAGCATTATCAGGTAATAGCAGAGTGCTGAACGTGCTAAGGTGTATGCGTATCAATCCCCTCCGACTCAAGGTTCGTATATATTTATATAATAGCGACGAACATCCTTTGGATGCAGACGATATGTCAGAGTGTGGCCTACAGCGCCAGGTTGTAATATTAATCTAGATCGAAAGGCTCCCTTCGACTCAAAGGCAAGTCCAGGTGCATTCTCCATTGTAAACCCCTGAGACGCATGACCAAATGAGAGTGGTCAATGAGGTGGCGCTTATGATCGAAGACGCGCAGTTGATGCCGCCTCCGAATAAAAATAGCGATGTTATCGCCTGCGTAATCACCCTATCCTTAGCCTGTAACCACAGAAGTAGTAATTTCATGGAAGCGATACGTCGCACCCGGCAAGTAATAGAACGCGTAGCATAGCAGGTCACCTCCATGATGGAAAGGGACGGATGCGCGGGGGCATGTAAGCCTCGCGCATTTTGAACATCAGAGACCCTGTGGTGTCAGTAACGCTATTGCGGCCCTCTGTGATACATGCCGAACCCATGCAGCCTTGTGTCGTCCTGATTGTTGTTTGCAAAGCTCGTGGCGTTCTTGTCTCTGTGGTCAGATTGAGTAGACGCCCCGTGCAACAGGATTAGTGTCCTACCTAAGGGTTTCCTGGGCACATATATCCATGTCCGTGGTGACGCGCCTGGCTTTCGAGGACACATGCATACATGATGAACATTTCTAAATAAATATATTCGTAGCATAAATACCCTGTAAGCCTAGGGGCTACTTAGATATCCAGAATTGAACTGAGGTGGCTGATACAAAGTTGATTAGTCCGTCGCCGGGCTGAGAAACATCGCCGACTTACGTGATGAATTCATTCGAATGAGTAAAAGCATACGGCTCAGCCGGACGGGCCCTGAATTCCGCATGTTGGTTGGCCGCCAGCCAGGTGGCGTCATAAGCGTTGCCAGGAAGGCGACGCACGAATTTCGTATTGGAGCTCACGACGACTCTGGCTCGAGTTCTGATGCGAGGAAATTGTCCCCTCTTGTCAGGGCGAGTCCGTCTTGACAAAATATGGGCACTATCAAAGGCTTGCAACCAAAAATCCAAGGCTTCGTGTCTCCACCGCGGCTTGAGGACCTGGAATATGGGAGACCGCGTGCGATGTCCGAGCTCATCTTCTGAGTCTGATTCATCGCTTGACATGCCGTCTGGTCCAAGCTGTTCTAAGAGTGGAACATGGTGTCGTAAATGTTCGAACTCTTCGGCTGCCTCCAACCTTTGTTGAAATAACTGAGGGATAATCAGGTGACTGAGTAGCACGTAGACACTCTTCTTACCGTGCGCTTCCGCCCTCTCTTACGCCCAAGTTTCTCCGTTCGGCGTTGATGCTCTCGACTATGCTGGACACATGAGAAATCATGTCTAAGCGTCTTGAGACGTGTGAAGAAAGCCTTGAGGAGGTCGTCTTGAGGTACTTCGTAAGGAGACCATTCATTGAACGCATACAGAAAGACGGTTGCAGCCGATAAATTCCACGGACTGTGAGGCGGGCCTCTCAGGTCATATCGGAAATTATCAGCGGAGCAGCATGGGCCGGCCGTAAGACCATCGTCAACCTTCCATTGGGCTGCGAAACGAGAGGCTTCTTCTTCTGAGACAGAAACAAGGAGTAACTGGTCCTTGCCGCCCACAAGGTGTTCAATGAGTTTTCGGACTTGGCTCTATATTTATGGTATAAGTGACATAAAGAGAGACCGTCAAAGCTTACAGATAACACTATCGACCGTTCTGACCGGCGCTTAGGATGCGTTGTTCTCTTCGGAGGTGGCGAGCCACTGGGTTCATCATGAGCAACTACACCGAGAAGATCAGGCGACAGTTGCTTATTCTGTCGGAAAGAGGCTGCTAATGAGGTGATTGTCGTATTCATGTTGGTAACGACCTGCAACAACTCCGTATTGGCAGAAGATACTGCCATTTTCAAAGTATCATGAAGGGTGGTCAGGTCATATTCAAGGGGTTCCTGGGCGACAGTGAAAGGCTGGTAAATAAATCCTAAACGGCTCACGTACTTGCTTGATTTGAAGGCTATCACCATCATCGAATGGAGTTAGGAAAGAATTGGCCGTATCTTGAGGAGAACCAGGGGGAGGCTGGATAGCCATGGTTTCTAACTCTGGAGGATTAGAGCCCGGGGCCGGTAAGGAATTGTCGATGTCCATTGGGCGCGCGTCTCTTCGAGTGCTATCTATGTCCTGTCCATCAAAGACTCGGTCATTACCTTGACCTCCATCATCGTTGGCGTTCGAGTCCGCTTCAAATCTACCTGCAGGTACATGCTCAGTCTCCTCCGTGCTCTCCAATGGGGGAGGATTAGAGTCTGGGGCGTCGTCAACGTCCATTGTACGCGAGCCACTAGGAGTATTGCTCGAGGCGGGTAAGAGAAGATGAACATGATTTTCCGAGTTCTCCTCCACCGAATGATTGGCGTCTGGGGTGCGTAAGGAGGAGCCATCGTGAACATCTATTGTGCGCGATCCACTGGCAGTCGTGTTCGAGGCGGGTACGATAACATCAACCTGATGCTCTAAGTTCTCCACTGTAGGATGATCGACAGCTGGAGCCCGCGAGGAGGAGTCATCGTCGACTTCCATCGGGCGCGAACCGTTGCGAGCAGCATCAGAGTCGCCAGTGCGGGGGTGATCTACTTCATGACTTCCGGCAGTTACAAGACCATAGCCCTCTTGGGCGAGGTCCCCAAACCATTCGGCATTCCCAGGCGTCGCGGGGAAAGCGCCTGGAGTTTGTGATACTGGTAAATCGTCTTTACGATTCACTAATACGCGGGCGTTTACGATTTCCTTAACGAGAGGGGGACGAGGGGTTCGTCTGGCAACAGTCTTTCGTATTCCCTGCGGTACAGTTGTTAATCTTTGAAGCATCTGCGTGACGCCTGTGCAAGCTTGTCCATGGTTTGCAAGGGATTGGAGATTCAGCGACGGACTCACCACCAACTCCGATGTCTGAACCTGTCCCCCTTGTCGAGGGAGCCCTCGGATGGTGTGGCCCTAAACTACCAAGGTCCTCGGAAATTGGCCGCCCTGGTTGTTGAGGCACCGAGTAGACAACGTCCCTTCTGGCCAACGGCGGCAAGCCTTTAAAAGGATGATTGAGAACACCGATTGCGATATGTAAGGAATGGCACGCACTCTGCTGTGGATCTGTGTCTAGGGCGAAATATTGAGGGTTCCGAGTAGGAGTTTTGTCAAGATCTTCTTTATTAGGCACGGGGCTTTGAGTATTTCTATCTGGGTGTAATATATTTTAGACATATCTCACGCGAGAGAGACTAGACTCTCCAACGTACTAGTGGTGTGAACCTCTCCCACCACAACCGCTGAGTGGCGGACTCGATCTCGAGCCAGATTCGCAGGCCTTACTGGAGGTGTCTCAAGTAAAGAGGAGCGAATGGGACTAGTAGTGCCTGCTAACATTGTGAGCGATTCATTCAGTAACAAGGAAATTTAGTTACCAGTCGTGTCCCTTGAACGGCTGCCGCGAGCGAGTTTGGTGAATGAGGCGAGGCGGGGATCCGGCGTGGGTGCTAGAAGCATGCAAATCAGATGTATGTTGTGTAGGGTCTTTGAGCACAAACCATCAGTGAGCCAATGAGTCGAAGTCAGGTTTTGGGGAGACCGCAGATGTCGACTAACTGAGCGAGAAGAGTGTCGAGGCATATGCGGGGGATTGTTGGCGACGACAGTTGATGGCGTATTTGCGACCTTACACGATTAGCGTTACGTTTAAATTTGGAAATTTGAGCGAAGTAGGGTAACTACACGAGGATTCGGAGTTTTGAAAGTATGCAGCACACATCTGCAGATCTCCGCCAGGTGAGCTCAAGGCTAATGTGACGTACGCACACTTTACCTACTGTCGCGCGCGTGCTCACAAATCGAGGCAACATAAAAACCATTGCTACCACGTTCAGCTCGACGTATAGTCTTCAAGATGGCGAGCACAAGCCTTACGCTCAATGAGGCGATCGTCGATGCACATTCCGTACAGATTACGGCAATTTCGTTCTCGCCTTCACCACATCTCTACATTGCAATTGGCGACGCGGAGGGGATTATCACAGTGCGTGATTTTTTATCTCCATGAATGGTCATGCATAACCGACCAACTACGCAGATTCACGAAGCCTGTACCATGAAGGTTTTGCGGAGGAGGGGGATGTCATCCCGCAGAATGGCGATCGAAGGGCTGGCATGGGATCCAAAGCACCCCACTAATCTGTGGGCGTCATGGGCTAATGGCGACATTCTCGGATATCATTTCGAGGCCGACAAACTGGAATTGTCACATCAGGTGAAGTCGATTCGATCATAGTAAGCATAAAGTATTGACATATAACAGGATCCGTACTGTCTCATAGAGATTGACGAGCGCCAGACCGGTGGACACATAGCCTTCTGTGAGACGGACACGCTTGTAGCCATCGGAGGCGATAAGATATGGGCTATCAAATTCACCGACTTTAGTGAGTACATCACTTGCAAGGATAGACAGCTGTATAAGAATTCTACAGACGAGTACGACTGCTGCATTCTTGAGGGCCTCCCTACAAATAGGAGGCCCCTGAACGAACTTACAAAAGGCGCATTCCCCATCCAGATCATACCCGTCGACGACCAAATATTCCTAGTCTTGGTGTGCGACGGCTCAGAGGACCCGCACCCGTCAATCTTGTGGGTCTTGCGTGTTTGAGGAGATAACTAATTCATCACTAGTTGACAGGGCGTACAGCGCCGAGAAACCCTACCAGTTACGATGGCAGATGGACACATGTTCCAACGTGTAGGTCCTTTGGGAATGTATAAAGAAGGATGAGCTGACGATATACAGGGCCAGAGGGGCACTGTCCCCAGATCAATCAACGTTGGCCGTCACCAACCTGGAGAGCGGGATAGACCTGTATTCTCTATCCGATCAAAGGTTCGTCGAGCAGATCAATTTTCAGCTCATAGAAGAAGACGACAACTATGTGGTCGACGTTCTCTTCTTGAACACGCTCACTATCGTCATGGGTGACGTCAAGGGGAAAGTCACTCTTGTCAGTAAGGAATGCGCGAGAAGCGTGGTTGTTGCCCCACACATGAGGGGGCACATATATAGTGAGCATAGTCTCCGACTCAGCGTATAAGAATGTTCTCTGACTACAGTCAGACTTCTATAGGATGGACGGAGTCTGGAGGGACGGAGTTTTCCACCTTGTGGTGGGGGATAGCACCCCGGAAAGGGGGACGGGCCATGTGTTTTGCCTGACCACAGGTGGGCCAAACTCTGCGCTACCCAGTGAGGATACGACAACGAGGGGCTGGAACTGGTCGCGCAGGGCGATGACCCTTGGCTTCCTGTTCTTACTCTACGGCGCATGGACCCTGGGGACGTCATCTTCGAGAACAGTCCGACCCGACGTAGCTGCACCAGTTACGGTGACGCATACAGCTGAAGCTTCACATACGACGGTAACAGTCGAACAAACGGTGACAGTGACGAACACAGAGGAAGCTCGACCAGTGACGATTACGGCCACACCTCCAACGCGAACGGTGACGCTTACAGCTGAATCGCCTGCGCAAACAGTGACAGTCACGCATACAGAAGAAGCTCGACCGGTTACGGTTACGACCGCGGCTCCGACGCAAACGGTGACGCTTACTGCTAGCGTGTGTCCTTCGGAGGCGGGTCCAGGAATGGTTCTGGCAGTCTGGCAGTGGATTGCTGACAATATCAAGATTGTGGGGATTCTGACAGTAGGCTGCATGTCGGCTGCGGTGTTGATTAGGGCATGGGGACCGCAATGGGATTGGATTTCCAGACGAAGGCTGGTTACGGATCCGGGGCGGATTCGTGTATGGCATCGGATGCCAGAGGAAGAAAGGGGAGATGGTACTAGTGAGGTTGCTCATCCGTCCTTGCAGCAGGAGTTGGACAATCAGGGCAGCTTGTGACAACACGTAGTGTATTCATTTATCTATGCATATTACTTCGAACTCATTCGCGTTCATACCTATGATTCCAACAATTCTATTTGGCGACACCCTTCCCTTTGTTCTTTGCCTTATCCTCCTGGTACTTGCGAGTAATCCAGTTTGGAACGGGACCATCTCTCCGCTCGTTTGTAGTAAGGAATCTGTCCTTAAGATCGGGACGGGGATGAGCGACCAAGTGGTCGGCATCAAGCCGAGGGTCAAGCCATGAAGCAGTGATGTCGGCCCACGTGCGATTGTTATCGTATAACCACACCTTCACATCTGTCTGACCGATCCTATTGATATATATTTCTCCAATGGACGGAGACCAGGGTAAAAGTGGCTTAGGTATTTCAGCCCCGAGGCACAGATAAAAGGTGCAGTTTTTGTTTTTCTCCGTGGTTCGAGTGATAGGGCATGGCTTTAGGGGCGACCCAGGCTCACTAAATCGATAGATATATGAGTCGTCCGAAAGCCGTTCGAACTGCTGGTGGTCAAAAGGAGAAGTGGATCGAGGCAGGATAGAGTCTCGAAGGTTGCTGCTACTCGTGGATGCGATTGGAGGATCCGGATCCGGACGCGGACGCGGGTTTGCGACTACAGGGCGTGCTGAAGCGACGAGTGAAGCAGGGACAGGTGCGTTGGGAGCTGGGGACTTATGATGCTGAGCTGCCTGAGCAGATGCTTGTTGATGAGAGAGCAGAGGCGGGGGGTTCACAGCTGGATGATGCAGAGTTCCTCCGTCAGCCTCCAGTCCTAGCGGAGGTAGTGATCTAGAGGGGGCGCTCAATGCTGACTGAGGATGTCGACGTTCCATGTGTTGGACGGTGGGAGATGTGAAAATCAAGTCGTCCAAGTGATGATGCGCGGGAATGGCGTCTTCACGACGAGGTAACAGCAGCGTCGATCCTGGCTCTGGTTTACTAGTTTCCGTTAGAGGTAAGGAAACATGATCTATAGAAATCCCATACATTGGTGTTATTGCGGCTGCAGGTTGTACACGGAGGAGAATAGCAAGAACGACCTTTTCGTGAGGAAATCGTTCGACTGGAAGATAATCATGTAGCACATTTTCAACATTCTCCCGAAAGCGAGGCGATTCGGGGGGAACCCTATCCACCATGTCTGCAAGGAAGTCGACCACCTCTCCATCGAGATCGGCGCAAACGTCGGAGATGGCGCGTTTGATTATTTGCTTGAGATTATCTTCAGAGGAACGCAAAGGCGCTGCGGGTCTAATGGGGCGGCCTTGCAGTGCTGACTCGGATGAGCCCTGATCGAGCGGTGCTTGTCTGTGAGTAACAACACAGAATTTAAAAAGCTCAAGTGCGTCTGGAAATGATCTTGTAGGACGTACCTGCTGGGGTAGTGTCCTGGAAATGTAGGAGTCCTTCCTAAGGACTGGGATGATATGGGGGCAGGGGTTCTCTGGGAGCCTTGACGATGGAGTGAGAGACTAGCAAAGTTCGTGCTGAGCACCTGAAAATATGATAGGTCGATGTTCAGAGAGCAGGAATATTCGGTCACGTACGCTGAGATATCCGGGAGGAGGACGCTTGGGCGAGAGAGGATGCGGTGAATCATAGGGCATGGTATCCACGACAGGGCGAAAGCGAAAAAAGGCTGGTATATACAACTGCGAATATATAACGGACAATGCTCAGGGCACTGATTATAATCATGTGGACCGTATCCTGATAATCGGATGTCAGGTCAAGACTGGGTTGCGTCCGTAATGAATGTTCCGAGATGGCAAGAAGGGAACGAGCGACTGGCTCCATGTGATCAGATGGGCCCAAGCTAGATGACATACTTCGACAATGATAATCAACGTCTACAGGGTATTGAGGACTTATATGTCATGGACGTTGATTACCCAGAATAGGGGTAGCCCCTGTAGAGAGTTTCAGTGATAACGTAATCCGTAGTTAGGGGTAGGAAGTAATCTGGGAAATCAATGCGTTTGACCGTAGTCGCTTGGTGCAACCCGAGCGCCCATAAGGTGATAAACAGTCGCAGAAATCGATATGTAGTGCAATGCGGCCCGGTGCTACATCACAAATGAACAAGAGGTTGCTGATTGGAATCGATTGTGACAAGTACCTTCAAAAACTAACAGGGTTGAGAGGGTGTCGAGGCTGAGAGCACGTGTGGTCAAAGTCTGTCACGGCGGGTGACCTCATCAATGTTCTCGGGGACATTCTGTTCATCTGCAGGCCGCAATTCGGGCATGCGCACACCCATGCCTTTCCGCAGCATTGCTTGTACCGGATATGCAAATAACGAGGTAAAAGGTCGAGGACAAGCTTGGAAGCAGAAGTGGTATCCGAAATTGCGGAAGGTCGCCACTATAAGCCGCGGAGAGACCTGGGTAATTGAGGAGTAGACGGACTTGGGGTGCTCACAAGGCTTAACCGGCATGGCCATCAGCATCAAGCATCGGGCGCACTCGCCGCTAAAGTATGGTTTGGACCAGACCCTACGAACAGCGGTCATGAGTGTGCGTTCATCCGAAGATATTGAGTACTTACGATTGTATATACGATGTAACCACGATCAACGAGACCTGGTCGTTCCGCGAATTGAAGGACTACAAAAATAGTCAGCAGTCAGCAAAAATATAGAAGGAAATGAACCGCAAAACACTCTTCATGAACAGAACAAACCAATAAGGTCAAACTCACACAGCGTGAATGAAACTAGCCAGCAACCACGACTATCCCTATAGCTAGGTAGAGGGACCTATACAATACAACCTGCCGCTTGATGCTTTCAAAATGGTGTTTGCGAATCAAAAGCTGACTGACCCTCAACTTCGAAAGGAGCTTCAAGACCAGCGTAAGCAGGATGGTATTATTGACGACTCTGAGAAAGTTATAAGCACACAGTCTGCTGGCCAGTGTCGGAGACACATGAAGCAGGATATTGTAGATATGCATCAATCGGCTGCGACGCAACAGGAGTCACCCGCGACCGATTTGCCCAATAATCGAAGTCCCCCGCCAAAGACCTGCATTCTGGATGAAGAGACACTGAACTAGGTTCAGTACTAGTATAGTTCGTATCGTGATATGGCGAGGACTTTTCTTCCCTCATGTTCGAGTCCATGAGCGGAAACGAACCCATAAATGTCAAATCGCATCTCGAAGCGATTATTCAAACGGCGTACTCATTTCATTCACTGACACAACTCAGATTCTGACTCAAAAATCCTATATTGCGCGATACAGCGCGAAGTCCTACGTACTACGTGTGTGCTACATGGGTGCAGGAGCTAAGAAGGAAAAGTCATAACATATGCAAATAGAGACCGACTGTAGCCAGGCGACCGGCATTCCCCGGAGACCTTATCTTATCCACCAGCTAAGGCAAGCTTATCTTATCAACCGGGAAAGCATTACCCGTAGACCTTATCTTATCAACCGGCTAAGCTGCCAGTCGGCATTCCCCGTGGAGATCAGCTTATAAACCAGCTAAGCGCTTAACACGTTTCTTCTTTCCATGTCGGTGGCCCCGCCTCAGAAATATATGTTTTGAAGCTTTGTAAAACACAGTGCAATGAGATTGAATGGAAAGTGGTGGCTAGCCATCTCAGTGAGACGGAAGGTCAAAGTCCAAGCCAATAGGTTGTTTCTTTTGGGCCTCAAGTTTGACAACACGCAAAATATATATCCACGCAGAATTGATGCCAGTCTAAGGCATGCAGTCTACTTCAATTCCCCAAACGCGAGAGCGTATCATTTGTGCGGCTAAGGTGAGTAGCTATAGCGCCTCCGCTTCATCTCATGTTCGTCTTCGTTGTCTGACATCGGTCGCTTCAGTTGTCTATCCGTCGATAATGCCACGTTATTCGTGTTCGTAGTCTCCTGGACTGGAGCTCGAGGCACGATATCTGTCTCCCCTCGAGCCTTTGCCAACGCGAAGTAAAGCTCTGCGGACCAATGCTCGCTGCCATTTGGTGTTACAACCGGAGTCACTGTTATTTCTTGAATGTCCGCTTCAATAGGCGGATGCCCAGGTATCACTACCCTGACCTTGAGCGAGTGCTCGGGTCCGAGGCTTTGGGAGCGAACGTTACACGGAGGCTGGGCTGGTGCGCCCCTCCAAGGGCGAATTGGAGGGAAAGGACTTGGTTCATACGCAAAGTCTCGGACTTTGATGCCCATCGACGCCAGACTTTCCGGTGACGGCTGACTGCTATGAGGCTTCGTTCTTTGCGTTCCCTCGTCTGTGCATACAAAATTCTTTAGTATCTCCTCAACGGTAAGGGTCATGAATATCCTTACTCTCATCAGCTCGTCTGATCGGTACTTCATCCGTCACTGTAGATTCTACCAGCTGGGTGATCAGAGTAAGTGATATAACATTTTGTAATGATGCGTCACTCACAAGTCCGTTAGTCGTTTTCATCATGTCGGGTACAACGGTGAACCCTCGTTGCGGAATCCTTGTCATGGATACAACGACAATCCCGGTCTTAAAAACGTATTGTTATCGATTACGTGTCTATCCCTGACGGCATGTCCAGTAAAGATATAATTTATATGATCTCGGATACTAGCTACAGGTTGATTCGTGTTCAGATCACTCCGAGATCTCGTTTAACATTCGTTTTTGCTTTTTTTGCCTCGGTTGCAACGAGGACGGGTCCACTTCACTCCCCCGCGCAGTTTCTGACACCGATCTCTCAATATTCCCACTTGGTGTGATGGAGACAGCTGCCTCTCGTTCATCGCAGATCTAGATTTATATAGCGATCAATCCTCTCCGCATGTAGTGCTGAAGGGAACATTCATACCTTCCGCTGGATGTCCTGTATCTGGACGGCCAATCGATCCCGTTGTTCAAACGAGTCCATCAACAATTCTCGCGACTCGTTAACTTCCTGATCGAGGCGCTTGCCGTCGCGCAGCGATTTCTCTAGCGAATCTCGAAGCCGATCCATCTGATTCCAAACCATCAGCAGGTTGTCGCATGTACTTTCGGCGCTTACCGTCTTAGAGAGGCAGTCGTACTCTAGCTGGATAGCTCTGGCTATGTCCTCAGCCTGTTTGGCTCTTCGATATGTTTGCTGCGAGAGCTCGAAGTACCATGAGATCTGTTTGCAGCAGAGTTCCATTCAGTACGTATCATGGCTAACTCAAAACGCTGACCTTGGCCCGACAATCACTTGCGTTTCGACGGCCTTCCTCAGTCAAGTTCTCAATCTACATCGTGGGTATCATTTAGTGTGATGATCCGCTTCTACATGTTTCATACCATCGATAATTGCCGTTTTGCTTCCCCTTTGAGAGTAGCATTCGCCTGGCGTAACCTCAAGATTTCCTTCTGTAAACCTTGTGATGAGCCCCTCGCGACGTGTGGCGATAACTTCAACCTACATTTTGCTGATCAAGTAACCCTCTTGACGTCCTTAGATCTGTTTCAAGCTTTGTGGCTCGCGCGTTCGATGTGTTGAATTTCTCCTGCAATATATTCCTGGTCTCCGTCAACTTTTCGTTACTTGCACGCAAGTCTGCAGCTGTATCTTGGAGGCGGTTGGTCTACGGCAGTTTCATTCGATTTTATTTACCGTCTCGACCTGCGAACTTACTTCTTCCCTCCGTTGCCTGTTATCCTCGTTGACCTTGCCATTTGTCATGCGTCCAGTCTGCAATAATCCACTTCAATACACATACCTTGACCGTATCCTCCAATTTCACGCTCTCAAGTACCTTGCGTAGATTCTTGTTGTCATCTTGATGTCTCTGAACTTCTTGGTCGTTGTCGCGTTTCAGGCGTTCGATCTACGACGGTTTCCCTCAAATCCATTAGCTTCCATTAGCTACCTATCCCTTACCTTATCCTTCAGTTCCCTGTTCACTCTATCGGCTTCACGCATCTGAAATTGTGCAGTCTACGGATCATCTCCGTTTCAATACACGCACCTTGTCCTTATGATTGAGTTCCAATTTGCGGAGTGCCTGCCTTAAATTCTCGTTAGCATCTTTCTGATTCCGGATTTCCAGATCATCATCAGCTGCTCTTCCAGCCGTTTCCTCAAACTATCGTTAATCAATATACACTCGCCTGTCCTTCTAGCGAGTTCACGTACCTCTTTCTGGAGGTCTGCAAAGTCTTTCCTGAGCTTCTTGATCGTATTCTCGGCAAGTTGGTTCGAAGCCGTCAGTTCCGACGCTGTCTCATTCGACGCTTTGAGTGCTAGCTGGCCATCTTCGTCCCTTTTCTCCGATTCTTTTAGACTACGCCCCAACCTTGTAACCTCCTTATTCGCTTTATCGAGCTTGACACATACATCATCCATTTCGGTTTGTAAATCCTTATATACGGACTTCGCTACCCTCAGGGACCTTCCAAGTTCCCGAACCTATACCTATTCTCACCACGTCACTCAGTAGAGAAGGGTGTAACTCGCACCTCTGCCTCGAGGGTCAACTTGTTCTGTTCTAGTTGCCCTTTCGCCTTCTCGAGTCTCTGGATTTCCCTCTCCGAGCTCGCGACCTGCCTCAACGTAGGCAAGTAAGAAAGACTATTCGAATTGCCTCACCTACCGTTTTCTCCAGTTCTATGATTGAATTTTTGATTTCTTTTAGCTCCGTGTCCTGAACATCATAGCTAAGCAGGTTTCCGCTGAAAATCATCAATACCCACCTTGTTTCGTAGTCCATTCCTCAGTTCGGCCTTTTGATTATTGTAGGCTTTAGCGTCGCGTTTCCGAGCGTCCTTCAAGGTCTGAACCTGCAGAGGAATACGTTAATTTAGCATAATTCCGTACATGACATGAGCCTAACCTACCCGCGAGTCTAAGGCCTTCATCTGAAGATCGTATGTTCGTATTACTTCTAGATGAAGCTTGCCAATTACAAGGCCCGACCAGGATATCATCGCTAGGAGATAAAAGCCGACGTCCGACGGAAGAGTTGTCTTGATAAGAACCGTTATTGTGGCATAGGACAACGCTTGGAATGCCAACGTCAGTAACTGACGGCTACTCATGGTTGATGTAGGGACGGGCCATCTTGAGGCTCTCCTGGGCGCCCTTATTAACAGTTCAAGAACAAAGCGTCCATTCAACAGCCTCATGTCCTTACAATACAAAGCAACGTCACCATGGCCATGAACACGTTGCCGAATATTACTCCGCCGCAACCACCATCGATGATCTCGCTGGTCAAAGGTCCACCACCACCTCTGATCAATGCACCCATGGCCCGCATCCGCAGTAAATATGTCGTCTGTAGATGCCGATCTCATTGCATATCTTGGGATCCAATCACGGAGAAATATGTTGGAAATGGACGTCGGGTTACTAGAGGCACTCGTGACAACCATTCAAAAGACGATCGCGTCAACGGACGAATCAAGTTGCTATCTCAGAAACATCGTATCCAGACTCACGATGCGAGGGGAGGTCGTACCCAACTGGCCTTCAGGGACAAGCAAGGCTATTGGCTGCAATATATCCGTCAAGAAATCTCAGTCCTCAGTGACCTGCCGGTATGCTCATTTGTGGACCAACTAAAATTTGTAGATGACCCAGCTCATTCCGTTGAATATCGGGACCACATTGACTGGAGAGCCCCCAATATTGGTCTTCATCGCTTAAGGCCTGATATTCGCTCTAATGCAATATTTCTCCATACCGAGAATCGATTATCACAATTGATGTTCTTCCTTTCTCTCATTCGCGCTTCCGAGGAAGATTTGTCTCTAGTCCAGTCTGAGATCGATCGTCTGGACCAGGAGCGGGAGGTGCAATGGACCAATCAGCGTTTGGAATTTGTCGGCATCAGTGGGAGACCGTTTGTGAACACCGGTATGCGCCCATCACTCCAGCCGACCACACTCTCTCACTCAGAGCAAGAAATGTACTTTCGTGATGCTGGCCCGCTCGAGCCCTCGCGCAAGGTGGCCCTTGTGACATCGGCGATTCTTGAAAACATATATTTCGCATCACGACGCCAGCTTCGAGTACACCTTAGTTCTGTACGTGACCTGGTCCGCCTCGGTGGCTTGTCGCCCGCGCAAATTCCGAAAGATCCTCGAAGTGTTTCTTCTACCCTAGGCATTAATCCTATCCTTCGAACGTATATTCGCTGCTCTTCTTGCCACAGCCTCTACCCTTACGCCCCACCCGAAGGCAATGCTAACGCCATCATTCATTGCACGAATATATCGACACCCACCGATGGACCTTGCAATGCCCCACTTTGGAAGGAGGTGGTGGTTGGTGATTGCGTTCGACTTGTTCCAATTGCGAAGTATTTCCATCAAGATCTCACATCCTGGCTTTCAAGACTTCTCTCTCGCAAAGGCATTGAAGAGCTTTTGGATCAGTATCCTTCGGGCCTGCAACCTAGCGATATTGTAGAGGACATCTGGATGGCATCCGTCCTTAAGGAGTTGAAAGATCCCTTTGGCCATCCGTTTTTCCCTGGATCGGAATCGGAAGGCCGGCTGGTCTTTAGCTTCTCTGTGGATGCCTTCGAGTCGTACGGAAATGGATCTGGAAAGCAGTCTTGCGGTTCTACTGGAATCTGGTTGATCCTGCTTAATTTACCGCCACATCTGCGCTACCTTCCAGAAAACATCTATCTCGTTGGCGTCATCCCAGGCCCGATCAAACCACACAAGACCGAAATTAATCCCTATATTCAATTGGTCGTAGATGATTTCCTACCTTTCTGGCACACAGGCGTGTTCTTCTCAAGAACGTATCTACGACCAAGCGGCCGCGTCTTTCGGGGACTCCTCGTTCCGCTCGTTTGCGACAGTCCGGGAGCCAGGAACGTCGCCGGCTGCGCTGGTACCAAAGCCCACTACTTTTGCACCATATGCGACATCGACATCGATGACATAGATATTCTCGACCCAAGCATTTGGCCGCAGAAGGACGTCACTCATGTTAGACGGGTGGCAAAGCTTTGGAAAGACGCCGCGTCACTATCATATCGCGACCGCATCGTTAATGCATTCGGTCGTCGATGGACGCCTCTTCTTGATTTGCCATACTGGGACCCTGTAAAACATATTGTTATTGACACAATGCATGCCCTAGACATCAACCTTCTACGGCGTCATATTCGCGACTTCTTTCAAATTAACCTTACCGTCAAAGTCGGTGGGAGCGGTCCCCCCGAGGACGGAGATCAGAAGTCAAGAAAGATGGTTCTCCATGCGAAACTGCGAGAGGCTCTAGACGAATGTAAGGAATTAATAATGGCCAATGGACCCCATTTGCTGTACGAGCTCCTCAAGTTCCACCGCAAAGTGCTCTACGTCGTCTGTGTCGACAATCGGATATTCGGAGACAATCCCACGCTCGGAAACAAATGGATTTTGGCTCAGAGAATCTATCGTTGGGTAGGAGTATTGTCACTTACCGGTTGATGGACAATCACTAATCTTACAAACACATGTACAGCAGGATAGCCGGCCTGTGGCAGAGAGACATCAAATGGCCGATCATGAGGAGGTGTCTCTTGTTGACGACGACGAAGGAGATCTAGAAGAAGAAGAAGAAGAAGACGGCCACGAAGGAGGAGAAGAGGACGACGACGCAGGAGACGAAGAAGATGACGACGACGACGACGACGATCGTCAACTTCAGGATAACCTCATAGCTTCAGCTATCCTTGCCATTCAGAACTACTTAAAGAAAAGTGATCCTGACAGGGTCACTAAGCTTTCGACACGATTTAGCCTTGCTACACTCTACGATGTTTGCGAGTTACTTGATCTGCCTACTGGGGGCTCTAGGGCTGAATCTTCGACCGCTATCTTCGACAAGGTGAATAGATGAATCATTCCCCATTATTCGCGATGATGATAGGATAAAGGTCGGGAACTCTGAAAGTGCTCTGGCATCTTTGGGTGATTTTCTCGCCGCTATGAATGCCGGAGACGATGAAGCTGAAACTGAAGATGCCATTGACGAATCAAGTCAATCGCAGACATCCTCACTCGAAGATACCTCGCGCGCTGACGCTGAAGATGACATTGACGAATCAAGACGAGTGCAGACACCCTCACCCGAAGATATCCTGCGCGCTGTTACGGCTACTCTCAACTACTATCAAAAATCAGATCCTGGTGGCAGGCGGAAGCTTAGCAAGCGCTTCACTCGTCCAGCTTTGGATGCGGTCTGTAAGCTGCTTAGCATACCTCACGGTGCAATGCGCAGCCGATTGGAAGTTTCATCGGCTATATTTGACAAGGCGAATGTCTACCATCTACCCCGTTGGCGTCTAACTAACAACTTATCAATCCAGCTTGATGAATCTGACGAAGCTCTTCAGAAATTGCGTGATACCCTTCCACACAAATTTGATGGGCGCACAGTTTTCGGGGAGGACGTTATGCAAGAGATCTGGAAAGATATGTCAAGCACCCTTGTTCCTACTTGGGTTTCCAACGTGCCAAACAACTGGCAGAAGATGTCACAATTAACGGCAGATCAGACGCGTACTGTTTGCACCATACATTTACCTATCACACTGATCAGGCTGTGGAACAACGCGTCGCCGCAAAAGCAACGCCTGCTGATGAACTTTATGGACCTCGTTAGCGCCGTACGCATCGCTAACATGCGCGTAACCTCACCCACCCATATCACAGCTTACAATGAGTATATGCTACGCTACATGAAGACGGCTCAATCCCTTTATCATGATCAACCCATTCGGCCCCATCAGCATCATGCCCTCCATGTTGCCTCGATGCTCGAGTGGTTTGGCCCTGTTCATTCTCACATTGCATATCATTATGAACGGTTTATTGGTTTCTTGCGCAAAATCAAAACGAATCGCAAGCCAGGTAACTCACATCGTTCACATTATATCTAATGCATTAACCTTGCCCCAAGGGGATATGGAAGCCACCTTTATGCTGACCGCCTGTCGTAGCGCTAATGTACGAGCCCTCCTTGCTGATGATAATCATCTTCGCATTCAAGCCGAAGACATCGTTCGGACTTTGGGTGCCATTGCTAAAGAGGATGCTCGCGGCCTGCAACTCGGCGACGGTTTCATTTCCAACCATGATCTCCCATATCAGCCAGCCTCTCCGTCGACGATCACCGCTCTAGATGATGAATTATTTTCTCTATTTCAGACCATGTCCATGCGCCTTCACACCAGCACTCTCCCGCCTCAGAATCGACAGGTCTTCGATTATGATGCCCTCCTCATTCGAGGGATACTTTACGGTCGTACGGAGTCGTCCAAATCAAGAGACAGTGCAGTTACCTTCCACTTAGGCGAGGAAAAAACAGTATTTGGCTTGATAGAGCGAATTTTTCGGCACCCATCCATTGCCGAGCCCTTCGTTGTTGTTCGCGCGTACAAACCTGTGGATTCACGTTTCGACCCGTATCAACGTTATGGATTCGCGGGAGGGTACCTGTGTTATGACACACCCGAGCACCGTACCGTTCATATGATTCCTGCCACCCACATCAAATCCCATTGTGCCGTGACCCAGATGACGGCCGACGGTGGGCAGGGGTTTGTGCATGTAATGTCATTAGATCGAGTAAGTTTGCATCACCTTATCTGAGGTGCACATCTCAGAATGCGCGTCTAGAATATGGCGAGTATAGACCACTCAGCTTAATTATATAAGTAATTATTAGTATTGGGCGCTTATTTAAAATATTCCATGATAATAATTAATCGACGCTATCCAACTCCCGGCAACTGCCGGGCTGGATCGCTCTTAACCAGAGGCGCCCACTCATTCTGATTCTCTTTCGTTCGTAGCTAGTAATACGCCGTCCTTGAAACTTGAGTGATATACGTCTCAATATAACGAGCAATGAGTGAATCGAGTGAAAGTACATCGTACAGAAAATACGCCGCGGTAGGATCCAATAACTGTCCTTGTTCGTCTGACTTACCCGGTGCACCTGTGTAGGTGAAGCCCTACCTTGATATTGAGGCTCAGGACGAGGAGGAGGAAGACGAGGAGGAGGATTCTGATGGAGAAGGTTCAAAAGGTACGCGTACAATACTCCGTCGTACGCGATTGACGCTTAGGACTGCTGGGGGGCAGCATTCATTGACGACAGAGATCAACAAGACCCCAGTACCTCTTCATCTCGCCACGTTCCACCACCAAGTTCAAGCAATCCTCTCCAGGAAGCCGAAGAGCTAGAAGCTGAAGCCCGAAGATTGATTGCTAAGTACAATGCCAGCCGAGCGGGTCAATGGGCTCTACAGTTGGATGTCGATAGTATCGACTCAGACGAAGGATGGAAAGAACCGATCAAGTACTTGCCGTCTGCTACAGATCCTGAAGTATGGAGAGTTGAAGTCAGGGTACGTTCATTAATTAGTTCTAACATGTGCGAAGAGAGTAATTCGCAGTTTAGCCTCGATGGGAGCGCGACGTTGTTGAGTGCATTATGAACAAAGCCGCCGCTCTCGATATCCCTATCATGAGCGTTTTCTGCAGGGATGAGTTGCCAGGCGCTGTCTACGTTGAGGCTGGCTACTATGATACTGTCACGGTTCTTCGCGGCATGAACAACGTACGCTTTAAGTGGGGTAATGCTAGGGCCCTGGTTGACCTGGTCAGCCTCGAGGATCGCGTCGCTCTACTCCAGATGAGTGCGCCCACACCATCCCCCCCTTGCTTTGTCCGTATTCGAAACCGCACCTGCTACCGCCACAATCTTGGTTACGTCAACTCTATATCGACAGAGTCTCGCACAGCTGAGGTCTTCTTGGTTCCACGACAAGTTCGCAGGCTCGCAGGCAAACGATTTGCGTCTTCTCCGCAAGTCATCTTCGAAGACGTTTACCTCGAAGATGACTATGAACGTACTGAAGGGAAGAACAGCCGCGATTTTATCGGCGGTCTTGCAATCAAACACCTTCCCTTTCGACAACTACAACTCTCTTCCGTCTTTCCAACCGACAAGGAAATCACTTTATTTGAGACCTCTTCCCTTTATCTATCAGATCAAAAGCCTCTGGATAACCTTGAAGAACGATACCCACTTTCGCTTCGACCGAAGTTCAGCAGCTTTCTTCGGCGGGTAAGGCTTAATGGTCTTCCACTAGAACTCAACGAGAATGTCGCTGTGGCTTCCGGGCCCTTCAAAGGACTCCTGGGGAGAATAACAGCAATATCTGAAGCAAACGTCTCAATTTTGGCCGGTTCACGCGATTTGCCTAGCACCTTCGACATCCCTGTTGAACAGTTGGGACCAGATGAAAATTCTCCCATAGTTGTCGGACAACAAGTGAGGGTTTCAAGCGGGCCATACAGCGGGATGGACGGCAGTGTCTGCCAGATTCTCGACGGCGATCATGTTGTCATCGATTCCACTGTCTCCGGTACCCCTTCGCAGGAACTACATCTCAACGTGTGGGAGTTGATGCGTCATTTCGAAGTGGGCAATTTCGTTGAAGTAGTTGAGGGTCAAGATGAAGGGGCTTCAGGATTCATTGTCAAACTCGGTCGAACATATGTCCACATACATGTAGGCGGAGACGAAAGTCAAAAAGTTCACGGCGCCTCCGAAACATCCGTGGTATGTTGTTTGCAAATGTCTTTCTTGGCTTTCTAATATAGTTCCACCGCACAGGTAAAAGCTCGGCGACGCTGTATCAAGCGCTCCTCTCCTCCAATGACATTCAAGGGTAAATCTCGGTCACCCGGAGAGCCTTGGGAAGACACGCATGCCATCGACCTCTTCAAAGGACTTGAAGTTTTAATTGTTGGACATCCGGTACTCAAAGGTCGGGAAGGCTATATTGTAGGATATTCGTTGCAGAAAGTCCTGAAAGGCGGCTCAGAGCAAGAGATGTACGTCTTCGAGGTCAACAAAGGCAATAATATCACGGCATACACGACAAAGTTGGAGGCCAAATATCTCCAGGAAAAATAGTAAGATACATAAGCTCATCACCTTGTCGGTCTGCTCATTAGATAACAAGCTCGAAACTTCCGATCATGCAGACGACACGGCTTCCTCGCTCCCTTCTCATGCCGCCCAATTTCGAACCACGAATGCGAGTCACGCCCCCACCTGAAGAACGTCCACTTGATGACTATGGTTGGAAGATGAAGGTATGGAGTGAGGATGAACACCGTTGAGTTTCTTCCCATATTCTCCTGGCTTTGTTGAATAATGGACCTTATTAGACCACTGGCTCTTGAATCCTTTGCTCAAGTCCCGGAAGTTGTACCTCGTTGTGCGAGGTACAAATGTCGTTACAGAGGTAAATCGGGTCATCCATACCTCATACTTTGCGGGTATATATGAAGATCACGCCGGATACACCGTTATCCAGAAGGACTTACAGAACTCGAACGATTTACTTCTGTTGAAACTTGATCCAGATACAACGGAAAAACGATTCCCTGCACGATACTTGTGGCCTTACCAAGTCGAGTCCAAGCTGACCGTTGGGACCCGGGTTGTTGTCATCGGTCCTGACTCTGCCAGCCGAGCTGATTACGTTGGCCAATATGGCTCAATTTCTAGCTGTGCATACCCCTTGCCCAGCAATATGCGCTTGGTCTACTTGGCAAATAATGTTTGGAGCTACTTCTACCTAAACTCTCTATGCTATTCTGGTGATCCTGTCCCTTGGGATGGGGATATATTTTGATGTATTCCCACTTGTTTATTCTTAAATCAATGATATCGTACAACTTTCTTATGGACGACACAGTAACCGTATGATTAAAATTCCAAAAGTACACGGGTACCATATGCTTGTATAGAGTCGGAGCCGTGTCATGGCTCTGTTAAGGATCGCTCGCTAATTGGAATGACCATATGTGTCTGAAGGTATGCAGAGGAACATACGTACGTCTCGTATTCTTCTCCTCACCACGGCTAGCTTCAAGTTCCAGGGTGTCTTGGCCACTGCGACGCACATTGCTAGGTTGGATGCTGGCCAGCTTTAGACGTTGCTGTGCGAGGTGCTTTTCTGCCTCAATTCGTATGAATTTCGTGTATTCCGCCTCAAAACGCTTGACAAGGTAGTCTAGTATCGAATTTAACTGCAATTTGCCATCTTTCCAGCTAGCTGAGCCATACCTGTCATCGTGAGGCTATGAGTGACCAAAGGGTGTCGACAAGAGCTCAATGTTTGGTATCCCACGTATACTGCCGCACTACGCACACTGATTGCCCATGCCCTCCACGTTTCTGAGCCTCGAATTCCATGGAATCCCATCAGTTAGCCTCATTCCAAGCATCTCCGCCGAAGTCTGGCAAGTGTGACAGGCCTTTGGCGGACATGAGGCCTTCTATACCCTAGATTCATCGCCATCGACGTTTTGATTCGGTCATGAGGCAATCCAATATACGCAGCGCCCGCGCGGCTAGCGTACAATATTCGGAACCATTATCCTGACATCCCTGCACCACTCACAGCATCACAATGGCACTCCCCTTAATAGATGGTTTCGCGATACCATCGTTGTACGCCCTGCAGCTGTCCTCAATCGATTCTCGCATTCTCGCAGCCGCTTTTCTCCGGACCTCTCGGGTCTGCCTTCTAATCCTGTTCTTCCTCTTGATGTCGCATGGCCACGGGCTTGATCGGTGTGTCAGACAATGAAACCCAATTGCAACATTTGCTAGTGTAATAATTCACCAGTACCTCAGCCCAACGTGTACTTGCGCATGTATGCATATGCATTCGTTGGGATTAGTCGCAATCTCATCGATTTCGAGATCTTTCCGAGAAATTCACACTTAAGACTTCGTCCCATAGGCAGAAAGATGACGAGCCCTTCCATCACTTCGTCAGTTTAGAGCAGCAAAACGAATCCCACATTCTATCTGACTCCCCGTATGGATTGTATGTTCACAGTCATCTCGACCGTCTCACCTCAATTGACTTCACACCTTCCAGCTGCAGGATCTGGAGCCCATCAACCGGCTCAGCCTCTGAACTGTCGTCCCGGTGATAGAGACCTAGTTGCCTGTTGGCGCTGTGGAGATCTGTCTGCCACCTTCTCCGTCGAAGTCCTTTGCTCAGTCTTTCGTCAAGCTGTCGTACTTGATCCCGTCGTGACCCTCCTTCGTATCACATGGGTGTCCAGACGATGGAGGGAGGTGGCGCTTGGTGACGGGAGACTGTGGTGTCGTATCGCATTTCGGAATGCTGCATCGCTCTCCCTGTCATCGTGCTGGTTTGATAGAGCTGGCACCGCGTCGCTTTATATCATGGTAGGCGAACGCCATTCCCCATGGACCTCGCCCATTGAAGATCTGCTTCTCAAGATACTTACCAAGACGCGATACATCAAATCTCTTCGGATCTACACCGCCGATCAGTCTGTAACGGACGCCGCCTCGAAGCTCATCATGATGCACCATCAGAACCCTGGCTTCAGTCAGCTTGAGTCGTTCGAATTTGCTCTAGCCACCGTCGGTTGCGCTCCACTCGTATGTCAAACCCCAGTGACCCTATTCACCCAATCGAGCCATATTCGCCACTTAACTGTCCACAGCATCCATTTCAATTGGGCGGGATCGAAGCTATCGAACCTCTCGCACTTGGAACTACAAAGGATCCCGTCCTACTGGGCACCTTTGTTACCTCGCTTTCGCGAGATACTTGAGTGTTGTTCGACGCTCACAACGTTAATCCTGGTCGGAGCTGGCCCCCGGTTCACTACGCACTCCGGCAGCAGCCCAATAAACCTCCCCCATCTCTCACATCTCGCCCTCGGAGATTTCCGAGTACACTATGCTGCCTATCTTATAGAGCAGATGAACGCGCCGAATATTCGCAAACTTTCCCTCCTTTCTTTGTGTGGGGAAGATTATTCATCATTCTTTTCTCTAATTACGGGTCGCTTCCCCGAAGTGAGGGTACTCCAGACCATGCAAATATATTGGTGCCATTCACCCGAAAGCAAAGGTACCATACACAAGTGGCTCCTTTCGATGCCCAAGCTTGCCTTTTTACGTGTCGCTAACGTCGGACATCCCTTCCACTTTTTCGATATTTTCCTCGGGACTACCATTACTCCCCAACTCCAATTCCTCCACTTCGCTGGCATGGATCCTACACCGCTGGTTCCATTTGTGGTGGCTCGGCATCATATGGGGGCTCCTTTACAAAAGATTTTTGTAAGTAATTGCCGTCTCACCCACAAACAAGGGACTGCGATCTGTAGTCATGGTGTAGTCTTGGATGTTGTACCAGCATCCCACCTTCCTTCCGAAATGCTGACGGTGATGAGGTGTTAGAGGATGTGATGGCTATATATTTCGGACTCCTTCCTTGTAGTACTCAGCATCCTTTGTTCTTTGCTGAGAATATTCGCTTGAAATGAGGAATATCTTGATTGGACGTCCGCGCGTTCCACTATGCAGTGCATCGACCGAATTATCCCATATGCTGGTACTATATATCTATATCTTCCCGACTGTCACCTCCACGTAAGATAGCTTCGACAACAGGTGCGAAGTGGTGTAGGTGCGGGGTAGGGTTACATACGAAACTCATACAGATTTGCGCATGTTCGGTTACCTCTCGATTGGAGGTAAACACCTCGAGGCTCTTGGTACGCGAGCTCCTGGATTTCTTCACATACACTGCAACAAACCTAGTATATAAACTATGTAGTAGCGGATCAACAGTTTTCGCTTCTTCATCCCTCGCTGGAGGACGACTTCAGCAGCTTACTGAAGATGTGCCAAATCTCCTGATAGACGGGGTGGTGGAGGATGTCTAGTAACTTCGACTAGTTAGCCGACTTGCGATTTGGGGTCGCAATGCCATCGACCAGCATCAGAGACGAGGAAGTCGCATCGGGGGAGGCATCAGAACGATGCCAAGATCTCATCCAACGGAACTATCGATATATTCTGGCCGCCGATCCCGTGTGTAAGTCGACCACTCCTCACACACCCCTTACTCCTATATCACCTGACGACCCTGAGTACATACATACAAACAACGCTTACTTCTAGCTACGTGGTACACTTGTCGTACTTACACAATCCAGAACCTGATCCACGTAGCTCTCACCGAGTGTTCAAGTTACACTGTGAAAAGTTGGCACGGTCTCCTCCCCCTCTGGGTTGTCGTTGACAGCCAGGTTGCCAATTGGTCAGAACCGTAGGATGTCTCGTTTTATAGCTGACACGATAAACCGAACACGGCGTTAGATCGAGCATCCCTGAGAAGGAGGCGCAAGTTTGCAGATACAGCGCGCTACGAACCAAGTCGATACCAGGAATACACAGCTCCAGCAAGGGCACAATGTGCTTATGACCACCCAGCCATATTGTCTCTGTGACTAACGGAGCGCAGATACCTGATAGCATGCCTAGGACCGACGTCGTCCGATGTGTCTCGTTAACCACTTCGAGACCGCTGTAAGCTCGCTCAAGCAGTTTCGTCGTTGACATACACATCACCATCCCTAAAGAAACCCCTTGAATTTGACTTGGAGATCAACGACAATAATGGTGACTGGCAACTTGATGCCCACCTTCCTGGTAGCTACAACGTATGGGAGAGTGCGTATGGGACGGGCATAAACGTAAGCCTCAATGAGCAAATGTCCTACGCTTCGCCATTATCTTGCTCGTGTGCTTCTCCGAACAGATCAATCCCTAAGTCCACAATTCGTCCGGTATTGGGATATAATGTCATTCTATTCGCAGTGATAACGGGAGTATGGCACGCCGTCTCGATTTTGCTACGAGCGTCTTTCGTTTCCGAGACGTCGTCGATGGTGTCTCTGATCTCTGACCCTGGACTCATCGTCGTCCTTGTCGTGCTCGTCATGTTGAATGGTAGGAAGCGTGGTGTCTTTGGCTTGGGCAATGATGGTGGATGAAGGTACGCTGGGCTGCGCGGGACGGCGTGAAAGGCCAGGCCAGTGCGAGCGACGAAGACACTATTCAAAAGGTCAGCAAATTCGAAGGTACTAGGCATCATGCATCATTACTCACGCTGTTTCTTTCCTCCTAGTCAGCTCAACTCAAGCTTGTCCTTCGTCTGCACCGTCTCCGGCCCATCCCACTGTCAAGGATGTTACAGATGAGGATCTGCCGCCTCTTGAGATAGCTGCGCATGCAGCTGCTCGGTGTGAGTCTCCCGTCTTGGGCTTGATACGCTTTTTACCGTCACCCATAGCGTCTATGATTCGTTAACGACTGCATCACTCCTCATTTATGGAGTCAGTCCCGATTCCGCTGAGGCTACCGGAGGAGTTCTTCGGACTCATCGCGAACTTCCACTCTTCGAATTCGTTAACGTTGCAGAACTGGCTTTCCTAATACTCAGACCGTCAAGGAGCTCTTACTACAGCACAGACCTCGGCAAATTTTCTTCAAACTCCTGCCCAAGCTGCTCAGTAGTCCATTCGACGGGGCGATTCTGCCAAGTACGAGAACTGTCGTCATGCGGCGTACATGACTTGATGTCTTAATATTCTAGAACGCCCAATGAGGACGGATTTCCAGCAAGACAGCAAAAGCGGCGCCCCGAACACTGTTGTCGTGGAGGTTGGAAGGCGCGAAATGGTGACGGCGGGCACAGTTTAGACGAAAGAAGAGAGGTGGAAGGCGAGTGATGATTTTCATTTGCAGCAAAGACATTTACGTTGCTCACCGGATTATCCCATCATCATCGTAGAAAGTACGTCTTTTTGCTCATTGACACGTCCCCGAGGTGTTGCTGACTATATTTACTAGTTGGTAAGATCACCTTTACCGTCGAGTTTGTCGAATCCAACCATCCGCTTAGGTCGTCAGTACCCTCTGCAGCCTTGATCCAGTGCCATTCAACTAAACGAGGATTATTGCATTATTGCACAACATCATTTAGTCTGTCAGTGTTACATACTTTCGGTGAATTTCCAGCATGCTAAGGCCCCTTCCACACCGGCTGCGCACCTAGCCGGTAAGTATTGCTCCGTAACTGCCCAACATTCTCATCCGACCCTCAGGCTTTTCAAACAGATAGTAAGTTATCGCCTTCAACCTACCGCAGTCTCATAAGCGCCTTGTCGGAACACATAGCATGTGAGCGTCAAATCTTCAACGTCCCCTTACCGACCTACCCTATTTTCCGTAATTCAGAAAGTAGGCAGCTTGCTACGCATCAAAGAGTCCATCCCTTACTCAACCCCACCTAGATCGTCAGTAGTCCCGCCGCTGCACGCTAGAATTGATGCCTGCACTGAGCCATTCATTCACCCGATAGATAGTAAGTTACCCTTGTCTGCTCGCTTACGCTTGCTCAATGCCAAGTCTTGCAGTTTGTAGGCTTTCGTTCTCCTCTGAGAATTTGATCTGACTCCCAATAGAACGTAAGCGTCCCATTACTGATTGCGTTTTGTGAGCTGCTACGGTCGGAGATCTTAAATCTCTACGATAGGACGTGCGCGTGAGCCCTCGGTTCCTATTTCACGCTACGACCTATTTACCTCTCCCTTCGTAGGATTACCTGGAGAAGCTAGTCAGTTTTATCCCTTCCTGTGGAGTGCGACGTTGGAGCTCATTTGCTACAGGTTAATCAGTCTTCTCAAATGCCCTATCAAGCTTCGTCAGCTAGTAGCGTAAGAAAGGTGTGTAACGTCTACTGCCCTCATCTGTATAGGTTTTAAGCAACCTTTCAGGGCTCATGGCAACATAACACAACAATCTCCACGAAACGCCAGGTTGCGCGTGTAGCCACGTTTCGTTTCACGTCCTGCGCAAACCAATTGGCCGTCCAGTTCTGCCAACCTGACAGCAGAACCAACGTATTCCGCAGATGCCAGTTCGTTGGTCTTCTTCGCGTAAGCCCCTTCATAGTTCTCCTCTGCACCTTCCCCTCATGTTCGTCACAGCACATATTCACACGATGATCTATCTCGTGGCCAGTAGCTTCTTTGCTGGTAGCCTACTCCCTGCGCAGGTCATTTCATCGCGGAACACTACCTCTGGGACGGCCTAGCCCCAAACAGATACGGTTACTTCTAACCAGGGTGACGGGTGTACCCAGTCCATGAATTCTGGACTGCACTCAAGGAAGCGAACTCGCTTTGCGTATTTATCGAACGCCACCCAGTCGTTTGTATGTAAGCGACGCTGGAACCTCTGGCTAAAACGTGAGCAGCAGCATATCACCGTCGCTGAAACATACCAAAAGATCGTCACTACCATCGGCCTGTTCGACTAATGGAGCCACCAACCGAAGGAGCATCAGAAGCTCGTGGGCTCCAACGTACTCCCAAAGAAGGTGTAGATCGGCGTTGCGAAGGAAGGAAGCTACTACGAAGGACAGATCATAAGGAGGGCGCATAGAATGAACAAGAGGAGGAACTTCAAGTCGAAGGAAATACGAGAAAACGACGCGGTGTGGGCAAAGAGCAGCGCAAAAGGATATTGAAGCAGAGTACAAGGATGGGAGGAGGGAAAGAGGGTGCTCGGCCTGAGCGAGGTTCGATGCGTGTAAGTCAACATCAGAAAACACGTCCTCAGCGAGAAGAAACGCACCTGGATGACACCCAACGATGCCTCACCCTCTCCGAAAAGGTCTTCACCGGCACGATCCATCCATCCTCCAGACATCTACGGATACATCTTCGGTCTTACGCGGCCTGGTCCCTTGTCGTATACAACGTCGGGTACCACAACGAGCACCACGATTTCCCGCACCACGACTTCCCTTCGATCCCCGCTTGCCAGCTCTTCGATAATTGGCGCCCGAATTCTACGATAGCGTGTGTTGATCACTCTGATCGAGAGTGCGCTGCTAAGCCGACGCTCGAGATCTGCAGCGGTCTGTTCCCAGAGAAAGGTGCGGGGGGACCTCCTATCCCGAGTAATCCCGCTAGACGACTCTGACGACGGCATGCTAGACAATCTGCATCTAACCCACCAGGAAAAGCCAGGCTCTCTCCTCGTAGCAGACCCAGGGTTCGTCTGCAGCGAGCTAGTAAGCCAATCTCCCCATATATCTTTGGTTTCGATCCGTTTAAATTGCCGACCTTGGCAGGTGGTCGACCTTGGCCAATTATTGGTCAAAGTAGTCACCTGCGAGCAGTCGCTCTTAAACGTGACTCTGGCTCTCAAATAGCCGTCGGATCGCTTGGAATGGGTTGGAAAGGTCCAATAGTTGATCCAAAAGAGGAGGGAAAGCCGCGCATACTCCAATATAGAGTATGGTATATTCCGTGTACAGGATGAGTACATTTACTTGTGTGGGGTATACATAGGACACGTCCTTGCGAAAACCTATCCGTTCGCTTACCCCCCCCCCCCCGTGTAGCACGCCGCGTATGCGTAGTTCCTATCATATCCCCGCAGACACGGCGGCTACACATGCGCGGTTCCAAAATATGCAAGATTTCGCTATATCAACTATCGGATTGGGTTCTACCTCCTGCTGCACTTGGCTATTCTAAGTCAGGTACATAATCATCTTCGAAAAACACAACTTACCTCCTGAAATACATTGCCGGGCTCTAGTGCGCCGCCGGTCAAAAATCATCCTCCTCCTCGTTTGCCATCTCGATGTCTTCCGCGTGCGCAACCTGCTTGTCCACTCCGTCGGTCATCGATATCTCCACGTCTACGGTATCGCCCTCGGCATCCTTCATCATTACATCTTCGTCTTCGTCTGCACGCTCCGCGTTCGTCATCATCACATCCTCGTCTTCGTCTGCACGCTCCGCTCCAGTCATCCCTACGTCCTTGCTTGCTACACGCTCATCTGCACGACTGTCTTCATCCATCTCTGCGTCGGCGACCTCTCCGGATCCGTGACTCGCACGTCCTGCTTCCATCATCCCGATGTCCGTAGTTGCAAGGTCTACGCCAACGTCGAGGCCGTCTCCATTCGTCGTCACTACACCGTTAGCGGAGAATGATGCGACCGCTTGATTCGCTGCCATTTGCCACTTATCGTCTGGTGGCGGTCGTACCGAAGAGGAGCTGAAGGAGTGTAGTTTATGCGATCCCTCTCTGAATATCTCAAAAGTAACCTATAGAATTATCTGGGGATTGAGTTAAACTTTGCTTAGCTCAAATGGCCACTCGTTATCATGTACCTAAGTCCTATGCCTAACAGTGGTGTCTTAGTCCAGTTGGATGTGACGTTGAAGTCCGCAACCGGGAAGGTCAGATGTTCGACTCCAGGTGACCGAGTAATTTTCTTCACCTTGAAGACCGCTCCGAGCCGGTTCATTTTGCTGGTTCGCTTACTGTTAATATTACCTCCTAGTTTTATTCCAATCATATCAATCAGAGTATATGCCGCCGTTAGATTGAGAATATAACGTGGCGGTTACTCTGATTATATTCAGCTCCGGTCCGCTGAATATAAGCTGATCATACCAAAAAGGATAATCTAATCGCATCCACCTTACCTTCGCCGAATATCGCCGGACTGATAATCGTATTACCTCCGTCAGAGGAAATCAGATTTCCATCCTCATTATATTCTCGAGTACTTCGGCGCCTATACACTGCATATAATGAGATTTTATTCACGTGGACCCTGACAATTGTAATAAGAATATAATTTAATTATATTCCTATCAACCTCCTGGCGCTTATCATGAATATTTGGTGGTTCGAAATCATATTTGTTATCACACTTTAGGCGGCGTAAATTTTTTGTGGGAAATCTAAATATTGTATTACATAGCATCAAATTTTATCCCACGAATGTTTCAGCCAACTCCCGCCGTGAGGCGAGGACGGAAAAAGGGTCGAAATGACTTCGAGCGCGGGAAAAGACTCGAGGGTCGGCGGGCGAGAATGAGAGGCAATGAACGGACCGTTATTCTACTGATCCTAATCCCAATTCCCCGCAACGTACGAAAGGAGAAGGTATCGCCCTATGTAGATAGACAGGACCAGCCCCTCCGTGATGGTCTTAGGCAGAAAACTTCAATACAATCGAAAGGCGGAGAGTGGGAACAACGCGTTGACGATCTGGAGTTCGAATGCGAGGTGGTCATCTGGGCTTGGGAGAGTGTGTTAGAATGGTGGAAGCGGGCGATGGACCGTAAAGACAAGAAAGAAATGAGAAAGAAGTGAACGGTGACAAACAGATCATGGGGGAATATTGGGACAGCAAAAGGGAGCAGAAAGTAGAGTAGAACGAGGGCGGTACTGAACGGGTCGATTTAGGGCAAGCGTCGATGGCAGGCGGAAACGAGTATGAAGTAATTGGAACGAAAACAAGGTACTTACCATACATTATAAGCCGTATACTCGCTCGAGCCACTTGGCCGGTCACAGCCCCCCATGATGACTGTAGCTTGAAACATCGGGACAGTTGGAAGACGGAGAGTGGGTGAACCAGAAGAACAGCGTATGCCAATATCTCTCGTATGTGATACAATTTCAACCACCTGATTTTGAGGACAGAGTTAGCGAAAGCATGATGGATACGGAGGCCGAAAAACACTTGAGAAAAGAATTGAGAAGGGACGGTGCAAAGAACTGAAGGTGGAAAGCGAGGTCGAAGGGAACCATCGTAGCAGAAAGTAAAGATATAATCAAGCGAGCAGGGGGAAGGAGCAAGATGAACTGAGCAGGCGCATTGGGTAACGACGTGGCTTGGTTTGGTTTACGCGCTCACCTTGGATGGTACAAAACCGAACCGAATTTATTTCCGCTCCTTAGTCCGTCTCGTCGTCTCAACGATGCCCATAGCTCCATCGTGATGAACGATACGCTGCTACCTATCGGGTATCAACGGTAGTGGCGGAGATCTAGCAGCAACCTCAATCAGCTCAACTCTGACGATATTCTGAAGCAAAAACGACGACGTACCGATTCGCATTCGACGCAATCGACAAGCTATGGTTATGGTGTGGTCGGAATACATCGGTGAGGACGGGATTTGGGTATGGAATATGGAGCCTCGAGGATGGTCGAGGTAAAAGGTCAAGCGGTGGACCGGCGCTTATTCACGCTTGACTATCAAATCCCACCGTCTCGAGGGCGACGACGACGACCAAAATCCACGATAATGCCCGTGGCCTAGCACCAGGAAATCAGACCTGCAATCGAGGTAAAACAAACAACAATCCATCTGGCACAGGCACGGACGGGATTCGAACCCGCAACTCCAGGGCCTCAGAGCTCGGATGACAGAAATATAGGCTCCGGTATGATACCGTTTCACTACCAGTGCCACGATGTGCTCAATGACTGATTCACTTTTTAGTAGCTCTGCCGGACCCATCCCGAATTGAGCTCTATCGCCGCCGAATGCTATCCATTCCCGCCAGCCTCCGTGGCTCTCCCTCTCTTGGTTCCTTCGACTTGAAGCCTTCAGCAGATCTCTGATCGTTTCTTTACCCATTCTAGAATGCCTCACCAGAAAATCATCAGGCAGGCGCGTCTTCAAACTCGATTATAAGCTCAGACATACTTGGTGATGCCGAACTCCAGCACCAATCGACGACGATACCGATTGACTAACATGACGGCTCACTCGATTTAAGAAAAAAGTCCAGGCCATTGCGAGTCAGCACTGCCCGGAATATTTCATTACAGCAACGAGCATATGGCTGAACTCTTGACTTCGGTCATATCAGTTTCGCCCCCACCAGCACTACTCGATATGCGCGTCTCTGTCGCCCGTTCCCAGTCTGACTCCCGATTCGGCGCTGTTGGAGTTGACTGTTGACGCCCTTCAGATTCAGAAGACCGTGACGGTGAGACGAGTAGGGCTTACGGTGGAATTGGGAGTCAGCGAGTGGCTCGCTCTTTGAATACTTTGACTAGCTCGTTCTATCGCTGCTTTGATGGTGAATACGGTATCACGCTTCATTCAATATGCATTGGGATGAAGAGTCACGGGTTCGAATCCCGTTCAAAGTAGATCATGCACTGAGGACGCTGCGGATTTTTGCGGGGTCGTTACGGTAGGCTTTTGTACTGCTCTTCTCGCGTCGGCAGAGGAGCTCAGCTTGTTCGTTTGTTGCGGTTCAATACCGCGACCGATGAACATGGTCTTCAAATCAACTCGCTCGAATTCAGCTTCCTCTCGGCACCCCTCGATATTCATCTAATGCAACGTAGGTGGATTCGCACCGTGCCTTCTCAAAGAGTCGACACAGTCATCGCTTCCAAGTAGCCGCAGGCCGCAGGCCGACGCGTCCATGGGGCCATCACCCGGAGGTGAAAGAGAAGATCAGATCGGCTGTGTAGTATCTCGGTCTGCGTTCCATTCATTTTATCTGTTCTCCATCACTGACTCCATATGATAGAGTCGCGGGTGAACCTCGATTCACCGTTCGCCGTATCATCCAGGAGTTTGAATGCAACGGAGCAGGATCATTCGCGTTGAGACAGACCGGCTTTCAGTAGTGCTACGGCTGCCTTGATAGTGAAACAGGTATCACGCCTCATCCTTGTAACTGGGAAACTAGGATGAGGAGATGTGGGTTCGATTCTCACTCAAAGCAGATGACGTTGATAAGCATGGCATGTTTACCCACTTTTTGGGGAATAATCTAAGGTCGACGAGCTACGGCAGCGAAGCGCCCTGTCTGGAGAAAGATGGTGCGCTGCATTTACATATTTTGACTCTGATTTACTCTCACTTTCCACTCCCTTACAGCCTGCTACTTCGAATATTTCTACCGTGATCTCGCTAGTACTGTTGTGGATCCACATTGCGCTAAGCAAGTGGCCTTTGCGTATGCCCTTCCCATTAACGTCGCACTTCGCATAACTCGGCTGCTGACGTGTGTAAGCCTATTGCCGTTAGCAGGACCGTAATGTTGTCCACATAAATAGGGGGTGGACAAGGGGTTTGATTCAGTTCCGTGTCTCGATGTCTCGAGATGTCTGTCTTATACTAGATTGAGCTTGAATAATTGAACACTTGGCTCGAGCTCTCACCATCGCTATCATCGCTTTGATAGTGGAGCTGGTATCACGCCTCATCCTCTGTATTACCGCGGACTACCAGGATGAGGAATCTCGGGTTCGATTCCCGTTCGAAGCATACATTTGCATGTCACAGGTCTACTCTCCATACTTTTTCTAGGTTTAGAACACTCACCATTGCTCAGTATTGGTATCTACCAAGCGAAATCAACACTGGATGGTGAGTTGACAATAGATTATTTTCAATTGCTACAACTTCCATAGGGCGTAGATGAATGGAGAGAGGTGCGAGTGTCGTGATGATAAAAATGTAGGATGTGGCAAACCCTATCACCACTGAAAAAACGCAGTGATTTTCTCTTGATGCCTCGAACGGGAATTGAACCCGTGCCTCCTCATCCGTGTAGGCGTCAATCCATGGTAATTAGGATGAGGCGCGATGCCAGCTTCACTATCAAGGCGTTGGCTAGACAAATTGGTGAGCGAGTCATCCTCGTATGGAACTAACCGTTGGCTTCCTAGCACCAACTTGAGAAGCCATCCCGATTGTGCATCGGCTCGGACTGTCCTTCAACGGGTTTCAACTCGAAGAAGCATCGATTTGAGACTCTAAGCTGGGAGGTGAGCCGGCGAAGCACGTTTTGGTGAAGGCGGGGGGTTGGAAGGTTGACGATAATGAAGCCTCGCCAAAGGCGACAAGGAAATTGAAAAAACAAACTGATCGTATGACCGGCCTGAAGGATATACACTGACAGTATTCCTCGATCGGGAGTCGAACCCACTACTCCTCGTCCTGCAGTAAGCTCAGGCACTAGGCCAATGATTCAGACGAGGTGTGATACCCGATTCACCATCGAAGGAGCTGGTGAGCAGGTCTTTGGAAGTAGTACGAGGACGCACCAGGAACAGACGCCGAATTCGAATACAGGAGGCTATGCGTACTGGCATTGCGGTGGCCACGTAGCGAGCCGATCAACCAAGAAAGTTAGCTTGGAAGGATGGTAAAAAATGCCGTGGCAATCACGAAAGAAGTTTGTTCACTATATCTGCTTTGAACAGGAGTCGAACCCGCACCTCCTCACTGGCACCGTTGGGGGCATACCGAAGGATACACACTGGACGAGGCGTGATACCAGCTTTACCATCAAGGCAGTGGTAGGAGCAGCCGGTACGTGATTCCTGGATGCATATCAGTCAGAGTCAGTAAGGGTCACTAAATCAAAAGACGAAGAGCTACCTTTCTTCAAATCTACACCAGCCATGCCCTTTCCCCATCAAGCAGCATTTTGAAGTGTCCGGTGAAGAGTTTCAACTCGAGGGAGGCTCAGGGAGCGCGCATTGGTGTAGGCGAAAAGATCCGAACACGACTCGAACATCGACGAGCAGGATGATGAAGGTAACTAGAAGGAGTGAGTAGTCCGAACAGTGTGGCACTGGTGGTGAAACGGGATCATACCCAGGTCTGTACCGCACGTTGATTAGGCCCCGGGGTTGCGGGTTCAAATCCCGTCCAGCGCTCTCCCATGAGATGGTGTATGCTTTTTACCATCAAGTGAGCCTCCGTTTTCTTCCATATGTGTCGTCTTATTGGTTACTAGCGATGGTCTTCGAGTGGTCGGCGCCTTTGACTCGGAGGGAGCAGGAGAGCACATTAAATGAATAAGCGCCGGCCTGAACTTGAAGTTGACCTCGAGCGTCCGCTCATTGACCTCCACATCCCTCACGCCCAGTCCCCAAGATTCAATATCCGGAGTCTATAGACAGAGTCTAGAGACCCTTTCCAAATATGAAACTGGTGCGCAGTTGTTTCCGCTTCAGTATGTTGGAACCCTGCTGATTTGTTCGCGGCTAGGTCTCCCCCGATCGGTATCAACGCCAGGTAGCTAGTGGCACGATAGGACCACAATGGAGCTATTGATGCTGTTGGACATTGACGGATCAGTAAGCAGAAAAATAATGAAGGTTTGGTTTCGACGGTGAGCGTGACTACTAGTTATACAACAATCCCTTCTGACATGCTCTTCTTGTTACCGACACTTTTCCCCAGCTGGCCGGCCCCCTCGCACCTCTGTCTCTCCATGTCAGTCCTGTGCGTCATGCGTTTTTAACTTGGTCATCTCTTTTCTTGCGTTTGTTTGGTCAATCCTCCGCGTTCATTATGCTAATTCTCTCCCCAAAACCAGGTGATCGCATCACATTCGAGCTCCATACCTCAACGGACGCCATCCTTCTCGTTCACCCACTCTCCGTCCCCTACTATCCTGAGGCTTCACGCATGCGATGGTCATTGGAGGAATGGCGCTGGCTTATGCTGTATGCATCATAGAACCACGTAGTTCGCCAGTGCGTACCTCGTTTTGAAATCTCCACTAGTTCAGTCAATTGCGCTGTCTGACTGTCCGTTGATCCTTATCCCATTGACCCTATCCTTTTCCTCGTCCCCCCGTTGTTTTGATGCTTATGCTTATGTTTTGTGCACCCAGCCTAGCTTCCGCGTCCTCAAAACCTAAGTTACCGATACCATGCTTCTGACTTCGATGCCGCATTCTCAGCACCATAATTTGTATCGATTGAAACTTCCTTGAGACGCGGGGCTCGAACTCGTGCGACCGTTCTTGTACAATGATACGCCTGGTACATTGGTGCGTTAACTCGTCAGATGGCTCTCTTCTTGCATCGCCTTTTTGGGTGCATGCTGCGTTCCTCCCTCCCGGATTCCTATCCTTACAAGCCTGCTCGGAGCTTCCTCTCCACCTAGTGCTCACCTCCCGTTCGGTCAAACCCGAATGCATCATACCCATTCGCCTTTGTTCTTGCTCTACTTTTGTCCCACCGCTGGCTTCCGCCGATTTGCCCATGCCAGTTCAAGTTCAACGGTACCTCTCCGTTTCGTTTGTGAATGAATCACCGCTGCTTTGTACCGCAGGTATGTGTTACGTATTCCTTGCTTTCCGATGCCTTCATGCCTACGATTTTTGCTGTACGCAGAATTCGCTTCGTGCCATTTCGTATTGCTTAGGCCCACCCCTCCGCATTGGTCAGTTGTCAATACCTCCCGAGTACTTTGAACCTCAGGTGTGCGTGTGCTAGATCTCGCTTTTCGAGTCTTCGGTGTTCCTTCTTTCTCCGAAGGCTCTTCGCCCTCTGCCCTCTGGCTTTCAGGTTCCTGTTTCTCTTCTCGATATTGCACAATGTACCTACCTTTTCCACATCCCGTCCTTATCTATTCCGGTCTTCCAGCTGATCGCAAGATGCTGACATTATCCCATTTCCCACAGCTCGGTCCTACCTCCACTCCACCGTTTCTCGAGTCTCGATGCCCCTCCATTCTCCGCTCAGACCGCTCTTGGAGCTTAGCCTCCCAAATACTCTAAAGCTCCGTGCATACCGCAGCCCGGCGCACTCAGAGCCATTACTGGCGTAGAAGTATGGGTGTTAGACTCGGATCGATTGGTGATACGTCCGTAGGTATGTATTCCTCTTCCTAATATTTATATTCACTGTTCTCATCCTGCTCGATCAGCCGTTACCTTGAATCGCTCGCTTATATCTACTTCTTCATTTCACCGTACTATGCCATGCTTGACCCTGCTGCATACGGACGAATCGAAACTTCTCGAGGCTCTTTCCTTCGAAATACCCCGACTCCGAGTTCCCTCGCACCCGTCGAATTTCAAATCTCCTCTTCCTGTGCACAAATGCACTACCATCCCTTTTGTCAGTACCGACGACGCCTCCACGTTCTCACTTGCATCCTTACTTGCTGCTGTATAAAGCCTCCGAGACCCCATTCTGTACCGACGAGCTTGCCTTCGCCTCCCCACCCCCGGAAGCACGTGCCTCGTCGGACTTGGAATTTTTTGTTGACCGTTCCGGCTGTACGATAATCTTATCTTTTGTTACACTTCGCACACCAATAAATCCACTCGTCTTATTGTCCAATCTACGCTCTAAGACTACCGGAAGACTTATTTATGTCCCAACATCAGCAGCCCGTGGTCGCGTGCGGAAGAACATTGCGCTAGATGTACTTGATTCCCAGGTATTCGGTGCATTTCCCCTTGTAGAATTTTCGCGCTTTTCTCGACTGATAAAGCTGTTATACAGACGAAGGAAGCCAGTCCCAGACCGTTCGACAGAATCCAGCATCCGAGGGTCTTGAAACTGCCGTTGATATTCCAATACATCTGCAAAGTCCTGGAGCTTCTTCAATGTGTCGTCCAAGCGCTCGTCAAAGGTTTTGCGGCCTGTCAGATCCACTCCCATGTCCACAAGATCGTCATCCGCATTAGTGTTGTCAAGTTCGTCCACCGGAGGAAGTTCATCAGATGTCGGGGAAGATGGTGTTGGTGTTGCGGTGTCCTCATCCAGTGGGACCAGAGACGGATGGGCCCAGAAAGGTGTAGTACAGTTCCTGGTGACCTCTAGAAAGAATATTGGACTAACGGGATGTACATCCTGGACCAGATGCTTGCAAAGTAGAAATCGGCTCTTGCTGAAGGAAGGACATGTGCAAACCCAGCGCCTTACATCCGGTTGGTACTTGTCATTCAGCGGTAACGTTATCGGAGTGCTTTCCGCTCTCTTCCACTCGTGCTTGAAGTCCTTGCGCCATGAGCTCAGCTCTCGGTATCTACCTGTGTCAGTGAGAAGCACATTGATCTTATGATAATAGAGCGGTGCTAGCTTTTTGACTAGGATCCATGCAAGCAAGTCAATCCGCGGCTTATGGAAGTGGTGTAGCAGATCCTTTTTGATATGCCTCCAGCTGATGACAACTTTCGTGAGTTGCATGCTTCTGAGTCAAATGAAATAGACTGACTGGCTTTCCATGATCATGGTGGTCTTCAAACGAGGGATTCCCGCAGCCGTTGAACGAGACCATAATTCCCAGCGGCCCCGACGGTACCAGTTCTCCCATAGGTATGCCCATAGTTCTCGTAGATCATGGCTAACACAAAACCTATACATCTCCTTGACCGCCCACTCTCGTATTCCACTCGCGCTTGGTGCTGAGTAACCTGGTATCAACGGATGTGCGCAAAGGTGAGCTTCGACCAAGTCAATGACATGATTGCGCCATTCTGAAGGACAGAATCTACGCCTCGCCTCGTCCTCGTCTTCATCAGCCTCCTCGGATGATCCCTGAACCCGTGCCGGAATCTTGATGGTAAGCCGCGGTACCTTGTCTGGCACAGGTTGCGACAGTGCAGCCTTAACAGCACTACTTGGAAGATGTAAATATGAGCCATAGCTGTAGAAAATTAACAATTTCACATGGCTCTAGCCAGAATAATCAGTCACATTTCCAATGGCTGTAGCCACACTCTGGCTAGAGGGTCCATCATTATCGCCCCCAAATGGGTGGGTAGTGCAGGGTCCTGAGCCGTCGTGGTGGGTTCATATTTTAAAGACCGCCCTGCCATACAGTTCAAGCTCCGATACCACTTTCGGTAGGCATGAGCGAATTGACAGCTTGCCATTTTCAGAGTCCGACTAATTGGTTCATCCTCTCCGCCAATGCTAGTTGACACTCCGATAAGGTGCCGTCCCTTTTTAGACTCCGCTTTGTGATGATGCTTTCGATATTTCGTTCTCCGTCTAGTGACACTTGTGATTTTGAATGTCCGATTTGTAATGACCTTTGGATTGAATGAAACCCCGACAACAGACTCGATTTCGCTCGTTAAATCTCTTAGGATGTATCCGTAGATAACTTCAGTCTCCGACGATCACATTTTGTGATTCGTTCATATCATTTTAAGCCCCGATGACCACTTTCTACTATTGGTTTGAACTCCGATGAGCTCGTATAGTGATCTGCTTCATCCCAGTTGAAACTCCGATGCGATCCATTGTGACCCACCTACTGATCGTTCAAACTCCGCAAGCGTGTCCACTTCGTTCCTCCATCCTCTCGACTCATATTCGCTTACCGTCCACACACCATCGCTACGACGCTGTCACCTTCACCAACTTCACGTCGTGGGCGACTCAATCGCACGGGGAAGGGCGCTGGGCATTCGAATTGGACATGTGAAGTTCGAACCAGGGTCAAGGGTAGGCTGGCGCTTAATGGCTCAGACTCGATCGACCGCGCTAAGTCCCAAACTCAAGGGCGAAGGGTATGTATTGCATTCATCTATCTAACTACCTAATGTTCAGGCTTGTAGAGTCCTTTCAGCACCCATATTACATCGTCCACGGCCTGCTTCCATGACTCCTTGCACTTTCCCTTCTGATCCTTCACGGCACACCCCCAGATGTACAAGCCGAAGATCACCACCACGTAGCCATTACCTCCCCGTATGTCCAACGACCCAAACGATTCGCCATATTCCCCCTTCGCCTGAGGTCTCCCATCCTTGCCCATGGTGCGCCACTCAGGCTGCATGCTCGTCCACCACTCCCACCATTCTCGGCTGAACGCTCGGGTGTCTTTAACGACCGCTTTGAACCTCATGCGGCCATTGTTCACCCACCGATTGATCTCGAGGGGACGTCCATGCACTGGCAAGCTTTTCTTGCTGTTTCGGTAGCCGTATGATCCCTCATGCATGAGCAGGCATTTGACGAGGATACCGTAAGTGTCGCCCAAATCTTCAACGGTCATCAGCTCCAAGACATCTGACAACCAGGGTGCGTCAGGTGGTTTAGGAAAGTTATAGGCGCGTTGCACCCCCTCCCCCCCGCTCCCAGCTAGATTCCCCAAGGTTGGTTCCTCTCCCTGTGAAGTGGGCGCGGTTCCCTCGTTCCGACCGGCTTTGTTGACCGCAATATCTAGCTGAGTGCCCTCGGTGTTGCTAGGCGCGTGGTTCTCCTTGCCACTAGCTGACTTTGCAACCTTTTTAGCACCAATGGGAGGACCGTACCGCGCGGGCCTGTCATCTCCTGCTTGACTCTGCCGAGTAATTGGACGGGGCGCAGGGCGGGTCTTCTTTTCTGACGGAAGCGCTTTCTTTGTCGACGCCTTACGCTTTTGGGAAGGCAAGTTTGGTTCGTCGTAATCGGAATCGTCGGAGTCGTCCTGCCTAGCGATCCCGCGATGTGTGGCCTTTCCATTCCCGGAGACTGACTTGTTGGACGCCTTGCGCGTTTTGGAGGATACTTCGGCGTTATCGTGAACGTCAGACTCGTCGTCGGAATCGTCGGACCCGGAACCGTCAGTCGATGAGCTATCGAGCCCCGACATCGAGCTGTCACTGTCGATATCAGATGGCGACACCGCCTCAGTGCGTCTCGTCTTATTCTTCTTGTTCTTCGAAGACTGTTGCTCACGTCGTCCTTTCGATCGCTTGGGCTTTGACGAGCTCTCAGGCTCTTCGGCACCTGTGTCCACGCTCGGTTCGGTGTCCGGGCCGTCAGCGCAAGCACTTGGCACGTCTGCTTTGGGGAGGGCGGCATCCTCGATATCCTTGGCAGCTAAATTCGGTAAGATTCAACTTTTTCCTTGTGAAATGCCCTTTAACTTACTAAATGCGGTATTCAGATACTCCCGCCACAACCCCAAAACCTCGGTTTGGAAACGCTCCGCCTTCCATTCTGGGAAATGTGTCGGGTTGGACCCCAAATTCTGTCCCATCGCGTAGCTTCAACATTGTAAGTGACTCTTTTCGTCATCGTGGAATCTTTCGACTTACAAAAAGGCTCGGATCTCTCCATTTTCGCTTGGAGTTGGACCTCCAGCAAGCACGCATAGGTGCATCCCCGTTAAGTCTTTGATCCCTTTCAGGATCGGCGTAAGAAAGACCCCCAAGTTTTGGATGCAGCTAATGCTTGGTTGAGCCACAGGAATAATCAAGGTAAAGGGGGCTCACAATTCCCTATCCTCAGGCTTGCTAGATGGTAGCTCCTTCATCTTCGCTTCAAACAGCTCCTTGGCGTTCGTCGCGTCGTCTGTCGCTTTGCGAGCATATGCACTTTGCTCGGCTTTCGATAATTTGTTGAATTCTTCGCGAGCGACAATTGCACGGAAGGAGCTGTCGGGCTTAGTGAGCTTCGTGCGACCCAACTGGAGTGCTTGACGCCAGCGGTCCGCGTTAATCGACCTCAACATCACCCTGTTGGAACTCTGGAACTCTTGGACGGCCTGACGCGCTTTTTTAACAGGCTTGATGCCGGTAAGCTGGATAAGAAGCTTCCCGTAGGGGTTCGTCTGGTAGTCGAGTTTGCGAATACCCTTCACGCCCCTCACAAGCTCATTTACGTGGTAAATCATCCACCGTTTAATTTGCTATGTCTTTGTCAGTTACAGCCGCACGGTAAACAGGGACCAAACGTACGCGATTCGTCGTTATCCAATACTGACTACGCACTTTCTCGGCCTCCGGGGTTGCAAGAGGCTTTATCGGCGCGTCAATGTTCCATGGACGTTCCGGAAGAGGAGGGTCCTCGTGTAGCGCGAGTGTGTCGTCAACGCGGGCGTGATACATTCGACAGAGGTCCCGAAGATACTTGTCGGCGTAAAATCTTCCTTTGCGTACGGCTTCGGCGTAACCGGGCAAAGCTGGGCGGAGGATCTTGTCTTCTCTGAACCCCTCGGCCCAATTTTGATTGCTCTTTCGTTGGGCCTTAGGGATCTTGACGTAGCTGGAGGTGCGAGCCATGGTAAGGAAGTACTGACGACGCGTTCGGTAGGTCCGGGTAAAAGACAGCTAAAAAAGGGGTGAGTGGTCGAGTTGCGTCTCGGCATTTTCCATTTTAAAAGCAGAGAATCCCCCCCCTTCCGACTTATTCATTGCCACCATCATCTTCCGTCGCTCGAGCGCAAGAAATGACCAACCATACTCGCTGCCCTTTGTGTACCCAGTCTCTGGCCGGTCTCACAATTCCGGGTTATAGTCAGTACCTTCTCACATCTACTCGTCATGTAGTGACCGTCCAGTGTCCGCAGAGCCCCCTCCCAATGCACCAGCTGTAGGCACTCCATCTGACGCCGCCAATCTGGCGAGCTTGGCGCCTACCAACGCTTTAGCACTTGCCCAAATTGGTTAGTTAGATCCCTTTATTAGCATCTCCGCCTAATACACCCGTCAGTCCCTGAAAAATTCTATCCCGACGTTCCATACTCCACCGTGCCTTCGTCGTACCTTCAAGTGCCCGACAACGATGTCTACCAACGATGGTGGAGCGTGACCACCGGCAAGTACCTCGGCGTGTTCAGTAACTAGTGAGCATCCTTTCGCAACTGGATTCTCATGCCTAATACTCCTGCAGTAATGTCTATGAAGCTGCCGTCAAAGGAGTTCCCTATGCCACCTCTCGTGGATACACGTCCCTGTTCGATGCCCTTTCTGCCTTCAACACAGCGGTGTACGAGCGCAGCCTCCGCATCTCCATTCCTGCCAAGGCTGGCGCGTCCGACTCTACCGTACGATTTTTTTGTAGCTTGGGCTACAGGTACTTGCTGATCACGCCATGCTTCATCTAGATTGCCGCCACCACAGGTTCGGACACGGCCGTCGTTCCGTCTCGTGATCCCCTCGTATGCACACTTTTGTTTCCGTGCTTTCAGTCTAACCTAACCTATATAGGTAATTGACGTATCTGATGATGAGGACGATGCCGTGGTAGTCTAGCTAGGTAGTTCCGGTCAGGCCCTGTTTGTCAATTGAATGTATCGCTGCCCTTGACCTCCGTCTCCGCCCACCCGTCTGAGTTATAAACATGACCACGCAATATATAACCGGTTTTTTTCGTTCCTTGCTCCCTTGTTTGCTCTGATGGCGTCGTCAACCAGTCCTACTAGTGAAACGACCACAACCGATCTGTCTTCGGACCCCGATGAATTGGCTGATGCGCTCAGTGGCTTGCACCTCACCCCAGGTATGATATTCCACATTGTTATCGCATTGGCTGACTGTTGTCATCTGCAGACACTACCGTGTACTCTGTCTCCTCTCGCACTTTCAACGGCCTGACGACTAATTGGTGAGTACAGTACGATACCCTGATCAGACCCTCACCAACGAATGCCCAGGTCGAAGGCGGCAGCCGCTACTCAGGGAACCACTGACGGTAGGGTCCACGCTGTCATCAAACGCGACAAACGCCAAGAACCGGGCCGCGCTGTTTTCGTCGTCTTCATTGGACGTGAGGTCGGCGTTTTTCCGACTTGGTGAGTCACGCACTCGCCGAAGCCATTATGGACTAATGCCTATGCGAAGGGCTGCCACGAAACCCCATATCGACATTCCCATGGCGTGCTACAAGTCATACACGTCAATTGAGTATGCTCGAGCAGCGTTCGCTTATGCTCAAAGCCATCCGGACGCTTGGGTTCAGCGCATAAGCGAGTCCAATCCTTTTAAACGACCACCTGCCTGTTGGGATGCGCGGTGTCTTCACAATAAAGTCAACAACCCTCTCAACAGAGGTTGCACTAGAGCCCGGTACTATGTCGTCCACGCTGGGCTGGTGCCAGGCGTCTATGCTAACTGGTTTGCCATGCTCGAAACTGTCCACCGCACTCTGACTGTTGTAATGTGTTCAGGCCTGAAGCTCACTTCGAAGTATGTGGTGTCCCAAATAACTACCACGAGAGTTTCGAATCGCTGGAAGAGGCGGAGCACAAGTTTCGTAGGGCATCGGTCCGTCGGGAGGTGGTGGTAGTAAAGACAGATCCGCCCAGAGAGATATGTACTAGTATCTCCGTAGCGAGCAGCAAGTTTTACATGAATTACGCGGCGATAGACTAACATGTACTTACCCACTGTCAAACATCTTTTTGTGTGTGCTGAGCTCGCTAGTCATGGTCTTTGATCGACGTTGGTGGCGTGAACGAGGTAGTATATGTTTACCACAAGCCGTTGAGCGTGATGACTGAACTTCGGCCAGTTGTGAAATCCCCAATTTACTACACATTACCATATTTATGTTCATCACGGCCGTTGGGTTGTGGTGGCATCCATCCGTACGACCTGGCGAGATACTTGCAGACAAGCGCTCACTTCCTCTATCCTACGACTGGTCACCGACTACTCAATGCGCGTTGTGGTACATCGTGAATCCTGGCATCGTGAATTCCCCTATAGTCGTGCTAAACACTTCAGCGTTGTCTATAACTATTCACAAGGTCCGTCGAATGCACTCAGCTCACTTTCTTTTGATCAAATGTGATCAAGCGTTCGAGCGTAACCACAACTGAGACTGTCCTCGTTTAGTGTCTTATACCTACCAAACCTCCGGCCTCCATCTCACTGGAACCTTGGAGCCTTTGTCGCGTCGGATTATGTGAGCTCGGCCAACTGTTCCACAGCCATCGTCGGACACGGCTGCCACCTGGTTTCATTCTCGACCCGGAGATTTCAACATTGTCACGGTGAGATCGCTTCGAATTCCTCCATCGTCCCTGTCAAATCATCCTTCCTGCGACACCAAGGCTTTTCGCCTTCTTAACGGCGGCTCAGCAATGCATGGCGACAGGTATGGACACCAATGGGGCCGCTAAGTCGTACAACTCACATCCGCATATAGATGCGGAGTTACTCAAACCAGCAAGTCCAGGGCCAGTGCACAGGGCCCAACGACGCAGGGAACTGATGCCCCAAGAGAAACACAGCCAAACCATCTAGCTGGTACAAAAGGGTCTTAGCTCGTCTTTTCCTCCGTTCTTGCTCTTCGCCCCCTCCCCCCTCACAGTTGTTGAGCGCCCCTGCTGCCTCGTCTTTATGTCTGGTACGCTTTAATACACATTTTGACTGACGAATACTGATTGGACGTCTACTAGATCGCGCACCAGATGGCATGGAGCCCACACTGACGAAGTGCGTATACCAGTATCCTTGTTTGTGACACACGCTGACCTTAATGAGCAGCGAAGAAAGTTGGGCCTTCTCGTGTTCGTGCATGCTTGATGCACCTCATAGTCGTGACCCCCGTGAGCCGGTGTTGCCTACCTGGTGAGTTTGATCTGCCTCGTGCTGCGCCCACATCGTCTGATTCATTTCAAGTCCGGGCCTCACGGTGGCGTCGTCGCAGCCGGGTGAAAGTGCTGACGCTTCTTCACTGCTGCCTGCGTGGTGAGTATTATGAATTCGCTATACCTTTGGCTGGTACTAACGTTGCATTCCACCAGTCCCGGCCTCGCGCTAACGGAAACTTTATCTGAACGGTTGAGAACACCTCATCCCAGCCCAGGACCTAGGCTAACGGAAACCTTATCTGAACATTTGAGACCACATCATCCCAGCTCTGTCACGCAGGATCTTGTGCGTGCCCCAATCGCTCCCGCCAGCTTACGTGTACAATACCCTGTCTTCTCCCCCGCGTTCTCACCTTCTGCGACGAAAACCGTTAGTCGGGCCATGCAGTTGATGAGCGCTTGCCAGCGCTTCCGGAGCCAACTCCCTCGCCTTCCGCGTCCGCTGAGGTCGGATGCCCCCCCCACACCAGGCCCATCTCGGGCCCCTTCTCCACCAGATATCATGGAGGGATTATCAACTCCGTCGGCGCAAATGGGCTTATCGCTTCAGCGTGCCCGCTCCACGCCCAACTTGAAGCTCCGCGACTTGTAGAATGTCCGTCTGCTTGTCATGAATGTCCTTTTTTTTTGTCGCATGCTATCGTTTTTGTACCTGTCATGTAGCCGATCCGATAAGAAAATAAAGCTGCTATACGTGTGAATTTGATTGAACTTGCGTCCGTCATTTCCGCCATCTGCGCACTTGCGTCAAATTTCGCAGCTGTCTTTGATCACCTTTGACGCGTCATACTACACGTGATCGTGCTTTGACACCACGTGCCTTTGTGGATTGTACACATGAGCGCTTATCCGTCCAGTCACCCAGCAACGCCCTATGGCTAGCCGTGGTCGTCCTCGTAAGGGTGCCGCTGCCTTGCTCGTTGGCTCGGATCGTCCTCGACAGCACAAGGAAACAGCGTACGGTGTCTTTATCAAGGACAATCGTGTGTCCGAACGTCGTGTCGAGCTCCCCTTTGTCCCCGCCCCGCCAGAGGCATCTCATCCGGTTATCGAAGATCAGTGGGCCTCATGGGACCCTATGGATGAAGACGGGGGTGACCCGCACCAAGACGATGCCGACGTTAATGTGTGCACTGGCAGCAAACGCAAGAAGCAACCTTCAGTGAGTTCCTCGCTTTAGCACCTTATACAGTTATACTCACCACTCAATCGCGGTTTTAGGACGAACCCATGAACTACTGGCGCGCGTCCATCTCCGACTACCTACATTACATGTTTCTCAACGATTCGCTCGACATTTTCACGTGCACTACTTGCAACTCTGCCTGTCCAACGGGCAAGCTCTACCGCTGTGAAGATTGTGGCTCCTTTGTTCAGTGTATGGCGTGCTGCGTCGAGAGCCATCCTTGCCTTCCCCTTCATCGCATACTGGTTCGTTATAACATTTTTCCTCTCCATCTTCCTTGGTTCTCATATTTCTATTCAGGTCTGGAACGGCTCTTTCTGGAGGCCTTGTTCTCTAGAAGCCTTCGATCTCATTTACCAGCTTGGACATGGAGGCTTGCACTGCCCAGTCCCCTCCGAATCGCAGCATCGAATGACTGTCATCCACGTCAATGGCTTGCATTCCGTCACGTTCCGGTATTGCGCGTGTAGCCGGTCAGGCCGTCTCAGTCACGTAGAGCAACTCATGGCCAATAGTTGGTTTCCAGCCACGGGTATCATACCGCGAACCTGTGCTACCTTTGCCGCTCTGGAGTTGTTCCGAGGGCTGAATGTAGTTGGCAACGTCAATGCCACCGATTTTGTGCAAACTTTGGCGGAGTTGACTGATTCCGTGGGGATATCTGGCGTACCGGTGTGTCATTGTTGTCCTTCGGCTCACATCCTGCTTACCGTTTGGAATTTTAATGACTAGGAACGGACGAAGGAGTTTTCGCGTATATCCCGCCAGTACAACTTTCTGAAGCGGATCAAGCGCTCGGGCCAAGTCCACATCTCGTCCCTGCTTTCACGTGCCCGGCCTGGCTCTTGTGCATGTCTCTGCTGGGCCTGCCCACATGACGGCAAGAACTTGCCAGATAACTGGCGCTACGCCTCCTCGGAGACCAAGTGAGTGCTTCCTGATCGTCAACTATCTACAGTTTGTCAATCCCTACCACAGGTTTTTGTACATGCTCATTTTAGCGGTGGACGCGAATTTTCGGTTGAAGAATCGAATTCGAGCAAACGAGATTTCGGACAAGCCTCTGGCGTCAGGCCTTGGCTTTTTTGTGGAAGATGAAGCGTATAAGGACCACCTCAAAAATAATATACCTGAAACGGACGTAAGTTCCTTCACTGCCCGTCACATTGTCTGGTCGGCCTCACGCATTTGACTCAGGTTAGTACATGTATCGCCTTCCAAGCTCTCCTCCAGAAAGAGACGCGGGTGACAACGGGCCATCGATGCTCGGGGGTTGGTGGCGTAATCTGCGCTCGTCACGAATGTGTACGGCCAATGGGTATCGGAGATCTTCAAAAAGGGGAACGGTATGTTGTTTGCTGTCTCAAGCTAACCAACGTTGTCACGGAGTTTACAGATACATCAACATGGACTTCATATTCTTCTCCGCCATTGTCGGATTATCACTCCAGCTTCTAACGGTCTCCTACGATATCGCCTGCCAGTGGAGTATCAACCTACCTACTCGCAAACTGCACCTACCTAGTCATCTCCAGTCTTCTATCCCTGTCCGCACCGCCCTTCCCGTTTGGCATTCGGTGGCTCATGAGCAATCATGCCAAATGCAGAATTCTCTACATTTTCAAGAAGGTGTTGGGTGTACTGACGGTGAAGGGATAGAACGTGTCTGGTCCCTGCTCAACCCCGCCTCGTGGTCAACTCGAGTAATGGGCTACGGTGCCAGGCAAGATTCCCTCGAAGACCGTATCGATCATCATAACTGGCGAAAAAATGTGAAACTGGGTGAGTTGATATCGCACCCTTGGCGGACAACGGTGATGTAATTCTTGTAGGGGATGGTCTGCCTCAGAAACTTGCCATCGCCGAAGCTGAGAGCCGTGTGCAAGCCGACGCCTTTCGTGAGCTTTCGGACACACTTGAGGACGAGGTTATAGCTGAGTGGGAATCCGTCGTGGAGGCCTGGGACAAGACACGCAGCGGTACAAATCCGTATTGGTCTGGAAGGAAGGGTATGTTGTGTCACTCCCTCTCTAGTTCAGCCCTGACTTTGCATTGCTAGATGGCCCATCGGTTGCGGAGGTTCGCCTTGCGTTGAAGAGAGACGAAGATGAAGAGCGCAAACGCCTTGGTGCCGCCGTTGCTGAGGTGTCGGCTACCTCATTTCTCGTGGCCGGGTTGCAATTGGAGGAAGCTCAGTATGTGGCCGTCATCATCCTTATATAGATACTGACTACCCTTGCGCCGCCAGACAGCGACTGAGGACCGATATCTCAAGTGGGACCGTTACCGTGGACCGGGAAAACAAAGTAATTGACCGCCGTCGCCAACTCTGGACGAAAATTGACAAATTCCGCGACTTGCAAGTAACGTACATGCCATGTGCCCCTCGACTGATAGCCGCGGAGGAGGATGCCAGGGATTCGAACTCCCGCCCACCGCTCGCAGAACACGTCAAGCTCTGGCTGCCTTCGGAAGTTCAGCCTAGCCTGCGCCGTACAGGTTGTGAGGTGTCGGTGGTGCAGAAGGAGATTCAGCTGCGCCGTGCCGAGTGTTTCGATACGTTGGACTCCCTGCGGCGGCGCCTCCACACACGCCAACACTACATCGCATTCCGAAACACAAACGCAGCCGGGCAGAAGCAATCAACCCGGTCTCGAACGCTCATCACTCACGCAACCGACCGCATCAACTTCCTCGCTGCTAGATATCAGCATTCTCGACAAGCGTTGCTCGATCTGGGTGCCTCTGACATCGCCCAGTTCAAGGAACTGACCAGCGCCGATATTGCCATACCCACGTTATCAGACGCGGACGCTAGTGCGAGGAAGAAGCTGGGGAGGGTCGGTACTAATTACTCGCGCAACACCGGCTTCTCGAAGAAGGACAAGGTCTCATGGATCTGGACGGCGTGCGGTGCACCGGATGATGACGACGACCTTGTTATGCATGAGTGTGAGTCATCCGCGTCAACGCTTGGCCTCACGTACGCTAACTCCAATGACAGCTGTACGAGAGGAGTGGGCAAAGGCACGAGCACGGAAGAAACGATGGGAGGAAGAAGTCGCCCTTCTGAAGGAAGAGATGCGTCGCGTGCTTCGTTTTCTCACCTGGAAAGAGGCTTGGTGGCGCGAGCGGTCAGAAATCCCGGACGAAGTACTGAATGAAATACCCGGCGACGTCAGGCCGTTCGTAAGTCGTGGCTTGAAGAGTTATGCGCTCAAGCAATCTGACAACATGAAGACCCTCGCTGAGCTATACCGCAAGCATTGGTCCAAGAAGGTCTCCGTCGACGCAGCTCAATCGCTCACATTGCATTCAAGTAACCCCGAGACCGCCGACGACGATGTATCCCGCCCCCCATCTCCCGCCGTGTCGATCGACTATGATTATGATGATTAAGGTAGTATTTTTGTACTCGCATGTGTCATTACGTGGTCCTTTCCCCTCCTCGCCGAATATATCTGGATATTTCGGGTTTCTGAGGTGCTTGTGTGTACTCAACGCGCGCTAATGCTAATAAGCGCCGCCGGCATTCGGCGTTAATGAGAAGCGGAGCCGGCATTCGGCGTTAATGAGAAGCGGAGCCGGCAAACCCAGTCGCCAGCGTCCTGGATCCTAGATTGCGTGGCCGAAACTCCGCCAAGAAACTCCGCGAGTGCGGCCCAATGTGCTCACCATGTTGTAGTCCCTATATAGCTTAATTACTATCCAAATATAGTAACTACGAGCAATAAACACTTGGATTAATCGGTCTAGCCAGGGCCTGGCTACACCCAGTGAAAATTACATTCAATTTTTATGGCTATACCCAATGAAATATAGTAATTGGTCCAACTAGTGGTGGTAAATATAGTGCATTCGGTTTTGCACCTGAGTCCGTGGCATTAATATCTGCCGCGTCTAGTACGCCGCCCTCATATTCTTGATTGTCATCTTTACCACTCGGCTGAAACTTTGTGTCGATGAAGGTAAATTCCTTCTTCGCTCTCCCTGCGTCATAGGGAGTCGTTGACAATTTGCCTTTAGCCATCCGCCTGCGTAGCGCTTCCCGCAGATGCCACCAGCATAGCTGGATTTTTGCATCCGGCCAGACTGAGCGTATCATGCCGATCTCTGCCATATCCTTGTCGACATGAACATATTTGGGTGAGATTTTGTATTGATTTCGAAGGCAGATTGCCCATCGTTCTAACGCCTTTGTTCGCTTGTTGATTTCTAGGGATTCGGCCGTGGATAGAAGGCAGTACGACACCGGAAAGCCAGCATTATCATGCTCACAGAGCACGCTATATAGCTCAAGGTGTCTCGAGTTGGTGTTGTCTATAACGGGTGAGTCATTGGCAACATTTAGCGGTGATCATATTGAAACATACATGTCGCGTCCAAGGCAATCTCCACTGCAAGACCACCCAGCTGCCTGCCAATCTCCCTCATTCCCCAACATAATTGTTCAACGCCGTCATCCGTTACAACATTAAAGATATCCACTCCGTACTCTCCCAATAGCAGCTTTGCAGATTCCAGCTGATTGTTATCTCGTTTCCAGATTACTTCACTCATCTTTGTCCACGCACGGTGAACCTGGGTGGTCGAAATGAATGGGAACATATTTTTAATCCTCCCCGCTAACGTTGTCGGAGTTGTCCATTCCAACTCATCGCGGATGACCTGCAAGGCCTCGACTGGTAATGCGACATCGTAGTATGGCTGATGCGAGTTGCCGTGGTCAAGACGAACCGTTACGAGCAGGGATTTGTCCCCGTTGGATATTTGCCGACATGCTGTGATCAACCGGCCTTGACAGCCATAGTGTTTCATCCCAACATTGTCACGGTGAGTCGCATTGGGTCGCTGACTCGGTTTACTCTTCTTCTTGGTAGTAACATCTTGACAACAATGCATTCGCTTTTTGTACCCCGTTTTCAGTATCCGATTATCCTTCACCCTGCAGAAGCTCATTGTAAGTTACTATAACCTCATTATCGTTCACTCTTAACTGACGTGAATCTATAGCCGGTGACTTTCCAGACTTCGTGCGTGGTTAGCGCGGCGCGTTCTTTCATAGAAACCATCGGATCCTCAGGAATTTTATATCCGCCGTAGAAGGAAATTTGATCGGCTTCGCGGGCATGATCTCGCAGTGCTGTAAACATGCCTTGCGGGCTCGGGTACATTATCTAACCATGCAGTGTAGGGGATGCCCCCTGTGTACGCATGCAGCATCCGAGGTCACATGATCCATCCGGCACTGTCTCCTTCCAGCCTACCACCAGCCGCAACCAAATTCCCCTAATCATCTTCCGCCATATCACTCTTCCACCTGCTGCTGGCCCGGATGTGCAGCTCCTGCCTCCGGCTTTGGCATACAAGGTCACATGACCCATCCGAAGCTATTTCCTTCAGCCTATCACTATCCGCATCCATTTGGATACAATGTCCAGCTATGCACTGGTCGAGCCGGTATTTCGACTTACACATTCCGGAAGCAAGCCCCTATCTTTGGCTGGAGGATATAAGGTCATGTGACCTATCCAAAGCTATGCTCCACAGCCGGTCGCCATCCGCTTTGATTTAGGCTGCAATTCCCATTATCCACCCGCTGCTTCCTTGGCCAGCTATCACGCTATGCAGAGATATCGTGGCTATGTGCTAGCACCTTCGCATCACCTCCGCATTATTTGTTTCTATCTTCGGCTGCTTTTTCAGCACCATCCACAGCTCCCATGACCCAGCCGAGATGATTCTACCTGTTTGTCTATTGTGTTTGACTCTGCCGCTCTCGTATCCTCCAGGCTAGCCTCAGATTCACTTAGGCTGTGTTCTACCATTGTTTATACCTGTTTATCATTCATGCGGACGCCTTTCCACCATCCATTTTCATGCGCTTCATCCATCCTTCGCATTAGCAGCCATCCGGCTCTTGCTGCTTTGCATATGATTCTTACAGGCATTTTGGTCCGGACGGCCTTCCGCTGCCTTCCATATCCTTTGGTTTATAATCATTTTCCTTATTTAGCCCAGCCGGGGCCTTTGTACCTTACAAGACTCGTTTAGGATATGTAGCAGAGTAGGTAGGGATTGGAATCCAGTTTTCCCCCACCTCTGAATTCTACGTTGCTCGGAAGTCTGTATACTCTGTCTTATGTCTTTCTGAAGTCTCTACGCTCTGTCCTACATCTGTCCGAAGATTCTACGCTCTGTTTTGTCCTCAGCCGAAGTCCCGCATATTTCTGCAGCTTATACTAAGTTTATCTGTGATCTGTCGACTCTGCAATAGCAGGCTACCCTCCATCCTTCCTTCCTTATCATCCTCATCTAAGCCTAGGACAGCCTAAATTGTCCGAAGTTTGGTAGCTACTACATTTCCACTTTCCTGCTAATACGCTCCGGCTGCGCTTTAACGTGTCCGGTCGCATCTCTGGAGCTGCTCCCCTTCAATATCACGTCCATCCACTGCCACCCGTCACATTCCGCACCTTATCCAAGCTCACAGTGAGCCGGAGGCCACACACTCGCACCACAAACACCCATTTGCGTCTACCCGACGCTGAACATCTACAGCGGTAAGTACATATCTATGTGTACTAGGCTAAAATTGCTCACCAAAGGGTTGTTTCGTGCACGCTGTACATCTCCCTCGCTCTCGCTCCCCTCACCCTCTCTTGCTGCAGCATCAATGTTCCCCCCAACCCCAACATCACTACAGCTTATTGGTGGCGCTGGAGCCTGGCGCGGTATGGGCTCGTCTGTCTCTTCGCGTGCTCGTTTTCGCTTGTATGCATTCCTATCAGCTTCGCGGCATTTATCACAGGTTTTGTATGTGGATTCAGATGGTAGAATTCGTTTGCAAGCTGCCTTGCTACACTGCCTTGCTTCTGGATGCATAGCTGGATATTTCGTAGTAGTTGTAGGGATAAGAGAGATACATTGTGGCTCGCTACTCTAGCCACGGTGACCTTCGATACCACAAAGTATGAATAGGGGCCATCATGTGACAAAGCACGTGATGATTACATCATTTCGGAGGAGGGGAGAGGTGGGCAAGCTGTACCGACGAAGATATAGAAAGCCACATATGCCATTCCGTCCTTCTTCGATGCCTACCATGCCAATATGCAGACATCACCAGACATTAGCTTTCTCTGTCCACGGCGAACGAGACCGGCCATTCGAAATTGCGAATTGAGCTTGGTAAGTCAGTGTGGTCTCTATCCTCCACAGACATACGTGACCTTTGCTTGGCAGCTGTAGCCACCCGCCACAAGACCTTACACCCACTCACATGTCCGGCCATTTCTTTCTTTCAAACCACCACCATCGCAAGTCTTTCATTTACTTTCTCCTCTATATATAATTCCGTCATGCCTCCTTTGACAGCTTCCTGTTCGTTCTACGTTCCACCTCTCGATACCCCCATAGTCTGCCCTCAACTCTACAGGCGTGCCGGCGCGACGTGGAGCATCCCAACAGACACCTCTCATATCAATATCCGCCTTCCGCTGGAGCTTTTGATGCGGATATTCCTATCAACATTGGATATGGCCAGGAGCCACACTGATCGTGTCAATACGATATTGTATCTGACGTGGGTGTGCCAAAAGTGGCGCAACATTATGATCTCCTACCCAATGTTATGGGCCATTATCACTGGAACGGAGAAGTCAGCTGTGGTAGAGGCCTTTCTCGAGCGCTCCCAGCATGTTCCCATCACCCTCGTCCGCGATGACCATCTTGATAATGTTCGACCTATCTCGATTTCCAATGCCTCGCTGATCCTCAGCCACCTCCATCGCATTAAATCTATTGACTCGTGTTTCTTCCTCGAAGACGGCGAAGATATCGAGGAGCTCCTAACTCAACAGGCCCCGTTGCTGGAAGTTTTCCGATTGGCCTTTGTACCTGAGTTTGGTAGGGATGCCGAAGATGGCGACGTTGAAACGGTCTCCACGTTCAGTGGAATGCTTTTTGGCGGAGAACGTCCGCCGACGCTGAGGCGCATCGTGCTTGATCGATGCGCATTAGACTGGAGTTCACCCTTGCTGTCAGGCCTGACGATGCTCGTGCTGGACTCCCCAAACCAACCTGACTTGCTGCAATTCATCAACGTTCTTGCCCAAATGAGGGTCTTGGAGAGTTTCGGAATCCTGCGCACAGGTCTACCCAAGCCCGCACACAATCGCACTCTCTCGGACTACCCCATCAATGCCGTTCAGCTACCAAATCTGCGCACGGTCATTCTGCAAGACGACTTGGCAGCATGCACGCTGTTCCTCCGTACAGTCGACTGCAATTTATCATGTCTCGGAATCAACAGCGAAACTGAGGACACATCCGTACTCTCATTTGAATCCTTCTTCGACATCTGCGCAGCGCGCCTTCGGACCCGTCTCACCAATCTCCGACTCTGCGAATTTTTGATGTACACGGGGTTCCTAGAGGGGGAAGTCAGGCCTGTCATTGGGTGGAGTGGCCACTCCTCATTCACTGAGGATGACACCGTAGCACTTCACGATGCGCCAACTCTCGCATTCTTGATACGCACCCCCGCCCTCACCCCACCTAATATTGAAAATATCCTCATCACGGGTCTCGAACACCTTCCACTTCGACAAGTCCTCAAGCTCGACCTCAGGCTCAATGAGCCTTGCTCTCCCCTACGCTGGATGTCAACCCTACCGCTGCGTGTCCCGTCGCTTGCGACACTCGTTCTATCCTCCACGCCCCTTCGTGCCTTCTTCGAGTCTTACTACCACGAGCACGTCATCGCGAGTGCGGATGAGAGGACACTCGACGAAATTCCCTTCCCTCATCTCTCCGCCGTCAGTGCAGTCTGGGCTGTTCCGCCAGATCTTTATAATATGGTAGATCTTGTCATTGCACATAGAGAGCAACAAGGCCTTCCACTCCAACGTTTGAATTCATGATGTGGAGAGATCGCGCTGCTCCCGAGCTGTACTTGTGGTATTTATTCCCCGATGTCTCATGTATCGTTAACTTGTTGCGTTCTTACACTACCCCCGACCCCTATACATACATCGTAGTCACAATAATAGTAGCCTAGATCTTTAAATACCAACCGGAATTTCCTCGATCGAAGGAACTGTTGATTTGCGGCTGCAAGACATCGGCAGCGTCTTGTCAATATTCATTAGACAGTACCGCCCTTTGTGAACGGCACACTCGGACTCGGCCTGGGTGGTAATTTCAACGACAGACGGACCGACGATATTAAGCTGAAGGGTGAACGATGATCTGACCCAAGAACCGAGTAAGGGGCAAAAGCGAACCGAGAGGGGATGGTGTAAAGCGAACGAAGGAATTACTAGTAGCTCATACCTATGATCATACCCACGACCGATAAATCTTACGATGTGCACACTGAGTGACGGAACTCTGGGGTAATCTGAGTCTGCTCAGTCGGTGATGGATCGTGTGCGTAGGGACCGGGGAGACCAGCGGGAAGGACAGCATTTTAGTGGGAGCGTAAACGTGATGGGGTTACCTGAGAGTGATTAGCACGCCCATGGTAGATCACACAGAAGGGAACAGCAACGGCAAAGGAGGATCTCTGCTTGTTTCTGTCAAAAAGAATCCAACAGCCCGAGACATGCATCGTACAGGATTCAAACCCGCACTTCCTTCTCCCACGTCAATTACTGGCCCTGGCTGATAACCTAGATGAGAGATCGGTTACTTTGGATGTGTATGCATACGCAGTGAATTCCTTGCCTTTTATTGAATACGGTTTTTGCACTTGTATCGCTGTCGATCCTGTCTGCCATTGCTGAGCATTTCGATCCTGTCTGCCATTGCTGAGCATTTCGATCTTTTCTTCCACAGCCTCGGAAGCTTTCATCATCCTCATCTTCGTCTCTTCCTCTTGACGTACCTCACCGACCCGGCCGATCATATATATACATATATAGAGCGATCCTCGTGTCCACTGCTGTCCACTACGTCGAACGCCCCGAGACCTCGCCAGCACACTCGGACTGTCAATGGGTGGCATTTCCTGGTATCATGTATGGGTCGGGCCATTGAATCGAAAGGTATGCACCATGCCGTCTTCGCTCAATATTTTTGCACTCATCCACCGGTCCTTTTGCTATCCAGCATACCCTACACATTCCCTTGCAAGGTGCCGTTCAGCGGTAGAACTCATAGGACTTTGTTGTCATTGACCGCGCAGGACAATTCAGCTTACTCGTTCGACTCGAACGGGTAGCAGGTTCACTGGTTGCAGAGCGGAAAACGGAGAATGTCGGGAGTGGAACGTCGCAGAGACAATTGGTATGATTGGTTGGTCTGGGAATTGTAGGTTGACGGTGATGATGAATCCGCTCTCATCTTGCCTTCGCTACATAGTATGTATCACTTCCTCAGGACTCGAATAACTAGAGTTACTGACCAAATTATACCACGGCACTGATGGTGAATCGGTATCACGCCTCCGCCAGCGTTGATGAAGTCCATGGCGCTGAGTACGGCGGATGGAGTGGCGAGTTCAATTCTCGCTCAGTGCACTCACAGGGGATGGTCACAATTTTTGTTGCTTGTCATGCTGGCTCTACGGCGGCGGCGTTACTGTGTGTATGCTTCGTGGGCTATGTATATTTATATTTGATACGCTTGTATATCGTTCGTACGGTACAAGGTGGTACGAATGAAGGAGGATGACAATGACAGTAACGGAGCAATTGCGGAGACAAGCTGTATATCACTGGGCCAGTTACACTCGGAGAAGAATGAAAGAGAAAGTGCCGTCCAGAGCCTTGGACCCGCAACTCAGAGCTCCTCAACCAATGCTTTAACCTATTCAGGTGAGGTGGGAAGTCCCGGTCAATTAGACGAACACTCGAACATCAATATCGGACAGCTGGAAGATTGAACTAACCTTGGACCGGCGCACTCGCCGAGAAAATGACGTGGAATGGCGTTTGGGAGTGTAGTGTCCCGGAGTTTGAGGCGACTAAGAAGGCGGGTATCAGTGAGGGACAGTAATCAGAAAGGCGAATACGCGACGTGGAAGTCGATATTTATGTCCACTAGATAGGGGAATGGACAGGGCGCTTAGAGGACAGATAGCCGTGATCTACAGCGCAAGAGATGGCTTGGAGACTAGATTCACCTAAGAGGGCGATGGGTTGCGCAATAACAGGATCGGTGGGTTACGCACGTGCAAACTGAGGATAGATACGGGATTCACCGATGAGTCGAGACAGCTGCAGCGAAATTATACCGCTGCCGCCAGGTTCTTTGTGTCAATCGTAGGGATTCAATATTCAACCTCAGAAGAGTGGGACGGGGAGATGGAGAATCGGCGAATGTCAAGGATTGCGTACGTTGAGTAGGATGCCCGATGATGAATGCGATTGCTCGGACGTTTGGGAGAGTGTTAGTTAACAAGGGCGGCGGCCGGGATGGAAACAATTGGAAAACTAAAGGAAAATGATGACGAGATTGAAAAGGATGGAGATGTCCCTAGGAACCGACGGTGGAGAGCGACGTCCAAAGGGCACAATTGTGGTTGATAGGAAGTGGTTCGGGGCCGGCGGATGGAGAATAAGAAGGATGCACTGAGCGGGGAGATACACGCTCACCTTCTAACACAACAGCAATAAGTATTTACCTACTCACTAGCCGTCTCAGCGTGTCAACGGTACAAATTTCTCCATCATGCTCGAGCGTCGCTACCCATCTGGCATTATCGTTATTTAGCGAGATCTATCAGCAAAGCAGTCAGTCGGCTGGGTCATTATGATACTCTGAAGGGAAACGACATATACCTGTTCCTATTCGACAAGGTCATCAGACAAAGTGAGTGTTGACGTTGAGAACGAGTGGTTGGTTTGGGAGTTGGTGTAGAGGCGGATGGTCACCTTAGGGTGAGGTTACTGGATTGGAAGGGTTTGGAATTACAGTGGAGCCCTTGTGTATTGGTGTCGGTCCGTCGGGCTTCACAGAATTGTAGAAGAGAGGGAGCGAGCATAGACAAAGCTCGGAGGAAAGGGCAAATTATTAAGCGCTGGATTAGCTGATCGTGAGAGCCAGATATAAACCGTGGGACATCCGGCAAGGACGGCATTGTAGTGACCTCTTCGTATCTCTACATTCAACCATTCTACGCATCCTGACATATTTTTGTACTGCGGCGCTTGGGTAAGTATTCCACACGTCTTCGGTGCAGATCAACGACTGATAACACCTTACATGATTTGATTCAGGTGAACTTAGGTGATAGCAAGCCCTCAATCATGCATCGTTGGCGAAACGGTTATCGCGCCCTCTCCTGCATGAATTGTGCTTGTTGAACTAACACAAAGGAGATGGAGGTGCGGGTTCGACTCCCGTTCGATGCATCCGACTGAAATTCGCGAAGCCTGTTTCTTTTTGACAGAGCAGCTTGTTCAATGTACCGCTATCATGTCAATGATATCTCAGTCTTTACAAGTATACATATATATCCGTGTCCATCACTTGTTGCACGTCACTCATCATGACTCGGGGAATCTAATCAAGGGCAGCAATCCGAGCATCGGTGGCGAAGTGGTTATCGTGCCCTATCCTCTATGAACTGAGCATGTTGTACAGGAAAGGGAGGTGCGTTAGATTCCCGCTCGATGCTTTGGATTTCGATTGAGAGGATTTCTTCTTTTGACAGAACATCATACCTATTGGTGCTGGCATCATCGCAGACTCGGATATCTCCTTTCCGGTGAGTATCTCTTTCATTCACATTCTGAGTGTCCTGCGCTTGATCATGATCAATTGTTCGTGCTTCCACCAATCGTTACGGATCACAACACAGGGGACCTTATCGATGACAACATGCTAGGCTTTGTCAACCATGCACCGTTGGCGAAATGGTCATCGCAGCATACTGGATGGGAAGGAGAGTGCGGGTTCAACAACTCCCATGTGGTGCGTATTGTGTGAATCTAGGTTCCTTTATGACAGGACCATTAGGCTATGTTGCATCATCAGCGTACAGGAATAACAGTGTCAGCGGTCGAATAGTAAATGGTGTGTACCCTTGGATACTACTGTGAACTGTGCGCGTGAGTGCTGAATTACAAATCGTAGCGACGGGATATCAACGCTGGATGTGTACCGGCTGGTCGACCATATTGGAGGGATGCTGTGCTGGGCGACGTATAGCTATCGAGTGATTGGATAGTCGATAAATCTACGCAGGTGAGCTCGTTTACTCTCTTTCCATTATGATTTTGACTTTGTGTTCGCCGGGCCAGCTCTCTATTCCGTTTTTTCTATCTTCGGGGCTCGTCATCCTTTATCCCGGTTTTGGCATGCTCATATATCTCGTTGCATTCTTCCATATTTATTGCGTTCTTTCCACCTGTTCCCGCCTCAATGGCCTGCCGTGCTCACACTCTCTTCTAGAATTTCAGCCTCGTTCACTGGCTCCTGCCCAAATGCCATGATCCTTGATATGTCAGTGAACGAGGAGAGTTAGCGCATCAGTATATGCCTCAATCGTCGAATGTACACCCATAGAATTGGCCTGTCACCCAGTATGGCGCAGTTACGTGCAATTCCCTTGGTTCAACCTCTTTAGACAATCCACTCACCCGTCATATCTGCCTGTCCTCAGCATCCCGTCGCTTTCTCCCTTTCACTGGATACAATACCAGTGCCTCCCCGAGGGAGTCTTCCCACATCCCATTTCATTCTTTTGATTGTCACTCAGATTCTCCGGCGGCGATGGGATCCGATGTCATCCGCCTCTTAAATTTTCGTTCGTCCATCCCCCATTGGCGTTTTATACCGCTTAGTTTCCTTGCGCTAACCCTCTTTTCTGCATGTGCAGCCTGCGGCATTACTCGAGTATATATGATTGATCACTCGCACACTTTTGATAAAATTCGTAGGTCCGCGCTCCCCACTCCCCATTCTCCACCTCTCAAGTTCACAGCCTTATGCGCATACCTATAATATTCTACTCTCAGCGTGATGGGCTTGCTGCAAAGTTAGTCCCTCAACGCTCAGTTAATATGTAATAGAACTTGGTAAGCCGAGCATCGCACTGGTAGTGAAACGGTAATCACGCCCTATCTTGTATATTACGATGGTGACGTCGATAGGGAGGTGCGAGTTCGATTCCCGCCTAGTGCTCTCGATGGCTTGATATGCGATCTTGTTGAAGCCTCTTTTTGTTTTCGAACACGGATTGACTGCTAGTCTGTTCTCTGTCGCTACATCGCCCATTGGAGCGATTTGAAGAAGAGCTAGTGTCGATCGTCTTCGACTCTGTCCATCCATGTGTACTGATTCAGTCTGCCACCTTTCTTGCGCCCCCAATTCTTGCTCGGTGTGCGCATGTGGAAAATATCAGGATTTTTTTTCCTGTTTCTGTATGGTTGTATCGTTCATAAGGTAAGCGGTAGTATGGTATTCCCTAAACAAAGGATAATGAGAACAGCGACAACTGAATTCAAGAAGGGAGCGAATGCGAGGACAAGCCATACACGCGCTGGCTTGACATTCAGGAATAGAAGGACGTAAGTATGTCGAACGAGACGGAGAGCGCACGGAATCTACAGAGCGCGTGCGAGTAGCAAAACATCTGGTAGGGCAGCATTATAATAACAGAATGGAATGCGGGCCACGCAGATGGTATGGGGAACAAGTAATGATGTCCGAGAGGCCTTATAGACACCACAACCGTGGGCAGGACAATAGCTAACCATTGAGTAAACAGCGGCCCAGGCTAGTCCGAATCCAAGGAGGATGGGTCGGCTCGGCCAGCTTCGAACGGGAGGTAGAGGTTAGAGGATCACCCAGAACGTAGCAGAGGGACCCGTCATCTGGAAACTGCATCTCACCTATGTAGCTCTATGTAGGTCGTATAGCCCGGCTAGTTCACTCGGTATGTTCCTGATATATAGGCCTATCTAGAGAAATGACGGCTAGTGAGTGCTATGTAGACGCGTGTAGACGTCGTCTACGGAGCTACAGACCTAGCCGATCATCACAATCACATGGGTTTCCTTACCAATTGAGCTCGACGTCGCTCTGGTTGATCGCGATTAGGGTTCGGAAGAACACACATATGTTTAATGCTTGATTTGAAACACAATGTATTATTTCTTCTACTACTACTATCGGCACAGCTAGCAGGTGACAGATAGCCAATTGGAACTACTCGTCGGCCTCGAAGTCAGCCGCCGTGAATAGAAAGTCTTCTTCACCAGATGGCGCGCTTGCGGATACGCCAGCATGTTCACTAGAATCTATGTGAGTACCGCGGAGAAATGATATTATTGTGGTACGCACAGCGCTCGTTGTTGCAAGTCATCCAACAGCTGGCGAGTGGCGCCCGATCGGGTTGCAGAGTACTCGGCCCAGCGGTTGAGAGTGTCGACTTGTTTCATGTAGGTCTTCTCGTACAGCTTGGCTGAGAATAAAGGCTTCGGTGGTTTGAGACCTGTCCTCCATTCATTAAGAGCGCAATGGATCTTGAGGCCAAGGTCAATTCCGGTGTGGGACAGAAAGGAAGCACGCACTGTTGTGACGACAAGGGCGATCGATGGCAACATAATGAGTGTGGGAGACACTCCACCGTGGAGACCTTCGGATTCAGCACCATGATCGAAAAGCGAAAGGTTGATAATTTGAGAGATGAGGGGTGAACGGTAAAGGGTGCCAGGGGCTGTCCGGTTGGAAGGCTCCTTCACCGGAAATGTCAGTGATACTGCACTGAAACAAGGCGAAGGAAAGTGAGAAAGTAAGTACCTGGTAAATGAAAGATTGCTTGTCTAATAAGTGTTCGATTTTTTGGCGGTTCTCGTTGATACCATTGACGCCACCTGATGTTTGAAGAGCGTAAAACATGGGTACTGCGTTCCGAGCTATGGTCACAACATGGCCACGAAACTGCGGCAAACGGGTCTTGATCTTGGCACGGAATCAGTCCAACTGGAATCGGAGTGGGCAGAGATAACATACCAAGTTCAGCTCTGCTCGAGTGGCATTGGTGTGCTCCGCATATCCATGGGTGTTACGAAGGTCACTAAGAGCCTCGAACCAAGACTCACACGCAAACTTCTCCAATTCGACTGAATCCGGAAAGGCATTATCTTTGAAGATCTTCAAACGGAACTTGATGACAGCAAGGTCAAAAATTCGTCGCCGTTGAGGGTTCATGTCGATGCGGCGTCGCAACTCTGGGTCTGCATCTTCGGCCTGGGGTGTTTCAGCACTACCATCGGGCTGGCTTGTATTATCGTTGGTGATGTCCTCATGAGGACGCTTTGATGGTATGGTCAATCAACAGCTAGTATTCAATTGATATCCATGGTGAGAAAGGATCAACACATACCATGCGGTTTTCTTTTTCGTGGCTCAAAACATGGGCACGGCGAACAAGTGGGGTGCGGCTACGTGGGGAATCGCCACTGTTTTGTCCAGTAAATGGAGTCGAAGGTAGAGATGCTGTTGTTCCAGGCTGTTGCGAACGGCGGAGAAGGGGAACACGGCGCTCAGGAATAGCTACCGTTGCCGATGTAATCTAGATCAGAAGGGTGAGATGGGCGAGATATAATATGAATATATAACCTACTCGTGAATGAAGATTCGGTGCCAGCTGGCTCAGACGCATCTCGTTTGACCTCAGTTGTTGATCCTCATCCTGAGCGGTGGTGGGGCTAAATATGGCTTGATTTTGACTGAAGGTCTCAGCATCTGTAAAGTAGAGCAGTCACAGTGCCGATGGACAGTAAAAACAAATGATAGCTTACATGTAATGTTGTTGGCATTCTCCTCTCCAAGATTGTCAGTGGGAGGGCCTTCGAGATCGCTGAAGGCGGCCATCGGGAATGCATTCCAGTCGATGGTGCTGAGAATCTGCTCATTAGACTGGATGTGGAGGGACTGTTGACCGCCGTTAGCATTGGTCATTGGCACGTTGGTGATGGGACCAAAGAAGGTGACCGGCAATCCCATCTCCTCAGCGGGGGCGGCGTTGGGCTGCTGAACTGACAGGTTCGGCATGGCCGACCGAGGAGCAGGTGTCAGCCCAGCATTCTCTTGTCCTTGATGTAATGCGCGAGACTGTCTTTTGCTACGACTGTTGGCGAGTTTGGCTTGCTGCATGTCTGCATCCAACGCTGCTGTGAGCCATCCATCACCCTCTGACAAGGATTAGGGGATCTTACTGTATGTCTCCATCCTGGGGGTCACCACCCACTGCCGGGTGCCACGCCCGAGGGGAGGAGGGGGTTCTTGAGCTTCAAAGTCGTGAATTGAAGACATTTGATGATGGAGCAGTGATCTCGAGAGGGACCAAGGACGCGGGTGGCTGAAAAAATATATAGGAGACAGGGTTTAGTCAGGTGAAATCATAGGAGATAACGCACCTCTGTCAACATTCAATACCCTCCTAACAATGCCGCCTTGTCATTATTGCTACCGAAATGACTTCGCCGACTCCACAGCAGTCCGTCGCCATCAAGCACAAGCACCGTCCTGCAAAACAAAACGTGATGCAGAATTTCACGCTATTCAAGCTCGTTCCCATGCAGTCTTCTCCTCACCGGGCGGTGCATTGGATGACCAGCCTGACTTGCACACAGCGAATGGCGACACCAGTATTGGACTCAGCCTATACACAGATGTCAGCATGGAAGACATAGACATGGGCGGAGAACCCAACGTCAGTGCCAGTGTTGAAATCAACCATGGGCGCCCACCGAGAGGGGTGACAGTCGAGGAGATAGTCGAGGAAGAGCCTGAGCAGGGATACTATGTCAGGCCATGTTCTACAGGCTACCAAGCAGGCGCGACTTTTGGAGAAGGCCGGACACTCTACCATGCCATTCGCGATGACCAGATTATCCGCGGCGATGAGGTGCATGGGCCGTTCGCAAATGAAGCTGAGTGGGAGCTCGCAAAGTGGTTAATCAATCAAGAACGTTGGCCATAACCAAACTGATGAGTTCCTGAAGTTACCGATTGTAAGCCCAAAACACAACAGCAATTTAGATAAACTGACACCTCAACAGATACGAAGCTGCACAAAGCCATCGTACCGAAACAAGAAAGAGTTTCTTGATAACATTGATGCGCTTCCCCAAGGCACTCATTGGACATCGAAGCAAATAACCCTGACTGGCGATTTGAAGGATGAGGATGACAAAGAACGCGTCGAAACTCTTGAACTCTGGTACCGTGATCCAATCGAATGTATTCAAGAGCTTATTGGCAATCCGATGTTCGCGAATGTAATGCGCTATGCACCCGAAGAGCTATTTGCAGATGCCGAGGCAACCATTGAGGTACGCAACGAAATGTGGACTGGAACCTGGTGGTCGAGATTACAGGTGAGCACTCGGCCATTGACAATAAAAGATCAACTCATCTAGTTGTTTGACTAGAGCCTCTTACCTGAGGGCGCGACGATTTCGCCAGTCATTTTGTCTTCGGACAAGACTCGACTATCCCAATTTCGAGGCGATAAGTCTGCGTGGCCTGTTTACCTGACGATCGGCAACATATCCAAAGACATACGATGTGAACCTACCTCTCGTGCCACCGTCCTCGTTGCCTACCTTCCCATTGGGAAGTTTGACATTTTCAGCAATGAAACATTACAGAAATTTCACCGTTATAGCACGTTCCATTATTGCATGTCTCTCGTACTGAAGTCCTTGGAGGAGGCTGGACGGAAAGGCATCGAGATGGTTTGCGCTGATGGATTCATTCGCTGGATATGGCCCGTATTCGCTGCATACGTCGCTGACTATCCGGAGCAGTGTTTGGTTGCCTGTTGCATGGAGAACCGGTGTCCGCTTGGGAAGGTATTGCCCAACGAGCGAGGGTCGCACGAACCATGTACGCCACGTCAGAAATATGAGACGGCCGTGTTGCTAGCAAACGCTGAGACTCAGAATCTAACCGAGTCTCAAAAGCAAGAGTTCGCTGACCTTGGTTTGCAGCCAGTTTTCCCTCCATTCTGGGCGGACCTTCCATATTCCAATGTGTTCGAGTCCTTCACGCCTGACTTGTTGCACCAACTCCACAAAGGCGTCTTCAAGGACCATTTGGTGAGCTGGTGTACAACGCTCCTTGGTGAGAAGGAAGTGGATGAACGCTTCAAGTCGATGCCGCCTCATCCGGGGTTGCGTCACTTCAAGAATGGGATCTCGTCAGTCTCGCAATGGACGGGGGCGGAACATAAAGGCATGGAGAAGGTGTTCGTGGGCTTGCTCGCTGATGCGATCGACGTCCGGGCTCTTCAAGCAGCGCGTTCCATTCTCGACTTCATCTACTATGCCTCCCTCCATTCTCACATGACTCTGACACTCAACGCTATGAAATCTGCGCTAGATAGGTTCCATGAGCTCAAAGAGGTCTTCATTGAATTGGAGGCACGCTCACCTCCGCACTTCAACATCCCAAAAATCCATGCCATGGAACACTACGTCGACCTCATACGCCTGTTCGGATCTGCTGACGGCTTCAACACTGAGTCCCCAGAGCGCCTGCACATCGACTACGCCAAGAATGCTTATCGAGCCTCTAATAAGAAGGACTATATCATCCAGATGACCAAGTGGCTCGCCCGCCAGGAAGCAGTCGACCAATTCGCCACGTACCTCGGGTGGATGCGTGATGGTTCTTATCAGCCAGCTCGCGCAAGCGCCGCCACACTTCTCACAGAAACAGCCGATATTCCCAACAGTGTTGAAGACCGTGACGTTGATGAAGGTGCCCTTTACTTGGAGTCCCTGCCTGATGACTCTCCATCATATGCCGTCCCGAAGACGCTCCCAAAGTACCTACAGAACATCTCGGCTGAAACAATCATGACTGACCACGATGCACCTGGCTTCCTCACTGCTTTTCAGGCATATCTGACATCCCGGCAATGTCGTATCACAGCACGACCATTCAATACCTTCAATCTTTTCAAACAAGTCATTCTGCGCCTCCCGTTGACTCCATTCGCTTCCACGAAGGATTTGAGAAATATTGTTCGAGCATCTCCCCCATCCCCTGCAACGGGACGGCGAGCAGCTGAACCTGCATACATGGACTATGCATTGATCCGCACTGGTGAACGAGGGCGGCAAACTGGTGAAAACCAGCTTGCAGGTGAGCACATGAAGATTTACCTTTCATTCAATACTCACAAGGGATAGGCATACGTCTCGCTCGCGTACGCGTGATCTTCCAGCTTCCCCCCATCTTTTGCCTTCGTTCCGCCCATCCACTTGCTTACATCGAATGGTTCACACCATTTACCAACCCGAATCCTCATACCGGCCTATATCCCACAGCTCCGTCGACACGTAATCATCAAGCGTATGGCGAGATCATCGAAGTACACCGTATCGTCCGAAACTGTCACCTCATACCAAAATTCGGGCGTGTCAAGGAGCCAGGATGGACCTCGGAGAACGTGGGCGAGAGGTGCTCCTCATTTCAAGTCAACCATTACGTAGATCTGCATTTGTTTTGTTTGTTCAAAGGTTTATGTGGATGTTGAATGTTGATTCATAATGATGGATGTAGAGTTTGGACTTGTAACATACAGCGAATGGACAGGACTTGGTCGCGTTGTCGTACCATGATAATCCCGTGATTTCATTGATCAGTCCACGCGGGCCATCAACTCTGCACCTGTCATTCACTACGGTGTCCATCAAGCTAGCGAGCTAGCCACGCTATATAGCTCTATCTAGGGAGTTGAGCGCTAGGTACATCTACATAATCCTGCCGCTCTAGCTACGAAAAACAGGTTTCCAGATGGTCGACGTCGGATCCATGATACTCCATCGCTTCCCAACCATTCTCCAAGTTCGAAAACCAGGCGTTGGTTGGATATCGCACCGGCCGGCTGTGGTGTGTAGTCCGACGACGGTACATGTGAGAATTGGAAGGACACCAGTCTACATATTGCTCGACTTCCAATGAATAAACGAAACCTGCCTGAAGTGCTGACCTTGTTTGTCCAGATACACGAGTGACTTTGGAGCAATGGTGACCTCAGCACAAAGACAATTTCATTAGAACCCGGACCCCGATTCTTAAAAAAGAAATAGTATGCGGTTTCAGATGGAACGTCCTGAGCGGGAATCGAACCCGCGACTCCTCGCGCCTAACTCACTTTCCAAGAGGTGTGATTCCATCTCCACCATCAGGACGGTCACCAAAGAGCATAGCAATGAGCATAGGAGAGGTCGATGGCAGGTGCCAAGTTAATCATCCATCGACGCGCCTAAATGACGGTTCATGAGTTGACGAAAACTTGGATGAGTCAAAGAGTTGACCGATGCGTAGCCACGGGATTGAGGTACCATAAAAATAGGCGCACAGAGGCTAAGAGCACGAGCACGACCTGCCCGCTCATGGTGGTACACCGCTGCGCTCCTCAACATTGGACAGGATGGTGTTCCAAGTTCGAAAGCCAAGTGTTGGTTGGATATCGCACCAGTCGGCCGTTCCAGAGCAACGACCAAGGTTACTGTGAGAATGGGAAGGAGGGAGGAAGCGGTTGTGTTGCAGGGAGCGCATATGGCTGCGCCCAGGATTTTGAGGTAACGGGGGACAGACCGGGGTCGGAAGGTGGGCGACTGCTCGCATAGTGGAATGGAGGGGGCAGTAAGTACGGTAGATATTTAGTAGAATAGAGGACGTATCGAAGTCCAACAAGAGTGTAATCAAATACACAGCCAACCGGAACACGTCCCCGCAACGTTAACGAACTCCCACCTCCAAAAGGACGCCTGCTCCCTAGGTGATTTGCTGGTGGCAGGTTGTATACAGTGAGGTGCCAAGGCATTGGCTGCTAAGATGTCTCGAATGGCCGGTATTGGCATGGGGGAGGGTGAGGTATGAACGTGAGAGTGGGGCGACGTGATGCTCTGTGAAACGAAGCAAGGGACCCAGTCAGTTCATCACGGTACAGATGGAGGGAGAACTCAATGCTGAGACGCCAAAACGGGAGGGAAAAATGCGGAGGGATGTTGATTGCGTCCGGGGGACGGTAAGGAAGGAGAGGTTGAAGGCGAGTCATCCTAGTAGTAGGAAGTTAGCGGGCCATGAGGCGTAGCGAGCAATGTAACAAGGCAGATAGATGGGAATTGAAAGGAGGGTGGGCGGAAATGAGTGAAGTGACGTACTAATCCAACGTCTGACCATGACTCTATGCAGCATTTACGCCGTACGATCACCTTGGCCCATCGAGACGACTAATTCAAGTTGAAAACACGGTCATGAAACGTTCGCGTGGAGGATCTGGTCCGGCGATGGATGGAGAGAGCGTCGAAGGAAATGTACGCTGAGAACCCAGGATCCGACCTGGTCTTTCATGATAAGATTGCTTTGGAGATATTGGTAGCCTGGAAATGCCGGGAAATTAGAACAACGGTACTCAGCCATGGAAATTTAGAAGAGTGGCGAAAGGCTCGAGGTGCATACCAGGTAGGATAACAGAGTCCCAGGAAGTCACGAACGGAGAGGTCTAGCCAAAGAGAGCTCGAGTACAGAGCAGCCTTTGAAATAGAAGAAGTGAAGGAAGTAGGAAGTGGATATAACGTTTGAATGGCAGACGATGCGCTCGCCGGCAAGGATGGGCATAAACCGGTAGGTAACTTACCTTCGTTGAACGCCAATTTACTACCAGGTACCGACAGACAAATCTAGCTCCTCGCTGACCACTAACCTATCCGACCATCTGGTGCAGCTCCATCGTTGCAGACATCGACGTCGCAGTTACCTCTGCGGATCCAATGAAATCAGCACTGGTTTCAGTATCGATACAACGGTACGTACCTACTACCGTTCCGTTTTCTACACCATAGTTTGCACTTAATTTGAGAGTGAGTCGAAAAAACACACGGTGCGGGAGGTGGGAGTACAGTGGTTGAATGAAGGAAGAAGAGACGCGGTAGTTACCGGCTCGGGACCATGGTCTGCCGGAATCGCAATCGAAACCCCTGGGAAGCCCCTATATCCCTACAATAACGAGCACGACTGGGCTCTCGCTCGCGATGTCCTGATATCGAAATTAATTAGCGTATTTAGCATGCGACTCGACGCGGGTGCTAATAGCCGCGCAGCTGGAGGATATCAAGCGCAGGTAATCCAAGATATGCAGAATGGAGACAGTGAGCGTACTTGTCGCGGTAGTTGAAAGTGGAGTGGACCCTGGATATCTTACTGCTACGTGTTTGCAGATGCAGTTTCGGGTGTTACCGGTTTACCAGCGGAACATTATCACCCCATTTCAACGCATCGATGGCGAAATGGTTATCGCGTCCACTCCTGATAAGAATGATACTCCCAAACGTTATCTACATAAGGAGGTGGGAGGTGCGGGTTCGATTCCCGCTTGATGTGCTAAGCCGCTCCCCCCATGAGGGTCGATTTTTGGAAGTCAGGTTGCGATACCCTATCCCTATTTGTCTGTAGTACTCAGCATGGTTGAGAAGAACATCTCGGCTGACTTACATCATCTTCTGATGCAGTTGACACGGCTCGGCTGAGCCGGACTCAAGAATCTGACGGTGTAGACAAAAGAAAGTCGCACTGGCCAACCAGGCATTGGCATCTGCTCGTGAACGGGGGTCGAACCCGCGACTCCTCATCAGCATTCATCTTGATGAAACAGGCGATCTGGATGAGGTGTGATACCAGCTTCACCATCAGAGCAGCGATGGTGCAAGGTCGCCGTGCAAGGATGGGCCGTGAGGGAGATTAGGTTCTCGCAAACAGGGTATACTAAACGCGGAAAGAAAGAAGGGTATGAAGACGGCAACAGAGAGGTGCATAAATGCGTTACGAAGGATGGAAGGGTGGGACGGGGCAGCAGCGCCAGCATCGGAGGAGCCAAATTGAAGGGCCAAAACATACCTCAGGGTTAGCAACTAGGCGTACCCACCACTCGCCTGTCCGCCTGTCCGCCCGTCCATCCATCCGTCCACGCGTCATCCATCGTTCGAGGTCATGATTTGTCCGAGGGAGCCCAAAGAAAGACATCAATGTACGCGTTGGGTTGTTCACGAGACCTGAGAAGAAGTAAAAAGGAAAACGGAGAAGAAAGTCGTCAGTTGATGAAAATTACAAGACGACGTCGACTGCGACGTACCAGCTGGAGACCAACCCTCTACGTCTTGAGTTGCATCATGCTAACGCCTTGCTCACAGGCTCTCCAGCTCAGACCTTTGACGGTCCTTCGGGTATGGAAATCGTCCTACAATCCCGCAAACGTCCCTCGTCAGCGCCTCCATCAGCATCAAGAACACAGATACACACCATTTAGTTGATTATTGGCTGTCGAGCTGCGTTGAGGACGTTGGTGTAGGCGAGGAGGAGGACGGAGATGAACGGTGTTAGAGAGCTGAGTGTCAGGTGACACTTAGGGGCCACCTGACAGCGGAAGTTGTTTGCGCTCGATTCCTTCCCTCCTCCATCCATGATACGTGTCTGCGCTTTCGGTCTTTCGACCCATACTACTACAATTGCATCGCAAAAAGATTGTCATAAACCCATGCAGTGCACTGAACGGGACTCGAACCCGCAACTCCCTTCGTCCTAGATTTCACTGCCATCCCATATGGAATCGGGGCGTGATACCGTTTCACTACCAGGGCGATACTTTCCGTATAGATAAGTTGTGTTATCATTATCCGTATCATTTCTAACTGGTAGTAACGGCTGCGATCATTAATCTTGTATCAGAGACTGAGACAAAGCAACATCCGGCGATATCAATCCCAATCGATTGGACGGATACACGCACGATGAGAAGGATGGCGAAAGACTGCGCGATGCACCGATGGTGAAGTTAGTTTCACGCTCTGTCTAGATATGAATGAAGATGGGACAGAGAAACGTGGGTTCAATTCCCACTCGGTGCGATTACCATTGCATGATTTCATTCTCTCGAATATTTTTTCTTTTTCTTCTGAATCTTTGTCCCTACTAGACTCTCATACTACTCGTACCTTGACCGCCGGCTGGCAGGTCATCGATTCATCATCCAATGTACACGCGTCGATCTTCGAAGCATCCTCACCCACACCTCACGAATCCCACTCAATTACCCTCGCCTAGTGGGGAGGTATAGCGCACCGATGGCGTAGTGGTATCGTGAGACCTCCGCATTCATAGCGTGTGTTAAGCCGCAGGAGGTAGAGACGTGGGTTCGATTCCCACTCGGTGCCATGGAAGGTGAACAGATTGTCCTTTTCGTCTGCGTATTATATTCTCTTGTTTCCGGGTGCTAATACCTTTCTTGCCGGTAGTGATGGGCGTTGAACGGAACATTGAACCGAAGCACGGTCGTGTTGGATAGACGACCCTCATGTATCACTGCATCACATCGCTCAAAGCCGGAAGCGGCTTCGCACTAGGTGCGCCCCTTCCCTTATTTTTCTTCGCTTTTGTTTTATCTTGCTGTCATTCGAACCGCTCAAGTTCGTTCTACAGCTTAGAATGGACAGAGCCTCAACTCTAAAGTCGACAAGCGGTCGGTTCAAGTCGGTTAGTAAGGATATCACGGTCTCGGAGCCCTTGTTCCTGGACCAGCGACCTTAATTTACGGATGTAGATACTTAGCGTCTCCCAGTGGTAGAACCTCAGTAATATCACCGTTCGGATGCGTTGGCCAGTGTTCAGTCTAGGTAAGCCTATCTTCATTTCCTCGCAAGAACGACGTTGATGCCTGCCGCCTAATACCGTATCCCCGAGTTATAGCACGTCGGACTCCCACCACGAACCTCAACGCTGCCCTCACCAACATCGCCACTCCGACGTGTAGCGTATCGCACCGATGGCGTAGCGGCATCGCGCTGCCTCCTCGGTTGGGGACATCGTCAGCTGCTTATGAGGGGTAGAGATGTGGGTTCGACTCCCACTCGGTGCCCTGCGATGAGTCGGGAAGAAATAAGTCTTTTGATCTGCGTATTATAAGTGAATGTTTTTAGTTGCTGATATTTTCTTTTCCGCTAGCAGCCGTGCTGTTTACGATGACCGTTGAAATTTGAAAGTCGTGAAGAAGGCTGCGTTGAATGATGGACAGCGGTCCGTTCTTCGACCTTCATGCAATACATATGCATCACTGCGAGGCGGCCATTTCACGCTGGTTCTCCCTTTCCCTCTCTCACTTTTGCTCGCTTCTAACGCCTAACCGGGATAGACACTCAACGTCAACGACAGTTGGAGAACGGTCAGCCTGTCGATCTAGGTAAGTTATGGCTTCTAGTCCTCGGAGTAATGGCAACCACTGACGCTAAGCTAAAATTCCCAAGTCATAGAAAGCATCGCACCGATGGTGAAACGGTATCACGCTCCCCCGTTATTCCAAGAAGGCTGAGGCATTCACAATTCACAGGGGGAGAGACGCGGGTTCGAAGCCCGCTCAGTGCATGATTAGAATCTGGAGTCGTTCTTTTTTATATGACGGACTCGGAATCGGTGCGTGTCACTCAATGCTTAATTATCAAATCCAGTTATCAATGGTTCGCTGGATACTAAGTATTCAAATATTCAGGCCTCAGTTTTCGAGCTCGATCCCCTAACATGGATGGATTCCACTCGGTGCGTGTGCTGACGTTTCTTACCTTTCCCCTCTTCGTACTTACCCACTAGCGCCTAGAACTTACTGCCGACCGCCCGGCTAGTCGGCTGCATCCTTAATGTTCTTCACCGGTCCATCACGAATCCCACCCAATCACCCCCTTATCTATATTCTTGGTGCTAGGTTGGATTGATATAGCACCGATGGCGTAGTGGGACCGCGCTACCCTCTCATATGGCAATATTGTGAAAGACTTGGGGGGTAGAGATGTGGGTTCGATTCCCACTCGGTGCTATAAAACAGTGCCATTGATGTTTTGGTCTTCGTATTTTCTGGTTACTGAGGGATTTTCTTCCCGCCAGTGATGGGCATTGAAGAAATCGACGTTGGAGGTCTCACGAATCACGTCACATCGCTCGGACGCTTTGCTTATGGTTCGACAATTCCCTCCCTTGTTTTAGTCTGATTCTTATGTGCTACTAGGCCTCGAGTCACCCAAGTTCGTTTTACAGCTTACAAGGCATTCTTCGCACTCAACGTTGGCGAGCGGTCAGCCTAGGTAAGTACGTCTCGGAGCCTTTGTACCCGCATCGATTATTGATGTAGATACTTAGGTCAAGGTGATCCCTGGCAGGACTCCACCAATACCATCATTCTGACTCGTAGCGCACCGATGGCGTAGTGGTAACGCCCTGTCTCCACATCCTCTCAGTTGAAAGAAAGTTGACCGCCGGCGCCTGTTCCAAATTTCACGGTACCTCCGATGCGTCGCTTACCTGGCACTCAAATATGTGGAGTGATTGACTAGGGCATACCATGGCACTGGTGGTGAAGCGGTATCACGCCTCCGCCAACATGAGGGTAAAGCTCAGAGTGCTGAGTCCGGCGGATGGAAGTGCGAGTTCAACTCTCGCTCAGTGCAATAGCAGCTCTAACCGTTGGTTTCTTGTGCTTGCGCTACAGCGGCATACGATTTAGGTATTACATATTTATATTTGAGATGGTTGTGTACAGTTTGTACGGCACTCAAGTACATGGTGGTACATGCGGAGGACACTGAGAGCGATGGCAACAAGGGAGAACATACAGGAACTAGTAATCCGCCAGGTAGCTCCACAATGAGGGATTTAGCTGCGGAGAAGGGTAGACATCGAGGCAAAACAGAGGTACATAAAACTACCATCAAGCGGCTTGAGTGTGGATCCAACCTGCAAGAACTCCCACTCAGAAAAAATGAGGCGTGGTACCGAAGCAGAGATACGCCCCAGTCGAGGAGATGAGCGGCTCGAAGATTTGAGTATTGAAATATTGAAAGGTCGCGGGATCGAGCTAACGTTAGAGCTGGACGTTCAGGAAAAGGAAACGGAAAGGCGCTTCGGAGCATAAGCATGCCAGAGTTCGAGGCGACTAAGAAAATTGGCGTCAGACGGAGAAGCATAGTCGAGGAAGGCGGGTACGTACTGACGCTTGGTAGGTATGCAAAGTACGAGGTGCACGGTGGAATGATGGGGGCCCAGTAAACACGGCGGGTAGTAAACAGGTGACGTAAAAATGTTCATGTCCACTAGATAGGGGAATGGACAGGGCGCTTAGAGCCTTGATCTAGAGCGCAAGGGACGGCTTGGAGACTAGATTATGTGACCATCGGTGAATGGTATAGGCAAGATTTGATGAGGTGGAGGAAGAAGAGCGTAGAAGGGCAATGGGCAGTGCAATAACAGGATCAGGAGGTTGCGCACATGCATACGGAGCAAAAATATGGAATACGCCGATGTCGAGACAGCTGCGGTGAAATGTATGCGGCCAGCACCATATTCTTCGTGTCCATTGTATGGATTCAATCTTGGAACCGGGAAGAGTGGGTCGGGGACATGGAAAATCGGCGAATGACAAGGAACCAAGGGTGGAGAGCAACATCCAACGGGCGCAATTGGGGTTGACGGGAAGTGGGTGAACAGTTCGGGGTTGTAATACGCAGAATAAGCAAGACACACGCAGCGGGGAGATTCACGCTCACCTTCGAGCACCGCACCCATATTCGCCTATTCACCCATCTCAGCATGTCAACGGTGTTGATTTTTCCATCATGTGCTAGAGTACGCGGGAGATAGACGACCGCTCGCATACTGGGATGAAGGGGACAGTAAGTACGATAGATATTTAGTAGAATAGAGGACGTACCGAGGTCCAAGTTAACATGAGTGTAGATACAGCCAACCGGAACACGTCCCGGCAACGTGAGCGAACTGCTGTCTCCGAAACGATGCCCGCATCCAAGGGGGGTTGCTAGCGACGAGTTGTACACGATGAGGTGCCGAGGCGGTTGGCATGATTCCGAGGCCCGGTGGTTGTTGTTTTGAGGGTGATGTGTAAACGTGAAAGAGCGACGACCTAATTCTGAGAGAAAGAAAGAAAGAAAGATAGCAGGAGATGCAGGCGTGAACGAATCACGGCATGCATGGAGGAAGAAGTCAATGCTGAACCGCGTTGCGGGAGGAAAGGATGCATATACAAGTTGAGTGCAAGTGAGGAAGGAGAGGTTGAAGGTGAATCGTTCTACTGGTAGGAGGTTAGCTAGGTTTTCGGGCGAAGCGAAAGATAAAACGAGGCAGAGGGATGAGAATTGAAAGGAGGGTGGATGGAAACGAGCAAGGCGACGTACCCTTGTCTCAGCAGGACTCTACGCAGCATCTCCGCCGTACGACCTCATTGACCCTCGAGACGAACAAATTCCGGTGTGAAGAACAGTCGTGAAGAACCGTTGATGAACGACGTTGATGTTGGAAGCATCTCCTGAGAGTCCGGCACGCGGAATGGTCATCAATGGAATCTCTTTGGAGATATCGATGCCCTGGCAATGAAAAGAGATTAGAACGAAATATACTGACGTGACGAGAAAGTGTAAGAGAGAGAAGGGAGCCGAGTCTGGTCAAATTATCAACGGTAAAAGGCTCGGTTGATCACGCGCACGAATGACAGCGTGCAGCAACCGTTTGACTGAGGGAGCAGCAGTGTTTGAAACATTAACGGAGGTGGAGAGTCAAGGAAATATGGACTCGGACGAAGGAAGTAGGAAGCGAATATCACGTTTGAAATTTGAATATTTGAATGGCGGAGGATGCGCTCAAGTATATGGGGATAATATAGATGAGAAACTTATCGGATGGTCGCTCACCTCTTTTGTCAAAGCTCAAATTTGCCGATTACCAGGTACGGCCAGACGAATCCAGCTCCCCATTAGTCACTAGCCACTAGCCTAATCATCCGTTGTAGCTACATTGTTTCGAAGTCGATGTCGATGCTGGGTATGCCCAACCGCTAAGTTACCTGTGTGGACCCAATGAATCAGCGCGTCAATACAGCACTGAAGAAAATGACTCCGGGACGCACCAAATACCTAAGGCTACTGTACTTCCATCTACCATTTCCTTTCTACGCCACAGTATTCGAGTAATTGGAGGGCGAGTCACAATGTGGATGTAGTATGAGAGAAGGCCCCAGCCTCGGGCCCCGGCCCATCGTTAACCGGAATCGAACCCCCTGGATAGCCCCTATACGACAAACTACTCGAGTACTACAGGCTTTCGCTCTCGACGGTCTGACATCGATGGTGATTATAGTGTGAAGCTGATATGAGTGGACTGAGCTTACAACCTGGTGTTGAGGCTGGCGCAATTAATACGGAATCCCACATAACAGGATGGACAGAGTGAAGACGGCGAGTGTACGTGTCGCGGTAGTTGAAAGTGGAGTGGACCCTGCTGCAGGGATCTCCACTACCACCGGAATGGTGCATCGTTGATCCACTATTTTGCACGCACGAGAGCAGGATATCTACGGATTCATTATTTACATCCAAGTACTATGCAAATCACCGCACCGAGTACAGCGCATACATCGGTGGCGAAACGGTTATCGCGTCCACTCCTGGTTGTTATGGATATAAGGAATGGGAGGTGCGGGTTCGATTCCCGCTCGATGTGCTTCGATGGCTATCCTATCTCTTGTTTTATAGATCTAGAGGTTATGTGCATCGGGGCTTAAGCGCTTACAGCTTACTTTATTCAAGGCTGATTGAGCTCGCCTTCCAAGGCAGCTCAGATTCGAAAGGACTCACTCAAATTGCAAAAAACAGCCCTGAAGATGAAAAACAACAGAAGTTTTTGCGGGGGGCGGAATTGAATCTGCTCGTGAGCAGGGTTCGAACCCGCGACTCCTCATCGATTGACAGGTAAATTTTTACGGCCATTTAGATGAGGTGTGATACCCACTTCACCATCAGAGCAGTGATGGTGCAAGGGAATCGGTGAGTGGCTTGTAACGTGAATCTGAGTCTTCCGAAGCTTATGGTGTATCGGACGAAGGTATGAGTCATCGGAGTATTCGAGATCAGCTGAGCATGCACTGGTAGTGAAACGGCATCATGTACAATGGTTGTCAGCTTAAATGGTGGGAGTGCGGCTTCGAGTCCCGTCCGGTGCCGTAGTTCTCGCATGCGCTTCCTTTTTGTTCTTCATTTAGTGTCTCTCACATTTTCACCCTCTGGTCCGGAGAATACGCCGTTTGCTTTCTCTGTCCCTGGTTACTCAGGTGGCCATGTGTTCGCTGTCCATTGGATAGGGGGATGTACAGGGGAAAGGCTTGCCGCAGCAGTGAACAGGCGCCGGCCGTGGTCACCCCGGTTCTCTCACAAACGTCCACCTCAACGCCCACGTCAGCGTACCCAACTGTTCCGGAGCCACACTCTCCCTTGCCATCGATCCACTCGGCCATTCCTTGACCCTCATACATGTAGTCCGTCCGTCAATAACGCCCGCAAGTTCAATGCGAAGATGGTATATATATGTGCGTACCGGATTTTGCTGCATGTTATCGTCACTTCACCACCTCATTTGTTCCTGCTTAGGGTTTAGTGATCCCGAAACGAGAGAGGTATAGTCGAGCACTGGGACGAGCAGTGGTGATGGAAGTCAAATCGCAAGCAGGTTACACGTCCAGGTTACGCGGAGGAGGTGAGTTCTACCAGGCCTTCGTTCTTATTCTTACATTCTCCACTGCCTTCATCGTCGCATTCCTCCTCTGATAGTCGAGTTCGAGTACATACCAACCCCTCTCCCCTCTGCGGCCCATGCTATGTCGACCCCCATCAACCATGATTGGATGCCGTCCCGCCCTTCTTCACCTATACCAGCTGTTTTGCCTCTCGCCCTTGTTACCTTCATCTTTCGCTCCCTTCACTCCTGTGCAGTTACCCGCAGAGCTCCACCTTCACATTCATCTTCTCTTGACTCATTTTCGGCTGATCAACATCCTCGAAATGCTCGCTGACAATCTTGTCAGGTCTGTTTGTCGCATTCAACCGGTCCCAGGCCTCCTGTTCGTTTCTAAGTCATCCTTGCTGCGAAGCCTCCCTCGTATGACACGCCAGCAAGAGCTATCATTGGTTTGATGAGTTCCTTGCGTGGTCGCGGACCTGGTGGATGTGTTCGACCCTCGGATGGGTGTCTGGTATGTACGTTCAGTTTATTTCCGTTCCCTCCACTGTTGGATGTACTATTTCTGACTCTGTCTATCCACGCTGTTTCTCCTGAGGTTGCGGCGATCGAACCAAGAAATATACATAGCGACAGCGTCGGATATGATTGAGGTATAGTAGAGCCCTGGGAAGAGCAAAGGTGGTGGAAGTCGAAGTGGGATACCCGTCCATGGGCGAAGGTGAGCTCGTATTCCGATTCGTACATCCTCTACCCCCTTCTCCCTCGCCCTGCTCATCCTCTGACTGCTGACATCGAGCTCGAACAAACAATGAATGGCATCGGCTTCGACCTCAGTTACAGCTATTTGCAGTGAGCTTGACAGTCGCGGGAAAATCGGTAGTTGAGAATGCAAATGACTTCGTCGATTTTGAATCACAATTTTGGTTCCCACGCACTCACCCTCTGTCTCTTGAACCACCATGTCGAAACTGTCGAAACGACGCCGAACTGAAGAGTCTATCATTGCGCTTGTCGACAAGGCTGTACTTCCAGACGTTCTCACCGATGCTTTCGCTCAAGAACTCATGGATATTGAAGAATCCGGCTCAGAAGATTCTGATTCTGACACCTCTCGCTCGTCCTCCAACGATGCTTCTAGCTCTGACGACAATGATCATGAAGATGATGATAGCGAAGTCAATACCCTTAGCACCACCCCCGAACCTGAGATCATGGCGCCTCCAAACCGTGGTCGAAAGCGTGGCCGACCTACCAAAAGTGAGTATATGCGCATATACGGTTATGGCGTCCTTACCCAGCTATGCCCAACTAGAAGCGAGCGACTCTGAATCTCAGACTCCACCCACTGATAAGAAGATCACCTTCGTTCTGGAGATTCTCTCGAATGCAGACCTTGCGCTGCCTAGCACTAAGCGGTTCCCGAAGCAGACTTCAATGCAACACAGCACTAACGAGCCATGGGATCGCATCAAGGCCCAAATTCTTGTCCGAATCTCCCGAGCTATCGAGCCGAAGCATCTTGACTTTGCCAACTACTCGATCACCGCCACGGCTACCCGCCTTCTCCCGAAACCAGGCCTGCCACTTTCAAATGAAGAGGAGTACAAAATCCTACTTGAGCGAGTGACCAGCTGGAAGACCACCACCCCGACTCTCAATCTTCATATCATCGAGACAGTAGGTAATGCGAGCGACAAGGAAAATGTGGATCCGAAAGACGGAGAGAAGAAGAAGAAGAAGAAGAAATCAGTGCGTAGCCGTTCCTTGTCTACGATACAGGTGATCCATGACTATACTAGGATGAACCGGTGGTACTGCCAGGCAACGAAGTCAAGCTTCAATATATGCAGCTCCTCCGTGACACCTGGCCATGCCCGAAGTCAACGTCAACCTGTCTTGGCACGTTTTGCTACATCAAACCAGACACCAAGGAACACCTCGTCCTCAGCCATGAGCGTTTAGATTGCTGGGCGTCAGCGATAGTGCGCTTCACTTTCCTTTTGTGAGGATTACTCAGCGTAACATTTACCTTAGCAACAAGGCCCGGAGACTGCGACAATCAAGTTACCACCGAATCACAAGTTGTTTCCATTAGACGGCAAAGCTTCAACACCAAACCTCCTTGAGCGTCGCCTTGAGAGGAGGTCAGCTGAATCTGCATCAAAGGCCCCAGTTATCAACGTCTCATTTCCCCCTGAATTGCTTGGAGCTCGCGGTCTCCCTGCACCTCAGCCAGATCCGTCTAACCCGACATCCATCCTCCCTTCGTCTCACCTCCCTGGCCCTGGATTGGATATTCCCACCTTCTGCACCACCTACAAACTGGACCCAGAAATCAACGCCAAGCTTACTAAGAATGCGTTCCGTGATGCTCGTCACCTCCGCTTCACGTCTGTCAAAGATTTGAAGGAGATGGGATTTGTTTTCGGGGAGATTGCTGCGATTCAGGATGCTATTGAGGCCTGGTCCCTTCCGAAAGCTGACTAACGGACACTAATGATAATTGTATTTGTATCGTCATGCTTCGTTTGATAATTGCTATGTACTGCTATGGCCTACAAGTACCCACAGTGAATGAAATATCCTTCTGCATCCTCCGGAGTAATGATCTCGGTAATTTCATACATGTCATAGAAAATTCCGTCACCCTCACGAGCTGAGTAATAGTCTTGATGACGCCGAATGAAGTACTTGATTTTCGAGAAGGCCTCCTCGATTGGATTGAGATCAGGAGAGTAGGGGGGGAGATATTCAAGTCGTACACCTGCAAACCTCAGCTGCGCTCGTTGTCCAAGTGAGAAAACTTACCAAATTGATCAAGTAGTTGCCGAATTTCTTCACCGTGATGGATCGTGGCATTATCCATGACAAGAACACTCAGCGGACCAGGATACGCATGGCATTTTGGTAACTGCAGGCAGAATATATGCATATAAGCAAGAGGTAGATGGAAGAGATAGTGCGAAACATACAACGACCAGTTCTAACCACTCACGGAACCGCGCCTTTGTCATAGACCCCTCGACAACAGTGCGTGCGACGATGCCATCAATACTGAGGAGTGCTTCTATCGATATGCGGCGTCCACGGACAAATGGAAGCTTCTTCGCTGCCCGAGTACCTCGACGAGCTCGTCCATATCTTCTTGCAGTCGTCCGCTCGTCCTTAGAGACTTCATCGATGAAGCCAAGTTCTTCCGGGGTATACTGAGCCATGCGTGCTATGAAAGCCATGCGGCGAGCCTCGTTCCTCTCTCGGGCAATCTTTCGAAGCTGCTTTCGACTGAATCCAGCACGGCGAAGCTCACGATAGATTGTTGTGAAGTGAACAGATATAAACCGGTTGGTCTCAAGAAGGTTCAGAAGCTCATCCAGAAAGAAGTCGGGGTTTTGCTGGACCAGTTCAATGAGATAATCGACATCGTCGCGCACCAGATGTCGAAGTCGGGTGTAATGAACTCGTTTGTGGGCTACTACGTCTCCAGTCTCGCGCCAAAGCTTCAAGATTCGCCAGAAAGTACTCTCCGAGAGCCCGCATATTTGGAGTATGTCTTCGATGTCTAGCAGATTGCGTAGATATAGACGGACAGCAGCAAGTTTCACATCACGACTGATTTTACGGTAGGCCATGAGAGGGAGAAAGCAAGTGATTCAGCGGGGACGGTGAGAAAAATCGACAAAGTCATTTGCATTCTCAACTACCGATTTTCCCGCGACTGTCAAGCTCACTGCAAATAGCTGTAAAAATCGTCCAGCTCTTGCCTCCCCTGCTCCGCCTCTTTTGTATCTCCGGCTTGTCGCCTTTCGTTACTCGTCTTTCACTGCCTTCAATCCTTTACGCTTCCACCAGAGCTTCCCCGTCTCTTTTCAGCCGTTCCTACGTATCTATTATATGTATACTAGCACTCTCGTCAGCCTTGTTCATTGTATTCAACGGTTCCTCGCTCCTGATATCCCAGGACCTAATCGCCGCGAAATCCCACTCATAAGACACACCAGCAAGCGGTCGATCATTGCCTATGTGTATGCGTTGGAATTTTAGATGGGCGTTAGGTATGTACGAGTACATATGATTTGTTTCTGCTCCTCCGACTCCTCCTTCCAATCTCTCCCGAGTGCTAATGCTCTCCTCAGACTCAGTCTATCCAATCTGCTCTACTGTTCTGCGGCCTGCTCTCCCACTCTCAACGGCTGGTGAAACCTCTCTCGATCGGCTGAAACATTCACCGGACGAGCTCTAATCATAGTTGCATTCCGTGGCCTTCACGTCCCCTACTTACGTCAATTTCTATCCCTATGCACCCCATCTTTTCTGCCATGCTCCCTTTCCAATTAGCACCAAAACCCCTCCATATCCTCGAGTCCTCCTTTCGTAGCTTAGTTGAATTTGTTGATGGTCCTATTGACTTGCCATGCACCGCTGCCATGTCATATAACTTCATCCTATATATTTCCCGCTACTCCATCCTTACCCTCCAGGCGTATCCGCACGTCTATGCACCCTTGATTCCATGGCCACTTCGGCTCCCATCCTTCGAGTCCGTTCTGGTTTACATCCTTCACATCCCACGTCTGCTCGCGCTTCTACCTTATCTTCACCCCTCTTTCTACTGCTCCTCCACCATGACGGCTTCAGGCCATCGCGCTGATCATTTGATTCTCTCTGAATGCTAGTGTTCTTCAGACTTCATCTATCCACGCTGCTCTCCCTCTGGCCCTCGTCCTTCTGGCATTTCGGCTCGACTGCCTTTGCCACCTTCAGTTCCCCTCTAATGGCAGTTTCCCTTCCATTGGCCCGTTCTTCCGCTGGAGATATATTTGTCATGGGATCCTGGGAATGGGGTACAGCGCGTGGTTGATGTGGTTACATATGGGATCTGATGTGTTGCTGTCGCCTGGAGCCGAAGCACTGGTGGTGCAATGGTAACACGCCACTCTCTCATCAAACGCGCGTATGACTCGGGAGAATGGAGGTGTGAGTTCGATCCTCGCTCAGTGCGTTGAAGCCAAGAACATCATTGATCATCTTCTTTTTGTCGGCAGAATGAAAATGATAACTCTCTTTTATGAAACAATCTCTCGCGAGGGGACTCTTATATTTTTTTTCTTTCTGTCTGGTCGCTCGCTGATTTTCCTGAGAATCGTCTGCTGGTTTTTATCCACTACTTCGGTTGTCTAGAGTGTGGCACATAGGGGCGTGATCAGGGGAGCCACGGAGGAATTTTGAATAGGCGCTCACGGCAACATTTCTCTCTCGATTCCCTCGATGTCAACCGTCTGACTCAGAGTTGCAGACCACCTACGGTCGCCCTCAAAATTGCTCCGTACGCGCCCCATCGTCTTCGTTGACATGAATTATCCTTCATGCATGTATTCCATCTGTCAGCGATGTACGCAAGGTGAATAAGACGGTACATGTGCGTACCTGATTTTGGTGCAAGATATTGTCTCTCTACCAACTCATTTCCTTCTTCTTGGGTTTCAGCGATCGAACGATATACATGTAGCGCAGGCGTGAGACACGATGGAGGTATAGTCGAGCCCTGGGACGGGCGAGGGTGGTGGAAGTCGAAGTGGGATAGGGGAGGTGAGCTCTCCCCACACTTCGCTCTTATTCATACATTCTCCACCGCCTTCGTCGTCGCCCTGCTCCTCTGACAGTTGAGCTCGATCCCAATGGCGAATACGCCCGATTCCAATCCCTCTTCCCGCTCCGAGTCGTGCAATGGCGACTGGCTTCGAGCATGGTTGGAAGTTGTCGTCACCAGTTCATTTTGCTGGCTTCGTTCTTTTCGATTTCCTTCGGAGCCCCCCCCCCTGAGTCTATGCATAATCTGTTCGTCACTTTCCAGCTCCTCCTCCGCACTTGTAATATGGATGCTATTGCTAACGCTCTGGTCAGACTTGTCTGTCACATTCTACCGTTCCCAGCGCCCGATCTCCCAAAGCATACTTGCTCTGAAATTCAAACCTCCCCCGTACGACACACCAGCAAGAGCTACCATCGGTTCGATAAGTTGTCTATGGGCTGCATATTGGTGTATGTGCTCAGTTGGGTATTAGGTATGTACGCACAATGTGCTTCCGCTCCCTCCATATCCTCCATCCTCGCTACCATCTCCCTTTCCAGTCTGCATGTTAATACTCTCCTCAGACCCAGTCGATCCACGCCCGCCGATCTTGGCGCATAACTGTCCCCTTCCGTCCGCTCTATCACTCTCAGCGGCTCGTGAAACTTCTCTCGAACAGCCGGAACCTACGACGGAGGAGCTGGAATCGTAGGTGCGTGGGTCGTGTATGGTACGTCCTTTTCCTTCGTTCAGTTTTCTACGCAATTCCTCACTGCTCTTTCTGCTTCGTCCTTTCCTTCCCTTGTTCATGTCCCTATCTGGCCTTTCAACGGTGATTTATTGAAGGAGGTACGGACTCGGATGAAGGCGGTGGGGAGCGAACATGAGATGGTAGAAGATGCGCTCGCCGGCGAGTATGGGTATAAACGACGAAGCTTTCGGTAGGTCGCTCACCTTCGTCAATGCCCTAGACCAAATTCAACGTTTCGACAATAACCACTGCCAGCTCCGAACAGACGCACCAGCTCTACCCTAGCACTACTCTGTAGGACCATCGTTCGCAAAGCCATCATTGCATAGGTAGATGTCGACATCGACATTGACGTTGCAAGAATACGCCCAGCCGCTACGTCAGCTATCTATCGGAGCCAATGACGTCAACGCTGATACAGCTGCGAAGGGAGGTATGTTTGTATGAACTTACTACCGTTCAGTTTCTACGCCGTGGTTTGCAGGGAGTTGGTGGGTGAATCGGAACGTGTACTTGAATGGTCGTGCAGAGAGGAAGGAAGAGATACGGTGTATCTGGCCCGGGTCTCGGACGTTGCGGAATCGAACCCCCCGGGGGCCCCTATAAGGATGACTATTACCGACGAGAGTGACTGGGCTCTCGCTCGCGACATCCTGATATCGATGTCAGTCAAATCACTGTGGGATTAATTAGCGTATTTAGCATATAGATCGGTGTGGATGCTAATAGCAGTGCAGCTGCAGAATACCGCACGCCAGGCGATCTCACCACAAGCGTAACTGTGGAGACGGTGAGCGTACTTGTCGCGGTCGATGAAAGTGGAGTGGACCCTGATATATTGATATCTTGCAAATCAGTGGTTACCAACGAGGTTTCCCGTTTTACCAGCAGACCATCCTCACCAAGTGTCGACACATCGATGGCGAAGCGGTTATCGCGTCCACTCCTGATTGAGGGGCTCTCGTTTGTTTAGATAAGGAGTGGGAGGTGCGGGTTCGATTCCCGCTCGATGTGCCATATGTCTCCGCGATTGAGCATCGATTTTTGGAAGTCGATTGCAATTCCATATCCCTATTTGTCTGTAATACTCAGCGTCGTTGAGGAGAGCCGCGGGGCTGACTTGATCATACCTACTTATGTAGTCGACAGCTTGGCTCGGCCAAAACGGACTCAAGACTGTGGCATTGTGGACAAAAGAAAGTCTCACAAGACACCAAGGATTTTGAATCTGCTCGTGAACGGGGGTCGAACCCGCGACTCCTCGTCAATTGAAGAAGAGATCGGGACGAGGTGTGATGCCAGCTTCACCATCAGAGCAGTGATGGTGCGAGGGCATTGGTGGGTAACATGAGGCTCAATCTTTCCGATCCGAAGCTTATTATAATCTGATGGACGCCGATATCACTAGTATTCTAAGATCAGCCGAGCGTGCACTGGTAGTGAAATGGCATCATACCCAGTTCATGTCGCTCCAAAACATGAAGGCTGGCGTTGCGGGTTCGAATCCCGTCCTGTGCTATAGCTCACGCATGCGCTTTGTTTTTTTTTTTTTGCATTTATTATTATTGGCTCTCAGATTGTCGTAATCTTGTCCTAAGAATACGCCGTTGGTTTCCGCCTGCTCTTTTTTCCATTGCCCATAGCCATAGGGGAGCGTACAGGGGAAGGAGGATCGCCGTGTTGAACAGGCGCCCGTAGCAACTCATTCTCTCACAACGTCCACCTCAACGTCCACCTCAGCGTACCCAACTGTCCCGGGGCCACGCTCACCCTTGTGATTGATCCACTCAGCCATTCGTTCCTCCTACATGTATTTCATCCGTCAATAACAGCCTCAAGTAGGTATATATATGTGCGTACCCGATTTTGATGTCGTCGCTTCACCAGCTCATTGCTTTTCCCTAGGTTTCGGCGATCGAACCAAGATATATATATGTAGCGGAGGCGTCAGAAACGAGGATGGTATAGTCGAGCCTGGGATGAGCGCCAGCAAGGAAAATGGAAGTCAATGGGGTACTCGTCCAGGTTACACGGAGGAAGTGAGCTCTCCCTACCCTTTGCTCTTATTCGTACATTCTCCGCCCACCTTCGTCGTCGCATTCCTCCTTTAAGTATCGAGCTCAACCACGACGATGAATACGCCCGATTCCACACCCTCTTCCCCTCCGAGTCATGCGACCAGGACCAGCTCCGACCATGTGCATGGTTGGACGTCGTCGTCCCGCTCTCCTTTAGTTCCACCTCCCTCTGTTGTATCTCATGAGCTTAGTGTCCCTCGTCTTTCGTTTCGTTTCCTCCTTTTCGACTTCCTCCGGAGCGGATTCACATCTGAGTCTATGCATAATCCTCTCTTGATTTCCTCGTCGCTTTTCAGTTCCTCCTCCGTACTTGTAATATGGATGCTAACGCTCTCGTCAGGCCTGTCCATCACATTAACTGCTCCCGGCCCTCTTGCTCGCTCGGTCTCCAAGTCATCCTTGAGGTGAAATGACCTCGTACGACACACCGGCAAGAACCAGCATCGGTTCAACAGGTTCCTTGTGTGGTTGCGGGCCTGGTGGATATGTTCGACCCTCGGATGGGTGTCTAGTATGTACGTGTTCTTTGCTGCTTCTCCCTCCCACTCTGCATTCCTTCACCACTGTCTTCCTTCTCGGCGCCGAGTGCTAACGCTCTCCTCAGACCTCGTCCATCCACGCTTGTATCCTAGGGTCTCGGCGTATGCTCTCCTTTCTTCGACCGGCTCTCCCACTCTCAGCTGCTGGTGAAACCCCTCTCGAACGGCTGCAACATACGACGGAGGAGCGTGCGGGGGTCATGTATAGTACGTCCCGTTTCTTCGTTCAGCCTTCTACGTTCTACACCGTGCCTCGTTGGTCTTTTTGTTTCATCCTCTGTTGACTCGTTCGAATCTATATGATCGTCCATCCTTTGGACTCGTTCTCCTGCGCCGTTTTCACCTAGCACTACGTACTAATTACTAAGTACTAAAGCCGCACCCTCCTTGATCACGCTTATATTTATTACTTTTGACTTGCCATCCTCCGAGTCTCTATCCTGTTATTTCAGTTCCGTTTCACTCTCCCTCCGCTATGACATCCTCCCCCTTCAAGCATATACATACTCTGTTCAATCCCCTGATATTACAGCCGCTCCTGCTCCTTTCCTTCGAGTCGGTTCTACATAGGTTGCCTGGTTCGTGTCGCCGGTCCACTTTGGCTTCTCCCCTCACTTCCTTGCTATTCCCCCCGGACTCCATGTTCATCCCTTTCATCCCTTGCAACGTCCCTTCGACACTCTCTTCCCTCCGAATCCCGAGTTCCGAGTACTAATACTCTCCTCAGACTCGTTTGGTCCGTTCACGCGTGCCATACCATAGAGACTCTGCCTCCGCTCTCCGTCTTTGCCCTCTCCTCTCGCGGAGCCTTGAAGCCTCATGCACACGGCCGTCACATCGCGGACGACCTTTGTTCTGTTTGAGCATGAATTGTATAGTGTGTATGTGCTCGGTTCGTACGTCCCTGCCTTCGATCAATCCTTCCCGACCCATCATTCTCGAGTATCTCCCCTCTTCATCTCGATAGCTGCCTTAATTCGTTTCACCTCCACTCCTCGGTTCGGTGACATCTATTCTAGAACTCGAGCGATCGTTTGGTGGTATTCCCGAGCGAGCTCGTGAATCTACATTGCTACTCTCCAGGTCCTTGGCGTTCGCTCGCTCGCTCCCCCGCTGGTTCCTCTCCCTCCCAATGTCCCTTCGATGCATCTTTTCTTTTCCCTGGTTCCCGAATTCATTTTACTAACGCTGTCCTCACAGATCCCAAACAGTTACTGATCATCCTTTCGACGGTCGATTATCCCAATTGCTGCATACTTGTGGTATATTGTACGTATCGTGATGTGTATTTGATTTCCGATATTGCATACAGTTTGGACATTTTATGGTGGGGCGAGTGAGGACGAGTCGATGACAGGGGTGGCGAGAGGTAACGACGCGGATGGGGGGCGACTAGTGAAAGCGAGGTGAATAATGGGAAACGAGCAAAGTGATGTATGCGTGTTGTGAAGCGTGCATGCGAGGGGTTCTCGGGGGATGTAGGACAGAGCGGGTAGGACATGAATATTGTATGACACGGAGACGATCCTGACTCGGGGATACAATGAAGACCCCGACGGTGAGCATACTCGTTCCGGCACCGTGGAGGGAGGAATCCACAATTCAAAAGTTTGCGGGCGTGCGGATACCTCAAGACCAGCAGATTCAATGTCACCGCACCAGTTCATGTACATAAGTACATCGATGGCGAAATGGTTAACGCGCCCTCTCCCGTGTACACCATGACGAAAAGGAGGGGGAGGTGCGGGTCCGATTCCTGCTCGATGTGCGCCAACTGACTTTTTACTAAGTACCTAGTGGTGATTTTTACGCAACAGGAACCGGAGTGGAGGTTGGTTGTGCGACAAAATTTGTACTTACTTATTCTTCAGCTATGCATTGTCAGCGAAATCGTGATGCAATTCCCTCAAGTGTCACGCGTCAAGAGCGAAACCGAATCCACCAAAATTATTGGGCTTTCACGAAAAAGATGGGCGGACCGGTCATACCAGCGCAAGACACATTGGTCTCATATGCTCGTGAACGGGGATTGAAGGGCACATGCGATTTGTGACACTGTCATACTCAAGCCCGACGTTCACACTCACACTCGGTCGTTCACAGTCACACTCGGTTGTTCACAGTCACACTCAACCATTCACACTCGCAGCCGACCGTTCGTGCTCGCATGCTCACGCACTGAACACATTGAATATTGAACTTCATCAATCACATTTCCGAAGCTGAACTTGGGTATATGAAGCATAAACTAGCTGTAATCTAAGTACTAGGCTCACTTCATAGAGTAGACTACAACAGAAATAAAAGTAAAATTGACGCAAATATGTATCATATATAATAAGAGGATCTAGAGATAGGAATCTAAAACATTAGAATGGTGCGCTGGGGTATTGTTGTTCAAAGGCACCAAAAATGTCCATTACATCAGGATCGATACCGGTCAGAGTGCCATTGTTGATCAAACCAAAGTCGGCCGGATGCTCGGAGGTGGTGGAGCCATTGTTCAACCAGTACATCAGATCAGCTTGGCTTGATGAGCCAATCGAAGGATAGAAGTGCGGAGCAGTGGCTGTGATAGCTTGGGTCTCGAGAGACAGATTCGGAAAGATCGGCATGGTGCCGATGGGGTCAGTTTCATGGTCTAACTGAGATGGTGGCAAGGCCATAGCTTGACTGGGGACTTGATAGGGTGTCGATAACTCTCTGGCTTTGCCTTTGGATAGCTTTGATGGTGGGACTCGGCCACTCGAGCTCGATTCAGCAATGGGACCAGCACGTCGACGGCGTTTGGTGGCGGCGGCTTGAGTTCCCACACCCTCAGCAAGATTTTCCTTCGTGCGTGCTTCTTCCTGGCGTGCCGCATTTTTAGTCGCCTGAGTCTTCGAGCGGGATATGGAGTTCGCGAGGCGGTGGGAGAGTTCATTGCGATTGTTTGTTAGAACGCCTGTTTGAAGCGAGCCTCGGAGTTCATCAGCAGTTCGGAGGTCGACAACCTTTGCACTGCAACGCAAGAGGTGTCAGCCGGTGAGAAAGAGTAGAGAAAGCAACACACGTTAAAATTGCGTCTAGGAGGGAGAGATTGGTCCCAGTTTGACGCGCCGTCCAATGATGTTGCTCTTCATTGATATTGGTGGTCCTGGAGACAAGGTCCCAGTCGGTCGGGTTCATTCCTGACTTGCATTGTAAAACAACACCAAAGATCCACTTGTGCTGCTTCTTGTGGTTCCACCAGTCTATAAGTGAGTTGTAAGTAAAGGTGACTTTGAAGGGAATATATACACATACTGAGGATCTTCGGATTATTTAGCCCTTGAATCCATTCGTCGAAGGAAGCTAGCTCATCTTCAGAGCGAAGCGATGGAAAGCTTTGTAGACGGTCGAGCATTGCTGCGGTCGGGAGAGCACCCTTGAGATCATTGATGCCGCTGAAATTATCATTAATTTTTGAAGTTCAAGATAAGCAGCATGCTCACCGATTGATATGCGCAACACAGGCTCGGACAAAATAGGTCACCAGAACCTCAGCCTCTGATGTGGTAATCCCACTATATGCAGGTTCATTGGTGGGAAGAAAGGAGTCACCAGCACCTAGCACCTGGGCAGCCTCGAGGTCAACACCAAGTGAAAGCAGATTGCCACCTTCAGTAAGACGCTTGAAACGGAGTGGCCGGCCAGTTAGCGAGAGGGTCAGGCGCTGGAATTCATCAAATATTGTCTTATAATGCTCTCGATCTGCCTTATCCGTATAAACGCGCCCAACGGTAACCGCTGAAAAGTAAAGCAGAGTCAATCAGAGTTGATCTGGATAAGTTAAAAACAGACCTCGTTCTGTAGCTTCATGCCATATTGTAATTTCCCATTCTTTCAATGAGCCGCTAACTCGCTTGAATGTTGTATCGACTTCCAGACTACGCGCAGAGTGTACGAGGCCAAGCAGCTCAGCAAGGCAGGTGAATATGATGAAGCCTCCTGTGGGTGTGGTGGTCAAGTGATGGATGTAACGCTTGCTGGGAAGGGTTTCTTCACGTTCTTTCTTGAAGAGGTCAAGGACTCCTACAACAACAACTTTGATTATTATCAGTACAAAATAAGATATGAAAGACGAACCTTCGATTCCTTGACCGTTTGGATAGTGCTGATTTTTCGTAGCGCGGACTAAGTCTGATTTCTTGCGTTTAGAATGCAGAGAGGGATGGAATTGAGCAGGGGTTTTCCCGCCAAGGAGAAGCTTCGTGCTAAGGGCTAGTTAACATATGAGTATGATGACATGGTGAAGTGATATCCATGGATTACCAGTGTCAACGGATTGACCAGTACAACCAGCAACACCAAGCGCTTCAACACATTTCTGAAAGGCAATTCTGACGTCGTACGGTGTCTTCAGAGGGGGGAGAACAGGATGGGAGTGCGGAGATGTGAAATCGGGGATGACAACGGCAAACCGGAGAGCTGAATCAACCGGAACAAAGATTTTCCGTGACGCGGGACATGGATGCTGCTTGATGAGGCTCGCCGCCCCATTACCACGATGATTATATGCTGAATGGGGCAATAAACATTGGGCGATGGAGAACTGGATGGAGTTGAACATACCGCAGCGCTTTAACTTCAGTCCAACGTGGGCTGGAACGATTCGGGTGCACGTACTCATCACACCTTGGAGCACCTCGCCAGAGAAAATACGTTCGAGATGATCCTCACTGACATCTGCTGGGATGTTGATGGTCATATGTCCAGAGCGCCACTTCGGAGTCCAACCCGAACAAGCGATAAATGAGCTCTTGCCATGGACGATCTTTCCCTGGCACCAAGCCAGGGATGAAATCAATTTTTGGCGAAAGGAAATGTAGGGAAGAGGCATACCTTATTGAACTTGCGAATCAATGGAGTACCATCACAAACTGAGCCATCATCGTCAACGGCGGTACAGGTGCGAGAGCACAGCAGACTAAAAAACCTAAGTATGACAATGAGAATGCTAACAAGCGCAAGAACATGGGGGCTCACGTTAACGCTCTAGCATCCACACTGCTGGCCTGATCGACACGAGATGCTGCCTGGGATTCAACGAGAGCTGGGAGCGAATCTTGATCTAGTTCATAACGGGACACGGACTTCAACTTCTCCTCAAGGTGTTCACATGCGGCATACCCGGAGCATCGGAGGCGGCTTCGGCGACAAGTAACAGACTTAGAGGGGGCCTCACCATCACCGTAGAAGAGCCATGCTGGAAGCTCTGCCGTCGAATCATTCTTGCCGCCGCCGGTTGAACCGTGCCAACTATCCTGGTCCTATATGTTATTCAGCGTCAATACGAGAGTCTAGATAGAGTCATCTGTAGACTTACCTTGTCCTTGATCAAAGCGTCAACTGTGAGGAGTTGACCTTTCTTTACCAAATTGTACTTCGAGTCGGAAAGGTCGAGGAGATATGCAGTCGGAAAGCAGGGAATCGGGTAGTAGGATGGTAGGCCTTTGACAAACTCGACGCAATGGACAGAGAGCTGGCGAGTTATCTTCGTAGGGCGCTCGAGAACTTCAGAGGAGACGTCGGGATCTAGCCACGTCGTGTCTGATTTGTGTCGAATTGGCGAGAAATCCTCGTCGTCGAGAGATATGTCGATCGGGGGCTCATAGTCCGAGTAGTCAGTGTCGCGGTCAGAGCTGGCATACGCCGATGAGGATTCGAGGGTGAAGTCAATGACTTCCGGCAGGCTGGGGGAAAGAGAAGGGGATTTCCGTAAAGACCTTTAGGACAAGGTGAGAATAATGATCAGCTGCCAAATTCAATGAGGGAACTTACTCAAGATGTAGCTCCCCAGGCTCACAGTCTGCGTCCGAATCCGAATCCAATATTTCAATGACTTCACGACCATCCTCCTCGAGTACGCGTGTTGGAATGGCGGATGATGGGGGAACTGATAGTGGGGTTGAAGCCTCTTCAATTTTGACGCGTCCGATGTGCTTGGCACGTCCGTTGTCTTCTTCAAGTTTGATGGCGCCAGTTTGCACTCTAGGGGTCACAATGGGCTTGCGCGGTCGTGAGGAAGTGGGGTCACTAGAGGCAGCCTGCTGAATGAATAGCTTGATATCGCCAACGAGAGGTCGTGCCCAGGCGACGTCGAGAAAGTAGCTTGGGTTCGCGTCAACGAAGGCCTTGGGAAATGCCTGGGCGCGTGGGATGATTTCACTGTTGAGCCTGATGTTTGAATGGGGGATGTGATAAATATGGCAAACCTTATCCCGATACTCGCGCAGCACGCCGACGGGGACGCGGTCAAGGAATTGCTCATCGTCGTCCTCAGAGCGCGCCATGGCTGGAAAGGGCAAGAGCGACGGACCGCTGGCGCGTCAATTGTTTCATTACCACGTGAGCATACATTACATAACGCGCAAGTCTCAAATTCTTCTGAGTATGACTGTGTCCAGCAGACTGTGAGTGTGAACGCACGACTGTGAGTGTGAATGTGCGACTGTGACTACTGAGCTCAGGTACGAGTAGGAAGGTGTCGTGAATAGTATATACCCGGGATTGAACCCGCGACTCCTCACCACATTAGCTAAAGAGCAATCTGGACGAGGTGTGATACCAACTTCACCATCAGAGCAGTGATGGTGCAATGCGCGGGTGAGTAACATGAGGCTTGATCTTTCAGATCCAAAGCTTATTGTAGTCCTATGGACGCCGATGTCAGTAGGTAATCGAAGTTCAGCTGAACAATGATGAGCACCGGTAGTGAAACGGCATCACACCCAGTTCATGTTAGGTGGGTCCCGAATGCTGGGGTTGCGGGTTCGAATCCCGTCCGGTGCTCTGTTGAAGTCCAGAATTCAGTTGCTTCTTTTCTTCCGACCTTGGAAGGGAAGTAAGTATAGGAGCACGTAGAGGGGGAAAGGAGAGGTGGGATTTTTTGAACAGGCGCCCGGCGCGTAAACTTTCCAAGTCTCTCTCTCACACCTCTCATTGAGTTGAACGCCAAGGATCCACCTCGGCATCACGTTTCTGCTTGCTTGCTTGTGGAGCACTGTATTCGTACTTCGTGTTGGCATTCGTTCCGTCAATAAACCACACCCGCAACTTGCGTAGGAACAGTCAGCCATGTAGGTACCCGATTTTTGATGCAACATCTCGTTGCTTTACCGGCTTATTTCCTTTTCCTTAGGTTTCAGCGATCAACACAAGATACGGAGACACGACGTCGACGACGATGGAGGTATAACACATAAAGATCGACTCGTTGGGATGAGCAAGTGCAGCCGGTGTCGATGCAGGGTATGGTACCCTACCAGTTAGACGTAGGTGAGCTCTGCCATGCCGCTTCTCTCTGATTCGCACTTCCTCTATCTCCCAGCATTGTCATCTCCCTGCTCCTCATATTTTGAACTCGATTATGACGGTGACTATGCCCGATACCAAACCCTCTGCCCTTCATCCGAGTCATATGCAATCACGACTGGCGTCGGTTATCGTTGAATATCGTCCCGCTCTTCTTTCATCTTCATCTTGTATTTCTCGGACGTTTTCTCTCGTATTTCGTTCCTTCCTCGCCTTTTCGATTTCCCTCAGATCTCCACCTTTATTTCAGCTGATCATTGGCTCGCTTGATCTGCATGCTGATGCTCTCGTTAGACCTCCGTGTCCCATTCAGCCATTCCTAGCCCCCTTGTTCGTTCGTCAGCTGTTCCAAAATCCTGAAATCCTTCGAAGCTTCACCCGTACGAAACCTCGTCAAGACCTTTCATCCGTTCGATTGTCTATCCGCCCTCGCGTCTCTGGGCGTAGGCTCTCCGCTTCGGTCCGCCCCCATATTCCTTGAGACTTCTCTCGAACGGCTGGAACATACGGCGGAGGAGTTGGAGTTGTTGATGCATGCATCGTGGACGATCACGGTACGTTCTTGCCTGCGTTCGCCCCTTCCCAGGCTTACTGATGCTCCCCGTGTCTCTTTGTCTTTCTTTTATGCCGCTCTTCCGTTTCCCTCATTTCGGAATATGTACATCTTTCTAACGCTGTCTTTCCAGTTCAGATGATGATATACACGCCTCTGCTTACATCCACTGTGGTACTTGCTCGAATACTCTCTCTCAAGTTCCCTGAATGCTCGGCCTCGAGTCACGTTCCATCATCGTCGAGCGAGCGCTGGCGCTGAGGCCTGAGGTGCCGCTGCCTTGTGATATATGTACAATCCTACCACACTTCGCGTCGTCTTACCTGCTTTTGGTCTGCTATCCATCACACTCTCGATTCCCAGTCTAGCTGTCCACGGTTGGTCCTCTCCACTCTACGTGCTACACTGTGTTGTCCTCTTGGCTTTGCTACCTCCGCGACTGCGCTGTACATTTCTACGCCCGTTGTGCGATTTTCCTCCCAATCTTCCCTCAATCTTCCCTGCCCTCGCGTGTGCGTTGGCTTTTGACCTTTGTCTCCCCCCGCCGACCTGCCCGATGTCGAGATATACTCTTTCGACTTGTTCTCCTTCGTTGCTGTGCTCCTCAACTCCCACACACTTCTTTGGGCTAAGGAACAGCGAGCGGCTCATCGGATGCTATGCTGCGTCCGACCGTTAACGCACTGATGGTGAAACGGTATCGCACCTTCCTCCATATGTGTACTTACCATCTTCGTCGGAGGTCGGAGTTGTGAGTTCGACTCTCACTCAGTGCGCTTTCTTGCTGTGTCTGATGATTTTGTCACGACGAGTGTCGAATACTGAATACTGAAGTACTGAATACTGAAATGTTGAATATTGAATGATGAATAGAAAAAGCAAAGTCATACTGACCAACCAGGAATTGGAATCTGCTCGTGAGCGGGGGTCGAACCCGCGACTCCTCATCGCCTTCATACTTCCGATGGGATCTGGATGAGGTGTGATACCAGCTTCACCATCAGAGCAGTGATTGTTCGAGTGCGCTGGTGAGCATTCAACATGAGTCTTTATAACAGTGAAATGTTCATCAGACCAATATGACATCCTATTTCGTGAGCCCATTCTTAAATCGCGGGCTCAATTCCCCCACAGTGCCTTAGCTCCTGGGGGAGTTTTATATTTTCTTTTTCTGTCTAGTGACTCGCAACTTCCTGAGAATCGGTTGTTGATTCCGTCTGCTAGTTCCATCGTAGTCAACATAGGGGGACAGACAGGGGAGATGAAGCAGGGATTTGAATAGGCGCCCATCGTAACGTTTCTCTCTTCCCTCCCAACCGTCTGCCTCAGAGTCGCAGACCATCTACAGTCGCCCTCGAGATTGATATGACATCGATTACCCCTCATACACGTATTCCATTCGTCAGTGATGCACGCAAGTTGAAGATGTGCGTGCTCGATCTTGGTGCAAGATACCGACGCTTCACCAGCTCGCTTGCTTCTCCTTAGGTTTCAGCGATCGATGCAAGATAAATACATAGCAGAGGCGTCGGACAGAAGAGTGAGCAGTGGAAGTTGAAGGGATACAGGTCCAGGTTAGGCGAACAAGGTGAGCTCTCCCGACGATTCTTTTTTATTTGTGCGTTCTCCACCCTCTTTATTGTTGCCCCGCTCTTCTGGGTGTCGAGCTCGAACGAACGACTGCACTTCTTTCACGTCTGCCGATTCTTTTCGGCTCTCCAGCTGGTTGCTTTTCGTCTTTCGCTGCCTACGTTCTTTCCCCGAGAGCTGTCACATTCAGCTCTTTACGGAATCCCTTTTCAACTAGTCTTCTCTTCATTCTTTTCTGAATTGCTTCCGTCATATGCATGCTATTACTAACGATCTTGTCGGCCCTCCCTGTCGCATTCTCCCGTACTCGACCCCCTTGTTCGTCAGGTCTCCAAGTCATCCTTGCCGCGAAACCCACTCGTACGACACACCAGCAAATACTAGCATCGGTTCGATTGGCTATTCGTGAGGTTGCGGACCTGCTGGATGTGTTCGAAGATTGTCTGGGCGTCTGGTATGTACGTACTATTTACTTCCACTCCCTCCAACTCCCCGCCCCTTCGACACTCTTCCTGCCCAGTTCCGGGCGCTGACGCTCTCTTCAGACTTCATCTATCCATGCTCGCGTCTCTCAGCATCTTCTCTCCTCAACGTCAACTTCGGTCCACTCTCCATCACTCAACTGCATATACAACCTCTCTCGAACGGCTGGAACATACGGTGGAGAATCGAGAATCATCGTTGCGTGGACCGCTAGCTCAACCTCTATGGAACTCGCCAATGCTCTCCCCAGACTCCGTCTGTCCTCATGTGTATTGACTCTCCACTGCTTCCGTCGAATCTCCCTCACTCAACTGACTACGAATCCTTCAACTACCTATGAAACTTCTTTCGAGCAGCTGGGAGTTATGACGGAGAATCGGTTGCGTGGATCATATGGTACGTCCCTTGCATTCGTTGAACCTGCAATCCCTCCCCTTTTTTCTGCTTCGTCCTCTCGGCTCTGTCATTCCCTGTCGCCCCTTTGCACCACCGCTGCACCCTCTGAATCCCCGGGTCTCTCACTTTCACATTCTTTTGACTTGGCGTCCGCTGCTGCTCTGTTATCTTCGTATTATATGTTGTGGTTTATCCTTCCGCTACTCCATCCTCCCTCTGAGCGTATATGTCCTTTGGCCATACGGCCGATACTGCAGCCTTCTTTCCTTCTTTCCTCCGAGTCTACGCTTTTCTTATACCTTCTCTTCGCTTCCTCGCAATGACCATTTGATTCTCTCTGTACCGATGCTGCACCCTCCGAATCCTCCGGACGAGCCAGATCGTCAGTGCGTGGGGTGTGTATGGTACGTCCCTTGCTCTTGCTCATGTCAACTTTTTACGCCCGTGTCGTTACTTCCACTGCATCCTCTCCTTCGCTCATCGTCCTCATCCTATTCTGTGCCGGTCTTGTTCGGGTCTCGGGCTCGCTGGCTCATGCTTCTAAGTTAGATAGAATGTCCCTGTTGTCCCCCCACCTTCGGATCATCCTCTTCCTCCCAGTGTCTCTTTGTCCTGCTCTGCCCTGCCTTTTCCCTCGTTCATCGCTTTATGTCACTAAACCTGTCCTTATAGATCCCGATGATTGTACCCCGATATGCTCTCCCCCAATGCTCCGTTAGGCCTTAGTCCTCACACCGCGACCCGCCATCCGTCATCGATGAGCTAGGACCGAGGCATCTGAAAAGAATATGTCCCGCGGCTGCGCTGTCCTCCATACATACATATATCCTCTCACTTTTCCCATTTTTTTCGTCTCCGTCTGTTGTCTCACCACCCTATCCATCATGGTCGCAACTCCCTATCCCCATCCCGCCGTCCACTGTTGGTCCGCTCTCCTACGCTGCGTTATCTGGTCCTCGTCCTCGTTTTTGCTATCTCTACTCAACTCCAATTAATCTCCACCTTTGATTCTATTCACCGCTATGTTGCTGAAGTTCGCATCTCACCTTGGGGGTCCGGGGCATCTCACCGTTTGTTTACAATCACTATCACCTATCACTTTCTCCTTTTCGTGTCCGCATCCCCATGAATGTCCACGCATCACGATGCTATGCGCTACTTCAGTCCCTACATAAGTTACCGTATACTCCTATCAAAATGCCCAGTGTATTTATGACTTGTTCCTTCAGGCTCCTCATCGATGGTTTCGCAGTAGGTCTTCCATGTGCGAATACGACCCAATGCTGGAGCCTGATGACTGAAGCACTGATGGTGAAATGGTATCACGCCTTCCTCCATATACTTCATCTGCCTGGTGCGGGAGGAAGGAGTAGCGAGTTCGATCCTCGCTCAGTGCGTCCATCTGGGAAGTAGATCTTTTTTCATATTTACATAGTCTGAAGTGTTGCATTAATATTCTAACTCACCTTGCAGAGTGCGGCCGCAACCTCGACTTCACACATCCGCCTTGGACTCGTGTAGCCGATCATCGTGGACGTGGGAAAGTGCAAGCCGCGATTTTTAACAGGCGCCCATCGCCGCGAGCTTTCTCTCATGCCCCGTTGAACGCCAACGATCCACCTCGGAATCGCGCCGCGCCCGTTTTCAGCTTGCCTAAGGGCCACTGAAGTATTGGCATTCGTTCTGTCAATACCTCACGCACGCTGGGTAGGGAAAGTAGAATATGTACGTACTTCACTTGTCGCTTCACTACCTTTTACTTAGATTTCGGTGATCGGCGCAAGATGCGTAGTTACGACGTTGACGACGTTGGAGGAGATATGGTGACTGTCGAGAGGATGGGATGAGCTAGCGCAGCTGGGCCGAAGTCGATTGTTGTGCCGTTCATGTTTATACATAGGCGAAGGTGAGCACTCCGAAGCCTCTATGTATCTCCCAATGACTCCCATCGTCGTCGGCTCCCTGCTCCTCATGCACATGTGTCGAGATCGACTACGATGGTGACTGCACCCGATTCCAAACCCTCTCCACTTCGTCCAATCATGATTGGCCTCCGACCGAGCGTATATGTACTGTGTCCATACGGCTGGTACAGCAGCCATTCCTGCTCCTTTCCTTCGAGTCCATTCTAGTTTACATCGTTTACATTGTTCGCATCCCGCGTCTGCTCGGGCTTCTACCTTGTCTTCAGTTCCTTTTTATTCCCCTCTTCTATTGCAATTCCTCTCTTCCTTCCTGTGTTCGGCTGCTAATGCTTTACCCAGCAGCCTCTTGAGTCTCTCCCTATGTTCTCGCTCTGACTCATCTCCCACCAGCCTGCAGTGCCTTGAAGACTGAAGCATCACGCATTGCGCACACGGCGGTCTTCGAGAGGAGCTGGCTAGTACGGATGTACCATAGGATTGGAATTGCCTGGCGTATGGTATGTGTTCCTTCCCACTCCTTCCCAGCCCACTATTCCCTCACCACGTTCTCTTCTGGGCTCGCTCTGGCTCCTGCTTTTACCTATCGTCTTTACTGTTTCCCTCCGAGTTGGAGCACAGCCCAGTTCTTCTTCCCCCGTCTCTTTGTCCCGCTCTTCCTCTCCCTCGCCATCTTCCGCGTTCCCATACTACGCATTCTCGGACATCAACCACTCACTGCATGTCACCAATAACCGCATCATTGGCGAAATGGCTATCGCGCCTTCTCCTGGTGAACAGTGGTCGCCCTAATCAACGGGGAGGGAGCTGCGCGTTCGACTCCCGCACGATGCATGGTGTTTCTACACTTCAAACTTTTCTCTCTTTCTTCCTTTTCGCTTTGGCGTCCCCTCGACCTATCCTTTCTTTTCCCTCATTCTTGAATGTGTCTTGCTATTTCTGTCCTCATATCCCGCAGAATCATCGCTCATCCGTCGTCACTCCACTGACAAATACGCACACTCTCAGACTGTCTTTCGACTTCCCGAGACCTCACGCACATGTCGCCTGTACTGAATTAGCATCGAGGCCTCACTGCCTTTGGTTTATGTGTACGTTATGTGTCTGATGTACCTATAATCCTCTCACCCCAGGCTCCAAGAACCAGCCACTCGTATCGCGACCAATCAGTTTCAAGCGCTTGACTGGCGCTAAAGGCGCCGATAAACAAGGACAAAGTCAAGCTTGCTTGAAAGCTCGCGATAGAGAGGCTGGCAAATTATGCTGGCCGGGATGCCCGAATTTCGTCGGAGCTTCAATCTACTTGGTGATTTCATCATTTTCGCCGTATGTCTCTGGGTATAGCAAGAGCATATGTCTGCATATAACTGATATTGGACTCTATTTAAACTTCTTTCACCCTAATTGCCCTCTGAGTAACTAAATGCAAGGTAACTAGATGTCAGCGGAGAGTACATATATGTTGATAGCAGCAGACACTTGTTATTAGGGAGCTCATCCCTAATCTTTGTGTGGTTTATTTCTAAGCGGCAGTTAGCCACTCAGATACCTTGAATGAGCAGAAGAAATGACTGCTCCAAGCCTTTATGGATGAGTTAAAGGCCGCCACTTCAGCTCCCCTGTGTACCCCTGAAATAATTTTAAAAGCCCGCACTTTCGAAGATTTCACTCATCTACTGCTGCATGGTAACACACAACCACCACTAGTTGCTACAAACAACTACCAATTTGCCAACCAACACCATTATTTTATTATGGGTAAGTATTAACACTTTCAAGGATAATTAATAGTCCAACTGAATGATCTCGCGACCATCATATTGATTGAAGCTCCGACGAAATTCGGGCATCCCGGCCAGCATAATTTGCCAGCCTCTCTATCGCGAGCTTTCAAGCAAGCTTGACTTTGTCCTTGTTTATCGGCGCCTTTAGCGCCAGTCAAGCGCTTGAAACTGATTGGTCGCGATACGAGTGGCTGGTTCTTGGAGCCTGCTCTCACCCCTTCTTCTTAAGTTCACACCATCGGGAACGGTTTCGGCTCCCCACCCAGCAGTCAGCCGTTGGTCCACTCTGCTTTATCTTCGATGTTGCGCTGTCATTTGGTCTTGCATATTTCTGCTCGAACTCCGATTTCTACTTACGACTCTTTTCGATTACAATCCCACATTTGTTGCGTGGCTTTTGTGCCCCCCTTCTGCCGTTGTACTTTCCTCGGTCAGATCGGGGCCTCACTTTCATTTCCGATTACTATTAACCTGCTTCATATCCCCATGATTGACCACGCTTTCACTCCTGTTGTATAGTCAGTACACTATGTACATCCCTCCGTAACACACACTTCATTAACGCATCCTGTTTGGATGTCTCGCTCCTTCTCGCCGTACGTTCTTTCGGTTGCGGATACGATGCTGCACCGAAGCCTGAAGCGCAAGCACTGGTGGTGAAATGGTATCACACCATCCTCCATATACGTCGCTCACCTGAATGGTGGCTGTATGCGGGAGGAAGGAGATGCGAGTTCGATCCTCGCTCAGTGTTTGAGTCGACATTCATTTGCATTTTTGGTCCGGAATGGTCGGCTTACTTCACTATACTTCTTTCAGTGCTGTGTGATGACTCCGCGGCCAGGTCGCTTTCCCAGCTATCCTAACGCTGGTTTCTCGGCATCGGCATTGGGATTGGCATCAGTGTCTCTCTTCGCCACCTTAGCAAGTGGGACTGGGGTAAAGCTTATTCAATGGGATGACTTCGGTGTTAGTAGGTAAGTCGTGACACTGATTGTGAAATGGTTTTCACGCCACCTCCTTCGTTGAACCAGATCGTAGAGGACGGAGTTGCGAGTTCGACTCTCGCTCAGTGTATTCGTACCAGGGAGGATGTTCTCATGTCTTTTTAAATTATTTCTCGTTGTTTTGGGGTTGCTGAATAACTGGGCTGAATGGGCAGTTATGAGCTCACCGAGTCAGGAGCTGAGACTATAGTATGGACGGTCACCCAACACTGCGCATTCATATATATAATCATTAGCGGCTACCGGTTACCGAGATCATAACGGCGGTAGAAATAGTCAAAAGTAGACGGATGCATCATAGCACAGGTGGTGAAACGGTATCACACCTCGTCCTGCATATACTTGATGACAGCTTTGTACTCGCGAGGAGCAGGGTTGCGGGTTCGAATCCCGTCCTGTGCACTGTATGACAGCCAGCATCTTTCATAATTTTAACGAATCTCTGATTTCCCAAGATTGTGGCTTTGCCTATTGGCGACGTCGCCGTCTGAGAGGCGTCGCATAGGGGGCTGTACTTAGGGGATGTCATGGTGGAGGAATTCGGTGTCGGAAAAACGGTTAGAGCCTTTCAAGGGTCGGGCCTTAAATCGCCCTTGTGACGACCCTTTCAAGGTGATAAGATGAGCGCTGCCGCCTTTGAATGACATCAAGCGCCTTGAGATATCCAAGATCGATCGTAAGGGTTGGCATCGATCTTGCAATCGCTTACAAGGAGCGAGGTCCCAACTCAAGCATTCAGCCTCAGGACCTCTTCAGCACCGCCGCGAGAGCGAAATCGCGTACGTCTATGCTTGGTTAACTTGTGACAGGTAGCTTGATTGTATCCTTTTAAGGATTCTCCCTTGTTCTACATAATATGGCAAGTCCGTTTGAACTAACGTCCCCACGGGACGGAACAATACTGACTTGATTGGTGCGCTTAGATCTCGTGGATGTCCCTTCATCAAACATCTATCAAACGCTGAACGAGCGAAATCCTCCGATTATCCCCACCATCCCACCGATCCCTTGTTCAACCCCTCGACGACCTCAATTCAGACGCCATAACACGATGTCGAAGCGCAAGCGCACGAAGTCGACCGTAGCTCATTCCACGTCGTCTGAAAGGTCGCCTTGTCCCTTTTGTCAGGAACCGTATCACGCTCGAGGTCTGGCGCAGCACATGAAGAAGTGCGAGCGTGATCGCAACGACGAGCTCGAGCGTAAACGCCGACGTGTAGAGGCGTCCCGAGTGCAAATTGATCTTGCCATCTCTGAGCCTGTAGGAGAATCTTCTACCAATCCTGGTGAGTTAATGACAAGGATATCAACCTGTATCTGCTCATTGCAATTTTCTCCTCTTAGGTCTGTCCCCTCCGCATACCTCGCCCGATCTATCCCCCGACTCCCCGCCACCGGACCAAACATCGCCACCAGATGTCGTGATAATAAATGGTGGACAGGAATTCACTGAGCGGCTGACCGGTGCGTCGTTTGTGCCCGGCTTCATCCACTGCTGACTCAGAGATCATGTTTAATAGACAGCATCATTGAGCCGGCTTATCTACTCGACGATATCGCCATAGAGTATCATCCCCATAGTGGGAAACCCCCTCGGGTGGAGCACTTCGAAGATTTCAAGCGTCGTTCTTCGAGTGGCCCAGAGTTGACATACCAATCAGAGAACTCAACCCGGCCACCTTGGAGTCCGTTCCAAACCCGTCTCGACTTCGAGGTTGCTTCACTTGCTCTAGATGCTGGTCTGAAGGATGACCATGTCACTTCGCTCATCAAACTCCTCCGCCAATGTCAGGATGGAAATGATAGGTTTACGCTCAGAAGTGCGGATGATATAGATCGTCTGTGGGACTCTGCATCTCATCGGGCGCCAGAGGTCGGTATTATATATTCATGTACCCATACACAGTGTCAATGTTAATCCTGGCTAGTTCATTAAAGAGCCTATCAGTGTGGAGTATGATGGTGAGATGCTCGAGTTTGAGATGTGGTTCCGCCCTTTGTGGGACTGGGCTGCTAGCTTGGTGAAGGATCCCAACCTTGCCCCCCACTTTGAATGGAACACCCAGCGTCTGTATAAGTATGATGGAGAAACATTTGTGCGGTTCTTTGATGAGCCTTGGACAGGAGAATTACTTTGGGAAATGGAGGTTTGTGCATCCTGTTTGAACTTTGCTGTTCGTTCCTGTATTTACTGAATTGCTTATTGTAGTCAGGAATAGAAGAGGATGGCACTCCTCTATTTTACATTCTATATGCTGATAAGTCCAAGCTTTCAAGCTTTGGAACCACCAAGGCATATCCTGTTATTGCGAGATGTGGGAATCTCTATACAATTATTCGCAATGGCCGTGGGATTGGTGGCGGTGAAGTGGTTGGCTGGCTGCCTGTTGTAAGTCATATTATAACTTGGGTGCTTCTTATTTATACCACAATTATGGCAGATTGATGAAGACTCTGAAGAGAGTGGGAAGCAGAAATTCATCATCCTGAAACACGAAGTTTGGCATCAGGGTGTGGGTAAAATTCTGGCTTCCGCAAAGTCTCCGTCGCTTGTTGGCCAATGGATAAAATGTGGAGATCAGAAGCAACGGCGATTATTTCTTCTTGATGCATTTCATAGCCATGATTATGAAGAGGCGTGAGCTTTATAAATTGCCTAAATTAGTTTTGAATGCTCACTATAATATAGATGTGTTATGACAGCCACCCGAGGAAGCAAATCACTATTTCCTTGCCCCGTATGCCTTGTTCCATCTGAGAAAATGGGTGATCATACATGCAAGTATCCCCGCCGTACTACAGCGTCAATGAGAAAGGTGTACGATGAAGCTATGGCTCTTGGTACTGTGAGAGATAGAGACAAAGCTTTACAGCAAGTTGGCTTACGACCAGTTGAGGTATGTCTATAGAGGGTATCCCTGCATCTTATTAAAAGCAGCATTCTTTACAGAATATCTTTTGGGAGCAGAGATTGGCTGATCCTTATATCGCAGCATCTTTCGACACTCTCCATACATTGGATAATGGGTTGTTCCAGCATCATCTGTTTAACCAACTGACTAGCCGGGCTGATGCCCAGCCAGGTCGATCAACTGTGGTTCAACTGGACTCCCAGTAAGTTTCAGCTATTTTATCAATTCCTGCTGCTTATCTCATATCCAGAGTCACCGCTATTCCTCCATGGAGTGGGCTTCATCATTTTAACAAGGGGGTATCAAGCATCTCCTTTAATGATGGATCCAAGAATCTGAGCATCAGCAAGGTATGATAATCAGCTTAAAGTCATCCATGACTGATATATAGCCATATTTACTAGATTATTATTTTTGCAGCCCATAATCTATTCAGTCGCACTACCGACTCTGTTGGCTATCTCTTGCTTCGTTGCCTCCGTGCCTACATCAATGTCAGGATGTATGCAGGCCTTGATCTACACTCGGAGGAAACAATTGCCAAAGGCCAAGAGGCAGCACAGTTGCTAGCATCACTCATTTCGGTGAGCCATCAAGGCCCTACTCTTTTGAACCCTATGAATGAGTGTGATAGGAATATGCTGAAAAATCCAGTGTGGAGGCTCTAGCTCAAGGATTACCCCCGAAGAGCTGGAACTTTCCAAAAAACCACCTTTATCTTCATCTTTTTGAAGATATCATTGCCAAGGGTGTAACTCGCAACTATAGCACTAAGCCAAATGAGCAGATGCATGGCAAGCTGCGTTCCACCTATTTAACAACAAACTTCAAGAATGTTGCACCACAGGTACATTTTATTATGAATATTCTCTTCACAATGCTTGACAATCTGCCATATCAGATACTGACCAAAATTCACCGCATGCTTGTCGCAGAATACATGTGGCAGGATATTCATGATCTTGATGAATATCTTGATTCACTGACACAAGAAGTGGATATGGATCTTGCTGATAAACAACCGGATCAGCTTCCTGCTGCTTTGCATACCCCACATCTTTCACTCACGGTTGCTCAACCTCCCATCTCATTTGGTGACTTGGAGCGTGCCCATGCTCACAATTCTCCAAACTTTTTCAACCGCTTTCACTTGCGCCTCTCCAATTTTCTCTCCAGAACCCTTCCATCATCACAATTGCCCAATGAGGCTTATTTTCAGTACAAACCCCATGAGAAGGTATTATTGGAAATTATTACGTGTGGTCTTGACTGATAAGCTTTCTGAATAGATTATAGAACTTCGCTATCTCAAAGTCCACTTTGAGTCCGCTGTTAATTGGCAACAGCAAACAAATCATCTTCGATGCAGTCCATTATTTTATGGTCAGCCCAGAAATGATCATGTCATGGTGAAGACAGCAAATCCACCAGGTCCCCACACACCATTGCTTATTGCGAAACTGGTTTTCATGTTTTGCTGTGATGTTGCGGATAGGCGCTATCATCTTGCCTTGATTGATCCGCTGGATGCACCTATTGGGCCTCGTCGGATAAGTGACGTGGACCTTGGGCTTATTCGTCTTCGTGTCAAGCCACGCCGTGAAGGTGAATTCATCCATGTAGATTCCATAATACGTGGTGTACTTGTTGTGCCATCATTTGATAACCCCCATGACTTCTTTCTTGTAGATACCACAGATGAGGACATATTCCTTCGTTACAAGAATGAGGGCATGTAGGGAGATAATAAATAAACTGTTGGCCTGAAATTGGGTGTGATATGTTGGAGAGCATTAGTAGGCAATGAAGTAATGAGAAATCGGTGGAGCACGTAGGCAATGAAATACGGTCAGTTGGGTGGCAAGCAGGCTGATAATAGCTACTGAGCTACCACAGAGCTAGTTGACTCGTGGCCGTACAATCTGTGGAGCGTGTAGGCGATGAAGTATGGTAACTTGGGCAGTGAGCAGGCTGATAATAGCTACTGAGCTACTGCAGAGCTAGTTGACTCGTGGCCGTAGAATCTGTGGAGTGCGTAGGTGATGAAGTACGGCTACCACAGAGCTAGTTGACTCGTGGCCGTAGAATCTGTGGAGTGCGTAGGCGATGAAGTACGGCTACCACAGAGCTAGTTGACTCGTGGCCGTAGAATCTGTGGAGTGCGTAGGCGATGAAGTACGGCTACCGCAGAGCTAGTTGACTCGTGGCCATAGAATCTGTGGAGTGCGTAGGCGATGAAGTACGGCTACCGCAGAGCTAGTTGACTCGTGGCCATAGAATCTGTGGAGTGCGTAGGCGATGAAGTACGGCTACCGCAGAGCTAGTTGACTCGTGGCCATAGAATCTGTGGAGTGCGTAGGTGATGAAGTATGGTAACTCGGCTTTTATAGTGCATTCACGGAGACTCGGAGGTGTATTCAAGACAGGAATCTATATTGTATCATTGACAATGAGCTAGCTACATGTGATGACATCACTGCCATATCCGACTACTTCTCAGCTTCCCAAATCTCTCCATCCAGCATGTAAAACAACATCCGTGCAAATTTCCTCTCATATCCCGAAGCTGCATTTGACAAAGCGAACTCTGCCTCTTCGACCTTTGAGACCACCGCCTACAAATATGTCTCCATCAGCCCCTGAAAACTGAGTCCAACTTAGCGCTTACGTCGGATACAGGGAGTGGTGGTTTCGGCCCTGGTACCACAATATCAACGACATTGTCCCGCCGAGGAACAACAGAGCCGGTATACACTAAATATGCATCAGTCAGTTAGTGGACATTGATTCAATTTTGGATAACTCACCTTTCCAAACAGCCTTCCTGCCGTGGACATCGATCGCCGATACAAACCCCATACCGTCGATGAATTCGGCTTCAGGACATTGTTCGAGCGGGGGCATGTCACAGTCGACCATGAACGTGATCACCACGACGTCATCCATCTGGTATGGTACCTGGACGATCGATGTGACTCAGTGTTACTGCGACGCTGTCACGACAAATGCACAGAACCTACCGTGTCATGGTAGTGGAAAAAGATCTTAAACGGAAGACGGCCTGGCCGGCAAATCTGCATTTGCCACTCAGAGCCACTGGGTGCGGTCGTAATCCATCTGGGCATCGATTTCATGACTGATTTGACAGTTAGCAGGGTGCTGCGATGTGGACGAAGCGCGAAATGAGCTATCGAAGGACGGCACGATGTTGCGGTTCAAAGTGTGCTGCTGAAACTGGGTGCTCGTGGCAGCTTTTATCCGATTTGGACCCGCTGCCTCAAAGGGGAGGCCAACACTGTTGAACTAAGCCTGACACCTGAGGCAGATAACAGAGTCGTGGACTCACCTTACGAGCAATGTACGTTTCGATGCCGTACTGTTAACGTCTTCAGTACATCAGCTGCGAACGAGGCCTAGCATCGTGGTGCCTCTGGTGCGTAAGTATTCAGGGACGGATTTGAAACTTACTGCCTAATAGACACACACCACACTTGGGCCGCAATACTACCTCCACTGTTAACCAGAATCAATCGCCTGCGGCCTCTCCATGCATCGTGTCACCTGGTGTCCGCCCACATCCAGAACATCCGAGTTTGATCACCACTCTACACGCAGCGTGATAGCCGACACCACTGCCCTCGTTTAGCTTGCCTCGTTTCCGATTGCTGCAACCTGTTCCCCGAAAGTAAGACTTGTGGCAGCCAACTATCGACCAGATTACGCACATAGAATACGCGAATACGTTCCGTTCGATACACACCGCCATATGTCTTTGAGCCGCTGACTTGGCCACTCCGGTGAGTTTCTTTTTCGTCCGATGCATGCCGAATGAAATTTGCAGTATCCCAGAGGACTATAAAAGAGGCTCGCGTAGACAACGATCACCCAGCAGCACTCCATTGAGTACTCAAGCTCAAGCTTCACCTTGATCGCATCTTCGCATCCCCACCCGTTCTTTCGATCCCCTCTCGCCCCGCCGCGACAATGGTCTCATTTTCTAGCCTCTCCGCTGCTGCCCCCGGCTCTCAAAACGCATCGTCGAATGCCGTTTCGATGGCGGCATTGACCGCAGTAAGTCCATCTTCATTCCCATCAGACCTTTTGAGCTTATTGGTTGTCATTTAACGTTTTCGAACGTTCATTCAGGCCCTGCAAGAATCTCAACTCCAGAATGATACGCTGCGATCAGAACTTGCCCAGCAAAGCGACCAAATTGCCGATCTGCAAGCGACGTTGCGAGCTTTGAGGTCTCGGCGTGGCAAGAAGCAGGCTTCGGGCGAATCGTCTGACGTTGAAGGGCTTGACGAGAACGACACGGCGATCGTCGCTGTTGCCAGGCGCTTTGTATTCGAGGTCGCGTGCTGGCTTCCGACCGAATGCTTCACCACCTGCCCTCCCAAACCTGCGAGTCATCCCGGCTACTTCGGCGATCGTCCCCAATGGATCCTCGGGTTGACGGCGGAGTTGTACGCTGCCACGCCCGAACACCTTCATCCTCTGCTCCCGCTCGCCTCCACTGGACGGCTGGTAAGTTATACTTTTTTTCGAGTAGTTTCATTCAACAAACTTACCAAAAATAGTTTCGGCTCCAACAAGGCATGTCAGGCAGGCGACAGGCCATTAAGCACAAATGCAAAGAGTCTCGCGCCAAGATCTTTTCGGTCATAGGCATCACGGAGGAAGATTTCAAGGCTGATCCCATGACGTCGACAGTTTTCGCCCGCTTGCTGAAGTGGGATCCTAATGCAGAAGGTTACCCCGTACTCGCGCCCATCCTGTACCCCGCCGATGACCCTACTAGTGTTTTCCAGAACCCCGTTTTGCCATGTGTACGTGCGCCATTCTACCGTCAAATTTATCATGATTTTAACTACATGTTCGATTACAGCTTTACCGGGTTGCCTTATACACGGTCAAGGCGTTCGACTCGAAGCCTGGCGCCAACTCGTCTGGTGCGAAGTGGGGGGTGAAGGAGATTACTGTTGGTGGTATTGCCTTTTCCGCAATTTTGGTATGTCCGCCGTCTCACGTCCAGTCGTCTATACTCACGCATTCTGTCCGCCGTTCGCAGGCTCGCTTCTTAATTTCCCCTGATACGCAATTTTCTCCAGTCGGCGACAAGACGCATATCAACTACGAGCAACATTTCCACATCTATCGGAGGATGCTCTACGAGTCCAAGAGTACCCCGTATTGGAACACCCTCATCCAATTTTTTTCTACCCGCGTGTTCGACGGCATCGTTAGCACTCCCGCCATCAGCGACACTGCCACCTCCTCCAATGCTGTTCCCAACCGCAACATCGAGTCCGCCGAGGACTTCACTCAAGCGATTGCTGATGCCGTTCGCTCGTTGACATTGGCGGAAGCGGAGACTGCTGAACCCATGGCTGCCGAGGAGAATAACCTCACACCACCTTCGTCACCCGCCGTCTCGTACATCGACGACGCTACTACTCAGCTCTCCGATACGGACGTGCCTCGCCTTCAAGTTGTTTCGCACGCCGCTCTCCCACACAACACCGTGGCCGACAACACTCTTACTCATCCTGATGTCCCCCACAACGTTGATACCCCCGAGCCAATGATCCAGCAAGCCGCTTCCAACTCTCTCGAAGCCCCCGATGCTGCGATCGATGCGTCGACTGCGGATTTAGCTGTAGGCAAAACCCGCCGCGGGAAGAACAAGCGAGGTCGAGGTGCTGCACAGCCTGTCCGGGTCAGCGAACGTGTCCGTACTGTAGTTTAATATGTTTTTGGTCCTGTCTCCACCCCCCCCCCCCCTCCCGCAATACATTTCATTTTGTCGTGCTCCGTTTTTTTGTTTCAATGGCTTGCAGAGGGTGGGATATATTTAAGGGCATTATATGTATTTTCAAGGCACTTTGGTACAGTTGTAACATGTGTCGGTAAGTCCTAATGCCGTTTTACTATGAAAAGCTAACGGGTTCGATTCCCAGAGTTACCCAAAATTTCAATACAAGTGCCAATCTTAAGATTAGATTAAATGTGAGTTCTTACGATAAGATTAGATAACAAAGTAAACTGATAAGATGAAATAAGATAAATTGTAAGTTAGCGATTAAAAAACAAAGTAAACTGATAAGATGAAATAAGATAAAATATAAGTTAGAGATTAAAATAATACAACTATCCCACGAAAGCACTAGGCGAGCATCACAAGGTTCGGAGATTGCCTCGAAAGGCGCTCATTTTTTCGCCGCCCATCCCTTCACCCTTTCCAGGCCTTTTATGGCTAATTTCCCTTACATGGCAACCGAATCCTTGCGTGAATAGCCGGGCCCTTGAAAGGGTCGGGGTTATATTGCAAGATATGTACCTGATCTTTTATTCTGACGCCTCCCTTTCAACGCCTTTTAAGGAACCGCCCGGCCTTTCGGCCTTTTGGCTCCTTTCAAGCGCTTAAATGGTGTTTTAGCTTTTTCCGACAGGAGAAGCGCCGGTAACCACTGCTTTACCTCTTACCGCGATCATACCTTCCTCGAAACGCAAGCAGTTGGACCATCTCCCCTTCACCCTACTCGTATTCACCCCATCCTATTCCGACAATAGTCTACTCGAACAGGAACTGGTACGCATCTGCGTTTCGCTACGCTGCATCATCTCTATTTTATCTCGATTGGCTGATTTCGTGTTTTTTTCTCTGTTAGATTTTGAAAACGCGATGCTGGACGGAGATGGGTAGGGGGAAGCGTTGACTAGGATGCGGATACCTCTGAGATGGTGGTATAACGAGCTGTTAGGATTCGTGATGTTTAGTTTCCGCATTTTCAAGGTGAGCTTGTACCTCCTTCGTCACCTTAGTATCCATGCATCCTTCCTTGGCTGGCCCCCTTCATCACGCGTCACCTCTCGAGCTCGAAAACGTGGACGAGAGTACAAAGTGTATGCAGACCTGCTTGGCATGTTGGTTGAATGACATCCTGCCCTTCTTACACGCTTTTCACCTTCGTCTTCGGCCTCTTTCATTCTTGGTTCTCTTCTCTCTCCCTCTCCGCTCACGAAATGTGTTGTACTGATTCTCCTTACAGACTGTCGCAGCTGCGCTCAAGTCTCGGCGCACATTGGCAACTTACCTCGATTTGGAACGGCGACACGATTTACTCTTTTCCCGAATCCTCTCGAATACGACTTCCACTGGAGGGAGCACCAATCGATGGCGTTAATGATCGTTTGGATGCGAGATGGGACTGGATAGGTCTACAGTACGTGCTCAACATTTCGTCAATCTTTGCCGTTGTCCAATCCCTCCACCTTCTACTCCTACTCCCGCAGCCGTTATTCCGTTTTCTGGGCCCTTGAACTTGAAATTTTGCTCTACTTTGCCATTGCTATTCTACTCAGTCCATGCGCTTGCGGTTCCTATTATTTCAATCTCCCTGCCAGACACTCTCAGCCTCGAATTTTCGTTTTGTCTATACATGCACCTGCGCCTAAGGCATGCGGTGTTTACTCTTTGTCTACTCTCACTTCGATTTCGACTACACTTATACTTTACATGCGCAATTCCTCCCGGCTTCCTCTAGCCAACCCCGCCCTTGCTCGAGTCCTTTTGTTATTGGATCAGGGCCGGCTCCGGTCGCACTTGGATATCATGCCGTCTCATGTTCTACGCCGACTCCGTCGGGACCTTGCAGACGCTTCGCCCACTCACCGACTCCTTTTGTCTCTGCTTCAGTTCCTTTCCCTTCCGTTGTTTATCGCCGCTTTGGTCTTCCACCCCGCTGCATAATTCTGACGCTCTTTACCAGCCTTGGACCCATCTACCCTGGAACCTCAGCGTACAAGGGGATTCACGTGTTGGCGACTCCGTCTCCCGAAAGCCCCGAACTCTTACGCCTGTGGCCCGACTATCCTCGTAGAGTCAGGTCTCTAGTATGTGCATGCGCCGTCCATTTCCTCACAGCTAGCTCACCGTCTACATCAGGATCTACCCCGTCTTGTTTCGCCCTTTTTCATTACACACTCAATTAGTGTCATTTCCTTGTCATATAGGCAGATTCGGATCCCTCCAATCCGTCGTTCTCCTCATTCTCAAGCCTTACCCCCATGCTTCCAATGCGTATAGGCGCATCCGGCCTTCTTCCGCTTCCTCCTCCGCTCTCCGAGTCCCACACCCACCTTCGTCCACATCCGATAACGCCATTAACCCTCCGTCACTCACACTTTTGACGCACAAACAATCTCTGTCGTGAGCTCGGTTCCTCCGAGACCTCTTCCCAACTCTGACGGTCACCGCCTCCTTATCCTCGAATATATCAACATCTCGAATACGTACCTGTATATGCTCACCACAGCAGCTCCTCGGAAGACAAGACAAGGAAGACTCCGTCTTCGGAATGATTGCGGACGCTGTTGCAGCTCCGACCCCACATGGATGACCTCACGATGGTCCTCATTCGATTCCCCATCTCTTCCATCCAGCAGCTGCTTGTCGTCGCCGCTCTCCAGTTCTTCCATGGCATTGCCTCTCGCTACTCGTCAAATCCCGCCCCTCCAACGCCAACGGATCTTCCCCTGGGTCAGCAGTCTCCGCTCCGCTCTCGTCATCTACTCTCCACCGCCTATTCTCCGTCTGAGCAACTTCGGAGGGACATTATCAAGGAATCGCACTGCAGACGCTCCCACCAAGTACGCGTGTCTCACCTCCGAGGAGGTCACTCCTTGCAATGGCTACCAGGATACTGTCCTTACCGTGGGTGTCATGCTCGCCGGTGGTCCCAAGCTCCCTCCTACCAAACCCACCATGACGTGAACATTCGAGTGTAGCCGCCGGTCTCTCAAGCTACCTGTTCCATCATTTTTACTTGCGGCTTCCAACCTCCATCATGATATGGATAATGTGTCATCCATCACGCTAACTAGAACGGGTCGGTTCATGGTCACGCACGCCTGCTGTTTTGAGAGAGCGTTGATTGCTTGTTGCAAGGACGGGGTGGGCCTATGGCCTAAAGATCGGAGTGAAGCAGAGCAGCTGGGAGAGTTGGCGGGTGGATGGGATGGTTGGTTGGCTCGGTAGGCTGGTCTGTCGGAGGATGTGTCTGAACTGGACTTCGACGATGTAGCTGCAGCCGTATTCTGTAGCTTCGGTGATACGTTGAACGTTGGGATTTCCAGTTCTCCTTCAGCTTGCCTCGGCGTCGACGCTGTATCTAATCGAGGATCTTTTAGGCCCAGTTGCAGCGCCTCACGGTTCCGTTCGTTACTGGTCCCATCACAGCTGCGGACGCCTGAGTCAACTGTTCATTAGAATATCGTCGGAAGGTGGAATTGGGCTGAGCCAGTTGATCATGGAGCTTCATTCGCGTGTCTTGTCTTCCTTTAATCCCATCGAAGCCACTCCCCGTACCTCCGTCCATCCGCATGATCCGCGTCTACATCTTCATTTCATGTCCCCCGACCCCGACGGTGTTGTCATCATCCTTCCCGCGTACTTCCGTCATGACAACTACGTAGCTTCGAGTTGCCCGTCCTCCCAAGCTCGGTATCTCGATTTACCTCCGATTACTTCCTCCAGCGCTTTCTACCACTACCATTCCTACTCCCATCAGTACCAGCTTTGAGTCATTGCTGCTCTGGTGGTGAAACTGGTATCACGCCTCATCATGATATGGCCCAATAGCGATGGTGAGGAGTTGCGGGTTCGATTCCCGCTCAGGAGCAGATTTGCAGCCGTTCTTCCCGATTATTTTTCTTCCTCATCAGGGACATTGAGCGAACGAAGCCTACGGATTAGTATGTTCAAAATCCCCTTGCGCATCTTGCGGGTGCTAAGACTTGAATTATGTAGTTCTTGCTGGCGACCACGCCCATTGTCTTGCCAGCTGACAGGAAAGCATATTTAATTTGAGGACAAGCTGCCTCCGTCACGTTCAGCATCTGACATCACTTCAACTACAGATGCTAGAAAGTGTTGGGGTTGTATGTATATACTACAGTAAGCAGATGTCGGGTTCATGCACCGTAAACAAGACATGGACGAGGATAATGAAGGAGTGATGGATGGGTAGAAACGAATAACGAGAATGGCTGAAACGATGGACAAGAGTGATGAACGGCGAACATAGATGTATAGTGGCATCGTCAGTCCTCGAGGATGATTTGTGCTGGGAGACGAAGTTGAGATATGGTATGAGTATGTTGGAAGTGATACTTGGCTGGGAGCAGCAGGAAAACAAGAAGCAAGGGACAGTTATAATCCCAACATCTGTCTAATTCTATCAACGATTCGGACATGCGGGGGCTACCAATTTGAACTGAACAGTCCTCGGCACTCATGGTTGGGCATGCATGAGCTCGTGGGGCGAGGCGAGGAGTTACGGGTCCAGAATGAAATGAAGGATCTGTCCTTAGCCTGGAAAATCCTCTCGAAATCAAGGGGGGCGCTTAATCGAAGAGGGAGGTGACTAACTTACCTGACTGCCGGTGGGTTCTTTTTTGATTTCCAGGTTCCAGGAATGGCAAATGAAGACAAATTTGGCTACACCCTGCAGGAGATTCTAGCCTCTGGGTCCAGAAGTCATTAGGCATGCCACACATCGCGATCGACACGACCACCAACGCTCACAATCCCGCAGTCCTTCTGCAAAACACTCGGCACCTCTTCTCACTTCTGACAGAACGAGATACACGAGCCTTCAAGCTCGTATGGATATTATCAATATTCCAATGTTCGATGCCATCAGTATTCTTTGCATCTATGTTAACTTTCCCTCTCATTGAGTACTAAAGCGAGGCGTACTCACGAGACCTGTACTAACTCCAGCACCGCACTGCCCAAATTGCATCCCATTCTGTATGCACTAAGATTCTCCTAACATCATCACCACCATCCATCACACGCAAAACTGAGCTTAAGCTTCAGTAGACCATTGACCGTTGGACTGAGTAGAAGGAGTGCATGGTGGGGAGGATGCAGCTCAAGTTGTCAGCATACTTGCAGGACGCAACCACTCCCCGACACCTTTCTTCCCTTCCTACTCTGGAGTCATCTTGGTGCATGACAGCAAGCTAAAGTGAGTCGTACGTGATGCATGACACTGCCCCACCCACCCGTACCTCGACCTAGAGCCACAGAACCCACCGCTCCGAGTCAAGAGTCCCAGTTTACACCTGCACCAAATCCAGGCCCACCCGCTACGCCATGGTCCCAGGTATATTCTCACACTCGCACTCACACCACTATCGCCATCATCACCACTACTCGACGAAGAATGGCTCACATCTAAGCCCGGAAACTGTAAATCACCATCCTAAACCTGTACCAACACCATACATTCATGTCCCAATATCTCAGCAGGCCCGACTTAATAGCATAGTGCTGCGAAAAGTAGCTGCACCTCATGCGCTAGTGAGTCATCACCTGCTTACACTAGAGATGAACTTTCACAATGCAAAGGCTCAATAATCAAAGACTCGGTGAAGCAGGCTACCTCACGAATAGGAATTATCGAATAGGTAGGTGTTCGCGTGCTCACAATGTCAGCCATTGGAATGAAGTCAATCAAATATGTATTTAATTTATATTGTATGTCAATGAGTACACCTTCATTCATTAGCAAGCTAGTGGTAGAAGTGGGAGACAGCACAGGAGAAACTAAAACCTAGGACAGATACTGGGGTGTCGGACCCATTTTGCCATGCTATGCAATGGCCCTCACCTCCAAGTAGGGAGAGTGCAGAGAACCATGAGCTTTGAGAATGCCAGAGTACACACAGCGTGGTCTGTACATGCGGAGAAGTTCCTAGGTCGGGTGAGCAGGTGGACAGGGAGACTGAAGTTCTAGAGTAGGACTGTGAATGCGAATGGCCTAACGAATGTGTTAGCATGGGTACAGTGGGTCAAATGGATAGAAAGGAAAAGTAATGGTGGAGGAAGAGCATAGCAAGATGAAGGTAGAGCTCCAAAATAAGGAAACACAGTGCCCAGAAGGCAGGCATAAAATGGGCTGGCCTAAGCTCGAAAACGAGAACGAGAACAAGAGACTAGAGTTGGGCATGGATTTGAATGAGGTGATGAGGGCGTGTATTGTAAGGGCAACTCCGACAGCGGTTAAGCTAGGAGGAGGGAATCCAAAGATATATTAGTATAGTACTGAACATAAGGTATACTACTCACCTAGGAGGAGGGAATCCAAAGAGAAAAGGCTAAGGATTCCCTACCTGCCTAGGTAGCTATATAATAAGTATGGACAATAGTATAATAGAACAATAGACAATAAACAATGATAATAGTAATAGTACGTACTATAATGCTGTACATTATGTACAAGTCCAAGTATTGACGTAACCATCGGAGATCGGAGTTCGGAGTTCCGGAAAGGGAGGTATCGGAGATGGTGGAGTCAAATGGTGAGTGAACTGGTGGACGAGGTTTCGGAGTTTCAGAGTTCCGGGAAGCGGAGGATCGGAGATCGGAGTTGAAGTGCGAGTCAGGTCGGAGGTCCGAAGAAAAGGAAGGAGAGGTCATGTGACCTCGGAGGGAATTTTCCTAGGTGCGGGAATATGTAGTGAAGTCCTGTACCAAATTTGGAGGTGAACGGATCAAAGGGAAGAGCACCGTAATTCAGATAGTGTTGAGGTGTTGAAGTTGAGGGTGTCCCCTTACACCACCCCCCCTCTTAGGCGCGACGACTCGACGCGCTGGTTCCTCCTGTCTTCTCCAGTTTTCGACGATGTCCGCAACTCCGGGCTTGTGTCGGAATAACTCGAAATACGATTGGACTGTTCGGATTGCCTTCGGATCAGACCTGTAGTACTCTTGAATTTTCTCCGGAGCGTTTTGGAGATTTTCCTCCGGTTCCCAAGAGTCTTCCTCTATACCACGACCCTTCCAGTGTACCAAGAAGTAGAGCTTCTTCCATCGGCCTTTCCTCTCACTTCCGATGATGCTCTCGACTTCCCATTCCTGATGTCCATCAACGATAATCGGAGGTGGTGGAGTTCCGGGGCGTCGGCCTTGGATAGGATCTTCTTTCCACGGAGTTAGCTTCACCACTGGAAACACCGGATGGAGTTGCGACATGGACTTGGGGAGTTGAAGCCGATATGCATGACGTCCGACCTTTCGGAGAATCTTGTAAGGTCCGAGTCTCGCATGTCCGAGTTTTCGAGAAGGCCGACGGATATTGATGTCCGAAGCATCCAACCAAACTTTATCTCCGGGTTCATATTCGGGGATCGGAGTTCGGCGTTGGTCATAGTATCGCTTCATATCATCTTGGGCTTTCGCGATTGCGGACTTGGCTTCCTCGACTGCGGACTTCATGCGATCGACGAACTCCGAAGCGTGCTCCATCTTCTGGGCTTGGGTGTGGGGTTCAAAACCCATTCGGGGATGACGACCAGTGTCAAGGAGGAACGGAGTTTGCTGTGTTGCAACATGGGTGTGGTTGTTGTATGCAAACTCGGCCATCGGAAGTAGCTGTGCCCAGTTGTCCTGTCGGACATTGACGAAAGTCCGGAGGTATTGTTCCAACTCCTGATTGCACCGCTCTGTCTGACCATCAGTTTGGGGATGGTAGGAGGTTGATGCAGCGAGCTTAATTCCGAGGGACTGGTAGATTTCCTTGGTGAACTCCGCAACAAACTGAGGTCCGCGGTCGGAGATGACGGAGGTCGGAAGTCCGTGGAGTTTCCAGACATTGTGAAGATAGAGGTTCGCAGCTCCGAGGGCCGAAGTGGTGGTGTGCGTTGGAATGAAGTGAGCTCGTTTGCTGACATAGTCTACTACATTCATGATCGCATCGTAGCCGTCGGACTCTGGGAGTTCCACAATGAAGTCGACACTGATTCGCTTCCATCGGTCTTCCGGAATTTCAAGAGGTTTCAATTCTCCGATCGGAAGTCGGCGTTGTGGTTTGGTGCGCTGACACAAATCACAGTGCTTGGTGTATTGTCCGATGTAGCGAGAGAGATTGGGCCACCAGTAGTTCCGTGAAACCAACTCCAGAGTTTTGAACCTGCCCGGATGTCCAGCGATCTTGGAATCGTGATGTCGCTCGACAATTTTCCTTCGGAGTTCCGATAAGTCCGGAACATAGATCTTGCCTCGGAACAGGAGCAACCCATCGGACTCTTCCCATTCAGCTCCTCGGACGGATCTCCGTTGACCTCGGAGTTTCTTGAGTTCCTCCGCGGCCTTGGCTACTGGATCTTCAAATTTCTTGTCCCGAAGTCCGCTCCGGATGTCCGATAGGAAGTCCTTCTCCTCCCCTTCTAGCGCGACTTCAGTTGCGCGAACAGCGAAAAAGGCTGGTTTAAGTAGGACTTGATCTTTGTTGTCGTCCTTGCCATTTCCATGATCTGCTCTTCGGGATAGGGCATCGGGTTTACCCATTGAACGTCCAGGTCGGTGATGGAGTGTGAACTCGAACCTAGAGAGATACAAGGACCATCGGGCTTGTCGGCGATTGAGTTTCTGGGCCTTCATGAAATACTCCAAATTTTTGTGATCAGTCCAGATCTCAAAAGGCTGAAGTGTTCCTTCCAGATAGTGCCGCCATTCTTCAAGTCCGCGGATGATGGATAGCATCTCCTTGTCATGGATTTCATAGTTCCGCTCCGCTGCTTGCAAGGACTTGGAGAAGAATGCGACCGGATGCCACTTTTCATCGTCGGGGTTGAGTTGCGAGAGAACTGCTCCGGTGGCGAAGTCCGAACTATCTGCTTCCATTCGGAATGGTCGGTCTTCTCTCGGAGCAGCGAGAATCGGCTCAGAGGTGATCAACTCCTTGATCTGGTTGAAGGCCAATTGCTCCTTTTCACCCCAGTGCCAATCCTTCGCGTTCTGGAGATCGAAGAGCGGACGTGCGATGTGCGAATAGTCCTTCATGAAACGCCGATAGAAGTTCACAAATCCGACAAAGGACTGGAGCTCCGTCTGATTTCGGGGTTCCGGCCATTCAGCAACTCCGGCGACTTTGACTGGGTCCATCTCAACTTGCCCTTCGGAGATGACAACTCCGAGATACTCCACGCGAGTCTGCTCAAACTCACATTTCTCCGGTCGGAGATAGAGTTTGTTGTCCTGGAGGATTTTCAGAACTCGTCGGAGTACTTCTCGGTGTTCCTTTCGGGTTTTGGTGAAGATGAGAATATCGTCTAGATAAATCACAACAACTCCTTCGGTGATGAGCTCGCGGAAGATGTCGTTCATCATGGTTTGGAAAGTGCCCGGACTATTGGTAAGTCCGAAGAACATCACCAGGGGTTCGAAAAGTCCGCGGTTGGTCCGAAACGCTGCCTTCCATTCATCACCTTCCTTGACCCGAATGTTGTTGTATCCCCATCGGACATCCAGCTTGGAAAAGTATCGGGCATCCTTAAGCTTGTCTACCAACTCCGAAATGAGAGGCAATGGATATCGGTTCTTGATAGTCATTGCATTGAGTTTCCGGTAGTCCTGAACGAGTCGGAGTGAACCATCCTTCTTCTTAATGAAGAACACTGGAGATGCCATCGGAGATTTGGAAGGCCGAATACGTCCAGTTCGGAGATTCTCTTCAATAAACTCATCCAGTTCGCGTTGCTCAATCGGAGATAAAGGATACACCTTGCAGTTCGCTGGTTCTGCACCTTCTACCAATTCAATGGCATGGTCCCATGGTCGGCGTTCCGGGAGTTCATCGAAGGATTCCTTTGCAAAGACCGATTCAAACTCCTTAACCATGTCCGGGAAGTCCGCATATCGGGGATCCGGAGGTTTATTCTTCTGGAAGGTGATGGCTAGGCGTTGGGAGATCGTTTCGGAGGCTCGGATGTCCAAACTCCGAAGATGTTCTGCATAACTCGGAGTCGGAGGAGGCATCGCTGTAAAGAGACGATCTCCTAACTCCGGAGAATACAAGTCCGGATCATCTTCAGGTTCATCGTCATCATCATCGTCCACTTCCAGTAACTCCGGAGGTCCGATAGGATGGAGTTCCTCAACCATAGGCATTGGTCCAGATCTGCAACTTCGGAGATGCCGGACTTCACGATGTCGGACTTTCTTCTCCGATCGGACTTCATCTTTGCAGGTGTTACAAACCCGAGGGCAGCGACTCATGGTGACTTCCTTAGTGCGCCAATCAATTTCGGGGTTGTGGAGTCGGAGCCAGGTATATCCGAGGATTATGCTCTGACGTCCGATGTTTGTAACTGCGAAGAGAGCCCGTTCTGTGTGGTTCTTGAATCGGAGTACAAGATCGACGACTTCGGAGATCGATCCATTTTCGTTCGGAGTTCCATCCACATTGTAGACAGGAATAGGCCGACTGAGTTTAGTCCGATTGAAACCACATTTGTCTGCAAAGTCCGGGTGAATGAACATGCCCGAAGCTCCACTATCCATAAGAGCACGGAGATGTGTTCGGACTTCTGTATCCGTAGTTTGCACCGAAATGTCCATCTCAAGAGAGTTTTCTCCAGGTGTTGCGGAGATCCGATATTCCTTGGGAAGTCTCTTTCTTTCCCAGGTAGGTCGTCGGACTTGGACTGATCGTACGGCTTCGCTTTTCGGAGTTTCCGGAGAATCAGGAATAGGAGAGGATACCTCCTCATTAATTGATTCTACTGGTAAAACAGAAAAGCGGTTATTACTCAACAAGGGCGTACGGGTCACTTGTTGAGGGCCTAAAAATCCTCTTCCTCTATTTCCTCTTGTCCTTTCTGCGCATTTGCAACATCTGTTACAACCAACATGTTCTGGAAAGCTTCCTGCAATTCCGATGGATCCATATATCGGAGATCGTATCGGAGTTCGCAATCCCGAGCGAGATGTCCGAGTTTCTTGCACCGATAGCACTGGACCTCCGAGATGGGCTTGGTCCGAGTGCGATCTACATCCATCGGAACTCCGGGCGGTAGAGTTTTCGGCTCAGGGAGTTTCGGAGCAATCGGAGTAGGCGCAGGAACTGGAGGTGGAGCTGGGAAGACCGAACGGAATTGTGGTATGGGGCGAGCAGCAACAAAGGGATTTGGGTTGACTGGAGCTTTTGCGATGAAGCGGGACTCCGAGTGGAAAACCCGATTGGCTTGCCGATTATCGGCGATCCGTTGCGCAGCATCATACCATCCTTGAGTGTTCGAGTCCGAGGGTCGTCCGGTGCCAGCTTCGGCGATCCGATCCTGAATGTAAGGATCAAGTCCGCGGCGAAACTTGAGTGTAAGCGGAGCTCCGTGCTCGTAACCTGCCTGATCTGCCAGCTCCTGGAACTCATCCAAATATGTTTGGAAAGTCCGAGACTTCTGGAAATAACCGTTGGACTCTAACCGGAGTTGTGCTGACTCTGTCTCATTTGCAGGGAGAAAGCGTTTGCGGAATTCGTCCTCAAAAAGGAGCCAGTCGGAGTTCAGCTCGCTCGGGTTTCGGAGTAAACGGTTGGCAAATTCCCTTGCTCGGCCTTTCTGGAAGAAGGATAGCATCCAGTAAATTTTGGCCGTGTCCGATTTAAACATGTCCGATCGAAGTGCGAACCAGAGTTTGCACAGGTTGAGGAAGGACCGTCCCTCTTCACGATTTCCGTCGAAGATCGGAGGATTAGCAGGTTTGATTTTTCCTGCTGACTCAGATTGGTCTTCGGACTTCGGAGTTGGGATGGAGGGAAAGGGAACCGTAGACGGGGCAATAACCGGGGGGCTCGGGGAAGCTGGTTTCAGTGCCTGGAGCATTTCACGGATGTCCGAGAGCGCAGTTTCCATGCCGGTGACTGAAGTTTGTAGTTCAGTGATTTTGTCAGCCGTGGTGTGGGCCGCGGTCCAGAGCGTTTCAATCGCCTTTTTTGGGTCATCCGGAGGTCCTTCGGGTTTCGGAGTTACTGCCGGAGGTTGCTCTGAAGGCTGTTGGGATGGTTCTGGAGTAGGCATTGGAGGCTCGGAGTAGGGGAGCTACGGACTTCGGACTTCGGAGTTGCAAACTCGGAAGGTCCGCTGACAGTAACCCCAGTACTCTGGAGGTAGAGCCTTTTCTACTGTAAGGGCAACTCCGACAGCGGTTAAGCTAGGAGGAGGGAATCCAAAGATATATTAGTATAGTACTGAACATAAGGTATACTACTCACCTAGGAGGAGGGAATCCAAAGAGAAAAGGCTAAGGATTCCCTACCTGCCTAGGTAGCTATATAATAAGTATGGACAATAGTATAATAGAACAATAGACAATAAACAATGATAATAGTAATAGTACGTACTATAATGCTGTACATTATGTACAAGTCCAAGTATTGACGTAACCATCGGAGATCGGAGTTCGGAGTTCCGGAAAGGGAGGTATCGGAGATGGTGGAGTCAAATGGTGAGTGAACTGGTGGACGAGGTTTCGGAGTTTCAGAGTTCCGGGAAGCGGAGGATCGGAGATCGGAGTTGAAGTGCGAGTCAGGTCGGAGGTCCGAAGAAAAGGAAGGAGAGGTCATGTGACCTCGGAGGGAATTTTCCTAGGTGCGGGAATATGTAGTGAAGTCCTGTACCAAATTTGGAGGTGAACGGATCAAAGGGAAGAGCACCGTAATTCAGATAGTGTTGAGGTGTTGAAGTTGAGGGTGTCCCCTTACATGTATTCGAGCTCGAGAGAGGTGGAAGGAAGGTGGAGAAGCTAGGGGAAAGAAAGAAAAAGCGAGGGGAACTCCCTTGGGATTAATTTCTCAAAATCAACCAGCTGCCCAACTCAACCATTACGGTGTTACATCGAGACTACGACTCCATGGGAATCATCGCATGCACAGCCATTATATTTCTTGCATCAAAATTGGCTCCCAGTGGTCTGACCGTGAACAATTCAGAACTCGTGATAGATGCACTGCAGTCAAGGTTGCATACCATTTACCATTCAATATCTGCAAGTCCTGCCGATGAAAGGATGAATCGTGTCTGTGTATGAGAGTAACTGGAAATTGGACATGGGTGTAAGTGGAGGACGGTTGACACCAGCACGTGCTCAGGACAGCGTCCTTCCTGCCTCCGAGTCCGATGCAGCGGTGAAACATACTCAGGACTTGATAGTGATGGTCAATCCTTTCTGATGTCTGTTCGACTGAGGAAAAGAAAATGGGCATCAATAAACAATCATATGGTTATCTGAGCTAGCGCACTGGGCAGGAATCGAACCCGCAACTGCCTCCTGCTCACTGGACACACTCAGGTTTGGCTGTGATACCATTTCACTACCAGTGCCACGCCCTTACTGCCAAGTCCCAAATACATTTGGTCGATAACAGGCTGATAGTTGATGTTGATTCGCATCCGGAAACATACCTATAGCTAGACGATGCTAAGTTATAATAATAACGGCTCCTGTCAAAAAGAATCTAACCTATGATAATGATGCATCACGTGGGACTCGAACCCGCACCTTTCTCTCCTGAGATGTCACCACAACTCCAATACATGGGAGAGGGCACGATGACCGTTTCGCCAATGATGCATGGTTACAATGCCTGGCTTGTTGCTATCAGTAAGATCCCCAGAGTTGTGAAGTCAAGGATGCTTGACGAGACGTCCACTGGATTTTCTGGGAGTTGAACTCGAGATGCTCATCTCGAACATGTCTCTAACTCATGATAAGTTGTGAACATAGAAAGGGAGGCTGTAGGATAGTACGAAAACCGCAACAGCAAAGGGAAATCAGCATCATTCTGTATGCTTGCCGTTTTCCACACTTTACCCCATATTCCCACAGTCAGATATAGCTGCATTCAACCTCCTCACCCTCAGCTATGATACCCCCTCGATGGATATGTACAGGAAAGAGTCGACTTTATCACTTCCCAAAACGAGTGTGATATTCCAAGGACTCGCAATCGGTCAGACAATCTCAACCCAGTGAAGGTGGCCTGTTGATGGGAATAACTCGAATGATGCAGGTCTTTGACAAACAGGGTTTCGGCGTAATCAACCAAGTACGTGATTCGCGATCTCATTCATAACTCAGGCTGATAGAATCCATACTCATTTGTGAATTTGTTCCATAGGTTTCCATCACCTTGGGAGATTGACCTTGCTGGGACCTTGATTTTCTGTGACTTACTGGCTGAACTCTTGGATGGTGGTGTCAGTTGATTCGTCTTGCAGTGTGTAAGGGCAACTCCGACAGCGGTGTAGGGGTTGCACCCCTTCTGTGGATATATTCTGCCGGGATGGCCTTGTCATAAGAGGCGGGCCTTTCGTGGATATATTCCGCTGGGATGGCCTTGTCATAAGAGGCGGACATCCTAGGATCTCTGTGGACGACCTGCCGCCGGCCGCGCTGTAGGGGTTGTACGCTTTCTGTGGACAAGTTCCGGGGCCTTGGTCGGAAAGAGGCAGGGGAACGCCGTGCACGCTCGACCGCCGACGGTAAAGACGTTCCCGCTCCAGCCTAGCATCTACTGTCCGCCAGCTACACGTTCTTAGGCGAGTTCTGTCACAAGAGGCAGAGCTTGCTAGGATATCCTTGAATGTTCGGCTGCCGGCTGTGCCCTCTATGTTTCCGCTACCGATTTCCGGGACATCAATCAATCGCGTCATCGTCTAGCCCAGCTCTCAAATGTTCCGGCTTGGTTCCTATCCATAAGGTCATCGCCCACGTTCAGCGCATATGCATCGACGCGGCCATCTCGCGGCTCCGCTTCAGTGGCTGCGGTTGCTGCTCCAGCCTTCTTATTCGTTCATCTGCAGAGTCGGACTCAGAGTATTTGTCTTTCTGATCGTTTTTCTTCATTATGGACCCGCTGGTTCCTGTTTCACCTCCTTCATATGATTATTAGGACCTTATTATTCCACCGATTCCGTTGCCGTATGGTTTTCTAGATATCTTCAGCCGCTATCTCGCAGCCGGCTCCAAATTAGGTTATAGTAGTTAGTCTCAGGGACCGGCGCATATGGTGGTTGGCTGCCCTTATATAGTTTTGTATAGCGGTTACAGGAAAAACAGAGAAGTATTACCCCCCAAGTTTGCTCTCTAAGAGTCTGTCCCCGTTGCCTAAGTCTCTACGCTTCCGTCCGCCTACGTTGAACCCTTTGTCCGTCTGGCCGAGCTTTTGTTGCTCGCGCATACGTTTCTTCCGCCTTCCGCTTTACGTTTCGACTATCCGCTTCAAGTCTACGACCTTCCGCCTCCGCTTCTGCGGGCTTGCCATCCTCACCGCACGTCTTTCTCGTCAGCCGCTTAGTATTATTCACGCTCTCGCTACGCAGCTGTAGCTACACCGTGTCTCTACGTCCCGGTTGTGTCTCAACGCGACCGGCTGCGTCCCTACACCTACCGCCTCTCTTTCCACTTATTTTCCGCACCAACCGCTCTTGCTCATCGTGAGCCGGAGGCCACAAACTCGCACTTATACTACCGTTCGTGTCTACCCAACACTGAACATCTACAGCGGTTAAGCTAGGAGGAGGGAATCCAAAGTTATATTAGTATAGTACTGAACATAAGGTATACTACTCACCTAGGAGGAGGGAATCCAAAGAGAAAAGGCTAAGGATTCCCTACCTGCCTAGGTAGCTATATAATAGGTATGGACAATAGTATAATAGACAATAGACAATAAACAATGGTGATAAGTAATAATACGTACTATAATGCTGTACATTATGTACAAGTCCAAGTATTGACGTAACCATCGGAGTTCGGAGTTCGGAGTTCCGGAAAAGGAAATATCGGAGATGGTGAAGTCAAAGGTGAATGAACTTAGTGGACGAGGTTCGGAGTTCGGAGTTCCGGAAGAGCAGGGGATCGGAGATCAGAGTTGGGTGCGAGTGAGATCGGAGGTCCGAGGAAAAGGAAGGAGAGGTCATGTGACCTTCGAGGGAATTTTCCTAGGTGCGAGAGTATGTGGTGAAGTCCTGTACCAAGTTTGGAGGTGAACGGATAAGAGGGAAGAGCGTCATAATTCAGATAGTGTCGAGGTGTTGAAGTTGAGGACGTCCCCTTACACAGTGGTTCCATCTTCCAATTGACATCTGTGCCCCTGATTGCATGGTCTTGAACACCCATCTATAGCCCAGCAATGATGATGTTCTAAGCTTGAGGAAGGAAGGCGTAGTTTATCTTCCCGAATGACATCTCTGGTGCGTCATCTGGCTGCCCCTTCCATTCCTTCAGCACACTGTAAATGAGGTCTATTGCTTTCTTTCTGACCATTTTCCAGTAGGGTGAAGGTACAGCCACTCATATCATCAGACCAATTCCAACTCCATGGGTTCCAAAGTCCTATACATAAAGCAGTTGCCAGCCCTCTGCACATGCACATAAGTGTTATTCCCACCATGCTAAGAAATATGCTCGATATGCTCAATATGAACATAACCCTCCGAGGTTTGTTGTGTTCCCTTCCTGATCATTTCATTTTATTGAATCCCCTCATTCGTCTTGATCCAGATTGTACTGTCGATGGCACCCTCTTCTCACAAGGTCTTTCTTCATCTCAAATTTCCAGGCTCTTGGACGAGGGTATCTGGATGAAAGAGACTCTGAGGTACTGACCAGTGTGGCATTCATCTCCATAATTCGTGTATTCATTATGTTGATGTTCTATTTCGTAGATTTTACATGCGCAGCATAACTCCATCGCTTCCTAAGTATCAATAAGCTTAGTTGTGGGAGGTGAAGGAGCAGAGCTTCTTCAGATCATTCGTTCCCTTTCCCCTCCTTCTTCGCATGATGACATTGGTGCTGGAGGTTGTATTGACAGTTTCACCGCCGTTTTTCATGGTATCTTCCTGGGATACAATATGGAGACTGAGGTGGCACTACCTCCGATTCCTCCATGATCCAAAGGACTCATCACCCAAGTTTTGTTGGACGGCCTAGCAACCAACAACCATGCACCATGATAGCGCTTCTTTGCATCTCATCACCAAGTGAGTAACTTTGATAGCTAAAGGTCTACCCATAAAGCTTACATTTCTTGGCCTTCTTTCATAGCTTCCCATGTGTTTGTTCCTTGTGCTAGACCCCGTTAAACTATCCAATTCCATAACCATGGATAGCGGTCATCCTTCGACTCAGCCTTCAAGCAATGTCAACCACCCACATCCACACCCACTTTGTCTTTCTCCTCAGTCACCCACTGTTTAACTATGTTGTCTGCCATCGTCGCCCTGGCTTCTGCAGCCCTCGTCGTCAGAGGTAACCCCATCACCCATGCCGAGGTTGGTCACCATCTTCACACCCGTTCCCTGGCTCCTCTCTGACTTTCTCTTTTCTCTGTCAGGTTGTGCAGAAAAACTCATGCAATAGTGGTACTTTGGAATGCTGCAAGAGCATTCAAGATGCAAGAGCATTCAAGATGTGGTATGTGCGAACAAAATCGCTGCTGCTGTTCCTTCCTTCTCACCATTTGTTTTATTCAGAGCTCTTCCCATGCCCAAAGCATGCTCATCCTGCTTGGGCTCCACTATGTGCAGGGGCTCGTCAGCCTCGATTGCAGCCCCTTAACCATCACTGATATTGCAAGCAACCAATGTAGAGCTCACACTGTTTGCTGCGATCACACCTACAGCATATGAGTCCTCCATTCAATCTAACTATTATCGTATTGCTGATTATCCAAATATTCTTGGTAGAACAGTATGATCGCCACAGGATGCACCCCCTTCAATGTTGGTCTTTGAAACTCCCTGCTGCATTTAGACCATCACAGCTCTTGTCCTTCCCATAAAACATGTTTTTATCTACATTGCTGCTTGCGATATGCCATACAATGACTGTCCCTCCTTCCTCTTCCTCTTGACTTTCTGCTACTGCTTTCTGTGATTATTACTTGAATTCTTCCTCTCGATTTACCTTTTTCACTCGAATCCTGCATCAAGTAATACGTGTAGATGTTAGACGTTTTGCACCTCTAGTCTGAGTTTAACAACATGAGCCAGCTTTCTTGCCAGTTGGTTCTTTCGTATGCTGCCATATTGTCCTTGTATCTGCTCCTATTCAGCCAGCCCCGAGCCGTGTGTTCATTCCTCTCTCATACTGCTCGCACTTTCATTCGCCTGTAACGATGCCAATCAGTGATACTAAAGACACTATAACATGTGATGCCTACAATTTCTCCACAGCTGTATAGCCCCATCCGCCTGACCACTGGGCTCATCAACGGAATGCGCCACGTCTAACATCTGACAATAACATGAGATGAGGATACGACACACAGCCATGTACAATCACCTTGCTATATTGAGCCTCTGCATCCTGGTTGTTTGCTAGCCGAGTCAGCCCATGAGGAGTCACCGCAGCAGGAGCTCCACCTGTCCCGTACTGACCTGTCAAGATCTATGAGCACTTGCACTACAAATGCGAAGTGAATCCACATCACATAATCATACAGACTGCCTTCAAGACTCCAAGGCACTTCTTTTGACTCCTCGTGTGACCATCATGAAAAGGTCATAACAAGTGTCTGAGCAGCTGCAGGTGACGAAGGGAGTGAGGACAGGCTGATTTTGATGAGGGCATGTGCAGAATACGGACCAGTAGAAGCAAGAGTCCTACCAGGCAGACCACGGTAGGTGGCAAGCATGAAAGCAACTGGTAAGACGAAGGTGAAATGGCTAGGTTTGCTAATACCCACGTACCTGTTAGCGTGACTCATCTGGTTCCCTCAATGGCACAGTGCAAGAATGTTCTATATCTGTTACATGTTCGAGTATAGATCCAGTTGGTGTTGGTGACCAAAAAGATGGTGCAGTACGGTATGGTGCATATCGGCCCCACAGCCAGCATTTGAGTATGTGACGATCAGCCATAAGGAAGCTTTCAATTGAGAGATCCTTGAGCAAAAGAAGGGAGAAATATGGAAGGATGACAGATGATCAAAGGGCAGAGACTGTCCTGCAGAAGAAGGATTATCAGGGTCACAATTATCAATACATAGGAATAAAATGAAACTCACGAATAACAGACTGATATACCTGGTTCCCTCAGTGTCCTTGCCTACATGGCGGCCTGTAGGGAGTCCTCAAGTTAAAAATGTGTAAATTACTGGGAAGAAAGTCAAGCATGTCATTTGAACAGAGCAGGCTAGTCAGAGAGGGGGAAAGTGTGTCAGTCATAGAATATATAGCTGAAACAACATGCACACCTCATATTCAATAAGAAGTACTGCTCTATCATCTCGTCAGATGTGAGATCAATATCGCAGTTGGCTCATAATTGTCCTGAGAGGGAAAAGAAAACATGAGGAAAAGGTTGAAGGGGAGGATGATGATGATGTACATCATGCATGGTTCGTTCATTTTGAACCCATCAATGCTACAAATCTCCGATGGAGTCATAGATCACCTCAATTTGTCGCCACAAACATATGCAAATGACCAACAGTGAACAGAGTATGCACGATCGATGCTATTCATCTGAAGCTCTGAAAAGCCATGAACGATATCATAATTCATGGAGGAACCGAGCGTGAGTACTAAGGATGGCATGAATTAGGATGGCCTTGCAAATGAGCACCACATATATTGATTAAACTCACTCAGAATGTGGGTCATTGTATTGTGGAAGGATGCTGGTAAACACGTAGAACGACAGTGATGGAGAAGGAAAGGACAACCAGTGTCTAGTTTGAAGGAAAGCTTTACATTAGTGCCCATCCGGTTCTTGCCTTCAGCCAGCCTTGCGGCCAACTTGAGCTCTGTCTGTTACTGGCTCAAGCTGTGGTGCATGCCTTGGTGGGCAGCAGAAACTTATCCCATAAACCTGTGGATAGGAAACCAATCCACTGATAGATGACCAAAACCTTTCACAGCCCTCACCATCAGTGAGACCAAAGCCCAGGCAATTTGACATGGCCACTGATGGCCAAATGCATGGAAGATGGAAATACTAAAGCTGAGACAGTGAATATCACAACTAAGAAAGCTATATTTGACACAGCTGTGATGAAGTTGGCAGCCGATGTTGTAAAGGAGACCAATGGTGTGAGGGGATAGGCGCACCCCTGTTCTGACCCTATGTCTACTTAGCATGTGATCTGCTGACTCATCTCTACTTAGTAGGTTCCGGGCTATAGGTATGCAGCTGACTGTACTTCTTCCATCTGATTCCATCACCTTCTATCAATTCACTAACTATGATGTCTTTATTAGCTACTATGGTGTCATCGTATGTAGGTTTACCCTAGACCCTGCCCTGTATAAGTAGTGGAGCTGAGGATATTCTATCCTCAGCTTGATTATCGACTTGGATTCTTGGGCTAGTTCCTTCTGTCTGAGTCTTAGTGATGCCTCTCCCCTTACAAATGGTGAATGTGCAAGGGAGATGTTGAAACAGCATCTCAATAAGACAAAGGGCATAATGTTGCTTCTCACCGGCAGAGGTCATGTTCACCAGAAAAAAGACACAGTCATATTAGCAGATCATCCCCATCAGTGCTGTGTCTGAGAAGAATTGTGAGCTAGCCTTCTGGTGGGACTCATTGGTGGCAGTGAAGCTCTTCTCATAGCGTGCAAGGATGGCATTTGAAACACACAATCTGGCCATAGTAACATCTTGCTTCTCATCGGTGGAGTTCTTATTTGGTTTAGCTTGCTTTGCAGACTTGTTTTCTGTGTCTTCCTTATCTGCTCCAGTTTGAACTGAGTCAACATAGCTTTCGAAGCTCTTCAGAGTCGCTTCGGGTATGAAAACAGAACTGGAGTAATTGAGAACAGGATCCTGTTCCTGACTGCAGCATTTCTGTAGTGGGTCTGATATTCATCTTGTTTATCAGAAGGTGGGACACCCAAGAGAAGGACTTTCTAGTGGGTCTGGTAATGATCTGATAAGGATTTAGGTGTAGTGTAAGGAGACATCCTCAACTTCAACATCTCGACACTATCTGAATTATGACGCTCTTCCCTCTTATCCGTTCACCTCCAAACTTGGTACAGGACTTCACCACATACTCCCGCACCTAAGGAAATTATCCCCGAGGTCACATGACCTCTCCTTCCTTTTCCTCGGACTTCCTACCAACTCATACCCCAACTCCAATCTCTGATCCTCCGATCCTCCGGAACTCCGGAACTCCGAAACCTCGTCCACCAGTTCACTCTCCATTGACTCCACCATCTCTGATACTTCCTTTTCCGGAACTCCGAACTCTGAACTCCGATGGTTACGTCAACACTTGGACTTGTACATAATGTACAGCATTATAGTACGTATTATTACTATTATCATTGTCTATTGTCTATTGTTCTACTATACTATTGTCCATACTATTATATAGCTACCTAGGCAGGTAGGGAATCCTTAGCCTTTTCTCTTTGGATTCCCTCCTCCTAGGTGAGTAGCATACTTTATGTCTAGTACCATACCTAATATACTTTGGATTCCCTCCTCCTAGGAGTTGCCCTTACATGTAGGGCTACCTGGAGTTATGTATGGGTCTTTGATCTTAATCCTATGTGATAAGGGATAAGATAACTCTGAGGCTGTGTTTCCTTGATGATATTTAATCTGCATCTAATCTATGACATCATATGGCCTATCAATTGGATTAGGAGAGATCCAGGGGCTGTAAGGGGTCATTCTATAGGCCTATTACCTATGTTATACTTGTTCCTTGAGATATTCCAAGTAATGGGTGTCCAAACCACAGAATTCTTCTTTATCCAGACCTTATAACATGCATATAGAAGTGAAAAACATGGGGGCATAAGGGGAATACATGGGTAGACACTGCCAATGTAGGGAAAACCTCTATAAAGTAATAAATGTCTCAAATTTATATTCATCTCCTCAAATTCTAGTTTGGGGTGTGACAGCGACCTACTCCCAGCCTTAGAAGAATGGGAAATCAATAAAATCATAGGGTATCACACTGCCTCCACAAAAGATGGCCAATATTGACTAGATCCAGTTCATTGGAAGGGTCTAGATGCTTCCAAAGATTCCTGGTTAATCAAAACGAGCATATAACCTGATGATAGATCAAACCCACATGAAATTGATGAAGTCTTAAACTCTCAAACTATCAAATTTTGATTCCCATTCTTCCACTCTTCCCCCAAGAATGACTAGTCTCAACCTCAAGCCCAACTTCATCTATTCATAGCTAACTATGCATGAGCCTTGTATTTCCCTATTACCACCCTCTTCCTGTTGGTGAATTGAGTTCTCCAACTGCGGAGAATGCTCCCCCAATGACGTCTTTGCTCTCCTAGTTAGCACTTACAATATATTTTCACAAATCTGCATAATCATAGTACTGTGCACCTGGGACAAGGATCATGCCTTTTTCTGGGTCCTGTTCAGATCTGAAGAACAGGCCATGCTAATTAGGGAATTACTAGAGGGAGTCCTTGTTGATGATGAAGCTCAGATATCAGGTCCACTCATGCCTATGGAACTCTACCATCTCACAGACACTGAAGTAACCATGCCCATGTATACTCCCCCCAAATCTACCAATAGATGGGAGTTTCTGCTAACACAATTCACCCATGACTCTCAACTTCTTACAGCCATAAAGTCTCCTGTCTATTCAAACTCGAATAAAGACTCAGATTCAGAACTAGTTCATCCCCTCAAATCTGATGACAAAGTTGCGCCAGCTTACCCTTGTCCTACGCTACTACAACTTCTCAGTCCGTCTGCAAGCTCTGATGCTGAACATGAAACTTCCCAGCAGTCCTCTTCTACAAAAGGGAAATAATGCACAGCATGCTATGCTCAACATGCACAAAGAACTCAATGCACTGAACAGTTCAACCTATACATAAACCAAATACATTGCATTAATTTATTTCCTAACTACCTGTAAACTTCTCATTTCCCTTTTATCGCCATGTTTTATTTTCACTATTTTTCTCAGTCTTCTCCCTTTTCCTTTATCTCTGTAACTGCACCCTTAGGATATTATTGTCATCATATCTGGGGGGCGCTGTGAAGCAGTAGGATATCCTTTTCACATATTAGGTATAATGACAATCAATATCCTAACTAGACATATAGTTATGTAATCTATATTACTTACTACTGAACCACATTGTCTCGATCTCACATACAGAGGCTTGCATCCTCCCCTGCTTGGGCTATCAGCCCTCTGGTAGAAGGTACCTACAGTTCTCAGCCTGAGTCAACAGTCTCTTCCTTGCAGGCTTTGCGAGGCAACCTCACCAGCTCGACCTTATCTGACATGGATGCTTCACAGTAACCTCCACACTCCTCCATCTGTGAGCTGCCAATGAGGCCATCTGAGTGGTAATTTCATTGTCCTGTGTAAGATTATTTCTCACTTCAGCACTCAGGTTGAGATTTGACCCCAGGGATGATGATGAGTGGATTCCAGCCCAGTCAGTTATGATAAGGCATCAATGTCTGTTCATTTCTAAAGTATTTGACAGGGTCAAAGATGATGGAATATTATTTTGGACTGAGATTGTTCCACACAGCAGGTTCTCACCCAGGTTAGCCTTCAGCAGTACCCCAAAAGGTGTTCTGAACACCCTGGTAGGCACAATAGTCAACCTGTTGCCAGAATGTCGCATGCAGTGAATGATGCTAATGGTTGAGAGTCAGACATCAGCCAGGATGAGCTCAATGAGCAACCAGATATCAGGGAGGATGGTGATGATGTCACCAGCCAGCCCACATGCGTGGGGGCAGCTAATAACCATATTGCAAGGGCGCCAGAAAATTTGTTCACCTCCGACACATTCAGAAAGTATCTCAAGGTGACGGATAAATTGCAGTGGACGGTCTTCCTTTTTCCAAGCCCTCAACAAAGCCTGAAGCTCGGAAACAAGATATGGCTGGCGGAGCAATTTCCGGAGCGAACTAACACGCCGTCCATCATCGTTATCAAACCAGACACTTGGAATATTCAGCGCACCCAATCGATCAACCTCACCGAGTGCATAGCCAAGCGCACGTACTCCTCCGAGTCGGCCCACGTCCTCTGGAAGGACGGACATTCGCAAAACTCATTCGAGGAGGAACAAAGCCTTCGTGAACGCGAGCTCGTTCAGGCGATGGATGGTTCCGCCAAAGAATGAGCTGGCAAACTCGATTCGGGGCTGAAGGAATACGAACCCAGGTGGTTCCTGCAGCCATACATACATGATATGCCCCAAAAAGGTGAATTACGATGCTTTATGGTGAATACGGAGATGGTCTACATCATCGGCACCCACCTCCAAGAGGGCAGTGGACTCCCAGTCCAAACCTGGCACGTCCATAATACCACTCCGTTAGCCAATCTCATGTGAGTCTCTTACTGTCTATCCTCATGCATCGTAGTTCTGAGATAATGTAATGTAGCCCAGGAGAGGACGCCCTTCACCATACAGTGGGAATGAGGAAAGCCGAGAGATATTACGCACTAACTCCTGGGGACATTCTTTATCAGCTCAGTCAACAAGGTAGGACGGAGTTGCGGGAGTTTGCCTCGAACGGATTGAAAAGGCTGGTGCAGAAAATGGAAGAAGACTACGGTACACAGGAGGGGTTCTGGGGGAGTGACTTGCAGCTGTTCGCAAGAATCGACATTGGCGTCTACCGCCGAAAAAATGGCCACTTCCGATATTGGATCAACGAAGTTCAGCCTTGGCATACTGCGGGATGGTTTTGTCGCCTCGCAGACAAAATGGATCACAGCCTCGTCGCCTCTTTGGAAGCAGGTCTTCGCCAGCGAATCGTCGCCCCCCCGAGTAAAGGAGACAACATGTATATTTTTACGCTAAATAGATCCCTTGTACTGGCACTACTTGCGTACGTACAAGTTAATTTAAAGAAGCGCACGTCAAAAACCACCAAGTTTGAGCGCAGGCGGAGACAGTGATCCTTGCTACCCCCCAGCTCAGTGAATACCAGCTTCATGTGCCATCCACCTTCATCGACAACATCTGCACCCTGGAAAGGCTTTTGCTGGCCTGTGTCCCCGATTCCAACTGGCTGAACCCTGATCCATGGTATCTATCTGCCCTGGATGAGGCCCAATTAATCTGCCATCCAATCCATGAACCAACTGTTTGACAATGCAGATTTTCCTCACTTCCACCAAGTGCACCAATTTATTTATTTGTATACTAATTCAAAGCAGCCTTGGACAGCACCATAACTGGGAGTGCTGAGTTTTTAATCTCAGGGTGCAATGCCCATGCATTCACCACCTCAGCCATGGCTGACTCTACATGATCACAAAGCTTTTGGCTGCACTTGTATTGGTGTATTCGGGTCAAAAGTGACACTCACGAGGCAAAGCAGTGATAAAACGGGAAATATCTACTTGAGACATGCGGTATACAAAAAGGAAAGTTAATGGACAAACACACTAGATCTGGAAACTTATAGATACATTGTTTGCACTTATTTATATACCTCCCATGGGCTGATAACTGACACTCCTCAAGACGGCCAGGGTCAGTCAATGGAGCTGACAGCGATAGACAGTGAGGGTCCTTCGAGCACTCAGACAGCAGCAACAGACCCCGGTAGCAGTGAGACTGAAGATGATGATGAGTGGCCCTGTAATCAACTGATAGAGATACAGCATGTTCGAACACTGATTGGAAAGGAAACAATAGGTGCTGATGTATCACATCCACTTGTTTTGAAGTACAAGGAAAAGCTGCCTGGAGGTATCAGTTGCAGGGCAAGAATAGATAGAAGTGTTACCCGATCAATGTCACCTTGAGGCAACATAAGAGTTCTGATTGCACTGAGTCCATCTGAATCGATATGCATCGTCCAATCTGCTTCTGTGGAAATAAGTAATACATCATGAGAAGAGGGCACTCGGTAAGGTGATAAGCTGGCTGGAAGCCAATGAGTATGCCATAAGAGGAGAAAGGCAATGTTGTCTGCAGTGTCCTGCATTCTAATGAGGTAGTACCATCTCCAGTGTGCACCCGGAGGTTTGGACTGCAGGTTATTATGAAGGGGGAGCATGGCTCAGTGATGGGGCACCATCCTTAATTAGGAGGATTTTTTTGGCCTCAGTAATAAAGAATATGAGCACTCGAGGCCATTGATCAGCAGCAGACAAGATACACATGGCATCTGGTATTACAGTGTGTTATTGCACTGCCTGCAACAAAGATTCAAACCTTGGAAATTCCAATGTAGAGGCTTGAAGGATCAACCACCCTGGCTCTTCAGTTGCGAGTCTTTCAGGGGGGGCTGAGGACTCCTCCGTGATGACAGTTTCTAGTTCAAGGGGATTTGAAGTGAGAAGGTATCTTCAAGCTCAGGATCCATCTCTTCAACTCCCTCACCTATCAGAGAAGCCAGATCCTGGCTAAAGTTTGGGTCATTGCTTAGGCTGTGTATATGATAGTTGGCATCCACATCTTGCAGCTTCTTGCTTTATCCCAACCACAGCAAGCCAAATTCATCTTGCCCCTGAAAGTTAAGCTGTTCATAATGGGGTTGGGAATTCAAGTCATCATCCATTGAGTCAGAACAGAAGTTCGAATCACTCTCCACCCTCATCACACCCTCATTGAATTCATTAATGTCCCCCTATCACTCACCCCTATAAAATTCTCCAAAGCCACACAGGATCTTAGATATGGTAGGGTTATACCCAAGCTCCTCCTCTTCAGCAAATAAAAAGGACAGGAGGACTTTGATAAATAATATTTGATCCTAACCTCCAGATATCAGATAGCTGAAGTAAAGAGGATCATGATATACATTGACAAAACTGAAGGTCTCTGAAACGTGCCACAAATGGGCCTGATCAGCTATAATAGTAACCTACTTCAAAATGAGCTATAGTGCAGGTGAGTATTATGAAAGACATACATCAAAAGTCCACATGTGATGGTAATCACTGTTTATGATTTGAATGTTGGTGATCACAACTTGCCCATTATTCTAGAATGGTGTGAGCACATTGTAGCAGTTAAGAAGTAATTAAATGCTATACTATCAGGGTATCCTCTGGATTCAACTTAAATTTGAAAGGGACTGCAATGTTGTCAGTTGCTAACTTGGCTACCACGTTTGCATAGGTGATGGCAGCATCAATCTTGTTGTTGAAACCAGCATGATTGGAAGCTATTATGTTCTTAGAGTAAATTAGAAATTTGAGTGAATTGTGGGTTTGATTGTTGCATTCCACTAGCCCATTGATTACATCTGCAAGGAACTTCTGGGAAATCCCTGAATGGGCATTTGATCAGAATGCCTCTTTGCTGCATGGTGGCTCTGATTATCATTCCAGGGTGTAAATGGCATATAGTACTGGAAAAAATCAAAAACAGAGGTGCAGATAAACTCCCTGTCCATCTGCTCAGAAGAAGATACTGGAGGTCAAGGTGGGGGGGTGCCATTGATGTTGCAGGTTGCTAAGCAGAACTTGGTACAGGTAATGTGTTCCACTCAGATGCACAACCAATGGCTCATAAGTCACAGATCTTGAAACAAATGTTAATGTTTTTGAAGAAACTTAGGGCCATATATGTGGCTGGTCCCTCAAAAAGATCCTGATGGAATAGTTGAAAGCTGACCAGGAGCAGGAGCTGATCCCACCAGTGAGCAAAACATGTGTCCCAACTGAGAAAGATGAGATATTGATCAAAGGATATATTAAAAAAACACCCACCAAATGTAAGAATCAATATGATCCCATTACTGAATGTATAGAAAGCTCAGGCTTGTATAATGAGCAATGAAGGTGGATGATATGGAGATGGCCAGTCGACCCATGCAATAACTGGCAGTTTATATACTATTATCCTAGAGGCAATAAGATAAGCAGCATTACAATATGATGAGTAAGAAACACATGTAGGCAATGAGGATTCCATGGAATACCTGCTGGATGTACTATGTTTATATATGCCTCATTGAATCCATGTGTTTCCTGAGTGACATTTTAGGATGTGGTACAAGCATGTGAAATGCCAGGTAAAACATGTGCACCAAGTCATTTCCCTATCATTTCTGCCTATTTGACAAGAATTTACTGTTCTTAGATGTTAATCCACATCTGCATCTTATCTTATTGTCCAGTGACCAAGACGACAACTGACCATCCCTCAAAATACCTATCCACTTGACTCATCACCCCAGTTGCCAACTGCTGGATGTCAGTCACCATATTCCATGCCTTTTCAAAGTATGAGCAAGGTAATTTGCATTCAGATTTGCTGACTCGGGGTGATCACTGGTCAACTGGGATGCTCTCTGTATTTCCAACCACTGGAGATTTGCTTACTTTGTGATGCTATCTCTACATGAAGGGACTGTTCCACAGCATAGCTGCTTTCCATGTTGTAGATGATGATGAACCATTGAAATAGCTGTGTAAATAATACAAGATGATTAACAGATAGTTTCACAACAATGAAGTATAGGAAAGCAAAACAGGGAGTAACAAGATATATGTATGGAAGTATGGTTATGTGTATCATGTATGTATGGACAAGGGGGAGTTATTGCAAGCGGAATCAAGGATACAAGTAGGTAAGTATACAAAAGAGATCAACTACGGTGGAACGAGGTTTGACATTTTGGACAAGAGAGAGGTAGGTAGGTAGGTAGGTATTTGAGAAACGGAAATTCGGGTAAGTACTAAGTAATGAGCCCGGAATGGATGATGGGCGCAAAGGTAGAGTGCGGAGTGCATCGGGGAACTAGGAGGAGCGAAGAGCGAGGGAGGGGAAAAGGTGGCGGTGGAGTGGTGAGTATTAGTCTCACAATATGTATCAAAGATCTTGAGTCGAACCGACTAACCACCGGTCGGCCCATCCATCCATCCCCTCCCCCTCCCTCCATCCCCGCAACACTCCCCACCGTCCCCACAACGACAACGCCAACGTGCACAACGCACCATGGGGTGCTAACACTTTATAAAATTCCCCACAATCATACTCGGAATCCCCCACTTATCCCTCCGAATCGTAAACGAGAAGCAACAGTTGATGAATCCCTCTTCCATAGGCACCTCTTCTTCGTCCTCTTCCTCTTCTTCTTTCTTCACCACCGTTATGGCGTTGCCGTTGCCGCTCCCGTTGTTACCATTGCTGTTGTTGCCACTGCCAAAGTGAGGGCCGGTGCCGTTGTTACCATGCCCGTTGGACGCAGCGATGGCGCCATTGTTATTAGCGTTGTTGGAGGTGAAGTGGTTATTGGAGTGATTGTTGGCATGATAATTGGCGTTGTTGGCGTTGTATAGCGAAGCGCTAGCAGCAGCGGCGCTGCCTTTCGCTATCGGCGTGGACATGCCGCCGGAGGAGCTGATGATGGGTTTGTAGCGCAGGACGCAGGATGTGAGGACGGCTTTTTGGCTCGAGTCGAAGGCGACGTGGCCGTATTTCTGTGTCGGGTGTCGGTGGGGTGGGGATTGCGGATTGGGGGATGGGGAAGAGGACGGTGGTGGTGGTGGTGGCAGCGGCGGGGAAGATGAGGAAGAGGTGGAGGAGGATGAGCAGGGAACGAAGGAAGGGGGAACGAGGAATTAGCCAACGAAGTTCCCACAACGTGGAGGGAAAGGACGTACCTCCCAATAATTCACCGCCGACTCTTCAGCCATGAGCTCGTATATGCATAATCGACCCTAAATGAATAAATGAAACGCGCAATCGTTAGCAATCCGCCAAAAGATCGAACAATTGGACAATCAACGGGGGTCGAAGGGGTGAATGGAAGGGGAGGACCGAGACCGAGACCGAGATCGAGACTGATATTATGGAGGCGAGGAGGGAAGAAGGAAAACGAAACGGAAAATGAAGAAACGAGAACATACATCACGCATCATAAACCCATCAATCCCAACTAGCTCCGCAAACTCCCTGTTGGCTTTGTATATCTCGCCCGTGCGGCGCCAGAGACACGCTGGGACGCCCATGGCGGAGAAGACGCGGTCGTAGTCGAGGAGCATGCGCTCGAAGGCTTCTTCGATGAATACGAGGTCCTGAAATGGGTGAGGCGGTGAGGTTAATGGGTGGTGAGGTTTGAGAAGGGAGGGGGGAAGGAGCGAGGGAGGTGTAGGGAAGGGAGGGAGGGAAGGGACGTACGATGTCGCGGAGGGATTGGGCTATAGCCTAAGACGAAGAGGAAGGAAGGATTAGTTGTCTTCGGAGATGGGGAGCGCAGAAACGTAGATATTGACGTACCCGGAATTTAGGTCGTAACACGGATAGAGGTTGTAGAATCTGGGACTTGGATTCTTGAGAAACGCTACAAGAATGCAGGATCTTGGTCAGGGCAGGCGGAAGATGGACGAAGAATCAATCGCCGACGTACTTTCTATCCATCCACCGGGACAGCCTCGCATACCCCTTCACATAATTATACGGCTTCAACAGCCCCGCTTCGTATTTCGACCGGATGACCCTATTCAGACGCTCATCTCTCGACCCAGACTCCTGATCTGCTGCCGTCAACAGGAACTTCTCCGTCTTGGTGGCCGCCGGCAAGACAGGCGACACGTTATCTTCGCCTTCTGATGTTTTCTCACCCGCACCCACAGCAGCACCAGAGCCGTCGGGACCTTCGGCTGCTTGACCCGGAGTCTGACTGCTGATTGGGGAAGTGGCAGCGTCTAACGGACCTCCACGAGGAACGGATGGGGTGGAGGAAGATCCGTTGGTGAAGGACTCTGGTAGCGGCGGGGCAGGAGGAGGGGGGGCAGGGGGAGGGAACGTGTTAGGTGCTGCGAGGAGAGAGGAGGTGACTGTCGGCGGAGGAGTGAAGAAGGATCGTTCGTCCAACGTTTCGAGGAAGTCGCTGAACCGGAGATGAGCCCAAATTTTTTCTCATGAGGGTGCCGTAAAAAAGCAGAATAAAAACAGACGTACGTGAGGACGGAGAACTCGTTCCCTAGGGTCTCTGGCTGATAGAGAAACGGCCCTGTCATTGGCCATGCTGGCGTTGAGGTCGCAACACATGGTGCGGTATACGAGGTCCCCCCTGGCAGACATGGTCAGCGTCGATGACAACGGACAATGGGAGAAGGAAACTGACCTGGATACGCGCGAGACGTATCTGGTGTCTGCTGCTGCTGGCCTGGATGCGGCTGCTTGCCCTCGGCGGCCTTGGTCCTCTGCTCATCATGGCACAGGTGGCCGATCTCCCGCTTGATACTGACCCACGACGACCATGATCAGCCCAGCCCATCTACAGACAAACCTATCGACGAAACTCACCATCGCTGACACGGTCTGCCCTCATCGCACGTCATATGGCTCCTGCGGCAATACAAGCACGCATGGTTCACCTTCCGCCTCCTCGCCTTCTTCTTCTTCCCCCCTAGCTCCCCCTCGTCGTCCTTGTTCGACTGCGACGATGACGATACTGCTACCGCCGACGCCGACGACGCTTCAGTCCCACTCGTGGTCAAAGTTGACGTAGAGGCGACGAGGTGATGGCCGTTCCCCAGAGTCGCCGCCGCTGAAGCTTGATTGCTCTGCTGCTGTGCGGCGTCTGCGTATGTCGTGAACGTGGCCATGGTAAGTGTCACTGTTCGCAGCGCAAACGTTAGTGACGGAGGAGACAAGGAGGAATTTGGCTTATGATGACCGTGACGGTGACGGCAAGGTGAATTTCAGGGACAAGCGCCCATGTGCCAAATCTATTTTCCGTCCGTCACCTTGCCGGAGTCCCGATCACACTCCCCCTGTCTTCGCGCCCCTAAGCAAGCATTTCAGACACGGGTACTTGATTTTTCGATTCTGCGAACAAGGAACTATGTACAACACTCCACCAAAGGTAACTGGTACAAACTACAACATCATGAGTCGTAAAAAAATAAATAATACATCATTCTGAATCTGTTGTACGCGCAAAACAAACCGGTAGGAGAACGCAACGGCGAATTCATCTTTATCGGATCAACAAAATCGACTTGACGATACTAAGAACCCAAGCGACATAGCTCGTCACAAACGCGCCCAAGGCACCCTTCTTCGCCGGGCCCGCCTCACCAGCATGGCCATTAGCATTCGCATTCGCGTACACAGCGCCTTTCGGGCCCTTGCCAGCCTTCGAATTCGCCAGGTCGTCGGGGTGGAGGTGCTCGTTGAACCACTAAATAATAAACGGAAGGGGGGGTTAGCATTGGCGCGTGACGGACGATGAGGAAATGGGGGAATAGAGAGGCGAACGAACCTTGATCAAGAATTTAGCGGATTCTTTGGGATACCTTTTCTGCGTCTCGTAGTCGACGTAAGTGACACCGAAGCGGGTGCCATAGCCGTCAGCCCTGATTAAAAAAGAATAAATCCCCCGCCCCGGTCAGGTACACACGAAACCCAACTGTGATAAGTACCGAGATGACGCACCATTCAAAGTTATCCAAGAAACCTACAACACAAAACAAAAACGCACGTCAGATTCATATCCTCACTCAGCGCGATAAAAGAGACGGAGAAGAAAGAGAAAGGAATACGCACTCCACGGGAAATACGCCCGAACATCCACCCCGTCCTCCTGTATCGCAGCCATCAACGCAGCAGTGGTACCGCGGAAATAGTTCACCCGCGCGGTGTCTTTCACGGCGTCGCTGATGGGGAGCGCGTCCTCGCCTTTTACGGCGAACCCGTTTTCGGTTACACTGTGTCATGAGTGAGTGAGTGAGTGAGTGAGTCAGCGGAGTGTTGTAATAGTAATATTAAAGAGGGATGTGGTGTAATGGTGATTAGTAATGAGTGATGAAGAAGGAGGAACGGGGGACGGGGGACGGAGACGGGGAGGGGGGAAGGAGGAAGGAGAGCGGGAGTAATAGCTAGTTGGTAAGAAAGGAATCTCCGAGAATCTGGCGATGGGATGTGATTGGGTGTGATGTCATGCGATGTGACGAGGGGAATGGGAGTAGTAGAAGAGAAATTCAAGGGCGACAAGAAGGAAGGAAGGAAGGAAGGGAGGGAGGAGGGAAGGAGGGATTACTCACAAGATGGGAGTCTTGTATCGCTTTTACCCATAAATATAAAAGAAGTAAGTAGCGTGGTTAGATTTAATGGAAACCGCAAAACAGAAATACATAGACGACATACCTTCCAGAGATAGTTCAGAAGCTGCGAGCGGCGCAAAGAAACAAAGAATAGAACAGAACAGTCAGCATCAGTACCACGAGTGAATGAGAAAGTGAAATGTGACAAGTGAAAATCGAAGGAGGGAAGAAGGTCGAACTTACTTCGCGGAAACCTTGGGGATCTGAAAATAGCACACCGTTTAGAAGAAATCGTTCAGAACGGCGGACATGCTTAGAATGATGGAAGGGGAGAGGGGGGGAAGCGGGAGAGGAGCGGAGGGAGGAAGGGGAGAGGAGAAGAGAAGAGACGTACAATCTTGTAGCCACGCGCAGTGCGCTTGTACACCAAGCTGCGTCCCATCCGGCCTCGTAAACGTATAATCCACCAGTCCTTGGAACTCGTCGTCTCCTCCCGCGCCTACAAAACGCATCATTAATCAATCAACCAATTCTCCTCACAACGAAACAGAAGAAAAGAAGTGGACGTACGAGCAAGATTAGTCGTGTACGTATTCATGCCATAGAAATCCGATGAGCCTTTCACGATAGCCCACTCCGCTGGCGTGAAATCCGGCATGCGGTCGCCGAGGACGGTGCGCATGTATGGAGGGTAGTGGCCGAGGTATACGGGGTCCTGGTAAATGGTAAGTATCCGTCAACTCAAGATTCTCGAAGCGAGGGTGGGTGGTGACTGGACGCATGGATTGCTGGATGGTGGGAGAGAAGGGGGGGAGAAGGGGAGAAAGACGTACTGCATACCAGCCTGTATGGGATACCAATCGGGCAGAGCATAAGTGAGCAAGTGCGCATAAGAAGGGGAAGGGCAGGGGAGCACCCACCGATCGCAAAGTCGAGAGCGTGTTGAGCGGCAGCGACGTCTACAATCACATCGCATCACGAGTCAGCTACCATTTACCACAAACAAAACGAAAAGAAAAGAAAAGACGGTCGAGGAGGAGAAGACGTAAAAGCATGGAGATGGAACAGTAGAAGGAACAGACGGCGGAGGGGGAGACGAGGAGGAGGAAAGAGAAGAGAAGGAAGAGAAGGAAGAAAAGAGGAAGACAAAAGAGACGCACTTTCAGGCGAATCATCATACGGCATCTCCCAATCCCCATTCAACGTGATCCCAATCTGTCCGCGCTGTGTAGGTTTGAACTCTTCGCGGTACGCCTTGACGGCGTGGGCGTGTGCCAAGATGATAGAATGCGCAACGCTAGTCACGATAGAGCCGGAGTGAACACGGGATGAGTTAGGTAAAGTGAACGCGAGGAAGGAGTTAAGTTCATTAGCGTCATGAGAGTAGTGAAGTGAAGTGAAATGAGGAGGAGGAGAACTCACATCCACGGCTCGGTGGACGAATCGCCCTCGAGGGAGCGTTGTCGGTCGCTCGATCGTCCAGGCGCGAAAACTCCACGTCCGTATCCCAGAATGGCAACACACCACGGTTCATTGATGGTCAGCCTAAGCGACAGAGAGTGCGTGTCAGATAATCAGAACAAGCTTGAGCGCGTATCAACGCCGAGAGATGGAAAGGAAAGGAACAGAGCAGAGCAGGGCGGCACCGCGTGATCAACGGAGAAACTCTTGATGTGTGCGTGACCACTGGGACGCCAGAGAAGGGAGAAGGGGAGAAAGGGAAGCGGAGACTTACCAGTGTTTGACGCGATCTCCGAATGCTTCGAAGCAGACCTGGATGGCAGAATGGGGAATTGGGAATAAGCGATGGGATCTGAGACGAGAGATGGGTGGGTGTGAAGGTGCGAGGATAGGCGACGACAAGGGTCGTCAATGAGGGGGATGATAATAAGTAACACAAACCTTGGCGTAGCGCGTGTAATCCTTCACAATCTCATCCTTATTCAACCATCCTCCGTAACGATCGTGAAGAGCTTGTGGGAGATCCCAATGGTACAAAGTCTAGAATTTCGTTTCGCGTGTGGGGAAGCATGGGAACGAACAAACGTCGCATTAATGATGATCCGGGGACGAGGAGAAGAGTAACCACGTACGATGAACGGTGTTATACCCTTCGCCAACAACCCATCTATGAAATCAGAGTAGAATTTTATACCCTCAGGGTTCACGGGATCGTTCCGACCGCCCAAAGGGATAACGCGGGACCAGGAGATAGAGAAGCGGTACGCCTTTACACCGTACTCCGCTAGAAGGTCCTGATCTTCTTTCCACAGTCTGTAGGAGTCGGTCGCGACATCGCCGCTGCGCCCGTCGAGAGTCTTGCCCGGAATCCTGGAGAAGCTGTCCCAGATGGACGGGCCCCGCCCCCCGACGCTTGTGGAACCCTCGATTTGGAAAGATGCTGGTTAACAAGACACACGTGAGCATGACTGCGACGCCGCCGCCCCAGAAGTTGATAGTTGATAGATCAAACAGCGAGGGAAGGGAGGAGGCGGGGGAGAGATAATCCAACAACGAGACTCACCAGTCGCAAATCCCCACAAGAAATCTTTTGGTAGTTTGCTGACGGGAGCGGCCATCGTGCAGAAGTCGATATACGCAGGGTAATAGGCACGGAAAGCCAGCAATCTATCGTCAAGCTGTAGACGCGTTCTTAAACCAAAGGCAAAGTGCCGATATCGCTAGGGTTCCTGTGTCATTACCCCCGAAGATTGTCCGGACGGCTACTGGTGGATTCGGAGACAGATGGTTGGTTCCAAGCATTTGAACTTGGAGTATAATTTATCAAACATACCTGAATTGGCCGGATAAATCCACCGTGGGGCTGTGTGGAGAGGGGCGGTCGAGCCATAGAGAGCAGGAATTACCCTCGTTGGCTTGAGGATGGTGCAAGCCTGAAGACCACGTTGGGACGAGAGCAGAGGCGTTGTTGGTCAGAGTCTGGTTCCGGAGCATCGTCGGAGGATTAACGTGAGGTCCAAGTTTATTTTCCGGTTCCCGATTTGGTATTCCTCTGCCATGTCGTATTTTTACCTCCATATGTAATTGGCTTGATGGGCTGGTTCCAGTGCCAGCTTATCATTCGTGTTCGCCCACTGCTCCTTACCTCACCGCGTTAGCGACTTGAACTAGGCAACAATGGTGGCAGGTATCGCAATTCTCGGCGCTGGGATCTTTGCTACGGAAGGTTCGTCTGGGCAATTACGCCAACGCCACTCCATCTCAAAATCCGAATTTTCACCTTTCTCTCTACCTCGTTTACGATTAGCCCACATCCCAGCACTCGCAAAGCTAGGCGCCAACGCACCTCAAGTGAAAGCGGTGTATTCGCGGTCGGAAAAGAGCGCGCAAGATCTTGCTACAGCGGCCACGAATACTCTCAATCTCAACCCTGCTCCAACCGTCTACCACGATGGCGATCAGTCCAAATCACTCGACAGCTTGCTCTCACGTTCGGATATCGGAGCAGTCATCGTCATCCTCCCCATCACCCTCCAGCCGTCCGTCATCATCAAGGCGCTAGCAGCTGGGAAACACGTCCTGAGCGAGAAGCCTGTAGGACCAGACGTTGCTAGCGGCCTCCAGCTGATATCGACGTACAACTCGGAATATAAGGCGAAAGGTCTCGTATGGAGAGTGGCGGAGAATTGGGAGGCAGAACCAGGGTACCGCGCCGCCGGAGACGCTATTCGGGATGGCAAGATTGGGAAAGTGGCGTTCTTCACCGCTCGTGTTACGAACCATATCGACAAGGACTCGAAGTGGTACAAGACGCCATGGAGGACCGTTCCAGATGTAAGTTAATTCCTTCCTCCCGAATCGTAATTTCTCCGAGCCGATTGACGAAAGCTTTTTGGTCCCTTTTAGTATCAAGGTGGTTTCCTGGTACGTATGCACATCTACATGCTGCGTCAATGCGCGATTCTGATGGAGACCTGGATTCGGGGCGTACCAGCTAGATGGGGGTGTCGTAAGTGCCATTCATTATTAGCTCCACACAGCCCCACTGAACTTCATCTCTTCCTTTCCACGCAGCATACCGCAGCGGCGTTACGAACCATCCTTCCGAACCCCCTCACCAAACTAGCCGCGTTCGCAGCCTTGAACAAAGACTACCTCGCCCCGCACGACACCATCCACGCTATCATCAAGGCAGGCGACGACATCGACGGGTCTGCGTATCTGACATGGGCATCACCGACGAAATCGAAGGCCGTGCCGGACACGATCACGGTAACCGGCTCTGATGGCTGGCTGTCCACTACGACAGTTTGGTCCGAGGGTAAAGCGCCTGTCATCCGCACCACCATAGCGTCTGTCATCCGCCACGAAGGCAAACCCGATGAGGAGGTCGAGGAAGTCGTAGAGACGCCAATGGAAGGCGTCAAGTGTGAATTGGAGAGTTTCTTTGCTGCTATTGACGGCAAGGATGACGGCGGCTTGGGCTTGGGAGACCCGTTGGCGGCGTTACGAGACGTCGCATTCATCCAGGCATCGCTGAATAGCGGCGGGAACCTTGTGGATCTCGAGAAGCTTGTAGCTGCGAAGTAGCCGCTCTTAGTTAGCACTACCAAGAATAGCACCTGTACGTCGAACCACGAACTGTCAGTGTAGGGGCGACCCGGAGAATGCTTAGCTCGGTATTAACTTCGCTGAGTTTGATAAGGGAAATATACGTCCATGAAGGGGTTCGGAGAAAGTAGTCCATTTTCGCGAGGTTTCTCCAGATCAGGATTCAGGCCCTAAATATCATTTTTGAGTCAGCGACACAAGCGACGAATGGGTATCAAGATTCCGTTACCTGCGACAATAGGTGGTAAGAGGCACGCGAAGGATTGACGATGGGCCAACCTTCATGATATCAGCCTGCCCAGAGAATAAAGAGCGCAAGTCGTGTCAGCACAAGATACTGAAACCACCGACTTGGACTTTCAGCGACAATATTCCGCTGGTGCTAGTGAGCCGAACGAACGTCCATCGGAATGGAAGTTTGTCGAGTCGGAGAGGCTACTAACTGGGACGTGACGGATGCTTGACACCGGAAGAAAAGCCTATCATAGAATCTTTCGGGGCTCGGAGAGAGGAAAATCCTCTCCTTCCATGAGTCTGAGCCTGAGGGCAAGTCCACACGGTGCGTGAAGGCTGTATGTTGGCGGAGATTCAACGAAGTGGAGCAGGAACAGTGCCAGGGAGCGTCCTTAAAGCCGTTAACTATAAGGACTAGGAAATCAGCTTGCGACGGAGGCATCTCCTCTGGAACACTCACTAGATCTAGACCGGGCATTCGACATCCATCAATGAGGATTTAAGGGAGCTCGAACTTCGAAGTCTAAACTGCGTCGGTTAACGAGGAAGTTCAGGTCCTCGAGATTCTGAACATTATTTTTCCGTTGACGGTGATCTAATTGCTTCTAGATATTGGATATATTATATACTCGGTATCAGCCATGCGTGCGTACAAGTGACCTGGCCCTTGCTTACCACGCCGAAATCGGACTCCCAATCGCGTGAAGAGGTAGGCCGTGAGGTAACGTTATGCGTCACAACAAATGGGGATGCCAAAGCGGGCGTGTAGACGTGGTTGCGTAGAGATTAACCGAAGCTATTCAATAGGAGGGTTCGTATTCGTTCCAACGCACTGGGTGAGGTGAAGGGTCATTAAAAGACAAGGTTTTGGCAATTCTCTTGGGTGATAGACGTGGAAGATAGCCATGGAAGACACCGTCGGCCCTAGAAAATATGCTGATTGAACGGCTATACTGAAGGGACAGGTACGGTACCATGATTGAGGATACGCCGGCGGAGTAGAGTAGATGGCAGATATTAGCGGACGCGAGTGGGGTAGCGTTCTGAGCGATTGGGAATGATATTGTTTATGTAGTTAAGGAATCGTAGCTGGCGTGCGATGAGCTGCGGCATCCGTACTGTGACCGACTTTGGAACCAGACCTCTTAATGTTCGCGTGCTTTGTCCAGTATCAGCCACCATGCAGCGTAATCCGAGTTCGTCAAAACATGATTTAGAAAGCATTACGGAACGCTACGACTTCGAACAGCAAGGGGACGCAAGGGTGGCATAATGGCTCCGCTCCCTGTCACCTTTGAATCCGAACCTAGAAAGCATTAACCATAAATCCCTGTAGTTAAATTAGTCGGTACAGTGTCTGGACTACCGCGTCAATGTCGGGGAGACTCACCATCGAGAACGAGACGAATGACGCGCCATTGAACTTACCATGATGACCTCTGCCATTCTGGCTCAATTGAGTCTTATAAATGAGCGATCAGAGCATAAAATACACAATACCAAGACATGAACGATGGCTTGAGGCGGTATCAGACAGAGCTCAAGTTGGCCGCAAGGTTGGCTGAAGGCAAGAATAGTAGAATGGGCGCTAATGTAGTAAAGCTTCCGTTGAAATTAGACGCTGATTGTCCGTTACTTACTCCGTCGACGTCGCTCGTATACGCGTTTCCCAGCATCCTTCCTCGATACAATGACACATTGGACCACGTTTGGTTCATCCGCGATATGGTGCGTCGCAGATGACCCCCAATGTCTCTGAGAAAGCTTACAGCAGCGTATTCAGACCTCCAGAACTCGGACCGTGTATCCTGCAGTATGGGTGGATTGGTGCGCTTGTGCATGCCAATCGAGGGGATATACCTTGAAAACGGAGATTACTGACTGCGTTTATGGTGCAGAACGTACGTCATCGCCCTCCTTCCTCATGGACCTTTTCCTATTTTTTCATTCCCTCTAGAGCCAATTATGAGCTGACGACGATATTAACCTCACCGCTGAAGACAGCGAGAGACGATATTCCTGTGCTTCTCATCGACTCTTAAGATTGCCCTCTATTTCCTTCCTTGTTTCCTCTCTAGCTGACCTCATCATCTCAGACGACCCGTGTCCTGTCAGTAACTTTTTGCCCGTCCATGACGACGTTTTACCCATCTTGAATCCGAGGCTGACCTGAAAACAATCACAACACCCTCGACTGCGATCACCCACAACCAATGAGTGGATAGGAAAATCCAGGTGCTTTTAAGCGATCCCACCGGAACTCGCCTATGCGTAAGGATGCTGAGGGAAAAGGGTATCCCAGGCTGTTATTGGTAGGTTCCTATGCATCGATGATTGAGATATTCCTGTCCTACGCAGCACAGCCTACTCCATTGGCTCGTTCTTCACCCTTCCATATATCCCCCTTATTTCGCTCGAGGGTCTCTCAATTGGAAGCGTCGGAGCCGTTAGTCACCAAACATTCAGTCGGCCATGAGGACAATATACCGATACTGCGCTCCACCATCCTTTCAGGTAGCCAGCACTATCTATAAGACGGATGTAGAGACGCCAATAGGTACGTAGGCATTCACAATCGCATTCTTACCATTTGCTTTCATGTTCCGTAGTTCCTGCGGTCTGCGCAACAGGAGTCCTGCTCCTGCGGATCGGCTCACCACACATGTCCTTGTCACGTCCTTCCTCCTTTTACCACCTGCGTTCACGTAGAAGATTGTCTCGACGGGCCAACAATGAGGTGCGCAGTCACAAGAGGTGCATAGAAGCCGTGCGTATCTGAGTTCGCTTTGTGTTCGTAGTGCAAGTACTCATATATGCCGGCAGGTCGGGACCGGGCGCTGAAGCTCCTGCTGCGCTGAAACTTCAGCTCGGGTGGTGGCCGCCTCAGATGGCAATCAACTAGGATGAGGATGCTCAGTGTCGTAGCCGCATTGTCTACAGCAATGTGTCGTATTGTCATCTCATGTTCTTCGCAGATGTGGCTTTGGCACCACGATATAGCGACTATCACCAATTTGTGTCCGAAACGCTCCAGGTTATCGAGTGAAAAGATATCAAGAACCGAACACATTTTGGGTGTTTCATTTTCTTTATGAGCCGAAATGAAAATGCAAGATCCCTATGTCATGGACGTACTACTTGACGCCGAACTAGAGCCAAAACGCGGACATCGAGAGGAAACCTGAAGGAACGTAGGAGTATAATAATCACGGAATGACCGCAGAAGAAAGCGAAGAGCAAGAGCGAGGAACAGGTCATCTATTTATGTGGAGCGCCTGGCAAGCAGCGATGCTATATAATGACATGTTTTGATAGGAAGGACAAGAATGGTGATGCAAAATGCGACAGGGATTTTCAGAGACCAACGTTGACGGGGGTGCATCCCGTGGCGATCACACCATTCTATCAGGAGTATATAGATCATCAGGAAGACGAGAACAGTTAGATTGAATGGAGGACTCATACGTTGTAGGTGCGGTCGCAGCAAGCGGCCTGAGTGGAGCAGTGGTTGCCTGCAACACCAACGACGGTTAAGGGGCTGCAAGTGACGCCGACGAGTCCATGAACATTGTGGAGCCCCAGCGAGGTGATCAAGCTTTGAGCGGTCGGAGATTCCTAAATATGACGTGCAGTAAGGATACATGTAGAGAATCTATCCATGCATACTTACCGCTTTTTGGACGCTGTTACAGCACTCCAAAGCACCGGTCTTGCATGGGCTCTCCTGCACGAACCGACCGACGAAGCAAGGGTAAAGTCAGAGAGGAGGCAGGGAACGGGCGTGAAGATGGTGACGAACCTCGGTACGAGCTACGGGGTTGGCTACGACGATGAGGGCTGCAGAAGCCAGGGTGACGATGGCAGACAACATGGTATAATGCGGTTAAGGAGAAAGACGAAGTGGGTGTGGGTGTGGGTGGTTGACGTTGATTGAGCGTCGAGACGAAGGGTGGCGGATATTTATATGGTACGGGAACGAGGCCGAGGTATTTCCAACTTCAATTCAGGCGAATGGTGTAGAGGAACTGTCCGCTATCCACGCTTACGGAATTGGATAGTTTAACGTGGTCTAGCACGAGGAACAAACACACAGGAAGCAAGAAGGAAGGCCAAGAAATGGTAAGGTTTATGGATAGAGCTTGAGCTATCAAAGGTGCTCACTTGGTGACGAGATGCGAAGATGCACTATCATGATGCATGGTAATTGGTTGCTAGGCTGTCCAACAAAACTCGGGCGATGAGTTCTTTGGACTGTCGAAGGATCGGAGGTGGTGCCACCTCCATCTCCGTATCGTATCCCAAGAAGAGTTGAGCTGATACCTTGAAAAACGGCGTTGAAATCGTCAATACACCGACATATAGTCAACGGCCATGAAACAGGTACTGACCTCCAACGTCAGGGCCGGCATGCAAAGGAAGGGAAAGGGAACGAATGATCTGAAGAAGCTCTGCTCCTTCTCCTTCGCCTCCCATAACTAAGCTTATCGATGTTTTGGAAGCGAGGGAGTTATGCTTGGCGTGTATAATCTACGAAATAGAACATCAATATAATGAATACACGAATTAGAGAGGTGCGGGTCGGTACCTCGGAGTCTCTCCTGTCCAGAGACCCTCGTCCGAGAGCTCGGAACTTCGAGAGGCAGAAAGAACTTGTGAGAAGAGGGTGCCATCGACGGTACAATCTGGATCAAGACGAACGAGGAGATTCAATAAAATGAAACGATTATGTGAAGGGAATACAACGAACCTCGGAGGGTTACGTTCATCGCGAAGCATATCAAACTTAATTTGTAGCACGGCGGGAATACCGCTATGTGCATGGTGCTGGCAACCGATTTACGTAGGACTTCGAAACCCATGGAGTTGGAATTGGCTGGACGTGACATTAGTAACCGCTGCACCGTTCACTCTACTGACGAAGTTCAGAAACAGCCGTAAAATTTAGAGCTATCTCACAAAAACATGCGATAGACCGCACTTACAGTGAGCTGATGGAATGGAAGGCGGCAGCCCACGGGGATGTCATTCGGGGTGATAAACTACGCCTTTCTTCCTCGAGCTTAGAACATCATCGTCGCTGAGCTATAGATGGGTGTTCACGGCTATATAATCAGGGGCGCAGACGGTCAATTGGAAGACGAAATACGGAAGAAATGCTGTCTTCGGGAACCGCTGCAAGACGAATATCGAGGTTCAAGTGGTGATAGCAACCTACGGAAAGGACCTGAGAACGTGTATAGATTCTATCAGCCTGAGTTGTGAATGAGATGGTGAATCACGTACTTCGTTGGTTGCGCCCATACCCTGTTCGCGAAAGATGGGAAGACATTGCACCATTATTCTCATCAGGAGGGTGCCTTCACTGGGTTGAGAGTGTCCGGCCTAGTCCTTGGAATATCGTGCTTGTCTTGGGAAGTGATAAAGATCGACTATACATATCCACCGAGGGCGTACCGTGGAGTGTGATGAGGGTAAGTAGCAACTACACCTAACTGTGAGAACATTGGGCAAATCGTGGGAAACGGCAAGCATACGGAATGATGCCGACTCACCTTTGCGGCTACGGGTTTTCCTACTATCTTACGGCCTCCCTTTCTACGGTCACAATTTATCATGAGCTCGAGCCATGTTGGAGATGAGAATCTTCAGTTCGACTCCCGTTGAGGGCATAGAAAATCCAGTGGACGTCTCCTCCGATTCAAGTTCCCTGTGTGTATCCCTTGCCTTCACGACTCGGGGGATCTTACTGATAGCAACAAGCCAGGCATAGTAACCACGCATCGTTGGCGAAACGGTCATCGCGCCCTCTCCCATGTATTGGAGTTGTGGTGACATCTCAGGAGAGGGAGGTGCGGGTTCGAGTCCCGCGCGATGCATCGTTGTCATAGGTTAGAATCCTTTTGACAGGAGCCGTTATTATTATAACTTAGCATCGTCTAGCTATAGGTTTGCTGTCGGACACGAATCAACTATCGGCCTGTTATCAATCAACATGCCTTGGAATTTGCCATCACGGGCGTGGCACTGGTAGTGAAATGGTATCACAGCCAAGCCTGAGTGTGGCCAGAGCTTGCAGGAGGCTGTTGCGGGTTCGATTCCCGCCTAGTGCGGCGTTTCCAAACCAAATGAATTTTTGCCCGTTTTCTTTGCCTCAACCCGAAAAGACCTCCGAAAGTATTGACCATCGCTACCAAGTCCTGAGTATTTTTCATCGCCGCACTCGGAGACAGAAGGGTGGACGCTGTCCTGAGCAAGCGCCGGCGTCAATCGTCCTCCACTTACACCCATGTCCAATTTCCTGTTACTCTCATGCAGGAGCACAATCCATCCTTTCATCGGCGGGACTTGCAGATATTGAATGGGAAATGGTACGCAACCTTGAATGTAATACATCTATCACGATTTCTCAATCGTTCACTATCAGATCACTGCGATCCGCTTTCCATGGAAGAAGCATAATGCCTGCGACGATGACAATGCAGCTGTGGTCTCGGGTGTAGCGCCATGATGGGCAAGGGAGTCGAGACGGCCTGGCTGGTAGATATTGATGAATCTATCCCAAGTGAGCTCCAGCTTGTTTTCTCTTTTTCTCATAGCGTGTTCGCCTTTCTTCCATCTCTCTCGAGCTCGAATACAAGCCATCGTCACCTCACCCGAATCTTCCTCCAACTCGAGTCTCTTGATTCCGATGTTGTTTTCGCTTGGCCTAGCTTTCTTTTCCTTCAGAATTCCATTCCTTTCCCCAGAGCTCTGCCTTCGGCTTGCTATGCTATTCCTTCACTATTACTTTTCCTTTCTATCCATCTAACTCACTGTTCTCATGCTAACGCATTCGTTAGGCTGTTCGCGTTTACGGTCCTACTCCAGAACCTCAGTCTCTTTATCCACAAGCTCACCCGACCTCGAAAGAGCTCCAAACCTTACGTGCGCAATCTGTCAATGCCGCCGACCGAGGAGCGTCAGGTCGCACCACTATGGGAATTAATCGCCATGTCTACGTTTTGCAGGATTAGTCCGTTGCGGAGTGCAGTATGAGGCATGTGTCAATTCCCTTGTTCCAATCCCTTTACACAATCCCCTCACCGTTGAATTCCTCGGTCGAATCATTTAAACGCACATTTGCTACGTACCCTCTCTGTCATTCATCGTCCACTCTTTCATTATTATCATATCCCTACGGATTCCCTGCCCTTTCAGCTCAGCGGTCACCCCATCCCTGTCACCCGGCTACCCGCTCCCTGTTACTGGGTACTGGTGCAACGGGCTTCCTCTCATTAATCCCCCTGCGTCATCTTCTGATAATTCATTTCGCTGATCTTCTCCTCACGTACAGGCCGTGATATGATCGATGATCTCTCACTCTACATCATCCCCGTACTCCGCCGTTCACAAGTTTTGCAGTTCTCCGCACTCCGCACTCCCTACTCTTCGCCCCACTCCACAAGCTCACTCTTACTCAATCGTGGCGAATCTAGGAGCTTGCAGTTTGAGATGAAGGCCTCCGCGTGTCAGAGGTGTTGATAGAATTGGACAGACGACGGGATGGTAGCCGTCCCTTGCTTCATGTTTTCCGGCTGCTCCCAACTACGTATCGCCGCCCACATCTACATACTTATATATTATCTCAACTTCGTCTCCGCCCACGAATCATCCTCGAGGACTGACAACGCCACTATACACATATGTTCGCCGTTCGTCGCTCTCGTCCGCCTCTGCTGCGTTCGTTTCAGCCACCGTCCTTATGCACATCCATTTCTACCCATCCAACACTCCCTTGTTATCCTCGTACATGTCTTGTTTACGGTGCACGCACACAACATCTACATACCGACAACCGCAAGTCAAAAAATGGATTTAATCTGTAGGCTTCGTTAGCTCAACGTTCCTGATGAGGAATAAAAATAATCGTGGAAGAAAGGCTCCAAATCCGCTCCTGAGCGGGAATCGAACCTGCAACTCCTCATCATACAGTAAATGTCCTGCCATATTATGATGAGGCGTGATACCAGTTTCACCATCAGAGCAGCGAGGGCTACTGGTATTGAAGGGAATATGAATGGTAGTGGTAGAGCGGATTTGACGAAGTAGAGTGAAGTAAACCACATGAGGACAGGGTAACATGAAGCTACATAGTTGGCGCAGAGAGTAAATAGGACGGGAGACGGGAGACGACAGTGGTGTCTTGAATATGAAGATGTAGACATGGATGCAGATGAGGGGACGGGGACAGGGAGCGGCTTTGAGGGAGGTTAAAACACGCTGGGAGCAACATTGCATATACGCAGGGTGTCGAAAAGGTGTATGAAGACGCTGATGAACCCTGTTCAACTCGACTTAGCTCCCAACGATGCAAAATAAACCAAGGCTCTTACTTGCCTCGTCATCATCTCTCATCAATTCATTATATACTGGGATGGAGAGCATAACGAAGGACGCGAATTGTAACCCTAGTCAATCTCGTGATCGAGTATCACTATGATGCAGAACACCGCGAGGGACTTCGTCTTGGGACTCGGGAGAGCGACCATTGTAGATGACAGTACAAGGCCGAAACGCTGAAGAATGAAATTGTTGGAAAGGGAATAGAGATTCAACGATTCAGAGGCATGGATAGACAGGCGATGATGCGATGAATATTGACAATATTGAATGAGCAAGCCACTAATATAACATAAGCAACTCGTACACTAGTCCCGTTGTACCACCCACTTACGCTAAGTTATATAAGCCCTCGTCTCAGTGTAGTTCAGAATCCACCTTCTGACGATCTCCAACGAGGTCTTCCAAGAAGTTGAATGCAGTGGCAGCGGCGGCGGCTGCATGGATACAGACAGTACCGGGTAGAGTACTTGTAGAGATTGAAACTGGTGGAGCCGTGTCTGCTGCAGCTCGGCCTAAAAGATACTCGCTTAGATACAGCGTCGACGATCAGGGAAGTTCAACGTTCAACATTCAACATTCAATATTCATCGCCGAAGCTATGGAATACTGCTGCAGCTACTGTTTCGTCCGCCCATCCATCTACGGCACGAGTCTCAGCTACTCTGGTTCACTCCAGTCTGTGGGCCTGGTCCCTGCACGTGGAACGTTGAACGTTGAGAGTTGAGCGTTGAACCATCTGCCGTTCGACGTCGTGGCACTGAAAGGAATCCACTCCTGCGAGGGTCGTGCCGGAACACTGAGCGGAACTGTTCCAGCTAGCGTGAGGAAAACAGACAAGGTTGCAGCTGTGGTGGGTCTCCAACGTCCACGTTCGGTAGAAGAGAGCTTGGGACCACCGGCGAGCACGACACCCACGGTAAGGACAGCGGCCGCGCGGCCATCATATGGAGTGACCTCCTCTATCTTCGAGGTATCGACGAAGCGACGCATATTTGATGATTGCGTTCGCATTGTTACCTGCCTGGGCATCCTGCTGGAGATGCTCAGGCTTGGAGGTGGTGGTGGAGAGGGAGGAGACGAGATACAGCAGAGAAGGGAGTTCTGCTGGAGCGGAGGGATCCTCGGAAGAAGCGGAGAGTGGAGAGCGGCGATGCTGAAGCTGAAGCCGGTGCTGGTGGTGGTCTGGGCGGAGGGCAGAAGAAACAGGCAATCGAACGGGGATCATCATGGGGTCATCGATGGGGTCAGAGCTGCGTCACCGCCTGCAACCCGAAGATGGAGTCCTCCTCTTCCTCTTCCCGGTGACTTATTCGAGACGTTGAGTATACGGAGGCGGTCATCAATTAGAGATGGGAAGAGGACCCAGGGGACTTGGACAAACGATAGAGATGGGTGGGTGTGAAAGGGTGGTGGTGGAGAATTAATGGCGTTGATAGATGTGAACGACAGTGTAGATGTAGTTGTGGGACCCGGAGCGCGGAGGAGATGGGAGAGGACGGGGCTCGGATGGGTGTGAAGAGCGTGAGGGAGCATGCATAGAAGCGAGGGGAGCATCGGAAGTCCGTGCAGAGATTGGATGCGATAGGGTTCCAAATGTGCCAACACGGCATGGAGTGACACCGATAGAGTTGTTAACGAAACGATGGCAGGTAACGGCGGGTCAGATCCTGATGTGGATTGTGAGCGAGTTTTGACGAGATGGGAACAGCACGGTACATATCAGACATCTATCGGAACTCTGACGCGACGGGCAGTGGGCATGAGGGTCTTTAGGAGATAGCGTCGGCGAACAGTGTACGCGAGACTCTAGAGTAGACGTGGTGACCAGAAGCTGTGAGAAGAGCATCAGAATCATGCATCGGGGAGGGGACTGAAGCAGAAGAGGAAGAAAAATGGGGGAAGGGAAATGAATTGAAGGTGAGAGAGAGGGAGGACTCGGAGGTTGGACGAAGTGTCTACAAGGACTCAACGGAGTCGGTATAGATAACGAGTGCAACAATATACAACCACGACCCGAGCTCGCTTCGGTTCCACAAAGGAGTCGAGCAGGAGCGAGTTCCGCGAGAGGAAGACACGGAAAAAGGTGAAAGTTCGATTGAGGATGAAAAGTACACGCACAAGCATGGCCGAAATTAAAACCAGGAAACGCTGTATTCGACGTGGACGTGTATGTGCATATGGAGCAAAACGAAAACAAAAACGGCATTGAGACAGCCTGGCAGGGAGATCGAAAGGATAGAGATGGCGGGCGCATTGATTGAATAAAATAGCAACGGCAAAAACATTCGAACTGGAGGCCCGAGAGAACAGAATAACGGGCGCGGGAGTGGAAGTAGGCGGCGGAGGGATTGTGCAACGGCAAAGAGGGACGGGAGGTAGGGTACGTACCGTAGACCTGGCAAGTCACTGCTCCACCACGTCCGTCCAATCTATAATATAGCCCTCGCGGTACTCGTCTCCTGGTGACGCAAGATGGGTCGCATGCGAAGAGCAGAACTCGCGTTGTCGATCGAACTTGAGTACAGCATCGTCGCCACTGAGCTGGGTCGGCTGCGTGAGTCTGTAGGTAGAGTCAATACGATGCAACCCGTAAGAGAATAGAGACGATAAAATTGATTGCGACAGGAGGAGCTAAGAATGAAAAATGGCAGAGGCCGAAGATGGGGACGGAATGTGCGTAACAACAGCAAGATGACAATCAACCAAAGCCCGAGCTGGTCTATGTTCGACACTAATTGTAGTCGAACGGAGTAAACCAGATGGGCATTTGGCATGTTCGCCCGTGTGGTTGAGCTCGAGAAAAGACGACGGGGGCTGGCTGGGGGAATAAGCGGCGAAGTAAACACTCACTCGTCTTTAGTGGGCCTGAACATCACGGCTTCCAATAGCCCGTCATACCGCCATCTCACTGATATCCGCATCCCATCCAACGCCTCCCATTACCCATCTCCGTCCAGCATCGCGTTTTCAAAATCTGACAGAGAAAAAACACGAAATCAGCCGATCGAGGACAACATAGAGATAGCGCAGCATAACGCAACACAGATGCGTACCAGTTCCCATTCGAGCAGACTATTGTCGGACGGGGTGGATACGAGCAGCGTGAAGGGGAGATGGTCCGATGATTGAGGTAAGAGGGAAAGAGAGTCTGCCGGCGCTTCTCCGAAATCCTCCACATCCCCTAAGTATAGCCTCCTATGTGAAACCGCACACTCGGACGACACAGGACAAGTCACCGTCAGCCTTGGGAAATCAGAGATTCGCTGAAAAAGACAAAGGTCATTTCCTCATGGAGAGTGCACCGGACGGGATTCGAACCCGCAACCCTGCTCCTCGCTGCGCACAATGCGGAGGTACATGGAGGACCAGGTGTGATACCGTTTCACCACCTGTGCGATGATGCGTCCATCTACTTTTGACTATTTCCACCACCGTTATATACGATCCCGGCAACCACCTCTCGCCAATTATGATATATATGCAACGATGGTACACTGAGTTTCCTCCCACTCATCTTTATGATGCTCAGCATCGAATGCGCAATGTTGGATGACTGTCTGTACCGTAGTCTCAGTTAAAACAATGAGAAATATAAAAAAGAACATGAGAATATCCTCCATGGTACGAATACACTGAGCGAGAGTCGAACTCGCAACTCCATCCTCCAGGCCAGCGACGTCATGCAACGAAGGAGGTGGCGTGAAAACCATTTCACCATCAGTGCTTGCACTTTAGGCTTCGGTGCAGCATTGTATCTACAACCGAAAGAACGGATGGCGAGGATGTTGGCGTTGAGCACGAAGGAGCGAGACATCCAAAGGATGTGTTAGTGAAGTGTGCATTACGGAGGGATGTACGTAAGTATTAGGTATAGGGAGGGGATGAAAGCGTGGTCAATCATGGGATACGAAGCAACGAAGGACAGTTTGATAGTAATCGGAAATGAAAATGAGGCACCGATCTGACCGAGGAAAGTAGAATATTATAACGGCGGAGGGGGGAAACAGAAGCAACGCAACAGATTTGGGATATTGTAACTAAAAAGAAGTGAAAGCGGAGACGGAGTCCAGCAGAAATACCAAAGACCAAACGACAGCGCATAAAGCGGAGTGGACCAACGGTGGGCTGCTGTATGGGGAGACGAGACCGTTCCCGGTGGCGCGACCTGAAGAAGGCAAGATGAAGCGATGCGTAAGGGGATTGTGTAAAGCTTGAATGAAACCAAGGCACGTACCAGGCTCCATGTACTTGCCAATCCAATGCCACGTGTGCGCGTGCAGTCTCAGACAAGGATTGACAACAGACAAGGGATAATCGCGCTGGGGCTAGGATCAGACAGCGTTAGCGACATGCATTCGAAAATGAGGGAAAAGATATAATAGGTTGAAGGGACATCGGAATAAAAAGGAAGAATGAAATAAAGATGAAGTCAGAAGAATGAATCACGCATCGTGCGGGAGTCGAACCCACATTTCCCTCCCCTTAAGATGGACAAAAGCTCAGTTATCAGGAGAGGGCGTGATAACCATTTCACCAACGATGTGGTCGTTGGTGACGCGCGGTAAGTGGTTGATGGCCCTAATTCTTCATGATATGGGGACGCGTGAAGAGGACAAGGGTAAGGAAGAGCAGGACAAAGAGACGGGGGAAGAAGAACTGGGATGTGCCCCGGCTCGGAAGGAAACAGCAAAGACCAGAGGTAAAAGCAGGAGCCTGGGCAGGCCCACCCAAACGAGAACGATGCAGAAGAGGGTGGTGAGGGAATAGTGGGTTGGGCAGGGGTGACTAAAGGGAAGGAACACGTACCATATGTTGGGCAATTCCAACCCTACGGCACATCCGTGCCAGCCAGCTCCTCTAAGACTGCTATGAGCGTGATGCGTGATGCTTCAGCTTCAATCTTCAAGGCGCCGCAGGCTGTTGGAAAATGGGCCGAAGATAGAACACACGGAGAGAATCGAGGGTATGAGTGTGATAGGCCGAGTCTATTACTGTGTAGAGCATTAGCACCCGGAAACGGGAAGGATGAGGGAAGGATGAGAGCGCGAGGAATTGAAGGCATAGTGATTGGAGGAAATAGAAAGGGACTGGCAACGAGGTAGAGACCTGAGCGGATGTGTGGTGCAATCAAGAATTCGTTCAAAGGGAAATAAGAGGAGTGTCCATGGTACCAGGAATATAGACAAAGTACGTATATGTTTGGAGCGAGGATGGAGTACCGGAAGAGCAAGCTGGAACGAATACGACGATGAAGCTAACAGGGTAACGTTGCAAAAGTGCACGGCAAGTCAAAAGAATGTGAAAACGAGGGACTCAAGTATTCTGAAGGTGCAGCGTTGGTACAGAGGGACAACAGAGAGCGACGGATAGTAGTAGAGGGACGTGGAGGATAAAGCTGAAGCAACAACAAGGGACAGCGTAGGCTGGGTGAAGGCAAGGGACACGTACCGTACACAAGCTGTGCAAACTACAATTCTATTTCCTCCGTCGTAGGTCCCGGCCATTCGAGAGAAGTTTCATGGGTGGCTGAGAGAGGGAAAGCCGCCATTGAGATGCGAGGGTGAATAGACCGGGTCTGAAGAGAGCGTTAGCACTCAGAACAGAGGAGAGCAAAGGGACGAAGAGTTGGAGGGAGCAGAAGAAAATAGTACGTACATACCAGACGCCCATCCAATCTTCGAACGCATCCACCAGGTCCGCAACCTCACGAGCAACCCATCGAACCGATGCTCGTATTTGCTAGTGTGTCATACGAGTGAGATTTCGCGGCAAGGATGGCCTATAAACGAGGAAGAGGGCGAAGTGCGGTTTGAATGCGACAGGGAGGTCTGACGAGATTGTTAGTAATAGCATGCGGATGAGGGCATCGAGTTTTCGAAAAGGAATGAAGAGATGAGCACTTGCAAAGGGAGACCGTAAAGAGCTGAGCGTGATACGCCCTCGGGGAAGGAACGAAGGCAGCAAAAGACGAAAGGCAACCAGCCGGAGAGCCGAAAAGAATGCTCAAGGCGAAAGAAGTGCAGGACGTCGCGACGACATGTTCGTTCGAGCTCGACACCCAGAATTCGAAGAGCCAGGTAGCAACGAATGGGATGAGAATCGTTGGGAGAGCTCACCGTGGCCTAACCGGGCGTGCATCCCGCTTCGACTTCCACCGCCCTCGCTCTTCCTAAGGCTAAATACGCCTCCCTCGTCTCCGACGCCTCTGCTATGTATTTATCTTGCGTCGATCGCTGAAACCTAAGGAGAAGCAAACGACCTGGTGAAGCGATGAGATGTTGCACCAAAATCGAGCACATACATCTGGCGTCTTCATATTCAGCTTGCTTGTGTCACTGACGAATGGAATACGTGTATGAGGGATGAGCAATGTAATTAAAGGGCGTATGAATCAATCTCGAGGGCGACCGTGGGTGGTCTGCGACTCGGAGGCAGATGGTGGACGTCGAGATGGAGGCAAGAGAGAACGTTTGCCGCCGATGAGCGCCTGTTCAGTCCAACTCCCCCTGTCCGTCCCCCTATGTTCATCCAACGTTGGAACTAGGAGACGGAAACCAACAACGATTCTCAGAAAATTGCGAGTCACTAGACAAGAAAAAAAATATAAAAATCCCCCAGGAGCTAAGGCACTGGGGGGGAATTGAGCCCGCGATTTAATAATGGGTTCACGAAATAGGGTGTCATATTGGTCTTCAGAGAGTACCCATGTAACTGACGAGTGATGAACATTTCACTGTTAGAAAGACTCATGTTCAATGCTCACCAGCGCACTCGCACAATCACTGCTCTGATGGTGAAGCTGGTATCACACCGCATCCAGATCCCACTGGAAGTATGAAGGCGATGAGGAGTCGCGGGTTCGACCCCCGCTCACGAGCAGATTCCGATACCAGATTGGCCAGTATGCCCTTCCTTTTTCTATTCATCATTCAATATTCAGTATTCAACATTCAGTATTCAACGTTCAACATTCAGTATTCAACATTCGACATTGAGTATTCGGTATTCAATATTCAAAACTTGTCGCAACAAAAATCATCGAACACAGCAAGAGAGCGCACTGAGCGAGGGTCGAACTCGCAACTCCAACCTCCGCCAAATGTGGTATCCATATATGGAGGAAGGTGCGATACCGTTTCACCATCAGTGCATCAATGCTCACACTCAGCATAGCATCCAATAAGCTGCCCGCTGTCCCTTAGCCCAAAGAAGGGTGTGGAGTTGAGGAGCGCAGCAACGAAGGACAACAAGTCAAATAGCAACATGTAGCCAAAGGTGTATGTAGAGTAGATCTCAACATCGGCCAGGTCGGTGAAAGAAGGCGAAGGCTGAAAGCCGACGCACCGCGAGGGAAGGGAGATTGGGAGGAAAATTACGGGACATATGTAGAAATGTACGGTGGAGTCGAGGATGTAGCAAAGCCAAGAGGACAACACAGCGTAGACCAACCACGGACAGCTGGGCTGGGAATTGAAAGTGTGACGGATAGGTAGGACGATGCGAAGTGTGATAGGACTGTACATATGTAAGAAGGCGGCGACGCCTCAGCGCAACAATGACGGTCTGTGACTCGAGGGTGAGCATTCAGGGAAGTGGAGAGAGTACTCGAGTATGTACCACAATTGACGGAGGCAGGGGCGTGTATATGATCAATGATCATCTCACTTGGAAAGGAAGATATATTCCGAAACAAGGGAAAAGGAAGCGCGGGATAAAAGAAAGACAAAGAGCCACGGGCAGCAACAACAAGGGAAAAAGGGAAACGTGAACGGAGAGAAGGACGCACCGTGACCGTCCATGATGCATGTAACAACGACTCTCTAACTCCTCCGCCGTATGATCCAGCCGTTCGAGAGAAGTTTCAAGAGAATATATGACGGTGAACCGAATCGATGAGGCGACGCTGAGAGATGAGAGTGTGAATAGGCATGGACTGAGGAGATCGTTAGCACCGGGAAATGGGAAAGAGGAGAGCATAGAAGGGACGAGGAGTTGGAGGGTGCGAAAGCAAATGGTACGTACATAACAGACTCCCATCCGACGGTCGAGTGAACCCACCAGGTCCGCACCACACGAGTAACCCATTAACCCATCGAACCGATACTAACCTTGGCTGGTGAGTCGTACAAGTAACATTTCACGGCATTTAGGACTTGGGAGTTTGGACGAGTAAGAGGGGCGGGTACAGTTGAATGGTTGATGCGGCACGGTCTGATGAGAGAGAGCGTAATCATACACAGCAAGGATGCGGAAGATCAGCTGAAAAGACACGGAAAGATGAGGAAATTGAGAACAGATGATGCATAGAGGTGGAGATCTGGGGGAAATCGAAATGGGGAAAGGGAAAGAAACACGAGCGGTAAAAAGCAGGAGAGATACAACAGAGGAGGTGAAAGAAGAACGGGACGATGACATCCACGATCCACACTGATGGAGCTGGTCGAATTGAGTACAATTCAGAATGGGGAGCGGTTTGGTATCGGGCGTAGTCACAGTCGTGATCGAGCTCGACACATGAGTAGCAGGAAGATAACGATGCTGGGAGGTAGACGAAGTGCGAATAAGAGAGAAGGCATGGCGGAGCTCACCTACGTCTAACTGGTAGGGTACCATACCCTGCATCTACACCGGCTGCACTTGCTCGCCCCAACGACTCGACCGCTACAGGTTATACTTATATCGTTGTCGACGTAATTACTACGTATCTTGCGTTGACCACTAAACCTAAGGAGAAGGAATTGAGCCGGCGAAGCGACGAGAAGTTGCAGCACAATCGGGTACCCACATGGCTGACTTCTCCTACACAAGCGGGTGTGTATTGACGAAATGAATGCCAATACGATGTGCGAATGAGGGGTGGGCCTCGAGCAAGCAAGCTGAAATCCAACTCCGAGGGGATTGTTGGCGTTCAACTCAACGAGGGAGGTGTGAGAGAGAAAGAACGTTGACGCGCCGGGCGCCTGTCCTGTACGTCACCCTATACTTACCAACGCGAAGGTCAAAAGGCAAAAGCAAGCTCCGCGACACGTAGAGCACCGTACGGGATTCGAACCCGTAACCCCAGCATCTGAGTTTAAGGCCCTCAAATATGATCTGGGTGTGATACCGTTTCACTACCGGTGCATGTTACAGTTGAGCTGATCTTCGAATACGAATGCCTAGTGACACTAAGTTCTATCCGAAGTGTATAACCTTCGTAAGCTTCGGCAGATTGAGGGTCATGTTACTCACCCGCGCATTGCACCATCACTGCTCTGATGGTGAAGCTGGCATCACACCCCATCCAGATTGCTCTTTCGCGAATATTACTGAGTTGGTGTGAGGAGTCGCGGGTTCGATCCCCGTTCACGAGCAGATGAGACCAATTTGTCTTGCTCTGGTATAACCGGTCTACCCTTCTTTTTTGTCAAGGCCCAATGATTTTGGTGAATTCGGTTTCGCTCACAAAGGGCAGCAGCCTGAAGAATAAGTAAGTACAAATTCTGTAGCACAACCAATCTCAACACCAGTTTCTGACGCATAAAAAATCACCACTAGGTGCTTAGTAAAAAGTCAGTTGGCGCACATCGAGCGGGAATTGAACCTGCACCTCCCTCACCTGTTCTTCATGGTGCACACGGGAGAGGGCGCGTTAACCATTTCGCCATCGATGTACTTATGCACATGAAGTGTTGCGGTGAACTTGAATCTGCTGGCCTTGAGGTATCCGCACGCCCGCAAAGTGGTGAATCAACTAGAATTGTGGATACTCTCCGGGGCCCCTCCACGGTACCATGATGAGTACGCTCACCGTCGGCGTCCCCATTGTGTCACCGAGTCAGGAGCATCTTCGTGTCATACAATATGCATGTCCTACTCTCTCCGTCCTACATCCCCCCTCCCCCGAACTGAGACGATCGAAGAACCCCTCGCATGCATACTTTACAGCACGCATACATCACTTCGCTCGTTTCCCATTCCCATTCACCTCGCTTTCACTAGTCACTAGTCACTAGTCACTCCCCGTCCGCCTCATTATGTTATGGTGTCATCGTCCTCACTCGTCCCACTTGGAGCGTCCGAGCTATACTATGGCCACCCTGTAGTTCGGATCTGAGTGTCACTTCGGATTCTGGTAGTAGCTCACCTGTCCCTTCCCCCAAAGTGCTGTAACTTGGCAAGATACATCCTATAGCTCATATCACCATCGTGCTCTTACTTGTAGCACTACACATAGTGTATTTCACGAATTGACTTTCTTGGAGTTGTCACGCTGTGCCGAGAGGCCGAGGCGGCGATTAAAATTATCAGGGGAATTTTGATGTGGTTGTGCGACGGAGTTACACCGTGCGCTGTGACAAGCCGTGACAATCCGAACTGACAGTCAGATTGTGAGGGTCAGGTCTTCGGACCACGGTCACTGTAGCACATCACGGCCTCTCGTAGTTAGTTCATTCCTCTGGCATGTATTTGAGCACTTACCGCACTCTATGGCCTTTCGTAGGTACGCTTGTCGTTTCTTCACTACGGCTCCCTTGTCACATGACTCGGCTCCTTCCGTAGCGTACTTGTATCGCCTCCCGCGCACTCCTGTACCTCGTCTGGTCAACGCCGTACCTCATCACTCGGATATTCTTCGCGTGCATCCACTCTTCTCGGAGCTTCGGGCATTACCCATTACAGTTTGACCAGACCATCAAAAGTCAAAACACTGTGATTTTCCTCCTTTTGGTTGCGCACTAACAGTTTCTAGTTAACCTCCTTTCCTCTTTGCTATGGACTACTCCCAGGATCCCAACTTTCAAGGTTGGAATGCTCCTCCCAACCCTACTTTTGCTCCTGGCTTTGTTCCTGGCCCTCCCGCGCAGTCTTCTCAACAAAATCCAGTCCCCGGCCCCTCTTCCCAGCCGATTCCACCTCCTTCTCGCGCTTCTAATACCTCCGAGGTTTTCTCGCTTCTCAACGACTTCGGCAATCATTTTTTCGAGCAGCAACGCGCCCAATTGGAGCAGTTCAAAGCCGAACTACGTGCGTCGAGCTCCAACCCTCCCTCGGCTCCTCCTCCCCCACCTCCTTTTCCAACTCTTCCACCAACGGCTGCGCCCGCCGCCTCTGCTGTGGCGAAATTCCTCGAGCCGAAGCCATTTACTGGCAAGGCTTCCGCAGTCAACGGCTTTCTCATGGATATGCATAACGCCATTTTCTTAAATCTTCGCGCGCTACCGACTGACGCTCACAGGACTGCCTATTTCGGCTTCTATCTGGCCGACGGCTCTCCGAAACAATGGTTCATGTCCCTTCAGAATGACCCTGACAAGCAGCATCTTCTCAACGACTACTCCCTCTTCACCGCAGACTTCCGGGATCACTTTGGGGACCCTGATGTGGCTGCTACTGCCCTGCGCAAGTTGGAAGACTTGTCGCAGACCTCCACCGTAGCCGCATATCGTGCTCGCTTTATTGAGCAGCTCCCCTACCTTCAGCTCTCTGAGGAGACGAAGATCCTCATGTTCCGTCGTGGTTTAAAGGAAGAGGTAACCAAGATGATGCTCTACCGTGGAGAGCGTCCCTCTACTTTTAAAGAGTATGCTGACCTTGCAGAGAAATTGGATAACTACCGTCGTGAGTACGATTACGACGCGAAACAGGTCCGTAAATCCAAGGGCCAACCACCTCTGCTTCCCCCTCCTCCCACCTCTGCTCCTTCCTCTTCCACCCTCCCAGCTCCGTCTTCTGCTTCTACTCTCCCTCCTGGTGAACCCATGGAGATCGATGCTACCCGTACTTGGCGTGGCAAGCCCAAGCGTCGTCTCCCACCAGAAGAGCTGAAACGTCGTAAAGAACAAGGTCTGTGTGAGTATTGTGGTGGTGAAAACCACACCAAGCTTGATTGTCCCAACATGTCTGCTTCTGCTAAACGGCGTACTCTCGAGTTTGCCAAGAAGCAGGCTGCTCAGCAGACTACTGAACGCTCTTCCCATTCGGGAAAAGCGTAACCGAAGGTTTACCCGTCCCCAGGCCTTCGGTTGATGATGGGGCACATCCACCAGCTCGTTACCGAGAATCGAGGCCTTGCCACGTTCAACGTAACGTTGGCTCTTCTTTTTCTTTTCCTCTTCCTCCGCCTACTTTCATCTTTGCCACTTCTATGTCCCGGTTTCTCTCTTCTGGACATTTTCTCATTTCCGTCAAACTTTCCTTTCCAAACCGTCCACCCATTCATGCTATTGCCATGATTGATTCTGGTGCGACCACTTCTTGCATCTCAGACTCTTTTGCCTCTCGTCATTCTATTCCTCGGCGCCTTAAACAAGTGCCCGTTCCTATTATGGCGGTTGATGACCGTCCTATTGCCTCTGGACTGATCACCCAAGAGGTCCTCTCCAACTTATCTGTTGGCTCCCATTCAGAAACTTGTGTTCTGGCTGTGGTTTCTGTTTCTTTTCCTCTTATTATTGGGCTCGATTGGCTTGAACGCCATAATCCTTCTATTGACTGGGCTGCAGGGTCTCTTACCCTCAGTTGCTGTGGACTCGATGCCCCCTCCACGGTTCATGCCAAGGGCTCTGGTCCTAGTGTTGTTCCGTCGGCACCTACTTCTTTATCTTCGGTTGGCATAGGCCTTGGTCTAACCACCCGCTTCTTGCTTCCAAAACCTCCTTTGGAACCTCCTTCTCCACCTTCTCTTCCTCGTGTCTCCTTCCTCTCTTCTTTCATGTTGGCTAGCGGTCATGCGAGGTTTACTCCCTCTCCACTTGACCGAAAGCCCCCACCAGAGCCTGATGTTAAGGTTCTGAGTGCCAAACGGTTTCAACGCCTCATGAAACGGGGTGAAGAAATCTATTATCTTCGTTTTCATGACTCTACTTCACCCGTTTTCATCAATTCCGTTTCTACTGAGGGTCCACCTCCCAAACCCCCAGACCCTTCTGACGACTATCAGTCGTTCATCCCTTCCAAATATTGGCCTTGGGCTGATACTGTGTTCAACCCTAGCGAGTTCGAGAAGCTCCCTGAACATCGTGATTACGATGTTGATATCGAACTCGAAGAAGGGAAGACACCACCCTTTGGTCCTATTTATCGTCTTACACCTGCAGAACGCGAGGCTGTCGCGGAGTATGTCAACTCCAATCTCAAGCGTGGCCATATTCGCCGTTCCAATTCTTCTGCTGGTGCACCTGTCTTGTTTACTCGAAAGAAGACTGGAGAAATTCGTCTCTGTGTCGACTTTCGTGGGCTTAATGCCATCACCCGCAAAAATCGTTATCCTCTCCCTCTTGTCTCTGACTTGCTTGACCGTGTCCAAGGTTGCAAAGTCTTTACTGTCATTGACCTTAAGAGCGCCTATAGCCACTTGCGCATTAAGGAAGGTGATGAGTGGAAGACTGCTTTCCGTACGCACCTGGGACTGTTTGAGCATCTCATTGTTCCCTACGGTCTTACCAATGCCCCTGCTGCCTTTCAATCCTTCATTCAGGATGTTCTTCGTGATGTTCTGGATATCATCTGCGTCGTCTACCTTGATGATATCCTCATCTTTTCTAAAACTCAGGAAGAGCATGACCGGCATGTTGGCATGGTGTTGGATCGTCTTCGTGATGCCCAACTCTGCGCTAATGCCAAGAAATGCGAGTTTGACAAATCTGAGGTTGAATACTTGGGCTATATCATTGGTGCTGACGGCATCAAGATGAACCCCAAGAAGCTCGATTCCATCGCTCAATGGCCCGAGCCAACCAAGGTTCCTCATCTTCAATCCTTTCTTGGTTTCACCAACTTCTATCGTCGCTTCATCGATTCCTATTCTCGCATCACCATTCCTCTTACCAATCTTACCAAGCATTCTGTCCCTTGGCATTGGTCAGATTCAGCGCGTGATGCTTTCTTGCGCCTGAAGTCTATGTTTCTTTCTGCACCTGTCCTTTGCCACTTTGATCCCTCTCTTGCTCTCACTCTTGCCACGGACGCCTCTGACTATGCCCTCTCCGGAGTATTACAGCAACGTGACACTGATGGTCACCTCCATCCCGTTGCTTTTTACTCTAGGAAGATGTCACCGGCAGAAATCAATTATGATGTCCATGACAAGGAGCTCCTTGCTATCGTGGAATCCTTCCGTGATATGCGTGCTTGGACTCTTGGTTCACCCCACCCCATTGATGTCATTTGTGACCACAAAAATTTGGAATATTTCATGACCTCCCGCATTCTTAACCGCCGTCAGGCGCGTTGGGCAATGTTCCTTGCTGATTTTGACTTTAGGTTGAAGTGGGCTCCTGGTCGTGACAATGTGGCTGACGCCCTCTCACGTCGCCCTGACTTGGAGCTTAAAAGGGGGGATGAACACCTTGATATTCAACATCAGGTCGTTCTGACTCCCAAACACACCCAATTCCTCCACTCTCCACCTCTTTCCATTGAAACACCACCACCTCTATCCTCCATTGCTGCTCTCACTACCCTTGCCATCGACAACTCTGACATGCTCGATAGGTTCAAGCAGGCCTATCAGCAAGATGTCGAGTGGCGTGAAGCAATCCTCCATGGAAACTCTGACTTCCGCTCTGAGGCTGGTCTTGTCTTCCACCAAGGCCGACTCTTTGTTCCCTCCTCTTTGCGCTCTGACATCCTCCACTCTCGCCATGATGCTGTTATTGCTGGCCATCCTGGCCGTATGCGTACCCTTGGACTTGTTTCCAGAGACTATTCTTGGCCCGGTATGACTACTTTTGTTCGCCAATATGTTCGTGCTTGTGATATTTGTGCTCGTACTAAAACCCCTCGTCATAAGCCATTTGGCCTTCTCCAACCTTTGGACATCCCTTCTCGCCCTTGGCAATCTATTTCTATGGACTTTATTGTTAAACTTCCTCCCTCCCATAACTTTGATTCTATTTGGGTTGTTTGTGACCGTTTAACTCGTGCTGCCCATTTTATTCCTTGCACCGAGTCCATTACTGCTTCTGATTTAGCATGGTTGTTCCTTGACCGTATTTTCCGCCTTCATGGTATTCCCTCTTCTATTGTTTCAGACCGTGGTTCTCTTTTTGTTTCAAACTTTTGGACTTCCTTTTGCACCCGTCTTGGTATCGACCCCCGCACCTCTACTGCCTATCATCCTCAATCGGATGGTCTCACAGAACGTACCAACCAAACCCTCGAGACCTACCTCCGTGCCTACTGCTCCTACCAGCAGGATGATTGGGTTGACTACCTCCCTCTTGCTGAATTCGCCTTCAACAACCTTGCCAACTCCTCCACCCACACCACCCCCTTCTTTGCCAATCTTGGCTTTCACCCCACCTTTGAACCTCGTATCTCTGACCTCACCACTGTCCCTGCTGCTGATGACCTCACCCAACGACTCCACCATATTCACGCTGAACTCCGTGCTGAACTGGAGTTTGCTCAGTCTCAGCAAGCCAAGTACTATGACCGCCGTCACCTCTCTGATCCTGAGTTCAAACAGGATCAGCTCGTCTGGCTCTTACGCCGGAATATCAAGACAACTCGTCCCTCTGACAAGCTTGACCATCGTCGTCTTGGTCCTTACCGTATTATTTCCAAAGTCAAGTCCTCTTCTTACTTACTTGATTTGCCTTCATATCTTTCTCGCTTATTCCCTGTCTTCCATGTCTCCCTCCTTGAGCCCTATCACGATCCTTCTGATTTTCATCCCCATTCCGATGCACAACCCTTTGCCCTTGCTCTTACGGACTCTGCCCTTGCTATTCACTCCATCCTTGATTCCAGAAAAATTGGACATCGTTATGAATACCTCGTGCGCTGGACAGACCAGCCTGAGTCCGAAAATTCTTGGGTTTCTCTTTCTGACATCCCTACCTCTTCCAATGAACTTCTGGACCGCTTTCATCGTAGACACCCAAAGGCTCCTCGCCCTCATCCCATTACTATCAACCATACATACAGTCCCCACTCTATTCTCAACCCTCCTGCACTAACTCATGCACCTTTGTCCTCAGACCTTCTCCTCACAGATCCGAATGGACCGCTCGCCGCCGATGCCGCTCCTCGCCCTGCCGTGTCCTCGCTTCCTCGCATGCCTGCCCGCCCTGCCTCTCCCCCGGTCGTACGTCAGAGATTGAGATCTGAGTACGAACCTCCTCCGCAGACTACTACCCGTACTGGTAGAGTCTCCCGGCCTCCTCCGCGATTTGATCCCGAGTAGTATTATACTCGTCGCGGCATGTCGTCTCCCTAAAAGGGGGGATGATGTGAGGGTCAGGTCTTCGGACCACGGTCACTGTAGCACATCACGGCCTCTCGTAGTTAGTTCATTCCTCTGGCATGTATTTGAGCACTTACCGCACTCTATGGCCTTTCGTAGGTACGCTTGTCGTTTCTTCACTACGGCTCCCTTGTCACATGACTCGGCTCCTTCCGTAGCGTACTTGTATCGCCTCCCGCGCACTCCTGTACCTCGTCTGGTCAACGCCGTACCTCATCACTCGGATATTCTTCGCGTGCATCCACTCTTCTCGGAGCTTCGGGCATTACCCATTACACAGATCCGAAGTACAGGGTGGCCATAGTATACATATTGAGTATCAAATACACATAGCGCACGATGAGGATACGTACAATAACGCAGGTATGCAGCAATTCGGATAACCGATCATCAAAAAGATGGTCAGTAATTGGCTGGGGTCGGCGCCGACAATGATAGCAAAATGAATTCGGGAACGAGGGAAAGGAAAAGACGCATCGAAGGGACATTGGGAGGAAAAGGAACTAGAGAGGGAGCAAGCGAGCGCCAAGGTCCTGAAGAGTAGCAATGTAGATTCACGAGCTCGCTCGGGAATACCACCAAACGAGCGCTCGAGTTCTAGAATAGATGTCACCGAACCGAGGAGTGGAGGTGAAACGAATTAAGGCAGCTATCGAGAATGATGGGTCGGGAAGGATTGATCGAAGGCAGGGACGTACGAACCGAGCACATACACACTATACAATTCATGTTCAAACAGAACAAAGGTCGTCCGCGATGTGACGGCCGTGTGCATGAGGCTTCAAGGCTCCGCGAGAGGAGAGGGCAAAGACGGAGAGCGGAGGCAGAGTCTCTATGGTATGGCACGCGTGAATGGACCAAACGAGTCTGAGGAGAGTATTAGTACTCGGAACTCGGGATTCGGAGGGAAGAGAGGGTCGAAGGGACTTTGCAAGGGAACGAACAGGGAGTCAAAGAGAATCTGAACAGCGAGCAAGTGAAGGGAGAAGCCAAAGCGGACCGGCGACACGAACGAGCCAAACTATGCAGAACTGACTCGAAGGAAAGGAGGAGGAGCGGCTGTAGTATCAGGGGATTGGACAGAGTACGCATATGCTTGGAGGGGGAAGATGGCAAGCAGAGGGAGAGAGTGAAACGGAACTGAAATAACAGGACAGAGACTCGGAGGATGGCAAGTCAAAAGTAATAAATATAAGCGTGATCAAGGAGGGTGCGGCTTTAGTACTTAGTAATCAGTACGTAGTGCTAGATGAAAACGGCGCGGGAGATTGAGTCCAAAGGATGGACGATCATATAGATTCGAACGAGTCAACAGAGGATGAAACAAAAAGACCAACGAGGCACGGTGTAGAACGTAGAAGGCTGAACGAAGGAACGGGACGTACTATACACGACCCCCGCACGCTCCTCCGTCGTATGTTGCAGCCGTTCGAGAGGGGTTTCACCAGCAGCTGAGAGTGGGAGAGCCGGTCGAAGCAAGGAGAGCGTACGCCGAGACCCTAGGATACAAGCGTGGATGGACGAGGTCTGAGGAGAGCGTTAGCACTCGGCGCTGAGAAGGAAGATAGTGGTGAAGAAACGAGGAGTGGGCAGGAGCGGAAGCAAAGAGCACGTACATGCTAGACACCCCTTCCGACGGTCGCAGACATCCACCAGGTCCGCAACAACATAAGCAAGCCATCGAACCGAACGTCGCATTTGCTGGTGTGTTGTACGAGTTAGGTTTCGCAGCAAGGAAGGCAAGCAAACACGGGTTCCGGTTACGGTTGAAAGTGACGAACAGACCTGACAAGATCGTGAGCGAGCATTTCGAGGATGTCGACCAGCCGGAAACGAATCAAAAGGGATGAGAAGTGATTCGGTAAGGAACTGAAGGTGAAGCTGTGGGGAAAGCGTACAGGAATAAAGGCAGCGACGGACGAAAGCTACCATTGTAACAAGCCCGAGAGGCAGAAGACTCGGGCGGGCGAAAGAAGGGTGTCATGACATCCAACGGTGGTCGAAGCCGGTCCCATAGATTGATCGTTCGAGCTCGACGCTCAGAAGTGCAGAGCGACGACGAAGGGGGGATAGAGAATGTACGAATAACAGCGAAGGGATGGGGAGAGCTCACCTCCTTCGCGTAACCCGGACGTGTATCCCGCTTCCGACTCGAGTTCTACCGCGCTGGCTCTTCCCAAGGCTCGACTATCCTTCCTTCGTGTCTGACGCCTCCGCCACGTATATATCTTGGTTCGATCCCCGCAACCTAAGGAGAAGCGAATGAGCTGGCAGAGGAACGAGACGCTGCACCAAAATCAGGTACGTACTTCATATTCAACTTGCGGCCCTTATTGACAGCTTGAGTACATGTTCGAGAGATGTCGATGAACGGCCAAACGGATGATTGCAAGGGCGAATGTGGCTCCGGGACAGTTGGGTACGCTGTGGTGGGCGTCGACGTCGGCGTTGTGAGAGAAAGGTACACCGGGCGCCTGTTCAACGGCGCGACATTCCTCCTACCCTTTCTCTCCCCTGCACGTCCCCTATGGCTGTTGACAGCGAGAAAAGAGCAGGCGGAAACCAGCGGCGTATTCTTAGGACAATATTACGACAATCTGAGAGCCACTAAATGAAGAAAAAAAACAAAGCGCATGCGTGAGCTATAGCGCCGGACGGGATTCGAACCCGCAACACCACCAGTCATGGTGACATAAACTGGGTATGATGCCGTTTCACTACCGGTGCACACTCAGATGATCTTCTAATGCATACTGACATTGGCATCCATCAGATTATAATAAGCTTCGGATGCGGAAGATTGAGCCTCATGTTACTCACCGATTCCCTCGTACCATCACTGCTCTGATGGTGAAGTGGGTATCACACCTCATCCAGATAGACCGCTTCGCTAAAACGAATGTAGATGAGTAGTCACGGGTTCGACCCCCGTTCACGAGCAGATTCGATCGCCGACGAGCTTTGTGTTGCTTTTTTTCTTCAGCACTGCTTTAGTCAATTCGAGTTAGTCCTTTCGGATTTTATGTGCTAAGTTAAGAGTTCTGAGTCACACACCATGAGTAAAGTAAGCCATGAACATCCTGCGGACAGGTGGAGATGGTACGCTATAGATGAAAGGAAAGGTCGCGCTGATAAGCAACCGATAATTGGTAAACGGTTGGCTTCGGTGAAGGTGAGGAGCCGCTCGCTAATTTGTCACTCGTCGACGTCGTTCTAAATAGAGAACAAAGTCTCCTACATGCGCATCACACTCTGTCTTCACATCTGAGTTATATCGCAGCGGTAGTGTGGAGTTACGTAGGCGTATATTTGACGCCAAACCCACACGGAGCGGCAGCTTATATGACAAAGTAGATATACGGAAATGCGCTTATTGGAGCCAGCACGTAAGAAAACCGAGATACACTGATGATCGGTCTGAACTTGCATCTCGCTAACTCATCCTCACCCCAGCAACAGCGACGCGGCGACACATCCTCCTGGCCCGTGAGGTGAGATCGAATAGCGGAACGGCGCTATGGAGCTCCTCCTCGAGCTTCGCTCTTTTGTCGTTTCTCCCAATATCCGAGCAATGCCTTGCTCATCCGCCTCGGTACGATGCCACCTTCGTTATTCTTCCCTACGCCCTCATTCTAGCTAACAAATTGCCCTCACAGACAACCAGTACCACCCGTCCGAACCGTATAATAAACTAATCTCTGCATTATCACCCACCGCCACACACTCAACCCAGCAAAGATACGCATTTAAGCGCCAATGGGCATAGAGTACAGGTGGGGAACGGAAGGAAGTCCACGCCGAATTAGAAGTGGGCTCCGAACCAAATCAATTCTGAGAGGGAGTCGTTAGCTAGAATAAGGGCGTCAGGAAGAACAGGGAAGGTGGCACCGTAACGAGGCGGATGAGCAAGGCGTTATTCGGATATTGAGATGAACGAGGAAGAGTAAAGTTAGGCATTGAGCTTCGGCTTCAACGGGTATTCAGATCGAAAACAGAAGGAATTCCACACCTAATTAGAAGTGCATTCTGAAGCAATATCAGTCGACGGTGAATAACGGAGCGGATATAGTACAGCTAGAGCAAAGCACAATGAAGGGATAGCAAGAAGAAAGAGCGGAAAAGCGCGTACCGTACAGGGATGGGAGAGCTTCGGCTGATAACACCGGGGTGCGCTGAGATACCAGAGTGAAGCTTGTCTGCGGAGAGAGTAAGCGTATCGTAACCAGGGAATACGGAGGCTGAATGGATGAACAGAATAAACTATGCGGAAAGCGCGTTGTTGGGTAGAATAAATAAAAGCATGGTATTCGAGGATTCGGCAGGGATGTAGGCCTTGTGTGCGACGTGTTGCGACAGCCTGGAACGGAGGTGGTGGACGGGAAGGGAGAATGAACAATGGACATCGTAGGAAGCAAATGTTCTCGACCGGTGAATTGGCAAAGACGGCGAGGGATTGGGTAATGCTTGAGCGAAGGAAAGGGACGTACCATAAACTGCGTATCAACGAAGAATACCAGCGGTAATTGAATGCTTTGTCAGTGCTTCCTCCGTTGGTTCTGGAGACTCGTATAAGACTTCATGGGAATCTGAAGCAGGGAAATGGGACCGAGGAGCGTACGCCGAGACGCTAGGATAGGATAGCCCAGATCTGACGAGGGCGTTAGTACCGGGAACTGAAGAGGAGGAGAGGCAGCTGCTGCTGGGGTGTCGTATGAGTGAGGCTTCGCAGATTCAGGAGGGCCAGGTACGGTGGAATACGACGAACAGACCAGACAACATCATTAGCGAGCATTTCAAGGATATCGATCAGCCGAAAAACAGTCAAGAGAAGAGTAAATCAAAAACGGAATTCATAGAGAATTGAAGGCGGAGCTCTGTGGACAATTGTACAGGAATTAAGGCAGTGGAAGACAGAAGCTAACAAGCCCGAGAAACCAAAGATTCAGTAGTAGAGGTGATAGAAGTGCGGGACGACATCCAACCGTGGTAGAAGCCGGTCGCATTCATCAGGTGGTCGAGCTCAACGTCAACACTCAGAAGCGCAGGACGACGACGAAGGTGGGTGGAAAATGTAGGAATAAGAGCGAAGGCCTGGTAGAACTCACCTCCTCCGCGTAACCTGGACGTGTATCCTGCTTCCGACTCGAGTTCCACCACGCTCGCTCTTCCCAAGGCTCGACTATACTTCCTTCGTGTCTGACCCCTCCGCCACGTATATATCTTGGTTCGATCCCGAAACCTAAGGAGAAGTCAGTGAGCTTTCGGAGCAACGAAATGCTGCCCCAAAATCCGGTACGCACATATACCATCGTCTTGTTCAACTTGCGTGCGCTATTGATGGATGGAATACATGTATGAGGGTCGAAGAATGGCTGAGTGGATCAATCGCAAGGGTGAGCGTGGCTCTGGGACAGTTGGGTACGTTGAGGTGGACGTTGTGGTGGATGTTGTGAGAGAAAGTTACCACGGGCGCCTGTTCAACGGCGCGACATTCCTCCTACCCTTTCTCTCCCCTGCACGTCCCCTATGGCTGTTGACAGCGAGAAAAGAGCAGGCGGAAACCAGCGGCGTATTCTTAGGACAATATTACGACAATCTGAGAGCCACTAAATGAAGAAAAAAAACAAAGCGCATGCGTGAGCTATAGCGCCGGACGGGATTCGAACCCGCAACACCACCAGTCATGCTGACATAAACTGGGTATGATGCCGTTTCACTACCGGTGCATGCTCAGCTGATCTTCTAATGCATACTGACATTGGCATCCATCAGATTATAATAAGCTTCGGATGCGGAAGATTGAGCCTCATGTTACTCACCGATTCCCTCGTACCATCACTGCTCTGATGGTGAAGTTGGTATCACACCTCATCCAGATAGACCGCTTCGCTAAAACGAATGTAGATGAGTAGTCACGGGTTCGACCCCCGTTCATGAGCAGATTCGATCGCCGACGAGTTTTGTGTTGCTTTTTTTCTTCAGCACTGCTTTGAGTCAAGCCTCAATACAGTAAGCTGTAAGCCCCGATACACACGACCTCTAGATCCATAAAAACAGAGATCGGCTAGATATTGAAGCACATCGAGCGGGAATCGAACCCGCGACATATACGCTCACTATCGACTCTGAGCCATCATCGCCGCATAAATCTCCCGTGACTTGAGCCACTATAAGCCCATCATGACGCTAGCCATGCGCTCACTCTGCTCACAGCGCCTTTCCTATCTTTGAGTTCGAGTCCAGAGGTTGCATTGGGCGGGTGGAGATGGTACGCTATCGGATGAAAGGAAAGGTCGCGCTGATAAGTACCCGATAATTGGTAAACTGTTGGCTTCAGTGAAGGTGAGGAGCTCTTCGCTAGTTTGTCACTCGTCGACGTCGTTCTAAATAGAGAACAAAGTCTCCTACATGCGCATCACACTCTGTCTTCACATCTGAGTTATATCGCAGCGGTAGTGTGGAGCTACAAATGCGTATATTTAACGCCAAAGCCACACGGAGCGGCAGCTTATATGATGAAGTAGATACGGAAATGCGCGTATTGGAGCCAGCACGTAAGGAAACGACGGAGGACGAGATACACTGATGATCGGTCTGAACTTGCATCTCGCTAACTCATCCTCACCCCAGCAACAGCGACGCGGCGACACATCCTCCGGGCCCGTGAGGCGAGATCGAATAGCGGAACGGCGCTATGGAGCTGGGTTGAGTGTGTGGCGGTGGGTGATAATGCAGAGATTAGTTTATTATACGGTTCGGACGGGTGGTACTGGTTGTCTGTGAGGGCAATTTGTTAGCTAGAATAAGGGCGTCAGGAAGAACAGGGAAGGTGGCACCGTAACGAGGCGGATGAGCAAGGCGTTATTCGGATATTGAGATGAACGAGGCAGAGTAAAGTTAGGCATTGAGCTTCGGCTTCAAGAATCAACAGGTATTCAGATCGAAAACGGATGGAAGTCCACGCCGAGTTAAAAGGGGGGTTCTGCAGAAATATCAGTCGACGGTGCCGGTGAATAACAGAGCGGATATAATACAACTAGAGAAAAGCACGATGAAGGGATAGCAAGAAGAAAGAGCGTAAAAGCACGTACCGTACATACGTCGGTCCAATTCCGAGTCTACCGCCACGGTGCGCACAGCGGGCTTGATAGGGATGGGAGAGCTTCAGCTGATAACACCGTGGGGCGCTGAGATACCAGAGTGAAATTTGTCTGCGGAGAGAGTAAGCGTATCGTAACCAGGGATGATGGAGGGTGAATGGATGATGTCACAAGGCAATCGAGGAACAGAATAAACTAAGGGGAAAGTGGGTTGTGGGGGTAGGAGGATTCGGCAGGGATTTAGGCCTTGTGGGCGACGCGCGACAGCCTGGAACGGAGGTGGTCACCGGATGGGAAGGGAGAATGAGCGATGGAGATCGTAAGAAATGCAAAAGACGGCGAGGTATTGCGTAAAGCTTGAGCAAAGGAAAGGGACATACCAACCACTGTCCACATAGCAGTCATACTCGCAGGAACCGAATCCTCCCTCCGCGCTAGCTCTTCTGAGCATGTTCCGGCTATCCCTGAGCGTACGCCGAGATGGCAGGATGCGAGATAGATCGAGTCTGAGCAGAGTGTATGGAACTTGGAAGGAACAGTGTATCGAAAGGACGGAGGTGGAGGAAGCGGAAGCAAACAGGACATACATGCTAGACACCCATCTGATGGTCGAACGCATCGACCAGGTCCGCAATCACCCAAACCGATGCTAGCTCGTGCCGCTGTGTCGTACGAGGGAGGCTTCGCAGCAAGCATGACTTGGAAACGAACAGGAGGGCCGGGCACAGTTGACTGAGATAAAGAGGCCTGACAAGTTCGTTAGCGAGCATTTCGAGGATGTCGATCAGCCGAAAGCCAGTCAAGAGAGAACTAAATCGAAAACAGATTTTGGAAAGAACTGAAGGCGAAGATCTGTAGATGATTTCACAGGAATGAAGCCGAAGACAAAATAGTCGGTGGAAGTGAAAGAAGTGCCAGATGGCGTCCAACCACGGCTGACGGTGGTCGCCACAGCATGAGTCGGAGAGGGGAGAGGGCTTGGTATGTGCCCGAGCTCGACTATCGGAGGAGGAATGCGATGACGAAGGGGTGCATAATGTATGAATAAGAGACAAGGCCTTGGAGAGCTCACCTCCTTTGCGGAACCTGGACGTGTATCCCGCGGCGACTTCCACTACACTCGCTCTTATCAAGGCTCGACTATACATCCCTCGTGGCTGACGTCTCCACGACGTGTGGAAGTTGGTTCGACCACCGAAATCTAAGGAGAAGCAAATGAGCTGGCGAAGGGACGAGATTATGCATCAAAATCGGGTTCGTACATGTACCATCTTCGTATTCAACTTCCGGCCATTATTGTCAGATGGAATATATGTATGAGGGTCAAAGAATGCCCGAATGGATAATCGCAAGGGCGAGCGTCGCTCCGGGACAGATGGCGACGTTGAGGTGGACGTTGTGAGAGAAAGAGTGACCACGGGCGCCTGTTCAACGTGTACCTTTTCCCCTATACGTCCCCCTATGGCTGCGGACAACGGAAAAACCGCAGGTGGAAACCAGCTTAGCCGATTCTCGGTACCATTACGAAAATATGAGAGCCACAAAATGAAAGAAAAAGCAAAATGGAAGGTAGATCAATCCAGACGGGATTCGAACCCGCAACGCCAGCAGGCATGGGATGGATTAACATGAACTGGATGTGATGCCGTTTCACTACTGGTGCACGCTCAGCTGATCTTCGAATACCTAGCAACATTGGCGTCCATCGGATTACAATAAGCTTCGGAAGCTTCGGACGATTGTGCCTCATGTTACTAGCCGATTCCCTCACACCAGCACTGCTCTGATGGTGAAGTTGGCATCACACCTCGTCCAGATCTCTTCTTCAATTGACGAGGAGTCGCGGGTTCGACCCCCGTTCACGAGCAGATTCAAAATCCTTGGTATCTTGTGTGACTTTCTTTTGTCCACAATGCCAGTGTCTTGAGTCCGTTCTCGCCGAGCCAAGCTGTCGACTACATTGGAGCAATGTAAGCAAACCCCGACACTCATGTACCCAGCCACCGATGATGCAGAGTAGCATTTCGCAACCTAACCACAAAAATTGGATGCCTATGAGACGCACAGCACATCGAGCGGGAATCGAACCCGCACCTCCCACTCCATATATGAACAGGTGCGAGTCCCTCAATCAGGAGTGGGCGCGATAACCATTTCGCCATCGATGTATACTTCCCTTGTAATAATGTTCTGCTAGTAATGGTAGAGCATCTTAAACGACACACTAAGTACCGAGCTGTAGGATATCCAGGGTCCACCCCACTTTCAACTACCGCGACCAGTACGCTCGCCGTCATCACGCCGTCGTGAATCGTGATCACATGGTGTCTGGTATTCTTGCGGCTACGCTGCTAGCACCCACATCGAGTTTTATGCTAAATTCGCTAGTTAGCGCCATGGTAACATCGTAGCGATCGAGAACCCAGCCGCTCACGTCGATACAGTCATATAGGGGCTCCCCAGGGGGTTCGATTCCGGCCGGCCAAGGTGCCGGACCGGATACCACTGCTCTTCCTCGGCCAGTCATCAACACCTCCCTCCCTCCCTTCCTCCCTGGTATTAGCATTACCTTACTTACTCGTTTCGCATCTACCAATCCTTGCAAAGCACGCTGCACAAAATGAGCGGTGGATGGAAGTACAGTAGGTATTCGGTCCGTCCCGGAGTCGTTTTATTCGGTGCTGCGTCCACGCGCTGATTTCATTGGATTCGTATACGTAGGTAACTTCACGGCCGGGCATACCCAGCATCGACGTCGACGTCTGAAAGGACGGCGCTACAATGTATGGTCAGATAGGTTAGTAGCCAACGAGGAGCTGGATGCGTCAGTTGGGAGCTGGTAATTGTCGAAACGTTGAATTTAGTCTGGGGCTGTGATGAAGGTGAGCTACCTACCGATGGCTTCATTCTTTATGCCCATATACGAATGCGTCCCCTGCCGTTCAACCGTTCAGATGTTATGTTTACTTCCTACATTCGTCCGAGTCCGCATTTCCTTCAATAAATCACCGTCTCCCCGCTCTGTACTCGAGCCCTTTGTTGGTGGATTCTGTCGTTCGAGACTTCTGAGGCAGCGTTCACCCACCTGGTTTACACCTCGAGCCTAGGCCTCTCACCACTCTTTGAAATCTTCACGGTGTTACATTTGTTCCATGCGGCTGAGTTCCACCTACACTTCGCCCAGACTTGCAGTCCCATCTCTCTGTGATTTTCTCATCTGCCATTTTATGCTCATCTCCTCGCCCGCTAGTTTCGAGATATCTCATTAACTACCATGTTGTATTTCAGATTCTAGGCATTTGCGCTGTCCGAGCGGACCTGATCCCCCACGTGAAGACCTCACGGCTGTTCTTCACACCGGAACTCATCGTCTCGGTTGGTCAAGAAGATCTTAATATTACGGCGCAGATGCTGCGTAGAGTCCTTGTCAGACATGGGTACGTTGCCTTGCTCGTTTCCATCCACCCTCCTTTCAATTCCCATCCCTCTGCCTCGTTATATATCTCACTTCGCCCAAAAGCCTAGCTAACCTCCTACTACTAGAGCCATTCACCCCGTCCATCCCGTCCCCTTGACGCAGCCAACATTCCTACACATCATTTCCTCCCGCTTCCGTGGTTCGGCACTGACTTCTCCATCTGTCCATGCCGTGATGGCTTCACGCCCACATCTCCTGCTTTCTTTCGGGCCCGATGTCTTGAATCGATGAGGAGTGGCGGGTGAGACCCCCGTTCATGAGCAGACCCAGTACGACATACTTTGTTTTGCTACAACGTCAGATACCTGAGTCCATTTTCACCCAGCCAAGCTGTACATTGGAATGATGTAAGTCAGCCCCTAGGTTTTCCTCAACCATGCTGAGTATTACAGACAACCAGGAATCAAGTATTGCAACCTAACTGCCAAAAATTGACCCTAACGTGAAGACGATAGCACATCGAGCGGGAATCGAACCCGCACCTCCCACTCCTTATGTAGACATGGGAGAGCTACTCAATCAGGAGTGGACGCGATAACCGTTTTGCCATCGATGTGTCGACATATGGTGAGAATGGTCTGCTGGTAGCACTCGGAAGTGCATCTGCAACACGTAGCTGTAAGACATCCGATATCCAACTACTGAGTACGGAAACGATATGATCCAGGGCCCATTCCACTTTCAACTGCCGCGACAAGTACGCTCACGCGTCACCATTCCGTCCTTCGTGACCGCCTGGTGGGCGGGATTGTGCAGCTGCGCTGCTATTAGCACCCAAGTTGTAAGTCTAACACGCTCATTACATCATATCAACGCTGATACTCGGACGTTGACGTTGAGAGCGAAACCAGTCGCTCACGTCTCTAATAGTCATATAACGGCCACCCGCGATTCCGGCCGGCGAAGGTGCCGGGGCCGGATACCGCTGCTCTTCCTCGATCAGTCATCAATCTCACCTACCTCCCTCCCTCATATTACTTACCCATTCCGATTCACCCATCAACCAAACCATGATATAGAAATTGAACAGTGGTAGGTTCGTACCTTGTGTCGCTGCAGTATCAGCGTTGCTGTTCGGTGCTGATTTCAGTGCCTCTGATAGCTAACGTAGCGGCTGGGCATGCCCAATGCGAATGGCGATGTCTACCTCTGAAGCAATGGATCTACAAAGAATTGTTTTACAGGCTAGTGGCTGGCTCGCAGCTGGACGCGTCTGCTCGGAGCTGGTAATTGAATTTGGTCGAGGGGTTTGACGAAGGTGAGCTACCAACTGCTATACCTGTATGTACCACGAATGTGTCCTCCCCCATTCAAATATTATCTTGAATTCCTACTTCCTTCCTTCGTCCGAGTCCATATTTCCTTCAATCCGCAGCCGCACTTTCGGACTTGGATCGTCATGCTGTCTGAACGGGTAGGTCGTGCTCATGCTCTTAGCCTCATGTACACCCTGCTTCAATGTTGCTTCAATTCCGCATTTAACCAACAGTCGACTTTTCAAATCGTCCGAATTTTCCACTACTCAAATGTAGTAGTCATTTAGGCGTCGACAGCCGATCAAGCTTGGTGCGTTCCACGGAACTCCAGCTCCATCTCCGTCTGATATCTGCATCTTAGTTGACCCTCTACCGCCGTTCGAAGCTTTGTCCTCCAGACTCTTCAGCGAACATGTCCACGCCCCCGATAGCTGAGCCGACCCATCCTCCTTGGGATGTTGATGATTCTGGCTAGCCTGGGCTGTTGTTTACTGAATTGTTAACTATCGTCCCGCCCATGGTTATGGTGTCTAAAGGCCTCTCCCTCGTTGCTTGTTCCCCATACCACCTGCGTGGTGAGCATTCAATTATGTTGATATGATGCTGCCCTAGCAGGCCTTTTGCTACTCGCTCACACTGGGTAGATTCTATATACTCTCCTTCTCGTTCTAATACTTACGCCCTTCTCCGAGTGCTCAATTCCTGGACGTGAAACTGGCGCGTAGTAGGGTACAGCTTGTCTTCGCATTCAATTTAAATTGTCCCCAATCACGTTATCGTGGGGTTGGAATATCATGCTGCCGCCTACCTTAGGAACTATGCAACCATATGGAAACACAGAAAAAAATCCCGATATTTTCCACATGAGCACACCGAGCGGGAATTGGATTCAATGACGCAAACGGCGCCACTTAGAAGGACGGCGGACTGAACCATGATGGCTGCATATGGATGGACACCGAAGACGATCGATGCCAGCTCTTCCTCAAATCGCTCCACTGCGCGGTACAGCGACAGGGAACAGACTAGCGATCAATCTTTGTTCGAAAACAGCCAACACGACGATATCATAGGGCGTGATTACCGTTTCACTGCGACTCTCGGCTCATCAAGCTTTATTACATGTTGACTGATCCTCGAGGGACTAACTTTGGAGGCAAAACCGTCACGCTGAGGATTGGCATGCATATTCGATTGTGAGTTTGAGGGGCGGAGAACAGGGAGTGGGGAGAGCGGAACCGTGAATTTCATCAGAAGTGTATGGGCGATCGATCATATGCAATCGCGCAAGCTGGACATACAGAAAGAGGATTAGCGCCAGGAAGCTAAGCGGCATAAAACAACAAAAGCGGACGGACGAACGAGAATTTAAGAGGCGGACGACATCGGCCATCGCCCACTCAGAATTCTGAGTGTCATTGGTCTGGATCGAAAGAGCGAAACACGAGGCGGGATGACTCGCTCAGGGACTCGGAGGCACTAGGATGGTATCCAGTCAAAGGGAGGAAGCGATGGGATGATGAAACCTGGGAGACATGAAGGGTGAGTGGATTGTCTAAAGATCCTGAACCACGGGAATTGGCACGTACCTGTACCGTACCGGGTGACAGGCCAATTCGAGCCCTGTACTGGTACGAGCTAAAGTCCTCGTTCGGTTTCAGATCGTGGCGTAAGGATCATGGCATTTGGGAGAGGAGCCAGTGAACGAGGCTGAGATTCGAGAAGAGACCGTGAACACGACTGGTCCATGAGAGTAGGAGCAGATAGAAAGAACGAACTCCGGGATAAAGGAAGACAACTCGGAGTCCCAACGAGCGAAAAAGCGGAATAGGAAGCTGGTCCGAGCGACAAGTGAAGTCGAAATCGAGATACTCGAGTTGGTCGTAGATTTGGTGCCAGTCGAGGTCCCCTTGTATTCGAGCTCGAGAGGAAGATGGAGATGCAATGGAAAGAGAGAGAACGAGCACATCTGGGATAGATTTAACGATTCCGTCGCGCAGCCCATCAAATCTCCTGCTAGCTATACCTCGCTCATCACAGCGCTATACTGGGACTATCCTGCCATTATGATTGATAGAGCCGGTACGCATCCAGTGTCGACATCGGGTTGCTAAGATCTGCAATTCAGAACTTGACCGTTCATATTAGCCAACGGTACATACCGTTTCCTATTTGAGGCCCGAAAGTTCTGCAGCTGAAAGAATGGACCGTGTTCGTGGACGAGAAGTGCGAGGAAGTGTCGTGGGCCCGAGATGATTGATGTACACCCTTGCAGTGCATGGGGAAGCTTAAGCGGAGATATCGTTGCCTTGATGCCGCCACAAAGAAGATGCTCCGTAAAAAAGAAAGCAATCATGCATTTGTTTGCCACGCATCGAGCGGGAGTCGAACCCACACCTCCATCTCCTTTGTTTGGTGCAACAGGCCCAATTTATGCAGGAGACAGCGCGATAACCGTTTCGCCAATGATGCATTGTTGAGGGTTTGCTATCGCCCAGGTTCACCTAAATCACATCTTGTAACGCGTTATCAGTCCTTGATATGCACCCAAAACATGTGTAATACTTACCCAAGCGTTGCAGTACAAAGGAATAGGCGAGTATGCTCGGAACGGGTTGGATGAAGAGATGCGAAGACTCGGACAACCACAGTGCCGTGCTTGCCGGATATCCCACGGTTTATATCTTCCTCTCACGATCAGACAGTCCAGTGCTTAACGCTTCGCCCTTTCCTCCGAGCTTCGTCCACGCTCGCATCCCTCTCTTCTGCAATTCTGTACAGTGAAGCCCAACGGGCACCGACACTAGTCTACAAAACCTCCGCTACAGAAACAGCCATGTAAAAACCCTCCAATTCAGTACCGGGACTGTAGGTGACGATCCGCCTTGACGACAACTCCCAAACCAATCCCCCGTTCTCAACGCTCCCTTTGTCCAACGGTCTTGTTGTATAGGAACAGTATGTGGTTGTTTTAGCTTCAGTGTATTAAAACAGCCCAGCCGATTTACTGCTTTACTGATAGATCTCGTCAAACAATGATCTCACGAAACAATGTTGATGCCAGATGAGTAGCGGCGTAGCATCAAGCACGGTGGAGATATTGGGAGAGTTGATGTGGTGCTGAAACACCCCACTGAGTCAGTGAATATGGGTGTGGTACATGACAGTGAGCATGAATCTCCCCGCTCAGTGTGTCCTGCTTATTCTGCATCCTCCGGTCCTGAACGGTTCAACCTCGTCCTTTCAACCTCAGTTGCGCCCTGTGAACGTCGCTCTCCACTTTCAATCTCGTCATCTTCTTCCTTTAGTTTTCCGATTTGTTTGGCTTTCTGGCCGACGCCGTTGTCAGTGAGCACTCTCCCAGTAGTCCAGGCAATCGGAATCATAATCGGATATCCTACTCAGCAAACGCCATCCTGTCATTCGCCAATTCTCTGTCTCCCCGACCCACACTTCCGAGGTTGAATACATGCGGTCGACACAACGAACATGGTGCTGGTTATATAATTTCGCCGCAGCTGTCTCGACATTGGTGAATTCCATATTTTTCACTCCGTATGCGCGTGTGTAACCCGCTGATCCTATTATTGCACTAACCATTGCCCTCTTCGGTGCTTCTTCCTCCACATCATCGAAGCCTGCCTATACCGTTCACCGATGGTCCCGTAGTCTAGTGGCCGAAGTGTCCCTTCCGCTCTAGGGCAAGACTTATCCGTCCTTCAGGTGCCCCGTCCATCCCCCTATCTAGTGGACATGAAAATCGGCTTGTACGTCACCTGGTCCGTTTACTACCCACCGTGTTTACTGGGTCCCCGTCATTCCACCGTGCACCTCTCGTACGTTGTATACCTTCCGAGTGTTGGTACGTACCCGCTTTCCTCGACTATTCTTCTCCCTCTGATGCCAATTTTCTTAGTCGGACTTTGGGGTGTTTATGCTCCGAAGCGCCTTTCCGTTTCATTTTCCTGGCTGTCCAGCTCCAACGCTAGCTCAATCCCGCGGCTGTCCAATATTCGAATATTTAAGCCGTTCATCTCCTCGACTGGGGCGTATCTCTGCTTCAGTATCACGCCTCCTTTTTCTGATTGGGAGTTCTTGCAGGTTGGATCCACACTCAAGCCGCTTGATGGTAGTTTTATGTACCTCTGTTTCGCCTCGATGTCTACCCTGCTCCGGTGCTAAATCCCTGATTGTGGAACCGGCTGGCGGATTACTAGTTCCTGTATGTTCTCCTTGTTGCCATCGCTCTCACTGTCCTCCGTGTGTACCACCATGTACTTGAGTACCATACAAACTGTACACAACCATCTCAAATATAAATATGTAATGCCTAAAACGTGGGCCGCTGTAGCGCAAGCACAAAAAACCACGGTTAGAGCCGCTATTGCACTGAGCGAGAATTGAACTCGCAGTTTCATCCGCCGGACTCAACACTCTGAGATGTAGCCTCATATTAGCGGAGACGTGATACCGCTTCACCATCAGTGCCATGGTATGCCCGAGTCAATCACTCCAAATATTTGAGTGGCGGGCAAGCGAAGCACAGTGGGTCATGAATCGTCGGGATACTCTTGCATATGATTTGCTACACGCATAGAGGCTGATTCCTGCAACGAGAAGAGAACAGTGCTCGGTCAAAGTTGGCCGGAGGATCTGAGGTGATGAATTAACAGGGATGGCCGTACGGTGCTGATGGAGGCAAAAAAATACGCGATAATTTTCAAGGGGGAGGCACCAAGTGGGAATCGAACCCACATCTCTAACCCCCTTTATGCGGCAATACTTTATGAGAGGGTAGTGCGGTCCCACTACGCCATCGGTGCGATATCTATCAATCATAGATCAAGCACCAAGTGTGAGTAGAATATAGATGAGGGGTGATTGGGTGGGTTTCGTCACCCAGGTCAGCTGGGAAGATCGACGATGCGGCCGACCGACCGGCCGATGGGACACGCACCGAGTGGGAATCCCATCCACTTTTATGGGATCGAACTCGACAACCGGGGCCTGAGGTCAGAGTATCCAGTGAACTGTCACTATCTTGATACTTACAATGACGTACTCACACGCACCGAATAAAAAATCATGTACACCTCGATCAAGCACCGAGCGGGTGTCGAACCCACGCCTCTCCCCTGTGAATGGTGCACCCTTTCTAATAACGGGGGAGCGTGGTACCATTTCGCCATCGGTGCGGGTATCTTTGGTGGTCGCCGTTGGTATTTGGTAGAAGGACTCCGAGACGTAACTTACCTCGACCGACCGACCGACCGACCGTTCTTCAACTGACGTTGATGTTGAGTGTCTATCCCGGTTAGGCGTTAGAAGCGAACTCAGAAGAGAGAGAGGGAAAGGGCGAACCGGTGTGAAATGGCCGCCTCGCAGTGATGTTGCGTGAAGGTCGAAGAAGGGACCATTATCGATTATCCATCATTCGACACGACCTCGTTTCCAACTGGAATTTTGACGGTCACTGTGAACAGCACCGTTTTCAGCGGACAAACGAAACATATCAGCAAGAGGAACCACTTACATAGAATACACGGACAAAAAAAATTAATTCGTACCCACAATTGTTAGGCACCGAGTGGGAGTCGAACCCACGTCTCTAACCCCTCATTGTCATCTTTCTACGTCCCAACCGAGGAGGCAGCGCGATACCACTATGCCATCGGTGCGATACGCTATGCCTCGGAGCAGCGATGTTATTGAGGATAGCGTTGAGGTTCGTGGTGGGATTCTGAAGTGATAGAACTTGGGAATCCAGCTGCAGTATTAGGCAGCATGTATCAATGTCGTTCTTGCGAGGAAATTAAGATGAGGATGGGCTTACCTGGACTGAACGCTCGCCAACGTGTTTGAACGGTGATATTGCTGAGGTTCTATCACCGGGAGACGTTAAATAAGTATCTGCAAAAGTCAAGGTCGCTGATCTGGGAACAAGGGCTCCGAGACCATGATATACTTACTAACCAACTTGAATCGACCGCTCGTCGACTTTGGAGTTGAAACGATGAGGCCCCGCCCCTTCTAAGTTGGAGAGCAAGATAAAAGTGAAAAAAAGAGCGAAGGGGCGTACCTAGTGCGAATCTGCCTGCGAGGGATGTGATGCAGTGACACGCGACCTATCCAACACGACTGCCCTTCGTTTCAACATTGAACGTTCGGTTCAACAGCGACTACTAGCGGCAAAATGTATTAGCACCCGGAAAGAGGAGAGTATAATACGCAGACGAAAAACATATCTCAGCTTTTTCCTATCGCACGGAGTGGGAATCGAACCCACGTCTCTACCTCCTACTCCAGTGTAGAAGTGCATCGCATGCGGAGGTAGCGCGGTACCACTACGCCATCAGTGCGTTATGCTTTCCCCACGAAGCGAGGGTAATTGAGTGGCATTCGTAATCCGGGCCAGTTAGGAAGATCGACGCCTGTATGGTAAATGTGGCCGACCAGCCAACCGGCGGTAAGTAAGTTCTAGCTGAGTCGAGTAAGGACAAAGAAGAAAAAGAAAAAGGTTGAAAGAGATGGAAGTTGTACATGTCACGGCGAGCGCACCGAGGGGGAATGGAACCCGCGTTTCTCCATCCCACTCTTATATCTATATCTGGACGGAGCGTGAAACAAACTTCACCATCGGTGCATCGTGCAGTCTTTTGCCATTCTTCTGGTCGTGACCGTCCAGTAGATTCGGATCGATATGGCCGGATTTTCTTTGTCCGAGTCTCTGACACAAGATCAACGAGAAAGGACACAGATACGGATAATGATAATGCAACTTATCTATATGGAAAGTGTCATCGCCCTGGTAGTGAAACGGTATCATGCCCCGATTCCATATGGGATGGTGAAATCTGGGACGAAGAGAGTTGCGGGTTCGAGTCTCGTTCAGTGCACTGCATGGGTTTATGACAATCTTTTTGCGATGCAATTGTAGTAGTATGTGTCGAAAGACCGAAAACGCAGACACGTATCATGGACGGAGGAGGGAAGGCCTCGAGCGCAAACAAATTCCGCTGTAAGGTTGCCCCTAAGTGTCACCTGACACTCAGCTCTCTAACACCGTTCATCTCCGTCCTCCACCTCCTCTTCGCCTACACCAACGTCCTCAACGCAGCTCGACAGCGAATTATCAATTGAATGGTGTGTATTTGTGTCCTTAGTGATGGTGGAGGCGCTGACGAGGGACGTTTGCGAGGTTGTAGGGCGATTTCCATTTCCGAAGCAGGTTTGGTCTCCAGCTGGTGCGTTGCCGTCGTCGTTGTGTCGTGCTCTCATCCGCTGACGCCTTTATTCTCCGTTTTTCTTTTTACTTCCTTCCTGGGTCTCATGAACAACCCGACGCATACATCGATGTCTTTCTTTGGGCTCTCTCGGACGAATCATGACCTCGAACAATGGATGACGCGTGGACGGATGGATGGACGGGCGGACAGGCGGACAGGCAGGAGGTGGGTACGCCAAGTTGCTAACCATGAGGTATGTTTTTCGCTTCGTTCCGCCTTGTTCGCCCGCGGCTAGGGCCCTCCGATGCTGGCGCTGCTGCCCAGTCCTACCCTTCCATCCTTTGTAACGTAATTATGCACCTTTCTGCTGCCGTCTTCTTGCTTTCCGCGTTTAGTATACCCTGTTTGCGAGACCTGCGACGCGTTTCTGTTACTCTCCCCTGCCTCCGACCTTTCCTTGCTCCGATGTATGTACATATGCTACCCCGACTCTCCTCCCATCTGGATGCTCCCGCGTCATCCTCGGTTTACGCTTCTTCCTCCGTTTGTGGCCTTTCTGCTACCACGTTCCTGGCTTTCTTTTGTGCCCATTCCGCCGCTATCCGCTTCGCACTCTTGCATCTCACCCTAGCCTATGGTCCCTTCCTAGGTGCTGGATGCTTTCCACCGAGGTCGTTCTCCCAGTCAACTTCGGCTCCTCCCTTTTGCTACAATCTACTTGAATGTCCGTTTCGGACAACTCCGGCGATATCACTGATATCGCTCTGCGTTTGTTGCTATACCTTGATCTTCTACCCTCCTCGGAACCTTCGCATTCCCACTCTCCCTATGGTGCGCCCTACCTGCTAGATATCCGTCTGTAAACACGTCTGCCGATATCTTTATTATCACTACCGCCTCTATGACTGCGTTATCCAAACCCATTAGTCTCTCTTTCTGCCATCCTCTTCTCTTGTTGTTCTTTTGCCTCTGCTGCTGCCCATTTTCCCTCTCCTCTCTCTCCCTTATTTATGCTCTTCGCTGACTCGAACTCCTCGTCCTTGCCAGAAGCGAAACATCCAAGCTACGCATCACCTACCGGCCATGAGGGTAAGTAAAAATGTCGAAATACATACTGTAGCGAATCGAAATATAAACGGACATGTTTTCCTGAACGTAAATCGTCGGCGAGCTGGAGTGATGGAAGACGCACCTGGAATCCATGATCTACCACTCTGACTGATAAAATATCCCCTTGAATCCTCGTCCTAGATTTCCGTCAGAGGTCTTTCCAGTCCCTTAGACTTCAGGAGACATGAATAAGCGAGGCGTATTGGTTCGTACCAGTTTGGGCCTCAGTTTCCGCTATCCACTATCCCCTCTCACCGTCGCTGATTCGTTCGCTCTAGGTCACTACTCGGTACCCCAGGATTGCTACTTCTCGCTCGGACCACAATAACAAACAGTTTGTACAAGTCGTTGCGTATAGGTAGCTTGCATCGCTTGTCTTCGGTGATGCCTCACTGGACGAAAGCTGATTACAGCGGAGTGGAATGGCTCCAGTGTTCCTCTGAATGGTACGTCTGCTCTATCTACCTTTCTCTGCCCTCTTCTCTCACAGCCTTGACCCTCCCGCTTCAGGTTGCTCTCCACCTCGGCCGCGTATCATATAGCTTTCATCCCTTCCCAGAAGGCATCGCAAACGAAGCCTAAATTCGTTTGCCTCCTCAACGCTGACGAGGTCGATCCCAAGTCTGTTCCTCAAGATACCGTCGTCTACCAACGTCACGTCGACATCTGCCTACCGGGTGTGGTGTACGCGGAGAAGCTGACTACGTCGGTCAACACTGATTACTGAGGGCCGGGGCGCAGCTTGGTCGTGCGGCTGTATCCCCCTCATGGCGCATGACGAGAGGACTGGAAGATCATGCGGTAAGCCTCCTCCCTCCGCCCCGCTTCGTTCTTTCCTCTTACTGCTTCTCACCTATGTGTTCTCCGCTTTCCAGCAGGGCCATATCGGAATACGTGAACTCGCCGGTGCCGTACGAAGATGCATTCGCTCCCTGGGAGCGGAAGTGTATGACTCGGACCGGGGAGATGTTTGGGTATGGATGTGCGCATTATTATGCTTGAGCTCATGTCGACGCTCAAAGGAGGACGACGATGACGAAGAGGGTGGAGAGTGGACGAATAAGAGAGAAGGCATGGGAGAGCTCACCTTCGCATAAGCCAGGCTTGGATTCCGCTTTGACTTCCACGGTCCTCGCTTTTCTGAAGGCTCCACTATACCTCCCTCGTATGTATACGTATTGGTTCGATCGCCGAAACCTAAGGAGAAGCAAATGAGCCAGTGAAAACCGACGAGACGCTGCACCAAAATGAGGTACATACCGTACCATCCGTTATAGCTGGATGAATTATCAGTTGCCACAATCCAAAAATTAGTGGTTGCCAGTAGGAGTGGTAATTACCATTCCACCATCGATGCAGTTGCTCGTATTTCTGGTGAGACATCATGCTCTCAAAGAGGAAGATTCTGCACCGCCCTCGAGTTGACGGGTATATTGAGCTCCAACAAGATAGTGTGGTGGCGGGAGGCCGGGATCTGAGCCCGTTCCAACAACTGTGCCTGCGACTTGCAGTGTGAGTTGTATAAGCCAGCGAATCGCGTTCATGAGGGAATATGGATAGTGATAGCAAGATAGCAGTGGGAGAGGCGGGCCCCCAGGAGGCATTGAGATTGATAGAGTGAGGCGTGGAGATCTGGGCTGTGGCCCATAGTGAACAAGCTCGATGGAAAATAACCACCAGCTAAATGTCGCAAGCACCAAGTGGGAATTGAACCCACATCTCTCCCTTATCTTTATTGCGACACTTTTATCTGGAGGGAGTGTGATACCGCTACACCATCGGTGCGACGCACTTACCTGAGGTGCAACTTACTTAGTCCGACCGCTTCTGCGTTGGAATTTGGAAGTGAAACGCATGTGAAGCATCTCTGAAATCAAGCCGCGTAAATCGAGGCCTGGGTATCCAATATATGAGGCGTCGATACTGATAACGACAGATTGACATGCACCGAGTCCATGAAAAAGAAATGCTGAGTGACGGACCCAAGCACCGAGCAGGCGTCGAACCCACGTCTCTCCCTCCTTCACCATAGACTGGCTGAACTGAAGGGAGCCCGATACCGCTACACCATGGGTGTGATATACGGACGGTGATATCACCGATGGATCTGTTACTTGGAGTCAGTGAGTTCAGCATCAGCAGCGTTATTTCGAGGACTCGAAAACGGACTTGGCTGGGCTGAAATCATGCTGCAACCCTCCAACATGTAGTGTTGCACATCCCTGTTTGGTGTCAGAACTACCTTGAATGACTCGAATACTAGCAACATATATGATAAGGAAAGAGAGGAAACAGGTGAACATAGTGTGCTGCGGCCGACTCGGATTGGTGTGTTCGATGTTGGGTGAAGGTCGAAGAACAGATTGCCATCCAATACGACCTCCAATCCAATAACAACATCTATGGTGAACTTCAACGACGCCCACGGTTAGCAGAGAAAAATGTATCAGTAACCAGAATTATTCGTAACATGCGGACAAAAAACCTGATCTGCGTAGTGAGTGGGATAGACGCACCGAGTGGGAATTGAACCCACATCTCTACCTCCTGCCCTGTCATGGAGGCTAATTCATGTGGAGGTAGCGCGGTCCCATTACACCATCGGTGGTATATCTATCAATCATATATCCAGCACCAAGGGCAGGTAGAATATCGATAAGGGGTGATTGGGTGGGCCTCGCGATGGGCCAGGGAGGGACATCAACGATGCGACCGACCAGGCGGCCGGTAGTAAGTTCTAGAGTCTCGTGAGTAAATACGAAGATAAGAACCGTCAGACAGACTCACCAAGGTGCATGCACCGAGCGGCCACGGTAATCCCATCCACGCTTACAGGATTGAGCTCGAAAATTAATATTGAGGCCTGAGGCCTGGGTACTGAGTACTTGAGTATCCAACGAGCCGTCAATATCTTGATACTTACAATGATGAACTGACACGCACCGAGTCCGCCATGACAAACAGAATGACTCACGATTCCAATCAAGCACCGAGCGGGCCTCGAACCCGCGCCTCTCCCCCTATGAGTTGTGAGTGACACAGCTCTGCAGGATAACTGGTGGAGCGTGATACCGTTTCACCATCGGTGCGATGCCCTGGGTATCTCGTATCTGCATTAGTGACCGTTTGTATTTGGTAGAAGGACTTCGAGACGTAACTTACTTTGACTGACTGACTGACTGACTGAGCGACCGACTGAGAGTTCTCCAACTGTTGGTGTCCGATTAAACAAACTCAAAAGATAGAGAGAGAGAGAGAGAGAGAGAGAGAGAGAGAGAGAGAGGGAACAGGCGAACCGAGAACGACTTGGACTGATGCATATGTGTTGCGTGAAGGTTGAAGCTTGAAGAACAGACCGCTATCCATCATTCAATGCACGCAGCCTTCGTGCGATATGCTATGCCTCGGAACGGCAATGTTGTTGAGGATAACGTTGAGGATCGCGGTGGATTCCGGATGCTATAGCTCAGGAATCTAGTATTAGGCAGCATGCATCAATGTCGTTCTTGCAAGGAGAAGATGTGCTTACCTGGACTGAGTGACGGACGGACGGACGGTTCTCCAACTGTTAGTTTTGAGCATCCCGTTTGGCGTTAGAAACGAACTTGAATGATCCAAATCCTAGAAACACAAAAGTATAAGGCTGAAACGAGAGAGGAAACGGACGAAGCCACTGTAAAGTTGAAGATTCGGAAACTCGGAGGTGATGTGATCATGCCCGAGGCTTATCCATCCAACATGACCGCCCTTCGTTGCCACATTCAATGCTCCACTCAACGTCGACTACTGGCAAAAAATGGGTATCGGTCACCGGAAACAATGAAGTATAACATACGGACCAAAAACTCCACGCTATTTATACAGCACCAAGTGGGAATCGAACCCACATCTCTACCTCCTGCTCATTTTGGGGATCGCATCCATTATAGCGGAGGTAGCGTGGTACCACTACACCATCGGTGCTATATCTATCCATCCACCCCAAGGGCAGATAGATTATAGATGAGAGGGTGATTGAGTAGTTGTGACCCAGGTCACCTGGGAAGATCGACGATGCAGCCGACCAGCCGACCAGCCGGTCATAAGTTCTAGAGTGTAGTGGGTAAGTACGAAGAGGGAAAAGGTAAGAAACGTCAGGACACGCACCGAGTGGAAGTTCCATCCACGGTTACGGAATCGAGCTCGAAAACCGAGGCCGGAGGCCTGAGTATCCAATGAGCCATCATATGTTGATACTTACAATGACGAACTGACACGCACCGGATCCATGAAACAAACAATACAATGCTCGCCTCAAGAGGGCTGCTCAATTCTAACGTCTCACTCGCGTCTCGTCTCACTTCTGTCTCACTGTGCTGCGAGCGATCAAGGGACCTGCCCAATGAGGATACTGAGCTTGAAATATTGCTCGGATGTGCCGCCGAATCAGCGGAGTCTGAACTTAAATAGATCGAGAGTGATACACGATAGCAATGATGCTCGCTTTGTCGCGCACGATGGAAGGACTGACTGCCGATGTCCTCACATTGATTGAATCATTGCTGGTAACATCTGCAAATTTTGATGATGACATTAATGGTGATTTTCAGGATACTTGGACCAGTGAAGACTTCGATGATACTATCTTGGAGTCAAGCTTAGATGCTAATCAGTTGCTCGCTATCAACTGGCTCACCATCGTAAATGTGCTCTCCCTAGACAGCACTCGTGGTTCTTATAATCAGATACCCAAATCGAGTGACTATTTCTCGCTTGCGCTTCAAGCTCCTGACTGGTGGTTTCGGCGAATGTTCCGGTGAGTGTTTGAGCACCTTCTTGAGGAGTCGACTGCTTGACCCACCACAGAATGGGCCGTGATATGTTCGACCACTTAGTCAGTATTCTGGCCCCTAATAAGCTCTTCCTGTCCAAAGGAAGGCGTTCACAACGCCATGTCAAGTATCAACTTGCATGTTTCCTGGTTCGGTATGGGTGTCGGGGTTCAGATACCTTGGATACTGCCCAGAAGCTCTCCATTGGACATGGCACAGTTATTCTCTACTGCCGTCGTGTCAGCCGAGCCTTCCGCGAACTCAAAAATCAGTATGTCTGCTTTCCAGATGAACAACGACAACAAGAGATTTCAATGGCGATTGAGAAGCGCTCTGGATTTCCAGGCTGCATTGGTCTTGGTGATGCTAGCTTGATCTACCTGGAGGAGAAGCCTTATAAGTATGGCCACTTATTCATGTCCCGCAAACGACATATGGCGGTATTTAATTAAATTATCTATTTTTGCAGAATACTAATTTCCTGATTAGACCAATGTTCAGGCCACTACAGACCATGAGGCCCGCATCACATCCTATGAAATGGGCTGGCCTGGATCTGTGCCTGATGTGAAGATATTTAAACAGTCATATATATGGATGCACCGTCATACACTTTTTCAAGGTGGCCATTACATATTTGCGGACAAAGGTGTGTGCAGAATCACTCAAGCTCTGAATTGGCTACTGACTTATTTAGGTTATCCATCCTCACCATATGTGGTACGGCCTTTTGATGAACTTGAGATATCAAAAGCATCAGCAATGCTCAAAGCCAAGATGCGAGGGTTTAATCAACGCCTGTCATCTGTTCGGGTCCGCAATGAGCATGCGTTTGGATTGCTCAAGGGTCGTTTTTTATCACTCAAGCTCATGGGTCAACATAAAGATATGCAAGAAATCTACAAGGCCATTGAGGCCATGATTGTCATTCACAATATGTGTATTGACTTCGGTGATCATCCTCAACAAATTGATGGATTTACTAGCCTGGATAATGAAGACGCAACTGAACATCCAGTAATTCCTCCCAATCCACCTGCCAGGAATGCAGATATAGCAGATGACGATATCAATATTCCGGATTATGAAACAGATCAATGGCTTAAGGAAAAAGGATATGAAAAACGAATGGCGTTGTTGGAGTATCTATTTGGTGAAGAGAACGTGGATGAAGATATGGATGAAACTAGTGAAGGGAGTGGAATTGATCAAATGAGTGAGCAAGATGAGTAGAATAAATGGGGGGTATATAGGAAGTTTGGGGATGACTAAATAGCTTACTAGTTTTCTAGCATCTTGAGTATATAAGCTTTAGCTGCGCTTTGAACCTCTGGATCATCAGAGGAAAGGGAATCCTTTGCCAATGCCATGCGCATGCGCTGACGCTCAAGCTCTCCTGCCTGTTTCTCCTTTTGCTTCTCAAACTCAAAACGAGCAGCCATAAGAGCCAGCTGCTGATCATCCTGCTTAACCTTCCCCTCCAGAAAGTCAGTCATTCGATGCATAGATGAGGTTACCTCATGACGGAGCTTCATTGATGGTGTTTTCTTATGCTTGGGCTCGGAGACAGCTGTAGCTTCAGATTTGACTTTAGCTGAGCTCGGGGTAGGGGTGACGACAGCGGTTGGCTTTGATGGTGTCTTCAGCGAGGGAAACTCTTCATTGTCGCTGATGGAGATCTCAGAGTCAGAGACTGGCATGCGAGAGTGGCGTTGAACATCCCAGACAACATTGGGATTGGTATTATATCTAGTGCAAGATGAATATATGAGCTTGAATATGCAGAATACAGCATACCGGGAATGAAACAGCTCAATCCAGCCCTTTTCACGCCACTCTTCATACATCGCCACAGTTAGCGCACCGATAGGAAGGGATTTCTTACGGGCAGCTTGAAAGCGAGCTTCAATCTCTGGTACATCACCATCACCACTCCCATTTCCTGTGATCGATTCAACCAACACGATACAGTTGTACGTTTGGAGAGAACGACTCCACTGGCCCTGAATACTCTTCCAGGTAAACCTCTTGCCGAATAACGTGACAGCCTAAAAATAAAATCAGGACTTGCTTTGAGGACAGGATGATTAGGATGACATACCTTCTTAAAGATGTGGGTTGCATTAACACCAAGCTGCTTGAAAGTGTTATCAGATTCAGGACCAAGAATAAAGTTGAATAGGATATCCCGCTCAGCTGCGGTCCAGCGAATGCTCGCAACGATCAGATCCTCAGGCTCTGGCGCTGGCTCCTGCTCATCAGATAATTTCCCTTTTGACTTTTTTGAGGTTGCTGGTTTACGGCCTTTCTTTCCAGGACCTTTAGGTGGGCAGTTTTCTTTTGAAGATGTTGCTTTCTTGCGCTTGCGAGGCACAGTAACCGTAGCGGGGAGACTAGCATCGGACTCATCTTCTGATAGTGCAAGCAGATCTTCATCAGGCAGAGAAGGGTCATGATGATCTGCAGGCGCATCGGGAGTGACTGGGAGAGGATGGACTAAGGTCGGGTGAGGTAGCAGAGCCTGCGGAGGTGGTGAATGGTCACGATGACCAGGGACATCATTGGAGACTGGGAGAGGAGGTACCCGAGTCGGGCGAGGTAGCACCGGTGGCAAAGGATCCTGGCCACCAGGGAAATTGTTGACAACTGGGAGAGGATGGACCAGAGCTGGTCGAGGTAGCGCAGGCAGCAAAGGTGTAAGGGGACATCCTATGACCCCTTTTTATTCCCCCTTTGTCTCGACCCCTGTCCACACTTAGTCGCGTGACACTCGCATGTCATCTCTACCACTTCGCGCTCCTCCTCGATCCCTCATACGCCTTTTCGAGGTCTCGCAATATCTCGCGGTGCTTCTCGCGATCTCGCGGTATCTCGCGATGTCTCTCGCGGTCTTCCTCGTGGTCTCTCTAAGCATCTCGTAGCTCCTCGAGCTTTCTCGGACATTTCACCTTCACTCTCATTTGCGTAGTTCACTTCCCCTCCTCACTCTCTTATCTCTCTACTCTTCTCACTCCTCTCTAATCCATGCGGCGCTCCGCTCCATCCCTCTTTCACTTCGCGCCCATGTGATATTCTTCTCTGTCCTTCTCTTCAGTGGCTGAGGTACTATACAGTCGTAGCTATTGTTCTCACGCCTCGTATATACTCCTCGCATCTGGTAGGGGGCACTCCTTAGTCTGTTCTCTTTGGATCCGCCCTCTACTAGGTGAGTAGATAGACTAGCTAGTCCTCATGCTATATATTCACTTTGGATCCGCCCTCTACTAGTCCGCGCGGCGGTCTTGAGGTTGCCCTTACAGTAGAACAGACTCTCTCCTTGAGCACTGGAGCCATACGGCAAACGCCCAGATCGCAGAAAAACCGCGAGACCCTCTATCTTCGATCAGAGCGTTATCCCTTCGGCTCTCCTGCTCTCTCGCAACTCTCGCGACTCTCTCGAACCCATGTCTGACCTTCCCGAGACGGACGCCGAGCTGTCCGCTCGCCTAGCGGCACAGGTTCTCGAGATGCGAAGTCATGTCGAGCAACAGGACGCGACTCTCCGCCAGATCCTCGACAAGCTCGAGAGGCTCTCCCCCGCCACCGTGCATGAGCCTCGAGCCTCGACGTCAGGCCTCGAGTCCTCCATCCATGCTCCCACACCCTCACCATCCTCCAACAACTCTCGCCTAAAACCCGCCCCGCCTCCTCTCTTTGACGGTAAGAGAGAGAACGGACGAGCTTTTCTCAACTCCCTCCGCATCTACTTCCAACTTCGCCCCGCTGATTTCCCAGATGACCAGACCCGCATTGTTTGGGCGCTCTCCTATTTCCAAAAGGAGCGCGCGAAGGAGTACTCCAACATGATCTTCAGGAGTCCGCGAGCACCCTATTTCGAGGATTGGGCCGCCTTCGAGAATGATTTCCACATTCGCTTCCTCCCTGACCGCGAACGCGAGGTCGCTCGTCTCAAACTCGAGGGCTCTCGATATCATCAAGGGCGCCGCACCTTCCAAGAATATTACGATGATTTCCTCGACCTCGTCGATCAGGCTGGCTATACTGAGGGAGCGGCCATCTCTCTCAAGTTTCGAAAGGGACTCGACCCCGCAGTTCAGAACCGAGTGGCCGAGTCGGTTGACTGCCCTCTCGATGAGGACTACGAGGGGTGGTATAAGGCCGCGCAGCGTATCGCGGATAATCGCGCAGCTAATCAAGTGTTTCATGCAGGCGCAGTTGTCCTCTCGCGGCCCCTCGCTAACCCACCTCCACCCTCTCGCCCTGCAGGACTCATCTCTCTCCCTCGTCCTGCACCTCCTCCCTTCCCTCCTCGCACCTCAGAACCGAGGCCGCTACCTCCGGGCGTCCCCATGGACGTTGATCGCATGCGGTCCTCATCGGCGCACCCTGTCAAGAGTTGCTTCTGCTGCGGCAGTACCTCTCACCTCATCAGCGACTGTCCTCGTCGCTTCGATGTCCGCTTCATGACCACCGATGAGAGAGCCCTCTTCGCGGAGCAAATTCTCATCGCGGCAGACGTCGCTGAAGCCTCTCAGCCCTCCGCGACCATCGAGGAGGAGTCAGCCAATGGAGAAGAGGAGTTAGGGGCAAAAGAGGATTTTCCTCAAACCAGCGAGTGACCCGCGCGCCCTCGCCGAGTAATAATCGCTTTTCATGTCTTGAAGTAGAGCAATGTCATTCTGATTCTCCATCTCCTAATCATGAGTGCAACTTCGAGACTGAAAAGACGATAGTTCGCGCAATACCTCCTACACGTCGCCCTGGCTGGGAGCGGCGTCGTCTCCCCACGAAATACCAGCTGTCCGCGATCCCTGGAGCGCTGAGCCTCGACATTCCCATTAGCCTGCAGTGCACAGACACCGAGGTGCGGACTCGCGTCCAAGCCCTCGTTGACTGCGGCGCGACAGGAATGTTCATGCACCCTGACTTTGTAGACAAGTGCGGGTTCGCTCGGAGGGTCCTCAGCACACCCATCCCTGTCTACAATGTAGATGGGTCTCCGAACGAGAACGGTGCGATTCGCGAGGTCGTAGACCTCGTTCTGCGATTCCGCGATCACACGGAGCGAGCACTCTTCGCCATCACCAACCTTGGTAAGCAGGATGTTATCCTGGGATATACTTGGCTGCGCAAGCATAACCCGGAGATTAACTGGCAAACCAAGGAGGTGACAATGAGCCGCTGCCCCGCCGTTTGCAATACCTGTCGGCTCGAAGTAGGGCGCGATCGTCGCCAACGTAAGCACGCGACCCGCGTACTCCGCGAATGTCGAATGGGGCCGATTCCCCTAGTGGAGGAACTCACTCCTCCGGACTCACCGCCCGAGCTCCTCGAAGTCGATGATGACGAGGACTCGGATGATGAGGACGAGAGTAGCGCAGACTCGCACAGCGAAAGCTCTGAAGGGTATGATCCCCTCGAGGGTGATCGTATTTTCTGCGCTGTCCCTCCACCGACTCCCGAGTATGCTCGCTCGCTGCGAGCTGAGGAAATCCGCGCCTCAGAGACGATCTCTCAACGCCTTGCTGCAGCGTTCCAGCGGAACAAGCCTCCAGACCTGCGCAATGCGGGGCTGCCAAAGGATCTCTTCGCGGACTTCGAGTCAGTGTTCGCGAAGGAGTCCTTTGATGAGCTTCCTGAGCGTCGCCCCTGGGATCATGCGATCGAGCTCGTCCAAAATCATCGCCCCTTTACCACTAAATGCTACCCCCTGTCCCCTGTCGAACAACGCGAGTTAGACAAATTCATCGAGGAGAACCTCACGACTGGCCGCATCCGTCCCTCGAAGTCCCCAGTCGCCTCTCCAGTCTTCTTCATCAAGAAGAAGGACGGCTCGCTACGCCTCGTTCAGGATTACCGTAAGCTCAATGCCATCACAATAAAAAATCGGTACCCGCTACCTCTCATCTCGGAACTCGTCGACAAGCTCAAGGAAGCTCGCTACTTCTCGAAGCTTGACGTGCGTTGGGGGTACAATAACGTACGGATTAAGGAGGGCGATGAGTGGAAGGCAGCGTTTCGCACCAACCGCGGTCTTTTCGAACCTCTCGTTATGTTCTTTGGTCTAACTAATAGTCCTGGCACCTTTCAGACAATGATGAATGACCTCTTTCGCGAGCTCATCACTGAAGGTGTAGTCATCATCTACCTCGACGACATCCTCATCTACACTAAGACGTGCGAGGAACACCACCGCGTCCTTCGTCGAGTGCTACAAATCCTAAAGGACAACAAGCTCTACTTACGACCAGAGAAATGCGAGTTCGAGCAGACCAAGGTTGAGTACCTCGGGGTGGTGGTGTCAGAAGGTAAGGTCGAGATGGACCCAGTGAAGGTGGCGGGTGTAGCGGACTGGCCGACTCCGCGAAACCACACCGAGCTGCAGTCTTTCGTCGGCTTTATCAATTTCTATCGGCGGTTTATGCGAGACTTCTCGCACATCGCGCGTCCCCTCTTCTCCCTCTCTAACGCGAAGGAATGGAGGTGGACCGAGGTCGAGCGCGAGGCATTCGAGCAGCTCAAGTCGCTCATCACCTCGCAGCCTGTTCTCGCACTCCCTCGCGAGGATCGCCCGTACCATGTCGAGGCTGACTCATCTGACTTCACGACAGGTGCGGTGCTCTCGCAGCTCGATCCTGCTGACGCGAAGTGGCACCCCGTGGCTTTTTACTCTAAAAGCCTCCAGGCAGCGGAACACAACTACGAGATTCACGACAAGGAAATGCTCTCCATTATCCGCACTCTTGAGGAATGGCGACACTACCTCGAGGGTGCACATCCTGCATTCGAGATCTGGTCAGATCATAAGAACCTCGAGTATTTCCTTAAAGCGCAGAAGTTGAATCGTCGACAAGCGAGGTGGTCTCTCTATTTATCGCGTTTTGACTTCACGCTGCACCACCGCCCTGGACGCTCGATGGGGAAGCCTGACGCCCTCTCTCGACGTGCGGACCATGATGACGGTAAGGCGGACAATAGCGATATCGTCCTCCTCAAGCCGTCGTACTTCGCGGTCAGAGCGATTGGTCTCGCTCTTGAAGGGGAAGAGAAGGCCATCCTCGCGGAAGTACGTCGCGGTCTGAGAGAGCGTAAGTTCGAGGACGCAGTCGCGAAGGCCGCGGACGAGTTGCGAAAAGCGAGAGGCTCGCGGAAGACTGTTCGTTCCGCGGAATGGAGCGAGTCTAACGGCCTCATACTTTTCCGCGGTAAAGTCTACGTTCCTGATGTAGCTGACCTTCGTCGGAAAATTGTAGCACAGCACCATGACACCAGGATCGCGGGCCATGCAGGACGGTTCAAGACTCTCGAACTCGTCTCGCGGAGTTACTGGTGGCCCAACATGTCTCGCTACGTTGGCACCTACACTCGCCACTGCGATCTCTGTCAGCGCACGAAGACGAGGAGGCAGCCACCCATAGAAGAGCTTAACCCGCTCGCTATTCCAGACAATCGATGGGACCGCATCAGCGTCGATTTCATCGTCGAGCTCCCAGAGTCGGATGGATACGACGCGGTGATGAATGTGGTTGATTCAGTCAGTAAGCGAGCTCACTTTATCCCCACTCACACCACCGTCTCAGCTCTCGGATCCGCGAATCTCTACCTCGCTCATGTCTGGAAGCTCCATGGACTACCCTCATCTGTACTCTCGGATCGCGGACCGCAGTTCGTGGCCGAGTTTACTCGCGAGGTCTATCGCCTTCTGGACATCAAACTCGCTGCATCGACTGCGTATCATCCTCAGACCGATGGACAGACCGAGAGGTGTAATCAAGAGCTCGAGATGTATCTGCGTAACTTCGTGAACGAGAGGCAGGATAACTGGGCACAGCTCCTACCCATCACTGAGTTCTCCTACAATAACCACATTCACTCATCGACTCAGCAGTCTCCTTTTCTCCTCGACACTGGTCGCCACCCTCGCCTAGGATTTGAGCCGCATCAAGGACCCTCTCGCGTAGAGGCCGCGAACAATTTCGTCCAACGGATGAAGTCCGTGGTCTCGGAAGCGAAGTCGGCTCTTTCTAAGGCGCAGGATGATATGAAGCGCTACTACGACCAGCGGCGAGTTCCAGCTCCTGAGTTCAAGGAAGGTGACAAGGTATGGCTCGACGCCTCAGATATCCACCTCCAGCGACCTTCGCGAAAGCTCTCGCATCAACGCCTCGGTCCTTACAAGGTTTTGAGAAAGGTCGGTCGCAGGGCGTACCGCCTCCAGCTCCCACCTTCGCTCAAACGTCTGCACCCTGTCTTCCCGGTCGTGAAGCTTAGCCTCTGGAAAGAGGACCCCATCGCTGGTCGTCGGCCTGGCCCCCCACCTCCTCCTGTCCTCGTTGATGGCGAAGAGGAGTTCGAGGTAGAAGAGGTCACCAATAGCAAGCGGAGCTATGGTAAGCTCTACTATCTCGTTAGGTGGCGAGGCTATGGGCGAGAGGCCGAGACTTGGGAGGAGGCGAAGGATTTGGCGAACGTGCAACAGAAGGTGAAGGCCTTTCACCGCGCCCACCCCAACGCGGTCCGCTCGACCTACCTCGACTTCCTCGTGGGTGAGCCTGGCATCGCGGATGCCGTCTCCTCTTGGAGGCGTCGCCATGAGCCTGCGCGTCGTGGCGCCGCGCCTTAGAGGGGGGGTGATGTAAGGGGACATCCTATGACCCCTTTTTATTCCCCCTTTGTCTCGACCCCTGTCCACACTTAGTCGCGTGACACTCGCATGTCATCTCTACCACTTCGCGCTCCTCCTTGATCCCTCATATGCCTTTTCGAGGTCTCGCAATATCTCGTGGTGCTTCTCGCGATCTCGCGGTATCTCGCGATGTCTCTCGCGGTCTTCCTCGTGGTCTCTCTAAGCATCTCGTAGCTCCTCGAGCTTTCTCGGACATTTCACCTTCACTCTCATTTGCGTAGTTCACTTCCCCTTCCTCACTCTCTTATCTCTCTACTCTTCTCACTCCTCTCTAATCCATGCGGCGCTCCGCTCCATCCCTCTTTCACTTCGCGCCCATGTGATATTCTTCTCTTTCCTTCTCTTCAGTGGCTGAGGTACTATACAGTCGTAGCTATTGTTCTCACGCCTCGTATATACTCCTCGCATCTGGTAGGGGGCACTCCTTAGTCTGTTCTCTTTGGATCCGCCCTCTACTAGGTGAGTAGATAGACTAGCTAGTCCTCATGCTATATATTCACTTTGGATCCGCCCTCTACTAGTCCGCGCGGCGGTCTTGAGGTTGCCCTTACAAAAGGAACATGACGCCGGGGCGGTCCAGGGAGCATATCAGCCGCCGCTGCAGGCGCTGGGAAGGCAAGCATGAGAATTCAACCAATAACGGACGAAAAAAACCCAAATATGTAAATAAGGTAGCAAAGGGCATACCTTGTCTAATCGCCTGTCTGTCACCCATAGTCCTCTCATCAGGAAGGGTCCAATTATGTGCCAAATCTGGTTGAGTAAGCCAGGCAAGTTCTCGTTCGAAGGTATAGTTCTTGGTTTCAAAAGACGGCTCCCGGCTAGGTGGGTGGAGGTGGTTGTTAGCTTGCAAGCCATCTTGCGCGCGTAATAGGACTGGCCCGGGGACAACGCGGGATGCAGGGATGTCGCTTGTCTGGAAGCAATAGAAGCTCTTGAGTGATTTGCTCTCATGTGATTGGAACAGTAGCACGCACCTGATTTCTCATAATATCCTCTTCCAATCCTCCTACAAGCACAGCTCAAACCATGAAACAGGGGGTGGTGGAAGGGAGGGCATGCGTAGAGAGCGTTGACTTCGTACGCGAGCGCGACGGTAGCCTCTCACGAAAGTTCAAGACAATTTCAAACTCAGTCACACTCAGCCATATGGACGAGATCACACTTTCTATATTAAGAAGGCCCCTGGGCGCTAGCGTAGCTTGTGAGACAGAAGTGGGGCTTCAACCGCTCCAAACGACGGTCCCGTCACGTCACCGTCACATCGCACGTGCAGGGCCCTGGCCGCCAAGCGCGCTCGGGGGACGGCGCGCCCTGAGCTGCAGGACGTAAAGGCGAGGGGGGAGCGAGCAGCGGTTCCGGGCGCACGGAATCGCCAGGGCGAGGTTCGGGGATAAGGGGCGGAGGGGGACGCAGGTAAAAGGTTACTCATTACTCACCGTAGCACCAGAAACAATGGCACCACCATTCTTTGGTTGGCTTGAGAGCTTTCGGTGTGAACTGTGCAGCACCCTGAAGTCTGAAGAGGGTGGAAACCAAAGAGAAAGGTGGATGGAGGGGTGAGGAGCTGAGAGACCGAGGGTTTGAAGTGGCGAACGGAGGTGGTGGTTGGTGGTGAAGGAACCAAAGAGACGCCGGCGCTAGAGACAGAAGGGGAAGGAGACACACGAGCGCCCCTTCCGCCAAGCTATCACTTTCACATCCTGAGCGGGATCGAGAGGCAACGGTGAGTCAAGCCCATCCCCCGTTGAATGCGCTGTGACAGACCGTTGGGCAGGGTGACAGGACCGTCCTTTTGACGGTATCAGCAAGCTTCCAGTGGTTCGCCGATCTCCGCCAAACTCGCGCAAATTTCCCCCCACCTACCTCGCTCTCCAGCTGCTCACCCGCCAAACCAACGGTCCCCCAACAGTCCTGCCATGTTACACACCCCCTCGTCACACTTTCCCCGGCCCCGCTCGTCTAATCGCCGTCTCCCTGCGCTGACTAATCGTGACCTTCTCTCTTCCTCCTCCCCTCCTCAAGAGTTCCCTCTGCCTCGCCCTCTTGCCTCCTCTCTCAGAAACCAACTCAAGGTGTGGCTGGAAGCTGCTGGGACTCTCGAGTCTCTGGGAAGCTGGGGGAGGCCGCTTGTCTGTCTCCTGGGACATTGGGAGGCTCATATGTGCTGCTGAGGGTACTGGGAGGAAAAGGCCTCATATCTCAGTGAGTTCTCCGTGTTTTCTCTTCGTCCTTGGCTTCGTTTGGCTCTCCAGAGCGTCTGCTACACAGGTAGAAGGTTTGCGAAGCGACGCGAGCCCGCAATCTTCTGGGATCCTGCCAAAACTTCGGCCGCTCTCTGGAGAGCAGGGGCCCTGTCTCTGGGCGAGTTCCCCTTCGTTTCCCCTCGTTGTGGGCTCGATTTCGACGCGATGGACGACGCATATGAAGCCCATACGCCTAAGGACCCATCGGATCGCTGGATCGCCCTCAAATTGGCCCCAAACCTCGAAATGGCCCCTTCCAGGAGGGCCCCACCTAGCTTGGTGAGTTCTGTGTGTATTCCCTTCGTTTCAGCTCGCTTTTGAACGTTCCCAGGTGGGCATGATGGGGACAAGGTGGCGGAGTGTCCGGGTCCTTGGATCTCCTGCAAATTTGACCCCAACATCGCCCTCCCCCCTCCAGTAGACACCCACATACCAGGGTGAGTTCTCCCTGTTTCCCCTTCGTTCTGGGCTCGTTCTGAATCGCTTTCAGATGCCAGTGAAGACTCCCACCTCTCCCCTACATGGCTGCATAGCCTAGGCATCCTGGATGTCCCATGGAAGGGGGGGGGAGGCTGGCTAATATGTGAAAGTGAGTTCCTGCTTGGATGCCTCCTCAATTTGGACTCATTATTAGCTACTCTAGGTCGCATTTGGAGGGGGCCATGGACTGAAGCCATTGTGGGGATGGCTCCCACTCAGAATTGGTCAGAACATCGGACACCCATGCCTCCCTCCCCTCCCTCCCTCCCTCCCCCCCCTCTCCTCTGCTATTCCTATTCCCTCCCCACCTCCCCACCTCACATGTGCTTAGGGTGCTCCCCCTGGAGCTATTCCTCATGTATTTATGCAGGTATCTAGCTGGGTATATCATTGCTGCAGCCTCATTAGGGGCGGCAGCCTGTTTGCTTATGTCATCAATCTCTAGTGCGCGCGACGTGCGTCCAGGCCGCGCGTTCGCCTTAGCCTTGTTCTCCTCTTTCCCCCATGTCTTCCAACCTCACTGGTGTCCACCTTGCTCTCCATTCTACTCAGGGCGACAATCCCAACCCACTTGAAATTGAAGATGAGCTGGAAGCTGAGGGAGAAGCCACTGAAGCTCTTGGAACATCCAACCTGGAGAGCGTGATCATGGGGGCGTCCAAGGGAGTGACTGAAGCAACAGAGGCTCAGTACAAACGGTGAGCCATGACTCTGACCTGCTCCCAGCTCTCTGACCTTGTCTGTTGTGCAGGCTCCAGCTTCAGTGTGAAGCCTTTGCTGTTGCCCAAGGTTTTATTCAGCAAGGGGTGCCATTCTGTTCTGAGAACCCCCCGAACAACACGCCCCTCTGGATCGTGGCTTGGATCATGAACTCGTATGGTTGTCTGCTTGTCAGCACTGCTCACGTCTGATTTTTCCAACTGTTAGATGCGACACCATCAAGCTCGATGGCTCGCTCTGCCCTCCGAGTGAAACGCGGGACTCCTATACACACGCACAGAAGATGCGAGCTGCCATTACCTTTGGCTTTGACCGTGTTCAGAAGGGAGGCAAGAATCCCTGGCGGAGAACAGACAGTGGACGTTGGATTGGCAATCCATCCCAGTCTTCAGAGGTCTCCTCCTACATGGTTAGCCTCCGCCGCCGTAAGGTAAGGGACCTCCCCAGAATGAGAGAGAGAGATTGTCAGCTAACATGCCATGCTACTAGGTCCATGCGGGTGAGGCGGCCACCAGCGCACGGGCTATTACATCAGTGTGTTCCCATGTACATGCCTGAGCTAATAGCACTGATAGTTTCCACAGGACCTTTTGAGGCAAATATACGACTTTAACCACCTTGACAGCAACTGGGATCTCTCTCAGATCCCCGAGCGCAGCAAGAGCGATCCGCATAGCTGGGGTGGCCCACGGAGCCGCCGGCTTCTGTTTTCAGCATTCACCATCGGGTTTCTCTGCCTGCTACGTGTGGATGAAGTGCTGAAAATCCAGTTCCATGAGATTGAGGAGGTGACCGATACATGCTTTAAGCTCACCCTTCCATTCCGCAAGACAGATCAGTTTGGTGGTAATGTGGTGTTATGGTGTAGCTGGGTGAAGAAGCTGATGCTTAGTACTTCAGACATCAAACCGTTCTTTCTCCACCAAATGCCTCGGGAGCTCCAGCACCTCTGCCCTGTGCGAGCGTTAGCTGATTGGCTTGGCGTCCTGGAGGCTTTCAATATCCGCGAAGGCTACATCTTCCGCCGCATGTTTGCAGGCGATAAGCCAGGAGAGGAGAATAGTCCCATGGTATGCTCGCACCATCCATTCAGTCTCACGTGCCAATGTCTCAGTGTCTCTCTCTCCAGAGCAGCGAGCAGTTCCTGGAGCTCTATAGGAATACCCTTCTTGACCTTCAGATCGACCCTTATCCCTATGGCACCCACTCCTTCCGGCGTGGTGGATGCCAATTCCTTGCCAGTGATCTACGCTGGCTGCTGAAGCGCGTTTGCGAGTGGGGTGGATGGAGCACAGAGTTCTCCCACATGACCATTGTGAAGTATCTCATTTCCTGGAATGACAACCCCACTGAGAGGCGGGAGGACTTTCTCAATATGAATCGCAGGCCAGTAGTGAAGTGCTATGCCTGCGGACGCTCTTGTCATTGTGCCTGAGGGTGGTGTGTACCACCCACATGTAACTTAGCTAGTGAATAAAATATGCGACCCAACAATTATAAGTGGTGTAACTAAAAAAAGTGATGTAGCTAAAAAAAGGTAGAGACCAAGTAGTCCAGACTAATGCTGCTGTGGATGCAGTTTGCGGTAGTGCTTTGCAATACTAGAGTCCTCCTGCATCACATGTGTTTTGCCACGTTTCACGTATTTGAAGACTTCTCGGAAGTTTGAGCGGTACCTTTCTCTAGCCAGCTCAGCGTCCTGGGCATCCCTCGCTTGACGCCGCTTGCGAAGCTCGTTGACAATGGTTGTATATGATCGCTGAACCCCATTGACCCAGAAGCCGCTATTATTGCTGCCGGTCAACTGCACATGGTCCATGATCAGCTGGGAAAAGAGAGGATGCATGGTGAGGATGTGTCCTGAGAGAGAAGAGAGGAGTGAGAGCTAGCTCACCTTCCAGTCACTAAACTTGCTCTTGAGCCCCCTCCAATGGTGAGTTGAATTGTACACCTTCGACCAGTGCTTGATAGGGATAGGCTGGCCCCCGAGGTTGAGGATCGACACCCCAGCCCAGCTAGGAAGGGCGTCGTCCCACATGCTGATGAGGCGGGAGATATCCGTAGCAAAGGAGATAGCAGGTGGCAAAGGCAGCACATTCAGGTTGTATTCAATGGTGACGCCATTGGCGAGGGTGAGGGTTGCCATCTTGCTTTGGCCCTCAACCTCAGGAGAGGTGCTGGGAGCAGGGGCCAATGGGACCTCAGATGGTGAAGGGGCAGCTGCTCCAGCAGCAGCAGTGGAGGGGAGAGAGGCTGGAGAGGTGGGAGAGGGGAGATCAGGGAGAGCAGAGGTGGCGACGATGACTGGTCGGGGTGCAGTGAAAGATGGCTGGCGGGCGGGCGAATCAGGAGGATCATAAACATTCCTCTCTCGCACCCGGCTTGCCTGCGTGTGAGTTGCTGATGAGCGATTTGCACAGAGAGAGAGAGGGAAGCCCAATACGTGCCCACTGAAACAACCGCTGTCACACCCCAAACTAGAATTTGGGGAGATGAACATAAATTTGAGACATTTATTACTTTATACAGGTTCCCCTACATTGGTAGTGTCTACCCATGTATTCCCCTTATGCCCCTATGTTTTTCACTTCTATATGCATGTCATAAAGCCTGGGTAAAGAAGAAATCTGCGGTTCAGACACCGATTACTTGGAATACCTCAAGGAACGGGTATAACATAGGTAATAGGCCTATAGAATGACCCCTTACAGCCCCTGGACCTCTCCTAATCCTATTGACAGGCCATATGATGTCATAGATTAGATGGAGAATAGATATCATCAAGGAGACACAGCCTTGGAGTTATCTTATCCCTTATCACATAGGATCAAGATCAAAGATCCACACATAACTCCAGGTAGCCCCACATGAACTCCATTCAAGTGGATATGACCCACATGAACTCCATTCAAGTGGATATGACCCACATGAACTCCATTCAAGTGGATATGACCCACATGAACTCCATTCAAGTGGATGCGACCCACACGAACTCCATTCAAGTGGATGCGACCCACATGAACTCCGTCCAAGTGGATATGACCCACTTAAATCAAGGTGGATTAGTAATCCAAGAGGGATATAAAGGCTATGCAAATGCTGTCCCTCCATCCCTCAACCAATCCCCTCCTCTCTAAGGAGAAGGCAAGTCATTTTGGATGTGTAACAAGTAAGAGCTGAGTCAGATGCCAAGTCAAGAATGACTAAGACTCTGCCAAAAGCTTACTCATCCTGACCCACCTTAGCACAGGTAGGTACAAATAGGTACAAACTCCTGTATAGTATATAAGCTGGGGTTTTTCCCAACCAAATAACAAGCTAGTTTCTTCAGAGCTCAAGTGCAGTAAACTAAGTGTACTCAAGTGAAGTACATTAGTTGTAAGTACTGTCCAAGCAAGTGCCTTGGAAGTACAGCTGTATACTGAGATCTCTAGACTTCAACGGAAGTCAGAGATAAGAAATTCGTAGCTCAGTATTTGAAAGGTCGCATAGGGACTATTCAAATACTTACGGAATTCACGGTTCATACAGAGGCATAACTTACAGCTGGTAAGTCTTGTCTTCTGGTCATTCTGACATCTCTAGGTGTCCATTCATCATCAAGTAATCTGTCAAGAAGTCATACTGCTCGGAAGCAGTAAATTCATTCAAGTGAGTACTCATTCATCATCTTGTTACTGATAAATACGTCTTTAGATATAAGCAAGTTAATCCTCGAATTCACGTCAAGATAATCATCAATCCACGTACTACGCCTTTGGAGAATCAGCAGAGAATTGTCTCTATCCCACCTCGCACTAGCATAATCCTAGCACAGACAGTCGATCTACCTGCCTGTAAACTCGTGCTCTAATTTGATTGATCTGGAACAAGTTTAACCACTTATAAACGAACGACCAGGCAGAACCCGATCTACAGTAAGGTCCGGTATCGTCTGGGTACATTTGGTTAAATATCAAGTGTGCGTGATACCGCACCTTAGCTTCCGCTGTCCGATGGTCCTGGGAGCGCTGAGCGGGCAGAGCGTGATGGACCACCGCCTTCGTATCCTTGCTGTCATTGTTGCTGAAGAGCAGGTCGCGGCGGACGGCCGATTGCTTTGGCTTTGCTGCTGGCTTGTCGGGCTGCTTCGCGTTTCGGTGAGGATTAAGAGCACCCAGAAGCAGGCTGCATCGAGCAGGGGAAGGAGACGAAGAGAGAGGAAGGGAGGAGAGACAGAGCGAGAGAGGTGTCAGCGGTGAGGAGCGAAGAAGGGGCAGAGGATCGTTAGTATGCTCACCTGAGCCATTGGGATCGGTCCGCACTGAAGGCGCGCAGGCGAGCGAGCAGGTCGGCCTTGGTGCCCTTCGAATTGAGCCGGTACTCCTTGCACCAAGCCCGAAGCTCGGGTACATGCTTTCCGGCGCTGCGGAATTGATGGATGAGAAGGGAGGGACCAGGCCGCATCAGCATCAGTCTTCGGAGACCACTCACATGTTGCTGTAGACCACCGTGTGGCTCCCATCACTGCCAAGCTCTCCCGGAAAGGCAAGGAACTCCTCTTCAGGGTTTTTCCGGTGGTGGCAGCGCTTCGAGCCAGCGGCAGCTGACGACGAGGGGCCGGGATCGCCAGTCGCGTCCACATCCATCGCGTCCGAGTCCATATCGAGCTGATTTTTCACAGGTGCGAGGCCGAAAGCGAGCAGGGTCGCGAGCGCTGGGGTGAGAGCGAGCGCGAGGAGGATGAGGAGGGTGGGAAACGAGGTGGAGAGGGCGGCCGAGCAGCTGACATTCCCATCTCCGACCCAAAAGCAGGGCCGCGAGAGCGAAACGGCCCCGATCGTCGAGGCGATCGACCTGCGCACAGCAAAACGAGGGAGGGAAGAGAGGGGCGGTCAGCCATGCTCAACGGCGAAGCGTGGCGAGATCCGGAGCGCCCTAACCGAAAGGAGCAAGTCACGCAGGACCGTCCTCAGGGCGCTCAGGGACGGCGCCTGAAGGGGGAGACGGTTCCGGCGCCACCATAGGGACCGTCTCTTTCCCGAGAGAAGTGAGACGAGACGCGAGTGAGACGTTAGAATTGAGCAGCCCTAAGCAAGCACCAAGCGGGTGTCGAACCCGTGCCTCTCCCCGTGAATGGCTCAACCTTTACCGTTTCACCATCAGTGTACTGGTACGCATCGTAACGGTGAAGCGGCTGAGATTGTATCTAAGTGCGATCCCTTCATCCTAAGCTTCAGCGTCATTACTCTGGGTGCTCAAGTGATACTTGCCTGGACCGACGACCTGAGTGTTCTCCGACGAGCGCAGCGCACCCATTTGGCGCTAGAAACGAACTTGAATGACTCAAATGCTAGCAATAGATAAGAATAAGAGTCAAATAAAATGAGAAGAAATGGGCGAACCGGAGCGAGATGACCAACTCAGATTAATGAAGGTCGAAGAAGGAGTGGATGGATATCCATTATCCATCATCCGTTATCCAATACGACCTTGCATCCAACAACGATTTCAACCTTCAACGTTCGATGTTCTACGGTGAGTGAATGTAACTCCTGCTGCTAGCGAAATAAAATGGATCAGCGACCGGAATCACTTACCGATAATACGCAGACACATGATGCAGAAAAAAATGCTTGGGTTCTCTCGAATACCCTGAGGCACCGAGTGGGAGTCGAACCCACCTCTCCACCCCCCTCATTGGTGTCCTACTATGCCGGAACTGAGGAGGCAGCGCGATCCCACTACGCCATCGGTGCGATACGCTACGCCTCGGAATGGCGACGTTGTTGAATGTTGAGGTTTGTAGTGGGATTGCGATGCGATATAACTCGGGGATACAGTATTAGGCGGCAGGCATCAACGTCACCGTTCTTGCGAGGACTCGAAGATAGGCTTACCTGAGCTGGCCGACTGACCGACGGTTCTCCAACTGCTGGTGCTGAGCATCCCATTTTGGTGTTAGAAACGAACTTGAACGGCTCGACTCCTTGCACCATATAAGCAGAGAGTAAGGGGGAAAAGAGGGAGGGAACAGACGAACCGAGCGTGAAGTTGAAGACTCGGAGTAATGTGATGCGAGTATTGTCCATACAACACGGGTTCCCTGCGTTCAACGTAACGTCGACAATAAGGCATAATGCGCAGACAAAAAAAGATCACTGGTACATTTTTCATGGCTCCGAGTGGGAATCGAACCCACGTCTCTACCTCCTACTCCATCGTTGAAATATATGCGAAGGTAGCGCGGTACCACTACGCCATCGGTGCGCCGTACTTGCCCACTACGCGGGGGCAATTGACTATGATTCATAATCCGGGCCAGTTGGGGAGATCAATGCATGTATGGTGGATGTGGCCGACCGGTCAGCCAGCGGTAAGTAAGTTCTAGGGGGATCTAGTAATCACAGAGAAGAAAAAGAAAAAGGTTGAAAGAAAAGCAAGTTGTACATGTCACGGTGAGCGCACCGAGTGGGGGTCGAACCCACGTCTCTCCCCTCCTGCATCGATGTCATTCATGGTTATACGGAGGCAGCATGATGCCAACTTCACTATCGGTGCATCGCGCACTCTGACGCTTTCGCCATTCTTCTAACCGTGCGCGTGACCGTCTGATAGAGGCATCAATATCGCTGGATTTTGCCTTGTCTGAGTTTCTGATTGACCAAGATTAACAATCGCCGTTGTTACTATTAGTTAGAAATGATACGGATGATGATAATGATAATGCAACTTATCTATATGCGAAAATGTCGTCGCCCTGGTAGTGAAACGGTATCACGCCCCGATTCCATCGGTGGTACCTGGAATCGGTTCGAGGATGAAGGGAGTTGCGGGTTCGAGTCCCGCTCAGTGCGCTGTGGCTCTATGGCCCATACAATTTTTGTGCTCATTTTTCAGGGGCGTGTGTCGTAAGACCGAAGAGCAAGACACGTATCATGGACGGAGGAAGAAAGGACGAGTGCAAACCAATGATTCCGCGGGGAATAAGCCCCTGAATGTCACCTGACACTCAACTTACATAATTCGCTTAAACACCGTTCACCTCCGTCCTCCACCTCTGCCCCCTCCTCCTCGCCAGTACCAACGCCCTCAACGCACCTCGAAAGCGAATTACTGACTAAATGGTGTGTATTTGTGTTCTCGCTGAGAGGGAGGCGCTGACGAGCCACTTTTGCGGTGGTTGTAGGGCGGACAAGCACGATTTCCGTACCCGAAGGAGGTTTGGTCTCCATCTGGTGCGTCACCGTCGCCGCTGTGTTGTGTTCTCAACGATTGACGATATCTTCCATGCCTTTTGCTGTTGAATTCTTCCCGACCCTCGTGTTCAACGTCTTTACTTGGGCTCTCTTGGACGAATCACGAACCTCCAACTGGAAATGAATGAATGAACTCACTCTGGGTGGACAACGGATGGGTGGACGGACGGACGAACAGGCGGCTGGTGGGTACGCCCCTCGAACTGGATGAGCAACACCGCGATAGCCTTTGGAGGGATTTTGGCGTTGACGTACGCTACGTGGAGTGTTAGTGCTGATCATGAGGTATGTTGTATGCTTTATGTTTTTGCTTTGTTTCTTCCTACCATTTGTTTGTCTTGGGTTTGAAGATGGGACGGTGTTGTCCAGCCATCGCGAGGTGTTGTTGCTTGCCAGCTGCTAGGGCCTCCCTTGGTTCACTGCCCTCACGCTTCCCGATGCTGCTGCTGCCCCGTCCCGCCCTGCTTCCAATGTATCCGTTTCCGTCCTTTATGTCTTATTACTTCTTTTTCGTCTCTGTACCCTGGTCCTGAGGGCTTTTCTCTTTGTACGCTGTACCTATCCTACCCCGCTTCTTCTCCTCCTCCGGATGTTGCTGTGTCCCGGTAACCCTTGCTTCTTACGCCTTTTGTGACCTTCCTGCTGCCATGTTCGTAGCTTTCTTTCGTACCTCCCCGTTTCCGGAGACCACCGGTATATCGCCGGGGACTACTACACTATAACCCCCCCACGGACTCTTACATCCCATCCGAGCCATCGTTTTGCTCGGTGCTGGATGCCTCTACACGGACTACGCTCCCCCGGAAGCTGCTGCCGCTTATGTGTCAGCTTTCATGTTGTTCCTTGTCCAGTTTCCCAGAATTCCGTTCCGTTCCTTACCTGCCTTTCTTACGCTCTATTCTGCTGTCCTCTTCGCAACTTTGACATCCCAATCGGTACACTGCACCAGCTCCGTTACCGTGGGCTCGCGCCTATATCTTCATTATTTACGAACCCCCGTTATCCTAGCCCATAAACCGTTTCTTTCGCCGTTCTTTTTTCCATCTGGTTCCATCTCCACCCGCTCTCCCTTTTCCTTTCCAACTTTATTCATCCAACGCAAGGACCCTTCGCTGACTCGAGCTTCTCGTCCTTGTCCAGAAACGAGACATCCAACCAACTCGCCAGATACCGTCTATGAGAGTGAGTTTTTAGCTCTGCGCATCGTTGTTATCTTCCCCTCCAGCCATCTATTCTCTCCCACCCCACCCCCCCTTGTATGGCGACGTCCGCTCGCCATTCCTTACTCCGCTACCCCATCCGTCATTCTCTCATGCACCCATGCTTTCCTTGGCTTACGTTCCCTCCGCTGACTTTGTCTTGCTTTCTAGTGGGCGAAGGAATACGCCGATAAACACAAATCATAATTCGCATATATTCCCATCGTGTACTACAGCGCATCCTTACGTCCGAGTATCCATCTGCGTACGGCTTGCTTGCTATCAGCGTCTTCTAGAATGAATATTGATCGTTGAACGGTGACCGTTGGATACCCATCCGAGTCCCACAGGCGGTGCTGAAGTCCACCCTCCCCTCCCCGGCTCTCACGTACTATTCATTACAATGACTTCAGGTCGGGGTGCTTTCCTTCCCTTCCACCATTGACTGAGGGAAGGATGCTGCAGCGGGTTGGTACGAGCGGAAAGACGCCCGCCCAACCACGACGCGTGATGCATCGATGAACGTTAATTAAGTCAATAAATTCAAACAACAAAAGCTAGAGAATTATTTAAATATATTATTTATTTATTATCAAGGTACGCGTCATCGTCAAGTTGAATGTTCGTCGACTCCTTCCTCTTGACATACCTTGTACGGATTATATTGATCACTGAAGTACTGACACGTCAGGGTAACGTGTACCTCACGCCTACCCAGTGCTGGAGCGCCGTGTCGTGCCAGCGACGCTCAACGCTCAAAGTCTGGCCAGCACCTGCGCCTGCGCCTACGCCTGAAGCTAGCTAGACCGTCACCTTGAGCCTGAACATTAACCTGCACCTCGTACTGCGGATCCAGCCTCAACGTCAACCGGTAACCCCCCAGGCCACTTGTCCAATAACGTCTGTCACTGAATGCTCGGAACATGGTGGTGTGTATATCCCTGGACGGTTATCCGTCACATATATACGAACTACTGTTTTAATTTATTGACAGTCTGATGGTGAAACGCAGCTCGAAGACGCTACGCTTTGATACTAGTAGTTCTTGACGCCCCACTCGGATTGCCTTGATGCATATGGGTTCTCGGTTGCTAGTGCCGGCGTAGTCAGACTCGCATTCGACCATTTAACGTTGAGGACTTTCCTTTTGTTGCTCAGAAGATGCATGACTGACTGAAGTTCCGATTAGTTAGATCGTTTGTCTTCCCTTCGAGCGTCATCGAGTCGAGACCAACCTATCAGCAAACGAAGCTAACCGGGCGCATTCCAATAGTGCATGGTCGTGCAAGCTGTCAACCCATCCTCTCAACCAAGTCCAAGTCTATGCGACGCATGCTCCACTAGACTACGCCTCATAATACCTAGTCCCCAAGAACGACGCGAGCACTAGGACGTAGTTGGGATGGCGCGGTGCACTGGGACTAGTATGAGAGGAGGATAGCGGCGAAGCTGGTATTGGTATAAGCAGCGGGCTTGGTCGGCTCTTGGGTCTCCCCCAGTTATCTATCTCGTCCGATTTCTTCAAGCTTCAGCACTAGTAGACCTTCAGTGAGTGCCTCGTTTGCTTTACTTTGCTTTTCAGGCTTCGTTTCCCCCCTACCCCCTTCTTTCTTTTCGCTGTACCCTGTACCTCCCTTCACCACATCGTCACGTCACCTCACTTCATCACCCATTTTCATTTTCGTCTGCGCCTTCACCCACACGCTTTCCCTCAGATCTCCTCTGAACAAACACTCCACCATGCGCGTCACCGCCACCTTGTTCATCCTCGCCGTCTTCGCCACTGTTTTCGCCGTCGCATCCCCCGTTGAGGAGACCACCGACGCCGCTGACGCTGCCGATGCGGCCGACAGACGCCATCGTCATGGCCATCACCGTCACCACTAAATTAGACGATACACCTCGGCGTCTCCCGTCCGTCTAAGTAGTATAACGGGTATACTGGTGCGTTCAACTCTGATGGAAACTCCGGGTAGGGGTTTAGTGTAGCTGATTTGATTAGTTAGGCCGTAGAATCAATCGTCCTTCATATTTCCCTCCCCTCGAACGCTCCAACGTTGAACCCTCAAATCCACTGGTGCCTCGTTATGCATCCGCCGCTCCTCACCGCTCCGCCGGATGTCTTTCCCTAATGTGTTGTATACACCCTTGTGTACTTTACTACTACTACCAGCAAGAACTGTCTTTTTCATATCTCATACTTACTCTTCTCCTCTCCTGACTCTTCATGCCCATCTGTACAGTATATTCACCCGTTAAACATATTCGTCTATGTCATGATATGCATATGTTATGTTCCATGCTCATGTTCATGGTGACTCCAAGGCAGTCAGTCGTCCGTCTACTTCCCTCTCGGACTCGGCCAACAGAGTACCATCCACGACATCGTTGATTCGTGGTTGTGATTTCCACATCGGATTGATATGGAGGCTTGTGGTACTCAGTGCTTCGGCGCAGGTCGAATTGTAAATGGGTAGGTAAACGAGGATAGCTTGAAGTCCCTTTAACGCAGGCAGCGTTATGATGGTCTCGGTACGGGTTGCTGGTTGAATATATGAGAATATTGAACACGGACTGTGCCGCTTGAACACAAAGAGTCTTGCATGAATTGATAAGAGGCTGCCTCAGAAGAAGTTCTCTTCGAGGGTTGGGGAGGGTCTTCCAGCCGGCCAGAGTTGAACCGCGGGTCTTGAGAAGAGATTTGACAGAAGGGCGGAGTACTCAGACTGACCGGGAGGCAAGGTCCAACTTGATGCCATTGGAGTCTTGACAGCGTTGTCTTTTCAGCACTGAATGACCACCACCACTGATCTGGAAGGAGAGTGAAGGAGCATGTATCAAGATATATTTTGTATGAAGGCAGCGCAACATTGAGCAACAGGCAAACACTTCATGAGCATCACTTGAGGCCGTTGACTTTGGAAGATATGAAGACAACGGCGTGGACGAGCTTTCGAACGACTTCGAGAACGAATACAAATGAGAATGCCTTATGAAGGCGAGTCAGTCAGGTAAGGGCAAGGGAAACTAGATGAGAACGAGATGACTCACGATGAGCACGCCCAGACCGATATTCCACAATACAATCATACCACCGACCTCGGGAGCGGGTCTAGCGTCTCGATCCTATAATGTAAGAGAGTGAGCAGGACTATTCGCCACCTGGATAAAGCGTAGAGAATGAAGCAAGCTCACCATCCACTCGCCTCTGTCACCAAGCAGGTGGGGGCGCCGATATGGATGGAAACGGCGCTGGGCGCTGGACGTCGTTCGTACCCGGTAGACAGGCATGCTGGATGGTGGGGGACTTGAAATCAAGGCAGAATATGGCAGGTATTGGGTACTTACTTTGAATTGCCTTATACTCAACGGCACGCACCAGTAACCAAATATCCTGGAGGACAGGGCCGTCTTGCCGAGTGCCTCGCGGCGTATACAAGGGGAAGGAAGAGAAAGAGAAAGAGGGGATCTGCTATACTGTGGTAGTCCATCGTCTAGTGGACAAGGTGCAAGAATGGGTGTCTTCCTTAAGGTGAGTCACATGGATGAGATCGGAGTGTAGAACTTACTTTACGCGCAAGTCGCCGCACTGCCCACCTACCTATTGACCCATCCATTAGCGCACATGTGCGTAAAAAAACCACGTAAACCAAACGGCTCCCCAAACAGAATGGCCAGAGAAATAAAAGGCCATGAGGCGAACATACCGCTGCGTGAAACCAAAAAAACCGCGGATTAAATCCACTGGGAATGCATCGTGGTGCAAGTTTAATTGACGACGGCGGTGCGAACCGGTTTTTCCAGATATTCTACGCCCAGCGTGGGATCCCGAGAGTGGTCGCCGTCCTCCAGAAAAAGAAAATAAGACGTAAATCATCGGTGGCGTAAACCGTGTGCGCGTCCTTTCTTTGAGACCCTATCCATTGAATAGCGTAACGCAGGCCACGCATTCCACAATTTCGAAATGAAGTGGAAGACGGAAAGAGAGATGGGGGCGAAAATCGTAGACGAGAAGGAACGGCGGACATAATTGATCATGAACAAGAGGAAGATTTTGATTTTTAGGGCACGACCGACCTAGAGGGTGATCCTTGTACGTTATTGCACAATGCGCCGTACCTGGGCGTGGGATTACAGGATAGAAAGTAGTGGAATAAAATGGAATGAGTACGGCAGCCATGCGGGAGGGAAAGCCAGTGTTGACGCGTCCAGTCGCGTCGCTCACGTGATCTACCCCTGTTAGCACCAACCATACCTCCTGAACGATTCCATGTTCACGACTTATGTTTTGACTTCGCTAATACGGAATTAGAGTGTGGTTAGATGTACACCGTCGTGAGCTACTGGTTACTCGGAAATCAACCGCATTCCTTCAACAAGGCTTCGACCTCGTCTCAGCATAGTCTCGCCGTCCGTGATCGTGACGAAGCTATCCAGCCGTTGAAATACAGTCTCATGGCTTTCCCTGCACCAAGAATGTCGAGGAATACATTGAGACGAGATGGCATTCAAGTGCTTCTTACTGGTAAACGAAGTTTGGATTTGGAACAATTTACGCATCAGCACCGCAACGCTCCCAGCCTCGCACTAATATCCACCTGGTGAACCGCCGTCGGAAGCCTCGAAGCGCCGATCCCCGAAATACAACGTCGCATGACAGAGCATCATCCGCACCAAAATGTTGGAATAGCAAACGCATGCGAGTCCGCACTCGCGCCAAAAGCTCGGTTCCGTTGAACCGAGCACCACATGATTCCCCTTTTGTCTCCCCTATAAGTACTTGTCACAGCCTGCAGCCAAAGATATTTCCTGAGGGAAAATGTAACTGAGAATATATTCCATGATTTTCATGCATTTTTAGTGGGAGAAAAGTTAACCCTTTATACTGTACTATATGCGAGCAATATATGAAATTTTGTCCAAGTCTTATGGCGTACAAAATGACACATATTCACGAAGTTTTGCCATGGTGAATATTCAAGGATAACTTAACATTTTCTCACAGTCTTTGAACGATATAAACTTAACATTTTATCATCATATTTGCTGTGAGATAACTCTGAGAAGATGAAACATTTTCTCAGCATATTGTTCGTGGAAAAATGATGCGAAAATGATTCATTTTTACCTAAATCAGTGAGAAAATGTCATTTTCCCAGGAAAATGAATCATTTTTGCATCATTTTTCTGCGAACAATATGCTGAGAAAATGTTTCATTTTCTCAGAATTATCTCACGGTAAATATGATGATAAAATGTTAAGTTTATATCATGCAAAGACTGTGAGAAAATGTTAACTTATCCTTGAATATTCACCATGGCAAAACTTCGTGAATATGTTTCATTTTGAATGCCATAAAACTTGGAAAAAATCTCTTATATTTCTCGCATATTATACAGTATAAAAGGTTAAATTTTCTCTCACTCAAAATACATGGAAAACATGGAATATATTCTCTGCTACATTTTTCCTCAGGAAATATCTTCCGCTGCAGGCTGTGTCGAGCATGCTTGCTCGTTTTCCTTATGATTTAGTACGGGACTTTGTCCCCGTTTCCGTAGATCCTAAATACCTGTAGTGGTAGTTTCTGCGCCTCAGCTTCGTTACCCCGAACGAATCTGAGGTGAGCTTACTTTTATTTACCTCCAGTCGCACTCTATACTTACGGTATCGTAGTGTCATATTCTAACAGGTACTTATCATTGAATACAGCTTCGTTACCCCGAACGAATCTGAGTGTCATATTCTAACAGGTTATGGGCCCCGCCCGTTGCTAAATTTTAACACCGATACTTGTCCTTCTCATCTGTTCGCGCTATTCCCACTATGTCCACCACCACTGTCTACTCTGATGCTCTCCCTTCGACTGTTCCGAAGCTCGATCCAAACGGCGTAAACTGGACGATCTTCAAGATGCGCTTGTCCGACAGCGTGCGAGCGAAAGGTGTTTACGGCCACTTCGACGGCTCTAGTCCGAAGCCCGAGGAGTTTGTTACGACAACATCAGCGTCTGGTGAGACTACGACAGCTGAAAACCCCGCGTATCAGTCTTGGCTCAAGGACGAATTACTGGCGCGCTCTCTGCTTACCCAGAAACTACCCGATCCGACCCTTCTGCTTGTTCGGAATGCCGAATCTGTCAAAGAGCGCTGGGATATCGTTAAACGAGAGTATACAACGAAGGGGATATACGCTAGGACTTCCCTTCACCGCCAGTTCCTCAGTATGCGCTGTGGTCCGAAGGAGAACATCCGGGAGTTCCTCGACAAACTTCGACAGCGTTGGGAGGAACTTCTCTCCTTGAATGTCGCCATCAGCGATGATGACACCCTCACCGTTATCGTTGATGCCTTGCCCCGCGACCTCTCGTTATTTGCATCTGTCCAGACAACTCGCGACGACACCATCGACATTGATCGCTTGATCCGAGCTATCAGTGATGAGTACACACGTCAGCAGGCTAGGCGTTCTCACCGTAATGCCAAGGACGACGAGGACGAAGCGCTGGTAGTGTCGTCAGGACCGTCGTCTAAGGGGAAAGGAAAGGGGTCAGGGAAGCCGCGCGGGCCGCAGTGTTACAAGTGTAAAGAGTACGGCCATCTGCGTCGCAACTGTCCGTTGAAGAAACGAGATGGAGGCGATGGAGAGAAGGGGAAGGATAAGGCTAGCACAGCCAATGCAGTCGAGACGGACTCGGAGGACGACGGCGTATTCGCGGTAGGAGTCGAGAGCGATTCCAGCGATGGTGACTCGAGCAACGAGTCGGATGCCGACGACGAGGACGACTCGGAAAATGACTGGCCGGAGACTGGTGATGAGCGTGCGACCGCTGGACGATTCAGGGTGCCGCGTGCAGCAGCTACGTTGGCTGCAGGTATCGACTCCGATGATGAAGACGAAGCCGATGTTGACTTCGTTGGTAGAGGGAGATGGGCGTCGAGTGCATCGGCGCAGGCTGCTGGTATTGACTCCGATTCGGAGGAGGAGGAGGAGGAGGAGGTAGAGGATAATGGGAGGGCGGTCGAGGCAATGTCAGCTTCGGTAGGACCAACCAACCATGGGTACACACCTAAATCCGAGCTCTACGACTCCGGTTGCAGCAAACATCTCACGCATTACAAAACCGACCTCGAAAACTTTAAGGAAATTCCTCTGAAGACCTTGAGAGCTGCAAATAAGCAATCGTTCAAGGCTACCGGCATAGGCGAGCTCGTTATTGACGTCCCGAACGGCGTCGACGTTTCGAAGCTTCGTCTGGTGGAGGTGCTGTACTCGCCGGAGGTTGGCCACACCTTGGTGTCAGTCGGGAAACTTGACGACTGCGGGTTCCAGGTGTCGTTCGGCGGTGGAAGGTGCAGGATAAAGGGGCCGTCTGGGGATACTATAGGGGTTATCCCGAAGACGGCTGGCGGGCTATATCGTGTCGTTCACGATGGCGACCTCGTAAACACGGCGACTGATGGTATCACCATCGACATGCTTCACCGACGCCTTGGACATATTTCTCCCGGGACGGCGAAGCGTTTGGTGGACAAGGGGATGGTAACCGGCCTTGCTATTGACAGCTCGAGCTCGGTGGACTTCTTCTGCGAGTCGTGCGTGTTCGCGAAAGCGACGAGGAAGCCGGTTCCGAAGGTTCGTGAGGGCGAGAGAGCAAAGGAGTTCGGCGAGGAGGTCCACAGCGATGTCTGGGGTCCGTCGAAGGTCGAGTCTATCAAAGGAAAGAAGTATTATGTTACGTTCACCGATGATGCGACACGGCTCACTCACCTCTACACGATGCGAACCAAGGATGAGGTCTTCGACCACTACAAACAGCTCATGCTGTAGGATTAATGCATTATCGACTGGGCAGTGGCCACAAGCGTATTGCATTGTTTGCTGGCAAGGCCAAATCTGCCTAGTTAGCAATAATGCATTATAGCGCAGCATTCTTCCAGATATACCTAAAATGGTAATTGCTATCAAAATAGATATTAAATATGTATGCTACAGAGCGTGAGAAAAAGCGAAAAAGCGGTCATTAATTGGGATTAGCAGGGCTGCTGGGCTATTACAATATACTGATTGTGAGAATGTAAGCTATTGACTGTGGGAAATGCCTATTACTGACCGTGGGAAAAAGTCATTATTGACCGTGGGAAATTTTTCGAAAAAGAAAATGCATTGACCGTGCGAAAAAAATTTACTGACCGTGGGAATTTCAGCATTGATTCAATTTGGAAATGTGACCAATAGCCAGCCATGACCTCACTCAATGCAGAGTTGACCGTGGGAATTTTTTTGACTGACCATGGGAAAATCCTTCAAAACACACTTGTGCTCATTTGAAAGCCAGCTATGGGTTCCATCACTAAATTTTTGTATCCACAAATTCTAGTGATTGGTTCACTAGTGAGAGTGGTCGACATTTTGAGGATTATTGACCGTGAGAAAATTGTTACTGACCGTGGGAAAGTGCGTTTTCCGGAATTCAATAGCCCGCTATTGGTTTTATCACTAAATTTTGATTTCACCAAATTCTAGTGATTGGTTCATTAGAAAATCATTAAATACTACCCGGGGTTTGATGGATTATTGACTGTGAGAATTTTGTTTTCTGACCGTGAGAAAATTCTCGAAAAAGAGCGATCAGCACCAATAATGATCAGCTACTGACCATCAATAATAATACTGACTGTGGGAAAATTTTGAATCGCAAAAATGCGCTCATTAGATAGCCAGGTATTGATTCTATCACTAAATTTTTGCATCACTAAATTCTAGTGATCAGGTTACTAGCAAATCAGCAAATACTGATCAGCATTACTGATCATGCGAAATAGTTCATTGACCGTGGGAAAGGATGTTTTCAACCATTCAATAGCCCGCTATAGGTTTCATCACTAAATTTTGATATCACTAATTTCTAGTGATTGGATCATCAGAAAAGCATCAATTACTGATCCAGGTGTTGATGATCAGTAATTTTATTGACCATGGGAAAATTTTGAAATGTGATTATGCGCCTGTTAGATAGCCAGCTAGGGACATTGTGATCCAACTGATGTCATTAGTGGCCCTTATTGACCTAGTTTGGGAGGTATAACCACTTTTGTCATTACCATTACTGACTGTGAGAAAGTTTTATTGACCGTGAGAAAATTCTGAAAAGAAAAAATCGCAAATTCTACTCTACTCATAGTTCCAAGCAGGGTAGTGTTTATGAGAAGTGCGTAGCTGCAGTGGTTCAGATGCTATGAGCAAATCTTTGGAGGTGGTTGTGAAAGTCTGATCAACATTGACATTTCAGACATATGCACATCTGCTAGTCTGGGTCTGTTCCACTATGCCATCCACGCAGGATGTATCTGACCATGGTCTAGTATGTCTGTGGTGATGATTTCTGGTATAGAGGTATCATGGTGCAGTCTTCCAGTCATTCTGAGTAATGTCATGGTCACTCAGACTCACTTTCAATGTGCTCTTCCATCATTCATAAGATTGACCTGTTAGAGCCATACCACTGATATGACACATGCTCTAGTATGTCTCTACAGATGTTTCTGGATGAAGTAACAAGGATGGTGAAGCATCAACCTCATCTGAGTGACCTGATTTGTCAATCTCTTGAACAATGGATGAGGTGACTGAAATGACCATGACATTCAGTGCAACTCACAATGACTTGGAGAATGCACCATGGTATCTCCATACCAGAAATCATTCCCATGGACATACTAGAGCATGCCCAGACACATCTTGCATGGATGGTATAGCAGAGCGCACTCAGACTGACAGGTGCACCCATGTCTGAAATTGTCAATGTGGATCAGACTTTCACAACACTGTCCAAAGATTTGCTTATAGCATCTCAACAACTACAGCTACACACTTTGCGTTAACACTACCCTGATTAGAACTATGAGTAGAGTAGAATTTGTATTTCCTTTTTCGGAATTTTCTCACAGTCAATAATTTTTTCTCACAGTCACTAATTGTGATCACAAAAGTGCTTATATCTCCCAAACTAGGTCAATAAGGGCCACTAATGACATCAGTTGGATCACAATGTCCCTAGCTGGCTATCTAACGGGCGCATAATCACATTTCAAAATTTTCCCATGGTCAATAAAATTACTGATCATCAACACCTGGATCAGTAATTGATGCTTTTCTGATGATCCAATCACTAGAAATTAGTGATATCAAAATTTAATGATGAAACCAATAGCAGGCTCTTCAATTCCGGAAAACGCATTTTCCCACGGTCAGTAACAGCTTTCCCACGGTCAATAATTATCAAAATGGCGACCACTCTCATGAGTGAACCAATCATTAGAATTTGCTGATCCAAAAATTTAGTGATGAAAGTTGTAGCTGGCTTTCAGATGAGCACAAGTGTGTTTTGAAAGAATTTCCCACGGTCAGTAAAAAATTCTCACGGTCAATACTGCCTTGATTCATGTAATGGCTGGCTATTGGTCACATTTCAAAATTGAATTAATGGTAAAATTCCCACGGTCAGTAATTTTTTTTCTCACGATCAATGCATTTTCTTTTTCGAAAATCTTCCCACGGTCAATAACGCCTTTTTCCCACAGTCAGTAATAGTCAATTCCCACAGTCAATAGCATACATTCTCACAATCAGTATATTGTAATAGCCCAGCAGCACTGCTAGCCCCCATTAATGGCCGCTTTTTCACTTTTTCTCACGCTTACTAGCAAACATATTAAAGAAATTATTCACTAGCAATTGCCATTTTAGGAATATCACTGCCAGTTAATGCTTCATCCACTTATAATGCATTATGTCAGCTGCCTACGATGCCAGCATATAATGCATTATAAGGCCCATAATGCAATAGACTGTGGGCCATGGCCTACAAATAATGCATTAATCCTACAGCAATGGGTGCTACAAAGCATTCGAGGCCTGGGCGAAGACGCAACGAGACTCGAAAATTCAGGTCCTTTGTTCCGATAATGGTGGCGAGTACACTGGCAAGGCGTTCACTCTCTATCTTGAACGCCAGGGTACTGAACAAAAGCTCACCGTCCATCATACACCACAGCACAATGGCGTCGCCGAACGCCGAAACCGAACAATCCTCGAACGAGCGCGTGCCGTCTTGCACGCGAGCGGTCTCCCTCGCAAGCTTTGGGCTGAAGCCTGTCGCCACATCGTTTGGTTGATGAACCGTACATCGACGAAGGCTTTGAAAGGTATGACGCCGTACGAGGCTACCTTTAACGAGAAGCCGGACTTGTCGATGGTGCGGGAATGGGGAGAAGAGGTCTGGGTGCGCACGGAGAAAGGGGATAAGCTTAGGGGATGGGTCAAAAAGGGGCGCTGGGTTGGGTACGATGATCAGCGTAAGGGTCACCGTGTTTGCTGGCCGTCTGCTAATTATCGTGTTTCCGTCGAGCGGAATGTTACGTTCAAGGATTCGCCCGCTGGTATTCCTACTGAGGGGGAGAATGTGCTTGTCAGTACGAAACCAGCGGAAACCCAGGTACGCACCGAAACACCACCACCTACAACACCTGTCCCAGAGCTTTCCGTGCCGGAAACTACACAAACTCCCCGCCGTTCTGTCACCGTCGAAACGGAAGACGAATCCGATGCACCACCCAATCCCATTCGCTCTCGTCGCACCAAACTCCCTTCCCAACGTGTAAAGGACCTCTTGGATGGCGAGGGGACTTATTCGAACCGTCGCGCAGCTCCCAAGTTGCCCCAAGGCGTCCCAAGACCTGACCCTACACCACCTGTACAGGAGGATGCCGTTCTTGAGGGGGAGGGTTCTGCCGCTTGGATGATGAGTATCGAGGATGAGTTGGCAATGCTTGTGGACACAGCTGATGTCGAGGCATTGGAACCCAGGTCGTTGGCTGAGGCGAAGTCACGACCGGACTGGCCGCAGTGGAAGGCGGCCATTGAGGAGGAGTTGAAGATGTTGAAGGACGTGGGGACATGGCGATTGGTCGAACCACCGGAGGGGGCGAATATCGTTGGGTCTAAATGGGTGTTCAGGATAAAGAAGGACGCGGCTGGGAACATCGTACGTTACAAAGCACGATTGGTCGCTCAAGGTTTCTCCCAGGTACCCGGCATCGATTACTTCGACACGTTCGCGCCTGTAGCGAAACTCGCTTCTATTCGCACCGTCCTCGCTATCGCCGCTGCCAACAATTGGGAACTCCATCAGATCGATGTCAAGAGTGCCTTCCTCAATGGGGAACTCACCGAAAACGAGCGCATCTATATGAAACAACCACCCGGTTTCCACGATCCCAACTCCCATGGGCTGGTGTGCGAGCTCATCAAGGCGCTATACGGCCTGAAGCAGGCTGGTCGGCGCTGGTACCAAAAGCTGGTGGAAATCTTGGTGATCAAGCTCGGGTTCACTCGCTGCGAAGTTGACCAGGCTGTCTTCTTCAAAGTGGTAGGTGATAACTGAATTATCCTTCTCGTGCACGTGGACGACTGCACGATCGCGGCTACTTCAATCAAGTTGGTCGACGCATTCAAGGCGGGCATCTCGCGTCACGTCGATATTACGGACCTAGGTGAGTTGCACTGGTTGTTGGGGATGGAGATACGGCGGGAGCGTGAGAACGGAATACTTCACATCTCTCAGCGCTCGTACATCGACTCGATGGTCAACCGCTACCTGTCAAAGGATGTCAAGCCTTTGTCTCTCCCCATGGATCCCAACGTGCGACTCACCTCCGATCACGCTCCTAAGACGACTCAGGAGTACGCTGTTATGCGCGACAAGCCGTATCAGGAAATCGTCGGGTCCCTGATTAGTACGCGGCCCTTGGAACGCGCCCTGACATAGCGTTCGCGGTCCAGAATCTGTCTCGATTCACGAAAAACCCTGGCCTCGCTCACTGGAACGAAGCCGTTCGATGCCTACGCTACTTGATGGGTACGAGGGAATTGTGGTTGACGTATGGTAGCAAGGAGAAGGAATTGGTCGGGTATGCTGATGCTGATGGGAGTATGGCAGAGGATAGGCGGGCGATCAGTGGGTACGCGTTTATGCTTCACGGCGGCGCCGTTTCGTGGTCGGCTAAACGACAGGACCTGATTGCTTTGTCAACGACTGAAGCGGAATATTGCGCTGCGACTCACGCAGCAAAGGAAGCGCTGTGGCTGCGCTCTCTCATTTCCCAACTCTTCGACACCTCCCTATCCCCCACGACACTCTTCTCCGACAATCAATCTGCCATTGCGCTCTCGAAAGACCATCAGTACCATGCCTGCACCAAACATATCGACATTCGGTACCATTTCATTCGCTGGGTCGTCGGAAACGGATCGCTTCGGCTCATCTATTGTCCGACCGACGAAATGGTGGCCGACGCGCTCACGAAGGCCTTGCCTTCAGCAAAAGTGAAGCATTTCGCTTCAGAACTCGGACTCTCCTTCGTTTGAGGGGGAGTGTTGGAATAGCAAACGCATGCGAGTCCGCACTCGCGCCAAAAGCTCGGTTCTGTTGAACCGAGCACCACATGATTCCCCTTTTGTCTCCCCTATAAGTACTTGTTTCACTTCGTCTCGAGCATGCTTGCTCGTTTTCCTTATGATTTAGTACGGGACTTTGTCCCCGTTTCCGTAGATCCTAAATACCTGTAGTGGTAGTTTCTGCGCCTCAGCTTCGTTACCCCGAACGAATCTGAGGTGAGCTTACTTTTATTTACCTCCAGTCGCACTCTATACTTACGGTATCGTAGTGTCATATTCTAACAGGTACTTATCATTGAATACAGCTTCGTTACCCCGAACGAATCTGAGTGTCATATTCTAACACAAAAGACAGGACGGAGAGAGGGATCTTGTTTTGAGGTTCAATGTTCGAGCAAGTCAGCTGGCGGGAGGCAAGGACTGCCAAGGAGGGTTGTTGTCATTATATCGTACTAGTGCTCATGAAGGAATGCAATTAATTTTGAGAGAGGTTGAGATATATTGATGTGGAGCACTTTGCGCAGAGCTCGCGCCCAAGAATCAACGGCTAGCTTGACAGCATGCGAGAGGACAAGCATGAAAAGCACCATCGGAAGGCGACATCGTGATTCATCGCATCCGGCCACTGAATCTGTAGAATACCAATATCTGCGACGAAGTCAGGTAAAGGCAAATACATTGGAGACGAGGAGGTGAAGGGTTACAATGAGCATCACGGGCGCAACATGAATCGGCGTAGGATGTCCGTCCGTCCGTCCGTCCGTCCGTCCGTCCGTCCGTCCGTCCATCTCCATCCTACGAAAGAGGTGTGAGCAACATTCCGGCCATCTGAACTGAGTGGAGAATGAAAGAAACAAACCAAAATGTGGTCACCTCCACCGCCGACCAGCTGCGGGCGGCGATAAGGATGGAAACGGCGTAAGACACAGATAGCCTGCTGCTGCGACGGCGTAGTACGATATATGCGCATGGCTGGTTGGACACCAAGAAGTGGGGGGGAGCCTGAATACAGGCCAAACACTAGAGATGACTTGGTACTCACCTTCTAGAGCTTACACTCACTGATCAAGCCCAAATTGCACCTAGGACGGGGATCTGCTTGGTGTCCCACTTCGGAAAGGACTGATAGAAGAAGAAGAAGAAGCAGGGGGATCTGCTCTGAGGCGCCCCATCTTCTTCGAATAACTAAGACAAAGAATGAATTGAAGGTGCAATCTGTTGCAAGGTGAGTTACCACAAAGAAGGGGATCGGAGTGTAATCGATTAATCCTTTAAGCTTTACACATTACGCTATATAATTCCCTCCCTCCATGGCCATCGACCGGCGAACATGTGGGTCATTATCCATTTATCCGTCGCTATGCGTAGCTTAGCCAGACTCCCGGAGAACGACGTCGGACGAATCCAATGTTCTTGAGCGAGTATTGACGAAAGCGCAATGAACGGCGCAAGACCACTGCCATCTCATATCTCATATCTCCTACAAGAGAAGTAGTAAGTAAATGTAAATATCACGGAGTCTCAGGGAGTGAACAACAACAGGTTACAGGTTACGCTCAACTTCAACTTTAACTGACAACGACGGCGACCAAAAGCGGGATGTTTTTCTGTAGAAACTCCAAGTTTTACCTTGAGAGAACTAGAAGCGATGTGACGTCGGCGGCGAAATTAGCTCGTATCAGGGGGCGTAGCAGGGCATAACGGCACCGTAGTCATAAGATGGCAAGATCTGCATACGACCGAATACGTATCAGAATCGATGCGATAGAAGGGGAGGGAAGGAGATGACAAGCTGGGGTGCGAACGGAAAGGAGGGGAGGAAGACGTACCCGATTGAATGAGGAAAGAGAAAATTTCAAGGGTACTGTATATATTGTAAAACTCACGAAGTGGACAGGAAAAAGCCTTGTATAATGTACGTTATAGTGCAAGACACCGAGGTTTCACTGTGGGATGACAAGATGCATGAAGTAAGTAAATAACTAGATTGGAGTGAGGCATGGTGTACGGTGCGTGGTGCGTGGTGCCGCCTCGAGGCTCGGTAGCGGGAACATGACACATCTGCATCAACTTGAATACAGCGTTGGGTCCCAGGAGCAAACACTAACGAGAGCTCCCCCTTCCCCTCCCAAATCCTCCAAAGGAAATTCAGCCAATATGATATGCAGTACAAGACGGAAAGCGTACGACAGAGAGAGAGAGAGAATGGCTAAAAATAACATTTTTTTTCTAGGTACATTGAACATGCATTGTTCATCCAGTTGATGCGTATGTCTATATATGCAAAGGTAGCACTGCATGTCTGGTGCGTCGCTAGCCACGCCGCCGACGCTCTGCTTCTCGTCGTTACCGACCTAATGTAAGGAAAAGAAAGAGGAGTACTTATCATAATCAGCATTATATCAAGCGCGAACGTAGAACAGAACAGAGCGGCCGCAGGAGTAAGTACTCACCCTCGTGATATATAGGATCCGTTTGATAAAAACCTTTGTATATATATATAAGATTGACGAGAGCCTCGCCGCACCCGCACCCACAACCATCTTGCTCGACAAAACCTTCAACCCCACAAGCAAGCGCAACAACATAACGTCCGCCGACCGACGTCTTAAAATTCATTCTCCGTAACATCATACCGCACCAGCGCACGCGAAGTCTTCCGCGTACAGACAGTCCCTGAGAGTGAGGACGTCTCCGCACGGCGGGGCAAGCTCACGTATTCCGAGATGGGCCTGCTTGAAAGCACAGGACACTCAGTTACGAAGCGGGAAGAGGGAAGAGGGAAGAGGGGGCGGGGAGGCTTACCGGATGATCAATGATCTTCCAGTCCTCTCTCAACGCCGCAGGAGGGGATACAGCCACCTGACCAAGCTGCGTCACGGACCTCAGTGTTGACTGCCGTAATCGACTTCTCCGTGTACGCAGCACCCGGACCCGGTAGGCAGACGTCGGGAAGCTGCCCGCCATGAGCACCATGATAACCTTGGTAGACGACGAAGGCACCTTACGACGAAGGCACCTTGAGGGACCGACTTGGTATTTACCTCGTCAGCGTGGAGGCGGTGAACGAACCTGAGCTTCGTTTGCGAGGCTTTCTTCGAAGGACGAGAACCAACCTAAACCTAAAACGTGGCGTGAGTGACTAACTAGGGCGGAGAGCAAGGCGGTCAGAGACAGACGGACCTTCTAGAGTCTAGAGGATATATATATACTCTACTGAAGCCATAAATTATAGCCATTCCACTCCGGCGTACCTAGCTGCGCCTTGCTAAGTAGCTTGAGCTTGAACGAATGTGGTATCCGCTCTCTCCCCCACGAAGCCGACTTCCAGGCCCGTGCGGTGCCCGTGTGCAGCCAGCTCATGCGGATCCGAGAGTTCAAGACGGCAGCTCCGTGTCTTGGGTTCGTGCCAACAAGGAGGATGACATACGACATCGACCTCCTCGACACCCGGGATGGTGGTTAGATTGAGGAGGAAGCCGACGGTGGAGTTAGAGCGGATGAGTCCCCGCGTTGAATGTTGAACGTTGAACGGGTGAGGAGGATCCACCAGCCTAGTCGAGAGCGAGGATTCCGGGATATGTGTTCCATCACTCCAGCGAGGGTTTCGTAAACAATACTCCATTCATATTTCGACTTTCTATGGTACGTATTACGACATATTTTACGTACCTTCAAGGACGATATGTGGTGCGTTAGCTGGGAGTATCGTTCCTGGACAAGGACGAGAAGGATGAGTCAGCGAAGAGTCCTTATTCTGGATAAGCATGGTTGGAAAACGGAGGGAAAAAAACTGGGTGGCGGCAGAGTCAAGCGAGAAGAGGGAGCGGAAAGAGAGACTAATGGGTAGAGTAGCTGGGGCGTTGACGCAGTGGCAATAATGAGGAAATGGGACGCGTTTATGGAGGGGTGTGTGGCTAATACGGTGGCCAGAGGGAAATTGGGGATGCGAAGGCTCTGAGGACGGTAGCAGCGTAGGAAACGAACGGAGTTCACCGAACGCAGACAAGGAAGCAGATGGCAAAGGAAAAGGAAGGAAGAAGGGCGGTGGCAGCATCTAGAGGAGAAGAATCGGCCTAGCAAAGCATGACGCAGCACAGAATGATGCAAGGGGGTCACGATAGCAGAAAGAGAAAAGCTCCTGCGCGAGCGTTAGCGTCGCAGTGACGCAGCGCTCACAAACAGGGCATAAACACGATATAGACGAAGGCGATGAAGGCAGCAGGCGGCAGGAAGGTGGAGAGATACGATACAAAGGGTGCGGGGGCGGGACTCGAAGCAGAGAAGAGGAAGCAAAGCGAACCAAAGGGCCCTAGGCGCTGGCTGGCCAACGTCGTCCCATCGTCATACAGCGAAAGCGAACAGAAAGCATACACAAGGGAGTGCAGATCGAAGGGGGAAAAGAGGACAGGAAACATACCTCGTGATCAGCACTAACACTCCACGTAGCGTACGTCAACGCCAAAATCCCTCCGAAAGCAATCGCGGTGTTGCTCATCCAGTTCGACGGGCGTACCCACCACCCGCCTGTTCGTCCGTCCGTCCGTCCACCCACGCATCCGTATTCATTCGAGTTCCAGTTGGAGGTTCGTGATTTGTCCAAGAAAGGCGAGGATGTTGAGTTGGTACGAAGGGAGGGAAAAGCAAAAAGACAGGAAAAGCATCATCAGCGGATGAGAATACGAAACGACGGCGACAGCGACGCACCAGATGGAGACCAAACTTCCTTCGGGTATGGAAATCGTGCTTGTCCGCCCTACAACCACCGCAAACGTCGCTCGTCAGCGCCTCCGCTCAATTCTATCATCACCAGCGTGGATACACACCATTTCGTTGATAATGTGCTATCGAAGCGCGTTGAGGGCGCTGGTGTTGGCGAGGAGGAGGAGGGGCGGAGACGGAGGTGAACGGTGTTTAGAGGGCATTATGTAAGTGGAGTGTCAGGTGACTCGGATACTTAGGGGCTGCATCGCCTGTGACTTAGCTTGCACTCGAGTCCTTCCCTCCTCTGTCCATGATCCGTGTCTTACACGCTCCTGCCAAATGAACACAAAAAGGAGATGCTGGGATACTATCGCGCACTGAGCGGGACTCGAACCCGCAACTCCCTTCATCCTCGAATCGGTGCGAAACAATCGACAATGGAATCGGGGTGTGATGCCGTTTCACTACCAGGGCGACACGCTAACTTGCATTATCATTATCTCAGGTATCCTTTCTATCAGTGGCGATCAATAATCTTACTCGGATTCGGACAAAGCAGCGACGATATCGATATCGATCTCTAGATATACTATTGGAAGGATGGTTCAAGGAACTGTGACGCACCGATAGTGAAGTGGCATCACGCTGCCTCCGCATGATATACTGATGCATCAACGCTATCGATTGGCAGGAGGTAGAGACGTGGGTTCGATTCCCACTCAGTGCGCTGCGCCATTTGACACAGTTCCAATCATTTTCTTCTTTGTGCCTACTACTACTAACTAGATCTCTCTAGATTCTACTTACCACCGGCCGGCCGCATCGTCGCTCCTCCCACCGGCCCAACCCAACACGAATCCCACTCAACCACCTCACCTCACCTCACCTCACCTCACCCGTTATCTAACTTAGATTCTACCTGCCCGTGGCCATTGGTGTTTGCTTGCTGGACAGATAACTAATAACGCACCGATGGCGTAGTGGTACCGCGCTACCTCTTCTATGGAAAAGGAATGAGCTAGAGACGTGGGTTCGACCCCCACTCAGTGCTGTCTCGCGTAACACCTGGACTTTTTGGTCCGTATGTTAAGCTTTATTGTGTCCGGGTACTGACACATTTTTTTGCCAGTAGCGATGGCCGTTGAACGGAAGTAACGAAGGGAGATCGCATTGGATGGATGACCCTCGCATGCACATCACTCCGAGTCTTCAGCTTCGCCTTGGGTTCACCTAAGTAAGTTCCCTCTCTCGTTTTGCATGTTCCTAGAACTCGAGTCGTTGAACACCTTTTACACATACAAGGCACTCGTATAGCACTCAATGTTCTCAGCTCTAAAGGTGGCATAAATACCAGCTTCTTTTGGCCCGAATATTATACTTTCTTGTTTCCGGATACTGATACATTTTTACCGCTAGCCTTGGGCGTTGAACAGACCGTTGACCGTCGAAGCTAATGCAGATGTTGGAAGAGAGGCCATGTTGGATAGACAGCCGAGTCCATCTGCTCCTCAATGTTCTGCCCTCACTCATCACGCCACTACATCACATCATACCGTTCCGAGTCTTCAACTTCTCACCGGTTCCTCCGCTTCCTCTCCTTTCCCCATCTCTTTTCATTTTTATATGTTACTAGAATCCGAGTCACCCTAGTTCGTCTCACAGCTTACAAGGGACTCTTAGCACTCAACGTTGGCGAGCGGTCGGTCCAGGTAAGTACGTCTCCGATCCCTTTTCCTAGCGACGATTCCTGATGCAGATGCTAGAACCTCAATAATATCACCGTTCTGACTCGTATCGCGCCGATGACGCAGTGGTACCGTGTCCCCCATCATCTCGGATTGGAAGAAGGGAGCAGAGATGTGGGTTCGACTCCCACTCGGTGCCTCACAATGATGGCGATAGACCAAGTCTTTTGTCCACGTATCATGAGTGAGTGGTTCTGGCTGCTGGCATATTTTATGATTAACAGCGGTGCTATTGACGCTCACCGTTGACGTTGAACGTTAAACGTTGAACGTTGAACGTTGAACGTTGAACATTCAATATTCAATGTCGAATGTTGGAATTGTTGCTGGAAGGGAGGTTGAGTTCGATGATGGATATCCGTTCCTCGACTCACATGCACGACTTTATCAAATCGACCATTGCGCTCTCAGTTCGTCCATTCTCTCTCTCTGTTTGAGTTCTTTTCACGGTTGTGCTGATACGTTGCTAGGATTCAAGTCATTCATTCAAGGTCATTGTGACGCCAAACGGGGATGCACAAAGATTCCCACTCGGTGTGCTCACCATTATCACCTCCATTTCTTTCAACCCTTTTTTGTCTGCAAAACCTTTGTCTCTACTAGACTCTCGCAGTACTCGTACCTTGACTTCCGGCCAGCCAGTCAAATGCGTCCAACGTATGTGTCACGAAGCCCACTCAATCGCCCACTTCTCTTCCTGTGCTAGTGCTTCTCATATCGTGTATAGTGCATGACGAGTATGGTACTGATGGCGCATAGTAGCACGACGCGATTATGGGGGCATAGTACTCCCTCGACGCTCGGGGGCGGGGCTTGATGACACATTAACGCAGCGTCGGGAGGAGGAGACACTCACGAGAGTCCCCCCTCCGAAATCACAGGCAAATTCAGCAACATGATATGGATAAGACGGAAAGCGTACGACAGAGAGAGAATGGCTAATAGTACGGTGTTTTTTAGGTGCATCCCATCCTATGTCTCTGAAAACTGGGCTTGCGCGTCACTAGCCACGCCGCCAGCGCTCTGGGTCTAGTCGTTACTGGCCTAACGTAAGGAAAAAAGAAAGATGTCGTCAGCATGGTATGAAGGCCAGCTTAACAAAACCGGCACAAGAACTGCTCACTCACGCGATATAGGATCCGTTTGCTAAAAATTTTGTATGGGATTCACGAAAGCCTCGCCGGAGAGTTGCGCCGCACCCATCGTGCTCGAAGCCCCGCAAGCGCAGGATCCGCCGACCGATGTCTTCTCCGTAACATCATACCGCAGCAGCGTCGGCCGAATCTTCCGTGTACAGTCCCAGAGGGCGACGACATCGTCGTACGGCAGCGGCGAGTTCACGAACTCCGAGATGGCGCTGGAAAGGGGAGGGCGTTCAGTTGAGAAGCAGGAAGAAGAAAGAAAGAAAGAGCAGGCGGGAGGGTCTCACCGAATGATCTTCCAGGAGGGGGTACTCGTACAGCCGCCCGACCAAGCTTGGTGCGGCCCTCACCATTGACGCACGTAGTCGACTTCTCCAGCACACGGTAAGCAGATATCCGCGAGGTGAGCACCAAGCCCGCCGTAATGACCTTGGTAATAGAAGATGGACTTGGGATCTACGCCGTCAACATTGAGATGAACGAACTCGGGCTTCGTTCGCGATGCCTTCTTCGAAGGGACGAAGCCTATGTCGTACGCGGCAGGACGAGAAGCAACCTGAAACGGGAGGACACATGGCGTTACGGACAATGGCGGAGAATGAGGGTTAGGATTCATTCATTCGAGTTCGTGATTGGTTCAAAAACGCAAGGAAACCGTGGACGTTGGGTTGGTACGAGAAAGTCAACGGCAAAAGCATAGAAGAAATTTGTCAGTTACTGAGAATACGACACGACGGCGACGGCGACGTACCAGATGGAGACCAAACCTCCTTCGGATACGGAAATCGTGCTTGGCCGCCCTACAACCACCGCAAAAAATGTCCCATGTCAGCGCCTCCACTCAACTCTGTCATCAGGAACGTAGATACACACCATTCAGTTGATAATTCGCTGTCGAAGCGCGTTGAGGGCGTTGGTGTTGGCGAGGAGGAGGTGGAGGACGGAGGTGAACGGTGTTTACTAGAGGGAATTAGGTAAGTCGGGTGTCAGGTGACTTGGTTACTTAGGGGCTACATCGCCTGTGACTTAGCTTGCACTCGAGTCCTTCCCTTCTCCGTCCATGATACGTGTCTTTCTTTTCGGTGTTACGACACACGCTCCTTCAAAATGAACACAAAAAGGGGCCAGATGCTAAATTGGAACGCACTGAGCGGGACTCGAACCCGCAACTCCCTTCATCCTCGAATCGGTGCGAAACAATCGCTAATGGAATCAGGGCGTGATGCCGTTTCACTACCAGGGTGACACGCTAAGTTGCGTTATCATTATCTCACGTATCCTTTCTATCAGTGGCCATCAATAATCTTATTCGGATTCCGACAAAGCAGTGACGATATCGATATCGATCTCTAGATATACTGCGCTATTGGAAGGATGGTTCAAGGAACTGTGACGCACCGATAGTGAAGTGGCATCACGCTGCCTCCGTATACAGATGGTAGGAGGGAGAGACATGGGTTCGATTCCCACTCGGCGCGCTCACGAAGGCTTTCGCTCCTTTTTCTTTTTCTTCTTTGTGCTTACTAGACTCAGCTAGATTCTCCTTACCACCGGTCGGCCGCATCGTCCGATCTCCCCCCACCGGCCCAACCCATCACGAATCCCACTCAATCACAATCACCTCACCTCACCTCACCCCGTTATCCAAATTCTACGCGCCCGTGGCCATTGGTGCTTGTTTTCTTGATCGGTAACGAATATAGCACTGATGGCGTAGTGGTACCGCGCTACCTCCGCTATAAAAGAAGTAATCGTGAAGTAGGAGGTAGAGATGTGGGTTCGACCCCCACTCAGTGCTGTCTCGCGTAAAACGTGGATTTTTTGGTCCGTATGTTAAGCTTTATTGTTTCCGTTTACTAATACCTTGTTTTTGCTCGTAGTGGTAGTGATGGGCGGTGAACGGAACGTTGAAATCGATGTTCAATTGGAGGTCACGGTCACGGTCAATAGACACACCCTCACGCATCGTCGCATAATTACAATTCACAACGCTCAAAGGGCGGCTTCGGAATCGCACTAGGTTCGCCCCTTCCCTTGCATTTTCACTTTCAAGTTTATCTTACCTCCATTCGAAACGCTCAAATTCAGCCTCTAGCTTGGAAGGGACACTCATTCAAAACCAGCGGTCCGAGAACTGCCCGCGGCCTGTCGGTCAGCTGAGGTACGGATACCAAAGTATCTTCGGCTCCTCGGAACAATGACGCGTGACGACCATTGATACTTGCTAGTCATTTCGTTGGGTCTAGATAACCTTCATTAGCTGCGATCGTTGATTCATACGAAGCAGCGACGATATCGATATCGATCCCTCGACATGTCGCTATAGAAGAATGGTGGAAGAACGTGTCAGTGTGACGCACCGATAGTGAAGTTGGTATCACGCTGCCTCTGGATTCCAGATGAGATAAGTTGACGGGGTAGAGATGTGGGTTCGATTCCCACTCGGTGCCGTACACAATGTACCATGGGTTTTTTTTGGTCTGTACGTTATACTTTATTGTTTCCCGGTACTGATACATGTTTTTGCTGATAGTGGTTACCAGTTATGGGCGTTGCACGGTACGTTGAACATTGAGATCGACGTCAACGTTGGAGGTCTCACGCATCAGTCATCAATCAACTTCACACCGGTTCGTCTGTTCCCTCTCTCTTTCTCCCTTAATTACTCTGTGCTTATATAGTACTAGCATTCGGATCATTCAACTTCGTTTCTATCGCCAAAACGGGATGCTAACACCAGCAGCTTAGAACCATCGGTCAGTCCAGGTAAGTACGCATGTCTTCTCGTCCCCATAACATCGACAACCACTGGGTACCGATGCTTAGTGTATCCTTGCGGAAACGAAGGCAGGTCGTGGCAGCTGGATGCGACGACCTTCGCGCACCATCATCATCACATAAGTACTAACTTGAATTGCATCGCTCCGATCCGAGTCTTCACTTTCGCACCAAGTTCGTCCGTTCACCTCCCTCTCCCGTTTTCCCTCTTACACTTCTTCTATATTACCAGGACTCAGACTCGAGTGATTCAAATTCTTTTTGCCGAGCGGTCAATCCAGGTACGTATCCTTCTTCGCGGCCTCGGAACACCCGCGACCACTTCTTTACTTTACTTATTTAGATACTTGACGTTAATGTCTCCGGGTAACAGCACTCCCATCGGTGCTCAGCAGTAAGACGCTCATGCAAAATGGACACAAACTGATATAGGCAACATAACAGCGCACTGAGCGGGACTCGAACCCGCATTTCCCTTCATCCCTTGCTTCATCCTTGACCCTCTTTGGAATGCCTGGAATGGAATTGGGGCGTGATACCGTTTCACTACCAGGGCGACGACATTTTGTGTGTAGCTAAGTTACATTATCATTTTCATTCGCTGTATCCTTTCTAATAATAACTAACGGCTGTGATCGTTAATCGTTTAGCTTGGTCAATTAGACTCGGCCTCCGTATGCGACTGAACTCAGGAGGTAGAGACTTACCGGTCACGGCTCACACTCAATCACCCCCGCTTAGTATGGGAAGTTATCTTGCACCGATGGCGTAGTGGTACCGCACTACCTCCGCTATCCAAATTTCCTCGGTCAGTAGGAGGTAGAGACGTGGGTTCGATTCCCACTCGGTGCCGTATGCGATATGCCCCGGATCTTTTGGTCCGTATGTTAAGCTTTATTGTTTCCGAGTACTAATACCTTTTTTTGCTCTCCGTGGTAGTTATGGGCATTGAGCGGTACGTCGAGATCGACCTCGGAGGTCTAATAGTCTTCACCTTCACGCTGGTTCCCCCATTCCCTCCCTCGTTTTAACCTTATCCTTCTATGCTGCCAGGACGCGAGTCATTCAAACTCATTCTCCAGCTTACAAGGCACTCGTAGCACCCAACGCTGGCGAGCGTTCGATCTAAGTAGTTCAGTATGTCTCAGCGACCTTGTCCAAGTGACAACTATTGATGCACGCTGCTTAGCGTCCCTGAGCGGAAGTACCTGAACAGCAGTATCGCCCTTCTGACTCATATCGCACCGATGGCGAAGTGGGATCGCGCTGCCTCCGGATGTTGAATACAACAGCGTTGCAGGGTAGAGGCGTGGGTTCGATTCCCACTCAGTGCTTGAAGTATAATATTCCGAGGGAATTTTTTTCGTCCACATATTCTAACTGCTTCCTGTTACTGATACACCTTTACCGCTAGCAGTGGGTATGTGGTATACTAAATAGGGATGTTGGATGGTCATCCATTCCTACTTACTACTTAGGCTTCGCACCCGTGGCACGGCAACATACTTATCACGATTCACATGAATCATCACATCCCTCCTTTGGCCTCGGTTTTCGAGCTCGATCCCAAGATAAACGTGGATGGGATTCCCACTCGGTGCGTGTAGCTTGGTGTTTGTCTGTCTGACGTTTCTTGCCTTTTTTCCTCTTTATATAGCAGCGGCGCTGTTGACGCTCACCGTTGAAAGTGTGGTTGGAAGGGAGGTCGCCTTGTAGATATCCAGATGCTCATTCCTCGACTTTGACCCAACACATCACTCCGAGTCGCCATTTCACACTGGGATCGTACGTTCCGTCTCTCTTTTTGATGTCTTTTCACAGTTGTGCTTTTATTTTGCTAAGATTCAAGTCATCAACGGCCTACGAAGCACGCTTACTTTACGACGAATACTTTGCGGGCGTTCAGTCAAGGTAATGGTATCTTCGAGTCCTCCAAACAACGCCCCTGATGCCTAAGACTTCCGAGTCACTGACTCACAGTATCAGATCCATCGGCGATATCACCGTATGCGTATCGCATCGCACCGATGGTGTAGCGGCATCACGCTCCCTCCAATTTAGGCCGGCTCTTGTGTAGGAAGGAGAGATGTGGGTTCGATGCCCGCTCGGTACTTGTGCAAGAAATGCGTCATTTTTTCCTGGGGACGAAGCGTGAGTCACACCGTCAATCAATATGTGGCGGAGCGTGCTCTTCTAACGCTCTTTATTCATCGTACTTATCAGCTGCTGGCTCATGTTAGCGATCATTTGCCAGTAATCGACGAAACTCTAGAGGGACGGAATTATCCTCTTGAAAAGCACTCCACAGAAAGCTGGCGACACATCGTACAGAGCAGTGCGCACGACTCGAATCTGCAATTAGGCTCCCTGCATCCAAATTGTGGACTATCTCACAGATTCGCGGGATGATACCATTGAATTAACAGTCTAAGAGATGCGGCGAAAGAACTCATGCGTGCACCGATGGTGAAGTGGTATCACGCTGCTTCCAGATCCGTATTTGCTCGAAGATTGGAGGTAGAGATGTGGGTTCGATTCCCACTCGTTGCGTTCAGAAGTGATGTGACACTTCTTTCTCCAATGTATTTTTCATCGAGCGTGTCCATCATTGTCAACGGCGCAAAGCCCTATCTGCGTCAAGACTTGTCATCAATGATATCGTGCGTGCTCGCTTGCTTTCCACGAATCTATTGTTGTTTCTCTTTGCAGTCGATGATCGCCTGAGTAAAATGTTGAACTGCTAGGATGGCGTAATTCGGTAGCGGCAGTCTTTCTGACATTAGACAACATTCCCGCTCACCGTCCTGTCACTCTCGGTCCACGTATGTCTTCTCCTTCTCCATTCGTTACGCACTGGTATACTACTTTTATCTTTCTAGCAGCGAAACACCATACGACCAACCGGTATCGATATCGTGGAACAATCAACTCCCTGTATCTTAAAAATTCAACGCGTTTCGTTTTCGGAGGTCCCCATTTCACTTCCAATTTCCATACTCCTCAGCTAAGGGCGTCGCACTGATGGTATAGTGGTAAGTATAGCCCGATCAGCGGTCGTCTATCGTTATGGTGCGAGACACCGTTCGCTGTGGGATAACAAGATCGTGAGTAAGTAACGGGATTGGAAGGGGGCGTGGCGGCCCTTCGAGGCTCAGCGCTCAGTAGTGGGCTCGATGACACATCAACGCGGCACCGCCTTGCGCTGAGGAGCAGACGCTAACAGGAGTCCCTCCAAACCAACGGGAAATTCAGCAGCATGGTATGTATAAGACGGAACGCGTACGCCAGAGAGAGAATCTAATACTTCGCTTTCTAGGTACATCCAATGTGCTTTCATGTGTACATCTACGGAAAGGCAGCTTGTGCGTCGCTAGCCACGCCGCCGATGCTCTGGTTCTCGTCGTTACCGACCTAGCGTAAGGGAAGGAGAAGTATCGTCAGCACAACACCAAGCTCAAGGTAGAACAAAACGCCGACTCACCATCATGATATGGGATGCGTTTCTTCAACTCCGCAAGCGAAACATCCGCCGACGTCTTCTCCATAGATCATACCGTACCAGCGTAGGCGAAATCCCCCCACACATGGGCCCGGAGGGCGAGTAAATCATCGTATGGGTAGGGGCGTGTTCACATATGCCGATACGGCGCTGGGAAGTGGAGGCGGTGTCAGTTAGGAAGCAGCAAGAAGAAAAACCGAGAGGCTGACCATTCGGAATGATCTTCCAGTCCTCTCTTGCTGCGCCATGAAGGATGACAGCCGCTCGACCAAGCTGCGTCCCGGACCTCAGTGTTGACCTACATAGTCGCCATCTCCGTGTACGCAGCGCCTGGCAGACAGACACCCACGAGCTGAGCACCGAGACTGGTAAACGACCTTGAGGGATAGACTTGGTTGGGAGCGAAATCATCAGCGTTGAGGAACTTGGGCTTCGTTTGCGAGGCCATGTTTGAAGGGACAAAACCTATATCATAGGCGGCAGGACGAGCAGAAGCAACCTAAGGCGAGGACAGAGGCATTAGAGGAGAGGGCAGAGAAAGGCAAATGGATACATTAGACGTACCCGTTGGACGATACTGAAGCCATTCCAACTCCGCCGTAATCAACTTCCGTCCAAAGAGCTGGTGGCATTTACTAAAGAGATGCGATGCGGGGTATCTATCTATGCAGGGGAGATGGCGTCTGCAAACCGTGTGTTACCGAGACGTGGCAACTCTGGCGTATGGTGTAGTGACCTAGAGCGAGCGAAGCAGCGACGGCGAAGCAAGCCATCATTCGATGGAGGGCAGCAGAACATCCATGGCCGAAAAGGTACCGATATGCACCTCTTCGTGCCTCCTGAAGTGTGAGAGAATGGAACTGCTCGAATCTAGGACGCGGTACATGAATAAGTCAGAGCGGTACGGCTTCGATCTCAGGCATGTCTTCCATCATTCTCGGTTGGCAACGGTTTCCGCTCGTAGACAAACTCCGTTCATATTTCCACTTGCTATAGTACCTAATATGATATATTTTAGTTACCTTCATGGCCGTTTGGTGGTGCGTAGCTTGGATGTTTCGTTCTTGGCAAGGACGAGGAGGTAGCGTCAGCGAAAGAGTCCTTGTCGTTATATAAATAAGGTTGGAAAAGAACGGGCGACGACGATGCTGGGAAAACAACGTCAAGGAGAGTCGGACGGAAGAGATTGGCACAGTTAACAGGGCGTAGATACTGAAGATATAGGCGTCCAAGTTAACGGAGCTGGTGCAGTGTACCAGAGGGAATCGAGGAGCATAAATTGTAAGAAAAACGAAGGAAGAAGCAAAAGCTGGCCAGTGGCAGGAGCATCCGGGAGAGCGAGATTGGCGTGGAACATCCGGCACCTGGTAAGGGAACGATGGCTACGATGGGATGGAGGAGTTCGAAGCAGGGAACAGTTGCAGTAGAGTCCGGCGATACGGTAACAGGGAGGGCATTCTCCGGAAACGGATAGGTACGAAAGAAAGTCCAAACACGGCGGCATCAAGAGGAAAAGGATCGAGGTGGCATAGGCACAGCGAAGAATACAACAGACCGAGGGGGGTCACGGTAGTAGAAAGCAAAACGTCCTGGGTGTGTGGTAGCATCGCGGCTCTCGCGAATAGGTATAAATATGAATGAAAGGAGGTTATGAAGAGGGCAATAGAAACGACGAAATGAACAATGACTGGGACGGAGCAGCGAAACTCGAAGGGCATGAACGAAGGGCTCAGTGGAAAATGTTCAACGCCGTCTCATCGCCACAGGCAAAAAACGAACAGAAGGGAGAGGCAAATTGAAATAAGGCAGAACGAAGCGAAAAAAACATAGAACGTACCTCATGTTCAGCACTAACACTCCACGTAGCGTACGTCAACGCCAAAAGCAATCACGGTGTTGCTTCTCCAGATCGAGGGGCGTACCCACCAACCGCCTGTTTGCCCATCCATCCATCCATTCATTCAGCGTTCAAGTTCGTGATTTGATAAGATGCAAGGAATAACGTGGCCGTTGGGTTGTTACGAGACCGAGGGAAAAAGTCAAAACTAAAAGGACATAGAAACGTCGTCAGCTACTGAGAATACGACACGATGGAGACGGCGACATACCAGCTGGAGTCCGTCCGCCCATCCAGTCATCCTTTCGTTCATCGTTCAAGTTCATGATCTGTCCGAGGGAGCCCAAGCAAAGACCTTGAATACGAGGGCCGGGAAGAAATTCAACAGCAAAAAGACATGAAAAACATCGTCAGTTGATGAGAATACAACATGACGGCGACGGCGACGTACTAGCTGGAGACCAAACGTCCTTCGGGTACGGAAATCCTGCTTGTCCACCCCATTACCGCAGACGGCAGCGTCTACACTATCATCACAAACGAACGGACATACCATTGAGTTGAAAAGTCGGCATCCAGATGCGTTGAAGGCGTTTGTGTTTGCGATGAGGAGGGCAGACGATGGAGGACGGAGGTAAACGGTGTTTAGAGGGAGTTATGTAACTGAACTGTCAGGTGACAATTTCCTCAGGGGCGGTATCGGCTATCTCGGCGTGCGCCCCTCTGCTTCGGTACTTACACCATCCACCCATCAACCATTTTCGTTTTCGGTCTCGCATCTTCCCTTCGCGTAAACGCACCACAAAAAAGTCACTCTGGGGTTTGAGTTTACGCACTGGACGGGGCTCGAACCCGCAATTCCTTGTATCCTCATACGGTGCTGCCTCTGCCCAACGGATTTGTGGTGTGATACCGTTTCACTACCAGCGCCACACGTTCAGTCTAGCTAAGTTGCATCATCTGTTCCTTTGTATTATCGATGATCATTGTTCTGTAAGCATCTCAGACACAGCAAAGTCCGGCGATATCGATCCATAGATTGAGGCCCGATTAGATGGCACCTGGTTCAAGACACTGTGACGCACCGATGGTGAAGGTGGTTTCACGCTCCTCCATATTAGAAAGGCAACATAGGCGGAGAAACGTGGGCTCAATTCCCACTTGGTGCGCTGTGAGCACAGAAGTTCTTCATTTTCCACGTCGTTTCTTACGGAAATCTACGTAAGTACTCAGCTCAGTAGCCACCTACGAAACTCACTTATCCAATCAACCACTTATCTGCCCGCACTTAGTGCTTGGCGAATATCGCACCGATGGCGTAGTGGTAACGCGCTACCTCTTCATCCCCGCCTCGTTTACGATTGAAGCGCAAGGAGGTTAGAGATGTGGGTTCGATTCCCACTCGGTGCTATGGAGAAGGTAAAACCCATGCTTTTGTCTGCATATTATCATTTCCTCGTTTCCTCATCCATTTTATCGCCAGCAGCGGCTACGTGGTAAATGGGTGCATTGGATGGACATCCATCCATTCCTATTTCCCACCTAGGCTTCCGACTTCGCACCCCACAGCTCATATCACGATTCCATTGGTCCGCATCTTCAGCATCGCCCTGTTTCGCCCGTTCAGCCGTTTTTTCCTCTTTTCTTCAATGTGTCACCCTTATAATTGCTTGCTGCTAGGATTCGAGCCGTTCAAGTTCGTTTTAGAGCCTACATTGTAGGCAATTTTGACACTCATCGTTGCCAGACATTCAGTCCAGGTAAGTACTATCAGTCTTCGCGTCATCGGCCCAATGACGATGACGACTGCTGATGCTTAACATCTCCGGTGATACCAATAGAATATAGTTTTCCAGCAAGATCACCGTTTCACCTCAGACACGTATCGCACCGCTGGCGCAGTGGCATCGCGCTGCCTCTGCAGTTGTTAGGCAAGTAGGCGCAGTGGCAGAGACGTGGGTTCGATTCCCACTCGGTGCTCTGAGATGGGTCCATATTTTAGTCCGCTTATCATATCTGTCTCCCAGTCGGTTGCTAATTCATTTTGCGCTAGAAGTGGGCGTTGTTGACGCTGACCGTTGAGATTGGAGATCTCAAATTTGTGAGACCGGTTACGTTCCAAAGATGGATATCTGCTCCTCGACCTTCAGCCAACATATTACCCCGCGTCGGCCACTTCGCATTGGGTTCGCCCGGTTCCCCTCTCTTCGTCGATTCCTTTCCGCCCTCGTCCTTCAATTCAAGTCGTTCAAGGTCAGTGGTAAGTATCTCTTCAGGTCGTCACAAAGGCGGCGCTAGAAAGGGCTTCTTTCGGACTGATACAACATCACCAGGAGTCCCTCCATTCGATGACTGAATTCTTACATCTCCGCCCCTCGGTTCGTCGTTCAAGCTCATGCCGAAGGCACACAAAAACGCTAACCATTGACCATATCATTAAGTAGGGCACTGGACGGGAGGCGAACCCGCAAACCTGTGAACTTAATTGACGAAGAACCCCCAATACGGATTGGGTGTCATACCATTTCACTACAAGTGCGTTGTCTTCCACCCAGATACGCTGCCATTGCCCATTCCTGATATCTCTTTGTGCTCGCGTACGCTGATCTTACTATCATAGGCACGGGGCCTGAACAAAGCAACATCCGGCAATATCAATAGATGTCGCAATGACATATGCTGCTCAAGCAACGGTAAAGTACCGATGGTGAAGTGGTATCACACTGCCTCTGTATATCGTCTCCGTCATGCGAGGGAGAGACGTGGGTTCAATTCCCACTTGGTACTTTATGATCCAAAGTAGCGTTCAAGCTTTTTTTTCTTCCATCGAGCTTGTCGAGCAGACGACTGGGCAGGCCGATGCCTCAATCTTTCAACCTTCCAATGCATGTCCTCCTTTAACACCTCGCTCTCTTACCATCTTCTATCGGGATCGGAATTTTCCTCATCGTGCCCAATGAACGCGATTCACAACTCACATCGCAAGAGTTGGACCGAACACTCGGACGCAGGTTGGATAGCTTCGACAGGTCAGGTGTGGTGCGTCGACGGTGAAACGGTAACTGTGCGATGAAGATGAAGAAATGGGGAGATGTGGGTTCAACGTTCGAATTTCGCTCGATCGGAGGCGAAATAGGTGGTGTCATCTTTTTACGAGGTTCATAGTCCTACAGATCAGCGTCAATCGGACGGTCTTATTTCCAACTTTATTCGCTCTGTTTCATAGTAAGTACAAAGGCCACATCGCTCTTCATTCCTTGGCACCGCTGCTTTCCTTCCTCGCCAGCATGATCTCGTTGCGTTTCGTAGAATCAAGTCGTCGGCGCACACGCACACTTATGCAGCATTTCACGTTCATCTCCCGTACCCACCAAGCGAAAATCCTACCGGTCAGTTGCGGCAGGTCGTCTTCCGTAGTCAGTCCCCTCCGAGGCTTCAAAGTGGTTTGATTGGATGAGCAGGGTACTTATTTCGAGGACCGCAGTTGTAAAGAAACTGAAGACGCTACCTCGCTACACGTAGGTACCTTGAGCCCTAATTCTGCGAAGATAGCATGCAGCTCATCCGATGAATTGAAGTAGGTAGCAAGACGAAACTGTAACAGGAGGCTTCAGCAGCCATAGAGCTCGTACTCAATGCCTTCCGTCCAGCCGTCACTTCCAGCCGTTGAATCTAGAAAGCACCAACGCAAACGCCGCCCCATCTTTCGAGCGGCCTCGAAAATGAGCATAAGCAACATCTGCGTCGAAGTCAGGTAAGGACAAATGTCTACGAGAAAGCGCAGACTTACAACGAGCATCTCCAGCGCAGTACCTTCAATAATACCACAGAACCATGGGCGTAGGATGCGCTCCTACGCCCGTGACTTCGCCATGCTACGAATCATGTGTGAGAAGGATTTCCGTCGTCTGGATTGCGCAACGAATGAAAGACGCACCCCAGGATCTGGTCATCTCCACCGACGACTAGGTGCGGGCGGCGATAAGGACAGAAACGGCGCAGGGCCCGGATGGTGTCAGAGCAATGCAAGGTTCATGAGTGAACGCCAACGAAACGGAGATGAATGGTGCACGACCGTGGGTCATATGTCCGAAGGACAGTTAAGCAAATATCAAGAAGACGAGAACGGGTTACGCTCAACTGACATCGGCGGGGGGAAAGGAAGTCTTTTGAGAATTTCCAAGGCTCAAAAGAGCCAATCCCCATCTAGATACGAATGAAGAGATGTGAAGTCAGCGCCGAAGGGCATGGCAAGGTGGAACGGCACCATAGTAATAATATAGTATGATCTGTACCAACCCGAAAATCAATGACGAGGCAGAAACTAAAAGGACGCACCAGGTTGAACGAGTGAAGAGAAAACCCTCAGGGTATAGCCCGCTCGCTGGACAGGTATCCACGTCCGCATTGTCCAAGAGACCGAGATTTCGCTGTGGGATAACAAGGTCATGAGTAAGCGACCAGATTAGAACTGGGCACGGTCCTCTGCGATCGGTAGCGAGGCCTCAATGACACTTCAACGCAGCACTGAGGATCAAGTAGTAAAACCAACGGCAAATTCAGCAGATATGATATGCATAAGACAGAAAGCGCACGACAGAGAGAATGACTAATAATTTTGTTCCAGATACATCCGACATGCTTTCGTTCCAATTGATACGTCGATGTAAAGCCAGGCTTGCGCGTCGCTAGCCACGCCGTGGAAGTTACGATTCTCGTCGTTAACGACCTAACGTATGAGAAGGAGAAATATCGTCAGGATGGTATCAAGGTGGAGGTAGAACAGCGCGGCCGCAAGGGCTAGGAGAGAGAGGACACTCACGATCGTGACATAGGATCCGTGTGGTAGAAGATTTGTATAGGATTGACAAAAGGATCGCTGGAGACTTGTGCCGCACACGTCGTGCTCAACAGAACCTTCAGCCCCGCAAGCGCAACATCCGTCGACGTCTTCACTGTAACATCATACCGCACCAGCGTAGGTGAAATCTCCCTCATACGGTCGCTGAGAGGCAGCGGTGAGTTCACGTATTCCAAGATGGTACTGGGAGGGGAGGGTAGCCAGTCGAGAAGTTAGAAGAGGAAAGAGCGGGGCGGAGGAGGCTTACCGAATGATCTTCTAGTCTTCTCGTGACACCCAGGAGGGGGTACAGCCGTCCGACCAAGCTGGGTCCGGCCCTCAATGTTGACCCACGTAGTCGACTTCACCGTGTACGCAGCACTCGGAAGACAGACATCGGCGAGTTGAGCGCTGAGACCGCCATGATGGCCTTGGCAGACGATGGCATCTTGAGGGATGGTCCTGATACTTGAGATCGACCTCGTCAGCGTTGAGGAGGGAAACGAACTGGGTATCATTTGCGATGCCTCCTTCGAAGGGCGAAAGGACGGTACGCTTCTGCACAAACACGCGAAGTTTCAGTCAGCGAAAGAGTTCTTGCCCAGAATGAATAAGGTTGAAAAGGTGTAGATACGATATAAAGGATGGAAAGGTGGGACGGGGGAGCAGAAACTAGGGAGTTAAACTCAAAGAAAGGCATGAAGGCGAGTACTATAAACGAAGGACCGTAGTCGCTGTGGCGGCGTCCCATCGCCGTAGGCAAAACGCGAACGATAATTGCAGTGAAAAAAAAAAAAACATAAAACATACCGCATCACCAACAGTCCAGATAGCGTACGCCAATGCCAAAATTCATCCAAACGCAGTCGGGGTGTTGCTCATCCACTTCGAGGGGCGTACCCACCCGCTGTCTGTTCATTCGTCCATCCGTCCAGTCATTCGTAATTCATTCATTCGGCGTAAGTTCGTGATTTGCGCAAGACAATATGTGAACGGTGAGCTGTTTACGAGGACCCGGGAAAAGCAAGAAGCAGAAAGCATAGAAGGCATCATCAGTTGACGAGAATATGACACGACGGCGACAGCGACATACCAGCTGGAGACCAAACTTCCTTCGGATACGGATATTGTACTTGTCCGCCCTACAACCCCGCAAACGCAGTCGTCAATTCTCCACCAGCATCACGAACGAAAGGACACACCATTCAGTTGATAATTCGCTGTCGAGATGCGTCGAGGGCGTAGATGTCGGCGATGAGGACGTGCAGAGGTGGAGGATCCCAGAGGTGAACGGTGGTCGAATCATGCAACTCGGTGTCAGGTGACTGAGTTAGGGGCTAGGTCACGGTCGAGATGATAAGTGGTATCACGCTCCCTCCGGTCATGCTATCCGCTACGCAGGAGGGAGAGTCGTGGGTTCGGTTCCCACTCATTGCTTCAGGAAGAATTTAACACCACTCATTTTTGTCGACGAGCGTGCCCATCCTTAATCATTAATCATATTGCCCACCAGCGCAGATTCTGCTCAGATCGAGACTTCTCAACCTCTCAGGTGCGCACGCCGTCCACGATTACTAACGCTGTTCATCGGCTGTCCTATCCAATCGAGCCTACACTAATCTTCGATATTTCATTATCTGAACGCGTATGACGTGGACACTGTTGGATCCATAAACTTGATGAAGAGGGTCTCCTCAGCCACACACGCGAGCCGTGCGTACACTGTCGCTCTTTCTATAACTTGCCTTCTCAGTTATAGCCGGCCATCAGCGATCATCTCTCGCCCATGTTCCTTCACGATTTATGTTTTGCCTTGGCGAATAAAGATTTCTATCTATGTGCTTTAGGTGAGCGAGCGGCTCAGAGATCAGCCTCATTGCTTCAGCAGCCTTCAGCCTCGTCTGGGCCTCGTCTCTCTCCTCAGTCTTAGTCTGCCGAAGCTGTCACCGTGTCAATCGCAGTTGCGTATCTGCGGACTCAATCTCATGGCTTTCCGTTCGCCAAGCTGCGACGGTTCATGGCTGAGGAATGATGTTCAAGTACCCGCATGTAAGCGACATTCGACACGATTAACTATCGCAGATGATTTAGCTAGCACCGCGACGTCCAAGTTGCAACCACCGTCAGAAACCTCGAACCGCAGAGCCCCAATATACAAAGTCCCCCGACCCGCCCCAACATCACGGCAGCTACGCAATAGGATGAGACAGACAGAGGGCACTTCGTTCGAGCAAGTCAGGAAGGTCGTGAGATATTGAGGGAGAGCGTTTTTTCAACGAGAAACACGAAAGGCTCGCCGGAGGCTTGCGCCGCACCCATCCATCTTGCTCGACAGAGCCTTCAGCCCCATCACGTCCGCCTATGTCTTCTCTGTAAGGTCGTACGGCAGCGGCGAGTTTACGAATGCTGAGATGACCCTGGAAAGCGGAGGGCATTCAAATGAGAAGTTGGAAGCAGGAAGTGAGGGTAGGATAAACTTACCGAATGATCTTCCAGCCCGCCAACCAAGCTGCATCCGTCCACGTAATCGATTTCTCCGTGTTCGCAGCGGCTGGAAGACAGACATCGGAGAGCTGAGCGCCGAGATCGTGATGATGGCCTTGGTAGACGACGAAGGCATCTTGGGGGATAGACTTGAGATCGACCTCATCAGCGTTGAGGAGGTAAACAAACTTGGGCTTCGTTCACGAGGTGTTCTTCGAAGGGACGAAGCCTACATCGTAAGCCGCAGGACGAGCACAAGCAACCTGAAACGGGAGGACCAAGGCTCTGAGAGAAGGGAGTGGAGACAGGTAGACACAGACGTACCCTTCGGAGGATACTGAAGCCATTCCATCCCGGCGTAATCAACTTCGTCCAATGAGCTTGACGACATTTACAGAATACAGGGCAAGCGACCTATACGTGAGAGATGGTTTCCGCAAACCGTTAGATGGCAAGCGAAAGGAGTAGAGATACGATGCAATGAAAGGAAGAAATGAACGCTGACTAGAAAGTAGCAACAAAATTCAAAGAAGGCCCCAACGAGGGGCTCCGACCGCCTCACGATCACCAAATAAGATGCCCAGACAAGGATCAAAGCCGTCCCATCGTCGTAAGACATAGAGAAAAGCGAACGGGACGGAAGGTAGAGAACAAACAAGGCAGAAAGAACGAAGCGAAAAAGCATAAAACATACCTGCCCAAATACTCCACGTTGCGTGCGGTAACACCAAAATCCCTCCGAGCGCGGCCGCAGTGTTGCTCATCCAGTTCGAGGTGCGTACCCACCAGCCGCCTGTTCATTCGTCTATCCATCGATTCATTCGTAATTCATTCATTCAGCGGTCAGGTTCGCGATTTGCGCAAGAAAGGACGTGGACGTTGGGTTGTTACGAGGCCCGGGAAAAATGGAAGTAGAAGAAAGCGTAAAAATGATCGTCAGTTGACGAGAATACGACTCGACGGCGATGGCAACATACCAGCTGGAGACCAAACCTCCTTCAGGTATGGAAATAGAGCTTGTCCGCCCTACAACCCCACAAATGTCACTCATCAGCGCCTTCACCAGCATCACGAACGAATGTACACACCATTTAGTTGATAATTCGCTGTCGAGATGCGTCGAGGGCGTTGATGTCGGCGATGTGAAGCGGCAGAGGTGGAGGACGGAGGAGAACAGTGTTGAGCGGCTAAAGTTGAGTGTCAGGTGACTAATATTAATAGGGGCTAACGTCTGGAATTCGTGTGCGCTTGCTTCCTTCCCCCATCCACATCATCCACGATACATGATACATGATTTCTTCCTCGCTTCGGCTACTCGTACTCCTGTCATGGGCACGCAAAAAGCGAAGATAACGTCCTACATAGCGCTCTGAACGGGACTCGAACCCGCAACTCCCTTTTATCCTCATAAAGCTCTCCCTTTCCCTAACGGATTCGGGGTGTGATACCGTTTCACCACCAGGGCGACACGTTCCGTCTAGCTAAGCACCATCATTATTATCCATATCCTTTCTAACATCGGCGATCGTTAGACAAAGCAAAGTCCGGCGATTTCGATTGATAATAGATGCCTCTCACAACTCGGATTGGACAGCTGGCTCAAAGCAACAGATGACGCACCGATGGTGAAGATGGTATCACGCGCCTTCCATATTGTATAGTGATAGTATAAAGAAATAATGTGGGGAGGAGAAACGTGGGTTCGACCCCCACTCGGTGCTCTCGCTCAGCGCTCCAGTTAGCTTTTCTCACCTTTTGCTTCTTCGCTTACCGTTGCCTGACCTTATTGTTGATCTTACCAGCTGACACATCACGAAACCTACCGAAAGGATGCATGTCGCACCGATGGCGCAGTGGTACCGCGCTACCTCCCCGTGCCCTTGGGAAAAGCAGGGGGTAGAGACGTGGGTTCGATTCCCATTCGGTGCCTCATATCGTAGTACAGTTTTTTGGCCGCATCTCGTTACTGACACATTGTTTGATTGCTGGCGATGGGCTTTGAACAGTACATTGAACGTCGAGATTGGAAGGGAGGTCAGCCAAGGCCATCCGTTCGTCAACATTCTCCCCTCATGCATTACGTCGCTGCGTCACCCGAGTCTTCAACTTCACACTGGTCCGCACGCATTTCTCTCTTTTGTTGTCGCCCTTATGCTTGTATGTCCCTAGGAATCGGATTCAAGCCATCCAAGCTCATAACAGAGGCACTTGGCACGCAATCGCTCACTCCAGGTAAGCACTATGCCTCCTCGCGTCCTCGGAACAGCGGCGACCACTAATACCTAGGATTTCCGAGCGGAAGCAAGCGCTCGTAACTTGCTCAGCAACATCATCGTTTCGTTGAGCATCGCACCGACTGCGCAGCTGGTGGCCCAGTAAAATCCGAGGCCTGAGGAGGTAGAGATGTAGGTTCAATCACCACTCGAAGTGTTTCCGGTCGCTCATCCACTTTGCTGCTAGCTCTTGATGTGGTATATTTGGAGAAGCGTCACGCTCTCTCATTAATTTCTTTTCACCCTTATACGTTGCCCTTGATCTCCTCATTCGTGCTGAAAAGGCCACGCAAAGTGAGAGAGCGCTCAATCCGAGTAAGTTATGTCTCGTGTCCTTCGACTCGCGGCAAACACTGATGCTAAGTCCGAGTGACATCAATCACGCGTCGTGCTTCATCAATATGAGCGATACGATGCGTATCGTATCGCATTGATGGTGTAGTGGTATCACGGTCCCAGGCTGCCCCGGGGGAGACATGCGGGTTCGATTCCCACTCGGTGCTATGTTGGAAGTGTAAGTCCCCTTGGTTTTTTTGCATATTGTAACTGTTTTCGGAGTACTGATATATTTCCCCCCCCCTGGCAGTGAGCATCCCTCGACCTTCGCGCCCCGTATCATCCCGAGTGGACCATTTCGCACCGAGTTCGCCCATTTCCTCTCTCCTTTTTTTCATTTCTTTTCATCGTTATGCATATATGTTGCTAGGATTCGATTCATTCCAGTTCGCTATCACGCCTAAATGGACTCTCAACATTAGTAGGAGAGCGATGGGTGAGTCCTTCGAGTCCTTCGAGTCCTCGCACAACCAGTGTTGATGTCTAATTCCCCCAGTTATAGCACGGACCGTCACAGTGCGTACTGCGCCGATGGTGAAGTGGTATCACGCTCCCTCCAATTTGGAGGCTTCGACTAGCCAGGAGGGAGAGACGCGGGTTCGACCCCCGCTCGGTTCGCATATTGAGTCGATCAGCAACATATTTTTCTTCTATCAAGTCCGTGCGTGTTATTGCATCATCGTCAGTAACAACGGCTCACTGGATACTCGGTCCTCAATCTCTCCCTTTGCGCTTGCCTGATAAACTGAACGCTGCTTACTCGCTCGCATTGTTCAGGCAGGTGGATACACACGTTCAACTGGAAGACTTCAAATAACAGCCGTCAAAATATCCCACAACGTACTGAACCCACGACTTCCTTCATCCGTGTACTGCTCGCACACGGATTTTTAGTCGATATCGTCCGAGTAAAAAAAAATTACTCGTGTTGAACTATTCGGTTCCGAGGGCACCTGTTTCCTGTCCTTACATTGTCCACGAAAAGCCATGAAATGCCTGTACTATCCTGCTAAATTCATGTCGAGACATCAGAACTTTGTTGCAGGAATTTCACCAAGCGGCGAAGGTTGTGGAATGGATATGGTGGAGTGTGGTACCGTTGATTTGTGCAGGCGGTTGCCTACTGGGACCGCAACGTTCAAAGCCTCGTATCAATATCCATCCGTCGGGCCGCCGTCGAAAAGAGCAGGATGGCATTATATTAGCCAAAGGAACATCGGACGAGAATTCACAGAAGCGACAACATCTGCATAGAAGTCACGTAAGGGAAAGTAAATTGGAGATGACGAGGCGAAGGTTTACAAGGAGCATTCCCAGCGCAATACTCGACACTAGTAACACAGAACCATGGGCGTAGGACGTGCGTCCGTCTTCTCCATCCTACGGAACAAGTGTGAGCACCATTCGTGTCATCTGCATCGCGTAGGGAATGAAACAAGCCAAAATTTGATTGCCCGCTCTGACGGCCAGCTGTGGGCGGCGATAAGGATGGAAACGGGGGAAGGATCGGATGGACGGCCGGCCTGCTTGGTGTCCCACATCGGAAAGGACCAATAGAACAAGAAGTAGAGGGGATCTGTTATGAGCCGCCCCATCTTCGAATAGCTAAGAGAAAGAAAGAAAGATTTCTGTCGCAATGTGAGTCACCACAACGAAGGGGATCGGAGTGCCCTTTAAGCTTTACACGTTACTCTTTACATCCCTCCACGACCACCGACCGGCGAACGCGTGGGTCATTATCGATGCGCCGCTATGCGTCGCTTGACCAGGCTCCCGGCGAACGGTATGAGAGCCAAGGCGCATGAACACATACCAACGAAACCGCAATGAACGGCGAGCGACCACGGCGCATATCCCCTAAAGAGAATTAAGCATATATCACGGAGACGCGGTGAACAGGATACGCTCAACTTTAACTGACTGCGGCGGCGAGAAACGAAGTCTTTCTAGAAATTGCCAGTTTGAGAGAACCCGGAACCGACTCCCAATCTAGAAACGAAGGAAGGGAAGTGAAAGTAGGCGGCGAAATTGGCTCGCAACAAGGGGCATGGCAGGGAGTAACAGCACTGTAGTCATAATGTAGCAAGATCTTGAGATAGAAATAGACGAGGCTGACGAGGGAGATGAACAGAAAGGAGAAGGGCGTACCTAATTGAACGAGGGAAGAGAAATTTTCGAGGGTACAGTTAGTGGACAGGGATCCTTGTACGTACGTGATGGTCCAAGACACTGAGATTCGGCTGTGGGACAACAAGATCATGAGTAAGTAATAGGGCAAGCAAGGTGCCTCCTCGAGGCTCGGCAGCGGTCTTCACGACACATCAACGCAGCGCCACACCCAGCGCTGACTACCCACACATACCAACCAGGAGGCGGACACCAACGATCAGTCCCCTCCCCCCCCTCAAACGCAAAGACAAATTCAGCAAATACGATATGTATAAAACGGAAAGCGTACGACAAAAGAGAAGAGAACGGGCTAGTAACTGTTTGTTTTTTTCTAGGTACATCCAGATAATTCTTTCATCCCAATTCGTGCGGCCGCCCAACGACCAACCGAGAGAGAGAGCGTACGTAGCGTTACGTCTAGGCAAAGGCAGCTTGGGCATCGCTACCCACGTCGCCGAAGGTATGGTTCTCGCCCTTGACAAACGAGCGCGTACATTGCGCCATCGTCACCGACCTAACGTAAGAGAAAATGAAGGAAATCGTCAGCATAACATCAAGGTCAAGGCAGACAACAACGACCCCCAGAACAGGGAGTGAGGTAACGGAATACTCACGCTCGTGATATAGGATCCGTCTGATAAAAGTTTTGTATAGGATTCACGAAAGCCTCCCCAGAGACTTTCACCGCACCCACACCCGCACCCACGAACGTCTTGCTCGACGACAGAACCTTCAACCCCGCAAGCGCAACATCCGCCGACGTCTTCTCCGTAACATCATACCGCACCAGCGTAGGCGAAATCTCCCACATGCGGTCCCGGAGAGCGAGGACGTCGTCGTACGGCAGTGGCGAGTTCACGTATTCCGAGATGGCACTGGAAAGCGGAGGACACACAGGTGAGAAGATGGAAGCGGAAAGAGAAGGCGGGAGAGGCCTACCGAATGATCTTCCAGTCCTCTCTTGATGCGCCAGGAGGGGGTACAGCCGCCCGGCCAAGCTGCGTCCGGCCCTCAGTGTTGACCCACGTAGTCGACTTCTCCGTATACGCAGCACCTGGTAGGCAGACATCCGCGAGCTGGGCGCCAAGATCGCCATGATGGCCTTGGTAGACGACGAAGGCATCTTGAGGGATAGACTTGGGATCGACCTCGTCAGCGTTGAGGAGATAAACGAACTTGGGCTTCGTCTGCGAGGCCTTCTTCGAAGGGACGAAGCCTACATCGTAAGCGGCAGGTCGAGAAGCAATCTAGATAGCGAAGGGCAACAATCAGAGAGGAGAGGGCGGAGAGAAAGGTAGAATACAGACGTACCCTTTGAAGGACACTGAAGCCATTCCACTCCGGCGTAACCAGCTGCGCCTTGTTAGCTTGAACGAATTTGGAGAGGGCGGTATACACAGCAGCCCCATCCTTATGCTCAGCCAGCGCACTCCCAACAATAATCAGCGGCTTCTTCGCCTTCTTGAACTTATCCGCAAACGCCCCCTTGCCCGCAGCGAAATCCACAACAGCCTTCGCATCGGCACCCAAATAGTCGTACCCGTACGTGGTATCCGCTCTCTCCCCGACGAAGCCGACTTCCAGGCCCGTGTGCAGCCAGCTCTTGCGGATCCGAGAGTTGAGGACGGCAGCTTCGTGTCTTGGGTTCGTGCCAACGAGGAGGATGACATCGGCCTCCTCGACGCCTGGGATAGTGGAGTTGAAGAGGAAGTTGGAGCGGATGTCGACGCCGTGAACGGGGGAGGAGGATCCATCAGCCTGGTCGAGCGCGAGGTTGTCGGAGCCAAGCTTGTTGACGAGGTCTTTGAGGGCAACGAGGGATTCGGTGTCGGCAAGGTGGCCAGCGACCGCCTGGATTTCATCACCCTTGGCGCCAGAGGCAGCTAGACCACTGGCAACGGCGGCCAACGCGTCCTCCCAAGATGCGGAGACGAAGCGATCCCCTTGCTTGATTAAGGGCGTCGTAAGGCGTTGGAAGCGCAGCCCATCGTAGGCATAACGCGTCTTGTCGCTTATCCACTCCTCGTTGACGTCGTCGTTCGTCCGTGGCTGGATCCGCATAACCTGAACGCCACGAGAGTCGACCCGGATATTCGAGCCCACAGCGTCCATAACATCAACCGACTCCGTGTTCTTCAGCTCCCACGGCCGGGCCTGGAACGCGTACGGCTTGCTCGTCAAAGCCCCAACAGGACACAAATCGACGATATTCCCGCTCAACTCCGAGTTCATCGTCTTCTCTACGTACATCCCAATCTGCATGTCGTTCCCCCGTCCCGTCGTGCCCAGCTCCTCCACCCCGGCGACCTCGTTGGCGAAACGGACGCAGCGGGTGCACTGGATGCAGCGGTTCATGCTTGTCTTGACGAGAGGACCGAGGTCCTTGTTCTCGACCGCGCGCTTGCCGGTGATTTCGTGGAAACGGGTTCGGTCAGACCCATAGCGCATGGACTGGTCTTGAAGGTCGCATTCGCCGCCTTGGTCGCAGATGGGGCAGTCCAGGGGATGGTTGGCGAGAAGGAACTCCATAACTCCCTCCCTAGAGGGTAGCAAGATGAGGGACGGAGATGGAGGTCGGAAAGTGGAGACGTACCGAGCTTCGTGAACTAGTGGTGTATTTGTCCAGACTTTCGAACCGGGCATAGCGGGCATAGCGCTGCAGAGGGCGTTGGTCAAAGGCATGAAGATATCTCTGCTGGTGAGAGACGTACCATGATGCAACAGGCTTCGGAGAGCGCTCAACTTCCACCAAACACATCCTAAGGCCAAGGTCAGCTTGTACCCACAACTACGACGCAGAATCACGTACCGACAGTTGCCAGCTATTGCCAGCCTAGCCCACGAAAAGTCATGACCAAAAAATCCGACGACGGAGAAAACAAAACATACCGATCATGGTAGCAAAACCTATTCTGGGCATTCAGTAAACGCCGACCGGCCAGTACAGCAAAGATACGCACCGAGGGATGGTTGCGCCCGCAGCCTCGCAAGCTTGAATCAAGGCCGAACCTAAAGCCAACAGCTTCAACGATGCAAGGAATATTCGCAACCACTACGCCCATACCCTGCGGAACCGTGACCTCCTTTCCATCCACCGTAAGTGTTATGTCTGCTTGTCGTGATGGGGTCGTTGATATACTTCGAAAGCCTTCGCAACCAGAACGGTGCTCAATGAGCCTTCGGAAGGGGAAGAAGGGAGAGAAATACGCACTGCTCTGCGAGCCAACGACCTTCCCGATGAGCCCCGTTGAATTTGGCCTCGCTACAACTGACGCTATCCGCAGCATGGTGGCGAGTAAAAAGTGAAGAGATGGGGAGAAGAAAGTGGGAGACGAGGAGGGGCGCTGAGCCCGCAGGCGTTGAGGTGAATTTGGTCGGGAAAAGAGGGAATTTGCTCGTCGACCAACACAGTGACCAACCACGTTCTGCCGATTTCTCTTTTCCCACGACCACCTGTTCCGGAGTTAGCGGAGCTCACATGCACAGGCGCTAAAACGGGCGTCATTTCCTCTTCCTCGCACCTCGTTTTGCGCAAGCTGCTGCAACTCTCATTGAACTGCCTCGAGCTTTCGATCAATCCGTTGCTTCGAGCCATTACGCTGATGGTCGAACTACTATTTACTGATTAAACGGTCAGTATCTTCGCCCGCCTTCCGATCAAGCTTTCTAATGACCATATTATGGGGTACAGATTCTAATATACGTTGGTCATTCTAACTGTCTCGATTTTTTATCTCGTGGAAGACGAGGGCTACACTACGGCGGGCTGCGGATCGTCAAACGGAGAGACTGGTTGGTGGGCACCGGGGAAGACATAGCACACGGTTCCAGTCTGCTGTCTGCATAGTGACATTCTGAGGTGTGTACATTGCAGTTGACCAATTCCCTCCGACTGATGGTACGAAGAATGAAGGAACAGGGTGCCTGTACACGATGTGACCCTAAGGTGCTCCCCATCTAACACCACGGGTTCCCTCCACTCTTTTGCTGATTCCCCGGTCAGTGTCTTCGCCTGGCTTCCGGTCAAGTTTCCTGCTAACGATATTATGCGGTTTCTTACTCATTCCGGGACTCTAACCGTCTCGATCTTGTCTTGTGTAGAACACGAGGGATAAACGACAGCGGTGGAGGATAGTAACGCTGAGATTGGTTGGTTGGGCACCTGCGAAGTCATATATCACGGCTTGGATCAGTTTGCTGTTGGCGGTCTGTCTCGTGGACGTTCTGAGGTGCGTTCATCGCAGTTCACGAATTCCCTCTGGCTGACGATATGTCAACTGAAGCTGAAGGCTCGGGATTCTCGTAGACGTCGCATCCCATCGAATAATCCCAGCCAATTTCATACAAGCTCGAATCTCGCGACGGGATGGGGGTACGAGCCATATTGTGAGTTTCTTTTGCCCGTCGTCCATCACACCTAATTCTTAGGCTTCTCTGCGCAGCCTTCCCTGCGTCCTTCTTTCCCCGTGGTCCTCTAGAGACCTCTGCCTTCGGTTCCAGCCTGGGTGAACAAGTCGGAAAACGTGCTGGACAAGTTGGCCGCCATGAATGGTCGTTCTTTCGCAGCTCGTCACCTAGGATGCCGTGCCATCAAGGTGGTAGAACCGTGGATATTCAGAGGTGGCTACAACGCTGTTGATTATTTCCCTACGTCTGATGACTGATGGAGTGAAGCTGAAGTACTGAAGGGTCGGGCTTCCTGTGCACGTCGAAACCCACGTCGAAACCCACGGCATACTCCACATATGACCCTCAGTTTCCCATCGTCCAGGGCATAATCTGCAACAGGATGGAGATACGAAATATACGGTGAGTTTCTTTGGCCATCATCGATCCCTAGTTCAACTTGTTTTCAATTCCTAGGCTTTTGCCCCCAGGCGTACTTGAAGCCGACCATCCTTCTCCGTGGAGCTTCCCATAGAGAGCTCCGCCGTACGCCCATGAAAATGGTGGATGGACGAGTCAGAATGCGAGCTGGACCTGGGCCGCCATGGATTCGAGCGAGATGTGGTTCTTTTCGTAGCGCGTGACTCGCGATATCTCACCTTCGGGGAGGTAGATCCGCTTCGTAGAACTCGGACGACACAATCCAGCATCGTCCAATCCTCATGAGACCTCTCCAATATCGCTTTAGAACTCGGCCCTGCTCATCGGCCGTACGAAGTTAGTACAGTGATGGCACGGTTCTTCAGCATGCATGTTGGTGGAGGCGACTAAGACGGTAGTAGGGGCTCGTAATCGTGCGTCGTCACCATCTCGTTCTGCATCACTGTTCATGCTAACCGAATTATGAACAGAAAGCCACGCCTTTGTCCTACACTTTGGCTTTGTCTTCATAGCGTGCCTCGGTTGGGTTGGCTCAAGTACATCTCCGTGTCATTCCATCCCACCTTATACGCCCTCAGTCTTCTCTTCCGTTGGTGGCACCCATGTACGTAAAATCCCTGCCTAGACGGAACGCTCCCTATTACTGACTTGTCGACCCTCCAGCCTCAGGCCAGCAACCCGAAAGCTGCCCTCCGCTCCACGAAGAGCTTCTTCGAAATTTCGGCGCTCTCCTGATCGACGCCTCATTATCCGAAGCGTTGATACGCTCGGAGGTTTGTTGAGTGGTTCCTTGCGCCGATCTAGCCACTTCTCCGTAAGGTTTCTGAGCTTATCTACTCCGTCGAATCTGACGGGTATGCTAAAGTACTGTTGGTACTCCACTCTTTTATGCCTCTTCCGTACGAGTCCCTCTTTGTACCGATTACGATAATGTGTCCAAGCGAATACATACCTGTTTGCTCAGCGCTCAGGCTTGAGTAGTCTGTCCGAGTTCTGCCGTCAACTGCCAATGCTTATACACAACTCTTCCAAACAACGCTAACGACTGCCGTATCATTGTTCGACTCGGCCGTGGAATGCAGTCACATATCGAGCATCACCATCTAGTTAGCAGTCGTCTCCTAACCCTCACAAAACTATGCTACGCAGCGTACGCTATACCATCAATACGCGACCAACCCCGTTCAAGATAGACGACAGGCCGGAGGGCCAGAGGAGAGGGCCGGAAATAGAAAGGGATGCGGAGGTGCCACGGAAGGTGAGCGCCATTAGGGTGTTTCACACTTCGGGCATCAGGCTGCAACAAAACCGCCGCAACAAAATTACGAGACCGGAACGTAGTGAAGGAACTCTCGTTAAAACCAACCTTTTCCGATCACTTCGTACAGGCACCAGGCACCTGTCCATCATTGGCTAGCAGTCACGTTGGAACGGGCGCTTTGTGATGCCATTGGGCCACGCCGTGTTTAGTTCTGTTTGGTCGGGGATCCTGGTGACAAGGTGTGATTGGCTGGGGAGGACGAACGTGTGTTTCGTTTTCGAGGCGGGTGAGCGCCTATGGCTTTGGTTTTTGCGCGCTTAGCCAGACGATAGGGGGCGGAAGGTTGGGGAGGGGTACGGTGCCTTTGGGCTCAGACTTGTGGAGGAAGCTTTGCAAGGTTAAATGGATGCATGCAGGCAGACGTAAAGAGCGGTGTTAGCTTGTTGCATCGAATGTATGTTATATAAGTTGATGAATTGAGGTTAAGTCCATTGCTTGTAAACATTCACGGACGTCAAAGGGCGTCGGGAAGGTGGGTGTCTTCTTCGGTTTCCAACAGGAAGGCTATCGTCTGTTTGATCTTTTGTGGTGCATGCAAACGTTTCGGATTTGCGCTGCGGCACGGTGTGTTTACGAGCGACGTCGGGCTGGAAAGGTGCGGGAGCCAGAAGGAAGCGAATGTGTGTTATATTGAACCGCTACGATTGTAGTCCGAGTTTTATGGTAGAAATGTGTTACAAGTTAAGCGTAATGGTGTTACTAAGGTCCGAATGTCCGTATTGTCCTACGCAGTCAAAGGTCCGTCGCTTACTGTTGCATGTTAGAGTCGTTAATTGCAAGCTTCTTGATCCTTGGAGCGATTTCATCGGCGACGGTGTGGCGGTGTGTACGAGTGACTTCGTGGAAAGGACGTTTCGTCCTTTTATTAACGGCGGGGGTTAGAATTTTTTTGTCGACCTAAATGAGAGTGAGCGAGACGCGAAGTCCCGTTCTTGTTGCTCACCTTCACGCGAGGCCTTGCCAACAAGGTGAGCGCCTTGAGGCGAATGAGGGTGCGCATGTGGCCGTGGTTAGGCTCGCCTCTCTTGGATGGCTTGATGACAATCAAGCCCACATGGGCTTCAACGATATCACCGAGGCGGAAGTCCTTTGGGTCCAAGTCTTTGTACCTTCAAGTGATGTTAGTAAAGTTTGTGTGGGTGGAATCGCACGTACTGATCCGCGTCGTTTGTCTTCACATAGTACTCCACCTCGTTTTCTACAGTATGGGTGAATCGAGCGTCCTTGGCGTGTTCAAGATACTTCCAAGGATCGACCGTGGCGGAGAAGGTAGTGTCTGCTAAGCGAGTGCCACGTGGTTGGGGGGTGAAGTATCGACAGGTCGTCTCGAGGGCTAGTTGGTCCGCAACGACATGCGGGTACCAGCCGCTTAAGGACCCGGGATCGAAGAATCGACTCATTTCCGACGTAAAGGAATGGAGTTCGTGGATTGCCTTGTCAAAGACTTCGCTTCCAAAGCCTGCAAGACAGACGTATTGGCGCATGAAAATGCGGGACTTAGGGTCCCTTCCCCAACCCAAAAAAAAAACAATGTCAATAGAAATTTACGGTAAGGGGAAGAAGACTGACACAGGCTTGCAGACGGGCGGCAGGTCTTTAGCGGCAATCATGCCCACCAAACGGCTGGTGAACTCCATGCTATCGTTGCCATTGGGAGGCGTGACGATGAGCTGCTTGGTGCCGAAGACATCTTCGTCCTCGAAAGAGAGGGTGTTGAACATCTTGAGGCGCGTTAGCCACTATTACGTTAAGGCATGTAATGGACGTACTGAGTTAATGTCGAAGAGCCACGGCGCGTCGTTGGCCTTTTTGGGCTCAGCGAGTAAGGCCCTGGCGACCCGCTCAACCTCCTTCCCTGCGGCCTCGACCTGGGCGGGAGAAGTGACGGAAAGTACGTTGTTCATTGTGGTTGTGTGTGTAGGCTGGTGGGTAGTAAGGCGAGGATGACGGCGTTGGTTGGGCGAGGAAGGGAAAGAAAATTCAAGGCGTTGGATGAAGGGTGTGTGCGTTTTGTATGCGACGATTGTTAATGCTACCCTTTTTCCATGGTGCGCGGTCGATACGGCAGTCATGTTTTCAATTAAAGCTGATGTGTAGGAGGGCGTGGGGGTGGTAGCGGTATGGACAAATTACATGAGTATGGGTGTGTTTGCGGCCGACAAATTGGTCAAGGGTGAGGAGAGGTGTCGTGGCTGCGGGGTGGTTGACCGGGAAAGAGAAGGCGAAGATGGGTCCGAAGAGACGCTGAAGCGCGGAATGTGAGAAGGGGAACGCGAGTGTAAGTGCCAGCGGTGCGGGATTCGGTTTATTCGCATCGCACGTATCTCCCGTGGTCGAATTTGCAATGTCGGTGACCAATGCTCTGACTTTGAAAATGATATGGAGCGAGGGGTCCGATCACAGGGCAGTCAGGCTTTGCATGTTCGTCTTTCCTTTGGGCCAGAGTAGGGGAGAGAAGAACATACCGATTGCAGCATGGAGAGCGGTGGTGGCGAGTTTACGAGTTTGAGTGGAAAAAGAGGGGGACAGAGACGGGGTATAGTCGCTAAGCGTGTCCCTTAATCTGGGCAGGAAGAGGCCGTTTGCAAAGGTGACGGGGATCGCTTTGAAAACGGGCTGAATTTATCATTTCATAAATTTATTTCATGATGAAAAACGTATGGGTCGGATCTCATACCTCAAAGATAACGCAGTTGGGGAAACGCGTGCGAACGCGTATGAGGTACGATGGGTGTTTGTGTTGGAGATTGTGTTGAAATTCATTGCGGTGAGGTGCTATGTGACTGATTAGCCAATTAGGCGATCGCTTTGAAAACGGGTCGAATTAATCACCGCATGAATTAGTTGGATGATGAATATCGGATGGGCCGGATCCCAATCCTCAAAGATAAGACGGTTTCGGAGTCATGAACGAAGGCGTATGTGCCAGATTTTGTCAATGTTGGGAATTTCGTTGAAATTGGTTGCGGTGAGGTGGTGTTTGACCGATCATCGTTTGTGTTATTCAGCTTTTTCTCCTGTGCGTAGTTTGTCTTTACGCATGGCCTAGGTTCGTTGGGCGAATTCAAATTATGCTTGCAAAGCAAGTAAGTTCGTTCTAGGACACAAAGGATGTCGTCCGTAAGCATGCTGTCGAGAGAGATATAATAAGGAGCCTGTCTTGGGCAAAAAAAAAAAAGAGGCAAACATCCGTTTCTCCTTCCCTCTGACGTGTCTGATGGTATTCCTTCGTAAAGCTCGTGCCAGGTTCGTCTGCTCGTTCTATATGTGGTACGTGTGGGTGACCAGCAGGACATATAGTTCGACCGGGTCGAAGAGAAAATCGTCGGGCGGCCGACAAGGTCATTCTCAAAGAGCCAGTTCGTCCAAGAAAGCGAAGGAAATGTCGCCTGAGAGGTATGTTTTGCATCCACTTTGCTCGGCGATTTGGCATCTGTCTCATTTGACGGTAGGAACGACGACGGCGGCTCAGCTGGTGAGGGCAAGAGTGGACGCACTCGTCGCTTAGCCATCTCTATGACCAAGGGGTGAGATTGTAATATCTTGGTTTTTTGTCACCGTCTAACACCGTTGCTATCTTGCAGTGTTGGAAAGAAGCGAACTCGGGCCGTGAGCACGGGTGTCACACGTGAGTGTTGATTTCCGCATGAGCGCTAGTCGGCTTCTCATTGTACCGTATTCTTTCTTGGGGGGATGGTTTTGTGTTCCGTTTGTTGTTGCTTTACTGTCTTGTTGTTCGTGAACAGGCACCGATGCCGTGGAGGACTTAGCGAACGAATGGAAGTACGTCCTTATCTTGGTCCGACTGTGACGTGGAAGTGTTGATTCCAAATTGCTGATGTTGGTATATAGGGTGTCGGACCAGGAAGGTGGTTCTGAAGCCGACGACGAAGATAACGCCAACGCCAGCAATGAAGCCGAGGTTGGGGGATCCGAAACGGTTAGCTCTGACGAAGAGGATGAAGATGCACACAGCGACGCAGGGAGTTCGGAGGGAGATGAATCTGACGGGCAGGAGGATGGGTAAGACGTTTCCTTCCGTAGTGCTTGAAGTCGGTGGAGCTTACGCTGTCGTTTTAAAGCAGTCCGGCTATGGAAATGCCATCTTCTGGCAAACAGGGTGCACGTCGGCACGTATTTTTTTTTGTTTTACGCGTTTCGACGTGACTGTTAATGATTTTGAACTTTGGTGAACGCAGCGATTCTGCAAAGGATTGGCCGGTCTTTTCTAAGAAGGGTCAAAGAGGGTAAGTAATCACGGACACTCTACGACGTTTTGGTGATGACGGCTGTGACTTCATAGAAGCCTGAAATATCCTGACGTTTGCGAGGTGTTTGATTTGGGCGCGCAGGCGGCTTCGTTACGTGGCATGTATTTGGCACTGCCTAACTTAGAGTGAGTGTGAATTTTTTGGCAAGGTCATTTGCGCGCTGATTCGATGTATAGGCGGCGTTTGTTCAGGTCATGGAAGTCCGATTATGATGGAACAGGCCGGATGGACTTCGACCGATGGAATATGCTGTGCCCAAATTTGTCGAACAAGTGAGTTTTCTTCTCGAGTGTTTATGGCACTTAAGTGATATAACCTCCTCATGTGCACGTCTAGATTTGCTCGGGAGGCCATCAAATTTCAGTCTTATAAAAACGTCGCCCATTTGCCAAGGTGTGATCCCAAGGACTATCACGCCAGCATTACGGAGACCAGCGGAGGTAATATCGTTATGCTGACCGGCGACGTCTCCATGGCCGCGACCGGAACTCCTGTAATGAGCGTCTTACCTGTGCGTATCGTGGAGACTTCGGTGCATTCTCCCGGGCCGAAAGGAAGGAAGTTCGTTGCTGGCATCCTTCATAGCCAGGACATGGAGCGCTTCATCTCTACGGTGTGCATGATCTTCGCTGAGAAGTACATGCATTGCAACATGGCGGACGACATTTTTCAATTCGAAACTAGGCCTATCGGTGGTGCGGGCGAAGCATTGAATGGTCATCAGAGGGCTAATCCCTCCGCTGCTCAGCAGAGCTTTTCCACTGTTGGGACTGGGAACGGCGGCTTGGTTAAACTAAGTCTTGGGGGGCATGATTTCGGTGGGTATTTCCTATATTCTCAGTGCTATCATTTGACAAACCGCTTTTCTTTAGTACCCGTATACGATGGTCGATATGTCGGAATCAAATGGGGGTCCGATTTGAATCGTCTCAGCGAAGCTCTGCCACTTTTCAACGAAGAAGTTCCGAAGGACTCTCTTGCCGTCGTTGGTCACACGATCACTGGCTACTATCGTAAATCGGGAGTGAAGGGTCCTGCTGTTAACCTCAACGTCCAGTGGGTCTTACTATTGGCTACGCCCGATCAGGATCCTGTTCCTGAAGAGAAGAAGGTCGGCGCTTCGACTAAGGGTCGTAAGAGCAGGCGTGGCGATTCTGGAGGAAAGGGTAAAGCCAAGGCCGCAGAGTGATTGAAAGCGTGGGTGTATAACGATGGCGTATTTTGGCACGTTCATGGTCGAGGTAGTTTGGCCCACTTCTTCGGGCTTGGACTTTCTTGTTCGGTCTCCGTTTTCTTCACGTCTTTGTCGTAGGCGGCTCGGTGGACTTTGTAGGATAGGTTGACGAACATTTATTTATTTTAGGACGGAGGGACTTTGTAGGACAGGTTGACGAACATTTATTTATTTTTTTTAGGACGGACGGACCTTGTAGTCACCACAATAGTTCCATCGTCGCGGACGGATAGTGGAAATGTCAATATTTACTGTTGTCGGTGAATACGATGTGCGTTGGTTTGGTCTATCACAATACGGCAAGGGGTTACTTCGTAATGATACCGTTTCAAACATGCTTGCTGCGTCAAGTACGGTTGCCCTTGCCTCCTACCATCATGAACCACTTCGGCCCCTTTTTTGGCATGGAATGTCCCCCGTCATTCCATGGCGCGAACTGTATGAATCTGGAAGAGAGGCCTTATTCTGAAATAGCAAACCTGTGGTGGAATGTGCGGCGCTTCAATGCGATCATTCAGCCCTCCCTGCTCGGAGCAGGATGTATAACCACCATTGTGTTTGGTATTGTCATTATAGCACTGCGGGTTGTTGATGGCCTGTTGACAGCGTCCACTGTCGGCTCTGTCTCGACAACACGCCGAATTGGGGGCGGAAGGTATACTGTATCATCAGGAGTCGTACTGCCGTATCTTCTTCCCGACTCGATATCCTTTGCAGAAGACGCACGCGTGGAAATAGAGGGGTTTTTCTCGCGTAATGAAGTAGAAAAAGAGGATAATGAGGTGTATATGCTGGCCGACTTGCCGATGCCTTTATTGACGAGTTTGTGCGGACGAAAACACTTGGAAGAGCTTTGTAGAAGACATGGAGTGCCGCCGGGTGCTCAGAGGACCGTAGGCACCCTTCGGCTGAAGCTATGTGAGCATGAATGTCGAGGATGCGAACGCATTTACACGAAACTGTATGATATTCGAGGTGGTAAGTTTGCGCGTCACAAAAGTAAATCTAGTGCGGCGAATGACGCGGAGTCATATGAGAACAGTAGCAATAAGGAGACGAAACGTCGCGCTATTTCCCGCTCGATGCTCGCACATACCTTTCCTCCGCCACCTCCGTCGCATGCGCTTCAGGAAAAGATAGTGTCGGACTTCTGCGATGAAATGGACCCTTCGCGGATTGAAGAAAGTGGCTGTGCAGTCTGTGGGGAGCTACAGCCGGTTCGACGGATGACTTTGCTGGCTATGGTCCCACAGTGCGTATTAAACATGCTAAAGCGTGGCGGCGTGACTCGGATGGAAAGATCCTCGAGGTCGGACGCCATCGAGGAATATGAAGGGCCCGTATTAGACAGTAAGTGTCGGTTTCTGTGTATCGCGTGCGAGCGCACTCTGAATAATGGAGTCGTCCCAAAAAATGCCCTCGCTAACGGACTGTGGATTGGTGAGGTTCCAGATGTGTTACGACGTCTGACTTTCACAGAGAAACTTCTCGTTGCGCGCGTCCGACATAATACGTGTGTCGTGCGGGTTTCATCGGGACGCGTTAAGATGGCGGCCAATGCGGTTTTGTTTGCAAACCCCACCGTCAAGTTGTATCGTGCGCTTCCACCTAGCGTTGCCGAATTGAACGAAGTGCTCGCCTTTATCTTCGTGGGGGATCATGCTCCTACCAACGAAGACCTGTTACGCACCCCTTTACTTGTACGACGGAATGCTATTGCGGATGCATTGGAATGGCTCAGATTGAATCATGCGGATTATCATGACTTAGAAATTTCGGCGACTAACCTAGCTACATATCCGCTGAATGGGGTGCCTGTGGAGGTGATTTGGAAACATCGTGAATACGCGGGTAACAAAGAGCCTCTCTCTTTAAGTGTGCACGATCCGGACCTGGAATCTGGAACTGTCGATGGGCCATGCTCGTTTAGCGTATCCGCGCTAACGGGGCACGAGTATGAGACACTCACTTTGGAAGCGATGAAGATGAAGAGTTTACAGCACGTTGCATCCAACGGTAAAGTACTCGCGGTCGGACGCTCAGCACAGCCGGAGTCTATGTACGATAATTGTCAGTTGTATCCACGAATGTTTCCGTGGCTCTTCCCTTACGGTTTGGGAGGTTTCAGAAACGTGAACATCGCACGAGCGATTTCCGAGGGGGCGCATAAGAAGCATTTGCTTATGTATCATGACAAGCGTTTCCAAAGAGATCAGTTCTTCCCCATGATCGCGTTCAATCACGAGCAGATCAAAGCGGCTACCACTGCCAGTTTCATTGTAGCGAAAAGGGACAGATTTAAAGACGTCGCGGAGCATATCGAGGCGTTAGATGTAAATGTGCTTGCTGCGTTATCTTACCGAATGCAACGTGGCGAGCATGTGCTTCCTGAGTCGTCGGAAGAACGGGCGTGTTTCGACATATTGACTGATATTGATCAAATTGGCGGCCATGTAATGGGATCAATGACGTCGAGGAAGGACATGCGAAATGAGGTTTGGTCACTTATAACGTTCCTAGGAGCTCCGTCGTGGTTTATAACCTTTTCGCCAGCCGATGTGAGCCATCCGTTATGTATTTATTTTGCTGAGGAGAAAGAGTCCTTTACGCCTCAGATTTTGCCAAGGGACGTACGGGAACATGCGATCTCGACCAATCCCGTAGCTGCCGCGAGATTTTTCAACCACATGTGTAATGCGTTTATAAAGTATGTGCTAGGCGTTGACCTTGACCGTCCCGGGTTGTATGGGGAAACATCAGCGTATTATGGCACCGTCGAACAGCAAGGCAGGCTTACTCTGCACATGCATATGGTGTTGTGGATTCGTGGTAGTCTTAGTCCCAAGGAAATTAGAAGACGGCTGGAGGATGAAACGGGAGAGTTTCAACATACCCTTCTCGAATATCTACATGGCTGCTATCAAGGCGATTTTCTTTCGGGAACTTTGGATGAAGTTCGATCGAAAGTTCCGATGGAAACTCGAACGTTAGGAGCCCATAACGCCAGTCTAATGCCTCCTGCGCTTAAAGCATTAGCAAAACAGGATTATGTGCCTCCAATGGAAACATTGCCTGCGAAGCCACCCATTTTACAATGCAAGGGGTGTAATCGTTGTGACCAGTGCCTACGTATGTCGCGATGGAGGTCGGATTACACTGAAGAAGTAGATGACATCCTTTTGCGCGCGAACGTCCACACTTGTCGACACTCCGAGACAAAGGGGAAAGGCGTGAAGGGGTGTCTAAATAGACAAAATCTGTGTACGTCGAGGTTTCCACGAGAGGTTCACAAAAACACGACAGTGACGTCGGATGGCTATATCATAATGCGGAAAAATGAAGCTTGGCTGAACACTTTTACCCCACTATTGACTTACCTTTTGCGTTGCAACACGGATGTAGCCAGTTTACAGAGCGGAACCGCCGTGAAAGCTATTGTGGCATACGTGACTGACTACATCACGAAACAAGGGCTGAAAACATATCAGATGTTTGATGCGGTGATTGACATACTGAAACGCAGAAACGAAGGGAAGATCAACGCCGACGCACGGTCCGTTTTATTGAAGATGGTCAACAATCTAACTTCGAGAATGGAAATCGGTTCCCCGATGGCATGTTTGTATTTGTTGGGGCATCCCGACCATTATACAAGCCATCGCTTTGTCCGGTGTTGGTGGAGATCGTATGTTAGAGAGGTATTAAGTCATTTTCGAAAGGATGCCGATGGCGACCAGCCCGGATCAGAAAGCTTCGTAAGCGGCGATCAAACTGTTCACATTCAACGAATTGAAGACGATTTAGTTGGTGTATCCATGACCGACGATTATTGTTGTCGGCCATCTGAGCTAGAACATCTGAACGTATATGAATGGACTCAGATGTGCGAAAAATTTCGAGGTTCCGAAATTTCACAAACAGATGGCCTTGAAGAGGATGAGTCGAAAACCGAAGACATCGACCGAGATTGTGAAACTGAACTTGACGCGGCCGCTGACAAGACGCGGGAGTGGACGTTCGCCGAGTATATTTCTGATGAGCGGGGCATCGACGAGCTTTCGCCGTTCACAGGCACTGTGGATCGAGGAAGGTCAGCAATATTTTCATTTAAGGCAGAGCACCCGCAGTTTAAGACGCACAGTATTAAATACCATCCATGGCGGCGAAATTGGGTGCCTAATTTCATGGGAGGTACATTGCCGCGTCATGACAGAGAGGATAGGGAATATTACTGTGCAACCATGTTAACATTGTTTAAGGCATGGAGAACCGGGGCAGACCTTAAAAGGAATGACGAATTATGGGATGAAGCATTTGCCGCTTACGCATTCACGCCTCGTCAGAGGCAGATCATGTCGAATATTAACATACGCTATGAGTGTCTTGACGAAAGGGACGATCATCATGCTCAACTTCGCCGCACGATCCGAAAGTCGCAACAGTGGGAGGGATATGAACCTGACCAATACGGTATGGACATGGGACCTCTTCCTGTTGATTATGGGCAGGATTATGACGACTTTATGGATATGTGCGAGGTAGTGAAAAGACATAGACAGAAAATGGATGAGATTACTTTGACGATGTCTAGGACAGGGTGGTTGAAAGGCGTACCGTCTGATGTGCATCAATCATGGGTATTCTTTCAGTCAGACGCAACCCCGACTGAATGGACGTCCCGAGTTAAGCATACGCGTGACGCCGTTTTAAGGGAGCGTCAACGCCAGCGTCCATTGGCATCCGACCTACAGACGGCGAACTTGCAGTATGCACCCGTCATGACGGATGACGTGGATATAGTCGATGGTAATGACCTGCAAGGTCTTCTTCGCGTCCATGGGTGTCATCGAAGCCGTATACGAGACTCCATTGCCCTGTCGTTTACTTTGAATGTAGAGCAGAGACGAGCGTATCAGTTGGTGACTGATCATGCTATGGCCGTGGGAGACAAGCGTCTAAAACTTTATCTCGCAGGAATGGCAGGGACGGGCAAGAGCCAAGTGCTCAAAGCGTTGACGTTGTTCTTCGATAGTATTGGGCAATCCCGTCGTCTGCTTATCGTCGGGCCGACAGGATCGTGCGCAGCATTGATAGGCGGGTCTACCTACCACTCCGTTTTGGGCTTTCGTAACGACAGTGACGATGACAGCCCCACTAGATCGGTGGCCCAAGTTCGTAGTCGTTTGCAAGGGGTAGACTATATTTTCCTTGACGAGATTTCAATGGTCAGTTGTAGGGATCTGGGACGAATATCAGGAAGGATGTCTGAGGTACGTAACATACGTGACATACCATTCGGTGGTGTCAACATCATTGTGGCGGGCGATTTTGCGCAGCTCCCCCCCGTCGCCGGTCTTCCTCTATATCACGAGTGGAGTTCAATTGTTACCTCCCAGATGAAAAAAACTGAGCAAGAGGCCCGAATTGGCAAAGCCGTGTGGGCTCAGTTTATTGATGTTGTTATCCTTCGGGACAACATGAGACAGAGAACCGTCTCGCCAGAGGACGAAAAGCTTAGGAAGGCCCTGATGAACATGCGATATTGCGCCTGTACACACGACGACGTCCGCTTTTTGAAGACCTTGATAGCCAGAGTCAACGTGCCTGGCAGATCCCTTGCAGACGAGCCGTTTCGGAGCGCACCCATTATAACCGCATGGAATTTACAAAAAGACCGTCTCAACGATTTAGGAGCCGAGAGGTTCGCAGCCGAAACGGAGCAAACACTGGATCGCTTTCATTCTGTTGACAGCCTGGTGGATTTCGATAGCCGTAAACCGACTTCTGCCTCTCCATCTTCGACAAAGCGACAACAGGGAAAGCCATCGGTGACCCCCCGATTAGCTCTACGAATGACGGGATCCCTTAGACGAGCGCTCTGGACGTGTGCGCCGTCGGAAACAGGTCATATAGCGGGCGTCTTGCCTCTTTGTATGGGTATGCCGGTGGTGATAAGGGAAAACGAAGCGACCGAACTTTGTATAACGAAAGGTCAAGAGGCTATCGTGATAGGTTGGGACCACAGCGTGATGAAAGATGGTAGAAAAATCTTGAACACTTTGTTTGTCAAGTTGTCGGATCCTCCTCGAGACATTGAAATTCCAGGCTTACCCACCAATGTCGTTCCTTTAGCGCGAATCTCGAAAAATGTGCAGTGCCTTTTACCCAACGGAATTCAAGTTAGGGTCAAACGCTCTCAGATCCCGGTATTACTCAACTTCTCGATGACGGACTATGGGAGTCAGGGTAGAACAAGGCGACACAATGTAATAGATCTCCAGAACTGTCGTTCACATCTTTCATACTACACGTGCTTGTCCAGAAGTGCGAGTGCTGCTAACACACTTATTGTTCAAGGGTTTGACGACGAAAAGATAACATCCCGCGACATGACGAAATTTCTGAGGTGCGAATTTAGGGAGTTAGAGCTCTTGGATGAAATAACCAGGGTTAGGGTTAGGGGCGCTGAACAAAGCCGAGCGAAGCGAGGCTTTGTGGATGAAACACGTAATGAAGAGAGGACGTTAGCACCAAAGTACTGGGGTGGGGATCCACCTCAGGCAGCACTTTCGCCTTTATAGGCTCTTCAGTGGCTACGCTAACTTAGGAACGGGGCCCGGAACGTAATCATTATGAGTCAGAATGACAAGGATCTTACCAAGCGATTACGCCAAGAGGTGCCTATCAGTCAGCATTTCTATTGTCCTTACCAATCATTCTCACGAGTGTGAGAGAATTCCCGGGGCTATGGGATGTGATTGGACGGCCGAGCGGGGGCCGACGACATCGTGGGAGAAGTGCTTACTGATCAATATCAATTTAATCCGGAACATCCGATGGATCATCCGGATGTTCTGGAACCTGTCAACCGTGAGAATCGTTGATCCACGGGTATATAAGGCGAGGACTTCAGCTCGTCCATTGGCCGTCATGAGTCTGTAAGGATAAGGCAGGGGCATCAACACGTGGCTCCGGCTATAGGGTTAGGGTTAGGGTTAGGGTTAGGGTTAGGGTTAGGGTTAGGGTTAGGGTTAGGGTTAGGGTTAGGGTTAGGGTTAGGGTTAGGGTTAGGGTTAGGGTTAGGGTTAGGGTTAGGGTTAGGGTTAGGGTTAGGGTAGGGTAGGGA